>OX637697.1:10000000-11300842 GCA_951802165.1 Adalia decempunctata
ACGGGGTCTCCAATGCCAAATCAAGAGACTAGGAGTTTCATCTGTGAATTTGCCGACTGTTCAGCTGTAAGTTCAATTTCTATAATTTGATTCTAATTTGAAAACAAGTAGCCGAAACAAATTGATGAAAGTTTAACATGTCTCACATGAAACTAGATCATTAATTTCAAAAAAGTTCTGGCAAAAGAGGGTTTCTGCCTTTTGATAGCTCTTTCTGTTCAAATGATGACTACATAGATGGAGAACGATGTATATACTCCATTCACAATTATAAAATCACAACTCTGGCCTTGAAAATTTGACACATTCCACTTTGTATCGAAGTTATGACGTTTTTCAAAATATTTTTATGTTCCAAGTCAACACTATGTTGCCCTTTCTACATTCTTAGCGTATTCCTCAGAATGTGAATTTATTCGGAAAATGAATAAATTGGAAAAGATGTGATGGACGAAAATAATTAACGTTTATATGAATTGATAGAAAGGATTTCTTTTCTAGTTATTTGCATGAAAAGTACAAGATATCACTGTTGAAATATAATATTTTTCGCCATGGAAGAAAATTGCATTGCTTTCACATAATTTTCATATGCACCCTTGTGAAGATTTAATGTTTATTATCCTCTTGAACTAAAAGTTCAAGACTTGACGACATCAATTGTTGATTCTAATCAAGAATTCATTAAAAAAAATCAACCCAAAGATATAAGATGAATTGATGGGTAATAACAAGAATCAAGAATAATGTCAATTTTATTTTGTTGATAACTTTCTTAAAATAAATGTTGGGATATAAAACTCGGCTGCGTTTGTTCAAACAACATCTAAAGAAAACATTTTTTTTCATCTCGACCTTTGAAAGGCGTTTTTTATAGAAGAATTATTTCTAAGTTCCACCTCATTACTTTTGCAAATCTGCTCAGATATCGCCAAATTTCTTGAAAAACCTGAAAAATATCATCCTAATCGACCTCTCGAGGCTCCATCCGATCCACCTACTGCGATATCTGTCCAAATAACAGAAATTCCCGTGAACCCCTTCAACCTCGAAATGTAAACATTCGTCTTGGTCTTGAAAATCGTCCTCACGCTCCAAACTGGTGCTAAAAACAATAAACATACGTTAATCTTTGATATTCGACGAAAAACTCACCTGCGAATATCGATTAAATACCAAAAGTCTGCGAACAATTTGTAAACCTAACGAAATGTGGAATATGTTTGATACTTTCACTTTGATGTAAACAAAGAAACTGGCAACGTCGTTTTGTCATTAACGATATTTTCTGTGCGCGCACTTACTTTTCATCATATGTTCTGTGCTTTTCATCAGAGGCACCAACTCCTGAAAAAGAAACCATGACCTCCTATGTGATTAAATGAAAGTGAATGGAGTATAGGTACATATAAAGTGTTTTCCAATAAAAGGTGTTATTTTGACATTCAAATGAAAATGCCATTTTTCAGATAAAAGATCGGATGTTTATTTCATTATAAAGAGGAAGGTATGCCGTTAATAATAAAAAATATCATAAGGCAAATGACCACCACAACAACGACTACAGGATCATATCTTTTTCATGAAGTTTTCTATAACCAAATCGCAAAGTGGCTGCCCTACGTCCTCGATAGCCTCACGAATTCCATCTTCGAGGTCTTGAATCGACGCTGGGCTCTTGGCGTAGACCTTCTCTTTCACATGGCCCCAACGGAAGAAGTCGCAACGTGTCAAATCACATGATCTCTGTGGCCTATTGTGATCACCTCTTCGAGAGATAACACGGTCCAGAAACTTTTTCCGTGAAATATCAATGGTTTCGGTACTTGTGTGGCACTTAGCGCCGTCTTGTTGAAAGTAAACGTTATCCAGATCAATCGTAACTATTGCCTCAGCCTCATTCTCGAAAAATAAAGGTCTCACCGGACCATAAACCGCACCAAACAATCAAACGTTGAGGATAGAGAGGCTTTTCAACAATAACTTTCGGCCTTTCCGAGTCCCAGACAAGACAATATTGCTTGTTGACGAAGTCACCGAAGTGTTAATAGGCCTCATCATTCAAGATGATTTTTCGATGGAATTTCGGGTCATTTTTATGCATTTCAAGGATCCACTCAGCAAAGACACGACGTTGTTGATGATCGGCCGGCTTGAGTTCTTGTAACTGAACTTTATAAGCCTTAAGACCAAAATCTTCATGCAAAAGACGGCGTAATGACGTTTGTGGAATGCCTAATTCCAAAGAACGACGAGGAATGGACAAACCTGTATTTTCTGCAACACAGTTACAGCAGTAATATTTTCAGCTGTTCTTGAGCGACGTGCACGGGTTTTACTCTTCACATTTCTAACTTGTCCTAAAAGCTCAAATTGTTCCACCAATTTCTGTATTGCGGTTCGACAAGGTGCTTCACGACGAACTAAAAATGTTGGAGTTTCACGAACCGTCTCTGCCAAATCGAATTTTTATAATTGCAATGGGTTGTTGAAGTTTATATCGTTTCATTTTTTTAATGGCGTAGTTTCTACTGTTCAAATGTCAAAAAAGAAATCTTCCGAAGTGACATCTACCGAAAAAGCGGGCCATTAAAAATAGCTCCTTTTTTTGGAAAACCCTTCACCTGAATTGAAGATATCATCGATTCATCAATGAATCGAATACAAAACAAAAATTTTTTGTCCAAACGTCTGAACTTTGGTGCCATTGTGAGCTTGCAAGAGTGTTTTTGGCTGATGGAGGATTGGCATTGATCAAACATGAGGATAACATCCTCAAGCAGGACCAACTAAATGAACGTGAGAAATTTCTCACATATTGGCATTGATGCCTAGACTGATTTTTGCTATTTCCAGCAGTAGGTATGCATATTTTTATGATTGTTGTTTTGTAACTCCCAATGCATTTTTTACGATAAAAAATATCATGGATGAGGTAATTTTTTTGCAAAACAATGATAGAAATCAAAGCAGAAAGTAAATCCATGAATCTAAAAAGGGACGTAATTGTTTCAGTCTCAGCTTCAATAGTGACTTCTACCGAAATAACGGACTATTCAAAATAACACCTCCTATTGAAAAACCCTTTGAGAACCTACACACCAATTACAATGTTACAATTCTCCTAATTATTTTCCAGAGTTTCAATTCTCGGGCTGCTCTGAACGGTCACATAAGGATCCATGGTGGCACAACGAGAAATTCTCCAACCCCATCATTCCTGTCGAATGAGAAGAGGTCAATTTCATCCACCTCCCTATGCCATCCAGATTCGACAGAAGATTACCCTTGTAAGATTTGTGGGAAGTAAGTGTAGTCCATTGCCAAATTCAACATAAACGATAAATAAGGTAAAGGATCGATGTTGGCTCTCTGCTTACGTGCTATGACTATTGTTCACTCTATTGAAAATCCACTGAGCGGATCGAAGCATCTCTGTATTAGTTAGGTCTTGGGACACCTTTCCACGATGCTCTTTTTCCATTGCACTGAAACTGAAGGCAAATTGTTTTCCAAAAGAAGTATTGCAACATGTTTCCATACCTAATGGCTAACCTTCTACCTTCCATGAACCCTCGCTTTAATGTTTACTTTCTCTCTACCAGAAGTTATAAGACGGTATCCCATTACATTACCTATACAGGGTCTTTCACGAGGAACATCACCCATATTTATACGGGAAACTACTGAACGTATTTTCATGAAATTCAGCACTTATAAGTATTTCACGATGCTGATGAAATCTAAAATATTTTCACGGCATGAGCACCTCCGGTTTTTCCGGAAATGACGTCAACTTCCGTTTTTCAAAATAGAACACCATTTTTTTATTGCAGAAATAGATTCCTTAGAAAATTTCAAGTTATTTTGATGTAACATTTTTCAGTTTTGGTTGGAAAATTCTCTCTGAGCGGGAAAATTCGAAAAAAAAATCGAAAATAGAGCTCCGCTGAAACAAGAATAACTTCGAGGTTTTTGGATGGAAAATTTTCATTTTTGGGATTTTTCAAGATGTAAGATTGATGTATCCACTTTAAAAATCGAAAGCGCGATTCATGATACAGGGGGTGAAAAAATCGCTTTCAAAGTTAGGGATGACAAAATCGTGAAAAATCAATTTTTTTAAATTAGAACCCCATTTTTTTATGGCAGATATTGAATCTACGTTAAAAAATAATGTGAGTGTATGCATCACAGCCTTGCCCTAAAATGGATATTTTCTGAGTTATTCACAAAAAACTGTTTTTCGTCTTGAATTTTCAGCTATTTCATTTCCCTTCACGCCAAAAAGATGAAATTTTCAGGAACTGTTATTTGAACCATGCTGTAGATTTTTCACCCCTTCTTGAAACCGACTTCAAGTTACTATTAGGAGAACCATGGCAAACTCTCGCAGTTATAACTAGAGAAGATGCTCAAAGTTTTGACCGTTAATTTCTAGACATTTATTTATACGTCTCAGGAATGCTTCGTGCGTTGCTCTTCTTATTTCATCGGGAGGAAGAGATCTGCAAAAGTGTTTAAAAACCAAATTGAGTTTCAAAATTATGAATCTAAAAATCTAAACAAACCTGAACGCATAGGCGCATCTAGCCTCAGTTTTCAGGGGGTCCGCGGCCGCTGGTATATTTGTGATACCTATACGTAGTTTTTGATTAGAATCTTTCAGGGGGGGCAGAGGTACATCAGGGGGGGCCTGGACCCCCCCTTAATACGCCAGTGCCTGAACGCATTTCTGACTCGTTCTATGCAGTCCTCTTTATCAGTCAGGGAAGTTGAGTAGACAATATTTTTTATCCTACCCCAAACATAATAGTCTAAAGGAGTTAAATCGGGAGAACGTGGTGGCCAAAGATGTGGACCATTGTTCGCCAACCATCGATCTTCAAATAGCCTGTAGAGGATATTTGACACATTGAGTGAATTGTGTGGAGGCGCGCCATCTTGTTGATACCATAAGTCATTATGGTTCTGTACTAGCCACTGTCCCATCATAAATGTGAACATCGAGAATTGCATTATTTTTGATGGCGCAAAAAACATTGAAACTCCAGGTCTCTTGAAAGTTCCATTGTCTGAAGTGGTGGTTGTTCTCTTCATCCCAATAATGACTGTTATGCCTATTGAAAGAACCATTCTTTGTGAATTTAGATTCATCTGTCCAAATTATACAGTCCAAAAAGTTTTCATTCTCTTGAAATCGAATCATCATAGTTTCGCAAAACTCTGTTCTCCTGACGAAATCAGTTTCCTTCAAATGCTGTACCCTATTGAATTTATATGGGTGCATTTTATGTTTTTTAATATTCTCCAAACACTCGATTGAGATAATCCCAGATCAATCTCGGCATCTTTGAGAGAATTTTGAGGATTCACACGAAAATATACAAGAACTGTAATTTCGTTGTTCTCATCTTCTACTACACTTTTTTCTCTGTGTATAGTTTTCTTAACGAAAGATCCGACATTTCTCAAGTTTGTCATGGTTCTGTTAATGGTATCTCTCGTTGGTCTGGGTCGGTCAGGAAACCTCTCAATGAACAGTCGAATCGTTCTATCTACAACTTTATTACATTCTCCATGAAGTAGAATGAGATTTAAATAATCTTCATTGGTAAAATTAGGCATAGTGATCGATTTTATAACTTAATACGAATTATCACCAAATTAATAGTAAACACAAAATGCTTCTGAATAAAGAGGAATTTGGCAGATGTAATTAATGATATCTATCATTAAAAAAAAAAATAATGTAAAACATGGTAAGTTTTTGCATATGGTTCATAAGGAATTATTTATCACTGGAGAGAAAACCGATGGCCGATTAGTTGAAATAAAGAGGTTTCCGATACAAATTCGAATCCAAATTCGCCATCTATTTAGGAACAACCTGTAACTTTTTTCTCTTGCATATTAGGGTAGTAAAATCTAAAACATGGTTTAAGTAACAGTTCCTGAAAATTTCATCTTTTTGGCGTGAAGGGAAAAGAAATAGCTGAAAATTCAAGACGAAAAACAGTTTTTTGTGAATAACTCAGAAAATATCCACTTAAGGGCAAGGGTGTGATGCATACACTCACATTATTTTTTAACGTAGATTCAATATCTGCCATAAAAAAATGGAGTTCTAATTTGAAAAAATTGATTTTTCACGATTTTGTCATCCCTAACTTTGAAAGCGATTTTTCACCCCCTGTATCATGAATCGCGATTTCGATTTTTAAGGTGGATACATCAATCTTACATCTTGAAAAATCCCAAAAATGAAAATTTTCCATCCAAAAACCTCGAAGTTATTCTTGTTTCAGCGGAGCTCTATTTTCGATTTTTTTTTCGAATTTTCCCGCTCAGAGAGAATTTTCCAACCAAAACTGAAAAATGTTACATCAAAATAACTTGAAATTTTCTAAGGAATCTATTTCTGCACTAAAAAAATGGTGTTCTAATTTGAAAAACGGAAGTTGACGTCATTTCCGGAAAAACCGGAGGTGCTCATGCCTTAAAAATATTTTAGATTTCATCAGCATCGTGAAATACTTATAAGTGCTGAATTTCATGAAAATACGTTCACTAGTTTCCCGTATAAATATGGGTGAGGTTCCTCGTGAAAGACCCTGTATAGGTTATTGAATGTAAAGACGATAAATAATGTACTCGCACCTAATCTGTGTAGAAGCGTACTATGAAATAATAGTGAATGATGAATTTGCGTTGTTGACAGTGAATTTTTCGTAGTCAGAGACGCGGTTTTTTAAACTTTCAAAAGAATCAGCCATAACCGCTAAATTCGTCGCCATATTGAGTTTTGAACTTTGACGAACGAATTATTGTCCCCTAACAATCTATATGTCCTCTATACTATCTATATCTATACTAATATTATAAAGAGGAAATATTTGTATTTTTGTTTGTTTGATACGAATAGGCACAGAAACTACTGGACCGATTTCAGAAATTCTTTCCCCATCATGAAAGCTACATTATCCCTGAGTGACATAGGCTATACTTTTCACCCGAAAAAAATAAGGATACCAACTATAATTTCAATAATTACACAATAATCAGCTATTTTCACGTGCGCTGCAAAAGCCGTTAAACTTACGTAGATACAATGTGTGATGGAAATGTACCTCTTAAATAATTCTACGAAAAAGTCCGCGATAGCATATATCTATCTCTCAAGATTGACTTGCTATTACCTGTTTATGGTAATCAGGTGTTTTCCAAAATTATGCACTATTTGGGAGTGTGTTTTTATGAATTGGGCATGGATCCTCATCCAACCTAATACGTTATTTATCCCCAGAATTCAATTTAGAACGAAATTGCCCTTCACATCATACAATTGCAACGAGTACATCAAAAGATATGGCAGGTTGAAGTGTTGAAGATGAAACCGCTGCGTAGGACGGCCTGCTTGTATATTATATTCTTGAAGAGCTCATACTAATCGTTTAGATAAAAAATGAAAATTAAGGAAAAATTTGCTTTCTGTTCAGTGCAATTATTTGATTTTCAGCATGTTCCTTTTTCTTTTCTCCTTTCCTATTTGCAAAACCTTCTGCCAATCTCGAGCAATGGTGTTTTAGTCGAGGATGTTGAGTGCACCACTTATTGTGTTACTCCTTCTATCACTGATTAAATGTAGATGGAACGTATCCTAATACCAAATGACCCATCATCATCAAGACAAACTAACTAACAAGCCTGACACAAATTTGAAATTATCTTTAAGGCACGTGAGCAAGATCAACTTCTGTCCGATCTATACAAAATCGACAAACGAATATTTGTTTTTAACATCTTAAGTTATTGAAATTTTTCTCGAAAGCAATCTAGGGAGTTGTGTTGGGAATTTCCAATGTCAGTTACTTAGCTAAGGAGCCAACATTGGAAATTACCAACGGGAGAATGAGAGAACAAACTAGCTGACGGTATACAATGGCAAAAATGTTGGGAGCTAGGAATCTGCAATTACTCCCTCAATATTTTTGTTTATACAATTGACAAATTAGTACCCCATCACATTCTTGATATTTTCATCAACTTATGTTTCTTGCTTATTATTTGTGCATATCTAATAAAACTGAATTAATGTTTGAAAACGGCATATGCTGCTCGAAAAATCATTACACCAGTAGAGGGTTTTCCAATGGTGTTATTTTGACATTCAAAGAAAAATACCATTTTTCAGATCGATGATGTTTATTTCATTATAAAGAGGAAGGTGTGCCATTAATAAGGAAAATAACATGACCACCACGACCACAGGACCGTATCGTTTTCATGAAAGTTTCCATAACCGAATCGCAAAGTGGCTGCCCTATGTCTTCCATAGCCTCCCGAATTCCATCTTTGAGGTCTTGAATCGACGCTGGGCTCTTGGGATAGACCTTAACTTTCACATGGCCCCAAAGAAAGAAGTCGCAAGGTGTTAAATCACAAGATCTCGTTGGCCAATTGTGATCACCTCTTCGAGAGATACCACGGTCCGAAAACTTATTCTGTCAAATATCAATGGTTTCGTTACTTGTGTGGCACGGATCGCCGTCTTGTGGAAAGTAAACGTTGTCCAGATAAATGTCACCCAATTCCATGAAAAATCATTAATCATCTCACGATAGCGCAATCAATTCACCGTAACTATTGCTCCAGACTCGTTCTCGAAAAAGTGAGGTCCAATGACCCTACCGGACCATCAACCGCACCAAACAGTCACACGTTGAGGATTAAGAGGCTTTTTAACAATATCTCTTGGGTTTTCAGAGCCCCAGATGCGACAATTTTGCTTGTCCACTGAGGTGGAAATAGTACTCATCGCTCGAGATGACTTTTTGATGGAATTCCGGATCATTTTGATGCAACTCAAGGACCCAATAAACGAAAACACGATGTTCTTGTGTTAACTGAACCTTATAAGCTTCAAGACCAAAATCTTCATGCAAAATACGATGTCATGAAGTTTATTGAGTACATAATTGCAAAGAATGACGAGGAATGGGCAAACCAGGGTTTTCTTCAACACTTTCCACTACCGCAGCAATATTCTCGGCTGTTCTTGGGCGTCGTGCACGGGTTTTATTATTCGCATCACTAACTTGTCCCAAGTGCCCAAATTTTCTCAATTTCTGTATTGCTGTTCGACAAGGTGCTCGAGGGCAATCAAAAAATGCTACGAGTGCTACGAACCGTCGCTGCCAAATTTTCACCGTTTTATAAGTGGAATTCAATAATTTACTACTAGTCAAATGTCAATAAATGACAGCTTCGGAAGTGACATCTATCGAAATAGCGGGCTATTCTAAATAACACCTCTTATTGGAAAACCCTATAAAAGCACAATTGTTTTTAACATTTCAATGCGGTATTTCAAGCCCACTCTTTGAAGCTATTCATTTTCGTTCACTCATTCACTTCACGCATAGGAACTTTAAATTTTTTTATTGCCGTAAGCTCGAAGAAGACACTTAACAGCTCTGAGATTAAAGATTTGAAGTGGCGAGACAAACATAAAAATGTTACCTGTATGACATAACATGGGTGGTAGCCGTTTTGCAGTTTAATTTTTTGAGCACGCTTATCACAAAACTGGGTGCAGTCTTATTTCTGAGCTCTATGAAATCTCATATATTCAACCACTTTCTCTTTATAGGATATTCTCAAAAATCAAAAGTCGGAGCGCTCACATGAAATCTCATAGACCAATGGATGCAGATTCTGCCAAGAAGAAGGAAAAGGAGTTGCCTTCCACATTTTGTGCAACAAACATTGATAATATGTCCGTGCCAAATCAGTACATCACCTAGTATCACTGATCACCGTTTTTCTCATATAAGAAGACATGAGGTCTCGAAATCATTCCACGAATTTATTCTCATCTCATCTTTATTCTTAAAAATCGGCTGGATTTTTATATTTCGTATTGACCCCTCTCGGAACACTCTCAAGAATTCAACAAAATTTCAATTAACAAATATTTACACTTGACGGATCTTAATTTGAGTAATACATAGCCCCAAGCAAACTTAATAAAATAAATGAATCAATTCATAATAGAAAAACGCAATGGTTTCATTTATTTCGATTTGATGATCACACACACCAATATCCTATTTATTGTTTTCATCTTCTGGCATCCTCAATATTCATCTGCAATGCAAATTAATTCAAACTTAAACTGCCTTAACTAAGTTGAACAATTTATTCGTGTGTGTATGACTTACCTTCCGTTGTCTTCTTGACTTTGATGAATAATTTTCGTCCTATCTAGTCATTTTATGGAATCTAATATTTCGTCATTTGAAAAAGAAGAAATGGATTCATAGAAGCCAAAATCCTTCATGTGTTTCAATATGAAATAGGGAAATCCAGCTAACTTAATATGCAAATACATATTTGAAACTTATTACTTGGAAATCAAAAAAATTTCGAAAGCTTGAGTCAGATCAAAATAAACTTTTTTCAGGAGCATGTAAAATATGCGAAATTTAGGGAATGTAGGTGGAAATTTCTAGTTATAATAGTTGTACAAATTTCAAATTCACATATTAACAGAGATTATATATTTAATATTAAAAATAGGGGTTGTGTTACGTTAACGCCTTCAATGCGTGACATTAGTGCCTTTCGAAAGTCGAGTGAGACAAAACTGGTCGTGAAACGGCCTAATATAACACCGGGTGGTCAACGATTCTTCAGGGCGATTCATTTGAGAAAAAAATGTTTGACCCGAAAATACTTAACGATGGAAAAAATCACAGAATCTAATGTAATGTTTTGTTGAATCATTGACCTGCCCAGTACACACATGCCAATGCTCCCTAAGAGTTTTTCATTGAACTATACAATTTGTTGGCATCCAATGCTAATGAAATGGAAATATGAATTTTGAATCTCATCAATCATTATGCGAAGGGAATTGTACTTTTATAATCACGACTACACCTGTAGCCTTTAAAAAATGTTCCTACAATACAGGGTGTTTGAAAATAAGTGATCTCGTCTCTAGCATAGGTAGAAAACTGCTCAGTAAAAAAAATTCGTAACGCCATCCGTATTCAAGATTAAGGGCGATGAAGAAGAAAAAATCATAAAAAATTTTTACGATTTTGTGAAAAGTTAACTCAAACATTTTGAACACCTACTGTGATTGAATTCTTTTTTATTTTATTAGCCTTTTTCATCTTCTTGTAATTTTTTGTTTAATTATTACATTTATCATTACTTCATACCAGCATCGGTAATTACTCCATAATTTTCAAATCAAAATACTCCGGAAACGGTACACAGTATCAACTTTTACAAAAAGTACCTTTTTGGTGTAAAGTTGAATGATGTTCACTCATTTGCAAATATAATATGGAAATTTTTTTATCCAATACTACTTGGTACGTGTAACTAGGGGCGCTTTATGTGAGTCAGGCCTAAAAACAAATTCATTAGATGTATCAGCTTCCAAAACATTTCCGTATAAAATTTCAATAACAATGTTGCCAGTGGTTTCGGCGAAATCGTAAAAAATATGTATAATTTTCCTTAAACGCCCTTCATCTTGAATACGGATGATGTTACGTAAATTTTTAATTGAGCAAACCCCTGAAATTTTCCAGTTTTTTACCTATCTTAGAGACAGGATCAACTTTTTTATAACACCCTTAATAATGCAAAGAATAGTGTATTGCGATGAAAAATTATTTCGAAATGCGATTGTTTCCTATCAAAATCGAAAACAAATTATAGAGGAGAGTGGTACAAAATGATCCCCTAAAGAAATACCGATATAAAAAGTACCCCGACAACGAACTCCGAGAAGCTGATAATTTTTCTGCAAGGCTTGGCTAAACAAGTAGAGGGCACTTTGTGTGTCATTGATGAATAATATTATAGATGCATAGAAATACATGGTGTTGGAACTGATTAGATTTTGTTTAAGACTTTCTTCTCGATCAAAAATGTGATATTTTGTGCGGCTTTTCATTTCTCCCGAAAGGGGTCGCGTTATTTGTCGTTGCCACAGTAGCGCCACGACCGATAAATATTGCGGATTTATTCCGAAACTAGACCAAAATCTGAAATCTAGAATGCCGTTTTGATCTACAAATTTTGGTCACGATTTTTAGTAAGGAATCGATACACCAGGTATTCTATGCATCTATCTAATATTTAAGCTGACAAACATCGAATATTCTAACAGAAAATCTACTGACATTGACTAAGTGCCATTAATTGAATATATTCAGGAGTTAAGTCATAAGCGCCCGTAGAAATAACTGCTAAGAGGAAGCAGAGTCATGATTTTCAGGATCATTTTGCCCTTCCACGAGACGATCATTTTACCCCAATTGCTCAACCTCAAAAAACATCCAATCGAAACCTACCTCATGGGATCAATAACAGCAATCTAATATTGCTGTTCACATAAATTAATTTGGCCAAATCTAAAATGGTATCGTCTCATTTAAAAATTGGTACGATATTTTTGATGAATTCATCGGTTAGAATTCATCAAAAATATCGTACCGTTTCGCCAGTGAATAGTGATTGCTAGTCACCGTTCGTTGATACTGTAATAAGGTTGATCCAACAATGGACATCCAATGGATGTCCATGAAAAGGATATGCTTTGGACGGACATATATCGTATGTCCAGTGTTCATCCATTGGGCGTCCTTTTCAGGTACATGTCCATGAGGACTAATTATGGATCCCTGATGCATGCGTGCACTGAGTTCGACATGAGCAAAACAGCTGTCTTCCTCTAAATTTGACAATAACGGCGGATGACCAACATCCATAGAGCATACTCGGAATAGAATATACTAAAACTCGTTGCAGAATAGGCTCCTATTCCAATACGAATGCGAAATTCGAAAACGAGCGACGAAGTAGCGAGTTTTCGAACGCATAAGTATTGGAATTGCATTCTACAACGTCTGCAACGAGTATGAGACGATATATTCTCTATTTCACTCAAATTTTGTGAAATTCAATGAAAAAATTCAAATTATAGGTCCTAGTGACTTTCATATTGTATCTTGGCAGTTGGTGTGAATGTTAGGAAATACGAAAATTGACATTTCCAAATTGACGTCTGCTGAAATTTAAAAGGATCGAAAGTCATTGCTGACAACCACAAAACGAATAATGTAACTGAAAACGATGCTGTAATGAATTCATTACAGCACTGTTTTTAGTACTGTAATGAACTCATTACGATACTGAAATAGAGAAAAGCATATATCTAATAATTCCTATATGGAGAATGAGCCAATCAAAACTGAAGCTGGGCTTTGGTAACAATCCAGATCTGCGCTTGTGTGGCAATATTGAGAATATTTTTTTTTTCAATTCTGTCTCTCTCCGACACATCGTATTATGTTCACGACATAATACGTATGTCATTCTTAATTTCATGTGAATAATTTCGATCGTGACCTCACAATTACAAGTGAAATGTTTCAATCGCTTTATTCCTTTTTCTTCAAGTCCTAAATGTTAACTCCTATTCATATTCTTAAATTGCATATAAGTATTTAAGTGACATATTTTCATTCTCGATATCTATTTTCTTGTTGTCTTTCAGAATGAACATAACCTCTACATTTCTCGCAATTTTTGAATTTCCAGTCGACGCAAGCGTACAACTCAATCGTTACCAAAGACTTGGCTTCACTTTGTGACTGTGAAAAGCAGGGATAGAATCCATATTGATGTTATAAGACATATACGGAGAAGGTATCAACGGACACAGACCTCGCCTTCTAGGTGAGGGAGATGCGTAAGCTGAAATCGTTAAAATTCTTTGTCTTTTGAAGAGACTATAGCAGTTAAAAGTAAACTGATAACACATTCTCGAGCTCTTTTTTCCTGACTAATCCGAATCAGAGATAATAGATTCAGCCTATTGTTCATAGATTTTGAGTTAAGAACGAAAATTCAGAAATTTTCATTTTCGATAATGCTGAATAACTGGCTTGTTTGAACTCATATTCGAAATCTGTTGTTATATTCTACAGGCATTTTATAAGAATTCAAATATAATATAATGGAATTTTTTAAACCAGGTATTTTCGAAAAATGACCTATTTATGATTTCTTAAATGTAAACTATGGTCGAAAGTTCTCTTATCTTGCTACAAAGTTTCGGTGATTTCCAAAATGTATCTTTTACTCTCTTCTAAAGGATATTGATACAAAAAAAATTAATTATTCGACAGTCGCTGATTCATATCACTGAATGTTCAAAATGCATACTTCTTTATTTTATATACCACAAAGTTTATATATAGGATGGGCTTACTCAGTTAAGAATAACACCGAGATTTTCTGTGCTCTGTGCGATTCTATGGCTGTTTCAAAAATCCCACAAGCATATACCTGCCTTCAGTCGCATTGTTTTCACACGGCTTAGCTCGAAGCCCTTGACAAATAGTTTCCACGTCGTCGGCATTTAGTTCGCCACCCTTCGAAGTGAATTGTGATAAGGACCTTTACCCAGTACAACACCTACGAAACCAGACAGAAGCAGATACGTAACTTTTAATCTGAACAACCGTAATTACCATTCCTTCAGTATTTGCTTTGTGGTATTTATTTTCTATCGAAACATCCATTTTTTCTTCAATTCTCGAGGCGATAAGAATTGGTACAACAGTCCATTTCTTCTCTACAAGAGAGCTCGTGTATATTATTCACCGAAGGTTGAGTTCACATAGAATTATGTGGAGTTCATGACCTATAATGCATATTCAACGGTCGATATGGTAACGCCAGCCTGCCTATGATTCAATAGTGAATCGAGAAGGAAGACAGAAGTATTAAGTTTTTTCTCATGTAATGTTCCTGAGAATAACGGCATATGACACATTTTTGAAATCAGCGAAAATTTTGTAGCAAGATAAGAGAACTTCCGACTATAGTTTATATTTGAGAAATTATAAACCCTGCACATTTCTCAAAAATAGCTGGTTTAAAAAATTCCATCATATTATATTTGAATTCCTCCTAAAAATTTGCCTATAGAATTTAACAATAGATTTCGAATACTAGCTCAAACAGGCAAGTTATTCAGCATTACCTATCGAAAATGACAATTTCTCAATTTTCGTTCATAAATGGAAATCTATGAACGATAGACTGGATCTGTTTTCAGATTAGTCAGAAAAAAAGAGCTCGAGAATGTTTTAACAGTTTTCTTCCAGCTGCTATAGTTCTCGAGATTCCTTCAGACAAAGAGTTTTGCAACCCAGTACAGCTCGTAGAAGCGGATATACTCCATTCACTTTTATAAAGTATCCCGGATGGCCATGGTTTAGGTTTATCAAGTTCTTTCACTTAAAACGGTTGGCACTCGTGAAAGTCAAATGATTCTGAGCGACGTTACCAAGGCTACATTCTATTTTAGTCTTTTTAAACTTTGTAGATGTGACAAGGGATGCGTAGTACTACTACATTTTCATACTGGACTTTTTCAAATTGTGCGAAAAGGTATTTGAATGTCTTCTGCAGGCTCATTTCTTGATAATTTTGAAAAGTGGGAAATTCAATAGGTCCAGTTGTTCGTTTAGAAGTTTTTCTGTCGGGTTAATGGAGTACGTTCATTCTTTTTGCGAATGAACTATCACAAACTAACGAACTATTCTGTCCATTCTTTTTCAGTTGATTTCAACACGCGATTCTTGATTTCCGTTCAAGAAAATAGGTTAATTGAATTTACCAACCATGTTCATATACGTAAAATATTTCCAGTATTAGCAGACAAAAAAGTTTCAACAGTCGCCAGGTCTTTGGAATTATTGAATTTTCATAATATTTTCTTAAATTCATTATTTTCCCAAAGTAAATAAACATTTTCATAAATACGTAATTACCTACTTCGACATGTATGAAGAAAGGGCAACGTTGCGAATGTATCTGACAGGGAAATGACTATAACCTGACATTTTCCCAATATACACGGTGAAATGTGTCAGAATTTCGTGGCCAACCGGGATACTTCATAAAAGTGGATGGAGTATAGTTCTGAGCACAGAACGCATTGTAAGGCAGGTCTTGCAAGGTCCTTAGTAGCAGTGCCAGCATTGTCAAATATTTACCGGCTGACACTTGATGAGTACCTGTAAGAGTCGATGGTTGAAAAAATCAAAATGTGTAGTTCTTATTTTATCCAACAGGAATATCCAATTATAAGATAACTAATAATCACATCTCATCAAATTTCGTGTAACTGTAAAGATCAAACAAGATTATGATCCAGTAATATATACAAGTGAAAAAATTTTCAAATAACCAATAGTTATTTTTAAATGAGCAAAAATACTATTACAAATCTGAACAAACATATCCACAACTGGTCTGTTGTCCGCAAGTTACGATAGCTTCATCTCATCCATGATTTTAGAACAATATGCATTTGAAGAAAGCAAATGAAGACGTTCCAAAGGAAATAGACGACATTAGACAGAACCATATCAAATTTGCCTGTTCCATCTCAACGTTGACAAGAGTAAAGTACAAACTCTCGAGTACTGCCTGATACAAAGCCCAAAGTTCTTCTGAATCATGCTCATACCATACCTCTACAATATGGGAAATGAAAATTGATACATTTGATCTTTTCCTGTTCTCAAATATATAATAAGAATAACTCGATCGCTGTGACTTCCCAGTTTACGTGACTTCAAACATTTTCCTATATTCAATTTCGGTCCGTTGAGCAAACAGCATTCATAGAAACATTGTCAGATTTGACTTAAGCAACATCGTATGTATTGAGTTACGTAAATCATCAGCTTTAGTATTATTATAAATAATAATGCTCCTATATTTGATCCCTGTGATACTCAACATAAAAGTTCATACTTGAATGATATGATGCATTCATAATTCAGTCCACCCAGCAAATGTGATCTTATGAGCCTTACATATACCGAACTCAATCCGAAGGACTGTATCTAGCTTCGCCAGAAGAATACTGTGATCGACAGTATCAGTTTGTTTTTCTAGATGGCCAAACTCTTGTAGGAACTTCATTAAGGTGTCTTTACCTAAGATTCTCCTCACCAGCAGCCAGCAGCAAAACTTGTAGCACCATGACACTTTGTTAGAATGCTGGTACTAGTAGGATATCAATCTAACCACCATATAATGCATCTGAAATCGGTTAAACTGAAAATTTCACCCAAAGACTTCGTTTTGTACCACTTTCCTGTATTCTTTGAGTTTGGCAGTATTGAATTCCGGATACATTCAGGATACATTTTGCTCTCTCTACATTTCAATTTGTGAGATTCTATGGTCTGATGAAAACTCCTAGGGAGCAAATAATTCGATATCTAATCGAATTTAGCGCTCATCAAAACACTGTATCATCAAAAGGTACGTATTTTCTTAATAAAGTCAGCAATAGATCTGAACTCAAAATAATCAAATATCATAATGGCCATAATTAATATAGAAAATTAATACGTATTTTTCATTGGTGGGCCAACACCTCAGTGAATTGTTTTCCGTTTCTAGGATGTCGGGAATTGCTCAACTTTGCCACTTTCCTTTCCCCTACTTGTGATTATTAGGTAGATGAGGTAGTTGAATATTGAAAAATGATGAATGAAAATCATTATTGCCTGAATACCTGGTGAGAACTATCACTCGGTATTTATTGTTATTGAGTCTTCAAATTTATCACCACATTTGAGCTGACCAACACAGAACACGCAAGCGTTGTTTTTTTGATTCGTTTCATGTTCTTTTCTCTTGTTGTATCGGCGATGATATAGATGTTGTGCATCTGTTGTAAGTTCTCTCGAATAATCTCCCATAGAAGAAAAAACATGAAAATAATGACGTTTGTATAAAGTATGTTCTTGGCGAGTATACCTTTATATAAATACAGTTCGATAAAAAAAGAGATCAAGAATTATACATCATAACTTACGACATCTATTACAAACTTTACCAGATTTTAACTTGGCTATTTCTTGTCCTTCTATCTGAATATGACATCCGTTCTTTCAAAAACTCGCTGCGTCTAAACTGAAAAAAACCGGTAACATGTATATTTGGACAAAAATCATAAAATCACCATTCGGCAAAGTTTGTAATAGATTTTTGTAGAAGACAGCAACCCTACTTGAATGTCTGGGTGTTTTAGTGTCACCAACTGTTTGGGGTTGTTTTCATATTATATCATTCGATCTATCTACTCCAAAAACTTCTGCGAATTGGTATACGTTCAAATGTGGTTATTATGTGTTAATAGTGATTGTATTATCCTACTAGGTATCAGTTTAGAATGTATTAGGTTAGACCAAATAGATTTATCTCTGTATAGCGAAAAAACTAATGTGCCATAAAGACTGAGGTGTTGAGTTCATTATTGTTCTACTCCTTATCTCTATCCTTCGAGATATATTCAGATAAGGTTTGACTCTGTGTTGTGATCTTTTTAAAAACCTATTACTATGAATCTATCTATATTATTACCTATCAATAAAATATTTGTACATGTTGTTGTATGTATAATATTAGATAATATAGTGGTGATCGTACAAACCAAGTAAAAAGAGCTTCATCTGCATCAATATAAATTTGAATGTACGAAAAAGTAACATGAATGTTAAGAATATTTTCATTACTTTCCAGTTATGGTCTAATGGATATTGAACTCAATGAAAAAAGTCATATAGAAATAAATTTTAATTTGAGAAGAAAAAAATTCTAAATTTGAACAAAATGTCCGTAAATACCTAATTATCAATTTATTATTTTGAATATCTTTTTCTTCAGAAATTGGAACATTTGCTTTCTATTTCGTTCGTCTGGAAAGGACTTTGATCGACATTCATCGAATGTCGTACCCTAGCATTTCCATTATAGAAAAATGACAATCCACTATCATTTTATTGTAATGTGTTGGTGTTTTTTATGTGTCTAAGGACACATTAGAGTAGGTCGCTTTTATCATTCATGAACACTTAGTATTATATCGAATTCACTGTTGAATGTTTTGACATGTTGTATGTTTCATATTAAAAAGTAGGTTTAAGAGAGAGCTAGACTCCGCACTGGTTTCTGCGATTCACCTATCCAAAAGTAGTGGGCTGGTTGTGTTAGTCCGAAATTTCGAGTGCCAAGCACTCAATAATCGTTAATTAATGTTATCTTTCCGATTGGCAGATATTTCATATTCTCAATGTTTATTATAGTTCCCATGTTGTCAAAATTTTACGTTTTTTTATTTGAGTTAGAATTTTAAATTGATAGAATTCAGTTTATTATATGAGCAGAATTCAATCCATTTGCTTCCTTGTGTTTGTTGCTTTGATCGATCAATTGATTTCAACTGCTTTTTCTTTCCACATTAAATGAAACCAATAGTTGCTTCAACTTTTCAATATCGAATAAATTTCACGTATTACTAATATCCATTTTTCCAATATGGAGACTCAAAAGGAGACAATCATATTGATATGATAATAATCATCTTGCTGAAGATATAGGCCTAACTGAAAATATATTTTTCAACATTGTTTCAACGAAAACTTCAAATAACTCCTTCGATGATAATCAGATAAACTATAATATAAAGGATGTTTTATCAAATCTGTTCCTCATTTTTTTGGAAACAACAGGGTAATTCTTGATCGAAAAATTGTTATTGGAATATTAACACTTTCCATTTATTCCCGTAGAATTAAATCTTGACCTTAAGGATGTTGATGTTGAAAGTATCGTCTTGAATGTTATGTTGTTATTTGTAGATATAAGTAGTGATATTTTCGAAAATTATTGATTGTTCAATATAGATATATCTATCGTGAAACACCCTAAATAATTTCATTATGTTCTGACATTTAAAATCAATTTTCAGAAATATCTGCCAATCAATATTCCTCATTATGAATTTCTCTTCCGAGACAAGTAATAAAAGTCATTGAGAATGTTTACATATTTATAGCATTATTTTATGTGATCTACGTTATTTAACGTGGAATATACTTCGAAACGTAATAATTGAAGCTTTAAACCTGTTGTGTTGCTCAATATTATTTATTAGTTGCTAAGTGGTATACAATAATAAAAACGCACAATATTATGGAAGTATACATTTTATCAAAACTCGATTCTTTTTTTCATAAAAGCTTACTGAAATATTTCCATTCGATTAGAAAAAATTCGCAATATTTTCCATGTATACTTTCATAATTCATTGTCCCAACTCATTTTGTGCCAACTGAACTGTTATATTGTCATCGAAATCTTATTCAGAGAGATATAAAACTCAGCTTGTAAATTTGTATATATACCTACGTATGTCTCTATAATTTTAGTGTTCTTTTCAAAAGACTGTCAATTCATGTAATATATATACATATATACTTAAAATTTTGGTATATTTATTCAATGTTCAAAGTATTGCCTATTTTACCACTCAATTGAAATTCTAATACTCTAGCTCCTCACAAAGTAATCTTGTGAAGCTAACCTAATTGTTGGAGGATACGAAGATATGTATGTGATACTTCCTGTGAAATACTGCGAATTCTCTGCTCCATATGTAAGTTGTTTCATAGCTCTCTCAAAAAAGTACGCATTAGTATTTATTGAGAAAACATGCCGTTCCCTAAGTGTACCTGATATGACTATTTCAAAATGTTCATTGTATGTATGTGACATCTCAAAAATGATTGTTCTTTGAAATTCTTGAACCTGACATCTAAAATAATTATTCTGCTCATCAGATTTATGAAATCTTAATGGAAAAAGGTCAATACTAGTAGCTCAAACTTTTATATTTTTTTCAAATGAAATAATTGATCGATAGATATATGACTCATAATAGAGTGTGTTGGTGTTAATTCCACATATTCACAAGACACAATTATGTGACGTAATATATTTAACTCCATCAAATTTTGGACAATCTTGTAGGTTTCGGGTGACTGAGTGGAAATTTTCTAAAATTGTATAAAATGCTTTACATTTCTATCTCAATATTTTCTGTTACCTCTGTTACTTTCGATAGTCGTTTTTGCGTTGGTTTGACCATTGTTGAATTATGTCCATAAATTTCCTAAACATATGTTAAAAGTATATGTATATACAATGTATGTATTATTGTATGCACAATACATTATGGCGTTGTATTATTTCTTTTTTCATTACCCACCAGTTGTGGTTAAACGAAACGGATTATTATAGGAATATTCGGTATAAAATATTATTATCAATATTGTGTATTCTCTTGGCTTAATGGAACAAAAAGCAGAAAAAAACTTCAATTCATCTGCCGACGTTTCGTCAAATTTATTGAGATCTTTACAGGCTGAAATCAAAACAAGAGACATGGTGAGAAAGGGAATCAAATACTGAAACGAACAACAAAAATACGCAATGATCAGATTTTGGAAAACTACAATATTAACAATCAAAAACAAATAACAAGTGAACGCAAAAAAATGAAGAATTACAATGAAAAATTCGAAATGATGGACCGAAAAAACTATCGGAATATTATACAGCAATTCCTCAAATTGATCAAAAATATCCAAATCTAAATATAGTTTCATAAATGAAAATCAAAAATAATTCAGTTACTCATTAAAAAACATAATCGATCATATCGTCATGAGATAAATCATTAGAATTATTCCAAAATCTGAAGCATGTGACATGCACGCACAAAAACGTCAACAATGTTGTAGTATACTAGCTGACCCCGCGAACTCCGTTCCGCCTTTTGTTATACCACGTTCCCGTTAGATTAAGTAGAGGGGTGAAAATTCAGGGTTGTATGTATTTTTGTGTGCTGTATCATAAAAAGATTAAAATAACAAATTTTGTGCGAAAAATTGAAAAGAAAGTTAGGGGTGGACCACCCTTAACATATAGGGGGATGAAAAATAGATATTGGCAGATTCCCGGTCCTACCCGATATGCACACAAAATTTCACGAAAATCGGTCCAGCCGTTTCGGAGGAGTTCGGCCACAAAGTGCAAACAGGAGAATTTTATATGGTACGGGCAATATAAATAATTGGGCATTATTTATAATGCCAAGGCGATTTGAAAAGTGTCCAAAAGGATATGACAAAGTGATAAATTATGTTGCAAATATTACATTGCCCGGTCATTATGTATAATGCTGAAAGTCAAGTGGGCAATAAATTTAGTAAGATGGTCTTGGCATACATACAGTATACTGACCTAAATAATTACATTTCCCGTAGCATATACAGGGTCTTTCACGAGGAACCTCACCCATATTTATACGGGAAACTACTGAACGTAATTTCATGAAATTCAGCACTTATGAGTATTTCACGATGCTGATGAAATCTAAAATATTTTCAAGGCATGAGCAGTTTTTCCGGAAATGACGTCAACTTCCGTTTTTCAAATTAGAACACCATTTTTTTATTGCAGAAATAGATTCCTTAAAAAATTTCAAGTTATTTTGATGTAATAACATTTTTCAGTTTTGGTTGGGAAATTCTCTCTGAGCGGGAAAATTCGAAAAAAAAATCGAAAATAGAGCTCCGCTGAAACAAGAATAACTTCGAGGTTTTTGGATGGAAAATTTTCATTTTTGGGATTATCAAGATGTAAGATTGATGTATCCACTTTAAAAATCGAAATCGCGATTAATGATACAGAGGGTGAAAAAATCGCTTCCAAAGTTAGGGATGACAAAGAGTGAAAAATCATTTTTTTTTAAATTAGAACCCCATTTTTTTATGGCAGATATTGAATCTACGTTAAAAAATAATGTGAGTGTATGCATCACACCCTTGCCCTAAAATGGATATTTTCTGAGTTATTCACAAAAAACTGTTTTTCGTCTTGAATTTTCAGCTATTTCTTTTCCCTTCACGCCAAAAAGATGAAATTTTTAGGAACTGTTATTTGAACCATCCTGTAGATTTTTCACCCCTTCTTGAAACCGACTTCAAGTTACTATTAGGAGAACCATGGCAAACTCTCGCAGTTATAACTAGAGAAGATGCTCAAAGTTTTGACCGTTAATTTCTAGACATTTATTTATACGTCTCAGGAATGCTTCGTGCGTTGCTCTTCTTATTTCATCGGGAGGAAGAGATCTGCAGAAGTGTTTAAAAACCAAATTGAGTTTCAAAACTATGAATCTAAAAATCTAAACAAACCTGAACGCATTTCTGACTCGTTCTATGCAGTCCTCTTTATCAGTCAGGGGAGTTGAGTAGACAATATTTTTTATCCTACCCCAAACATAATAGTCTAAAGGAGTTAAATCGGGAGAACGTGGTGGCCAAAGATGTGGACCATTGTTCGCCAACCATCTCAGCCTGTAGAGGATATTTGACACATTGAGTGAATTGTGTGGAGGCGCGCGCCATCTTGTTGATACCATAAGTCATTATGGTTCTGTACTAGCGGCTCAATTATTTGAGTCAATATGTCAGAATATCTATCATTTAAGGGAGAACATTCTTTAAATAATGCAAACATGTGTAGTGTTCTATCTTACCAGTTAAAGTCCCATCATAAATGTGAACATCGAGAATTGCATTATTTTTGATGGCGCAAAAAAAAATTGAAACTCCAGGTCTCTTGAAAGTCCCATTGTCTGAAGTGGTGGTTGTTCTCTTCATCCCAATAATGACTGTTATGCCTATTGAAAGAACCATTCTTTGTGAATTTAGATTCATCTGTCCAAATTATACAGTCCAAAAAGTTTTCATTCTCTTGAAATCGAATCATCATAGCTTCGCAAAACTCTGTTCTCCTGACGAAATCAGTTTCCTTCAAATGCTGTACCCTATTGAATTTATATGGGTGCATTTTATGTTTTTTTAATATTCTCCAAACACTCGATTGAGATAATCCCAGATCAATCTCGGCATCTTTGAGAGAATTTTGAGGATTCACACGAAAATATGCAAGAACTGTAATTTCGTCGTTCTCATCTTCTACTACACTTTTTTCTCTGTGTATAGTTTTCTTAACGAAAGATCCGACATTTCTCAAGTTTGTCATGGTTCTGTTAATGGTATCTCTCGTTGGTCTGGGTCTGTCAGGAAACCTCTCAATGAACAGTCGAATCGTTCTATCTACAACTTTATTACATTCTCCATGAAGTAGAATGAGATTTAAATAATCTTCATTGGTAAAATTAGGCATAGTGATCGATTTTATAACTTAATACGAATTATCACCAAATTATTAGTAAACACAAAATGCTACTGAATAAAGAGGAATTTGGCAGATGTAATTAATGATATCTATCATTAAAAAAAAGAATGTAAAACATGGTAAGTTTTTGCATATGGTTCATTAGGAATTATTTATTTATCACTGGAGAGAAAACCGATGGCCGATTAGTTGAAATAAAGAGGTTTCCGATACAAATTCGAATCCAAATTCGCCATCTATTTAGGAACAACCTGTAACTTTTTTCTCTTGCATATTAGGGTAGTAAAATCTAAAACATGGTTTAAGTAACAGTTCCTGAAAATTTCATCTTTTTGGCGTGAAGGGAAAAGAAATAGCTGAAAATTCAAGACGAAAAACAGTTTTTTGTGAATAACTCAGAAAATATCCACTTTAGGGCAAGGGTGTGATGCATACATTCACATTATTTTTTAACGTAGATTCAGTATCTGCCATAAAAAAATGGGGTTCTAATTTGAAAAAATTGATTTTTCACGATTTTGTCATCCCTAACTTTTTTTTCACCCCCTGTATCTTGAATCGCGATTTCGATTTTTAAAGTGGATACAGCAATCTTACATCTTGAAAAATCCCAAAAATGAAGATTTTCCATCCAAAATCCTCGAAGTTATTCTTGTTTCAGCGGAGCTCTATTTTCGATTTTTTTTTTCGAATTTTCCCGCTCAGAGAGAATTTTCCAACCAAAACTGAAAAATGTTACATCAAAATAACTTGAAATTTTCTAAGGAATCTATTTCTGCAATAAAAAAATGGTGTTCTAATTTGAAAAACGGAAGTTGACGTCATTTCCGGAAAAACCGGAGGTGCTCATGCCTTGAAAATATTTTAGATTTCATCAGCATCGTGAAATACTTATAAGTGCTGAATTTCATGAAAATACGTTCAGTAGTTTCCCGTATAAATATGGGTGAGGTTCCTCGTGAAAGATCCTGTATAAGAGATTTCATTTTACTATAGTCAGAAAGTAAGCTTTTTCCGTGCGCGCGCGATGAGTTGTGGGGTTTTCAGAGCGATGTAATGAAAAATATATATCATTACTAGGTGTTGTGTGTTGTTGGCATTATATTCAGCCATAACTTTTTCTGGATTTGTTTCCATATATGCAGTGGCGGCTTGTCCCATGAGGCAGGTGAGGCACCAATAAACGTACCCAAAGCCCGAGTTACCTGGGCCACCAAGGGTAAATCGATTTTGTACCGTGTCTCCCACTTGATCGGTGCTACTGGTAGAATCAAACCACCTGCGGCCCACGTCTACAGCAGGCCCCTACCAAGCTGTATTGATAAGTTCAAAGGTAGGAGCTTGTAATGTATTAATCCCGCGCGAATTTGAAAATTGTGATCGATTGTCAGAGTTCGAGCGCATTCAATATTGCGCCGTATGTTGTATTTTTTTTTTGTCGATTCTCCTTTCCGATTACTTCAATTTCGTGAAAACGAATTCAATTCATCTGGTGACCGAGGCAGAAACTAATGGCGTTGATTGCTTTCCTTTGGGGATTCAATTTTCTGATCTCGAATAATTCTATTGAAATATTTCATTTGATCTTGATTAGCTCTATTGAAAGAGGATTTACTTGTCATCATCTCAAATAAACCCCAACAATATTCAGGGTAAGTTAAAATTTTCAAGAAATTACAACATTTTCTTATAGTTTCAGGGTTTTTTTGTACCTATAAATTTTAACGAATTGCCTGATAATATTGGAGCCTAATAATATATGTATACCTACTGTGGAGATTATTTCTGGATTTGTATCAAGAACATTAACCTGGCTATACCAGAACAGGAATGGATAAGTACCCTACAGAAGACATGAAAACCTAACTTTTATATTTCCATTCTTGTAAATAATCTCGGATAAGGATTTAGAGTTAAGGAAAAAATAGATTCAGGATAGAAACAGGTACATTAATGATATGAATATAACCTGAGCAAGACTTAAGAGAATTTACGTGTAGAAGTAGATCAAGATATAGACACTTAAGTAGGAAAATTAGGTGTAGAAGAGAAGAATTATTATAGCGTTAAATAGTTATCCGTTTTCATTTCATGTCATTCATTCCTTCAAAAGATCATGAAATAAATTCAATTCATATCTTGAAAAACCCATTCAGTTTGGTAATTTCTTATATTAGGTGATCAGGCAATCAAATTACCTGGCGCCCCTTTCACTCATTTCATTTTAATTTCAAGGGTGAAGAACCTACCCCCTAGTGAGCTAGCTGGTCACCCTTTTGTCATCGGGATTTTCATTGATAATATTGAATTTTCCTATTTCACCCAACGAAACAAGGAATATGTCCCTTAAATGAAGAGGTTTGTGCGCCTCACAAGCATCCACGCCGAAAACCCACAGTAAGAAACCAAGAAATCCTCACGATTTTGGTTTGGTTTTGGTTTCGTCTTCTGAACTGTTGTCTGATTCGGTAATAAGAGATGAAGTAACCTTATTATGTTTCAGAAAATTCTTGACAACGCTAATCGAATAGAAAAAGAATCGATTTATCGGTGATGATAAAATGAATATTTGTGATATCGCGTATGCAGATTGATCTCGAACAGGCTCATCTCTGGAAAATATGGAGGTTTTAAGTTGAATGAAAACCGTGGCTGGGTAGTTTTTCGAATTTTGCCAAGTCCCAGACGGCATCCCATAAAATTTGAAAAGTGGTATCTCGTAGAGCATGTAAAAACACATATTCTAGCAAAAAATTTTTCGAACACGCTCATCTCTGGAAAATATGAGGTTTTCCAAATCATTTTCCGGATTTCCTAAGCCCTGACGGCATCCCAAAAAATTTGGAGAATGGTTTCCTGTAGAGTATGTGAAAACACATATTCCGGCAAAAAATTTTTTTCGAACAAGCTCATCTCTGGAAAATATGAGGTTTTCCAAATCATTTTCCGGATTTCCTAAGCCCTGACGGCATCCCAAAAAATGTGAAAAGTGGTATCTCGTAGAGCATGTAAAAATACATATTCCAGCAAAAAATTGCTTTCAAACACGCTCATCTCTGGAAAATATGAGGTTTTCCAAATCATTTTCCGGATTTCCAAAGCCCTGACGGCATCCAAAACAATTTGGAAAGTGGTTTCTCGTAGAGCATGTAAAAACACATATTCCAGCAGGAAATTTTTTTCGAACAAGCTCATCTCTGAAAAATATGAAGTTTTCCAAATCATTTTCTGGATTTCCCAAGCCCTGACGGCATCCCAAAAAATTTGGAAGAAGATATCTCGTAGAGCATGTAAAAACACATATTCCAGCAGAAAATTTTTATCGAACAAGCTCATCTCTGGAAAATATGGAGGTTTTAAGTTGAATGAAAACCGTGGCTGGGTGGTTTTTCGAATTTGCCAAGTCAAAGACGGCATCCCAAAAAATTTGGAAGGTGGTATCTCGTAGAGCATGTAAAAACACATATTCCAGCAAAAAATTTTTTCGAACAAGCTCATCTCTGGAAAATATGAGGTTTTCCAAATCATTTTCCGGATTTCCCAAGCCCAGACGGCATCCCAAAAAATTTGGAAAGTGGTATCTGGTAGAGCATGTAAGAACACATATTCCAGCAAAAAAATTTTTTCGAATACGCTCATCTCTGGAAAGTATGAGGTTTTCCCAATCATTTTCCGGATTTCCCAAGCCCTGACGGCATCCCAAAAAATCTGGAAAATGGTTTCCTGTAGAGTATGTAAAAACACATATTCCAGCAAAAAAATTTTTTCGAACACGCTCATCTCTGGAAAATATGAAGTTTTCCAAATCATTTTCCGGATTTCCCAAGCCCTGACGGTATCCCAAAAAAATGGAAAGCGGTATCTCGTAGAGCATGTAAAAACACATATTCCAGCAAAAAGTTTTTTTCGAACAAGCTCATCTCTGGAAAATATGGAGGTTTTAAGTTGAATGAAAACCGTGGCTGGGTAGTTTTTCGAATTTGCCAAGTCCCAGACGGCATCCCAAAAAATTTGGAAAGTGGTATCTCGTAGAGCATGTAAAAACACATATTCCAGCCAAAACTTTTTTTCGAACACGCTCATCTCTGGAAAATATGAGGTTTTCCAAATCATTTTTCGGATTTCCCAAGCCCTGAAGGCATCCCAAAAAATTTGGAAAGCGGTATCTCGTAGAGCATATAAAAACACATATTCCAGCAAAAAAATTTTTTCGAACAAGCTCATCTCTGGAAAATATGAGGTTTTCCAAATCATTTTCCGGATTTGCCAAGCCCTGACGGCATCCCAAAAAATTTGGAAAGTGGTATCTCGTAAAGCATGTGAAAACACATATTCCAGCAGAAATTTTTTTTCGAACACGCTCATCTCTGGAAAATATGAAGTTTTCCAAATCATTTTCCGGATTTCCCAAGCCCTGACGGCATCCCAAGAGAGTTGGAAAGTGATATCTCGTAGAGCATGTAAAAACACATATTCCAGCAAAAAAATATTTTCGAACATGCTCATCTCTGGAAAATATGGAGGTTTTAAGTTGAATGAAAACCGTGGCTGGGTAGTTTTTCGAATTTGCCAAGTCCCAGACGGCATCCCAAAAAAATTGGAAAGTGGTATCTCGTAGAGCATATGAAAACACATATTCCAGCAAAAAAATTTTTTCGAACACGCTCATCTCTGGAAAATATGAGGTTTTCCAAATCATTTTTCGGATTTCCAAAGCCCTGAAGGCATCCCAAAAAATTTGGAAAGCGGTATCTCGTAGAGCATATAAAAACACATATTCCAGCAAAAAATTTTTTTCGAACACGCTCATCTCTGGAAAATATGAAGTTTTCCAAATCATTTTCCGGATTTCCCAAGCCCTGACGGCATCCCAAAAGAGTTGGAAAGTGATATCTCGTAGAGCATGTAAAAACACATATTCCAGCAAAAAAATATTTTCGAACATGCTCATCTCTGGAAAATATGGAGGTTTGAAGTTGAATGAAAACCGTGGCTGGGTAGTTTTTCGAATTTGCCAAGTCCCAGACGGCATCCCAAAAAAGTTGGAAAGTGGTATCTCGTAATGCATGTGAAAACACATTTTCAAGCAAAAAATTTTTTTCGAACACGCTCATCTCTGGAAAATATGGAGGTTTTAAGTTGAATGAAAACCGTGGCTAGGTAGTTTTTCGAATTTGCCAAGTCCCAGACGGCATCCCAAAAAATTTGGAAACCGGTTTCTCGTAGAGCATGTAAAAACACATATTCCAGCAAACAATTTTTTTCGAACACGCTCATCTCTGGAAAATATGAAGTTTTCCAAATCATTTTCCGGATTTCCCAAGCCCTGACGGCATCCCAAAAAAGTTGGAGAATGGTATCTCGTAGAGCATGTAAGAACACATATTCCAGCAAAAAAATTTATTCGAACAAGCTCATCTCTGGAAAATATGGAGGTTTTAAGTTGAATGAAAACCGTGGCTGGGTAGTTTTTCGAATTTGCCATATCCCAGACGGCATCCCAAAAAATTTGGAAAGTGGTATCTCTTAGAGCATGTAGAAGCACATATTCCAGCAAAAAATTTTTTTCGAACAAGCTCATCTCTGGAAAATATGTGGTTTTCCAAATCATTTTCCGGATTTCCTAAGCCCTGACGGCATCCCAAAAAATTTGGAAAGTGGTTTCTCGTAGAGCATGTAAAAACACATATTCCAGCAAAAAATTTTTTCGAATACGCTCATCTCTGGAAAGTATGAGGTTTTCCCAATCATTTTCCGGATTTCCCAAGCCCTGACGGCATCCCAAAAAATTTGGAAAATGGTTTCCTGTAGAGTATGTAAAAACACATATTACAGCAAAAAAATTTTTTCGAACACGCTCATCTCTGGAAAATATGAAGTTTTCCAAATCATTTTCCGGATTTCCCAAGCCCTTACGGTATCCCAAAAGAATGGAAAGCGGTATCTCGTAGAGCATGCAAAAACACATATTCCAGCAAAAAGATTTTTTCGAACATGCTCATCTCTGGAAAATATGAGGTTTTCCAAATCATTTTCCGGATTTCCCAAGCCCTGACGGTATTTGGAAAGTGGTGTCTCGTAGAGCATGTAAAAACACATATTCCAGCAGAAAAATTTTTTCGAACAAGCTCATCTCTGGAAAATATGGAGGTTTTAAGTTGAATGAAAACCGTGGCTGGGTAGTTTTTCGAATTTGCCAAGTCCCAGACGGCATCCCAAAAAATTTGGAAAATGGTTTCCTGTAGAGTATGTAAAAACACATATTCCAGCAAAAAAATTTTTTCGAACACGCTCATCTCTGGAAAATATGAGGTTTTCCAAATCATTTTCCGGATTTCCCAAGCCCTGACCACATCCCAAAAAATTTGGAAAGCGGTATCTCGTAGAGCATGTAAAAACACATATTCCAACACGAAATTTTTTTCGAACAAGCTCATCTCTGGAAAATATGGAGGTTTTAAGTTGAATGGAAACCGTGGCTGGGTAGTTTTTCGAATTTGCCAAGTCCCAGACGGCATCCCAACAAATTTGGAAAATGGTTTCCTGTAGAGTATGTAAAAACACATATTCCAGCAAAAAATTTTTTTCGAACACGCTCATCTCTGGAAAATATGAAGTTTTCCAAATCATTTTCCGGATTTCCCAAGCCCTGACGGCATCCCAAAAAATTTGGAAGGTGGTATCTCGTAGAGCATGTAAAGACACATATTCCAGCAAAAAATTTTTTTCGAACAAGCTCATCTCTGGAAAATATGGAGGTTTTAAGTTGAATTAAAACCGTGGCTGGGTAGTTTTTCGAATTTGCCAAGTCCCAGACGGCATCCCAAAAAATTTGGTAGGTGGTATCTCGTAGAGCATGCAAAAACAAATATTCCAGCGAAAAATTTTTTTCGAACAAGCTCATCTCTGGAAAATATGAGGTTTTCCAAATCATTTTCCGGATTTCCTAAGCCCTGACGGCATCCCAAAAAATGTGAAAAGTGGTATCTCGTAGAGCATGTAAAAATACATATTCCAGCAAAAAATTGCTTTCGAACACGCTCATCTCTGGAAAATATGAGGTTTTCCAAATCATTTTCCGGATTTCCAAAGCCCTGACGGCATCCAAAACAATTTGGAAAGTGGTTTCTCGTAGAGCATGTAAAAACACATATTCCAGCAGAAAATTTTTTTCGAACAAGCTCATCTCTGAAAAATATGAAGTTTTCCAAATCATTTTCCGGATTTCCCAAGCCCTGACGGCATCCCAAAAAATTTGGAAGAAGATATCTCGTAGAGCATGTAAAAACACATATTTCAGCAAAAAATTTTTATCGAACAAGCTCATCTCTGGAAAATATGGAGGTTTTAAGTTGAATGAAAACCGTGGCTGGGTGGTTTTTCGAATTTGCTAAGTCACAGACGGCATCCCAAAAAATTTGGAAGGTGGTATCTCGTAGAGCATGTAAAAACACATATTCCAGCAAAAAAATTTTTTCGAACAAGCTCATCTCTGGAAAATATGAGGTTTTCCAAATCATTTTCCGGATTTCCCAAGCCCAGACGGCATCCCAAAAAATTTGGAAAGTGGTGTCTCGTAGAGCATGTAAAAACACATATTCCAGCGAAAAAATTTTTTCGAACACTCATCTCTGGAAAATATGGAGGTTTTAAGTTGAATGAAAACCGTGGCTGGGTAGTTTTTCGAATTTGCCAAGTCTCAGACGGCATCCCAAAAAATTTGGAAAGTGGTATCTTGTAGAGCATGTATAAACACATATTCCAGCGAAAAATTTTTTTCGAACACGCTCATCTCTGGAAAATATGAGGTTTTCCAAATCATTTTCCGTATTTCCCAAGCCCTGACGCCATCCCAAAAAATTTGGAAAGTGGTATCTCGTAGAGCATGTAAAAACACATATTCCAGCGAAAAAATTCCTTCGAACAAGCTCATCTCTGGAAAATATGAGATTTTCCAAATCATTTTCCGGATTTCCCAAGCCCTGACGGCATCCCAAAAAATTTGGAAAGTGGTATCTCGTAGAGCATGTAAAAACACATATTCCAGCAGAAAAATTTTTTCGAACAAGCTCATCTCTGGAAAATATGAGGTTTTCCAAACCATTTTCCGGATTTTCCAAGCCCTGACGGCATCCCAAAAAATTTGGAAAGTGGTATCTCGTAGAGCATGTAAAAACACATATTCCAGCAAAAAAAATTTTTCGAACAAGCTCATCTCTGGAAAATATGGGGGTTTTAAGTTGAATTAAAACCGTGGCTGGGTAGTTTTTCGTATTTGCCAAGTCCCAGACGGCATCCCAAAAAATTTGGAAAAGGGTATCTCGTAGAGCATGTAAAAACACATATTCCAGCAAAAAATAATTTTCGAACAAGGTCATCTCTGGAAAATATGAGGTTTTCCAAATCATTTTCCGGATTTCCCAAGGCCTGACGGCATCCCAAAAAAATTGGAAAGTGGTATCTCGTAGAGCATGTAAAAACACATATTCCAGCAAAAAAATTTTTTCGAACAAGCTCATCTCTGGAAAATATGGAGGTTTTAAGTTGAATGAAAACCGTGGCTGGGTAGTTTTTCGAATTTGCCAAGTCCCAGACGGCATCCCAAAAAATTTGGAAAAAGGTATCTCGTAGAATATGTAAAAACACATATTCCAGCAAAAAATTTTTTTCGAACAAGCTCATCTCTGGAAAATATGAGGTTTTCCAAATCATTTTCCGGATTTCCCAAGCCCTGACGGCATCCCAAAAAATTTGGTAAGTGGTATCTTGTAGAGCATGTAAAAACACATATTTCAGCAAAAGAATTTTTCATCTCTGGAAAATATGGAGGTTTTAAGTTGAATGAAAACCGTGGCTGGGTAGTTTTTCGAATTTGCCAAGTTCCAGACGACATCCCAAAAAATTTGGAAAGTGGTAACTCGTAGAGCATGTAAAAACACATATTCCAGTGAAAAATTTTTTTCGAACAAGCGCATCTCTGGAAAATATGAGGTTTTCCAAATCATTTTCCGGATTTCCAAAGCCCTGACGGCATCCCAAGAAATTTGGAAAGTGGTATCTCGTAGAGCATGTAAAAACACATATTCCAGCAAAAAAATTTTTTCGAACAAGCTCATCTCTGGAAAATATGGAGGATTTAAGTTGAATGAAAACCGTGGCTGGGTAGTTTTTCGATTTTCCCAAGTCCCAGACGGCATCCCAAAAAATTTGGAAAATGGTTTCCTGTAGAGTATGTGAAAACACATATTCCAGCGAAAAATTGTTTTCGAACACGCTCATCTCTGGAAAATATGAGGTTTTCCAAATCATTTTCCGGATTTCCAAAGCCCTGACGGCATCCCAAACAATTTGGAAAGTGGTTTCTCGTAGAGCATGTAAAAACACATATTCCAGCGGAAAATTTTTTTCGAACAAGCTCATCTCTGGAAAATATAAGGTTTTCCAAATCATTTTCCGGATTTCCCAAGCCCTGACGGCATCCCAAAAAATTTGGAAAGTGGTATCTCGTAGAGCATGTAGAAACACATATTCCAGCAAAAAAAAATTTTCGAACAAGCTCATCTCTGGAAAATATGAGGTTTTCCAAATCATTTTCCGGATTTTCCAAGCCCTGACGGCATGCCAAAAAATTTGGAAAGTGGTATCTCGTAGAGCATGTAAAAACACATATTCCAGCAAAAAAAATTTTTCGAACAAGCTCATCTCTGGAAAATATGGGGGTTTTAAGTTGAATTAAAACCGTGGCTGGGTGGTTTTTCGAATTTGCCAAGTCCCAGACGGCATCCCAAAAAATTTGGAAAAGGTTATCTCGTAGAGCATGTAAAAACACATATTCCAGCAAAAAAAAATTTTCGAACAAGCTCATCTCTGGAAAATATGAGGTTTTCCAAATCATGTTCCGGATTTCCCAAGGCCTGACGGCATCCCAAAAAATTTGGAAAATGGTTTCCTGTAGAGTATGTAAAAACACATATTCCAGCAAAAAAATTTTTTCGAACACGCTCATCTCTGGAAAATATGAAGTTTTCCAAATCATTTTCCGGATTTCCCAAGCCCTGACGGCATCCCAAAAAATTTGGAAGAAGGTATCTCGTAGAGCATGTAAAGACACATATTCCAGCAAAAAATTTTTTTCGAACAAGCTCATCTCTGGAAAATATGGAGGTTTTAAGTTGAATTAAAACCGTGGCTGGGTAGTTTTTCGAATTTGCCAAGTCCCAGACGGCATCCCAAAAAATTTGGTAAGTGGTATCTCGTAGAGCATGCAAAAACACATATTCCAGCGAAAAATTTTTTTCGAACAAGCTCATCTCTGGAAAATATGAGGTTTTCCAAATCATTTTCCGGATTTCCTAAGCCCTGACGGCATCCCAAAAAATGTGAAAAGTGGTATCTCGTAGAGCATGTAAAAATACATATTCCAGCAAAAAATTGCTTTCGAACACGCTCATCTCTGGAAAATATGAGGTTTTCCAAATCATTTTCCGGATTTCCAAAGCCCTGACGGCATCCAAAACAATTTGGAAAGTGGTTTCTCGTAGAGCATGTAAAAACACATATTCCAGCAGAAAATTTTTTTCGAACAAGCTCATCTCTGAAAAATATGAAGTTTTCCAAATCATTTTCCGGATTTCCCAAGCCCTGACGGCATCCCAAAAAATTTGGAAGAAGATATCTCGTAGAGCATGTAAAAACACATATTCCAGCAAAAAATTTTTATCGAACAAGCTCATCTCTGGAAAATATGGAGGTTTTAATTCGAATGAAAACCGTGGCTGGGTGGTTTTTCGAATTTGCCAAGTCACAGACGGCATCCCAAAAAATTTGGAAGGTGGTATCTCGTAGAGCATGTAAAAACACATATTCCAGCAAAAAAATTTTTTCGAACAAGCTCATCTCTGGAAAATATGAGGTTTTCCAAATCATTTTCCGGATTTCCCAAGCCCAGACGGCATCCCAAAAAATTTGGAAAGTGGTGTCTCGTAGAGCATGTAAAAACACATATTCCAGCGAAAAAATTTTTTCGAACACTCATCTCTGGAAAATATGGAGGTTTTAAGTTGAATGAAAACCGTGGCTGGGTAGTTTTTCGAATTTGCCAAGTCCCAGACGGCATCCCAAAAAATTTGGAAAGTGGTATCTTGTAGAGCATGTATAAACACATATTCCAGCGAAAAATTTTTTTCGAACACGCTCATCTCTGGAAAATATGAGGTTTTCCAAATCATTTTCCGTATTTCCCAAGCCCTGACGGCATCCCGAAAAATTTGGAAAGTGGTATCTCGTAGAGCATGTAAAAACACATATTCCAGCGAAAAAATTCCTTCGAACAAGCTCATCTCTGGAAAATATGAGATTTTCCAAATCATTTTCCGGATTTCCCAAGCCCTGACGGCATCCCAAAAAATTTGGAAAGTGGTATCTCGTAGAGCATGTAAAAACACATATTCCAGCAGAAGAATTTTTTCGAACAAGCTCATCTCTGGAAAATATGAGGTTTTCCAAACCATTTTCCGGATTTTCCAAGCCCTGACGGCATCCCAAAAAATTTGGAAAGTGGTATCTCGTAGAGCATGTAAAAACACATATTCCAGCAAAAAAAAATTTTCGAAAAAGGTCATCTCTGGAAAATATGAGGTTTTCCAAATCATTTTCCGGATTTCCCAAGGCCTGACGGCATCCCAAAAAAATTGGAAAGTGGTATCTCGTAGAGCATGTAAAAACACATATTCCAGCAAAAAAATTTTTTCGAACAAGCTCATCTCTGGAAAATATGGAGGTTTTAAGTTGAATGAAAACCGTGGCTGGGTAGTTTTTCGAATTTGCCAAGTCCCAGACGGCATCCCAAAAAATTTGGAAAAAGGTATCTCGTAGAATATGTAAAAACACATATTCCAGCAAAAAATTTTTTTCGAACAAGCTCATCTCTGGAAAATATGAGGTTTTCCAAATCATTTTCCGGATTTCCCAAGCCCTGACGGCATCCCAAAAAATTTGGTAAGTGGTATCTTGTAGAGCATGTAAAAACACATATTTCAGCAAAAGAATTTTTCATCTCTGGAAAATATGGAGGTTTTAAGTTGAATGAAAACCGTGGCTGGGTAGTTTTTCGAATTTGCCAAGTTCCAGACGACATCCCAAAAAATTTGGAAAGTGGTAACTCGTAGAGCATGTAAAAACACATATTCCAGCGAAAAATTTTTTTCGAACAAGCGCATCTCTGGAAAATATGAGGTTTTCCAAATCATTTTCCGGATTTCCAAAGCCCTGACGGCATCCCAAGAAATTTGGAAAGTGGTATCTCGTAGAGCATGTAAAAACACATATTCCAGCAAAAAAATTTTTTCGAACAAGCTCATCTCTGGAAAATATGGAGGATTTAAGTTGAATGAAAACCGTGGCTGGGTAGTTTTTCGATTTTCCCAAGTCCCAGACGGCATCCCAAAAAATTTGGAAAATGGTTTCCTGTAGAGTATGTAAAAACACATATTCCAGCGAAAAATTGTTTTCGAACACGCTCATCTCTGGAAAATATGAGGTTTTCCAAATCATTTTCCGGATTTCCAGAGCCCTGACGGCATCCCAAACAATTTGGAAAGTGGTTTCTCGTAGAGCATGTAAAAACACATATTCCAGCGGAAAATTTTTTTCGAACAAGCTCATCTCTGGAAAATATAAGGTTTTCCAAATCATTTTCCGGATTTCCCAAGCCCTGACGGCATCCCAAAAAATTTGGAAAGTGGTATCTCGTAGAGCATGTAGAAACACATATTCCAGCAAAAAAAATTTTTCGAACAAGCTCATCTCTGGAAAATATGAGGTTTTCCAACTCATTTTCCGGATTTTCCAAGCCCTGACGGCATCCCAAAAAATTTGGAAAGTGGTATCTCGTAGAGCATGTAAAAACACATATTCCAGCAAAAAAAATTTTTCGAACAAGCTCATCTCTGGAAAATATGGGGGTTTTAAGTTGAATTAAAACCGTGGCTGGGTAGTTTTTCGAATTTGCCAAGTCCCAGACGGCATCCCAAAAAATTTGGAAAAGGTTATCTCGTAGAGCATGTAAAAACACATATTCCAGCAAAAAAAAATTTTCGAACAAGCTCATCTCTGGAAAATATGAGGTTTTCCAAATCATGTTCCGGATTTCCCAAGGCCTGACGGCATCCCAAAAAAATTGGAAAAAGGTATCTCGTAGAGCATGTAAACACACATATTCCAGCAAAAAAATTTTTTCGAACAAGCTCATCTCTGGAAAATATGGAGGTTTTAATTCGAATGAAAACCGTGGCTGGGTGGTTTTTCGAATTTGCCAAGTCACAGACGGCATCCCAAAAAATTTGGAAGGTGGTATCTCGTAGAGCATGTAAAAACACATATTCCAGCAAAAAAATTTTTTCGAACAAGCTCATCTCTGGAAAATATGAGGTTTTCCAAATCATTTTCCGGATTTCCCAAGCCCAGACGGCATCCCAAAAAATTTGGAAAGTGGTGTCTCGTAGAGCATGTAAAAACACATATTCCAGCGAAAAAATTTTTTCGAACACTCATCTCTGGAAAATATGGAGGTTTTAAGTTGAATGAAAACCGTGGCTGGGTAGTTTTTCGAATTTGCCAAGTCCCAGACGGCATCCCAAAAAATTTGGAAAGTGGTATCTTGTAGAGCATGTATAAACACATATTCCAGCGAAAAATTTTTTTCGAACACGCTCATCTCTGGAAAATATGAGGTTTTCCAAATCATTTTCCGTATTTCCCAAGCCCTGACGGCATCCCAAAAAATTTGGAAAGTGGTATCTCGTAGAGCATGTAAAAACACATATTCCAGCAGAAGAATTTTTTCGAACAAGCTCATCTCTGGAAAATATGAGGTTTTCCAAACCATTTTCCGGATTTTCCAAGCCCTGACGGCATCCCAAAAAATTTGGAAAGTGGTATCTCGTAGAGCATGTAAAAACACATATTCCAGCAAAAAAAAATTTTCGAAAAAGGTCATCTCTGGAAAATATGAGGTTTTCCAAATCATTTTCCGGATTTCCCAAGGCCTGACGGCATCCCAAAAAAATTGGAAAGTGGTATCTCGTAGAGCATGTAAAAACACATATTCCAGCAAAAAAATTTTTTCGAACAAGCTCATCTCTGGAAAATATGGAGGTTTTAAGTTGAATGAAAACCGTGGCTGGGTAGTTTTTCGAATTTGCCAAGTCCCAGACGGCATCCCAAAAAATTTGGAAAAAGGTATCTCGTAGAATATGTAAAAACACATATTCCAGCAAAAAATTTTTTTCGAACAAGCTCATCTCTGGAAAATATGAGGTTTTCCAAATCATTTTCCGGATTTCCCAAGCCCTGACGGCATCCCAAAAAATTTGGTAAGTGGTATCTTGTAGAGCATGTAAAAACACATATTTCAGCAAAAGAATTTTTCATCTCTGGAAAATATGGAGGTTTTAAGTTGAATGAAAACCGTGGCTGGGTAGTTTTTCGAATTTGCCAAGTTCCAGACGACATCCCAAAAAATTTGGAAAGTGGTAACTCGTAGAGCATGTAAAAACACATATTCCAGCGAAAAATTTTTTTCGAACAAGCGCATCTCTGGAAAATATGAGGTTTTCCAAATCATTTTCCGGATTTCCAAAGCCCTGACGGCATCCCAAGAAATTTGGAAAGTGGTATCTCGTAGAGCATGTAAAAACACATATTCCAGCAAAAAAATTTTTTCGAACAAGCTCATCTCTGGAAAATATGGAGGATTTAAGTTGAATGAAAACCGTGGCTGGGTAGTTTTTCGATTTTCCCAAGTCCCAGACGGCATCCCAAAAAATTTGGAAAATGGTTTCCTGTAGAGTATGTAAAAACACATATTCCAGCGAAAAATTGTTTTCGAACACGCTCATCTCTGGAAAATATGAGGTTTTCCAAATCATTTTCCGGATTTCCAGAGCCCTGACGGCATCCCAAACAATTTGGAAAGTGGTTTCTCGTAGAGCATGTAAAAACACATATTCCAGCGGAAAATTTTTTTCGAACAAGCTCATCTCTGGAAAATATAAGGTTTTCCAAATCATTTTCCGGATTTCCCAAGCCCTGACGGCATCCCAAAAAATTTGGAAAGTGGTATCTCGTAGAGCATGTAGAAACACATATTCCAGCAAAAAAAAATTTTCGAACAAGCTCATCTCTGGAAAATATGAGGTTTTCCAACTCATTTTCCGGATTTTCCAAGCCCTGACGGCATCCCAAAAAATTTGGAAAGTGGTATCTCGTAGAGCATGTAAAAACACATATTCCAGCAAAAAAAATTTTTCGAACAAGCTCATCTCTGGAAAATATGGGGGTTTTAAGTTGAATTAAAACCGTGGCTGGGTAGTTTTTCGAATTTGCCAAGTCCCAGACGGCATCCCAAAAAATTTGGAAAAGGTTATCTCGTAGAGCATGTAAAAACACATATTCCAGCAAAAAAAAATTTTCGAACAAGCTCATCTCTGGAAAATATGAGGTTTTCCAAATCATGTTCCGGATTTCCCAAGGCCTGACGGCATCCCAAAAAAATTGGAAAAAGGTATCTCGTAGAGCATGTAAACACACATATTCCAGCAAAAAAATTTTTTCGAACAAGCTCATCTCTGGAAAATATGGAGGATTTAAGTTGAATGAAAACCGTGGCTGGGTAGTTTTTCGATTTTGCCAAGTCCCAGACGGCATCCCTAAAAATTTGGAAAATGGTTTCCTGTAGAGTATGTAAAAACACATATTCCAGCAAAAAATTGTTTTCGAACACGCTCATCTCTGGAAAATATGAGGTTTTCCAAATCATTTTCCGGATTTCCAAAGCCCTGACGGCATCCCAAACAATTTGGAAAGTGGTATCTCGTAGAGCATGTAAAAACACATATTCCAGCTAAAAAATTTTTTCGAACAAGCTCATCTCTGGAAAATATGAGGTTTTCCAAATCATTTTCCGGATTTCCCAAGCCCTGACGGCATCCCAAAGAATTTGGAAAAAGGTATCTCGTAGAGCATGTGAAAACACATATTCCAGCAAAAAAATTTTTTCGAACAAGCTCATCTCTGGAAAATATGGAGGTTTTAAGTTGAATGAAAACCGTGGCTGGGTAGTTTTTCGAATTTGCCAAGTCCCAGACGGCATCCCAAAAAATTTGGAAAATGGTTTCCTGTAGAGTATGTAAAAACATATATTCCAGCTAAAAATTTTTTTTGAACACGCTCATCTCTGGAAAATATGAGGTTTTCCAAATCATTTTCCGGATTTCCCAAGCCCTGACGGCATCCCAAAAAATTTGGAAAGTGGTTTCTCGTAGAGCATGTAAAAACACATATTCCAGCAGAAAATTTCTTTCGAACAAGCTCATCTCTGGAAAATATGGAGGATTTAAGTTGAATGAAAACCGTGGCTGGGTAGTTTTTCGATTTTGCCAATTCCCAGACGGCATCCCAAAAAATTTGGAAAATGGTTTCCTGTAGAGTATGTAAAAACACATATTCCAGCAAAAAATTGTTTTCGAACACGCTCATCTCTGGAAAATATGAGGTTTTCCAAATCATTTTCCGGATTTCCAAAGCCCTGACGGCATCCCAAACAATTTGGAAAGTGGTTTCTCGTAGAGCATGTAAAAACACATATTCCAGCAGAAAATTTTTTTCGAACAAGCTCATCTCTGGAAAATATGAGGTTTTCCAAATCATTTTCCGGATTTCCCAAGCCCTGACGGCATCCCAAAAAATTTGGAAAGTGGTATCTCGTAGGGCATGTAAAAACACATATTCCAGCGAAAAATTTTTTTCGAACAAGCTCATCTCTGGAAAATATGAGGTTTTCCAAATCATTTTCCGGATTTCCAAAGCCCTGACGGTATCCCAAGAAATTTGGAAAGTGGTATCTCGTAGAGCATGTAAAAACACATATTCCAGCAAAAAAAGTTTTTCGAACAAGCTCATCTCTGGAAAATATGGAGGTTTTAAGTTGAATGAAAACCGTGGCTGGGTAGTTTTTCGAATTTGCCAAGACCCAGACGGCATCCCAAAAAATTTGGAAAATGGTTTCCTGTAGAGTATGTAAAAACACATATTACAGAAAAATTTTTTTTTCGAACACGTTCATCTCTGGAAAATATGAGGTTTTCCAAATCATTTTCCGGATTTCCAAAGCCCTGACGGCATCCCGAACAATTTGGAAAGTGGTTTCTCATAGAGCATGTAAAAACACATATTCCAGCAGAAAATTTCTTTCGAACAAGCTCATCTCTGGAAAATATGAGAATTTCCAAATCATTTTCCGGATTTCCCAAGCCATGACGGCATCCCAAAAAATTTGGAAAGTGGTATCTCGTAGAGCATGTGGAAACACATATTCCAGCAAAAAAATTTTTTCGAACAAGCTCATCTCTGGAAAATATGAGGTTTTCCAAATCATTTTCCGGATTTTCCAAGCCCTGACGGCATCCCAAAAAATTTGGAAAGTGGTATCTCGTAGAGCATGTCAAAACACATATTCCAGCAAAAAAAATTTCTCGAACAAGCTCATCTCTGGAAAATATGGGGGTTTTAAGTGGAATTAAAACCGTGGCTGGGTAGTTTTTCGAATTTGCCAAGTCCCAGACGGCATCCCAAAGAATTTGGAAAAGGGTATCTCGTAGAGCATGTAAAAACACATATTCCAGCAAAAAAAAATTTTCGAACAAGCTCATCTCTGGAAAATATGAGGTTTTCCAAATCATTTTGGGGTTTCCCAAGGCCTGACGGCATCCCAAAAAAATTGGAAAGTGGTATCTCGTAGAGCATGTCAAAACACATATTCCAGCAAAAAAAATTTCTCGAACAAGCTCATCTCTGGAAAATATGGGGGTTTTAAGTGGAATTAAAACCGTGGCTGGGTAGTTTTTCGAATTTGCCAAGTCCCAGACGGCATCCCAAAGAATTTGGAAAAGGGTATCTCGTAGAGCATGTAAAAACACATATTCCAGCAAAAAAAAATTTTCGAACAAGCTCATCTCTGGAAAATATGAGGTTTTCCAAATCATTTTGGGGTTTCCCAAGGCCTGACGGCATCCCAAAAAAATTGGAAAGTGGTATCTCGTAGAGCATGTAAAAACACATATTCCAGCAAAAAAATTTTTTCGAACAAGCTCATCTCTGGAAAATATGGAGGTTTTAAGTTGAATGAAAACCGTGGCTGGGTAGTTTTTCGAATTTGCCAAGTCCCAGACGGCATCCCAAAAAATTTGGAAAATGGTTTCCTGTAGAGTATGTAAAAACACATATTCCAGCAAAAATTTTTTTTCGAACACGCTCATCTCTGGAAAATATGAAGTTTTCCAAATCATTTTCCGGATTTCCCAAGCCCTGACAGCATCCCAAAAAATTTGGAAAGCGGTATCTCGTAGAGCATGTAAAAACACATATTCCAGAAAAAAATTTTTTGCGAACAAGCTCATCTCTGGAAAATATGGAGGTTTTAAGTTGAATGAAAACCGTGGCTGGGTAGTTTTTCGAATTTGCCAAGTCGCAGACGGAATCCCAAAAAATTTGGAAAGTGGTATCTCGTAGAGCATGTAAAAACACATATTCCAGCAGAACATTTTTTTCGAACACGCTCATCTCTGGAAAATATGAGGTTTTCCAAATCATTTTCCGGATTTCCCAAGCCCTGACGGCATCCCAAAAAATTTGGAAAGTGGTATCTCGTAGAGCATGTAAAAACACATATACCAGCAAGAAATTTTTTCGAACACGCTCATCTCTGGAAAATATGAGGTTTTCCAAATCATTTTCCGTATTTCCCAAGCCCTGACGGCATCCCAAAAAATTTGGAAAATGGTTTCCTGTAGAGTATGTAAAAACACATATTCCAGCAAAAAAAATTTTTCGAACACACTGTATTTCGGAAGATACGAATTTTTATTTGACACTCAATATACACTTCGAAAGAACACTAAATTCGAGCGTATTACCAGTTTCACAATAGATGGAATATGCTCAAATGCTTCTTAAATGATCGAATTCCATTATTCCATCAAATATATCACGATATTACAGAAATACAAGCAATTAACTATAATACATTCTCCCTAAAACCGCATGTCAGTCTGGCAACGCTGCGCGCTTTTCGACCGTCGCGTCAGAAACCGTGGCTAACTTCCATCGTATGAACAATTCCATAACCCAAATTTTCAGATTTCAAATAGGCCCTCATTTCGTCGAGATATGAAATTTTCATATTGCATAAACAACTCCCCAAATCTCCAAACTATTGGGTATTTCATTCTTTTGGCATTCAAGAAACACATATTCGAATCTGAATGTGGAACACTCTCATTTCTCTGAGATGTTTTTCATCTTTTTTTCATAAACCCAAATTTCCAATCCTGGGGCTGACAAATATGAGAATTATTGCTTTTCATTCTTTCGACATTCAAGAAACACATATTTGACGCTCATTGCGGAACACTCCCATTTTGTAGAATTATGATTTTCGTCAGAAACCAGATTCAATTTCTTATCCACCCATCAAGCTCACATCCAAACCTGCTTGCAATACCATCTCATTTCAGTGAATTACGCATTTTTTTGCAGTAGCCAGTTTTTGTCTTTGAGTGTATGTGGTTAACTTCATATTGATCGTTCATCTTTATATTTTGCATTAGTACCAATGTCCAATGTATTCGGAATAGGTTTCATTTTATGTTGTTTCGTCCCCCCATATTGAACATAATGAGGAATTAATTAAAGAAAGAAACATACTGATAAAATGTTTTATAGAAATTCTCAGAACAAACTTGAGTCCAAAAAATAATCATTCCTTATCTACAGCAGGAGCATTCAAACTTTTAATGGCCATTTCAAGAGCACCTTCTTTTGTCTCATTACCTCCAATGAAACCAGTAGAATGACAGAAAATACACCCTTTTATATCAGCCAAATCTGCCAAATCTTGATCTCTCACACCTCTCCAACTTCTATGAAGAAAAACTCTGAAAAAAAAATGTCATCAACCCTTACTAGAACTATTCAATGGAACTGAAATAAACATGCAAAAATTTAGGTTACTAACACAGCACCACTTAGTTCTTGGATGGATATTTATTAATTACCTGCATATAAAACTGTCAGGTTGCACTGGTATTCCTTGTACTCTCCAACTACCTGACATATCGTGAAAGATAACAAATTTCAGTTCACCATCAATTCCTAACTCTTCTTCAATTTCATATAAATGATCTTTCCAGGGACATCTTTCTTCTAATACAAAAATTTCCCCTGAAGGATGAATTTTTTTTCTATCTCTAATGGATTGCCTAACTATTTCACGAGCTGGCCACCAAACTGTAGCAGCCTGTAAGAACATCATTGTATTTATATCCTTAAACTTGAGACTCAATTTTAAATCAATGTACTAAATGAAATTAAACCAGAGCAATTCCATATTATTACATTCAAAATTTTTTTATGATGCCCACCTCTATAATACATTCTACAAATTCTTCTCCAACATAAGCCATAGCTTTTTGAAATAAAATATCAGGATTTATTATTTTCTCAGGTGTATTCCAGTTTGGATTCATTCTTCCTACCCGAGCACTCAAATTCGTATTTATTCTATATAAAGGTTTTCCCTCTGGATACATAGGAATTCCATTGTCAATGGCATCCATTTCTTCAACAAAGGTATCATAAACATATGAAAATAAACCTTTCAAAGAGGCTGAATCGAGATGGATGCTTTTGGCTTTACATATTTCCTCTAAAACTTCTAATCCATAGTGAGCATATACCAAACCAGCAGAACTCAACCTGAAAAAAGTTATCAATATCCACATAAAAAAAACATTTCAAATGAGAGTATCAACCTACTTTATGAATTTGTTCTTTACTAACTCTGGTCTTATTGATGATAATGTTTCTGAAAAACTTCTCTGATGATGATCAAACCTACATTTTGAAGGATCATATACAGCTCCTACATCAACCACTATATCACAGGTGGACAAAATCTGAAAAAATCTTGTGAAAACAAAGATCTCAATTCATTCAGAGAGGCAATTTTACTGTTTCATCCCTGGTTCTTATAATATCCGCATCTTTGTACAAAGGTAATTGTTTCAACATGAAGCAAGCAAAAACCTCATCGCAGTGGAAGACTCCCCCATGAGTGCCAATTTTCTTCGTCATTTTCAAACACTTGTTATTTGTTGCCATAATACTAAAACTGTTAAATTTTATTTTGATCAATTACATTCAACTATTCACTTTTCTAATGGAGCATACCCTTGCCAAACATCATCTAACACGTCTAACACTTTCACCAAAGAACTGGACCTTTGAAGAAGGTTATTTCTGAAAGCCATGAGCCATGGGATGTTTGAGGTTATGTCTATGTGCGATTCATTAGAACTTCTGAGTTCTGACTGATGATGACACAGAACATCTAAAAGAGATGACGGTTTTGGTCACAGAACATATATATAAGTTTTGGTTATAATCACAGAATATATGGTAACGTTTAAAGTTGTTCTCTGATATAACTTATATATTGTTCTGTGTTCAACGGTTAACCCCACATAACCCTAAAGAAATAAATGTTTACGATTTTTTGTATCAGTTTTGAACATTTATAAAAATTAGTTCTTTTAAAATGGTTCGAGCCTGGTACATGGACGATAATTTTTCAGATCAGCGTGAAGAACATCACAGGAATCCTCCAAAATTTATTGATTTGAAAGAACTTTATGCTATTTCAGGTGTAGAATATTTCAAGGTGGATACACTCCATTCTACAATTTCTATTTCACGTGAATTATATAACTTTTCAGTTGAATGTTAGTAGTTATGATACAGATGGTATTCTGGACAAATTGAAAAAAACCAGAGGTTATACTTACGAAGACGAAATAACTTGTTCTGAGGACTGTTTGCCGAACTACGAAGAAAAATTGAGAAGTTTTTTCCAGGAACACCTACACACTGACGAGGAAATACGTTTTGTTGTTGATGGTTCAGGATATTTTGATGTTAGGGATAAAAATGATGAGTGGGTTCGTATTGAAGTAATACCAGGTGATTTGATCATCATTCCAAGTGGTATATATCATCGATTTACTTTGGATATGAAGGTAACTTAAGACCTGCAAGCAAGGAAGTTTATCAAATTTGTAATATTATCTAGAATTACATCCGTGCTAAGAGACTCTTCATTGGTGAACCAAAATGGACACCCTACAACAGGCCTGTGGAAGAGATGGATTGTCGCAAAGAATATATTCAAAAGCTGGATAAAGGTGAATTCAGTATGGTATAGTTTCAAGTGACACCTTAATACTTATACTATATAACATCTAGACAACACTTGGGCACATAAGGAACCTGTTATTTGGAAAAGGAGTTTTTATTTTATTGTTATAAACAATTCCTGAATAATAATTATATAAACTCTGTTTTAATTACTGTATTTGTACTCATACAGCCTCTTATCAATTGTACTGTTACCTAATAGATTTGTCTATTCCTCTTTGAAACAGACACTGAAAGGTATTCGGCAGTTCAGCTGTCATAAGAGCAGCATATTTGAGCGAACTCCTGTGTAATAGCTTTCATCAGCTGAGTCCTAGTATCCATAAGATATTATCATTTGATTCAGTGGCGCAGAAATTTTATTCGGGGGGGGGCTGCTCAAGAGTAATCAGGTTTTTGTAATTTATATAATTTAAAAAATGCGCCGCAAGCGAAAACCTTCTTAAGTAATGGATATATCACATTCGTTATTTTGGGAAGATATTATAAAAAAAGCTTGCTTCCAAAAATGCGTATTCTATTTTTTTCACAAATACTAATTAAAGGGGGTAAGAGGACGCGCCTAAAACTTGATTAATCATTCTACAGAATTGAAAAATGTCATGAGCGAAATTTCCGAAAAGTAACAAGCTTAAATATTACAAGAGAGAAATTTTACCTGCTTAAATTTCATCTCGAGTGGTATTCGGCATGACTATTCCACGAGAATATGTCTGACATGGTCACATTTGACACGGATTGCGCTATTTGGCAAATTACAATTCATAGATTAACTATACGTTGTTTGTTTTCTCTATGATATTCATTTCCGAAGCTATCTATGAATTGTAGAAACGTCAAAAATTCGCTGGAAAACCAACTTGTTGGTTTTGCCGGCTTGAAAGTTTTATCGAGATGAAACGATCGTTGCAGCCCGACACTCCCCCCCCCTCGGTGCGCCACTGATTTGATTTGATTTGATTGTATCAACTTGATTTATGTTGTGTTTTTGAGGAAGGCACTTTTTATAACATCAATTTAATCGATGTATATATGGATAACAGGTTTAAGATGTCATTTAGTTCACTCATTATTGGTTGTACCACAGACCAACTGGTCTGTGGTTGTACCATTGAGGTACAACGCCCTTGAGCGATTTGATGGAAAAGATGTTTGCAGTTTACTGCCAACTTTAGTGGCGGCACATAGTAGCTATTAAAGGAACTATCGATGAAACTATATTCTGCTTGCCATTCCTTTACAGAAATCTGTAGGATATTTATTCTCCTCTAGTTCTATGAATCATAGGCAAAATTAATTGTCGTTTTATCGCATCCAAAAAATCCGGTGTGATGAAATACTGAACATCCCACATTTCCATACGCCGGTCCTGGTCGTCATCGCATTCGGCTTAGGAATCAGTGCCTTATAGTTCAGCTACTCACCGCAAGATGCGAGGTTAAAAATTTTTGATTCTCTGAAACACACGTATCCATCTATGAACCGGTGAAGGAACTACACTTAAATCAGCTTCAAATAGATCAAGCATGGGCGTAAAACTACCAACTGCCAAGATGCAATATGAAAGTCACTAGGACCTATAATTTGAATTTTTCATTGAATTTCACAAAATTTGACTGAAATAGAGAAAATATCGTCTAATACTCGTTGCAGAATGCAATTCCAATACTCATGCCTTCGAAAACTCGCTCGTTTTCGAATTTCGCATTCGTATTGGAATAGGAGCACATTCTGCAACTAGTTTTAGAATATACTATTATTATTTTCAATTTGCTGAAACTGCGTTCACATCTTGCAGACGTAGTAGGTAATGTGCAGCATAGTGGCGGCTCGTAAACTTTTATCTTGGGTCGGCAGATATACAGGGTGTCCCACTAGTGCCGCAGCGGACGATATACGCGTAACGGACTGAGTTTGTCAAAATTTTTTGATGTAGACTTGATATACTCCAAGAAGAGCACATCCTAAAAATATTTTCGAATATATCGGGTGGCCCACAAAACAGGAATAGCTGGTGACTTTGTTTTTTAAAATGTGTTTTTCAATTCTCTGAAACTTCCTGCATGCTTTCGTATACTTTTCACATATTTTTATTCGACAGTTTTCGAAATATTGGCCATTTTGACAAAAAAATGATACTTGTAGAGGCTATTTTATCCAATTATATTTCACGAACCCTTGCACATACCAATAACAGTTTTATATGGATTGAAAGACAAGACTTCAAAGTATCCTACCCAGCTATAATAAAGCATCTCCAGCATATAGAGTCCACAAAAACACTGCGGCGACTTGCCACCGGCGTGCAGAAGTCTGCGACCGCGCTTCACACGCCGCCCGCACAGAGGGCACCTCCTCCTAGGCAGCGTGGGTTACTGCTGTACCATATTCTTTATAGACCGACGAGGTCCACAACCCAGTACCCACGCTCGTCTCGAGCAAGGCAGCTGTAACATCTACGTCATTGGCAGGCCTCGCTTACATTAGCCAATCTGATGAGTCCATCGTGAGCGAGGCTGGGACGAAACGTAGCCCCATCCCGATTCACAATTAAAAGCAACACGCTTCAAATTGGTGACCCCGACGTGATCGGGCATGGGGAAATAACAGCTCAACATTCGTCCCCACATACGATGTCTGGATCAACCTTCGAGACAATTCTGGCTGCAAGCGCAACAAGGTGTGCAACCGTCCCTCGCTGGCGATGGCACACGTCCATCCCAGTGTCGGACAACACAAAGCACCGGCTGCAGCCCTCTCAGGTCTCCAGGCATCGTCCACGGTATCATGACCATGACCAGTTGTCCTGTTCACTGGGGGAGAGTCATGTGGCGACTTGCCACCGGCGTGCAGAAGTCTGCGACCGCGCTTCACACGCCGCCCGCACAGAGGGCACCTCCTCCTAGGCAGCGTGGGTTACTGCAGTACCATATTCTTTATAGACCGACCAACCCAGTACCCACGCTCGTCTCGAGCAGGGCAGCTGTAACATCTACGTCATTGGCAGGCCTCGCTTACATTAGCCAATCTGATGAGTCCATCGTGAGCGAGGCTGGGACGAAACGTAGCTCCATCCCGATTCACAATTAAAAGCAACACGCTTCAAGACTATCAACATGACGAATTTCAAATCGATTTTTCTTCATTTTTTCAAATGCCTTGCATATTATTTTTTTTCTGCATTATAAACACCATTCATTTTACTCCATTTTTTGTCAAATACATGATTTATGCACATCTCTAACAGAAAAGGAATTTCTCGAGTTCGCGTTAAATAATTAATTTCCTGGAAGAAACGATCCAACCACTCACCCAAACTGTTTGGGCCAAACATACGAACACTGAAGGCTCCTGTTCCTGTCTGTAGCCGCATCCCGAACGAAAACAATCGAGGCACCCCGATCGGCCCGATCCGATCGTTCCTCGTGTATAATACGAGTCGACTGTCGAGGCATTTCAGGTACGGGCGGTACGGCATAATCCCATTTGCCGACCCTGCGATGTGTTGAGCCGGTCCCAGACAATGCGTGTATTTGACGAATGTTTGGCATTCGCGGTGCTCCGCGTACTGTGTGGGAGCTCAACTGCGGGTATCGTTCGGCATTCGCCTGCTATCCGAAGTCCTGTCGGTAAAACGGCACGAATCAAAGGAAAACGAAGTACATTCGCGTTAGCTCCCAGACAGTGTAGATTGCCTATTCTGTCCTCAGTCAGCTCTGCTACTGTTCTATACTGAGGCCGTGCGGCGAACGTTAGTCAACAGAGAAACGAAAGTCGAACATTTCGCGTTTGCCGCAGTGTGTGGGAGGGTACCCGAAGCCGAAGGCGCACTACGAAGGCACATTCGTCAAATACACGCATTGTCTGGGACCGGCTTAAGAGTTTAGCGGCTACTGTTCAGCATTTTTTTCTCGGCTAAAAATTTCGGGAAATAGTGGTATTGGGCGGAAATTCATATAAGTAGGTACTATCATATTCAAAATCCTCGCCTATAAAAGTACGAAATACGACAAAAATTCGTTCAAAGCAACATTTATCTCTTAAAACTTGTGAGGTGGAACGAACAACGAAAACATGGCATTTTCGATTTTGAAAAAGCATTAACTAGGAGGCGACTAGAATATTTATCATTATCTGAATAAAATTTCAACAGAAAACAGTCGAGTTAAAATTGTTTCGCCTCATTCGTATTCGCATTTCATTGAAACGTCGATGCTTGGCGCTCTCGTCTTCCCGTACACGTACACATTTCAATTCTCGGACTGATTTGAACGGCGCGGCGTTGAGATTGGAAGAGCGTATTTCCAAGAAGTTGAAATATATCAGAGATATACAAATATGATTTATAGAATTTTATTTACACAGGTCTTGGAAATACAACAATTATAATAAATTTAGTCATTCAACAGAAGAAAGAGTAATTTACATTTTGGCTGGACATAAAATATATAGGGTCGGCACTGCCGACCCTGCCGTCCCTGACGAGCCGCCACTGGTGCAGCATATTCTTAAAGGTATACTGACATTAGGGAAAGCATCTTTCAAGAGTCTGTGAAGAATTTGTAGCAGGTCTAATGAAGTCGACGATCTTTCACTTATTTCAGGAACCAGCATTTTGAAAACCGCTAGTTCCCAACAGAAATCAACTCCATTCAAGTCTCTTCAAAATTTTTGCGCTGAAAGGTTCCCATTTTCTGCAGTCCCTTTTTTTGCATGTTTAAAAGGGAATGGCCATTGAGGAATGAGAAATTCGTAGGCAGACTCTCTGCGCTTTCTAATCTTTTTTTGATTTCGGACAATAATCTGTCGAAAACAATCTTAATTTCCTTCGAGAATAAACCAACTAGATCTGTTTTTGACTCATCATCGCACATTTCGTCAACCTGCTTGTTCTTCTTGGAAACACGTTTATTTCTAAGAATTGGCTCCACATCCAATTCTTCTGAAAGAAGTGTATCTTCCGAGTCCAGTTTTCAATAAGTTTTTCTGTCATTCCTTGCAAGATCTTCATAAGACCTTGCATGAACGATAATGAACGGGAAATAACTATATCCCCTTTCTGAATTTCCACGTTGACCCTATTGATCTCTCGCAGAATATTATCCCAAATTGTTAGGTTCAGTATGAATCTAAAATCCATCACAGCATGAAGCAAATGACCATGCAGCTTCATACTTGTATATTCTTCGACTAGTAAGGATTCTTTGATTTCTTCCACAGCCTTCACAACTCCCGGTAAATTATTGAGCAAGGCATTAACGGCTTGATGTTCAGTCCATCTTGTTTGGCTACTTCCTTTCAAATTTATTTTCGTCCACTTTTTCATAATTGTCCATCGTGTGGTTGAACTAACAAAAAACTAATACAATTTTTGTACAACATCAAATAAATTTACTGCGTCTGAACATGATAAAGACGAATGGACAACCACAAAATTCAAAGAGTGTGCTAGGCATATGGAACTTATATACTGTCAGCTCGTTCATCTGTAGAATTCTGGATTGGACTCCTTCATATATGCCAGCTTATCAACTTCTGAGAAGTCAATAAAACTTTCCTTTATTTTCAGTATTATATAAGTCTTGCCTTTATCTCATATCCAGACTACGTTCTCTATCGTATAACCTGGTTCATTTGTTCTGTGAGAGATACATCTGGGTTGCAGTCGAACATAATCATAATAGTGAAATAGTTGGCCTCCTTGATCTCATTAATAATATTATTCCGAACTTTGGTGGCCATTTAATCGATAATTTCATTTTGTATAGTTTTGGACAGATAGGATGTTTGTCCTTTTTTCGAGTGGTCAAGATGGCACTTCAGAGTCGGGTCATATTAGATAATAATACTTTCCTCCGAGAAAATCAAAAATTAAAAAAATTTAACCTCTGGTTGTTTTTAGCGCCCCCTTAAGCTAGCGCCCAGGGCAAGCGCCCCGCTTGCCCCACCCTAGATCCGGGCCTGTATGTACATTAACATGACATGACGTAGTAATCTCTGACTTGCGATTATTCACATAACTCAGTGTATTGTGAGTTGCAGATACACAAGGCGTTAAAATCTATACAGGGTCTTTCACGAGGAACCTCTTCCATATTTATACGGGAAACTACTGAACGTATTTTCATGAAATTCAGCACTTATAAGTATTTCACGATGCTGATGAAATCTAAAATATTTTCAAGGCATGAGCACCTCCGGAAATGACGTCAACTTCCGTTTTTCAAATTAGAACACCATTTTTTTATTGCAGAAATAGATTACTTAGAAAATTTCAAGTTATTTTGATGTAACATTTTTCAGTTTTGGTTGGAAAATTCTCTCTGAGCGGGAAAATTCGAAAAAAAAATCGAAAATAGAGCTCCGCTGAAACAAGAATAACTTCGAGGTTTTTGGATGGAAAATTTTCATTTTTGGGATTTTTCAAGATGTAAGATTGATGTATCCACTTCAGAAATCGAAATCGCGATTCATGATACAGGGGGTGAAAAAATCGCTTTCAAAGTTAAGGATGACAAAATCTTGAAAAATCAATTTTTTCAAATCAGAACCCCATTTTTTTATGGCAGATATTGAATCTACGTTAAAAAATAATGTGAGTGTATGCATCACACCCTTGCCCTAAAATGGATATTCTCTGAGTTATTCACAAAAAACTGTTTTTCGTCTTGAATTTTCAGCTATTTCTTTTCCCTTCACGCCAAAAAGATGAAATTTTCAGGAACTGTTATTTGAACCATGCTGTAGATTTTCACCCCTTCTTGAAACCGACTTCAAGTTACTATTAGGAGAACCATGGCAAATTCTCGCAGTTATAACTAGAGAAGATGCTCAAAGTTTTGACCGTTAATTTCTAGACATTTATTTATACGTCTCAGGTCTCAGGAATGCTTCGTGCGTTGCTCTTCTTATTTCATCGGGAGGAAGAGATCTGCAAGAGTGTTTAAAAACCAAATTGAGTTTCAAAACTATGAATCTAAAAATCTAAACAAACCTGAACGCATTTCTGACTCGTTCTATGCAGTCCTCTTTATCAGTCAGGGGAGTTGAGCAGACAATATTTTTTATCCTACCCCAAACATAATAGTCTAAAGGAGTTAAATCGGGAGAACGTGGTGGCCAAAGATGTGGACCATTGTTCGCCAACCATCGATCTTCAAATAGCCTGTAGAGGATATTTGACACATTGAGTGAATTGTGTGGAGGCGCGCCATCTTGTTGATACCATAAGTCATTATGGTTCTGTACTAGCGGCTCAATTATTTGAGTCAATATGTCAGAATATCTATCTCCTAAGGGAGAACATTCTTTAAATAATGCAAACATGTGTAGTGTTCTATCTTACCAGTTAAAGTCCCATCATAAATGTGAACATCGAGAATTGCATTATTTTTGATGGCGCAAAAAACATTGAAACTCCAGGTCTCTTGAAAGTTCCATTGTCTGAAGTGGTGGTTGTTCTGTTCATCCCAATAATGACTGTTATGCCAATTGAAAGAACCATTCTTTGTGAATTTAGATTCATCTGTCCAAATTATACAGTCCAAAAAGTTTTCATTCTCTCGAAATCGAATCATCATAGCTTCGCAAAACTCTGTTCTCCTGACGAAATCAGTTTCCTTCAAATGCTGTACCCTATTGAATTTATATGGGTGCATTTTATGTTTTTTTAATATTCTCCAAACACTCGATTGAGATAATCCCAGATCAATCTCGGCATCTTTGAGAGAATTTTGAGGATTCACACGAAAATATGCAAGAACTGTAATTTCGTTGTTCTCATCTTCTACTACACTTTTTTCTCTGTGTATAGTTTTCTTAACGAAAGATCCGACATTTCTCAAGGTTGTCATAGTTCTGTTAATGGTATCTCTCGTTGGTCTGGGTCGATCAGGAAACCTCTCAATGAACAGTCGAATCGTTCTATCTACAACTTTATTACATTCTCCATGAAGTAGAATGAGATTTAAATAATCTTCATTGGTAAAATTAGGCATAGTGATCGATTTTATAACTTAATACGAATTATCACCAAATTAATAGTAAACATAAAATGCTGCTGAATAAAGAGGAATTTGGCAGATGTAATTAATGATATCTATCATAAAAAAAAAGAATGTAAAACATGGTAAGTTTTTGCATATGGTTCATAAGGAATTATTTATTTATCACTGGAGAGAAAACCGATGGCCGATTAGTTGAAATAAAGAGGTTTCCGATACAAATTCGAATCCAAATTTGCCATCTATTTAGGAACAACCTGTAACTTTTTTCTCTTGCATATTAGGGTAGTAAAATCTAAAACATGGTTTAAGTAACAGTTCCTGAAAATTTCATCTTTTTGGCCTGAAATGGAAAAGAAATAGCTGAAAATTCAAGACGAAAAACAGTTTTTTGTGAATAACTCAGAAAATATCCACTTTAGGGCAAGGATGTGATGCATACACTCACATTATTTTTTAACGTAGATTCAATATCTGCCATAAAAAAATGGGGTTCTAATTTGAAAAAATTGTTTTTTCAGGATTTTGTCATCCCTAACTTTGAAAGCGATTTTTTCACCCCCTGTATCATAAATCGCGATTTCGATTTTTGGGTCGATCAGGAAACCTCTCAATGAACAGTCGAATCGTTCTATCTACAACTTTATTACATTCTCCATGAAGTAGAATGAGATTTAAATAATCTTCATTGGTAAAATTAGGCATAGTGATCGATTTTATAACTTAATACGAATTATCACCAAATTAATAGTAAACATAAAATGCTGCTGAATAAAGAGGAATTTGGCAGATGTAATTAATGATATCTATCATAAAAAAAAAAGAATGTAAAACATGGTAAGTTTTTGCATATGGTTCATAAGGAATTATTTATTTATCACTGGAGAGAAAACCGATGGCCGATTAGTTGAAATAAAGAGGTTTCCGATACAAATTCGAATCCAAATTTGCCATCTATTTAGGAACAACCTGTAACTTTTTTCTCTTGCATATTAGGGTAGTAAAATCTAAAACATGGTTTAAGTAACAGTTCCTGAAAATTTCATCTTTTTGGCCTGAAGGGAAAAGAAATAGCTGAAAATTCAAGACGAAAAACAGTTTTTTGTGAATAACTCAGAAAATATCCACTTTAGGGCAAGGATGTGATGCATACACTCACATTATTTTTTAACGTAGATTCAATATCTGCCATAAAAAAATGGGGTTCTAATTTGAAAAAATTGTTTTTTCAGGATTTTGTCATCCCTAACTTTGAAAGCGATTTTTTCACCCCCTGTATCATAAATCGCGATTTCGATTTTTAAAGTGGATACATCAGTCTTACATCTTGAAAAATCCCAAAAATGAAAATTTTCCATCCAAAAACCTCGAAGTTATTCTTGTTTCAGCGGAGCTCTATTTTCGATTTTTTTTTCGAATTTTCCCGCTCAGAGAGAATTTTCCAACCAAAACTGAAAAATGTTACATCAAAATAACTTGAAATTTTCTAAGGAATCTATTTCTGCAATAAAAAAATGGTGTTCTAATTTGAAAAACGGAAGTTGACGTCATTTCCGGAAAAACCGGAGGTGCTCATGCCTTGAAAGTATTTTAGATTTCATCAGCATCGTGAAATACTTATAAGTGCTGAATTTCATGAAAATACGTTCAGTAGTTTCCCGTATAAATATGAGGTTCCTCGTGAAAGGCCCTGTATATATAAAAGAAAGATGTTGGCTACATAATTTATAACTCGAGATCGGATGGACTGTTTGTTATGAAACTTCATATATGGATTCGTCTACGGTCTGCTTATTATAAAATACAGTAAAGCTTTGAAAAAATCGATGAAAATTTTTCTCATACAGGAAATGCTTTTCCTTCTTTTGAGTAAGGCCAATAGGTGTCGCTACAGTTACAGTTACGCTACAGCTTATTCGTATAAACTTATTCGGTATTCTCCCCGTTAAAGTCGATGTAAACATATAGTGTGTAATTTGGGTTGCCTCCAACTCTGCGGTGTTGACCAAAACCAAAATGTCTCAGCGTAGGAGTACAGATCTCGATGATGATCAGATTTCGCTGAGAAATGGAAGAAGTTTCGTTCTTACCACTTCAGGCGGCGCTATTCACATATAATGACTGATTATTATTAGTTATTTTTACAGATTTATTTATTTAAAATAACGTAATCGTGAAGGTACTATATTTGATATTATCATCATTAGATGGCGATGTGTATACAATTACTGTGTATATCACAGTGAATTTTTATCGGAATTTCAAGTAAGTAAATCGGATTTTGGCGATCAGTTTCAATCGTGAATTGTCCATTCTCATCTTTTTGAAATGTTTTTAAATTCAGCTTCAATTTTCATTGGTTCATTATCCATATATTGGAATTATGAAATGACACGTAGGACGTTGTGGTGCCGCCACGAAAAAGTTCTAATATTTTCGATTTGGTCGATGTCAATGCATTCAAAAATTGACAAGTGCATACAGTCATACACCATGTCCTTAGACATGTTAAGCAAGGCTAATATAATTCCATTATAATGTAAATTCTATAGTAAATTAAGTTGCCAGCAACTCTGTGCTGTGGACCAAAACAAAAATGTCTTAGTCAAGAAGAAAAATTAGAAAACCTCTTAGAGTATTTGTATTCTGTGAAGTGAAGTTGAAGTATCATAGACAAAGTATATATTTCAATTCAAATTTTCAGCGTGTTGGCAGAACTAAAGTGGTAGTGATCGAGTGATCAGAGGCAATTCATCATGGAAACTATTTCTCATCCATATTATTCGATCATGATTTGTATTTGCAATCGTGGTGCAATGAGAGAACTAATGCATTTAAAACAAAATGTTATATGGTCAACAATTGCTTGAATAAAGAGAATTTTTCCGTGCGAATAAAAATGGTACTAAAATTTTGTATGTTTTGCCTAATTTATCTCCTGCTTGAAAAAATAGCAATGATTAGTTTATACAACTTTAACGCTAGGTTTCACAAAGCGTAATCACCGGTGATCGGAGCGCGCCTGATCTAGCATCAACTCGATTTGATAGTTCAAAAATCAGAGAACCAAGCCGTTGATCTCCGATCACCGGTGATTACGATTTGTGAAATTCACCGTTAGTATCATTTAGGCGAAACAAAGTTTGCCGGGCCAGCTAGTACATAATATGAGGGACCTAATATTATACAAATTTTTCCAACAATTTCTGTATTGCGATTCGACAAGGTGCTTCATGACTACCAAAAAATGTTAGAGTCTTACGAAACGTATCTGTCAAATTTTCACCATTTCCTAGTGAATTTTAATGAATTCAATGCTTTGTTGGAGCATGTATCGTTCCATTTTTATTAAAGGCGTAGTTTTTATTTGTCAAATGGCAAAAAATGACAACTTTAAAAGCGACATTATACCGAAATAATGAATGAATAATAAATGAATAATAAATGAATGAATGAAATAGCGGGATATTCAAAATAACAGCTCTTATTAGAAAACCCTTTAGTTGGAATATGAATTTTAATTGGCTGTTCACGCCAAGTGAACGGTTCAGATAAATTTTTCTGAATTTTCATTTCCTTCTAAATTAATTCAATTTCTCCGTACTGGGGAATTCCCATATGGAGTTGTCAGATGTACCTATAGGTGCGAAAAGAACTCGTCAGCTTTGGAGCGCATCATATGTCCCATATTTGTTTCATTTCATGATTTTCATGGCCTTCATTGATTGTATTGATCGTGAATATATCTGCTATCGCTTATTTCATTTTTTTCTGATTCCTTTCGTGAATTTCAGTTTTTCCTGTGATTCGCAATTTTATTGATTTTGATTTCGATTTCATCGAATTATATTCAGTTAAGAGCAGGGGCCGATCCAGAATTTTTTCCAGGGGGGGGCACAAGGGGCGGATGGGCAAAAAGTCAAGAATAACAAGTATGTATCTATAAAGTAAAATATAGAGTATACTACCGTCTGGGGGAGGCACGTGCCCCCCCCCCTAAATCCACCTATGGTTAAGAGCATTCATTTGTGCGAATTATTTCGAACAAAACTGTTACCAGTGGATAAGTGTGCACAATTTGACATTTTTAGCAACGGATTTTCACGTTAGCTTCATTCCATGTTCGATGGTCGAGCTCGATCACTCTGTTCATGGAAATAGGAGTGACCGACAAGATCTGGTTGACCGTTTTGCTGAAATAGGTAAGACTTTTCAACTGTAACTTTGGGTACATTTATCCTTTTGTTTGTGTGGGGTTTCAATGAAATTTTATATGCACATACAGTCCATTAGCCCTAATTTTTTTTTCTATTCCGAACCTTAGTAAAAATGTCATCCAATAAAATTGAACCACACTCCAGTTGATTCCGTTTAGAGGGAGAAAGTCTAGTTGAGGATTAATTTTAACAATTTAATTACTTATCAATAAATATGACACAAAATATATACTCAACAATAAACATCACTCTTCTCAGTTATACATATAAATACATTCGATTTACAATGTCAGGCATTCATGCGCATTATTTAAAAAACTTCTTTTCTGAAGCTGAAACCAAATTGGTCACATTTAAGCCTCAGAATTCTTGCTAACTGTTGTGGGCCACAATAAAATACAGTAACTTTTCCCTTCTTCTGATCTGCAATTTGTTTGAACACCTTGTCCCAATTAGGACGACCTGCGTTGGTTCTTGTTTTAAGACCAGTGATCAAATCTCTTTTTTCCTAAAAAAAAAATCAGTTATTCAATTCTATTTAACAGCTCTGTGGTAAAACACATACTTTTTCATGAAGAAGGTCGAGGGCTAATTGTAAACCCACTGCTTTCATATCGGTTTTTTGTAATGCACTCGTTATGTACATGTGCATTTCTAGGAATCTTTCCATGGCTCCGCCAAGTTCTGCCTGCTCAATCTCTAACTGAGATAGTAAATTGACGAACCATTCGAAAGACCTCTGATCTCTATTGATCCAGAAAAAGTCAACCTGAAACGGGATGACAAATTACAACTGTTATCTGTGGAATATGAAAAGCTTATAAATGATATTATTTATTGTACGATCCAGTGAAAGGTGGGTCAAAAGAGTCGTTAGCTTAGAAAAATTGTCAAACAAATTTTGAGTGTAATTGACAATTGTTTACACAGTGGCGTACTGACATAGGGGGCCTGGGGCGGCCATAGATGAGGGGGCCGTATGTATATTTATATATATTTTTAAAGGATGATTTCAATGTATAATGTTGAACTCTCTAACAGTTTCGATAAGAAATATAAATGCTATCAAGAACAATGAAGGAAACAGAAAACAAACATATAAATATGTTGATAACGATATTTTATTGCAAAATTTCAAAATATTATGTTGTACAGTACGTATAAAGATAAAACAAGACATATAGATTTCAATGAAAAATAAAAAGAAGAAACACAAAAATGTTTTTTCTACAAACGTCAAAAATGACAAGGTTCGCGCATTGAGAACAATATGCGAAGTGACCCTTTTATTCATTTTCCTTCGATATCATGACACTGTTCGCGAATAGTTTGCGAAATACTTAGGTACTTCACACTCTGCATGTAAACTTTATGGGATTTTTATATTTTAACCCTCAATCAAGCGAAAATCCAAGAAATCAATTATTAATTAATGTATCACGATAATTAAGGCTTTCAAATTGTGAGAAAATTAAACACTACCTAATTTTATTTATTATTTACAATGTTAACATCAATGACGTGCAGCCAGTGCACGAACGTTCATAGAAAAAATTTTGTTTGCATCTCATGCGCGAAATACTTTGGTGATCTCGACTATTTTTTTAACTCGGCTGCGCCTCGTTAAAAAAAAATCAGTTCTCGATAACCAAATCAGCATTTCGCGCACAAGATACAAAAATAACTATTTTGCGAGACTGCTCGATTAATTCATCAAAATTCACATGTTTTGCAATGTCATTTTCAATTGACAGTATGGCCAAGCTTGTGAAACGGTACTGGCCCTTTGTAGGACGGAGACAGTTTTTTATCAATTTTAGTTTTAAAATACTCCAAGAAGCCACGGACACACAAATAGTAAGAAACAGTTTGAGTGATTATATTTGATAATGACTGACGAAAATCCATTTCAATAATAAACTTCGGCATTTGAAGTGCATGATGTCCATGAAGCTGCATCATCAATTTTTATTTTAGAAGCATTTAGATGCCTTTTGAGCGTCTTCACTTCTGGAAAAATTTCTTCTTCCTCTAAATCGTCGAAAGTAGCCATGAACTGATGTATATGAATTATTATCGTTTCATCATTTGATCTAAGAAGATTTTCTGAGACGGCTCAATCTTTTCCAGTTTGTGCAATATATTGTCAACTCATCGTCAATCATACAATATATTGCACAATATTTCAATCTCACCCGCACACGATCAATTATATTGTACAAACCAGAATGTTGCACAATAATAATGCGCGTTTAGATACCGCTTTACATGGAACGCTTCAATTCTTGCTGTGGGTTCAAACCTGCATCCTGAGCTTTTTCTCCTGTCATCATCTTTTTGACTAACTTAGCGCATACATTGAGCTCTTCACCTGTATCTGAGGTGCACTGAAAGATCAGTAACGTAAGATTGGAGTGTGCATGTGAATATAACGTTAAAATCACAATCCAAGCCTAGTATATTTCGTTCTCGTTTTTTTCCCGATGGCACCACGCCACTTTCCGATAAGTGTCGAAGTGGCTAGACTTCTTTGACTTTCGAATAGTTTTTCATACAAAATGAAAATGAGTAATCACGAATAAAAACAAATATTTGTCTGACATATGAACTAATATGGAGGCCTTCGGCCTCTGCCGTCATGGGATAATTTATTTTTCTTTTTAACTCATTTGTACTTTTTGGCCATTTAGTACTTTTTGGCCATTTAGAGGCCTATCCTGGTGCGAGCCTAGGGCGGACCGCCCCCCCCTCGGTACGCCTCTGTGTATACAGATATTTCAGATGCCCTTATTCAACTGATTTCGATCTGTAATAGTATCTAATAAACCAACCCCGTGACCGTGAGTTATAATAACTCACGCCTATAACTCACTCTAATACAAATCGGAAAAATGAAAATGAAATTCCCAATTAGGTACATACGGCTGACGTAGAGAAAGATGGTGAATTGCTGTTTTTGGATCAATGTAGTTATGTTATAAACACTATATCACAGATTAGTAGCATAAAAAAACTCTTTCGGAAAGAGATCTCAGATATCAAATAGGAGTTTTTATACAGGCTGTTCTACAAGCTTTGACAGAAGGTGTGCTTCTTTTGAACCTTTTTTTCTATGAACATAGGTCCGATTCGTTTTCGTTTAGGTGTTACAAGCATTTGAAAAAATTAATTTTTATGTGTTGATTAAGTAGGCCGACAGGTTGTTCTGTTAATTGACGTTATTTTAATTATTCATTTGACACTTAATGTACGTTTCGAATAACAATGCATTCTTTTATGACTCAGGAATATGATTTGGTGCCAGTACATGTTATAAATGATTGTTTAATGCAGACTTGTATAAAATCTGATCCGACGAGTAACGGCCTCTTTAGTTCGTCGATGTGAAGCTTGCATTCAAGCAGAAGGTGGACATTTTGAACAATTTTTTTAGAGAACGATTTTAACGGCATGCAGACAATTTTTGAAATTCCGAAAAAATTTTTATAGTCTCAAAATTTCTATCTTTTATTATGATTTGAACATAAAAATATAATTTTTCAAATGCTCGTATCTTCTAATCACGAACCTATGTTCATAGGAAAAAAATGTTCAGAATAAGCACAGCTACCATCAAAGTTTGTCATAGAGCTTGTAGAACACCCTGTATAAGATTAAATTTTTTCTCCTGAATTGTCAATGTCTAATTGAGCCCGCTGTTAAGTATGTTATCGTGATTTGGGGGAGCTGTTTGCAGAAATATCGGAGAAAACTAGAAGTTGTGCAAAATACAATCCTCAAAGTATTACTTCTCGGCTGGGCAGATAATGGAGATGGGGATTCCCCAGGGAAGTATTCTTGGTCCCTTACTGTTTCTGTTATACAGAAGGGTCGGGCGATATATGAAGATATTTTGAAATATAGTGTTGATAATTGGTTGAGGTCAGGGATGAAGGAAATCAATTTGATGAAATTTCTGCCGACGTTTCGATTATATTCAAATCATCTTCGGGGCTCTGAAAGAGCAATACAAGGACATTATACAACGATACAGAATGGTCATCGTAAAACAAAAACAAGAAATCAGGGATCCCGAACCTGAACAATTACCAATTTCAAACAACTATTAAAAATACAACATAGACGATCGTATAAAGGATACCTATCTGACAATATAAACGAAATAAATTAACTAACAATGAAAAGGTCCAATACAGGCAAACAACTGAACAAGTAAATAACGAACTTTCTTAAACATGTTTGTTAAAAAGGTGTTTTCTAAAAAAATTTATTAAATGGTGACTCACATCATCGGTTGACTCCTATTGTCCACTCATAAAACATATAAAACAGTGTCACTTTCAAAAAACAGGTAAGACGTGACATGAAGGATCGAGACATGAAGGAAACTGAAATGCAACCACATACGATGTGCAGGTTGACAATGCAATTCGATTACGATTTAAAAAAAGGGGGTTCTCGGCATGCAAAACACAATCATAAGGAATTCCGTTCTCAATGACTATAAATTCAGCCGTGTTCTTTTAACCTGGCTATTATATTGAAATAAGCGGTATTTAAATTATCAATATCCGATCTTTTATTTATGGATTTCATGTAACAATCTCTTTTTCAAAATTCGCTGATGTCCCATCACCCTTGCATTGTTGAAATCAAAAGCGTGAAGTTCCCTAAGGGAGTGCTCAGCTAAGGCCGTGTTATTCTCCTTTTTCTTAATTGGGTTGTGCACATTTATGCTGTCCCTGCGATGTTCACCAATCCTTGTTTACAGGTATCGACCCGTCTGTCCAATGTAAACACAATCACAGTCCTCACAAGGTATTTCATAAATTATATTAGACAGCATTAATTTTGGTGTTTTAGTTTTCAAACTGGAAAACAACTGTCTGACTGTGTTGCTTGGTTTAAGGGATATCATAGTATTTGCAGTTCTTAGAATACCAGCAACTCTCTCAGAAAGACCCTTTATATATGGTATTGAAAAGTACCTCAGCTCTACATCATCCCCACGATTCTCCATTCTACTCTCGGACGTACGTTCAGAGAGAATCCTTTTCACCATGTTCAAAGGATAGTTATTTTTTATGAGGAAATTTCTGATCTTCGTCATATTCTGATCATGGAAACTACTGCACGGAAAGAAATCTATTCTCGTACCAAGTGGATAATATTTGATTGAAGTAAATGATAGATTCATATATGAGCAAGAATAAGATTTAGTCGATTCAAGTATACCTTATTCTCCGAATTCAAATAGAATAATTCTTTCGACAAAGTATATCATATACTTGAATTTAATAAATCACGTATTATTGATTCAAGAATATTCATATATTCCTTGTGAGTAAAATGAGAATTTTGAAATGAGTATTCGAAATATTTCATCTAAGGGAAACATAATCTCAAATGGAATTATTGTACATCTTAATCTCAGTAGTTTCTTCGTTCGAAGCAAAGATACCAAATACTTGAATGAACTCATTAATTTCACTCAATCCAACATCAGAAAATTGTTAAATTGAGTATATCATATTTTCAAATCAAATTTCATTCAATAACGGTTTTGAGTAAATATTAACTTCAGATTTAGTTTTCGGTCTACTTACAAGAAGTAAATACCTGTTTGGTCAAAACCATTTATATTCTCACTCTGAACCAATGAGAATTCTGAATATTCAGTTTCAGTATATTATATTCTCAAGATGAATAATGAGATTTATTTTATGCTTGTTTTGACAAATAGTGAAATTATTTGAAATACGATCATCGTTTAACATTGCTGTGATTTCAGGATGAGAATTATATTCATAAAACGAGGCTTATAAGAATTGAAAACAAATTTATTATACTTCTGAAATAATTATAAACAAACAAAAGTATAAAAGTGATCACTGAAAACAAATAGAGAAAATGCTAAATTCAACATATAATCAACTGGACTAGGTACAAATAAACCCAATAATGACTGATGTGAAAAAATAAGTACCTACCACAAATAAAAACTCTATCCTATAAGACAAATCATAATCCTAAAAATATTATTACATATAAATAAGTATACAATCAAGAACAGAAGAAATATCAGAAGAACCACAAATAAAAAAATTATATATGTACACATCGCAGTATAATCACATAAAGGTACTGGCACTGAACGGGGTAATTAACATTCAAAACGTGAAACAATTTGAAAATAATTTTGAATTCCTTACGTGCAGAGGAGAACTGATGGTAGAGGTTTTCAACAATAATCAAAAAGCTTTTCGGTTCTAATAGAAACTGTCCCAAAACTCCCAAAACCAACAGATAGGGCGGCACCGTTCCTTTCCATTGTATTGTTTTCTGCCTCTGCTCTTGGATAATATTTTCCATATCCCCAAACCTCTGCAAGAAAAATGCTTATAAATTCTGTATCCTCTGAATAATTATCCGCATTCTATAATGAGTGATATGATGAGCTATTCCCCCAAAAAAGATACAACAGTACTGTACGAGACCATTTCAATCTAATAATTCAAAATTCGTGAGTTACATAAGATAATATGGTATAACTGGTTGATTATCGCTCATTTTTTTATTCAACGATGCTAGTACAGTATTGTGTAATTCGAAAAATCATTTTTAGAAGTAGTAAAAGCGAATTCATTTGATAAAAATAAAAAATATTTCACTTGCTTCAGAATTCATCTGTTTAATTTTCCTTGAAATCAGTTTTCATTCCTAAGGTAGGTATGAAATCATGATCATTGAGATTTTTCAAGAGTTCTAAGGAAATATCTTGTTCTGAAAAATTGATAATCCCAATGTAATAGGATTTTTGAAAATGAATGTTCTTAGAAATGTAAGAGATGCGCACTTAGAGTATTTCAAGTATTAAATTTATCGAAAAAGAAAACATCTTGGTGATTCAAAACGTATAAGATTCAAAGAAGAAATTATGTCTTTTTTTAAATCTCAATAAAAATTTAAATCAATACATAGCTAACATATCTTACCTTGAAATAGCACTGCCCGAGCATCCCTATTGTCCCAATAATTTTTCCACATTTCACTAAAAATTGGTAAACACACTGAACTTGGACGAAAGACGCGATGTGAACAAGTCGAATCAAGATCGAGAGTGATATCCCCTTTTGAGCACTGAATAGAGGGCGCTTTTTAGTATATTGTTGAATAATTTACTTGGATCTAGTGGATTGAGAAATTCATATACTTGGATTACGATAAAACCTAACTACCGGAAGGAGAATTGGCGTATTATAGTTTATCGCTGAATATCTTACTCGGACCAAGTGAATGAAAATTTTGTCAAGATTAGTAACATATAGTTTCACTTGAATTTTTAGTTATATAGAATTATTCTGCTTTTTTTTTCCAAAATTTTGGAATTTCTGAATGTTTCAGATTTGATGATTTCTGTTTACATCTTTCAAGAAACATTTTTAGGATACTTTGATATTTACCCTTATGAAAATTTACTCTAAACGAAATATTTCATACTACATACTTATATGTAGAAGAATATGGAAAAATTAGATACATTCTCTTCAATAAAAATTCATTAAAAATCAAGTTGGCTCTGAAATAACCTTGAAAAGGTTAAGGTGAAAACAAGATGTGATATCTAATAATTTTCACTTGAAACATATTCTTCTAAAGTTGATAGTTTTTGAGATAATTCACAGTATCAAGTTTAATGCCTATATAATGAAATCGAAGTCAAAATCAACAAGTAAGGGTGCTATAGAGCCCTTATTAATATTAGGCCCTTTCTGGGGTTGTAACATCCTCGAACGATTTCGACACCACATTCAATACCAATACTTTATTTGCATAAATACAGAAGTAAAGAGGTTTGGCATTGTTAACCCAAAGACCGTATATTGTCGAATAATTCACTTGGATCTAGTGGATGTAGAAATTTATATACTTGGAGTACGATGAAACTGCTCGCAAACGGATCACAGTTCCTCTTATTCATGCATGTTGCCTAACTACAGGAAGAAGAATTGGCATCTTAGTATATTCTGAAAATTACACTTGGATCGAGTGAATGCATGTCATTTCACTTAAATTTACAAATACGATGAATTTTTCAACAACTTCTTTCTTTTCCTTTCAAAATTATGGAATTACACTAAGAGAAATGTTTTACAGAGTGTAATAGATTTGGTGATTTTTTTTTCTATAATGTTTCATCACATAATTTTATTATAAATCGATTTGTGAAAAGAACCTAATTGAAAATTTCTTTCAAATTATATTTTCACAATTTTTTTATGATTTCAACTTCATATTTCAATCCATTCAATGTATATATGTATTTTGAAAGGAGAGTCTATCTATCTCAATGGTAACTTTTTTCAGATTTCTAACTTATCGTATACATATAATCTAAAATCTGAACGTTATCCTAGCAATATTTTATTTTCGATTTTATTCCATTTGGCGAAATATTCTCGAATCATTATTGATTGATTATTTAATTATTCAATTCATAATTTTATGTCAATTCATTATTTCATGTCAATCGAAATTATTATTTCAAGAAAACCAATGTCTTGAATATAACACATGGAATGAGGATATTCCAATTCTCGAACTGAGAATATTATATTTTCGAAGTCAAGATATCATATAGTTACCTGAAATATAGAAGTACTCTCGAATTGATAAAAGTGAATAGTTTGGATTGAATAAATAATTTACTCCGATGGAGAATTTCATTCTTCAATCAAGTATATGTTTTTTGAGTAAAATAAATTCATTCCAAGTATACAAAATTTCCCTTTTTACTTGTTTTGATTCTATATATACTTGAAACAACTCTAATATTTCAAGAATATTGGGATTCTTGATTTGAGGATAGATTTCTTTCCGTGTGACAAGGTGAGGGCCCTGTGCTTGATGTTTTTGATTAAATTGAGCTTATGAACGAAGGGATGTAATGAGTTGTAGTTGAGAAACCTCTCCGAAAAAGTTTCCTTATGGTACCAGTCCTTTATGAGTCTATTACCCTCTCTCACCGCTAGAACATCCAAAAAAGGCAATCTACCATCCCTCTCCACCTCAACCGTAAACTGCAACCGCGGATGAAATGAATTGAACGACGTCAATATATCATCAACACAATCTGATGGAATTGAGGTTATTATATCGTCAACGTACCGCCGAAAAAAAGTATTCGTGAAATTGAATTGTCAAGTGATTACACGCTTATCTCACTTGATGCGATTTCACTTTTCAGCAACATACCAACCGAGCTTCTCTCTGACCTGGTAGCAAAATACTGGAATAAAATTGTGTCAAATACACTTCTAAGCCTTGCGGAAGTTCTAGAGCTCGTGGAATTGTGTGTAGATAATAGCTATTTCATTTTTGAGGATGAGTTTTACAGGCAAGTTTTCGGTCTTGGTATGGGTAACTGTTTGGCTCCAATAGCTGCAGACATAGTGATGTTTGAACTGCAGAATTACGCGCTTACTAGGCTGTCCTTTCAGGTACCTTTTTTTCGGAGGTACCTTGACGATATAATAACCTCAATTCCATCAGATTGTGTTGATGATATATTGACGTCGTTCAATTCATTTCATCCGCGGTTGCAGTTTACGGTTGAGGTGGAGAGGGATGGTAGATTGCCTTTTTTGGATGTTCTAGCGGTGAGAGAGGGTAATAGACTCATAAAGGACTGGTACCATAAGGAAACTTTTTCGGAGAGGTTTCTCAACTACAACTCATTACATCCCTTCGTTCATAAGCTCAATTTAATTAAAAACATCAAGCACAGGGCCCTCACCTTGTCAGACAGTAGTTTCCATGATCAGAATATGACGAAGATCAGAAATTTCCTCATAAAAAATAACTATCCTTTGAACATGGTGAAAAGGATTCTCTCTGAACGTACGTCCGAGAGTAGAATGGAGAATCGTGGGGATGATGTAGAGCTGAGGTACTTTTCAATACCATATATAAAGGGTCTTTCTGAGAAAGTTGCTGGTATTCTAAGAACTGCAAATACTATGATATCCCTTAAACCAAGCAACACAGTCAGACAGTTGTTTTCCAGTTTGAAAACTAAAACACCAAAATTAATGCTGTCTAATATAATTTATGAAATACCTTGTGAGGACTGTGATTGTGTTTACATTGGACAGACGGGTCGATACCTGTAAACAAGGATTGGTGAACATCGCAGGGACAGCATAAATGTGCACAACCCAATTAAGAAAAAGGAGAATAACACGGCCTTAGCTGAGCACTCCCTTAGGGAACTTCACGCTTTTGATTTCAACAATGCAAGGGTGATGGGACATCAGCGAATTTAAAAAAAAGAGATTGATACATGAAATGGTATCAATTCAACAAAATAATAAATCCAACAAAATAATAAATCCATAAATAAAAGATCGGATATTGAGAATTTAAATACCGCTTATTTCAATATAATAGCCAGGTTAAAAGAACAGGGCTGAATTTATAGTCATTGAGAACGGAATTCCTTATGATTGTGTTTTGCATGCCGAGAATCCCCTTTTTTTTTCAATCGTAATCGAATTGCATTGTCAACCTGCACATCGTATGTGGTTGCATTTCAGTTTCCTTCATGTCTCGATCCTTCATGTCACGTCTTACCTGTTTTTTAAAAGTGACACTGTTTTATATGTTTTATGAGTGGACAATAGGAGTCAACCGATGATGTGAGTCACCATTTAATAAATTTTTTTAGAAAACACCTTTTTAACAAACATTTTTAAGAAAGTTCGTTATTTACTTGTTCAGTTGTTTGCCTGTATTGGACCTTTTCATTGTTAGTTAATTTATTTCGTTTATATTGTCAGATAGGTATCCTTTATACGATCGTCTATGTTGTATTTATATTATTCATTATATTTTTAATAGTTGTTTGAAATTGGTAATTGTTCAGGTTCGGGATCCCTGATTTATTGTTTTTGTTTTACGATGGCCATTCTGTATCGTTGTGTAATGTCCTTGTATTGCTCTTTCAGAGCCCCGAAGATGATTTAAATATAATCGAAACGTCGGCAGACATTTCATCAAATTGATTACCTCCATCCCTGACCTCAACCAATTATCAACACTATATCAAACTGAAGGTCATTAAACTTGATACTGATATTTTGAAATGTTGTGCAAATAACCAAATAATTGTGAATTCAGGAAGGGCGGAGTGTGTTTATACATTGATTTAGGAATAGAGGGATTTGATGCCTATATCTGGCATTTAAAAGTTTCATGATTCCATACTTGCCTTCCTCAAATTCATCACAGTGGCTGGTATGTCACTTGCCCAAGAAAACTTGCAATTGGGGCAAGTATGCCTGGCTTTCCAATATCTATGCATAACGGATTGTAATATGGAGGCAAAAGGAGTTACTCCAATACCTGTTGCTACAAGAACAGCATGCTGCGCCATAAAGATGTGACTTGATGGAGCACCATAAGGACCATCTAGGAATATCTATTGAGAAATAAATATTATAAACCATATTCTATCGAAACGTTGAAATAATTATGCTATTTTCTGATATCGAAACAAGTAAAATCCAGAAAATCTTCAATATCCTATAATGAAACTTCATATTAGATTGAAGCTGTCGGATTGTGGATATCCAATTTTTCACCCCTCGTTGTTTTTGATTTTGTTCTCCACATTCTGAATGAGTCAAATATCAATTTCAAGGTTACTGCAAGATCTACTTGAGAAATTAAAATGGATATGCCGGTCAGGTTCCCACTGTTCCCAGTACACATGCGTTTACTCTAATAGACGTCCTGCAGGACGTCCATAATTGGTCCTCATGGACATGTAGGTACCTGAAAAGGACTGCCAAAGAATTTACATTGGACGTCGATTCATTTACATGCGATAGATATCCTATGGATATCACTATATCAGCTCGAAAGAGTTAGCGCCAGGACTGGCGGATCCAGACAGTTTTTCAGGGGGGGGGGGCTGAATTCAGTAGATGGAAATTTTTAACCAACGTCATAGTACGACTAATAAAGGAATTTTGGTCAATTTCGAGGTCCAAGGAAGGGGGGACATGGCCCCCATGCCCTTCCCCCTGTATCCGCCAATGGCGCCCGGGGGCTGACAGAAGAGACAAAATACCTAAGTCTCTTACCAGCAGAACCATTCCGATTCAGGAGAAATCATTCGACAGAGTAGCAATTGTTGAGACTAACTGAATATACAGGGTGAGTCTTTGACTGGTACATATATTTTAACTCCAGATTCTTGAGGTCAAAAGAAACCTTTGTTTCATTTTCCAATTTTCTGAATTCGGCTCTGTTCAAAAGATGTGGCCATTTGAAAAAAAAATTGAGCCAAATACGTGCTTGATAAGATTCTCTGGATTCAATGCAAAGTTCATATTTTCACATTGAAATTGAGTTAATACATTCGGGAAATACTCAAGTACTTATCTTATTTGAATAAGAATGTTAAAAACACGATATTTCCTAACAAAAACACTTATTTTTGTCTGATTATATCTGCAATTGAAAGGCCATATTTCTCCCACCAAAATGAGTTCCTTCTTCGATTTTCGTGAAGATTAGTTTGTAAATACAGTCAGGTCCGCTTATAACGAACTTCCGCTTTTAACGAACCAATTTTCAGGGAACGAAATAAAGTATAAAGTTTTTCGCAGATGACGAACCCGTTTATGACGAACTTTCGGATAAAACGAACTTTAATTTTTGATATATTCGAGAAATATTTTGGTTATAGCGAACAAATTTGTATTTAACTGGGTAAGCAGGGGATTCCCCGAAATACCGCAAATAAGCTCGAGCGTATTGGGGACACTACCAACATTAGTGACGTAATTTCAAAGAAAACGCGTAAAGCTCTTACTTTGAGAAACAAATCCGATATCATCAAAAATCTGCAACAAAGTGTGCAGCAAAGCGAAGATTATTTGCGAATTGAATTGAGTAAATCAACGGTGAGTAGGTACGTAGGTACGCCATAAAAAATGTTTAGTGAATGAAATAGCCTAATTTCAGGTTGGAAAATTTCGCAAAAATTAGGAAAAAATATTGGAATCATTCGAAAACAGCCAAAATATAGATTTAAAAAAATTAAGAAGCCAATGAATTCGGAAATTGAAGAGGTTCTCTCAGCAAAGAAATAAAAATGTAACGATTAGCGGTGCTATTTTGCAGTCAAAGACTTATGGAGGAAATTAAACAAACTAAAATACACCATTTTGTCAAATTTTATTTTATCTTCGAACAATGGTAAACGGTAACCTTCCTCGCAATGCGAGGTTGCCGGCACGCCATATCAACCGTTGTTCTGTGCAAAGAGGAATCTTCGGTTTAATGGTTTCGTGTCTCAAACGCCAGTCCCATGAACGACGCATGCATATAGCGATAACCGGCGTTACAGAGAAGAATGCAAGCATTGCAAACAGGTGTACAAACACCCAAAACAATGTGATGTAATTGGCATAAAATGGTCAAATCATTTCTAGAGCGCTCTCGTAAATCATTCTGATAATAACCGTGTAGTGTCGAGTTTATAAAATTCCAATAGGATATTGTTAAGATAGAAACTCGCCACTGATAATTTAGTTTAGCGCCAGGTATCGTTTTATTTTTCATTGATTTCAATTCAATACGTGGTTAGTATAGACATTCATCATTGATATCCGAATTTTGTATTTCATTGACATTTATTTTTAATATGAACTGAAATGAATTTTCAATAGGAACTGTGAGTATAAAATGTATAATTTCATTGAATTGAGTAAAAAACCATTCTTTATAAGATATTTTTGGGATATCGAGGAAAATATGAACAAATTATTAGTGTTTACAAACTGATATGTAGGAAAATCGAAGAAGCAAGTTTTTTGCTGGGAGAAATATGGCTTCTTATTGCAGATATAATCGGTCAAAAATAAGTATTTTTGTTAAGAAATAACGTGTTTTTAACATTCTTATTCCACTTAGGTAATGCTTGAGCATTCCCTAAATGTACTAACTCAATTCCAATCAAAAATATCAACTTTGAGGTTCATACGAGAAAATCGTATTAGGCAGGTGCTTGGCTCAATTTTTCTTTCAAATGGCTATATTTTTTGATAGAGCCGAATTCGGAAAAATGGAAAATGAAAAAAAGGTTTCTTTTGGCCTCAAGAGTCTACAGTTAGAATATATGTACAAGACTGAGCTCAATATTATGGGATTTTGCTCAGAATTTCATTTCATTAGTTATATTGATACCCAGATGTTATTCCAAAACTCCTTTATTCCCATCCCGCATGGCGACCCTGGGTTATGCCTACAAGTCAAACTCCACGCAACCAGATCATCCAGGTTAAAATTCATGGTGGTTAAGAAGCAACTTCGGAGGATTTGAAGAAAGAGGGCCCCTGGACCTATCCGACCAACGCAGAAGATAAGCGGAAAAATTGCCTTCAGAAAATGAGGAGGTTTCTTGCCCTAAGGCAGACATTCTGAGTTAGGACATAATGTATTATGTACTATAACTGAGGCTCTATAAAGGGCAGTATACCAGAAACCGCCATTTTGGGTCCAACCATATACTCGAAAATTACAGATCATCCCTTCAAATGAAATGAAATCTGTAATCGAATGAGCATATTTTCGAAATGAGAGATCTTGTGGTGACTGTTTTCGGCATGCTCACATGAAAAATATTGGAAATAGGTTAGGTTCGTGGTGTTAGAATAATGCCGCGGCATCCAATAGTCAAATTTATTATAATTTATTGTTTATGTTGGTGTATCACCCCGATAGATGGCGATGAAAATGTTGCGAGCCCTGTAATTTTCGAGTCTATGGTTGGACCCAATCAACCATAGAGCCAGGTCTATCTAGCATATACTCCATTCACAATTATAAAATCACAACTCTGGCCATGGTTTCGTTTTCAGGAATTGGTGCACCTGATAAAAAATCTGTGCGCGTACAGAGAATATCTTTAATGACAAAACGGCGTTGCCAGTTTCTTTGTTTACATCAAAGTAAAAGTATCAAAGATATTTTGACATGGGTACAAACGGCAAATTTGAATTGGACAAAAATCGATTTATAAGCATGAATAAAGCAAAAGTAAGTACTAATCGCCTTTTTTACACTTGATAACGAAGTTTTTTTTAGGTATCTGGCCGTTTGGAAAGATTTCAAACGAAATTCCGGTCCCCAGAAGTTTGGTTAGTTTCGGTATAGTTTTTGGTGCTCAAAATTTATTTGGAATGTGTAAATGGACAAAAAAGGCTTCCTTATACGATCTTTTCACGAAAGCGATCGGAAAATATGGTTCAGGTAAGATATTCGAGGAATTATGAGGAAAGAACTTGCAGAATGAAATTGCACGATTTTCGTAAGTGAACGGGTTTTGGATGGCCATCATCGGTCTCTAAATGATTATTGTTGATCGTTTTCACGTTTCAGAAAAAGAACCACTTCGTATAAGCCCATTTTAAAGAAATTTGTGTATGTAACATTCAACGGTAGGTATTTGCTCTTAATCGAAAGAATATATTATATCTAGTGCTAATTCTTTCAAAAGAGACACAAGCTTTTAATGCTGTAGGGGCCCTATAATGTGGAGGAGTTTGTGTCTTATTTTAGAACAGGTGAATGATAAATGTGAAGCATATGTTTGACCTGTTCCATATTATTTGTACAAACCTACTGTGGTTATAATCTATATATATAAAAGAAAGATGTTGGTTACACCATTTATAACTCGAGATCGGATGGACTGTTTGTTATGAAACTTCATATATGGATTCGTCTACGGTCTGGTTATTATAAAATACAATAAAACTCTGAAAAAATCAATGAACATTTTACTTATACAGGAAATGCTTTTCCTTCTTTCGAGTAAGGCCACTAGGTGTCGCTACAGTTAGACAGCGATGTAAACATATAGTGGGCGTACCTTCTGCCAAAGCATTGAGGACACGCCAACGGCCTCCAAACTACATAAGGCCCTATCAAAAGATCATAGCAATGATCTGGGACAGCTAAAGGGAATGGATGGTGAGATGACTGGCACAGACGACGAAACGTTGTCACTCATGCTAGAGACTCACTTTCCGGGTTCTCGAATCTTTCATGGCAGCAAACCGAGTCAAGGTGTCTCGGCACCCAGACGAGGTGAGGGAAAGATAGCTGCCAAACTCTTTACAAAAGAAAGGATTCAATGGGCCATCGAATCCTTCAAACCTTATGAATCCCCAGGCGGGGATGGCATGTACCCAGTGATGCTTCAGAGGGGACTGCAGGTCCTACTACTGGACCTCGTGAATCTCTTTCGTCGAAGCTTCATCTGGGGATATGTCCCAGAATGCTGGCGGGACGTGAGAGTGAGTTTCATTCCTAAGGCTGGCAAGCGGCCGGGGACTGATGCTAAATCATTCCGCCCCATCAGCCTCTCCTCCTTTCTCTTGACAGCGATGGAGAAGATAATTGATCAGGATATCAGAGCGGGACTACTTTCTAAGTACCCTCTGCATAAGGATCAATATGCCTACCAGGCAGGAAAATCAACAATCTCTGCTCTCCATAGCCTCACCAGGAAACTGGAGAAGACCTTAGAATTCAAAGAGATTGCTTTATGTGCTTTTATTGATATTGAAGGCGCGTTCTCGAATACGCCAAGACAGTCCATTCACCGTGCGCTGGTCAGAAGGGGTGTGGAGCCGGCAACGGTGACTTGGATTATGGCATCGCTGAGCAGCCGGATAATCAATATGCAACTTGGCGCGACGTCCCTAACTGCGACACCCGGAGACGGGTGCCCACAGGGGGGTTGTTTATCGCCACTATTGTGGTCACTGGTCGTCGACGACCTCTTAAAAATACTTTCGGAAGCGGGTTTCGAGATTTGTGGTTATGCCGATGACCTTGTGATAGTGGTTCGGGGCAAGCATGACGATACGGTCAGTGATCGGATGCAAGCCGCTCTAACCCTAACTCACGAGTGGTGTATCCGAGAAGGTCTCAATATAAATCCCAAAAAGACAATACTAGTGCCATTTACCAGGAGAAAGAAATTTTCTCTCAAGGCATTAATAATGAACGGGACTGCCCTAACCCCAACGAACCAGACCAAATATCTAGGTGTTATATTCGATCAAAAACTCTCTTGGAGTCCACACCTCGAGGCTGTGATCAGTAAGGGCCAGCGAGCTCTCTTCACATGCCAGAGAATGGTCGGAAAAACGTGGGGGCTTAAACCAGAACTGACCAACTGGATCTACAAATCCATCGTTCGGCCAATCATTAGCTATGCAGCGCTCATTTGGTGGACGAGAGCAAAACTAGTGTCAGGGCAATCAGCCCTGGAAAAACTACAACGAACAGCGTGTTTTTCTATCACAGGAGCAATACGCTCTTGTCCAACTGCTGCCATGCAGGTCATCTTGGACCTGCCTCCCCTAGATATCTTTCTGGAAAGTGAGGCGGCCAGGTGGGCTCTCAGGGTGGCAAAAGAACAAGAACTGAAAACTGGCGACTACTCAGGACACCTTCGCATTCTAAATGAGTGCAAGGGGCTCCAGGATGTGGTCACAGATGACTTACCACTGAGACTCGAGTTTCAGAAAAACTTCAACACGACATTTCCAAGTCGTGAACAATGGGCTAATAATGAAGTGGCTTTCCCCAGAGGGTCTGCGGTATTCTATACCGATGGCTCGAAAGTCGAAGATGGGCGAGTGGGAGCTGGTGTACACGGTCCCTTGGTCCAATTAGCCATACCTATGGGTTCTTGCCCTTCGGTATTTCAAGCAGAAACATTTGCCATTAGGGAATGCGTTGCGCTGTGTACAAGACGCAACAACCGGAGGGCAAGAATATACATAATATCGGATAGTAAAGCAGCCCTGCTAGCGCTTGACTCGCCACTAGTTAGGTCAAAGTTAGTCTGGGAATGTAAAACATCCCTCAACACACTCGGAGAAACAAACCAGGTCAACCTTATTTGGGTACCTGGCCACTCCGGGATAGATGGCAATGAATGATTTTGTGGCTTCCCAGCCAGCCATCAAGCGATGGCGGTTAAGGAATGGGAACAAAAGAGAAAGCTTACGTTCTGGCAAACGATCAATGGCCAAAGACAGGCCAAGTCATTTCTCTCCTACTCGACGAGCTGGACTAAAAAAGTTCTCTCACTCAGTAAACAGGAACTGAGGAAACTGACAGGCGCACTCACGGGACACTGTCCCGTGAGGTATCACCTGAAGAACATGGGTAAGTCGCTAGAAGACACATGTCGTTTCTGTCAAGAAGCCACTGAGACAGCCAAGCACTTGTTATGCGAATGTGAAGCTGTTCATCGGAAAAGACTACAACACCTTGGCTTCTGGTTTCTAAAGCCGGAACAAGTGATGGATGTAGCCCCCAGAAAGGTGATAAAGTTCATGGAGACACTATTGCCTGACTGGTAAACAGCGCGGGGATGCACAATAGATCTTTAGGTCAAGGTGCTTGCGAGTTCAGATGATCTTCCGCCCCTCCTCTAATCTAATCTAAAAAAAACATATAGTGTGTAATTTGGGTTGCCTCCAACTCTGCGCTGTTGACCAAAGCCGAAATGTCTTAGCGTTGGATTACAGATCTCTAAAATGATGAGATTTCGTTGAGATATGTCTTATATGAGAGTAGTTTCGTTTTTATCACTTCAGGTGGCGCTATTCAGACATTATGACTGATTATTATTAGTTATTTTCACATCTTTATTTATTCAAAATAACGTAATCGTGAAGGTATTGACATCAATTACTGTATAATTTGCATAGAATTCTATCACAGTGAATTTTTTTTATCGAAATTTCAAGTAAATCGCATTTTGTCGATCAGTTTTAATCGTGAGTATTATTCTCATCTTTTCTCATGATTTTTGAAATATTTTCGAATTTCTGTTTGGGTAATAAATATATTTGCGGAAATAACTGAATCCAAAATAGCCATAATTAGTAATTGTCATTATTATATTTGTGTTTCTGTTCTGTGTGACAGCTCATATCCATGGAAACATGGAAATCTCGCCCAAGGGCGGATATAGCTTTTTTTTCATGAGGGGGGGAGGTAATAACGATTGAAAATCAGGTACACAATGTATGAAATATTTTATGTGCACCACATTGTGTAACTTTTTCTAAGGACTTCGATACTCATGAGGGGTGATCTGAGTTTCATCTAGCATCAACTCGATTTGAGAATTCAAAAATCAGAGAACCAAGCCGTTGATCTCCGATCACCGGTGATTACGATTTGTGAAATTCATCGTAAGTATCATTTAGGCGTAACAAAGTTCGCCGGGCCAGCTAGTGTATGAATATTTTTTAAACTAATAAATTACTATACAGTCAGAATATTTTACTCCTTGTTCATAAGATCAAATAAATGAAATGTATATCTTCTACTCTTATTTTTATTAAGTTAGCTATTAAGGTTATGTTCCAAGAAAAAGTTCCTGTTGAATCAGAACTCTCTTCCACTATTTGGATTCCAGTAGAGGGATATAATGTTCCATTATTCTTGATTCAGCAATTTATGTCAAGTCTTGAACTTTCAGTTCAAGAGGATAATAAACATTAAATCTTCACAGGCATGCATATGAAAATCATGTGAAAGCAATGCAATTGTCTTCCATGGCGAAAAATAATATATTTCAACAGTGATCTCTTGTATTTTTCATGCAAATAACTAGAAAAGGAATCCTTTCTATCAATTCATATAAACGTTAATTATTTTCGTCCGTCACATCTTTTCCAATTCATTCATTTTCCGAATAAATTCACATTCTGAGAAATACGCTAAGAATGTAGAAAGGGCAACATAGTGTTGTCTTGGAACATAAAAATATTTTGAAAAACGTCATAACTTCGATACAGAGTGGAATGTGTCAAATTTCCAAGGCCAGAGTTGTGATTTTATAATTGTGAATGGAGTATACCTATCTTTATAGTGCTCTACTTTAACATTCGCCATTCGCTAATAAAATAATAATAATAATCCTTATTCATCACTGTTTGCAATCAAATAAAAATATGAAAAAGGACAATTGAAGAAGTATTAAAAATTTATTATTACTAGGGAATATTTTTTTATGTTCAGGTATGACACCCTGTATTTTCCGCAATCTATAATGAATTGAAAAAGTCGGTTGTGCGGGTGGCATTGTTTTCGAAGAAATAATTATCAGTAGGCAAATTAGCCACCCACAGACACCCTGTATATTAGTTCCAATCGCCCAGGAGGAAAAACCAAGCTTTCCAATGATTAGGATCGATCAAGCGAATGTTAGTAAATCTATATTCAGATCTTCAAATTTAGAGTATTCCGAGTTTTCTTGCCTTGATCCAATAGTAATTTCACACAACGCAACGTTTCGCCTACAACAGCGGTAGGCGGCAGATACTGAGGAGGATACTGAGGGGTTGTTACCCGGCGAATAACTGCTCCGAACTGGTTATGTGACTCGATCTATCGCTGCATTCGTAGCCTTAGCCCCACCGCCGGAGAAACCGATCAGTTCATCCCCTCCGCTTCGTACAGATTTAGTTCTAGCATTGCAAATCGTTAGAGACCAATCAATTTGTACAATGGTCTCTTCCTTCCTTCATAATGTTTTTGTCCTTATTGATTTAGATGGCCTCCATATTCATCCTAGAATAATAACTCTTGGTCTTGGTAGTGGCTTCTGTTTTAGCGAACAGAATGTTATGTTAATTCTTCAAAGAATGTTCCGCGAGGGTAGACTTCCACGTGTGATACAGTCGACAACACAGGTCGTGTTCATTGATCCATGAATGAATGCTCATTTAAGTGGTCCCGATGTAAATTTCCCCACAGTCGCAAGGTATTCTATCAACACCAGCTTGAGAGATTGGATCACTTTGGTCTTTGGTACTCGTTAGGGCCTGTACCAGTTTTTGTGGTGTTTCATAGGCTGTTTTGATGTCATGTCTTTTTATAAGTTGGCCAATGATATCAAAAGAGTTTTTGACAAAAACCAAAGGACAGGTCCTAAGGAGTGCCATAGACCAAATTCATTCACTCTCTCTCTAGTGTTTATAGGATACCACGCGACTGCGGAAAAGTTCACATTGGGACTACAAAAATGAGCATTCATACAAGGATCAAGGAACACGAACAGTGTTGTCGACTGTATCAAACAGAGGTCATTCCCAATATCAAGAGTCACTTTCCTAGAATTAATATGGAAATCTATAAGCACAAATAAGGACTGAAAGAGAATAAATTCGCTATCACAAAAACGCTTATAACTTTTGAACCACTTGACCGATTTCGAAAATCAAATTCATTTTCGAATCATCTCCTAATTCTAATGAAAACTGTTTTTACAATAAAAAAACCAAAACTATTTTTTATAAAATTCAAGGATTTTTTCTGGAATTCTTCCCATCATGCTTCTCATAGTGTTCTCAGTCACTTTCTGGGATGCTGTCTTCCACTTTTGCTTGAATTCCGCTAATGTTTTCGTTGATTTCTTAGTCTTCTTCAATTATCTTTTTACCAGCGCTCAATATATTTCGATTGGCCTGAATTCTGGGCAATTTGGTGGATTGGCCTCTTTGGGGACAAAAACCACCTCATTAGCTTCGTACCATTCCTTGGTGGCCTTGCTGTAGTGGCATGAAGCTAAATCTGGCCAAAAGATTGTTGACACATCGTGCTCGCGTAAAAATGGTAAAAGTAGCTTCTTCAAGCATTCCTCGATATATATCTTCGAGTCAACATAGCCTTGGCCAACGAAAAATTTGCTCCTTTTCCCACAAGTGCAAATTGTTTGCCAAACCAGGAATTTTTAGGAAACTTTGCGTATCTCTTCACGCGAAATTGTTCGTCAACATTTCCACGAAAATCTGCAGTATGAAATTCCTGACCAGGAAGTTGCGAGAAATCAGCCAAGACATAGGTTTCGTCGTCCATCACGCAACAGAAAAATTTTTTCAAGAAATCTTTTTTTAATTTCTTTGCTCTTGATTTCGCTTCCTGATTCTTCACAGCGTTCCTGTCTGACACTTTCTGCACTTTGTATGTTCTAAGCCCACAACTCGACTTGATTTTCTGAACGGTTGACTGCGAACAACCCACTATTTGGGCCACTTTCCGTCCTGAAAGGTTAGGATTCTTCTGAAAAAAGCTGGTGGCTTTCTTCACTTTTTTGGTCTATGAAACCCCTTTTTCCTCCCGGTTCCTTCCTTGCGGTTAATTGTAAGATCTTCGTTGAAGCGCTTAACAACTCTTGTCTCTTGATACCGTTTCCGAACGAACGCGAGCCTCTTTTGCGATTCTTTTGAAGCTCCATTTTTGATTATTTTGAAAAAGTTTCACTATAAATTCTCGTGTTTTCACTTCGCTTGATATTTTGCGACAAAAAATTGGAATATCTATGAAGTAAATGTTCCACATATTTCTGACGTTCATAACAAAGCCAACTATGATCAAATTTTGATTTTTTTCATTGGTTCAAGAGATATATAGGCGTTTTTGTGATAGCGAATTTATTCTCGTTCGGTCCTTAGAACATGAACAGTGGGGAGGAGACACCCAAGCTACTTAGCGATCTGGAATGCTAGAACTTAACCTGTACGAAGTGCAGGAGATGAACCGATCGGCCTTGTCGGCGTTGGGGCTGCAGCTATGAATACAGGGATAGATCCAGTAACATCACCATTTCGGAAAGGAACAACGGAAGGGTGACAATCTCTGACCGAGAAACCTCGGAAGATGCTTACCGTCGTTGACGGCAAAGCATTAGGTTAAATTTCTATTGGACCACGGCTAGAAAACTCGGAATACTCTGAAGCCTTCAACAGTGTATTCAGATCTTTTTGGTTTTCGTGTTAGTAAAGCTGTTATTCAAGAGCACCTTATTTACCTCAGTAGGCACCCCACTATAAAGCGTCTGTTGACGTCTAGAACCATAGCGAGATCTACGTAGCAGCTGACCCTGATGACCAGTTAAAGTTTTTAAATAGAATTTAAAAATGACTTCATCTTTCATACCTCTAATGGTTTTCCTACGGGGTAATTCATTGGTGTTACTTTTAAAGTTGGGGTGAAAGGCACTCTTCCTATAATGCCTTGTTCAGCCTGATTCTGTGGATCCAGATGTCTGATTTCGTTTTGATAAGCTTGGAAAAAGTATATAAAATTACGAAACTATAATGTTATTCAAAAAAAAATCTTGTTCACTGTGCTCCCATGGCTATTTTCTTCAAGGATTCAATATTATAAAGCGACCCTTTGTCAATGTTTCTTATGATTTTATATCTATTAGAACATTGCTGAAGTAATCTTGAAACTTACGATTCGAAGAGCCTATAGAACTGGAAGAGTCTCTCTGTTCACAATTCTCTAGACTGGGAGTTTTAAATGCAATAATGGTTGGTTTATTCCTCATGTATCTAAAACTCTGTGCCAAAGATTTATTTTGGGGACTGAGGTAAGCTAATCCTAGAGATTTCATCCTCGCCCTCCTCATTTGTTGTTGATCAAAGCTCTTCTCGGATTCTGATCTCATATATTCCCTCAAACTGAAATAAATTAAATGATCATTGTCTCAATTGAATTTGGTATGGAAGTTTGCGAACAATAAAGAAAGTGATCCAAAGGGCTAACATCCGTTAGGAAAACATAATAAATGAGAGAATTGGACTAGTCGAGATCTAATTCATGAGTTATCCGCTGGATCGCGCTGCCATCAGAGGAGAGTAGTGACAGACCGGTTTCTGGGTTTGTCATGCCGGTCGATTAGATACTGAATGGGCTCATATATGATTGTGGTTTCGTATCTGGACCAAATTTTGCATTCTGAAAATACAGGCATAGTGGACCGAGCGCTCATTCAAAATTGATTTGTTCGAGAATTTATTAAAAAAAAATAGCAGATAAAGAAGTTATTAATTGATATTATTAATATTGTGCGACCATGTTTGCTCACTCTGTATCTGTATAGTAATATTCAAGTATTTATAAATGTTGATAAAAGTGATATTTGATATTTTGAACAAACCGTTTTCTTGGCAACTCGGCAAAAAATCTTGAAAATGGACTTCTAGAATATTATTATTTTAAGGTGGGCCTTCGATGTCGTGCGTTTTTATTTCAAGTTGCATTTGAAAATGGTTTCACTTTGAGAACTGAAATTTTGTGGGTAAAGTCAGAAAGGATTGGAGTTCTTGATAAAATACCTAATTGAAATCGATTTCATTTCGAAAGTTCATTTTTTTCTTTCAAAAATAGGACGAAATGAGCCTAGTCATGCTTCCTTTTTATTTCAAACGAAAGACCCATGAAAATAGTTCAACTTCCGATTAAAAGTGAATCTACAGACAGAGAATGGCCAAATTCAAATATATGGCGACAAAAAGTTCCTGCTTTACCCAAATATTCACCAATTCCATAGTTCAGCGATTTTCGGATAGATAGCGCCATTGTACATTTCATTCATGAGGATAAGGATATTCATAGACCTAATAGTGGATTAGTTTTCCTACTCGCTCTGAACGGTGACCTTAAAAATACCTTCAAAATTCGAATCAAATGGGTTGACAAAATTGGGAAATATTAAAGAGTATTCATCAAATTCTTGAAGTGGGAAAATGACTACATTTCACATTCATACATACTATTATACAGAGTTCCCCATAATAGACTACCCATTTCATTCTATTAATCAATTCCCTTCGATATAACTAAGTAGGTCCCCTTCACAGATTTTCGATCGACAAGAAAGTTTTGTATGAAATCTAATCATTGACATCTACGTTTTGAATGAATAATTTCGTGGAATGTCATTTTTCTACGGGAAGTTTATTAGTTTTCATCAACAATTATTTAAATAATTCAGTTTTTTTACGTTGAGACATTATTCAAACTTCCGTTTGAACTTCAATGGAATACTTAGTCCAAAAACGTGTGTTTTGTGTAGAAACTTACATAAGAAACAATTCGCTAGAAAAAGTTCGGCGTACGTTTCGGCGTCAGTTCAATAAGAACAATATAGGACTCAAACGCCAAATCGTAGTTATGGTTTCGACATTGGCGTGAAAACCGTTTTGAACAAACTTTGAATAAGAAGCCTGGACGTCGAAGAACAGTTCGTGCACCAGAAAATATAAAACCAGTTAGAATTGCTTCTACGAGAAGTCCTGAAAGGCCTGCTTATCGACAAAGCCTTATCCTAGGAATATCAAAAGAAAGCTTATATCGAATTCTTCAAAAGAATTGCCTAAGGGCCTAAGGGCCGATTGCACCGTAGACAAAACTGTAGATTAAATCTTAAACCTCGATTAGTGTCTATGATAGCAATTGTTTAAGATTTAATCTACAGTTTTGTCTACGGTGCAATCGGCCCTAAGGGTTCGCTGTAATTAGGTATAATAAAAAGTTTGTTGTTAACTGAAAAAAAAAAAAATTCAAATATTGAAATGCGTAGCCTATAATGGGGAACCCTGTACTAAGAATATTAAAATTCTCCAAACCTGATCTTAGAAAAGAATCAAAATACTTCGAAAAATTAGATTCGAGTTAGCGAACCCAAATAAAGAGACCTCATAACCGTAGGATGTTCAACCACGGCCGCAAATGCTGATACTTTTTTCAAGAGAGGGTTGAATTCCAACTCTCTGTTGTGTACCTAGTTGCCGGTTGAAGTTGAGTATATTTGTTCAAGGAAATACTCACGCTAATATCCGCTCCTTATTTTTTGCTTTTTTTTGCATATCTGGCAGCGACAAAGATTTTTCTAGTGGTACTTTACTTGCCATAAGAAGTCTCTGAAGTCTTTTTTCAGGTGTGAGCCTTCTAGGCCTGCTTTCACTTATATCTAAAGAAAAAAGGTTACTACTGTGAGTTCAGATAAATTAAAAAAGCATCTTACCTGTGCTACTTCCTGGCGCAGAACCTGCCAATTCGATGGTTACTTTTGGGTTTCCCAAGTCGACTGCTTGGAAAGCATCGTTTGAATAACCTACAAGTTGTACCTCTGGCTTTTTATGTCTGGTGGAGAGGGTGCGCATAATCGAAGATCGAATTTTATTCAGCGAATTTCCGTTATTTTTTTCGGTATCGTTGGAATTTTTCTTCTTAGACGGCACTGGTATCCCTTGAATATCTCCGTTATGAAGCTTTTCGTGCTCTCTCTCAAAGTATTCATAAAGTCTATTCGTCCATTCTCCAACTCCTCTTATATGAAGCCACATATAGTCTGCGCAAAATTACAAAATAAACTAACTGATAAAGAAACTGCAACACCCAGAAGAAGCTGTTTGAATTTTAAATCTGTGTTGGTAAAACATAGATAATATAGCAAGAAGTGAATGATTAAAAAACGGGTTTACATTTTTTTTATGAAATTAAAAAAATGGATATCTTTTTCACCAACCAATATTTGGTAGAATATTTTGTTAGATTTGAAGTTATTTTTGAAATGACATGACCCACTTTCACAATCATATGTGTATGATTGTAATACCACGTGGAATAAAGGGATTATTATTATATATGTTCCACCAAAAAAATTTAAAACCAAAACAGCTCCTCGAGGGTGTTGCGGTGATGGAGAACACATTTCCTTATGACATTACTCACCTTCTTGTTCTGGAGCACTACTGAGGGTAAAAGGGTGCCACTCGTATTTTGCTATCGTGGGAATATTCACGAAAACGTAGTCTCCAGCGTGGAAGTGGAAATTCATTGGTCTTTTTATCACCAGATGGGTCACTTTGGATGGGAGCAAGAGACCTGAACTGATGTATGTTTTTCCCCGGTCTGGGCAGTACTTCATCCAGTAAAACCTCATTAATCTTTCGATGACATAAATAATTCCTGGTATAGCGAACCATTTCCAAAAATTAGGACCATGTATCAAGAGGAGGATCCAAAAAGGAATATACATCAGATGGGTCCAATAAAATATCTTGGGAAATATAGAATTCATCAGTGAAATTAAAAAAAAAACAACAATTCAAATCAAAGATGTATTTTCTGCTTCTCTGTTCATAATTAAAAAAAAAATAAAGGCATTTCCAAAGGGTTTCCTAATAAGAGGTGTTAGGTTAGGTGTTGCCATTAAAAAAATGCAATTTTTTCAGATTAATAATTTTTATTTTTCATTTATTTTTTCATCCATATGAGTGAAAAACTTTTGAAAATTTCATTTCTTATGATTACAACAAAAATGATAGAAACCCTTCCCGGAAAAATGATAGCAACTGAATGCCTGTTTTACTCCTCCCATGCTCAGAAGAGGACAATAATACTTGACGAAACATCTTCCTTTCTACTCGTACACTTGATGATATGTATCTGGTGCAGAGGCGGAGCAGAGGGAGAGAGAGCAGGGTGGAAACTGTCTCTGTCAAATTTTCATCTCTTTTATAGTGAGTTTCAATAATTTCAATGGTTTGTTGAGGCGTGTACCGTTCTATTTTTACTAATGGCGTAGTTTCTACTCGTCAAATGTCAAAAAATGACAGCTTCGAAAGTGACATCTACCGCTATCGGGCTATTCAAAAGAGCACCTCTTATTGGAAAACCCTTCAGATTGCTCGATTTTTTTCATTGAATATTCACCTCGAAACATCCTCCCCGTCTAACGAATTTTTGGGAACAAGGAACCATAAGGAGTAAAATTAAAGAAAGGATCACTCCAGTAGGATTTGCCCATCCACCGATGAGTCCAAACAATCCCGGCTTTGGTGTAAACAACCACTCGCTGATTGTGTAATTATTTTTATTGATAACAGGATCATTCACAATAACCATAGCTGCGAGAAGAATAGGTGTAGAAAGTTTCTTTGAAATTATCTTATAAGATTAACAGAGGAAATTATATGTATGAAGAATACTCACAGAAATTGCAGCAATGCATAACCGTATGCCACAAACTCAGAAGGGATATTAGCATTCCAGTCATTTTGTGTAAATAAATGTGTTGGTCCAAAGGGAGTATTGAGCTGAATCCTCTCGTTCTCAAGAATGTTATACACTTTCGAAGCATCAGAACCAGAACAAACATGCAGTTAAAATTCAAACACTGTCCTGAAAACGAAAAATGATTCAATATTAAATCGCGAATTTTTTTGAGATATTATTCAATAGAAGCATAAGCTTTATTATAGCATGCTATACAGGATGTAACAGGGTTAATGAAATATTGCTAACAAAAAATACCTTCGTGACAAACTTAATCTGTTAGAAGTTTGAATGTGGTCGTTTTTAGGTTTGAAAACAGAGAAACGTTGACTAAGAGAAGTATCATATTCATTATTATTGTTCCACTTCATGTTTTCATTCAATTGCTCGATATGAGGATTTGTTTTGGTTCCTACATTGATTGTCTTAGTGGTTAAACCTTCTAATGTGACAACATTGCATAAAATCTTTGCTCTGGATGAGCATAGGCTCGCGACATCTAACCACTATTCAGAATAAATCTTCCTTTCAATGTGATTTTATTGAAAATATTCAACAAATGAATATGAACAAGTGAAGAATAATGAATTGTTCAGTCCTCATCATTCCAATGGAAATAACTAGTTTCAGCAAATATATACCTATTTAATACTGGATTGACTCGGTCTTCACTTGATGGAAATTTATTCCAATAGAAATAGGGAATTAAATGACAAAAGTTATGTGAAATTGAATGATGTTTAAGTTCACTTGAAATTTTACTTGAAAAATCTAATATTAAAAAAGTTGGGTTCAATACAACTTGTTATGATGTTATGAAACGAGTAACTAGCGACCTCAATGAGAGTCAGGCATAAAAACAATTTCATTGGATGTATAAGCTTCCGAAACATATTCGTATGACCGTTCTCCACAATGTTGCTAGTAGTTTTGGCAAAATCGTGAAAAATGTGTTTTTTTTCTTCAACGTCCTTCATCTTGAATATGGATGGCGTTACGAAAATGTTTTACTGATCAAACCACAATTATTTTTAATTTTTTATATCTATCCTAGAAAAGGGATCACTTCTTTTTTGAAACACCCCGTATATGAATAACAGTAAAATCTTAGTTATGGAACAGTCCCAGCCATCTCCTGATGATGGTATGAGGACCAAATTGAAACAGTGCTTTTTAGGATTTATTCTTATTCAGTTTCTGAGTGAGGTCCCCTAAGAGAAATTATGTACCTACGTTAGATCAGATTTAGATAATACCTAACTAACTTTCGCCTAACATGGGATTAATTATTATTACATAATACCTTCACGATATTCAATCCTACTCCCATAAAAAAGTTTCTAAAATCAAAACTAGGTATATCCTGAATGGACTAAAATAACAAATCCATTTACCGGAATCATTCCATTGATAACCTAACCGTAGTGTATCTCAGAAACGCGTAATTTATTTAATTCTAAGAAAACAAGTTTCCATCATTGCGAAGGAACACATTATGTGTCAAATTACTCACACCTGATATGTAATTTTCATGCTAATATGACAAGAGAAGAGAATATGCATACATATAAACATGCGGGCCTTGTAATTATTCCTGAATTAGTGGCCTAGTCCATAATTTCTCTGTCAAGTCGTGTCAAGAGGGGTTAAACTAACTGTCAAAGGAAGAAACTTGATTATTACAAGCTGTGCAACTTTGTACTTACCACAAGCTCTCGCGAATATTGTATACCAATTTGATTTCCTGTACTGATAGGATCTCGTTATGAAGAGAGCCGCGTTGACGAATAGGAAAAATGCTAGGAAGATGAGATAAACTTGGTTGTTTTTGAAGTAGGGCCATGTCAGCTGATATGGTCTTAGAGAAAGTAGTCTTTTGAGGACTGATGGCGATGGTGGTCGAGGTTCTGGAGGTATGAGCCATCTGTCGATACTGAAAAAATTACATTGGGTTAGACATGATCGAACATGTGTATGATGCGGGTCTTCACAAATTATGTAGTGGCCCTTGACATTATTTTTTTCTTTGGTTGCTATCTACGCGTCTATTAGCTATTTCGCTTGTGAAAAGTATTCCAATGGTATGTGTTCGATAGATGTCACTTTTGAAACTGTCATTTTTTTACATTTTACGAGTAGAAGCTACGCCATTAATAAAAAATGGAACGATACACGCTTCAACAACGCATTGAAATTATTAAATTTCACTATAAAATGGTGAAAATTTGGCGGAGACGGTTCGTAAAACTCGAACAATACAATACAAAAATTGGTGTGTTTCCCATTGGGTCCTTGAAATGCATGAAAATGATCTGGAATTCCATCGAAAAATCATCATGGGTCATGAGGCCTTTTCCACATCGGTGGCTTCGTTAACAAGCAAAATTGTCGCATCTGGGGCTCGGAAAACCCAAGAGATATTGTTGAAAAGGCTCCCTATACTTAACGTGTGACTGTTTGGTGCACTCGGGGTCACTCGACCCTACTTCTTCGAGATTGAGGCTAGAGTAACAGTAACTGTGAATGGAATGCCCAATCGAGAGATGATTAAGTAATTTTTATGGTCGAAATTGGATGGTATTGATCGGACCTTGTTTACCATCAACAAGACGGCGCTACGTGCCACACAAGCAACGAAACCATTGATCTTTCACAAGAAAAGTTTCCGGACAGTGTAATCTCTCGAAGAGGTGATCAGAATTGGCCACCGAGATCTTGTAATTAAACACCTTGTGACTTCTTCCTTTGGGGCTGTGTAAAAGAAAAGATCTACTCCAAGAGCCCAGCGTCGATTCAAGACCTCAAAGAAGGAATTCGGGAGACTATCGAGGACATAGGACAGCCACTTTGCGCTTTTGTTATGGGAAATTTCATGAAAAGGATATGGTCCTGTAGTCGTGGTCGTGATGGTAATTTGGCTGGTCATTATTGGTTATTTTCCATTATTGAAGGCATGCCTTCCTCTTTATAAGGAAATAAACATTCGATCATCTCTCTGAAATAATTGCATTTTTCTTCGAATGTCAAAATAACAAATAATAAATAATAAATTTGCTTTTCACTGGAAGCCTGTACACAGTGTACACACCTTTGAAAAGTTTATGCGAGCTCACATTGGACAAGACAAAAAAATGGTTCAATAACAACAATTTACTGCCTAGCGAAGGAAAACCGAAGTTCAAACTTTTTTCACCAACCAATTCAGGAATTGAAGGAAATAGCGCAATAACACTGAGTCAAGTAAAATACGACATCCTTGAATCAACAAAATTTTTGGGAATACATATTGACAAGAATCTTAACTGGAAGGAGCACATAAATTATTTATATGAAAAAATAACTACATCAGTTTATGGTTTTAGGGTCATTGCTAAATATCTCTACAGTAATTACCAGAAGACAGTCTACCATGCAATGATAGAGGCAAAACTGAGATTTGGAATTATGTTCTATGGCCCAGGGAATATGAAACAACTATTAATTCTTCAGAAGAAAGCAGTTAGAATTCTCAATAACTTCAAATACAATGACTCTTGCCGAGGCTTCTTCAAGAAACCTGGAATATTGACAATATATGCACACTATTTATTCAAGAATGCGGACTCTTCATTAGGAACAACAAACCTTTATTTGAGAAGCATGAAAACGGAAGAACTTTCTATGTCACAAGAAATGATGATTTTATCTATCCCAGACAACCTGACAACATCTCAGTAGCAAACAGATTATAGATGTTTGAAAATACATTATTCTCTTCCGGGAAATGTCAAAGTGATTTTGAATATAACAGTTTTTAAGAAGAAATTATACGAATATTTCCTTGGCTTGGTGCCACACTTTATAGGTGAATAGTTCAGTTTTCTTTTGACACTGTTTCATTTTATTTTCGTAGATTTGTGAAGATGATAGGGAATAAAGTTTATTCTTCATCGGTCTCCCGTTCTCAGCTTGAGCTGGTAATTCTTCTATGAACCAGTGAAAAAACATTTCAATTCCTCCCACTAGTTCAGAAATTTCCGCACGATGTTTATTATTATTATTATTATTAACACCTCTTATTGTAAATCCTTTTATATGGTCACAAGGAAGTGAAAATCCTTCATGAAGACCTCGTAAAGAAGTAATGTAGCAGAATATTCAAGATTACATAAACTTAAAGCTTATCAATATTGTTAATTTAAAATGTAGGGTATTTCTACCCATGGTCCAATAGAAATTTCAACTGGAGTTCCAGTTCGGAGCAGTCATTCGTCATGTTACAACCTCTCACCGAGAAACCTCTGAGGATGCCTATCTCAGTTGCTAGGCGAAAACCCTATCGGACCAAGGCTAGAAAACCATGAATACTCTTAGTTGGAAGTTGTATCAAAATATGGTTAATTGTTGGTATGTTCATTCTGCATCTGGGTGTTTCATTGACAAATGAACATTCGATGTAATTTTCATGCAACTGAGGACTGCGTCATGAACCGTCTACAAGGGCGGAGGTTAGTTCAGTTTTCGTGAATGGTAACTGAGAATAATTTACTCATTGAAGAGATTTTTATCAACTCTGTTAAAAGATTCTATGCTATATATGTAAAAGTTATAGACTTTGCTTTTCTCCTTTTTGAGCGCTCGTTCTACCTAAAAGACTAGCTTCGACTCATTGATCACGAATTCGTGATCAGATTGAATTCTGTTCGTCATGTGCAGCTAATATTGTTCCAATCCTCATTGAAGTTGGATTTTGTTCGTCTGAAGAGTTCTAAGGATCTCGAAACTTGCTTCTGCAACAACTCGCATTAGAGGAACTGGAACTTTTTTGTACCCAGGGTAATATCTCATTTTTCTTCACGTTCCAAATGCATTTATACTCATTTTGAATCCACATAGATTCACTTCAGATGGAAATAATCCCAACGCTTATGCCGGGTTTCCACCAAGCGGACAGGTCAAAATAAAACACGAACTATCTGTTCGAACAGTTTTGTTCGGAAAATGTTCGAAGACTTTTGGGGTTCCTAACGGACTTTCTGTTTACACCAGTAGCGGACAGAAATGAATGAAAACTGTTCGTGTTTTGTTTAAGTTTCATTCAGTTTACATAGAGACACCGGACGTGTAGTTGTGAAAATGTGGCGCGCTGCAAACTTGAGAGAACAAGACGACGAGGATTTATTTTTGCTGGCAGTTACATTTTACATCATTAAAAAGAACAAAACTAAATGTGGGTTTTGGATTAGGCCATCCTTACTGTTACAAGATCTCAGAGGAGATGATATGAGTATAGGAGGTGACCTTCGATCAAGTTTTAAGAACTTTTTGCGAATGTCGAGCACAGATTTTGGAAATCTGCTATGTTTAATTGGCCCTGTCATTAGCGAGAACAACACCAACTACAGAGACTCTATCCGAGCACAGGAACGTTTTGCCATCACACTGAGGTTCCTAGCAACAGGAGGTTCGTACCATAGTTTAATGTATTCATTTAAAGTTTCTGTACCATCTAATATCTATATCAAGAATTGTGCCAGAAGTATGTTCACGAATCGAATCGAACTACCACTAGATCGCAACAACGTGAATAAAAACAAACTGGGCGTTCACACCAAGCTGACAAACAGTCCTAGAACTCGTAAATTCTTTGAAGTTTTCGACATTGGATGGGACTCTGTTTGTGTCCGTAAAAACGCAATTCGCGGACTCTCGAGTCCGGAAAACAATCCACAAGTTCTAGAACAGTTCGCAAACAAGTTCGCGGACTGTCACAAGCGGACCGAGTTCGTGTTTTGTTTTTGCCCAGTCCTCTTGGTGGAAACCCGGCATTAGAATTATACCAAACACATGAATCAAAACTTCAATGGGCTTTCGAACAAAGCTGTTAAAAAGGATGTATGATGATCAGACCTATGAATACGAATTCGGTGATTTTCCCCGGGTTTCTTGGACCACGAGTTATTTACAAAACCATCAGGGCTTTGAAATGGAACAACATAAACTACAATATTTTCGGACGTTCGAAACAACAATTAGAAGATTAAAACCTATTTTGTTGAAAAACACAAATAAAGGAATAATATACAGGGTCCTGCAATAGTGCGTTAGGCTTTCATAGCTGCCAAACCATTATTGAACAAATCAGTGATTTTTTAAATGGAACCCCCATATATTTTCGCATATTTTTAATGATATTCAATACCTCTATCATGACGCAAAATATTAGGTATATTTTTCCAACAGTACGGATCTTATTCAGAAAAAACTGCAAAATTTCTACGACACAGTAGTTCGGTGAAAGCCCTCTACCGATTTCCAGAAGCGATAGAAACATGAATTCGATCAGAATTTCTTTCAACTTAAGAATTTGCCTAGTCATCGTTCCTAAATGATCAACCTTTTTTATACAGGGTGTCTGTTATCAAAGTCCAAATATGAAGGATTTCAAATTGTTTTTTCTCGATTTTTTCAAATGTAACACCCTGTATTTTTTCCATGATGATGTACTCAGTTTGGAACCTCACATCTTTGCAGGAGTAACCTTAGGATTATTTTCAGTCCTGTGTCCAGCAGACACGAAAAATGACATTTCTACCAAGAATTTCAGGTATAATGAAGATAATAACTAACGGATATTTTGAATGAGTCACACAATGAAACCAAACTGAATAACCAGTTTTTGAAAAACTTTAAAACCCTTCCAAAATCATAATCCTTGAAGTTCAACATGAAAATGATAATGTGTATCCGAATAAGTAACACATACATAGGTATTATTGGTAACATGTGTATTACAGATTACAGAGTTTTATCGGCATCCAAAAAAACTATTATTCATGAAATGGTTCATATAATTTTCATGCCGCAGCAGTGCCACAGAAACTGTTATGAAGTACATCGATTATTATTATTGATCAAAATATTGTTATTCAGAGCTCAAAGTTATTTCCGAATACAATAAATTGAGATGAATTTTGGTAAAGATGAAATGATTGATATGATTTTCATGTTGGGGCAGTGCCACAGAAACTGTTTATTAGCCAGTACCTGGGCTGTCGAATATCCCGAAAGAAGACATCCACATGAATCGAGTTTTCGGAGGCTTTTAAACAGATTTGTAGAGACAGGAGATGTCAAGTATAAAAAAGAAGAGAGGATAAAATCGGCCACTAACGAGGACAAGGAGCTCGAGGCTTTACTGCATGTAACTGAAAATCCACACACAAGCCAAAGGGAGCTTGGTGTAGCCTGTAGTATAAGTGAGCGTTCAGTTCAACGAATCCTAAAAAAAATGAGTATCATGCCTACCATATTCAGATGCATCAGACCCTTACCGATAGCGATTTTGAAAACCGTCTGAATTTCTGTAACTGGGCAAGTTTTCAAATTGAACAGAACCCTACATTTTTTTAATTTGTTATATTCAGTGATGAAGCAACCTTCCACAATTCCGGAGCCGTCAATAGGCAATTTTCATTATTTCTCTGTAGAAAATCCAAGAATTATAAGGGAAATAGACAATCAACACAGGTGGTCATTGAATGTCTGCCAACTAAATTCCTAAAACGTCTGGTTTAGCAGCTATAGAAGCTTAACGCACTATTGCAGGACCCGGTATAAATAAGGAATCAGGTTGGGAAAATTGTGTGAATTCTTGACTTACATTTCGACTTCGCGTAGTTCCGTTGTCAATAATTAAAATTTTGGAAAGGATAGCAACTGCTAGCATGGAAGACATTAAAACGACGGATGACATCAAATTAGATGTTTCTGGAGTATGAGCGGATTAGGAAGTCAATTTGCGCACTTGGGTTGGAAAACAAACTTCTATATATCTTTAATTTTTCCGGTTGACTAATAATACGCGGTATTTGAATTTGCCATGGCGTTTTTTTATCAATGGACTTTTCGTCTGTTTTATTTTGTTTTAATATGTTTAGAATCGATGTATGATTGACATTCAATTGTGGATGCATCTCTACTCGATTTATGTGGATTTTCTTCAAACTCAAGCATCGCATCTAATTTCACACCTCACACAGTGTGTCGGAAGCCTTACATGCCCCAAACTTTTTCTAGAATTCGCTAGAATTTTATAGTGATCTGCAATGTGCTTGGATCGAAACTTTATCTTGATCAAATTTCTACTTTCTAAATTTGCAGGAAAACTATATTTGGAACGGCTATATTCACAATAAAATATGGATTGGCCACAGCTTCGCCTTCAGTGATTCGAATTTTATAGTTTCAAAGTATTTTCCGGCATACAATCGGGAAAATACAGACATTGTGACGAACTGAGATAGACCCCATTGTGAGTAGAAAAAGCGCTCAAAAATCAATAAATAATATCAAGCCCGTCATGAAATATATGTGTCTACCTGATGGACAAATTCTCGAGAAGACCTCCATGTTTCTCCAGTTGACTCTTGAGTGCTTCATATGTTATGGCACCCTTATTACCCGTATCGGCATCTTCGAACATGGCATGTGTTAAGTCATCAATTTGCTCCTCGCTGAATTGCATGCCGTTTTCTTCCATACATGCCCGCATAACATGTTGAAGTTCCCGGTGTTGTATCAGGCCATCACCTGAAAGATATTTCGCCAAAATAAGAAACTCGCCATTGAACTGTTCAAAGCGTTTATATCAAATGAAATCATACCAGAGCTTTATAACAGTCAAGTTATTAGGGAACATACATTTTTGATATTTTGTTATTTCGTCAAACTTACTCGATCTGCATACTCATATAGCAATAATAAATACGTAGTTTATTAGAATCTACCATATTCAAATACTTGGCAACTTAGGCTTTCATACATTTTTTTCCATTAGGAACGCTTAATCTTGTACGGAGTGAAATCTCAAATTTTATGATGACTATTTCACTCTTTTCATTTTTAGTGAGGAAGTGTCCGTAGCAACGATCGTTTCATCTCGAAAAAACTTTCAAACCGGCAAAACCAACATGTTGGTTTTTCAGCGATAAAATTTGTGACGTTTCTCCAATTCATAGATTGCTTCTGAAATGAATATCATAGAGAAAACAAACAACGTTTAGTTAATCTATGAATTCTAATTTGCCAAATAGCGGAATCCGTGTCAAATGTGACCATATTACTTATAATGTTAGACATTTTCTCGTGAAATAGTCATGCCGAACACCACTCGAGATGAAATTTAAGCTGGTAAAATTTCTCTCTTGTAATATTCAAGTTTATTGCTTTTCGGAAATTTCGCTCATGACATTTTTTCCAAAATCACTCGCCTGACGGCTCGTGATACAAATGTCATTCGCGAATTTTCCGAGCAACAAACTTTTATATTACAATCGAGAAATTTTGTCGGCAAAATTCCATCTCTAGTGGTATTACATATGACTATTCCACTCATTTCAAAAACTGACCAATCACAGTCCAAATACAGCTCGTATTATCGCGATAATACCAACTGTCTCTGAATTATGATTAGTTTGACAACTTCGGTATTTTCAACGATTGAAGTAAAGAATAATCTGTGATTGAACTATGGATACGAATGGTTTGACAACTAATAAATATAAATTGTAGACGTCAACATGAGTTTTTCTTTGCTTATCTCGAATATGGAGTTTCTGACCTTTTATTCTGTTCGTGAAATAGTCTTATGAAATTTCACTCGAGATTGAATTTACCTCATAAGTCTATCTTTTATTTCCAAACTCAAATGAGTTGCTTTAGGGAAACACCACTCGTCCCCCGGACTCGTGATGTTCCACGCAACTCATTTTCGTTTGAAAATAAATCGATAGACTTATCACGGAAATTAAATCTCTTGTGATATTACTACAGAAAATTGAAGTTGATATATGCAAAAATTCCGGCGTCATAGACCTGTTCAGAGAATTCGAATTATCGCGTTGACGTTCGATATGTCCGACTAGGAGCATAGAATAACTGGAGAGAAGGCTCCCCTACGAAAATGAACTGCCAAAAACGTCCGAACTTGTCAGTTCGCCGCAAGGTCACGAGATGGCGACAACGTCGTTTCTTCCTACAACATGGCTATCCTTAATAAAATCATCTTTAATGGTTATTAGTTGTTATTACTTATTAGGTCCCATTTATTACTATATCATAATATATATTCTTTTGAAAGAAAGCAATACATACTTTTTTTCGTGAATCCGACAATATAATGCATATAGCACATGTAAAGAAATGGCTACAAGGATCAGATTGAATATAGGAAGAAAAATCTGTTTCCCGCTCCGAATCTAAGTGTTAGCAGAGGGAATGTAAACGGGGTACCATGCGTATTATACACGAGAACAGATAAGACCTCAGTCTTCCCGTATAATAATAGTAATACTCACCTGAATGTTCGCTTTTTCCGATAAGGATATTGTTTTGATAAATTAATTACCGATCACAGACTTCCCATATAATTGCGCATAAAAAGTTGATTAGAATAAAGCGATGATATGTCATCAATATTGTCTATGTTATGATTTATGGCCATTTTCAATTGAAAAGAAGCATAAATGTATCAATAACAATGACAGCCACATTATATTCTTTGCAATTGTAGCGCCATAGAACAAGATATCTGACATGTTACTGAATAAACGATCTCAGCGTTATCTATCGGGCGTCACACGAAACTCTAACCTCCGCCGTTATTGGCAGTTCAAAATGATCTGTCGAGCGTATGAAGCCTTCCCTCCAGTTATTCTATGCTCCTAGTGTCCGAGGTATGACGTAATATTTCAAGATGCATATTTTTCGAATTTAATCGCTATTTGGATGTAAGTATTCGGTCGATTATCAAATATTACCGTATATTTCTACTTTCCAGATAAAATTCCATCCCCATAAATCATTTTTGGAAGCAAGACTTGATTGTTTAAATTTCAGGTTAGTCATAGCCTTGACGCGGAAAATGGATAGATAATATTCATAGTCTCCATAATTTTTCGGGTGTAGAAAAAATAGCGTATTTAACTCTCATGTAATAGTTATTAATACACTCGCATAAACCATACGAAATTCGCCTTCGGCTCATTTCATTTCCCGGTTAATGCTCGTGTATTAATAACCAACAATACATGATCGTTGTATAATATACTAAAATGCAGATTAATTCGAATTTTACTGAACCAGGCGGCTCCTGATGCAAAATTTATCTCCATGTGTTATGACTCACATTACCGCTCTTTGAATAATATACTATTTTTTTCTCTACTTGAAAATGTTTTGTTTTCTCTTTATTGATGGTCATCAATTGTGCAGATGAGGTTGATTCGAATCGAGCTCACAAACAGGCAACTCGATTGTCTCTGTGAGATGCACATATTTATATTTGTGTGTTCTTCGATTTAATTAGTTAATTATTAGTTGGGAACAAAATCGACTTTCCTGTCAACTCCAATAAACACAACCACTATGTTTGCATTATACCGTTTCTACCGATGTGAGCTTCTACAAATTAATAATTACAGAAGCGCCGTGTGTTACTTTTAACGAGTCTATTATTTCTCATAGTCTCTAGTCACAGAAATTAGAAATTCTCATCCAAGGGGCTTCAAAAAACTTATCGCACATTCCACCTTACATATTGGAATTGTGACCATGGAACAATAACCAATAACCTGTAGCTTTAAATCGGATCGTTTTAAACGACATGGTGTACCGACCAGCAACGTTGTAATTCCAAGGTGGAAGAACACACATATAAACAAATTTACGATGCGAGTCAATTTCTTCCTGTCGTATGTAATAATATTTGTTTCTCCAACTAATTGAATCAGCTGGAGTCTTCTTCCACTGCCGCGCCGTATATCGAGTTTTTTTATTCAAATTGAAATATCAGCCATAAAAATCCTGGCGTAAAATTTAATGTCCCATATTCGTACTTAGTACCTTGTAATCCTCTGAATGTCGATAGATCGGATCTACTGCTGAAATATGAAGCATTAAATTTTATTATCTTGGTACCTTTTGAATGGAGTGTGGATATAAAAAAGGTAACATTATACGTGAACATTACGGTTTTGTCCTTCCCAATCTAGAGCAACTCAACAGAATAAGTATGTTTCTGAAAACCACATTAAATTATATCTCGACCTAAAATCAACGTTGAACTGTGGACCTCTGTGAATGACCTCAATTCGAATAATTTTTCCCATACAAAAGCTGGTTAAAATATTTTGAACGATTATTCAAAATCATACCACAAGAAATGAATGGAAATATCAAATATTCTGAGTGATTCCTTAGGAATAACATACTAACATAATCATTCTTACTCACCATCCAAATCGTATACTTTGAATAAAAAACGAATCTTCACTTCTGGACTTTGTCCGGCAAATTGGTGCATAGCGTCTAAAAATTCTTGTAGAGAAATCGATCCGGAATTATCCTTATCGAAGATTTGGAAGACTCGTTCAATGAAAAAAGGCTGAAAATATTCACTCATGAGAGGTTATGAAGAAATCTGGTTAGTTATGAAGAAATGTTTAACGAAAATCCAAGATTATAATAATAATAATAATTACCGCACGGGTGTGGTTTGGTTTCTGCCACGCCACATGGGGGGTGACGTCCCCACGGCTCGAGTTACCTGGGCCACCAAGGGTAAATGGTGGCAAACCCATGAACGAGAAGTGGAAACCGATATCATGGCAGAAGATCGGATGCCACTCCACCTGCTGGCTCGACCACCGTGAGGAGGACTGCCCGCAGGGGAGCTCGCAACGCACGTATCCAGTGGAGCCGCAAAATGAATATTGAAGTAATGCGAGCTTTTCATTACGTGAACAATTGCGAGGACAAACCACTTCCTGGGTGGAGATACTCCCTCTATACCGAGTACACCAAGAGAAATCTCCAAAGGATGGAATTATCCCAGAAGATCGCGGGATGTGCACAGCAGGTTGTGGATTTGCAAACCTATCACATCGTGCGGAAATTTCTGAACTAGTGGGAGGAACTGAAATGTTTTTTCACTGGTTCATAGAAGAATTACCAGCTCAAGCTGAGAACGGGAGACCGATGCATAATAATAATAATTCCTTATTCCTTATTACAGTAATCGGACAAAATGGGCAAAAGATCTACATCCCCAGAACCAGTAAACAGAACGTTAAAAATGAAACTCCGGCCTGGAAAAAAAGAATGATGCAGGACGTCGATAAACTTCGAGGAAAAGTTGATGTCTTGGATGAGTTCCTGAAAGATAATAAATCGCGTTAAGTTTTAAAAAAAGTGCGACAAATAGCCACATCCGCAGGGCTGGACCTGGAATCTCCACGACATAGAGAGTTGATAGTTGACCTGAAAGATCGCTTGAGACAACAAGCTAAAGCGAAAGGTGCACGCCTACGAAGATACAACGAGTTATCGAAGCGAAAACAACAAAACGCTGAATATCTGAGAGACAGAAAGAAGTTCTTCAGAAGTCTTGAAAAGCCATCCGAAATCACGTCCAATCAGCATACTGACATCAGCAATGACGAATTTCGGCAATATTGGAGTTCTTTATGGTCGGAGAGTGGTCAATTTCAGAGAAATACTAGCTGGCTGAGGGACATCGAACACTATGCATCCGAAATCGTTGAAATGAGGACTGATATTTTCACAGTCGAGGAAATTTCCAACATGATCAAAAACACTAGTAACTGGAAAGCGCCAGGACCCGATCGACTTCAGAACTTCTGGGTTAAACAGTTTCCAACATGTTTCCCAAGTTTGGCTAGATGTTTTTCAGAGGCGCTAGAAGACCCCTTCAAAATACCAGCTTTCCTCACTCAGGGCAATACCTACATGCTCCACAAAAAAGGAGACCGCAACAATCCAGAAAACTACAGACCAATAACGTGTTTGTAAGTGCTGTACAAGCTGTTCACGTCGCTTGTAAATAATGCGATATATCGTCATTGTGAAGCCAATAATATTCTGGAAGAAGAACAGAAGGGCTGCTCTCGAGGATCTGCAGGATGCAAACATCAACTCACCATAGACGCTGTAGTGCTAAAGCAAGACCAAGCGAGAAGGAGGAATTTAAGCATTTGTTATATAGACTATCAGAAGGCCTTCGATACGGTGCCCCACGATTGGCTTGTGAAAGTACTGGAGATTTATAAGATCTGCCCGAAAATAAAAGCCGTGCTCCAACACCTTATGAGTACATGGAGAACGAATATTCTGATGAATAACATCAATGCTGGAACCGTAAGAATATCGAGGGGGATATTTCAGGGAGATGCCCTGTCACCGATGTGGTTTTGTATGGCACTGAATCCTCTGTCTACTCTTTTGAAGAACACTAACATAGGGTACAGACCAGCAATGAGGAATCCGCGAAAACTGTCCCATTTATTGTATATAGATGACCTGAAACTATTCGGCGAGAACCAAAAACAACTTCACTCGCTGATAGATATAGTGAGCTCCTTCAGCAAAGACATTGACATGTCTTTTGGCCTCGATAAATGCGCCATAGTCAACATCAGGAAGGGTGAAATGGAGAACACCCAGGAACAATTTCAGGACATCCACAGTATGTTGCCAGAAGAGACCTACAAGTATCTGGGTATTCCTCAAAATCAACGGATTGACCACACCCGTTTGAAGGCTGAGTTCAATGCGAAATATAAAAGCCGGGTGACCAAGGTTCTCAACACCAAGCTGTCTGCCAGAAACCAGATCGATGCCTTGAACTCATGGGCTACGCCTGCTCTGACCTACACTTTCGGAGTCTTGAAGTGGTCAGATGCTGATCTGAATGAGTTGGACCGACTCACCCGTCGTCTAATGACAAAATTCCGATGTCTGCACACCAATGCATCGGTGAAAAGGCTTTATCTACCCAAAAGAGATGGCGGACGAGGTCTGTTGAACATCTATAAACTCTGCAGAACCCAGGAGAAAAACTTGAGGCAGCGACTGCTCGAGTCTGAAGATAGCCTAATGAAATTGGTGACAACAGAGGATAAGGGATACACACCTCTGAACCTACAACACAGAGAACTGACATTCGATATCACCACCAGAAGCGAAGATAAAAGTATATGGCGGGAACAAGCTCTGCATGGTAGATTCCCCAAACACCTTGAAGGGGAAAATGTCGATAAATTAGCTTCCTTGTCGTGGTTGAATGCGGGACAATTGTATCCTGAAACTGAGGGATTCCTGACGGCTATCCAAGACCGAGTCATAAGAACTCGCAACTATGAGAAGCACTGTTTGAAGCTGAACGTGGAGGACAAATGCAGGAAGTGCGGCGCAGTTGGCGAGTCTATCGAACATATAATAGCAGGTTGTCGAGTTTTTGCCGACAACGCATATCTCGGCCGATACAACCAAGTGGCAAAAATTGTTCACCAGAAGTTAGCTCTTAGACATGCTTTTTTGGATACTTGTCCGCCATATTATAAGTATCAACCTGCAGCAGTGTTGGAAACGGACACAGCGGTTCTCTATTGGGACAGACCGATAACAACAGATAGATCAGTGGACTACAATAGACCGGACCTTGTATTCATTGAGAAGGATCAGAAGTATGGGGTGATAATTGATGTGGCAGTACCATTGACTCATAACATCGGAAGAACGGAGTCCAAAAAAATAACGAAGTACGAGAACTTGGCAATAGAGCTGAAGAATATGTGGCAATTATCGAAAGTCACTATTATACCGTTGGTGATTTCGGCTGAGGGAGTCATGTCCAAATCATTTAAGAAAAACCTTCAAAAGATCGAGATATCCCAGAGGATCGCGGGATATGCACAGCAGGCTGTAGCTTTGCAAACCTGTCACATCGTGCGGAAATTTCTGAACTAGTGGGAGGAACTGAAATGTTTTTCACTGGTTCATAGAAGTAATACCAGCTCGAGCTGAGACCGGGAGACCGATGATGAAGAATAATAATTCCTTTATTTCTTCGGTTCAATATATGGAACAGGAAACGAAGGAACCAAGTCAAGAAATGGCCAATGAGAAGCTTAATAATGAATTCATGATTTGAGTTTTCAAATAATTCATAGCATTTTTTTGGAAAACAAATTTCCACTGGATACCTGTGTATAAGACTTCAACACATAAGCCGGGTTTCACAAAAGTTGATCGTGTGATTAAATGCTTAATCGAGCGATTCTGTGATAAAAAATCCGTAAATTTGAAATTCTATTGGTCGAATTGACAAAAACGTCAAGGTATTCTGTGAATCACTCAATCAACGATCTTTGTGAAACCCACCATAAATCTGATAGTTTTATACAGTAAACAAGAAAAGAATAAGAATAGATGAACATGATCATTCTGAAGAAACTGTTCATATAGCAAATAAGAAAAAAATTACTGATCATTATTAGAACAGAAGGTGGGCAACTTTCATCTTTTTAAATTATTTTATTTGGAAACTCATAATATGCAACACCTCAATCACCTCATGCCTGTATCCTATTCCCAAGTTCTGATCCAAAGTTTTTCTTTCTCGTTTTATTCCAGTGATCTGCATAAACCGATGTATTTTGTTCTCATTCTTATCTTATTTTCATTATATTTGCTATATAGGTTCATCTTAATCGTTATCAACGTAGGGGGGGGGGTCTATTAAAACCAGGTGATCATGTGAAACCAAATGGTACTTAGTCGCCAAAAATAATAGGTTCAGTTTTTGCGTAGCTGATCATTGCAAATAAATTATTCCCCCTCTCTTCAGAAATTCTCTAAATGTATCGATTGCAGTTTTATTTGTCGATGTGTAGAAAAAAGTGAAATTTGGCAGGTGTTCAGATATAAATTTTCTTGCCGAAGAAAACTAAGAGGTGACCAGATACGGTTGTTTCCAATCTCATTTTTCTTTAAGTGTCAAAATAACACCTCTTATTGGAAAACCCTTTCTTTACGGTTTATGAATCGTCCCCCTGATCTACAATTTTTGATCACGATTTTAAAAATATTTTCCCGGTTTCGACAGACCCTTCCACTACCTAAAGTTTCAATGGACTATCAAACGAGCTGAAATCAGTACCGTACTATGAACACTACATAATAAAATTCATTCATTCGAATCAATCAGATACAATTCTACACTTACATTTTTCGAAATAACTATTTTCTTGAAGTCTTCCATTTTTATTTCCTTCTCATTTCCCACCGTTTGTTTGAACAATTTTTCTAATCTTTCTAAGCTACCTTGGTCAAAACCGCTCCTTGGCCTGAAAAAAATTAAGAATTAGTAGACTCAGAATCTTTATTTTTCTGTTTTTTTCAAGTAGCTGAACTGACCTGTCCGCACAATTATTATATCGCAAAAGACGATTGTGAATATAATGGAGAGAGAATCATTTCATCCGGATTTTTCAACAACATATACACGGTGACCCATTTCAAAAGATCTTTTGAAACCTATTACCCTGTATATGTTTGAATCATCAATCAGATCTTTCCATAAATGTTATATACGATTTTCAGTTGTTCAGGAGTAATGAATATAATCATGTCTTGGTAATTATCATTTCTGTTCAACTGAATGAAAAGTCAATTACGGCACTAGAGTTAAATCTTCGCCGGCGAAATGTCTCGATTGTAATACAAATGAATAATATGAAAGTTTTTACTTGGCGAAATTGCTGAATAGCAACAAAAACTTGAATATTATATACGAAGAAGAAGAAGAGAAGTTTATTCACGGCCATCGACCTGAGGTCCTTCAGCCCTATTATAGATGATAAATTATATATTTTTTGCCTGTTTTTTCTTCATATGGACTTCGACAAATTACTCGATCCTCATTTATAACCATTGTGATGATATTCGATCTACAGGGTGTCCCAGAAGTCCCGCACTTCCTTGTGGGGTTCGAAAGTGAAGAATATTCTAAGCCCAAATATCCATGTTTGAAATTTTTTGATAACGTAGTTAATTAGTTATCAATTAATGAAAGTGACCAATCAGAAGCGCCCTACAGAAGAATAACTAGGCAGTGGGGAAGCGAGAGTGAAACGCCAGAGCTGCTGACGTGTCCCCAGTCTCGGTTTACTGCGTGAAAAGCCGGCGGCAGCTCTGGAGTCTCATTCTCGGGTCCCTTCTGCCTAGTTATTCTTCTGTAGGGCGCTCCTGATTGGTCACTTTCATTAATTAATAACTAATTAACTACGTTATCAAAAAATTTCAAACATGGATATTTGGGCTTAGAATATTTTTCACTTTCGATCCCCTCAAGGAAGTGCGGGACTTCTGGGACACCCTGTATATTGAGTAAGTGGTTCTGCTAATGCTATGTTAAGTTAGCAAAGCCACCGCGTAGTAATTATTTCTTTCATGAAAAATTCCAAAGAAATATTTGACAACTTATTCGATCGATAAAATGTCAATAACGAATGCGCTGTTGCCAAAAATGCGATATTTCCAGAGAAATATCACGAAGATGCGGGAAAAAGGCGTAAAATGTGCTATGAGGGTATTTTTGGTGTGTTTTTTAAACACGACAATTACTTGAGAATTCTTTATAAACATTTTTATGGTATGCGATCTATATTGAGAAACTGTTTCTGCTAACTTAATGTCAAATATGTTAGCAAAGCCACCCTGTAGAAAAAAAACTGAGGACGCGCCAAAATTGTTTATTTCAGGACAAATTCGACAAAGGTATTCGACAATCAATGCAACAAATAAAAAGTCATTAACGAAGGCGCTGTTTCCAAAAATGCATAATATGACGAAATCGCGGGAAAAAGGGGTAACATGTGCAACAAGGAATTATTTCTTTATGTCTTTGACTTCATATGGACAATTACTCGACGAATGTTTATAACTATTTTTATGATATTCTATTCATATTGAGAAAAAGGTTATGCTAACTCTATGTTGAGTTAGCAAAGCCACTCCATAGAAAAATGAGGGAGCGACTTACTAACTATTCGACAATGAATGCAATAGGTTTCATTGATTTTCTCGCAAGTCGCAGTACTAAGTTCATAGACATCTATGGAATAGTAGGAAGATCATAAAGTGACTGATTCAAGTGATCTTGTAGTATTTTTGCGTGGATTTATGAGTCGGCTATGCTGTAACTTTTATACCAGGAGAAGTAGTGAATGAATTTTGATTGAGGAATATGCACCATGAATAGAGTAGACAACAACCCAGAATTCAGTATATTTGAAATAACGGTTCCGAAGATATGAACAGAAAAATGTTTTTTTCATGGATTTTCGACTCCCTGTATCTTTCAAACGAAACCGAATTTTGAAAAATGGCATAGGAAAAAAGTGTTTCGTTCGATGAGAGGAATCTACAGTTGAAAGACTCACCCTGTATTGAAATATTATTTATTCATAATCCTCACATTTCTAGTGTTGTGAGATATTCTATATTTTCTTATTGGCCGCGTGAAGTTGGCGAAAAAATGTCGGCACAAATTCTGAAATAATCCCCAATATTTAGTGCCCAATTTGTGCCCATTTGTGCCGTATGAATCAATTTCAGCACCATTATGGTTTTCGAGATATTCGAGTTTGAAGTTTTTGGTGCTAGCTTCACACTTGGCACCAACATTTTTCGATTTCGAAAAACTTTTAATGCCAATATTTAGTGCCCAATTTGTGCCCATTTGTGCCGTTTAATTGACCTCATTATCACTTGTAGTTTTTAAGTTATTCCAGTTTGAATATCTTGGTGCCAGCTTCACACTTAGCACCAACATAATCCAACTTTGAAAAAAATTTTATGCCAATATTTTGTGCCCGATTTGTGCCCATTTGTGCCGTATAAATGACATTTCTACCATTTGTAGTTTTTGAGATATTGACTGTTGTTTTTTAGCCGGCGTGAAGTTGGCACCAACATATTCCAACTTTAAACAAATTTTGATGCCAATATTTTGTGCCCAATTTGTGCCCATTTGTGCCGTATAAATGACATTTGTACCATTCGTAGTTTTTGAGATATTGACTGTTGTTTTTCAGCCGGCGTGAAGTTGGCACCAACATATTCCAACTTTGAAAAAAATTTTCCGCCACTATTTAGTGCTGAATTTGTGTCAATTTGTGCCGTTAAAATGGCTTCGATATCTTGGATAGTTTTCGAGTTATGAACAATATTGTGTTTTATTAACGGCGCCATCTATGGGAAAAAGCAAGTATTGTTTCGCTTCATAATAGGTCAAATATGTCGGCCTCACATATGTGAATTCTGTTACATAATAACTTCCCATGAACTTATAAATAGACCTCTGATTATTAAGCAAACAATTCCTTGCAATAATCGAACAATCTATCCTTTTCGATGGTAAAAATATGTTGAATCGGGAAAATTGTTGAGTAATATTATTTCTAAATAATATTATATTTCCACAACGTGAAAATAAGAAAATTATTTTTTGTAGCAGTCTTTGTAGAACGTCTGAAGAAAAGAAGGTTTTCAAAGATTGCAAGAATGCATCGACTTAGTTCCTCCATCGCAATCAAAATGCTCTAAATGCTCCAACGAATTGAAAACAGTCAAAACATTAACCGACTATTTGATAATTGATTGTGATGTGGGAAAACTGATTATCCTCAATGAAATTCAATTAGTTCTGAGCATTGAAAATAAGTCCTATATGCTCAGAGGAGTAGCCAATTTTATTTCCCCAGCTCACAGCTGTAAGTACCGGGATAGGTCATTACACTGCATATTGTAGAAGAAATGATGGCCAGTGGGAGGAATTCAATGACTTATTGAAGGAATATAGAGTTGTTGGGAATGATGTTTCCGTGAACCCTCATCTGCTTCTATATACAATTTGAATATAGCATAAAGCCTTTTTGTCAAAAATTGTTGATGATGTTTGTTTGTTATAAGTATTTATTTATTAATTGTACATAGTGATGATGTAAAGATATGAAGTGTAATAAAAATTTCATTTTTGTTCTATTCTTTCTATTACCTATTGTTAGTTACGAACTTTGTATTAGTTCAAGTATATCACGAAGAATAACCTCTTAGTGATGCAATAATTCCTGGGGTGCTTCGGGACTTTAAACTAAAATTTGTGTCACAGTTTAAAAAAAAACTGATTTTCAACCCGGTTCAATATTCCATCTTTAACCTGGGTAAGTTCATCTGGGAGTCTTGGACCAAGCTAAATTCGATTTCAATTAATTCAGAAGGTCCGTAAATTACTAAAGTGAATTAAATTCACCAGTAAATGTCAGATCAGAGAAATCGCCGAATGTGCCGCAGATGCCATATCGGAACGTCCTTTTAATAAAAAATTTACGCTCCAGAAGCAGCCGTTTCAAATAGGCAAGCACGTGTTAGATCGCCCTGTTTGATGTTTGCCGCCACACGCTATCTGCTTTTATGTAGGAAAGTGAATCCATACAAGTAATTGTAATAAGGAATATATTTCTAATTGTATTTATTGAATTTTGAATTCAATATCGAAATATAATATTATTTAGAAATAATATTACTCAACAATTTTCCCGATTCAACATATTTTTACCATCGAAAAGGATAGATTGTTCGATTATTGCAAGGAATTGTTTGCTTAATAATCAGAGGTCTATTTATAAGTTTATGGGAAGTTATTATGTAACAGAATTCACATATGTGAGGCCGACATATTTGACCTATTATGAAGCGAAACAATACTTGCTTTTTCCCATAGATGGCGCCGTTAATAAAACACAATATTGTTCATAACTCGAAAACTATCCAAGATATCGAAGCCATTTCAACGGCACAAATTGACACAAATTCAGCACTAAATAGTGGCGGAAATTTTTTTTCAAAGTTGGAATATGTTGGTGCCAACTTCACGCCGGCTGAAAAACAACAGTCAATATCTCAAAAACTACAAATGGTAGAAATGTCATTTATACGGCACAAATGGGCACAAATTGGGCACAAAATATTGGCATCAAAATTTGTTTAAAGTTGGAATACGTTGGTGCCAACTTCACGCCGGCTAAAAAACAACAGTCAATATCTCAAAAACTACAAATGGTAGAAATGTCATTTATACGGCACAAATGGGCACAAATTGGGCACAAAATATTGGCATAAAATTTTTTTCAAAGTTGGATTATGTTGGTGCTAAGTGTGAAGCTGGCACCAAGATATTCAAACTGAAATAACTTAAAAACTACAAGTGATAATGAGGTCAATTAAACGGCACAAATGGGCACAAATTGGGCACTAAATATTGGCATTAAAAGTTTTTCGAAATCGAAAAATGTTGGTGCCAAGTGTGAAGCTAGCACCAAAAACTTCAAACTCGAATATCTCGAAAACCATAATGGTGCTGAAATTGATTCATACGGCACAAATGGGCACAAATTGGGCACTAAATATTGGGGATTATTTCAGAATTTGTGCCGACATTTTTTCGCCAACTTCACGCGGCCTTTCTTATTCTGGTCTAAGATATTAGTTTTAGGAAACCACGACAAAAATAATGAAGTCATTTATCATAATGACTAATGTTAATTTTCCATATGAGAAACACAGTTGAACAGATCACTTTTCAAAGGTTCACCTAAAATATGAGATAAGATGTGACGTTATGAATTAGCCATTCAAGGTCATCGTTTGGACCTCAGATAACCGCACTTGAGAGATGGGTTAAGATTCTGGTTATAAGGAGTGAGGTTAAATAGGATTGATTTTCGCGCGATTCCTGAAGGGCTATAACTAAGGGCAAGACCAGAGGTAACCGCGGTTATCTCTGGTTATCCGCTTGAAATCGATTTTAGATTACGTTTAAATCATTGCAGAAATCTAGACCTACAACAAGCCATTTCACGGCGAATATACTATACATAATACGTATCCAAATAGCCTAAATAGGTTCCTTTTGCGAAAGCTCGCAACGAAAAGGAAAAACAACTTCTTTTATTAGTTTTGTCCTGATATTTTATGTTTGAAATTTGATATGGAGGAGGCGAGATCTTACATCAATAATTTAAGAATAATATTTAAAAATAATTCTTCATTTGTTGGAGGGAATCAGAAACATTTTCGATTATAATTGAAATATCAACTGTAACAAAGCATGGACGCGAGAACTGCAATTCCTTTCAACACATGTTCCGATTTGTATATTATTTTCTACAGCCATGCGATAAATTATTTGTCGACTTCTATTTCTATCGTTCCAATCTAAACAACGACAACATTCAGAGAACGGTGTGAAATAACCTACTCGTTATATTTGATACAAGTTACAGCAGGTGGTATGTTATAGCCTATTTCCATTCATACGACCATTATCTTAACAGATCGGAATAAATTCTGCACCATACTCACCTGGTGTTTGTTATTGTGGCGAGGAATTCCATTATCGTTTCTGATGCTATCGTTCCAGTGTTTTGATGGTCTATTACCCTAAATAATTTGTCTATTATCTGAAAAATTTTATAGCTAGATACGCATAGATAGAATGGTACAGAACAAACAGATGAAGTTTTTGAGAAGTATTCATCGGATCTTTGAATCAATACTCACCCCTCTTGTGTGAAATATTTGGTAAAATTGATTCAGATTTATGGGACTTTCACCACAAAGGCAATAAGCAACACTCTCTAATTGCTCTGCAAAATCAATTTGTTTTTCATCCCTTAAAGAGTAAAATAATAAAATATTCAATATGCAAGGTGAACATTTACCGTCACTTACCTGAGTCGTTTCTTCAAAAAGTCCATCCATTTTTCTTGGTCCAAACAAAGGTCACCTTCACCATCGAATAGATAGAAGATTTGCTCCAGTAATGACTGCAAATAGAAAGAAAGCTGATGTTAATAATTGCCGAAGTGCGGCTATCTTAAGGGTTAGATAATATAAGGAACCGAGTAAAAGTTAATACTTATTAAACTCCGCACTCCGCAGGTAAATTCTATGACGCCAAACGCCATCTTATGCCATATTTTTGTTATTACTGTACATTTTCTCTCATTGGATATCCCCTCAATCTCTTATTCGAATAGGAGACCGATTTGGAAAGTCCTTGAAGTTCAGGATTTGTACATAAAGGGTTTTCCAATAAGAGGAGTTATTTTGAAACTAAAAGATACATGATCGGATGGCTGCCCTATGTCTTCGATAGCCTCATGAATTCTATCTTTGAGGTCTTCACAGTTTTAAAACTGTCCCCAAGTGTTCCTGCTAGGGAGTAATAGTAAAGTTCTGCCGTTTCAGTTGGTTGCTACCGCAGTAAGGGTCATGTGGCACCTATGATGGCAAACAAGCCAGAAACCGGTTTGTCATTATCCTGCTGTGTTGGTGACACCAGTGATGTAATTCGGAACTCAGATCTCTGCTAGTCCATTTCCCCCATTGATTATGCTATGACCTAGGGACGTTATCCTAAATTTTCAATAAATGTTTTGATAACGCAGAGACTTGTTCGCTAAATAACCAGAGGTTTGTTTATAAGTTCATGAGACGTTGGTATGTAACAGCAATCACAATGTGAGGCCGACATCTTTGACCTATTTTGGAGCGAAACATTATGTGCCTATATTTTTCCATAGATGGTGCCATAAATGAAACACATTTTTGTTCATAACTCAAAACTACCGAAGATATCAAAGCACAAATGGAGCTCTGAATAGTGACGAAATTTGTTTTCAAGGTTGAAATATGTTGGTGCTAAATGTAAGCCAGGCACCAAAATATTCAATCCGAAATAACTCAAATACTACAATCGATGAGTAATTTCAACGGCAAAAACTGAGCACTAAATAGTGGCATTGAAATCTTTTTTAAATCAGAAAATGTTAGTGCCAAATGTGAAGCTAGCAGTGCTAGCACCAAAAACTTCAGACTTGAATAACTTGGAAACTATATCAAATGGGCACAAACTGGGCACTGAATAATGTGGATTATTTCAGAATTTGTGCCGACATTTTTTGCTAACTTCACGCGGCCGTGAATGAGAACATGCATGAATAACGTGCAGTGGCCTCCAGTCTTTTTCTGATGTGTTGTTACCGGTCCATATTGAAAATAAATGTCAATATAATACAAAATTCAGATATATGAATAATGAATGTCAATACGTATTAAATCTATACAATAACCTCTTGGAATTTTAAAAACTCGACACTACACCGTTAATATATTACATTAATTCACTGAAAGTCCTCACCATTTCATCACTATATCGAAGAAAAACACCTAAAACAATATCTTTCCCTTTTTAAAACAAGAAGGCTCTAGAAAAGGTTTCCTGCATGTTTGTTTACAGATCGCGCTCGTTTTCGCTATACGCATGCATTGTTCACAGACACTCGCAAGATACTGTTATACTATGTAATTCCAAAAATCAACAATCCGGCATCGTCTTCTCAAAAGCTCTGTGAAATATTCATAGAAGATTTTGTTTTGAATGCAAAATGGATTAGATTTGGTTGATTAACCATAAATTCAGTGAAATTCATTCTGTATAATATATTTTTGGGATATCGAGGGAAATATGATCAAGTTATTAGTGATGACAAACTAATCTTCAGGAAGACCAAAGAAATAACTTATTTTGCAGGGATGGCCTTTTTGTTGCAGATATAATCGGACAAAACTGAGTATTTTTGTTGAGAAATATCGTGTTTTTAATATTTTTATTCAAATAAGGTTGGAACTTGAGTATTCCTTAAATGTATTAATTGAATTTCAATCGAAAGATATCAACTTTCAGGACTTCGCATTATCAGGCACGTATTTTGCCCAATTTCTTTAGAATGGCTATATATTATCAGAAGAGCCGAATTCGAAGAAATGGGTCTAAAAAAATTTGTCTTTTGGCCTCGAGAACCTACAGTTAAAATATATGTACACATCAAACACTCACCCTGTATGAAAGTGTATTGTTCATGCAGTAATTCAGCAGTAATAAATTGTGGGATTCAACCATGAATTCACTATTGCGAGAAAATGTTCACATTGACAGTTATTGTATATCACATACAAGCCAAACACAATGTTCCCAATATCTCCTCTATCTGAAATGCTAAATGTGCAACAACGATCGTAAAAGAGATTTGCAGGTCCATTTTGTAGGCGGAATGTTTTGAATTACTTTAAGTTATGGGAACAACTACGGGAAGGATGATGAATGGGAATATGAGACAAATACTTTCGAAAATCCCCTTCAATTGCTATTAACGAACGTTACAGGAAGTATATAGGATGATTCTCAAACAGACGGCCAATGTCAAATTTCGGGACAAACATTCTTTTCATAAGCTTATACACTTATACAGCTAAACAGGCTGGTTGGACGGTAGCAAATAAGAAAGAAAAAGATGCTTCTGGTTGATTTCGTGTTAGGTTAACGAATATTTTCCGGTTCATAATTGCTGTATTTTGTGTTACTGAAGTAATTTGCACAATTTCATCAGAATAAAAGAAAATTCTGTACACCTGGCATGTACCGGGTTTTTCACTATAATTTGATCCCCCCTTTAACTTTGTTACTAAAGGAGATACAAAAAAATGTTTTTCACAAAAATTTCACGAAATCAACTGAGGTTTTTTAATATGACTTCACGAACTGAAATATATAGAAGGTGGCCAACATATTGATGGCAACTTCATTTTTTCAAATGGAACACCCTGTATATTTTCCTATATTTGGCTAGCTCTTTTTCCCCTCATTTCGAATATGTAACATATGTTGGTCTATCTCTCTTATTCTGAGCACCACAGAGTATCAAATTTAAAGAACAACCTGGCAAGCTCAGCAATAACTTTTCAAGTGGCAGGCTGCGATTACTCAAAATGCCATAACAATGCAATCAAAAATAGTCTTAGCAACTTGAGACAATGATATGAACTATGTGTATTGAATGAAGGTGGTCATTTCGAGCAATCTCTTTAGTTGATGTTGTTCATACCATAATACCATAATTTATTATTTTTATTGGTTAAGTAATTGTTAAGTATTCATTTTGAAATAATACTTTTAAATATATTGTTTGAATATAAAAAATTTCGTAGGCATTTCACATATTTTTTTATTCGGTATCATCATTTCAAAACTTTGAATCTCTGAAAATTGAAGAGACACGCCCAAATATGCATATATATTCGAGATCAGGAGGAAATAGCCTATCAAAAGATGGAAGAATATACAGGACAGGACACCCTGTTTTGAAAAAATGTTGTTGCATTCAATATGTTGTTCACCCTGTATATATTCCAATTGACGTTATCATAACTCCAAAAATGGGCATTTTCAGTAAACCCAGTCTGCCACTTGAAAAAAGATTACAGAGCTTGCCAGGTGGTTCTTGAAATTCGAAACTCTGAATAACTCAGAATAAAAGAGATAGATCAACATGTGTTACATATTCGAAATCAGGGGAATAAGAGCTAGGCAAATATGGAAAAATATACAGGGTGTTCCATTTGAAAAAATGAATTTGCCATCAATATGTTGGCCACCCTGTATATATTCCATTATGTGAATACATACTGTAAAACCTCAGTCGATTACGGAAACTTTTGTTTAGAACATTTTTTGTATCTCATTTAGTAACAAAGTTGAAGGGGGGGTCAAATTATAGTGAAAAACCCGGTACATCCTTAATCTATATAGATAAAAGAAAGATGTTGGTTACACCATTTATAACTCGAGATCGGATGGAGTGTTTGTTATGAAACTTCATATACTGATTCGTCTACGGTCTGGTTATTATAAAATACAATAAACCTTTGAAAAAATCGATGAAATTTTACTTTTAAAGGAAATGCTTTTCCTCCTTTTAAGCGAGGCCACTAGGTGTCGCTACAGTTACAGTTACGCTACCGCAAAAATCAGAGAACCAAGCCGTTGATCTTCGATCACCGGTGGTAACGATTTGTGAAATCCACCGTAAGTATCATTCAGGCAGAACAAAGTTCGCCGCCAGGGGGGTGTAACTCTCTAAGTACGGCCGAATTCATGCATCACTACCGCCACCTTAGCGTTGGTGCAGAACTAAATTCCATGATTTTCTGGTTCACGCTTGCCGCATGCGCGTAGACTCTTTATTCATTGTGACATGAAAAGTGTAAACAATAACAATGTTGGAAACGCCAATTTCATAAATATTTTAATCAATGCAATATTTATTAATTTATTTTATATATATGTATTTAGTATCAAAGTTTCTGAATTGGAATATACAGGCCATAGCTGTCGTATTATAGAAACTCTCAATTTACCAGGTAATTCAAAACATTCCAATTTCATTCACCTATTACATTTTTTCTCCTATTTCAGAGTACCTACGTGAGATCCGCAAACAATAAAGATATATTTTTCGATACGTTTGTGAATAAAGATTATCATCCACCAACTCAAAGGTTCTTCGAAGGTGTATGGAAGAAAAAATCTCCCCCTGCAAAGTATCAGTGAAATTGCACAAGAAGTTGATTTTTTCCATGGGGTTGAATCAAATGATGAACCAACAACTTCAAGTGGAACATTTCAATCTGATGTGACTAGAGTTAAGCAGTACCCAGAAGGTATTTAGTTTTAAGAAAAAATAAATTCCTTGATTGAATTATTCTGAAATCAAACCACATTAATCTTTGAAAATTGATAATTTGAGAGATGAGAATTGCCAATCAACATTTTTTCATGTCTAATAAGGTCGTTTTAATTTCCAGATATTATGAACGTAGATGTGCCATCAGGATCAAGAAAAGTCTCAGTTTCTAAGGCAACTCAAAGCACAAGTAGAAAAGGTAACTAAAATTGTGTTGTAGTCAGTTTCGAAGATTAGGAGATCTATGTCAAATTAATTGCTAATCTTCAAAAATTGATAATTTGAGAGATGAGAATTGCCAATCAACGTTTTTTCATGTCTAATATGGTCGTTTTAATTTTCAGATATTATGAACGTAGATGTGCCATCAGGATCAAGAAAAGTCTCAGTTCCTAAGGCAACTCAAAGCACAAGTAGAAAAAGTAACTAAATTGTGTTGTAGTCAGTTTCGAAGATTAGGAGATCTATGTCTAATTAATTGCAAATCTTCAAAAATTGATAATTTGAGAGATGAGAATTGCCAATCATTATTTTTTCATGTCTAATAAGGTCATTTTAATTTTCAGATATTTTGAACGTAGATGTGCCATCAGGATCAAGAAAAGTCTCAGTTCCTAAGACAACTTCCAGCACAAGTAGAAAAGGTAACTAAAATTGTGTTGTAGTCAGTTTCTAAGATTAGGAGATTTATCTCAAATTAATTGCTAATGATTTATTTTGAAATAATTTTACTTTCAGTGTTTCATGGCGTGGGGATTGCTTCTGGGAAAGAAATTTCTGTGCTGAGGGAACTCAGAGTGTACTCGATAGTGTTCCAGTTTGAAAAAGGTTCAAATTTAATGTGTGTATTGGATGCAATGATTTGTTACTGATATTTCTCTAAAATAAACATTTTATTTTTAATATTCGATCTTTTCTTTTGGTTTTCATTGAATTTGGTGACAATTTCTTTCAAGTTGTCACCAAATTTGATGAAACCTCACCTTTAATTAATTTATTCTCAACCTTTTGTTCATACTGGTACTTGATATGCGAACCACTAGATGGCGTTTGTGGACGGTTAGGGATCTGTAATTTTGTCCAATGTTTTCCAGAAATAGTGTGTCAACACATCACAGATGGCGCTTTTCAATGAACCAGAAATCGAAGGGGAGTTGCTTATCTATAGTTAGTCTATGGTTCGCCGGGCCAGCTAGTTAAAATATAACTTATTCTTTCCGCCCTATGGTGATCGTAGTTCCGGTTCGAATGTTTAACAATATTACAAGAACGTGTGAAATGTCACTTAGATACGGAAATTAAGTTAAACTGTGTGTTGCATTCTTTGTTTGGTCATTTTTCTGCGATCTGACAAAGATGTTTTTAATGTAAAAACTCAAAATGAATCATTTCATGCAGGAAAGGTTGATTTTGAATTCTGTCGAACTCAATTTAACAATGTTGTCTTTGTTATTGTGGTGTACGGGTAAACGGATAAAAAAGTTTGATTAGTTTAATAATCTTTAATTATATATTCCGGGAAAAAGGGTAACTCACATTGAGTTGAGACATCGAACATAGGTTATATTCTCTAAATAAATCATAGATCTTCTATTCACAGTGTCAACCATAGAATAAACACTTTTGACACTTCTTCTTCCTTTTGACTTAATCTAATACATAACAACATCCCCCCTCTATAAATTCAGTTTATCAGGAGGTTTAATATTCCTTCTCGGTCTTAGATTAAATCTATTCATATTACCATCTTTGACTGGATTATCATTAATAACACCTTTTATATCATTGCACACTTCATCAGAAGGTTCAGTTTGACTATTACATTTAACATTCGTTTCAAAAGTTACATTTTCTTCAACAATTTCTTCTGTTACCTTATCTCCTAATAATTCATCAATAATTCATCATTAAGTTCTTTCAGAATGATCTTATGTGGAACCTCATCTGGTTCTTCCAAAACCTGTTCATAACATTTCATAATTTGGTCTCTATGACGTTTCCACACCAGATCCTCTGTTAACAATTTACATAAATATATAGAGTCACCAATTGGTTCATCAATTTTTGCTTTAGCCCAACTTTTTTTATTTGGATTCCTTAAGTCTCTACAATATACTATCTCCCCAATCTCGAATTTTTTTATACCTTTCCTTTCCTTATCACTATAATTATTTTTCATTGGTTCAAAAGTTTTTAAGATATCTAATCTCGTTCTTGGTTGAAATTCAAACATTAAACTCGACGGTGTAACTCCAGTAGAGGCGTGATTTGAATTTCGATAGCTGAACAGAAAACGTGACATTAGTGTTTCAAAACTTACCCCTCTATTGGAATTATCCTTTACATTTTCAGTCAAATTATTTTTGAAACTTTTAACCAGATTTTCTGCCTGACCATTGCTAGATGGATGTCCAACAGGAGATGTTAGAAACTTAATGCCATTTTTAGATAAAAATTCTGTGAATTCGAAAGATGTGAATTGACTACCATTATCAGTTACTAATACCTCCATTAAACCAAACGTAGATATGAAATTCCTAAATTTCTCAATTGTTTCCTTGGCATCTACCGACTTATTCATTATATATGCCTCAGGCCATTTGCTATAAGCATCTATTATCACAAGAACAGTCTTACCCATAAACGGACCCAAAAAATCGGCGTGCACCCTTTGCATCGGCTTATTTGGCCTTAACCAAGGACTAAGCTTACTTTTTGGTGGTTCTGGTCTTTGGTTCATACAAATTTCGCAATTTTTCGCTAATTTTTCTATATCCCCATCCAAAGAAGGCCACCAAAAATAGGATCTAGCCCTAGTTTTCATACTAACGATTCCTTCGTGATTAGCATGTAATTCCTGTAACAATTGCTTTCTCAAAACAAACGGAATAACTACTCTGTATCCCCACATTATTACTCCTTTATCTACAGACAACTCCTCCTTCCTAATATAAAATGGTTTCAACCTCTCATCTTTATTATCATTATCAAAACCGTACCTGATCAAGTTGAAAACTTTTCCCAAAATAATATCTTTCCGGGTTTCTGATCTGACCCTATTGATATCAATGACATTCAAACTTTCCACAAAATTCACATAATCTGAGTCCTCATACTCCTTAACGACCGTTTGACTTGGTAATCTTGACAGCGCATCTGCTCTTACATTTTCTGAGCTTTTCACATATTTGAATGTATAATCAAAGTTGGAAAGAAACAATGACCATCGCTGAACCCGACCAGCTGCCATTTGTGGCAAATTCTTATTTTCACCGAACAATGTCATTAACGCTTTATGATCAGAAACTATCTCAAAATGTCTTCCAGCTAAAAAATGATATAATTTTTTCACAGCCCACACTACGCTCAATCCTTCTTTATGTGTTATGCTGTAATTCTGTTCTGTTTTGTTTAACACTCTAGAAATATAACAGACTGGCTTTTCACTTCCATCTGCCTCAACATGCGATAAACAAGCTCCTATTCCGTAAAACGAAGCATCACACGATAGTCTTAAAGGCTTATCTAAAGAATAATGTGTCAGGATTTCATCTGAAACTAACTTCTTTTTAATTAAGCTAAACGCATCATCACACTTTTTCGACCATTTAAACTGAATGTTCTTTTTGCATAGTTCATACATCGGTTTTAAAACAGTGGAAATATGTGGAATGAATTTATGATAATAATTAACCATGCCACAAAAAGCTTTCACTTCCGTTACATTTTTAGGTTGTGAACATTTTAAAATACCTTCAATTTTGTCAAAATCCTTTTTCAAACCCTTTGCTGAAATATGATGACCTAAATACGTAATACTGTCTTTGAAAAATTCACATTTTTGTCTATTTAATCTAAATCCAAACTGTTTTAATCTACTCAACACCTGTTCTAAATTCTGCAAATGCTCTTCCTCATTCTTCCCTGTGACTACAATGTCATCTATAAAGACTACTACTCCCGGTATTCCACTCAAAACCTTTTCTAGAACTAACTGAAATATCGAACAAGCTGGCTTAGTTCCAAAAGGCAACCTTTTCAATTTGAAAATACCTAAATCCGTACTCCAAGCTAAAAGTAAACCTGTTTTCTCATCCACTTTCAACTGATTATAAGCATCCTTACAATCTAACTTCGTAAACTGTTTGCCTCCCTGCAAAGCAGCAAATATCGTTTGAATTAATGGTAACGGATGGTTAACATTCTCTAAATGCTTATTTATTGTAGCTTTATAATTAGCACATAATCTAATATCTTTGCCACCAGGCTTCAACGCAATAACTAAAGGTGTACCCCAATCTGAATGATTAACCTTTTCGATAACACCTAAATCTATCAATCTGAACAATTCTTGTTTAACTTTATCTCGATAAGCATATGGAACCGGCCTTGGCTTGCAAAAAATGGGTTTTGCGTTTGGATCTATATCCAGTGAAATTTCAGAACCATTATAACAACCTAGTTCCTTCTTGAATAATTCACCAAATTTATCTAATAATTGGTTTAACTGTGTTTGTTTTTCAACCGAATAAATGTCCTTGAATATAGTCCGCAAATCAATGTTAAATCTTTCCAATAAATCTCTACCTAGTAATAATCTACATCCCTTTTCTACTACCATAAGACTACATTTATGTTCCACTCCATTAATGCCTACTTTCAGTTCTAAACTTCCTTTAGGAATAATAACTGTACCGTCATATGTTTTCAATCTGACTGGAGTTTCTGATAATGGAATATTTCTAAAATATTTTGAGTAAATGTTAAATGGCATACAGCTTAAACCAGCTCCTGTATCCACCTCCATATCAACTAATCTATCATTTAAATACACTTTTACAAAAATAGGGTTAGAATACTCGCTTTTAAAATTGAACATTTCGAAAACATGCACATCTTCTGAATCATTTTCTACTGAGTGCACTTCCCCCTTACATGCCTTTTCTATATGCCCCCTTCTTTTACACTTTCTACAAGTAAACTGTTTGAACTTACACTTTGCAAAATCATGTCCAATACCATCACATGCGAAACACTTAGGACCTTTCTGCGAGTCTTCCTGTCTTGGTGCCCTCTTTTTGAAATGACATTCTTCCTTTTTCTTTCCCTGATATGGTTTGATCTTATTGACATCTATCACCCTGGTTTCCCTAATTGCAGCTTCCTTTCCTACTGCTATTTCATATAACTCCGTTAGTGTTTTGCTCTCAGGCTCTTCACACAATCGATCTAAAATTGGACCATTCTTCAAACCAGTAACAAATTTATCTTTTACTCGTTCACTGAGGGAATTACCAAATTTACATGGAGCAGCCAATTGCTTAATCTTTACGAACCATTCGCTGATAGACTCAGCCCCTTGTCTCAAGTTGTTGAATATTATTCTCTTACGAAAGACACTTACTCTGGCTTTGTACTGTGTGTCCAACAATTCAATCAGCTCCTTATATGACTTTTGTTTGGGTAATATTGGGTCACATAAATTTTTAATTGTTTTGTAGACTTCTTCCTCTACCAGTGTTAATAAAACAGCTGTTCTTCTGTCTTCTCCTACTGCATTAGCGATGAAATATTGCTCTAGCCTCTCGATAAATATTTCGAAATCATCGCCTGCTTTGAACCCATTTAATTGGCAAATACCATTACTCACAACTACTATTTCCTGCGCCATTTTCGGGTAACATGCGGTTAAAAAAATTGCACTTTTCCAGCTAACAGGAATCAATTTGCCAGAAAATATCAAAGTCCTTACTTTTCAATCCTCGTCGCCAATAATTGTGGTGTACGGGTAAACGGATAAAAAAGTTTGATTAGTTTAATAATCTTTAATTATATATTCCGGGAAAAAGGGTAACTCACATTGAGTTGAGACATCGAACATAGGTTATATTCTCTAAATAAATCATAGATCTTCTATTCACAGTGTCAACCATAGAATAAACACTTTTGACACTTCTTCTTCCTTTTGACTTAATCTAATACATAACAGTTATGAAACCGATTATCATATACAGATTATTTTAAAACATTTCATAACCAGAGATAACCACTTCGTTTCTGTAACCAATTAAAATGACCCACTACAACTACTCTGTTACAACTGTTAGCTGAACATAGATGTTCGGGGTATTGTGAAATACTGAACTGATTCTCGCACGCTATTGTGTTTTTATAACTATTTTATGTGCTATTTGGTTATTCAATATTATCATTATTACTCTCATGATAGAGAGTAGTTGGCTCTGATCCACTCTGGAAAAAAACAAGTCAAAGAATCAGTCTGTATATGTTCATCCAGTTTTCGGTGAAACATCCTGTATACATGTGTTTATACACGCTTATAGTCATGGATAGGAAAGAGAAAATAAGTTTGCACCTCCGTTGTGTGATTTTTTTTTGGAAATAATATTCGGGTGAGTAAATAAATTTCTTCATTATGGCGTGATCTCTGTAGTGATGTGAAAACCTGCAGTCTGCTTCTTAACCCAATGCGATCGAATAAATTCGCATGTGAAATAACAATATCTTCTTCGATTTATATGCATCCAATCTCGCCGACGTAACTCGTAATGCAATTTTAATGGCTTGTTCGGGCTTCAGATAATCTAGTCGGTTTTGTACATCAAGGTATTCATAAATATTATTAGTCATGATAATAACACTTGAGCGTTTCGGTAGGTATTATTAAATAATTACTATCGACAATAATGGGTAAATTGCGATTTCGCGGTAAATTGGTTATGTCGATCATAAATCATCTGTATGTGTTCTTATACAGGTTTCTGGTCCAGTGTTGTCAGACTAAAATCAGACCTTAATTGTTTTTCTGATGGAACGGGGTTATTATCAGGTAATTTGAGATCCGTGTGTACTCCCTCGTAATTCGGTATCTCTTAGCCGATTTGAATGTTAATTAAATTAGTTTGACTAAAACAATCCATCATTAAGAGGTGTTTTTACCTTATCCGCTCCTAGCTTGAAAATGTCTCACATTTTTCTTCGGATACAGAATTCCGATGAATTTAGTGTTGTCGCGATCATCACATAAAAAATACACACATCGTCAAAAGTCTTGCCCCCCCACTACCAAGACCAACCCTCAACTTGCTGAATGTAACATGACATCTTTTTGTGTGTGGAATCAATATACCAGCAAAAATGTTCCTTGTCCGGGATAATACAGGTGTATTCAAAGTTAATCAGTTTTCAGCGAATAACGAGAGTTGTTATATTGAGAATATTCCGTGGGAAATGCTGGGACATCCTGTTTCTCAGTTCTGCCGGGCGCGAGTAGTAACCCCACATCAAGAAGCTTTGTCGAACCACCAGACTGCGCAAACGTTTGAATATTCCACGAACTTCAGTAAGACGCGAAGTGGCTCCTTTCCTGGAAACTGGCAGCGTTGCCCGATGACCGGTGCCTGGTCGACCCAGAGTAACATCTGATGGTTTTAAAGAAATGATATTTGAGATTAAAGATATGGATAATCACAAATATGGTGAGTATTGATCATAATTCAAAAATCAAACTGTCAAAATTGGTGGATGGTTTTAGACGATTTTTCAAATAATTAACATTCCATAGACGCGCCGCGCCAATAATTATATCTTGCACGTCAAAATATTTTGAGCACTGTTATTATAGTCAAAAATGTCAATCTTTCAGAGGATAGATGCATAGAAATACCTAGTGCTGTCACTGATTAGATTTTGTTCAAGACTTTCTTGTCGATCGAAAATCTGAGAATTTGTCCTGCTTTTCATTTCTCCCGAAAGGGGTCGCGCTATTTTTTGTTTCCGCAGTAGCGCCACGACCGATAAATAATGCGGATTATTCCGGAACTGGACCAAAATATGAAATCTAGAACGCCGTTTTGATCTACAAATTTTGGTCACGATTTTTAGTAAGGAGTCGATTCATCAGGTATTCTATGCATCTATTTCAGAGGGTAATGATAGATTTGGCCTGTCAATACCATTTTGCCAGATCCAAATACTTGGATAGGAAGTAGGAACCTAAGTCAATGTCGACTATGATGCTACAAATATTCATAAAGACCTCTCATTAACACATGGGCTGAAAAGTCCCGGGCCTAACAAAGAAAACACGGTTTTTTTGGTTCAAAATTAGCTTTATTCATCAACGTAATCTCCACAAGAGCAACGCAATCATTCCAGCGCCGCTCTAACATTTCAATACCACTCTTGTAGAACGATTTATCTTTTGCCTCAAAATAGGCCTCAGTTTCAGCGATAACCTCTTGATTCGTGCGAAATTTCTTACCGGCGAGCATTTTTTCAGGTCTGTGAACAGCCAGTAGTCGCTGGGAGCCAAATCTGGCGAATACGGTGGATGTAGGAGCAATTCGAAGTTCAATTCATGTAGTTTTGCCATTGTTTTGATTGACTTGTGACACGGTGCGTTGTCTTGATGAAACAAATTCTTTTCTTTGCCATATGCGGTCGTTTCTTTGCAATTTCGGCCTCCAAACGCTCAAATAACGCTATATAATATTCACTGTTGATGGTATTTCGTTTCTCAAGATAGTCGATGAATATTACACCACGCACATCCCAAAATACCGAGACCACAACCTTTCCAGCCGATTGTTGTGCTTTCGGGTGCTTTGGACGAGGTTCACCAGTTGCTGTCCACTCAGATGACGATCGTTTTGATTCCGGAGTGAAGTGATGGATCCATGTTTCATCCATTGTCACATATCGACGCAAAAATGCCGGTTTTTTAGATTTAAACATGACCAAAAACTGCTCAGAATCATCAGCACGTTCTTGTTTCTGGTCAACAGTGAGCAAACGCGGCACCCACTTTGAACAGAGCTTTCTCATATTCAAATGCTCATGCAATATAAAGCCAACACGTTCTTTTGATATCTCTACGATGTCAGCTCACTCACGCACCTTCACTTTTCGATCATTCAAAACGATTTGTGTTTTTTTCATGTTTTCTGGTGTTACCGCTTCATTTGGACGTCCACTGCGTTCTGCATCATCAGTGTCTCTACGACCACGTTTGAAGTCAGCAAACCAACGTTTTATTGTTGTTTCTGATGGAGCGGAGTCCCCATAACACTTTTCAAGCCATTTCATCGCTTGAACGGTATTTTTTCCTATCAAGAAGTAGAGTAAAATTAAAACACGAAATTGTTTTTAATCCATTGTTTTGAAAATGATAATGGAAAAAAAATCCTTAGCACAATGTCATGAAATTTTAACAGCCATCTTTTGAAGGTAAGTATCAACTGAAAAAAAGGTGACTGCAATAAAACTAGCGCCATCTATGTGTTAAGCCCGGGACATTTCAGCCCATGTGATATTAGTTCGCATTGATATTCGAACGATATCAGAGAATAAACAATAAAATTAACGCGCACAATTTACTTACTATTTTGAAGAAATATACTAGATTTTTCATTTTAAATCACGCAACTTTTCATGAATAACCGAGGGGTCGTTGATTTTTGAAAACGAATGCCTTAACTTTTTGTGCCAGAAATGGATTGACCTCTTGTCGTTGACGGTATTTTTCATCAACATGTTTATTTTGTAGAAATGAAATGATTAATCTTGTTGAATTCGAGTTTTTATTTTTTTTTGTATTGATCAGTGACATATACCTACTTCAGGACTTATTGATATTTGTCAGGTGATATCTAAAACGGCGCCGTTTTCGAAAGGAAAAAATAGATTATTTGGAATTCGAATTACAGAAAATGTAGATTACATTGCATAAAACAGGTGAGCCAACTATGATATTCGTTATTCTCATATTGAAGGGTTTTCCAATTAAAGGTGTTATTTTGACATTAAAAGAAAAATGCAATTTTTTTAAATAAGTAATGTTAATTTTATTATAAAAAGGAAGGTTTGTCGTAAATAATGGGAAAAACATCAGTCAAATGACCACCACGATCATGACCACAGGACCATATCCTTTCATGATATTTTCCAAAACCAAATCGCAAAGTGGCAGCCCTATGTCCTCGATAGCCTCACGAATTTCATCGTTGACGTCTTGAATCGACGCTGGGCTCATGGCGTAGACCTTCTCTTCCACATGGCCTCAGAGGAAGAAATCGCAAGGTGTTGAATCACAAGATCTCGGTGGCCAATAATTGTGATCACATCTTCGAGAAATAAAACGGTCCGGAAACTTTTTCTGTAGAAGATCTATGGTTTCGTTGCTTACATGGTACGTAGCGTCGTATATTGTCGTATATATTGTTGTATACTGTTGCTTCCGCCTCATTCTCGAATAAGTAATGTCCACTGGCCCCGCAGGACCTGCTGGAAATGCAGTGACACGTTGAGAATAGAGAGGCTTTTCAACAATAACTCTTGCGTTTCCCGAGTCCCAGATGCGACAATTCTGCTTGTTGACAAAGCCACCAAGGTGGAAATGGGCCTCACCACTCAAGATGATTTTCCGATGGAACTCCGGATCATTTTCATGCATATCAAGGACCCAATCAGCAAAGACACGACGTTGTTGATGATTAGCTTGAGTTCTTGTGTTCACTGAACTTTATGAGCCTTAAAACCGAAATCTTTATGCAAAATACGGTGTATAATGACGTTTATGTAATGCCTGATTTCCACCGAAAATGTTTGTGATCGAACTTACAATAAGAGAAATAAATGAAAACGCGAAACAATATGTTTAACCATTTCATCCTTATAATCACATATTCGGAAAGAATTTGAAGGGAAACACAATTTATCAGATAAAAGCTTTGGATATGACGTTCGAAATTGGAGAAAGAAGACTAAGGAGGAGATATATGCAGAATTTTGTGGGACACAAACAGTGGGTGGGCCACTACTAAATATACTGCAGTCGTTCATTTTGAGATTAACGTTGATAGGAACATTGAGAGCTTTACATTTTACCGACTGATACTTCTTTATGCCCACGGGTGGACAGCAGCCTATGTGGTAAAAAAACGCTACTCAGGATTATAGATTATTCAACCTCGAATCGAATCGCTCCAACCGTAAACGGTTCATAAAAGCGTCTTAATTGACGCCTTTCAAACGTCGAATTATATATCAATTCCCACTCGATTTATCCGATTATTCATGCTGGGCTTAATGGACAGAATTTCACTTTCACTCTTATTATTGGCTACCCTTCCATCTCTTTGCGTCCATGGTGGCCGCAGCTGCAATTGCGATTCCCAATCCGGACAGAAGGACCAGTTGATCTGAGGTAGTTGAAGGTGGTCTGTTGAACCGCGAGTGAGCATGGAAAAAACGAAAATTAAGATATGTTTTAACATTATAACATGCAGACTCACGTCAACCAATCCACCTTTCATTTTGATATGTTTCTTTAAAAATAGGTTATTGAATGCGACTATCAAGTAGGACTTGTTTGGCAAGAATCAGTTTTTCCTTCCATTACTTGGTCGCAATCAACTGTCAATGTTCAGAGATTGGAGATATTGAATTTCAATTATGAAATTTATAGTCTAGTTTTTCATGACTAATTCAAAGATGCTTTCAGTTCTTTGGTATATAAAAAACTTTGGAAGTTACTGGGTGATTTTGAAATTATGGCGTTTTCGGGCATACTGTGTATCTCGATAACCTCTTATGATATTTTCAAGATGAAAACGGTCTTTGGCAGATATTTTCACGTGGAATTCATTGGCGTACACAAACAATATTTTAGGGCTGTCGTTTCTGAGTTATAAACCAAACTTATAGTTTTTTTAAATGGTATACCCTATATTTCATTTCACCATTGAATTGCATATTTTATTCTGATTGAAAGAATATAAAACACTTGGTATCTGAAAATAATATCCATAATTAAAATTCGAATTTCATACTTCAATACTCATAAAAAACTGTTAGAGTTATAAGTTATAACTCAAAAACGATAACCTAGAAAAATTGTCTGTGTACGCCAATGAATTCTACGTCAAAATATCTGTTAAAGGCAGTTTTCATCTTGAAAATATCATAAGAGGTTATCGAGATACACAGTATGCCCGAAAACACCATAATTTCAAAACCACTCTGTGACTGTTTTTCACATACCAAAAAACTGAAAGCATCTTTGAAGTAGTCATGGAAAACTAGACCATAAATTGTCAAACACCACAATTTGTGAAAGCTCTTCTAGGGGCAGACCTCGAAGTTCATATTACTGGATTCAAAATGAGTTGATACATTTATGGAATACTCAAGTACTAACCTTATATCGATAAGAATGTTAAAAACACGATATTTCTTAACAAAACATTGTTTTGTCCGATTATATCTGCGATTTGAAAGCCATATTTCTCCCAGCAAAATAAGTTCCTTCTTCGATTTTCCCGAGGATTATTTTGGAAAATTAATAACTTGTTCATATTATCCTCGATATCCAAAAAATAGTTTTCCCCCCAATTTATAATTGATCATCCTAACCTAAACCATTCTGCATTCAAAACAAAAATATTCCATGAATATTTCACAGAGATTTTGAGAAGACGATGCCAGATTGTTGATTTTTCGGATAACAAAGTATAACGGTGTGTCTTGCGAGGTAGCGATCTATGAATCGACTCATCGCAAACGTCAGTGTCTGTGAACGAAGCATGCGTATAGCGACAAAAGGCTCGATGTGTGAACAAATATGAAGGAAATCTTCTCTAGTACTTCGTTTTTATAATACGAGAAAAAGATTAGTTGAGGCAGGCCCGGATCTACGATTTTTTCTGGCCGGGGCAAAAATTCATGATGGCGCCCCCTCCCATTTGTGTAATATATGAATTCATAAAAAATAAAAATATCACAAGGAAAGAAATTAGATTTTTTCTTCACAGCTTCACGTGGCGTGATTTTCTTTCCGCGAACGCATCTATCAGCTCCTCGAAATCTGTTTCGGAAGCAGCTGTGTTTTCTATAGCTAAGGTCGAGAAACCATAGAGACGTTCCTGACCCATCGAGGAACGCAAATAATTTTATGGAAAAATGATGATCTGTGAGATCATCAGCTGAGGAGGCAGCTACCTATATATATGAACAGTATCGGAGACCTAGTTCGTATTCACATTTCATTTGTCATTATTTATAATGGCAAATGATTTGTGTCTTATTTTCTTTCAAATAATTTTATATTATTTTCAATTTGCTGAAACTGCGCTCACATCTTGCAGACGTGGCAGGTAATGTGCAGTAGGTATATTGAAGCTATACTGACATTAGGGAAAGCTTCTTGCAGATCTTGCCTGTGAAGAATTGGTAGCAGGTCTAATGAAGTCGATCTTTCACTAATTTCAGGAACCAGCTATTTGAATAACGCTAGTTCCTAACAAAAATCAACTAAATTTAAATCTCTTCAATATTTTTGCGCTAATAGGGTCCCATTTTTCTGCTGATCCTCTTTTTGTTCGTATGCAAACTCTCTGCGCTTTCTAAGCTTTTTTTTCTGATTTCTGATGACAATCTGTCGAAAACAACCTTAAGTTTCTTCGAGAATAAACCAACTTGATCTAGTGTTCTTGACTCATCCTCGCACATTTCGTCGACCTGCTTTTTCTTCTTGAAAACACGTTCATTTCTAAGAATTTGCTCCACATCCAAATCTTCTGAAAGAAGTGTAGCTTCCCAAATCCAGTTTTCAATAGGGTTTTCTCTCATTCCTTGCAAGAGCTTCACAAGACCTTGCATCAACGATAATGAACTTGAAATAGTTATATATCCTGTTTGAATTTCCACGTTGATCACATTGATCTCTCGCAGAATATTATCCCAACTTGTTAGGTTCGGGATGAATCTAAAATCCATGACAGCATGAAGCAAATGACCAGCTTCATACTTGGATTCTGCGACTAGTGAAGATTCTTTGATTTCTTCCACATCCTTCACAACTCCCGGTAAATAAATTATTGAGCAATGCATTAACAGCTTGATGTTTAGTCCATCTTGTTTGGCTATTTCCTTTTAAATTTGTTTTCGTACACTTTTTCATAATTGTTCATCGTGTGGTTGAACTAACAAAAAAAGAATACAGTTTTTGTGCAACACCAAATAAATTTACTGCTTCTGAACATGATGAAGCCAAATGGACAGCCACAAGATTCAAGGAGTGTGATAGGCATGGAACAAATACTGCCAGCTCGTTCATCTGTAGAACTATGGATTTTATTCATATATGCCAGCCATAATAATAGATCCGTTGTCGTAGGCATGCCCACGAAATTTTTTCACATCTAAATCATAAGCTTGTAGAATTCGCTATGATTATTCTCCTGTTTTTCCGCCAACTTGTAAGAAGTCAATAAAACTTTCCTTTATCTTATATCCAGACTCTCTTCAAATATCGTATACGTATAACCTGCTTCATTTGTTCTGTGTGAGGTACATCTGGCATCTGGGGTGCAGTCGAACAAAATAGTGAAAAAGTTGGCCTCCTTGATCTCATTAATAATGTAATTCCGAACTTTGGTGGCCATTAAATCGATAATCTCATTATGTATATTTTTGCACAAATAGGACGTTTGTCCTCTTTTGAGTGGTCAAGATGGCACTTCCAGAGTCGGATGATATTCAATAATAATACTTTCTTAGGAGAAAATCCAAAATAAAAAAAATTAACCTCTGGTTGTTTTTGGCGCCCCGCTTGCCCCCCCCCCCCCCTAGATCCGGGCCTGAGTTGAGGTGTTTTTCCTCGATCTCACGTTGATTATGTGAAGACTTTCAGTGAATTAATGTAATATGAACCGTGTAGTGTCGGGTTTATAAATTCCAAGAAAATATGGTATAGATAGAAAAATCGTGACAGGTTATTCAGAGCTGAGTATCATTTTATTTTTCATTAATTTAAATTTAATACTTAGTTTGTATCGACATTCATATACCTGAATTCTGTATTTTATTGACATTTATTTTTAGTATGGACTCTAACAATAAATTTTTAATAATAACGCCGCGCATTGAATGTGTTTATTGATGTTCAACTTTATCTACTACATCTCTGGGATTTTATTATAACATATCTCTACATCAAACGATTTTCCATCATAGTGATCTTAGTCTCGACAAAGTTGATGAAAATTCTGACAACATTGTTAACTTTTAGTGCGATTAATTTTCCTGTGATTCGATGATATTTCAAATCCAGGTAAGCATCCAGATCATTCCTGAAATTAATGATTTTTTCCTCAAATTTCATCGTAGGAATTAGGAGTAACTCGAAAAACATACGATTTTTATTTTCCAAAATGATTGGTTCTTTCGAAAATATGAACTGTTCATCTTTTTCAAGTAGTGTTATAATATTTTGAAGCGAATTTATGAGTCGGCTACGCTGTAACTTGTATACCAGGAGAAATATTGAATGAGTATCTATTGAGGAATATGCACCATGAATAGAGCAAACACTCAACCAAAATTCAGTTCGTTGGAAATAACGTTTCCGAAAATGTGGAAAGAAAAGTATTATTTTTTAATGAAATTTTGACATCCTGTATCTTTCGAACGATACAGAATTTTGAGAAATGGTATAGGTGAAAAGTGATTCTTTCGATGGGTGCAATCTACAGTTAAAATATATGTACGAGTCAAGGACTCACTCTGTACCTATATTCTAATTATTCCGTATTAAACATTGAAAGATTTTTGTATTGAATTGGTTTTGAATCGGTTCAATTCTTTTTTTTGCGGTTGGACGCAAATCAAACAAAAATCCTTAATTCAACCGGTTTGAAGATATTCAAGATCGAATGAGATGCTCTTGAGGTGTTCATAAACCGCGTATAAATGATGATAGTATGAGGGTACCTATACAACTGTTCATTTTCGATATAATTGAACTATTGAACGGACTGAGACATTTCCATAATTCAGCATTTTTATCGGGAGTCATGAGTAAGGAAAACGTTGCTTTGCCTTATAAAGACACTACTTTATATATTTATGATGGTATTCAACTCTTAATGCATGACGAGTCCACGACAAGGGGAGCATCAGTAAAATCAATCCAGAAGTTAACAACTCGGTAATTTACCCAAATTACTCCATAACTCGACAGGTTCTTTGCCTGGTCTTATTAGTGAACGCGTGAAATTTAAAAATGATATTGAAGCTATCTCTTATATATTTTATTGCAAGGAACAGGTAATATTTGAGTTTTCATTCGGGTCGATATTCAGTAGTTCATTTGACAGCAGTCTAGAATGATAAATCCTCCATGATCCCAAATCTCATTTACAGAAATATTGAAATTTGGTCTGAACTGAATGAAGCAACTCGTCCAAACGATTTGAGGTTTGGTGTGCATCCCTATTGTAAGAATTTTAACCAGATCACATTCCTCACAGATCTTTCATCAATGATAAAGTTCTTCATTCTATCACGATATATCTTGATCTGATTCCATTGAAAGATATTCATTAAGCAGTTCGAACAAAGAATTATAATTGACCGTTCAGAAATGAATTGAGATTACTTTAATTAATACCATATAGGGTGATAGGTCCTGCCGTTAGTCATAAATTATGACATAGCACCAGGTTGACAGAAAACATAACTAATTATCTGCAATGATACGATAATATCAATTTCATGCCTTGATAGCCAATGTAATGCATATTGCAGATTTATTCATTGAATGTGTAGGTATGTATCAACTATGTCAAGTCTTCATTTAAATATGGTTAAGAGTTTGTTACTTGATTGAGCCAATGGTGTTGAGTTGAAATTGATGAAATTTCATGAATTTCTGTTTCAATATAGGTCTTTCTTGTGATGAATTTTGTTTGAGAAAGGAATCAAGTAGGTATGTACTTTTGTTGAGAAATTTGCAATCTGAGAGTTCGATTCGCGAACTGTATTCCATACTATACTAAAATGGTACTCCGAGGGAATCTGTGGAAAAAGTGGGTCCAGAAGAATCTTGAAATGGGAGGCAAGCTGCAATACTGTGAGGAAATTTTTATACGGTCGGAAAGATAATCGATTCATACTTCGGTGAAATTCGATACTCTAGGCGATTTAGGAAGGAGTATTTAAAAAAAAAACGCGAATATCACGAAAAAATACGGCAAAAGGGCAATTTTAGATATCTTGGCCGTGATGTGAATAGACGGATCGAAGGAGGAGAGGTCAATGCAAAATAGCTTGCTATTCATATTTTCCATAATTTTTCCATTTCTCCAGGAAAATTAATCTAACTTCGACATTTCGTCCTTAAAATAACCCGATTTGCAGAGATCTACCGTAATGACTTCTAGTATAGTATAGTATAGAATCAGCGTTGAGTAGGTATTCATTTGAGACGAGATGAATATTTAATGGCATAACGAAGCATTTATGCACATCCTTTCAAATGTTTTGTCAAAGCAGACATCGTATTCCGTAATAGTACAGGGTGAGTCTTTGACTTGCACATATATTTCAACTGTAGATTCCTCTCATCAAACGAAACGAAACACTATTTTCCTAAACCATTTTTCAAAATGCAGATGCAGGTTGTCGAAAATCCATTACAAAACACTTTTCTTTCTATATCTTCGGAACTGTCATTTCAAATGAACTAAATTTTGGTTGATTGTTTACTCTATTCATAATGCATATTCCTCAATCAAAACTTATTCAATATTTTCTCTGGTATGAAAGTTGCATCGTAGCAGAAACATAAATCCACGCATAGTACCAAAAACCACTTGAAAGATAAACGGTTCATATTTTCGAAAATAAAAATAATTTAATTCCTTAGAATAAAAGTATTCCCATGTTTTTTCAATGAAACGAGTCGTGAAATTTTCCTAATTGTATATGATGAAATTTGAGAAAAAATTATTAATTTCAAAAATAATCTGAATGCATCCCTGGATTTCGCATATCATCGAATCGCTGGAGAATTAATCGAACTACAAGTTGACAATATTTTCCGAATGTTTATCAACTTTGTCGATACTAAAATTTAAATATTGGAAAAACGATTCCTGAAATTATACCTTCAATATGCACAGTTTCAACTGAAATTTCATTGTTACCAGTCTATATTGAAAATAAATGATTCAGAATTCAGATATATGGATGATGAATGTCGATACAAACAACATTGATGAAGATTAAAATGATACTCAGCACTCAATAATCTGTGACGATGTTTCTATCCAAACAACATCATCTTGTAGTTTTATAAACTCGACACTACACGGTAAATATTGCATTATTCACTGAATGTCTGCACATTATCATCACGAGATCGAAGAAAAAAAAAACACTTAAAATTATCACTTTTCCGTGTTATAACACCAAATCTCTAGAAAAAATTCCCTCCATATTCTCGCCGGTTGTCGCTATACGCATGCGTCGTTCACAGACACTGAAGTTTGAGATGGGTCGATTCATAGATGTTTCAGGGATATCGGAGAAGCTGGTAACGTACACATCGAAATTTCTGTGAATTATTCATTGAAGATTGTTTTTTTAGTGTTTTGAATCCAACATTGGTTAGGTCAGGTTGGTTAATCATAAATTGAGTGTAAGACCATTCTTTATATGATATTTTTGGGATATCGAGAAAAATATGAACAAGATATTAGTGTTTACAAACGAATTCTCAGGAAAATTGAGGAAGAAACATATTCTGCTGGGAGTAATATGAATTTTGAATTGAAGATATGAATCAAACAAAATTAAATGTTTCTGTTAAAAAATATCGTTTATTTTTTATTCTAATCCGAATAGGGCTACTCCAGTATTCCCTTAGTTTACTAACTCATTTTCAATCGCGAAATATGAACTTCGAAGTCTTTGCGGAAAATCGTATCAGTCACGTTTACGGAACTTTTTTTCAAAGCTATTTCTTTTGAACAGAGCCGACTTCGGAAAAATGAAAACAAGGTTTCTTTTGGCCTCAAGATTCTCTAGCTGAAATATATGTACAACTCAAAGACTCACCCTGTATATGCATGTTGATATATATTTGCTGATGTTGAGGAGGATGATACACCCACAAAATGATCAAGAAAAACTACCCATAATCGTCATTGAAATAATGAGGAAAACCTTATTTTCAATAGGAATATCAGAGACCAATATTCCCACTATAAAGAAATCAAACAATTATGCATTATCTATTTCAATGAAAAATTCTTCGGAAAAAAAAGGTTTCATTTAAAGAAACACTGGAAATTTGGAAGATTCATAATATAATGTCTTATGGGTAACTTTATCATCATGAACACTGTATTCCAATTAAGGAGACTTGAAACTCAAAATTTGTTCAAATCATTCTGATTATCCTGCATTTTATGACATCGATTTATCCAGTATGGCAAGAGGCGAATGAACGTATTTCATCAAATTAATTTATTATTGTCCAACATAATGAGGTGTTTATAGCTGTTATGCTCATAAAATCAAGCGATGCTTGATAAATGCAGAAGACGGAAGGGAAGGAATGGATGTTGAATCTGAGATAAGAGATCTTCGGTTGTTGAAATTTATTCCAGGGATATACCGTGAGAGATTATAGGCAGGTGACCTTTCAATCAGATGATATCGCGGGAAATCTGAGAATTTTTTTCAGCAATCACTCTCCATGCGCTAAGGTGATTTGAAGTCACCATCAGGTTATTGTTAGTACTCACTTTATGTTAATTGTAAATTTATTGATTCGGTAACGAAATAATATTTCCACAATATAGGTGATCGGAAGTGATCCTTGCCTTTTCATCGAGGTACTAGAAATTATGAAAAAAACTATAGAGATCCTGAAAGATATCCGAAAAATTACCAGAGTTTATGGAAACAAGAACAATATAAAATATAACAATAACAGTAGGGATTGTCGGATGAAGACAAATTACTTAGTACTAATTATCAGCCAACGTTTCGTCATCGAACAAGACGTTAATCTTACATACCCCAATTAGAGAAGCAAAATATGCAGTCGTGAAAATAAGAAATCATCTACATGGATATAAGCTCAGAAACAGGAGCAATTGGAATATTCAACTATTCAAGCTTGAAAAATCATATTCGGGGTTTCAATTTGAGTTATATCCTTACAGGCCCTGATGAAGTTTATTCATAAAAACGAAACGTTGGCTGATAATTAGTACTTAGTAATTTGTCCTCATCCGACAATCCCTACTGTTATTAAACAGGACGCAATTACTTATCAGATAAATATCAAATATGATTCTTGACAGCTGCCAATAAATATTGAAAGCTGTAGAGGGGTCGTCAACGATCTTGGATCATTTGCCACCGTGATAATTAATTGTTTTCGATAATTCGAGTTCTGCATGGTTAACGGGAATATCTACGGAACCTTTTGTCAGATCTTGCCCATTTTACAAACTCATCTGCAGACAAATAAATAAATTGTCACTAAAATAGAAAGTGATTCATGAGCTGTTACTAGGAAAATACGCTATCTACTATTTTTTTTAGTGTGCAGATTATCCCAAGTTCATAGATTTTGAGTTATGAACGAAAATTGAGAAATTGTCATTTTCAATAATGCTGAATAACTCGCATGTTCGAACATTCGAAATCAGTTGTTACATTCTTCGGGCAAAGTTTTAAGAGTAATTCGAATACAATATGATGGAATTTTTTAATCCAGCTATTTTCGAGAAATGATTAGTATTTATGATTTCTCAAATGTAAACTATAGTCGAAAGGTCTCTTATCTGGCTACGAAATTTTTTCTGATTTCAAAAAGGTATCATATGTCGCTATTCACATGTATATTACTTGAGAAAAAAATTTAATATTTTTCTCTTGCTTCTCGATTCACTCTTGAATTATAAGCAGGCTGCTGTTACCATAGCGACCGTTGAGTATGCATTATATTTCTTCCACATAATTGTATGTGAACTCAACATTCAGGAATACTCGACTGACGAATAATTATTTCTTTTTGGTATCGATATTCATGAGAGGAATTCCAGAGGTCAGTAATATTGAAAAATATCACAAAATTCAATGCATATTCAATGGTCCCTATGATAATGCCAGCCTGCTTTTTATTCAACAGTGAAGAGAGAAGCAAGACAAAAGTATTGCACTTTTTTTCATGTAATATTCACGTAAATAGCGACATACAGGGTGTCTGGTGGCAGATTTATGTTTTGAAATACGAATATTTCAACAAGTAATAAACTGCTCGGGGGGAGGGTAGTGTCGTTGGAATCAGTGGCCATGCGGATTTCTTAGTCACAATGTCGCAGTGGTCGAATGAGCATCGCGCGTTCGCCATCAAGGCATTTTTCAAGAGTAACGATTCGTACGTAATTGCTCGTCGACAATTTTCTTCACACTTCGATATTCGACGGATAAGTGATGGGCCGAGTGTGAATTTAATTCGTTCCTGGGTGCAAAGGTTCCGCACAACTGCTTCGGCTATAAACAACCCACGGCCAGGGCCCAGTCGATCTTCAAGGACTCCCGGAAACATTGAACTGGTTGAAGAGAGTTTACGTGAAAATCCACGACTTTCGATACGGAAAAGGGCAGCCTCACTGGGACTTCCCAGAGCGATTGTTCATGAAATTTTAAGAAAGGATCTAAAGTTCCATCCATTCAAAATTCAAATCGTTCAAGAACTTAAAGAAAATGACGTTTTTTTACGCAAAACATTTTGTCAAACGATGTTGGAACGTTTTCAAACTGTGAATCGCATTTTTTGGAGCGACGAGGCTCATTTCCATTTAAACGGACACGTAAATAAGCAAAACTGCCGTTACTGGTCTCCAAGATCCTGCAACCCTCGACTGAAACACCAAAGACCAATTCATTGCCCTAGGGTAACTGTTTGGTGCGCCTTATCAGCGAATGGAATAATTGGACCCTTTTTTTTCGAAAATGCTCAGGGCAAGGCGACAAATGTCAACAGTGGGAATTATTCAAGCATGATTACGGATTTCTTTTTGCCGGACCTGCGAGCTCACCCATCGTTCTCATCGCACACGTGGTTCCAACAGGATGGTGCGACCGCACACACGGCCAGAGCGTCAATGAATTTGCTTCGGGAAGCTTTCCCTGGAAAACTTATTAGTCGCTTTGGCGACATCCCGTGGCCACCGAGGTCCCCGGACTTAACCCCAATGGATTTTTTTTTTGGGGATATCTCAAAGACAGAGTGTACAATAACAATCCCCGAACTATTGTGGACCTAAAAGAAAATATTCATCGAGAAATCAGCAAAACTGAACCGAGTTTGCTGCAACGTGTGGCGGAGAACACGAGGCTCCGTTTTGAACAGTGTGTAGAACTAGATGGAAAACATTTGGATAGTATAATTTTCAAAAAATGAAATCCGCATGATTATTTTGTCATTCAATGTTTTAATTAAAATGATATGTCAAATAGCATTTTTTTTATTTAACTTTGAAAATATAAATCTGCCACCAGACACCCTGCAACAAAAAGTTTGTGGCAAGATGAGATTACTGTCGAATATAGTTCACAGTTGAGAAATCATAAATTCTTCTCATTTCTCGAAAATAGCTGGATTGAAAAATTCATTATATTGTATTTGAATTACTCCTAAAAATGTGCCTGTAGAATGCAACAACAGATTCGGGATACGAATTAAAACAAGTTATTCAGCATTATTGAAAACGAAAATTTCAAAAGTTTCGTTCATAACTCAAAATCTATGAACAATAGACTGGATCGCTTTTCAGATCAGTCTAGAAATAAGAGATCGAGAATGTGTTTCCAGTTTTCTTCTAGCTGCTATTATAGTTCTCGAGATCCCTTCAGTGTACAACGAATTTCGTTCACCCTGTACACTTCAAAACGAGTTTACAAGCTTAGGAAAAATACGGAATTAATGAAAAAAGTCGGATCGATCGGGAAATCTATTTCAGACATTAAGGTAACGTCCTCGCCATCCATTTCAACATTTTCATGGGTCTGAATATCCAAAAATTGCATTTGGAAAACGTGAACTTTTGACGTTTTCTACGCGATTCGATTCTCGATCACAGAGATCGTTTTCGACAATTGTTCTCAATTTCGAAAATGCAGATTAATTCGAATTTTACTGAAGAAGTCGAAGATAAAGTATAGTATTCAATTACATTACCGCTCGTTGAATAATATACTAGGTATTATCAAACTAAAATAATTTCAATAATAAGACTTGCCACTTAGGAAGTTATTGGATATTTTTCCTATGATCACAGAAGTTTATGTGCACCCTGAGGATATACAGGGTGATTCACGGTGGATGGCACATTAGACGTTTCTGGTGAACCAGACATCGGCTCGGTTTGAAAATTTGCATGAGGGAATTATCGGACATTCTCTACCCAACTGAAATATTATCGTCAATGCGGTGTTGCCACTTCCATTAGAAAGTAGTAGCAACTTTGCTTTTTCAAATGAAACACCTGGTTTATTATATTATTTTTGGATTCTCCAACAACTTCTCGACAACTTTTCTGAAAATTTCCCTATACCTTTTTGTTGCCGTTTTCGAAATATAATTCAATTTCAATTTTTTTCACCGGAAATCATGTCCGCTAAAAACGCTGATAACTTCGGGTTGAGAGACACTATGACATTGAAATTTGCTTTGAAGTTAGGTGATACATGAATGCTTCCAACACATCAGCATGATCTATGTTACTCCAATACAGGGTGGTAAAAATACAGTCTTTTCGGTTGATTGAAAAATTGACTGAAAGTTGTTCATTTCAAATGGAACGCCCTGTATATTATCAGAAATTCAGAAAGCTAATGAAATATGCTTTCATTCAATGTATATCATGCCTATACCTAACTAGTCAAATCTCGGACTTATGTGCCTTTGTCAAAATGTCCCTTCAGAATGGTATTTTCATTCGGTATTTGGTAGGCAGGCCATGATTACTGTTTGATGTTGATAGTACCTTGTGACATTCTCCTAATAATAAAGGCACCAAAAAACTTGAAAGTAAAACTATTTATTCGAATTATTATTAAAAAGTAGAACAATCATGTCGAGTATTTCAAAGTATGTTAGAATCGCTGGGCGTTCACTTCCAAGCACTTCAAAATGCGGGCGTTGACTGCTTTCGTCGTGGCAGATCGTATTTCTTTTTTGAAATCCAAATCTTCAAATGCTTGAGTGATCCTTTTCAACAATTCATCGCTCGAATGCACGGGTGTTTTGTAAACTTTTTCTTTCAACATTCCCCACAGATAAAAATCTAATGGACTAAGATCGGGTAAACTTGCTGGCTAAGTCCAGCGCCTTACCCACCGATCGTCAGAAAGTCTCTCCAGTTAATAATAATAAACAAATTCATGAGCACTTCGTTCGAATAGTTTTCTTCCATCGTTTCGATGGTATTTGCAACTTCTGAAATGACGAAAATGTCGAACTTCAAGTTTCTTGGTGACTCTATTATTAGGAGAATTCCACAAGGTACTATCAAATAGCAATCATGGCCTGCCTACCAAGTACCGAATGGGAATACCATTCCGAAGGGACATTTTGACAACTAAATGCTCGCCATAAGTCCGAAATTTGATTAGTTAGGTATAGGCATGTCATGAATAGAATGGAAGCAAATTTCATCAGCTTTCTGAATTTCTAATAACATAAAGGGCGTTCCATTTGAAATAAACAACTTTGAGCCACTTTTTCAAGCAACCGAAAAGACTGTATTTTTTACCACCCTGTATTGAAGTAACTTAAATCAAGCTGATGTGTTGGAAGCATTCATGTATCGCCTAATTCCAAACCAAATTTCAATGCCACAGTGTTTCTCAACCCGAGGTTATCAACAGTTTTAGAAGTCATGATTTTCGGTGAACAAAAATTGAAATTGATTTATATTTCGAAAACGGCAACAGATAGGTATAGAGAAATTTGAGAAAGTTGTCGAGAAGTTGTTGGAGAGTCCAAAAATAATATGATATACCAGGTGTTCCATTTGAAAAAGCAAAGTTGCTACTTCTTTCTAATGGAAGTGGCAACACCGCATTGACAAAAATATTTTAGTTGGGGAGAAAATGTCCGATAATGCACTCATGCAAATTGTCAAACCGATCCGATATCTGGTTCACCAGAAACGTCTAATTTCATCGTGAATCACCCTGTATACATCTAATAAAAGTATTTCAGTATAGATGCTGAGATCAGATTGAATGTAATTGACTAATTGACTCTACGTATATAATATAAATTAACAAAATCTTGAATTACTGCCAAATTCAATTCAGATGCAAAATCGAATTTGAACACAAGAATCCAACGCAATCATGAAAAATAGAGATTCTTCGGGACCAAATTTTTTGACAGATTCCCTCGGGCCGGTCCACAGAGTTACCAGTTTAGTATAGTATAGAATTAGAAAAACAAAAGTTGGGGTTGAATTTCTTGAATTGCAATATCCCATACATTTAAAAGATGTTCCCACATTCCTCAACTTCAAGAATGTGAAGACAGATCACGATGAGGATATTGAGAATTCAAATGTTATACATGATAGTGATAATTCATATTTTCTTCATATTCTAAAATCTATTAGGATTAACATATGGTCCTGAAGTTTTGGGAAAAATTTTACCTGGTCTGATTGAGAAGCAACGTGCCAGGGGAACTATTTGGCAAATCGAAAATAATGGTCCCTTGTCTGTTACTTGAATTTTGATTTATAATAAGGATAGTTAAGTTGAATTGTTGAATAATTTGATAAAAATATAAGATTATTCAAGTCAGAGTTATATGCTTTTGAAATTTTTCCCAAAACTTTAGGACCATACGTTAAGTGCTAAAGTCATTGAAAATTAAATACTCAATCATATAATAGAAGAAAAAATAAAATCATTCATTTTGGCAATTTTCTCCCATTTTCCCTATAATCAGAACTGCTCAAGCTTAAAAAATATTTCAGTTCGACAAAGAATTTCCTAAACCAAATGTTCAGATTTGAACTAGGCCCTGTTTCCCAAAAACGTCCAATAGGCACTCGAACATGGAACACCTTGTATTTATTTATGAGTGAATCCATTTTATTTGCATAATTTGGGGTTTATGATAAACCTTCGATTATTCCAATGAACTGATATTTCCCGATTAGTTCCCATTAGTCCCGAATTTCCGATGTCAATTTTAGTTAATTAAATTTCAATAAACAATACTTGCGGTGATATTTTGTCGGGCAACCCTGCAGAAACAGATTCAACTATTCATAATAATCGTCGATAAAATTGTTTGTTGATCATTTAACACATGAGCGATGGAGATACTTTCACGGTGGGATGTTGAACAATGACCGTTGAAAGTAGTTTTCAGGCCTCAGTTCACCTGTGTCAATAAAAATAACAACAAAAAACAAAAGTAAACAATGAACGTTATTTAATTTCTTTTCGAGAACTAATTGACGAAAATGAGAATGTATACTTATAAATTTACTTGTGCAGAACTCTTCACCATTTATTCATTTTGAAATAGATCATGATCCATAACTTTTCAAACTAACGAGTATTCAGATGAATTCGAGGTCAAGTAGGTAGTCGACTTTTGTAAGAATGCCTCAGCTATCAAATTAATGAGCACTATTGTCGATGACAGTAAACTCTAGCGGGAATGGAACGGGAGATGCCCGCCCTACTTTCAAAAACCGCCAGTCTACTTGACCTGAAAATTTTCTAAAGTCTCGTTATCATTTTCAAGCGTAACTAAACAAATCCGAAGCACTCAGTATGTACCAGCACAGTGGATCATATTATTCGAACCGCAACATTATTATGAAACACCGAAAATCGGTCATTAAGTCGAAAAAAAATGGATCGGATATACAGGTTGGCCAAGAGATTGACGTCAAAAAGGAAAAAACAGGTCCCTCGTTCATGGGCTATTCAAATTACCCCCATGTATGTTATGCTATTTTTCACGGTTTTCGAGTTATGAATTTTTTTATGAACTTCGGGAATTTTCGACTTGACCATCTTAAAAAAGGAATTAAAAAAAAGGACAAGACTTCTCTGTGAAATTCTTTTTGTAACATAATCTCCATGAATTGTACTTTTATACATAAAATAACTAGATTCGTAACTTTGATAAAAATTATGGAAATGTTGGTCTTAAGTGAAAAAGTTACGTAAATTGGATTATGATCTGAATTTTCGAATCAAAATTAAAAATGTAAAAAGGCTAATTCACGGTTTTTGTAGTATGCTTAAAAAAAGCGCTCAACACTCAGCTTTTAGAATCATTGATAAAAAATGGTACTTAACCCTCTACTTATGCTGGAATTAGCCTTCAAAGTCATCGAGGTGGAAAAAATCAAAGAACTAGAGATTTACTGCAAAATTATTTTTTGTCATTTTAAGATATTTCTGATCAAGTTATGATAGAAAATGCTGAAAATTAGCTTTAGATGTTGGTCAAGAAAAGTTCTAGAAAAAAAAAGAAAAAGGTATGGCAATAAATCACACATCATAATGTAAATAAAAAGAAATTTATTCATAAAATTTACAGTAGGTGTTCAAAGTGGCCATCTCCAGCCTCAATACACATTCTACACCTTCTTAGAAAACTTTCTTTCAATCGCATAAAACCATCCCTGTTCTCTCTTAGGACACGTTCGACTTCTCTTATCTTCAGTCGCAGCTCGTCTTCACTCGAACATTCTCGGGCGTAAACAATTTCTTTGAAATAACCCCAAACGAAAAAATCGATGGGATTAAGGTCAGGTGAACGTGGGAGCCCCTTGATTGCTCGACTGCGTCCGATCCATCTGTTCGGGTATCGTTGGATCGGACGTAGCGGACCAATCAAGTGGCCCCCACGTTCACCTGACCTTACTCCCATCGATTTTTTCGTTTGGGGTTATTTCAAAGAAATTGTTTACGCCCGAGAATGTTCGAGTGAAGACGAGCTGCGACTGAAGATAAGAGAAGCCGAACGTGTCCTAAGAGAGAACAGGGCAGGTATTATGCGATTGAAAGAAAATTTTCTAAGAAGGTGTAGAATGTGTTTTGAGGCTGGAGGTGGCCACTTTGAACACCTACTGTAAATTTTATACATACATTTCTTTTTATTTACATTATGATGTGTGATTTATTGCCATACCTTTTTTTTTTATCTAGAACTTTTCTTGACCAACATCTAAAGCTAATTTTCAATAATTTTCAGCATTTTCTATCATAACTTGATCAGAAATATCTTAAAATGACAAAAAATAATTTTGCAGTAAATCTCTAGTTCTTTGATTTTTTCCACCTCGATGACTTTGAAGGCTAATTCCAGCACAAGTAGAGGGTTAAGTACCATTTTTTATCAATGATTCTAAAAGCTGAGTGTTGAGCGCTTTTTTTAAGCATACTACAAAAACCGTGAATTAGCCTTTTCACATTATTAATTTCGATTCGAAAATTTAGATCATAATCCAATTTACGTAACTTTTTCACTTGAGACCAACATCCACATAATTTTTAATCAAAGTTACGAATCTGGTTATTTAATGTATAAAAGTACAATTCATGGAGATTAAGTTACAAAAAGAATTTCACAGAGAAGTCTTGTTAATATCTTTTTTAAGATGGTCGATCAAGTCGAAAATTCTCAAAGTTCATAAAAAAATTCATAACTCGAAAACCGTGAGAAATAGCATAACATACATGATGGTGATTCGAATAGCCCATGACACGAGGGACCTGTTTTTACCTTTTTGACGTCAATCTCTTGGCCACCCTGTATTATTAAAAATAAGTTTGTCCATGTAGATGTCAGTTGAAAATTGTTTACTTTCATTAATCACAAAACTATCTCTCGTTGTTTCTGGAACTTTTGATACCTGAAAGGCTCAAAATGATGATTTCGAATTATAATAAATAAAATATTTCATTGCTAAACTTGAACGGATGAATGAGAATCGAAATGCGAATTGCTTCTTTCTCACCAGTAATACCTTCAATGATTCGCTTCTGTGAATGATCGCAGTGCACAAAAGAGAATACATCAACTTATTTCAATTACAACAGAAAACCTTGCGGAACAACTGCTTTCTTTACCCTCTCGAACATTAATTCAACCTGTTCCTTCGAGCAAGCCATTCATCTGGACCGACAGTCGAGATTCAATTCACAAGTCGGCCAAACAGGAGTTGCTACATCACGAAATGCAAGAGTAATGAACATAAGAAGGAAGGAATGCAATGATGGAGCATCTTCGAGAGCATCAAGATAAAGCTGAGAGATAAGAGTTGGCCCAGAACCATCCTTATTGGGTCCAATTCCAATTTGGAAGAGCAGGTACCTACTTAAAAAAATTCGTTATACTTATTATTGCATCGAAGTCGGCATACAACAGGTCTCAGAAAATCTCAGTAGTATATTATGTAACGAACACAAAATTGCCATTTTGAGTAAATATATCTACAAATATGTCATTTATTGTTCTTATTGCACTTGTGATTACCACACCCGATATCCCCAAATATCATATCATTTATCAATTTGGATAAATGAAAATTATTTATTGTTGAAGTTTAATGAACAATCATTGAAGATCTTTAGGAGAATTTCTGGAATGTTGAATACTGAAATTTCTTGATATTGATTTTCTATAGTCCAAGTATATGGCCTCTCACGATTTTTATTCCTGAAGTTGATGGTATGTTTGAAATACTCTGTATTGCATTTGCTATTTCATCAGCTGTGTCTAATCTATTTTTTCCGGCTTATAGTAGTTATGTCACCACCAGCGTCCACAAGAATTGTCGCTGAAGATCGACGAAAGCAGTGTCCGGTGTATAATTCAGTATTTGGCAAGTTTAAATATTTAGCAATCTCAATTAATTTATTGATGTCATTTGCCAAAGATCTTTGACATGAAGTACATTTGAGAAAAATGTATGTAATGCCCTGTTCATTTTTTTGAGGCAATTTTCTGCTTCAATTTGGCACCATATTTTAGTAAAAAGGAATAAGTATCCTTTTATTCCCCAAAGTATCTTGTTCTACGGAAATTGAGTAGAAGATTGGAATATCGGGTAGGGGTGGAGTTAGGAAATTTTGTTACAGCATAGATCCATCTTAATTTCATACGAGCAATCACCTCCTGAATTTTGTCGCATGAATAAAGAAACACCCTGTATGTAAAATTGCATGGAGCAGTGTTTTAATTTGAAGTTTTAAAGATGCATAGAAACTCTGGTGTAACGACTCCTAGCTGAAAATCGTGACCAAAAATGGTGGATCAAATGGACACTCTTGATCGTAGTGCAGGTACTAGCGCAACTCCTTTCAAGCGAAATGATATACGAATATGATATACGAACACAGATGAAACCTCGGAAACCTCCGACTTCCCCTTTGAGTGTAGTGAAATTCAGTTTGTTAACAGAAAGGCTGTATTCCATATTGCAGATTCTTGTACTTTTTTTCATATCGAGCTGGACGAAGTGTATTGAGAATATATTTGTATCGAGAAAGTAATTGGACGAACCAACTCAATTTTAAAATTAATCAGTACGCGGATGAAGCAATTATTGAAAGTTTTTTCAAACTAGGAACTATCTGATAATTCCAGAAAACAAATAATTGCATTCGATGAATTAATATCGGATACCAGAAGATTATATATTATGTCCTCCATTAAACCGCAACTCTAATTGAATCTTCTTCTGCTGTGAGATGAATCGAACGCAGAAGGTGAACAATTTGTTACGAGGATTAAAATTATAAGCAACATATCCTAGCGACTTCATTATCGGGATACGGAGAGAAATTGATGTAATCGATGATCTGACATCATTATGAATGTTCGGATATTTTTCACGGTGGATTTTACGCCGCGTTTCCTTCGGCTTTCTGTATTGTGCCATTTATTAGGGTCCATGATTAAATTCTGAATACAAAAGGAGCGAATTATCCTCGATATAAGCCTCACTGAAGATATTCGCATATAACGGCCGCGGCAGTGGGAACTAGGAACCAGGGAGGACCAAAACCACAGATCAAAGAAATACTATTCCCACCAAAAACATTCCATGGATCGAGGACTGCCAAGACTAATCCGCTCAACACCTTCCCTGTCTAGGAGTTATCAGACCTCATGAAGAACCAAGCCCTATTGTAGGCCACTCAGGAGGAATTATTACGGGACTTTCAGGCAGACAGCATCGCATGAATGATCAGAAAGAGAGTGAAGACGACCCTTCGACTACGTTTGAGGCGTTCAGGACTTCTAGTACTTTCGGAGTACCGGAAGTATATGTCCGAAGTCATAGCATTTGGAATTTATTGGCAAAAATGAGGACATTTTTGTGAGGTTTGATCGAATAATTAATTGTATAGACCTGTGGAAAATAATAAGTGAAGAATATGCCAAAAGAAATGTAAATAAAACATTTTTAGAATTTCACGAAACGGAGAATTTAATGACAAGTTTGAATATATTTTATTTTTCACTTGTATATTATCTTTTTATTTCATCTCAACCGGTGGTTATAAATACACTAATAACGCCCTAGGGCATTTTTAGCGGGCGTTCTTATTCATAACGCTCGTTGTACGGGAAGCAAATGCTAGAACGAAATTATTCATTTCGCAGAAGTGACAGCTCAACCAACAACAACAAAGTCTTAATTAATATCAAAAGTGCATTTTTCGAATGTTCCGGAAATATTATGCGATCGTCATTCTTCGGATTTCTTCAAAACCTTGACCACAAGTTCTTGATACTTTGTTTTTCGAGAAAATGTTCTTTTTTATGCAACCTTCCGCCACAGATGCACTCTTACACGTTCTGTTCATTTTCAAAGTTTCATACGATGCACCGGCCTCAGTTAAAAGAGTTGCCGAAGTCCGTCTCAAACAATGTCCTTTACATTCATTTGCATTATCATTGCAATCATCGAGGGAATATTACTTATGGTATTTTTCCCAACAGGTTGGACGGTGCATCGACCGTTTCGGAAGGTGAAGAAAATTCTTCACTCCACTGGGTCTTAAGGATATATATTTTTTTAACCGGCCTGAAAGCCCCTATTTTTTCTTCGTCTACAATAGTGAATCCTTTTGACATACCGTTTTCTGTTTCGGGTATTCCAACAAGTGAACAGCTACCCTTATCTTCTATATCAGTAATAGAACATTTTCACTAGTTCATCCCTCCTTAGTCCTCCAAAAACACTCATTATTGGAAGTACTTCATGTTATAGATGAACTTCATAAGGAGTTTCATTGATAAATGCATGGACTTTTCTTTGGACTACTTCCTATAGATTTAATTTTTCAAAACGCTATCAGCCAGGAGAAATGGGAATGATTGATATATTCATTGACTATCAGTATAGATATCAAAATAGAATATTCCGTCCACAATGTCACAGGACAAAATTTTTCGGACTGAAATATAATAAAAAAAAACACATAAACTAAATCAAAACTAAGATAACATACCAATTGTTGAAAGTTCGTCAATAACACGGTCTAATCTATGGCAATGATTTCATTTTTCAACTTCCATTAATTGAATAATATGTCATTATCCTGGTCGTAAATTAGTCTGAATTCTTCGGGTAATCAACTATTGGCAGCTTCAGCTGCATTTTCCATAAAATTATCTGGTAAATTCATATTGATTTCCATTATTTAATTCTGCGAGTCAACACAATGAAAACAGTAATAACATTCAATGATAATAATAACGACAGCAATACGCTGGGCTCTTGGTGTACACCTTCTCTTCCACATGGCCCCAAAAGAAGAAGTCGCAAGTTGTTAAATCACGAAGATCTCGGTGGACACTTGTGCGGAAACATTTCCCATTAAAGATCAATGGTTTCATTGCTTGTGTGGCACGTAGCGCCACCATCTCTCTTCAGTCCTCCACCCTACGTGAGGGTATGGTGACATCATGTATTCACTCTCTAAACTCTTTCGGCCCAAGTTACCCGATTCTGCGTCATGTGTGAAGCCTCCGGTAGGTTATGGCCCACTAGGGTTTTAACCTGGTCCACCCATCTCTTAGGTGCTCTTCCGCGCCACCATAGAAAATCATTAATAAATAATAAATAATTGATAACTTAACTTCGTTGAGTGCTATGTTTGGTCGGTACTTCTTTAGGGTATGGAGGCCTGGAGGGTTGGACAATGCAGGCGAACACAGTAAATAAATTGGAGCCCTTCGAGATGTGGCTGTACCGCAGAATACTTAAGGTACCGTGGACGGCTAGGATGACAAATGAGGAAGTTCTTAGACGTGTTAACAAACAATGTGAACTGTTTGAGATGATCAAAAACTCAAAAAGAGGAAAACAGCATACCTGGGGCATATAATTCGAAACACGAAATAACAGTTCTTGCATTTGTTAATTGAGGGCAACATCGAAGGTCGTAGAGGAATCGGACGGAAGAAAATGTCTTGGATCCGAAATATCAGACAATGAACAGGAACACTCGATGTGCAGTCGCTGATACACACCGCAAGAAATAGAGAGAAAATGGAAAATGTTATCGTAAACATCCATTAACGGATATGCATTAGAAGAAGATGAAGATAGTGCAATCTATTCACCGTAACTGTTGCTGCAGTCTCATTCTCGAAAAAGTGAGGTGCTAATGACCCCGCCCTACCATAAACCGCACCAAACAGTCACACGTTGAGGATAGAGAGGCTTTTTAACATTAACTCTTGGGTTTTCCGAGCTCCAGATGCGAAAATTTGGTTTGTTGCCGAAGCCACCGAGGTGGGAATGGCCTTATTGCTCAAGATGATTTTTCGATGGAATTCTGGAACATTTCTATGCATTTCAAGGATCCAATCAGCAAAGACACGACGTGTTGATGATTAGTCGGACGGAGTATTATTATCATTATCTCCAACACTTTCGGCTACAGCAGCAATATTCTCGGCTGTTCTTGAGCGACGTGAACGGGTTTTATTCTCCACATCACCAACTTGTCCCAACAGCTCAAATTTTCCCACCAATTTCTGTATTGCGGTTCGACAAGGTGCTTCACGGCGACCCAAGAATCTTCTTGTTACACGAACTGCCTCTGTCAAATTTTTCTCAATTTTTATAGTGAATTTCAATGCGTTGCTGAAGCGTGTATCGTTCCATTTTTATTATCACGTGAACACTATTTGCCAAATGTCAAAGAATGAGAGCTTCAAAAGTGACATCTAATAAAATAGCGGGCCATTCAAAATAACATCTTTTCTCTATTTCAGTATCGTAATGAGTTCATAACAGTACTAAAAACAGTGCTATAATGAATTCATTACAGCATCGTTTTCAGTAACATTTTTCGTTTTGTGGTTGTCAGCAATGACTTCCCAATCCTATCAAATTTCAGCAGACGTCGATTTGGAAATGTCAGTTTTCGTATTTCCTAAACATTCACACCAACTGTCAAGACAAAATATGAAAGTCACTAGGACCTATAATTCGAATTTTCCATTGAATCTCGCAAAATTTTACTGAAATAGAGAAAATATCGTCTAATACTCGTTACAGAATGCAATTCCAATACTCATGCGTTCTTATTGGAATAGGAGCCCATTATGCAACTAGTTTAAGAATATAGATACTATTCTTGGAAAATCCTTCAACCTGTCAACCTTTTCCGCAATTTTTTCAGTATTCTATTAGCATATTTAAAGACGAACAGAATCAAAATCTATCGTAAATGAACATTTCTGACTGAAAATCCCATAATTACCAACATTTGGTAAAATGATAACGTTCTTGTCCAAATTGGAAAATTGTGATCAAATGACTCAAAGACGCGAGGAATGGATTCTTGTTTTTTCCTGTTCGAAAAAACTTGAATTCTTGGATTGTGCCAGTACTGGTATTATATAACACGGCCCTTCACCCGATATAGGCTTAACGCTGTTTCGGGTTATTGTATACCTACGCCCGGAAAATGCTCGATTCAAAAAAAAAATAATCATCACCTGCCTCCAGAATTCTATCAAGCGGTCATATAATTAATTAGTAAGGTTCTGTAAGGCATGCGAGAAAAAGCAGCGTTCTCAATTTCAGTTCCACGTTAATTCCTATGTCATTGTCCCCGTAAAAAAACTGCCTCTCTGCCGTCGACTCTTCGAGCCAAATCTGAAATTCAATTACAATTTCAAAGCGAGTAGTCTTATTGCAACCATCCAAGAACAGCTAATTAATCGCCTCAATTATTAGTCCCGGGATGATCGTTGACTTTTACGCAAAAGTGAATGAATGCTCGGGTAAGTCCGTGTTTTTATTCCCGGTAAGGCTGCCTCGTTTCTTGTCGAAGGATAAAAAACGAGCTGTCGACTGCCAACTATGATGTAATGATTCTAATGATGATAAAAGGAATCCTGGCCGACTGCAGGCCAAATACGGACTATAATCCAATTCCGATAAAATTATCTTATTATCGGAACTGTATTGTGCTTCGCACTGATCTCTGACCAAAGATGGAAAAGCGAATCGGCATTGTTACGGTATGCCGTCTGGCGTTCTATTTCCCTCATCGCCATTGAAATCTGTCCATCAAGAAGTTTGAGATTATAGTCTACTCTGATAGTTGGAAGAAGTTGAATAAGTTTCTTCGAGGAGATTATCCGACACACACCTGCGACATTGACAGGGGCAATTGCCTAAGTGAGATCTATTAATGAGGCATCATATAACACGCGGCCACTCACGAAGGCTCAGTTTTTGGCATTTTATGGGACTTTCGCACCCGGTATAGATGAATGATAAAAAAATGCCATAAAATACTCGGAACGGAGTCCTCGTGAGTGGGCCGCATTTATGCTGCCGTACGAAGGTATCTCCTTCCGAACATCAATAAAACGTTTGTGGATCTTTTCGTACAACTTCAACTTCTCCCATTATGAAGGGTTTTCCAATGAGAGGTGATATTTTGAATGCTATTTCGGTAGATGTCACTTTTGAAGCTGTCATTATTTGACACTTGATAAATAGAAACTACGCCATTAATAAATAGAATAAAACCCTGGACGTCGTTCAAAAAGAGCCATGAATTCTGCTGCTGTAGCCGAAAGTGATGGCCCAGGTTTGCCCATCCCTCGTTCCTTGGAATTCGGTATTCCACATACATTATTACACCTTTTATTGCATAAAGATTTGGCTCTAAAGACTTACGAAGTTCAGTTAACACAAGAACTCAAGCCGACCGATCAGGATTGGGTCCTAAGAATGCATGAAAATGATCTGGAATTCCAATCTAAAAATCATCTTGAGTGATTCTATTTCCACATCGGTGGCTTCGTCATCAAGCAAAATTGTCACATCTGGGGTTCGGAAAACCCAAGACTTATTATTGAAAACCCTTTTTTCACTAAATATGTAACTGTTTGGTGCGGTTTATGGTCTGGCAGGGGTCATTGGACCTCACTTCTTCGAGAATGGGGCTGAAGCAACAGTTACAGTGAATAGATTGCGCTATCGAGAGATGAGTAATGATTTGTTAAGGCCGGAATTGGATGGTATTGACCTGATCCATGTCCACTCTCAACAAGACGGCGCTACGTACCACACAAGCAACGAAACCATTGATCTTTTACGGGAAAAGTTTCCGGACCGGGTTTTCTCTCGAAGAGGTGATCACAATTGACCACCGAGATCTTGTGATTCAACACCCCTGCGACTTCTTCCTTTAGGGCGATGTGAAAGAGAAGGTCTACGCCAAGACCGCAGCGTCGATTCAAGAACTGAAAGATGGTATTCGTGAGATTATCAAGGTACAGACGACCACAAGTCAAAGGCTCACCCTGTATATATCGTGTGGTATAGCATTGTCGTGGAGACAATAGATATTTTTTCTTCAGATTTTCATGATGTACAGGATGGCCAGATTTCGATGGTTTAGTACTACAACTCCTAAACTATAAAAGATAGAGAAAAAGTAAGATGCATGTCATGTTCTCTTTTTCCGAAAAACAGAAATTGCTGAAAACCCCAAGTTGCTACGGCGTCTAGTTTCCGAGCTACAGGGCGATTTTGTTATTTGGTCCATTATTATTATAATTGGCTATAACTTCCGTATTATAGGATCTACGTTCTCGAAATGAACACATCTTTAGGGCACTTTTTTACTGCTTTTCATCGGTGCTATTGGATTTTTTGTATCTGCTCAAATTTCGGAGCTATAACAAAAAAAATTCAAATAGTAACCATAGTGGGAAATGATATTTCCAAATTCATCTTTCTTCGACGATTTCAAAAATATCTATCATGATATACTCCCGAGTTCACTATATATCGAAAATTCCGAAAAAACACTTTTCGTTCAACAAAATCCAAGCAGGCTTTGATTCTCTACCTTCAAAACTGAAGCGGTCATAGAACTCATAGAATTTCATGTCTTATTTATTTTCACTTGTCAAATTCAATTCAGTTTCGTATCGTCTGGCGCTTCTAAAATTCTTATTAATATCGCATCATGCCTTAAGAGAATTATTGAACATATAATATGCTTGAATGTTTTATACAAGCAAATTATGACGCTGATAATGCATCTCAAATATATTTTGATAGATATCCTCAACGAACTCAGCCGCAGAAAAGTATATTCACAAGGCTAAATAATAACCTAATGGCTGTTGTTTCATCTAAGTATTTTAAAGCTTTTCAGTTTTCAATTTAACAGATAAATCATACTAGAATCAACAAGTTGGATCTGAGTAATTATAAAGCTAATAATTCCTGAATCAATTTGGCAGCTTACAATAATTGTGAGATATCGAATTCTATGATCTTCTAAGAACTTTAAAAGCGCCAGACGATACAACAATGATGAAACTGTATTGAATTTGACAAGTGAAAATAAATAAGACATGGAATTCTATGACCGCCTCAGTTTTTAAGGAAGAGAATCAAAGCCTGCTTGGATTTTGTTGAACTAAAAGTGTATTTTCAAAATTTTCCATATATAGTGAACTCGGAGGTAGGTATATCATGATATACAGGGTGTCCGGTAAACCTTGTACAATATTGAAACTGGTGATAGACCAGGTCATGACTGTTCAGAATATCAGAATTTCACCTCAGTAAAAATATCACCATTTTCGAGATAATGGCCATTTTCTAAATATCTAGAAAATCACTTATAATCGAAATACCACTCCTTCCAAAAATAATTATACCAACTTTCATACTATTTTAGAGTCTGGACAAAATGGGCATTCTTTTGTTATGAATGTTCACCTCCACGTTGTCCAGACAATAATGTCAAACTTTCGTTAATAGAAATTGGTGGGATTCCAATCTGGCATTTTACCTCTATTTCTTGAAAAATGTATCAAGTTCTGAAAAACTGTTTTGTACGTCTGAAAGCATCACTCATCATTGATCTTCAGCAACAAAGATATTTGAATTAGCACTCAAAAAACGGAGGTGAGGTAGTGATTTTCTAGATTTTTAGAAAATTCCTATTATCTCGAAAATGGTGATATTTTTACTGAGGTGAAATTCTGATATTCTGAACAGTCACGACCTGGTCTATCACCAGTTTCAATATTGTACAAGGTTTACCGGACACCCTGTATATTTTTGAAATAGTTGAAGAAAGATGAATTTGGAAATATCATTTTCCACTATGGTTTCCATTTGAAAAAAAAAATTTGGTATAGCTCCGAAATTTGAGCAAATATACAAAGAATCCAGTAGCACCGATGAATTGCAGTAAAAAAGTGCCCTAAAGATGTGTTCATTTCGAGAACGTAGATCCTATAATACGGAAGTTATAGCCAATTATAATAATAATGGACCAAATGACAAAATCGCCCTGTACCTCGGAAACTAGACGCCATAGCAACTTGGGGCTTTCAGCAATTTCTGTTTTTCGAAAAAAGAGAACATGACATGTATCTTACTTTTTCTCTATCTTTTATAGTTTAGGAGTTGTACTACTAAACCATCGAAATCTGGCCATTCTGTACAGTTCAGGAGATATTCGAGAAAATATGCGGGAGTTGGAAACTTCTTCTCATCTGCGAAGAGCTCAAGCAAAATGTATTGATCAGCGGAAAACGGTTAGATTCGAAAAAAATTCTTGAAATAATATGAACCCCCTTCCACGCGCGTCCTTCTATTGAGTATTCATCTGAATTATGAATGAATACCTAGTGAATACTTTTCTCTTATTTATTCAATTTCAGGATTTGCGATTGCAAGATGCATCAAGAAATTATCTGACTGACTGGGTTTGATTTATTATTAAGTTTTAACAATGAGAGTGATAAGATCACTGAGCATAAAGCAATGTTTGCAAGAGGTAATCAATATTTCCAGGTGTAATTGAAAAGGTGACCGTATCTGATCTGGTGTCGATAAGACTCTATCTTGATCACCTTTCACGCTCTTGTTGGAAAAGTTGTTCGTTACCTGATATCTCGTATGTCCTCAGACGGTTAGGAAATCTTTGATTGTATCTGATAACCTAGACGGTAACCGTTTTATGATGAAAGATTGCTTCGGTTTCCAGTCTTTCGTGTCAGAATCAATTGAAATGGAATAGATTCGATTTGATAACTCCACTGGCGAATACCAGTTTTTGGCATTCCGGTAATATTCGTGATATTTATGCGACACGCGTTCGATAACAATCTTAATTTGGGGTTTTCAGGAGGCAGCAGTTATCAATTCTGAAACGTTTTGGATCTTATTGCATAACGAGGTTCCTTGAAGGTATTCTGCAAATATTTACATTCACTGGTCATTTTAGAGTTTTCGAGAGGTTTTATTGATCCTTTTGGGGTTAGAACCAAGTAGCATTTTCATTTTGATGTTAATAATAGGAATGTGAACCATTGTAAAAATTATAAAAGGCCACCGAATTTAGAGTAGAAAAATCTAATTGAGGTGGGCGTTCAATGTAGTGTGTTGCATTTGCAAATGGTTTCACTTCGAGAACTAAAATTTTGTGGGTAAAATCAGAAAGGATTGGAGTTCTTAATGAAATAACTGAAATTGATTTCATTTCAAAAGTTCTTGTTTTTTTCTTTAAAAAATAACAGTTTCATTTCAAACGAAAATTTCGTTCAGAAAAACAACTTGAAATACGGAATTGGCAGAGAATGGCCAAATTCAATATATGGCGAGAAGTAGTTCCTACTTTACCCACATATTCACTCATTTCAGAGTTCAGCGATTTTCGGATAAAGAGCGTCATTATACATTTCATTCATAATCAGAGAGATATATAGTGATAATGTGAGTTCTATGGAGATATTCCATAAAATGCTGTCGTGCCTCTATCGGATTAGTTTTCCTACTCGCTCTAAACGGCGACCTTCAACTGATTCAATAGAATCCTTTTAATCACATTCGAAATAAAAAAGGTTGCCAAGACTTACACACTCACTATTGAAAAGTTGCAAGCCTAACTCAACAAAACCTACATTATGGTCGAAAAGTATGGCTTAGCTTATTCGTGGCTGTCACTCCCATTGTGATGAAGTGAGTTTTTGGGATTCAATAATGTAGATTGTGTTGATTTAGGGCTTCAATAATTAGGCCCTGTAGGGTTTGAGCCTATTGGTCTTGGCAACCTTTTTCAAATGGAATTTTGGATTTTTGGAGGGATTTCGTTCCTTTTCCATAGGTGTCCCATTGCTTTCTATTTTTTCTGGTTTTATCTGTTGATCGTGCCTCATCATATATCCCTTTTCTCATAGCCCACTATAAATTTTTGACTAATACAAAATTATCTTGAACTTCCTAACATTGCCAAGAATGAAGTGACAATGCTAGATCAACTCGTAGATAGCAGCTGCATTAAGGATGAAGACTAGTGCAAAAGCGGTCACGCCATTAGAATTCCATCCAACGAATGATCTTCTTCGTAACGACTCTTATCTTCGTCGTTCCATTTTTCTTTCAATGATCAATGTTTTGGATAAATAGAACCAACAGCAGCTGAGCTTTCATATAAACTTCAGTTCTCTATAATTTTCGCTCTTCGTTATTGCCCAAAAAATGAAGGCTCAAAATGTCGTGTGAGAAGTTTTCACTCTCATATGAAATCTTGAATTTTGGAACAAATCGTACGACAGTTTCCGAGAATCTGAGATAGGGTTTTCTAAAACGTCAGATCATCATAAAAATTTCATCGAAAGAAATAAGACACTAATCATTTGCCATTATAAATAATAACAAATGAAATGAGAATACGAATTAGGTCTCCCTTACCGTTCACCCCATTACAGCGATTGGTCCAACGTCAACTGAGAATTGCAACGACTGCAGTCTCGCCCTATTTATGACTCATCAGGGTGGAATATCCCAAAGTTGACGCTGGATGGAAAATCTTTTCGTCAAGATATGGATATCTGGTCGCGCATTATTTCGATGAATAATTAATGAGCGACATCTATCCACCTTCAGAAAAGACTGCCCTCTCGGTGATTGAGTGAACAATGAAGAAAACTTTCTTCAAAATCGCAACACCAGATTGTGAATTTCAACGTTGATAACGTAATAAATCAAGTCACCTGGGAAGCATGGAGACGTTCGCAGTTGGTAGGTTCTTTAAAAACCCAAAAAAGTAGATAAATAATAATTATTAGTCACATTTCATTTGTTATTATTTATAATGGCAAATGATTTGTGTCTTATTATTTCTTTCGATATTCACATTCCATTTGTTATTCTCTCTAATGGCAAATGATTTGTGTCTCATTTCTGTCGATTGAAAAGGTAGCACCTTATCGCTTAAATGATTTTGTATCATATTTATTATTTATAAAAATTTAAAACAAAAATGATGGAATGAAATTACTAAACTACAAAGTAAATTAGTCAATAAACACTGAAAAAGGGACAGAACAAAAGCAACCTAACATTACAAAAGTGACTTCAAATAAAATAAAAAATATTAGAAGGTCCGATTATTGCATCTTGACTGTTACAAAACAAAGAGAGAAAGATGAAATATGTCGAAGTGCACGAAAACTTAGGTGTGATATCAAAAATAAAAAGAACAAATATATCAGGAACTACGCCGAGTCTCTGTGGTCTAACCTTACTTCAAATCAAACAACAAACTAAATAAACAAGGAAAATGAAAATCTTGGACTAATTTTTGCTGTCTTTAATCCGAAATCTCCTGCAGTTGACGTTTTCGGGATTGAGGTGGATGTGCAAGAATTGGTCTTTTTTAATGAAAGGACAACAGTGTTAAATGCGTGTATCCTCGAATTAGAATCTATGACTAGTACTGGAAGAGTGATGAGCCAAACCCGAATGTTGCTCGTTGTTACATCTGATATTACATTGGTATTGATATAATCTCTTCTTCAAATATTGCTTCGTTTCACCTATGTAGCATGAATCACAAACGCCGCAGTCAACCTTATAAACAACACCACTGTTTGACATGGTAGTATTGAAAAAACGTGAAGAATACTCTTATTGTCTGAAATGATTGATTATTCCGAAAATATAAACCGTTTATCATTTTCAAGTAGTTTTATAGTATTTTGGAGTGGATTTATGAGTCGATCACGCTGTAAATTTTATACCAGGTGGAATATTGGATGACGAATGTGTACTATGATTTATAAATAGATCAAACACTCTACCGAAATTCAGGTCATTTGAAATAACGGTTTCGAAGATGTGGAAAGAAAAGTGTTTTTTTAATGGATTTTCAACATCCTGTATCTCTAGAAAGGAAAACGGATTTTTGAAAAATGGCATGGAAAAGAAGAGTTTCGTTTGATGAGAGGAATCTGCAGTTAAAATATATGTAAAAGTGAAAGATTCACCCTGAATATATAATCCATTCACAATTATAAAATCACAACTCTGGCCTTGGAAATTTGACACATTCCACTCTGTATCGAAGTTATGACGTTTTTCAAAATATTTTTATATTCCAAGTCAACACTATGTTGCCCTTTCTACATTCTTAGCGTATTTCTCAGAATGTGAATTTATTCGGAAATGAATGTGATGGACGAAAATAATTAACGTTTATATGAATTAATAGAAAGGATTCCTTTTCTGGTTATTTGCATGAAAACTACAGGAGATCACTGTTGAAATATATTATTTTTCGCCATGGAAGAAAATTGCATTGCTTTCACATAATTTTCATATGCATGCTTGTGAAGATTTAACGTTTATTATCCTCTTGAACTGAAAGTTCAAGACTTGGCGATTCTAGTCAAGAATTCATTGAAAAAAATCAACCCAAAGATATAAGATGCATTGATTGGTAATTACAAGAATCAAGAATGTCAATTTTATTTTATTGATAACTTTCTTAAAATCAATGTTGGGATACAAAACTCGGCTGCGTTTGTCCGAACAACATCTAAAGAATACATTTTTCACCATCTCGACCTTTGAAAGGCGTTTCTTATAGGAGAATTAGGTCTAAGTTCCACCTCATTAGTGCTCAGATATCGCCAAATTTCTTAGAAAATCTGAAAAATATCATCCTAACAATTTGTAAACCTAACAAAATGTGGAATATCTTTGATACTTTTACTTTGATGTGAACAAAGAAACTGGCAACGTCGTTTTGTCATTAACGATATTTTCTGTGCGCGCACTGTCTTTTTATCATATGTTCTGTGCTTTTCATCAGGGGCACCAACTCCTGAAAATGAAACCATGACCTCCTATGTGATTAAATAAAAGTGAATGGAGTATATGTACCTACCTATCATATATCTAATAACATCAATATGGATTATACCCCTGCTTTTCACAGTCTCAATGTGAAGCCAAATCTTTGGTAGGTAACGATTGAGTTGTACGCTTGCGTCAACTGGAAATGCAAAAATTTCGAGAAATTTAGAGGTTATGTTTATTCTGAAAGATAACAAGAAAATAGATATTGAGAATGAAAATATGTCATTTAAATACTTTCAGTTCAATTTTAGAATATGAATAGAAGTTAACAATGATATTCAGGACTTGAAGAAAACGGAATAAAGTGATTGAAACATTTCACATGAAATTGTGAGGTTATGATCAAAAATATTCACATGAAGTTAAGAAAGACATACGTTTCACGACATAATACGATGTGTCGGAGAGAGACAGATTTAAAAAAAAATTTTCATTCTCAATATTGCCGCACAAGCGCAGATCTGGATTGTTACCAAATCCCAGCTTCAGTTTTGATTGGCTCATGGCCCATATAGGAATTATTGGATATATGGTACCTATAGACCCACACCCCTGTCATAACTTTTCGAGGGTTAGAGATTTTCAAATTCCCTCATAGTTTTTGTGATTATTCTAGCCTAGATTTCACACCAAATTTCACCTTTCTGCGATTGATCTCGAATATGTTCGTTTTTTCGTTCGAGAGTTATCGTGTTCAGTTACGAACGGATCAGCATAATGTGCATTAGAAACACCTAGAATTGTGAATGAAAAATTTGCATATTTGATATTCAGAATCAATTGCATCTTTAAAATAATTAATTTCAATTTCACCCGTTCCTACTGAAGGGCATAACTTATTAGTCTGAAGCGACATCTGCTCAATATTGAAAGTCCTTAGACATTCCTGCAAGAGCTCGTCTCGATTATAGGCTTATTAATCTTGATATTTATACTTCATTGTCGACTGGGGTATGCTGAGAAATTATTTCGAAATGGTCAACTTGTCGGAATAAATCTAAGATGCGATGTAATCTGAAGATTAGACCGTATCATCTATGCTAAGCTCATTAGAACTGTAGCGAGGTGCCAATTATATAACAGATTTTGAAAGGATGACGCTACTGAATTATTTATCTGTCTCCGACTTGTCCATGCAATCAACGTTATTGGATGAATCGTTATTTCAAGAGGTAGAAACCAATTGATAAAGTACGAGACATTCATCTCAAAGAGCTCGCGCATCAAAACCAACATGTGGAAAAATCAGCATATAAGCTGAATAGTCAAGCAACAAGAATTATTTTTTGAAGATCGCCTAAACGAGGATATTCGAATATGAACAGAATGAAGAAATGAGTTTCAATGGCTCATAATATTCATAAGGAAGTAGTCTTGCCCTTATCAAGCTTTCAGATCATTCTCAGTACTCCATTGTAGCTGTTGATGTGCTTATTTCGCGAAATTTTTTGGTTACTTTGACTAGTCGAAGTATCCAAAAGTAATGGAATCTGAATAATAAATCTTGAAATAATGAATTAAGATCAAAGATTAATTTCGAATAAATGGATTTTTTCTACAAACTTCAAAAAATGACAAGGTTCGCGCATAGACAGCAATATGCGAAGTGAGCCTTTTTTTCATTTTCCTTCGTTACCTTGACACCGTGCGCGAAGTAGTGTGCGAAATACTTACTTCGCACACTGCATGTAAACTACATGGGATTTTCATATTTAATTAACCTTTATGTTCCTCAATCAAGCAAAAATCCAAGAAATCATTTATTTATTACTGTTTAACAATAATTAAGGCTTTCAAATTGAGAGAAATTCAACACTTCCTAATTTTATTTATTACTAGCTGGCCCGGCGAACTTTGTACCGCCTGAATTATACTCAAAAGTAGGCAAAATTAAAGTTCAAAATATACAAAATTTTAATAATTTCGTAATTCACATGGAAAGAATTCTCTTTATGTAAGCGGTAACTAATTGTTGGACTTGAACATATAACTTTTTGTTTTTAATTGTTGTACAGTTCTCTTTTTGCAGTACCTCATGTGACTCTGAATAGCAGGAGTATAATCCATATTATACCTTTCCTCTTATATGAATCAAAATGTCAAGAATATGAACAAAAATTATTCCTTTAATGAACTATCGACTATTAACACAGTCCGTCGATCAGAATTGAAAAATCAGTCATTTGTTAATAGCCCAACCTGAAGTGGCAAAAACAAAACTTTTCTTATATTCCCAAAATCTAATCAGTGGTCACACCATTATTTTAGACATCTTAGCTATGCTGCTAAGCTCAAAATAATGGGTAAACATCTCAGTTGGTGGAGCAGCGCGATTCGCATTATTCCATGGATATGAGCTGTCACTCTCTCTTCAATTTGTTCAATTTAGTTGACGATATCAAGCTCGTTAGAAGACAAATCGAGATGTTAAAATGTCGATAGTACGATCGACACGGCAAAATTATTAACACTGTGAATTATGTTGAACTCATATTCAAATTTATTGATGGTCATTCGACCAGATCAGATTAGACAACCCATGAAACATTATTGTAAATCATAAGTGAAAGCCCGATGAGCAAACGTTTCAAAATTATTGACGCTTACAATACTGTCTCTGTGCGAACAGAAACACGAATATAATATGTCAATTAGTAATTATGGGCAATTTTGGATTCAGTTATTTCCGCAAATATATCTATTACCCAAACAGAAATCTGAAAGCATTTCAAAAATAAAGAAAAAAGATGAAGATGGCCAACTCACATTTGAAACTGATCGTCAAAATCAGATACTTGATCTTTCGGTAAAAATTCACTGTTCCACCAACTTGAGATAAGTTTACCCGCTTTTTGATCTGGCAATAGACTTCCATGTTACCATGAGTTCTATGCGAATCACATATCGCCATCATTTAACAGCAGTAATAGAGAGTTGAAGTGCGCACGATACGTAAGGCTTTACGTACACGTTAACGTAGGAAATATAACGTTTACGTCTGGTTTACGGATTGAGTGAAATTTGAGTTGAAGTGTTCATGTGCATGCGTGGTTGATGAACGTTAACGTGCATGTCAACCGTTAACGGTTCCTAACCTATAAATTTGAGTGTATTTTGTTTTCTGTCAACGAAATAATTTTAGAGTTGGATTTGATGAAATTCTACTGAAAATAGAAGCTATTTTTTAAGGTAAGCACGTCGTTATACATGTTAAATTAGGCTCTATTTCTGAAAATTTAATTCCAGATGGAAGGTATTCTTGATGCAGCGCAACTTGGGGATTCAGATTTCGAGGATGATATGGATGAGGCAATCTTGTTACATATATTTAACAATGATCCTGTTGGTAATCGAGCATTGCTTTATGGACGATTCACTCTGGACAATGTATCCAATACCGAGGCAAAAAATTGGTTTCGCTTTGAAAAATGTGATATTCCTCGCCTTGCAATTGCATTAGGCCTTCCGGAAACTATAACGACGGAAAACAACATTACATTGAATAGTATGTTCTCTTTATAGGTTTAATAACAATGTTTTAACATTCTTACTATTTTCTAGGTGTGGATGGTTTATGCATACTCTTAAGAAGGTTTGCATATCCTAATCGCCTCGTAGATTTGGAATCTATATTTGGTTATTGTTACAAAAGTATCTCCAGCATTATTAACACTGTTATGATGGTCATATACAATAATAATAGCCATTTATTGGAAAACCTTGGAAACGTGCCATGGTTGAATGAAGCCAAGTTGAGAGCATATTCAGAGGTATGTAATATACTTATAAAAATGATATTGTCATGTGTAGGTCCTTTAGATCATTTACAGGTGCTTGTGAATTCACATTCTAAAAATATATTTATTTTAATCTAAACGATGTATAAAACAAACAGAAAACCTGAATGTGTTATGAACCAAAAAAAAAGCCATATAGCATTAATTTCAAGCCAAGACCCATTCTATTTCTATAAATTATTTTAGCAAATGGATCCCGTCTGCTTCCAATTTTTAATTTGAAATTATTATTTTGCTTGTTTTTTACTTGTCATTTTATATATTATATAGTTTTATACTCTCATCACTTTCAGGCAATAATGGAAAAAGGTGCTCCCATGAACAATTGTTGGGGCTTCATAGATGGCACTATCAGACCAATTTGTAGGCCAACAGAAAATCAAGAGGAGTATTACTCTGGGTACAAAAAAGTGCATTGTGTGAAATACCAATCAGTTTTATGCCCTGATGGAATTGTGATCAGTCTGAAAGGTGCTTATCCTGGTCGCCGACATGATGCAGGAATGCTAAGGGAGTCAAGACTTTATGAAGAACTTCTCCAGTACACGATATTTGGGAGTCAGAAGTATGTCATTTATGGAGACAAAGGCTATGGCTTGAGGGAATTACTATTGAGGCCATATACTGAACTAGAAATAGTAGGACACCCAGAACGTCAAATTTTTAATACGACGATGAGTAGTTTAAGAATTGCTGTTGAATGGGGATTCCAAAAAATAGTACAGGAATTTGCATTTGTGGATTTTAAGAAGAACCAGAAGCTTTTACTGCAGGAAATTGGCACCATGTACAAAACATGCATGATTTTGACCAATTGCCATACCTGTTTATATGGAAGTCAGACCGGTACATACTTCAACATTCAACCTCCACAGCTGGAAGAATATTTAGGGAATTGAATGTTCTGTTGTGATGTAAAATAATTTAAGAATTATTAATTATTTTCTGTGTTAATATATTTAGTTAGAAGATAAAATATTGGCTTATTGTTTCGATTCTTTCAGAGCATCAATCTGAGCCATTATTTAAGAGAAGAATATTATACTTATATACCTAATAAAAAAAGTTTAAACTACTAGAAGAGTTTTTTTGTCTTCACATATTAAATAAATAAAAAAACTAATCTGGAATAAAACAAAATCAAATATATAGTAACTTCTTTATGAATTTACCAACTGAATGTAAAATGTACAGAAAAATAAAAAAAGTGAAAGTCCTAGTACATATCACATCACACAGATCAATTACAATCACAGTAGTATTACCACAAACATTAAAATCACAGTAGCGTTTCAGTAATTTCTTAAATATAAAGTAAATAAAAAAAGTAATCTGGAATAAAACAAATATCTTCATGAATTTTCCAACTGAATGAAATCTAATAAAAAAAATATTACAAAAAAGTGAGTCCAAGTACATATCACATCACACAGATCAATTACAATCACAGTAGTATTACCACAAACACTAAAATCACAGTAGCGTTTCAGTAATTTCTTAAATATAAAATAAATAAAAAAAGTAATCTGGAATAAATAAATATCTTCATGAATTTTCCAACTGAATGAAATCTAATAAAAAAAATATTCCACAAAAGTGAGTCCTAGTACATATCACATCACACAGATCAATTACAATCACAGTAGTATTACCACAAAGATTAAAATCACAGTAGAGTTTCAGTAATTTCTTAAATATAAAATAAATAAAAAAAGTAATCTGGAATAAAACATAAACATATATCTTCATGAATTTTCCAACCGAATGTAGTATAATAAAAAAAAAATAGGAAACCTTAATAATCACAGATGACCTAGTACCTATCACAACCATTCAATACAATTTCGTATTGTGTTGTGCGTTACTTATTGAGCAATATTTTAATTAGTTCTTGCTGGTTAGCAAATAAATCCAACTCAACTTTCAACCTTCTTTCTTCCATTTCCAGCCTTTTTTCTTCTATTTCTAACCTTTTTTGTCTTTCCTGTTTATCCATTTCAAATCTATTTTCTTCCAATGACTGTTTTCTTTCTTGAAGTCTTAATTCTCTGCACCTTAACTCATATTGTTTTTCATTTTTTTTTTCTAAATAATTCACCTTGGTTTGTTTCAAATTTGTGCTATTCCTTTTTCGATTTGGTCCTGAAATAATTATTCTTCATTATTTTTAGTACCAAATGATTGTGGAAGGATATGGTGTTCAAGTTATTTTTATTCTATTTAGGCTGGACGCAGACCTATACAATATGTCGCCAACAATTCTGTCTGGGACATGGTTGGCTGAAAAATATTGTAAACCAAAACACTTGTGTGCACCCTAGTTTGAGCTTGCATATTCACTATTTACTGATCAGGTGGTTACTGACAAATATAGCTTGAAATTGGAAAAAGCAGTGTGAAAGTAAATTTTTGTTTTACATGTCCTATCATGTGTGTGTGTAACACATCTCCATATAAACTTGAACACCGCAAACAAACCGACACGTTGAAGACATATTGTACAGATATGCGGCCACCCTAAAAATTACACAATACACATACCCATTATTTGTGCCTGAGCCAGAGACCTTTTTTTTGTAATTATTTTTGGTACATTTTCTATTGGCGAAGGAATAATTTCACTTTGGTTTTCTGGAATATCGATAAAATTGGTACTTTCGATAATTTCCGGAAAGTCATGAGGAACACATTCAAGTGGTTCAAATAGGTGGAAACTTTCGTTTGATTTATCAGTACCTGAAAATTGATATTGTGATTATATGCACTATTGTAGTGAATAGTAAATGAAGGTGTTATATATAAATCCCAACATGTGTGTATTTGATTAAATTGTTACAGTACAGGTAACATTCATATCGAAATATCTTTATCATACCATTCTCCGTTGAATCATTTCCAAATGAAGCACACGCTTCCTCTCTGGCTTGAAATCCTTCTTGGAATGATGTTTTGCTTTCAGCAGCTTGTGTGGTAGTTGTACATATTTTCTTTTTCTGGTTTTCAGAAATCAAAAAGAGAATTTGCTGAAGCAAATCATCAATTTCTGTGACTGAGATTTCAATTCCTGATCTGAAATTTGAAAATAAAATTGAAAAACAAACTTCATCCAAAATTGAAATAATAAAAAAATCAGTTTACTTGAAGTAGATATGGTGTAAGGCATCTCTATATTTCCATAAACAAATAAAAAATCAATAGGTGGAAAGATGATTTCATATTTCGATCCAATCCTAAAGCTCTTCAATGTTTCTGTAAATCCAAAAAAGAATCAGTGATAATTTTACTATTCAAATTGCTCACCGAGGCCCAGATCTCACTTAATTAAACAACAGAATTACCTGAATTTCTCTTTCAAGATAATAAAAGTTCATTCCTATTAATGCTATCATTACTAGAACATATAAAATATTCAAGGATCAGCATTTTCATTCACTAATTAGGTATGTACTTACTTTCCCTTCAATGATTCAGCCTTGAGTGAATATTTCTTCACCAGATTTTGAATCCTCTCTTTCAGGGTTCTAATGCTGATACTTTTTCCAGTTATTTGTATCATATTGGTTTGGATCAGAGTCCATCTTTTTGGATCTTCATAAGGATTCTGGCCGTAAACCTCTCTTGCCAAGTGCAGGTCAAAGTCTTCCGTAAAGCGGAATCGGGTTTTCGACATGTTTCTGTTTTAACTAAAGGTAAATATGGTTTGGATTTATTGGGAAGGCAGTCCACAAGTAGGACTCTTTTTCCTTTAGCTCGAGCTTTCGGAATAAGTTTATTCCTTCATCAGGAGCAGGTATTGAGGTTTCGTTTTTGGTGGTATTTTTAAGGTTTGGGAGAAATCGTACAACCTCCCGAACTGGGCATAATCGACAAGTTCTTTAAAGGGTTACCACTTTGGACAGCATTATTTATTAAAATTGCTCTCTGTATAAATAATGCTGTCCAAAGTGGTAACCCTTTAAAGAACTTGCCGATTTTGCCCAGTTCGGGAGGTTGTACGATTTCTCCCAAACCTTAAAAATAACACCAAAAACGAAACCTCAACTCCTGCTCCTGATGAAGGAATAAACTTATTCCGAAAGCTCGAGCTAAAGGAAAAAGAGTCCTACTTGTTTTTTGACTGCCTTCCCAATAAATCCAAACCAAATTAAAATCAAACAGTCGATAACCACTCACATATACTAAAGCTAAATCTGGCTAAATACTCAGACAGTCAGAATTGAACAAAGACTTATAAACTAAATTAGTAAATTGGAATTGGAATTGAATGATGCTTTTTAGAGGTTATGGATATCTACAGAATATCTACTTCGAATTTAAAATTCGGCCATTCGGACACAGACCAGTCTGTGAATCTGTGATTCGGAGCTTATCGGTATCATTCGTATATTCTTCGGTTTACGTACGTTCATTTATAAGGTATCCGTGAGAGAACGCTACGTTACGTACACCCGTAAACTCATTTTCAACGTTAACGTAAAAACCTGACGAATGCGCGTGCGTAGATGTCAATTATTACGTTAACGTTTACGTTCATGGCAGCACTTCAACTCTCTAATATCAACCTACGACTACGTACAGTGACAGTCTGTACGACTGCGCATCAACGGTAGCGACACCTAGTGGCCTTATTCAAAAGAAGGAAAAGCATTTCCTGCAAAAGTAAAACTGTCATCATTTTTTTCGAAGTTTTATTGTATTTTAATAACCAGACCGAAGACGATTCCATAAATGAAGTTTCATAACAAACAGTCCATCCGATCTCTAGTGTAACCAACATCTTTCTTTTATATATATAGATTTACAATGTTAACATTTATGGTGCAGTCAGTGCACGAACGTTTGTAGAAAAAATTTTGTTGGCATCTCATGCGCGAAATACTTTGGTGATCTCGACTATTTTTTTTTCACTCGGCTGCGCCTCGTTGAAAAAAAAAACAGTTCTCGATCACCAAAGTAGCATTTCGCGCACTAGATACAAAAATAACTATATTTTTATCGAAACATTCCTTTTAATAAATACGTCACGCTTTATTTCGTATATTCGATGGAGAAATTCATTGAAAACTCTTGAACTCAGAGGGCCATAAATTACTAAGGTGTGAGCCTTCTTTATTTCTCCTTTGTAGGTTTTATATCGCCAAACTTCTGGGGGAACAAGCATAAATTTTAAATTCGTTTGATAACGCGATAAAATTTTTATGTGAGAATGTGTTGTTGCAATGTGACAGTTCAGTTTTTACGACTTTGTGATCGTTTCTTTCCGTTTCTTCGCACCCAATTCAATGTGGAAAGTGATTTTATTACTGGAGTCAAATTCTCAATCCGACTTGATCCAACTATTCGCATAATAAAGTTCGTTATTACTGTTACAAACAACAATTTTGACTTTTGGAATATCCATAAATCGAATTAAATGGAATGTGGAGGTTTGTTCATAAAAATATGTTCGTGAAAAAGTTGCAGCTGGAGGTTTTTCTTTCTGTAATTTGTTAATGTCAGATTCTAGCTCTCTTGTTTTATTTTCAAATTCGGTTTTCATTTTCAATTGAATTTGTATTTTTTCTTATCCCAAGCTGCCACTTTGCACTGAACGACGCGATTTGAGTTAACCAACCTCTTTAAAGTATATTGAAGGAACAACAAACAGATGGAAAAAGAAAGAATCTGATTTTCGCTCAAATCTAAGAGTTAACACAGGAAATGTTAACGGGGCATCATACAATTCTTCGTAGATACACAAGCACAGATGAAAACCTCAGCGAACACTCTGTCCCTCGAGTGCTGATATGGTATTTGTTTGAAGAATATGCTGATATCTTCATTGCAGGGCTTCTCGCACCTACTTAAGAATAAAATTTACCAACAAACTGGATGTAGTTTACTGTGAAAAGGGGTTAGTGTCCATTGCGACCATAAGGTCTATTGTGCCCCCAAACAGAGCTGCTCTAATCGCGCCTCCTACAGCTCGCCTTCCAGTTCCAGAGATCTGATGAAATCCAGTATCTGGGACGGCTTCAAAGAGGATAATTCCCCACTTCTGCAAGTTTCTTGTCCGATGCACTTTTTCCTTTGGCTTATAATGACATAGCAGATGAATGGGAGTTTCTTCCTCATCACCACAGAATCAACACCCGTCAGTTTCCGATAAAGCCATTCTCAACAGATGTCCTGTTAGAAAGCCTGTGAGAAGGTGTATTTGGTTCATTCTGAGATCCAGATATTTTTTGGATCTAGCAGTTTCAAAGTTCCGGAGCAACCTTTTGGAGTGATTGATCCCTCCAGTTTTTCTCTTTCGGTTTTCTGCTTCACCATAGACTCCTTCTTATAGATGCATTTTCCTTTAACACAGTAGGTTTCTGGGCCAGTGAGTGGCGTTTGTGCACCCTTTCTGGCCAGTGTATTGGCCTCTTCGTTTCCTAAGATTCTCGAATGACCATGAACCCAGATTTAAAAGACCGTATTTTTCTGGACCAACGCATTGAGTTTGTTCCGGCACTCCCAAATCAGCTTTGAATCAATGACATAGGAAGGAGCTCAGTGCTTTAACGACAGCTTGACCATCTGTATGAATAGCTTTGGACTTTAGAGGCAAGCTATTAGAATATTGGCCGGCTTGGGTTTTCGTGATGATTGTCTGAATGCATATACAAAATATAAGATTCTCACTTTCTATCTTTAAAAGTGAGTGTTTGATGTTGGAATTTAAAAATTTTACGAGTTCTCTTGATAATGGGGACCAGCACAAATACAAGGTGACAAGAAAAACGTCGGACAAATTTTTCTATGGTCTGGAACGAAAGTCTTTCAGCGCAGCCAAATAATTTTTATTCTCTTGGATTCTCTACACTTTCCTGTACTAATATGTGAATTTTCAGTTTGATATAATTTCATTCCACAGAGTTTTAGAATGTCAAACAAACGTAGTGCGATAGATGCATAGAATACCTGGTCTATCGACTCCTTACTAAAAATCATGACCAAAATTTGTAGATCAAAACGGCATTCTAGATTTCAGATTTTGGTCTAGTTCCGGAATAAATCCGCAATATTTATCGGTCGTGACGCTACCGCGGCAACGACAAATAGCGCGACCCCTTTCGGGAGAAATGAAAAGCAGAACAAATTCTCGGATTTTCGATCGACAAGTCTTAAACACAATTTAATTAGTGCCAACACCAGGTATTCTATGCATCTATGTAGTGCGATTTTGGAGCTGTTTCGTCGAGGTAGGCGTCAATGCGAAATTGTTCGTTTGCTCCATGTGCCTCGACAAACCGTGTCCGATGCAATTCGTCGTTTCAAGGAGCTTGGCCATGGAATCAATCAAGAAGTCTACCGCTGCGACATCCTCGAGGCCGTAGTACCAAGCAGCACTTCGGCGATACGCATTGGACCTTTCAACAGGACACCGCTCCGGCTCACAGAGCGAAAATGACGCAAGAATGGTGTAAGACCCATTTTCCTTGTTTCATTTCATCTGCAGAATGGCCGCTCTACTCACCGGATCTCAACCCAATGGACTACAGCGTGTGGTCCATTTCAGAGCACAGGGCTTGTGCTAAAAAACACAAAAATTTGGAGTCGCTGAAGCAATATCTGAGCCAGGAATGGAACCGATTAACGCCCGAGGAGCTGCGGCCCATTGCCGAAAATTTCAAGAAGCGTCTGAAGCTGTGTATCGCCGCCAAAGGAAGCCACTTCAAAACGGCTTAAATATATTATTAACAAATGTTCAAGCTATTATTATTTGTTGTTGTTTTGTTCAATTTCTTCTGTTCAATAAAGTTAAATGAAAAAGAGTTTGTCCGAGGTTTTTCTTGTCACACTGTATAAGTAATACTAGATCTAAAGGTGATATAAGTTATGCGTTTTTTAGACTTGAGTCAAAAATTGGCCCAAATTCATTTGCCATAAACTTGTTGCTTTCATTTAATAAGTTTAAGAAAACTTTGCAGGATTTCTTGAGGGCCCGTGCTTTCGGCAGTGTGCAGGAGTTCCTGTCAATTGATCAAAATTTATTAATGTGTCTGTGATGTTATAAAGTTTCATTTAATAGTTTTTTCAGTAATTAGATTATAAACGAGTGCAATACAATATATACTGCGTTCGTTATTACCAATCCAGAGAGAAAACGGACACAGAACATCTAATAAATACGGATCTCTCTCTTCTCTCTTTCAGCTAGAGAGAGAGAGAGATCCGAATTATTGGATGTTCTGTGTCCGATCCGTCTCCGAAAGGGAATACCGAATGCGCCTATTATAGTCATGGCAATGAGCATGAATGAATTATCTATCTATATCGCACTTCTAATCAAAATAAATTTCGGCAAAAATTTCTGTGTTTCTATTCTGAGTGACAGGTCATATCTATGGAAACATGAAAATCTCGATATTCTTCCAACCATAGACAACAATAGTTGTCTATGCTTCCAACTGAAGCTACGGTTTCTTCGGACATGCCGTCGACCGCCGCGTCCAGGCGACGAACCGTCGCATTTCGGCGATTTTATCTAACCAATGTATTCTAGTGAAAGCGGTTTTCTAGAAATCGCGTAACTGATGGACGGCTCCTCTGAGTATCGCGTCCTGGACGCAGGGCCGTATCTAGGGTGTGGCCAAGTGGCCCCCGCCACAGGCGCAAGGTCCGCAGGGGCGCCAAAAAATATCAAATGAAAAAAAAATTTGAGCGTCAATGTATACGCCAAAAATATTTTTTTGTGTGAGGAGCGATGTCGCGACTCCGCCAGGTAGGATGTGAAAACCGACCGCGTGTACATAAAAGTGTCCGCTGACAAGCCGAAAAGGGCTCGTCTAGATTCCCTACCGTATTGGACCGATTGAATCGGGCCGTGTGCACCGTGCATCATGAGGCCATTCCAGTTAAAAGCAGGGAAAAGAAGAGTTAGTTACTGTAGTTTAGATAGATGATCATGTAGTTGTGTTGCCTGTACGAATAGATTTTCCATTACACCGCTCTGAAAACCCTATCAAAACATGTCGATTCAGGGCACCGAAAGTGACCCTTTTCCGTGCGCTGAGACATAGATGCATCTATGCTGAGACACAAAGCAACGATTGCGTGATGACAGTAGACGTCAGTGTTTCGAATAATTATTGTTTTACAATATCGAAATGCTTTCTGTCGAAGAACAAATATCGTTGGAGTGTTTTCAGAGAGGTGTAATGAAAAATATCGTTCATTACACGTCCAGAAAGGCTTTTTCCGTGCTTGCACGAATTCCCGTGTGCGGCTGCGCCTCACACGGGAACTCTTCGCGCGCGCACGGGAAGAGCTTACTTTCTGGACTAGTAATGAAATATACTATTTGTGAACAAGTGCAATAATATTAGGAAAATCGTCGAAAAACATAATTATAGTCAATATTGAAGTAAGATTTTGAATGAAGTAAATACTAAAGGTAGCTATTATATTTGTTATTTCGATAAATGTATCACGGTGTGGAATAAAGAAACGTAAAATTTTAGTCACCAGGTAAAGGATTAAACAGATGTTCTTGTTTCAACTCGCTGCATAATTATTTATGCCCGTATTCTGCTTTTCATCTATAAGTTACGATATCGTAGCGTACGATCGATCTGTGAGTGGCCGAACTAACAGATGTAAACAATGCAATTCTGGAATTCCTCCTGTAACACTTCAAATAGCAAATGAGATATTTACAGGAAGAATTCCAGAATTGCATTATTTACGAATTTGTAGCTTATTGTGGCTGAAGGTTGCGGGTTCGATTCCTGTAGAGGTCTGGGTGTTTGTGTGTGTCTGGTAGTTTTTGATAAAGAATATATAATATTATATACATTGATTTACTTAAAGATTGAATCTGGGTACATTGTCAATAAGAGCAGAACCCAAATAAAGAGAAGGGAAAAAAATCCTCACTAATAGATCTTGTAAATAAACTCGGTGGGTGCTACTGTTCCTACAAAGGAAAGAGGAAGGTAGAGCGAGGACTTGACGCACCGTTGACTGGAACAGTGGATGGGCGCACTTCGGGGGCGCCTCTGAGGTGCTCCGATCGGTGACTGGAAACGGTGAATAAAATAACAAAGAATAGGGTGAAGAGAACTAGTGTAACTGCAGAGTTAAACGAAATCGAAGCATTTATCAAAACTTATTTATTACTGTATTGTGAAGTATTAAGTTTAGGTTTCTGCGGGAGTGAGGAGGAGTGATAGCATAGTCGAAAATTCAAAATTTTTTCGGAAAAATTGATTTCAGTTTTTTGTTTTATGAGTCTTTCTGAGGAGTAGTTAGAAATGAGAAAACAATTTATTTAAAACAAAAAGTTGATATCAAGAGTTGGTTGTTGATTGAGTATTAAATTATTTATGCATTCAGAAGTTGTGGTTTCACTAACAAATTTCTCAAAAAAAAAACAATTTCACTAGATATAATCTCTCCAATGTTTGCAGAATCCGACAGAAACCATGAATTTTTTTAAATTCTTCGCGCAGGTTGGTTTCATAATGAAGATAAAAAATAGAAAACGCTTCAATTTTAGAATTCATATTATTTTCATATTTAAATATTTTATTTGAGATGAGTATTTTTATGTTTTCAATAAAAATAGGTAAATATCCATATTATTGTGTATTATTTCGAATTTGTGACGAAAATATCTGAATAATATTATGAAAAAATATTATAATATGTATATGTATGTATATATTTAGTTTATTCAAAAAAAAAAAATTGAAACATGATGAAAAAAATCTACGCCAATTTGGGGGCGCTGAAGAAAATCTTGCCACAGGCGCAGTAGTACCTAGATACGGCCCTGCCTGGACGTTCTAATCTGTCGAGATTTGGTTAGAGCGGCGCCGCGTAGTGGAACGTCCAGTATTTTTATCGAATAATGTAAGGAAAATGAATGAAAGATTCTCACCGGAGGAGGATGAAGTGTTGTGTTGATAGACTTTTTGACACAACATCCTCTTCTATTTAATGTAGGACGCAGAAGCCATAAAGATTTGGATGTAAAAAATAATATTCGGAAAGAAATAGGCGTGACAATGGAAAAAAATGGAAATTATATATTTTATTATTATTCAATGATCTGAAATATGATAAACAATTATATGGAATAAGAACATGATCATTGCATTACCTGCACCTCTGCATTTTGCCATGGCTCAGATCCATGTGGTCCGACAAAATGGGATTTAAAGGTGTCCCTTAAGGCATCCTTAACAAAACTCAAAACGAGTACGAAAAGATCAGTGGAAAGTCTGAAATACTCCCTAAATTTCATTCCATTTCCAAAAAGCCACTTCAAAACGGCTTAAATATATTATTAACAAATGTTCAAGCTATTATTATTTGTTGTTGTTTTGTTCAATTTCTTCTGTTCAATAAAGTTAAATGAAAAAGAGTTTGTCCGAGGTTTTTCTTGTCACACTGTATAAGTAATACTAGATCTAAAGGTGATATAAGTTCTGCGTTTTTTAGACTTGAGTCAAAAATTGGCCCAAATTCATTTGCCATAAACTAGTTGCTTTCATTTAATAAGTTTAAGAAAACTTTGCAGGATTTCTTGAGGGCCCGTGCTTTCGGCAGTGTGTGTTGTGTTGATAGACTTTTTGACACAACATCCTCTTCTATTTAATGTAGGACGCAGAAGCCATAAAGATTTGGATGTAAAAAATAATATTCGGAAAGAAATAGGCGTGACAATGGAAAAAAATGGAAATTATATATTTTATTATTATTCAATGATCTGAAATATGATAAACAATTATATGGAATAAGAACATGATCATTGCATTACCTGCACCTCTGCATTTTGCCATGGCTCAGATCCATGTGGTCCGACAAAATGGGATTTAAAGGTGTCCCTTAAGGCATCCTTAACAAAACTCAAAACGAGTACGAAAAGATCAGTGGAAAGTCTGAAATACTCCCTAAATTTCATTCCATTTCCAAAAAGCCTCCTGTGGACAGTAACATTGAAGGCGTCCCAAAAATAATTCATCAACTGGCTTCTTTCAAATCTTTTGGGGTTGCCATTAACAGTTCCTCCTCTTCTTCTTCCAGAAATAACTGCACAATTAATTTTTCTGAGTTCATTTTCGAACACGATATCTTCTATTGTTTTATTTCCACTCGCGAACCTAGCCGTCGGCCCGTCGAACCAGTCATTCCTAGCAAAACCACTTCGAGCGGAAATCGCTGTCCTCGACGGTCGACGGCCTGGACGCGGCGGTCGACAGCATGTCCGAAGAAACCGTAGCTTGAGATCAGGGCCGTATCTAGGTACTACTGCGCCTGTGGCAAGATTTTCTTCAGCGCCCCCAAATTGGCGTAGATTTTTTTCATCATGTTTCAAATTTTTTTTTTAGTTTTGAATAAACTAAATAAATATATACATATATATATTATAGTATTTTTTCATAATATTATTCAGATATTTTCGTCGCAAATTCGAAATAATACACAATAATATGGATATTTACCTATTTTTATTGAAAACATTAAAATACTCATCTCAAATATAAAATTTAATTTAAAAATAATATGAATTCTAAAAACAAAACAGACAAACAAAAAATTTTCAACTGAAAATTCATTAACACTGCAAACGCGAAGTGAAATGTTATTTTGGTTAGTTGACTAGAAAAACTAATCGTCACAATCATATTATTAGGAATATGTTCAAAACCTCGCCTTTCTTGATTTTGCTTCGGCGAATATATCAATTAATTCAGAGTAATCTAAGGTACATGTCACTTCTTTCTCGATGGCGAGGATTGACATATTTGATAATCGCTCTTGTCCCAAGGAGGAACAAAGTTACGACTTTATAAGTTTCAGTTTGATAGGAACGTTCACATGTAGCAGTTGTCACTGGCAAACTCAGAAATATTCTCAATGCCGTTTCCAGATTAGGATAAATATTTTCAAGAGTCAGATCATATATACCTCTCAATATTTGTAATGTTCCCATTTCATTCAAGTTTTCTAAGATTAGGCTACTTTGAAATTTGAAACTTTCGATTTCCACTGAAAACTCATGTGCATTTAAATCCAAAGGATACTTCATTGCAAGATCTGCAACACTTTTCTGTAAATCGTCAACAGTCATAGTTTGAATAGCATTCCCATTCAAAAAACTGAAGTCGTCTGCCACTTCGTTCAGAGCAACGAATCTATTTTCAATCTGCATTATTACTTCATCAAGCACTTGTATCAGTCCAATTCTTAGTTTTGCATTTGCATCAAAAAGATGAGCTTCATCACTGGCTAGTTCTCCTGACATTCTGGGTTTTTTTTCGTTTTCTTGGCTCATTCAGTTTTGCTTCAATTCCAATTTTGTCTGCTTCAGTTTTCGAAAGTTCCATTAATGGTGTAAAAAAGTTTTCTCTACAAGCTTTTAATTCTTTCAATAATCCAAGTATCATTCGTGAGCCTTTAGAAATGTCTAGTTGCTTTTCTTGCAAAGATTGATTGATTCTATTTATTTTACCCAACAGAATATTCCAGAAGTTAAGATATATAATAAATTCATAATTTGAAATCAAATTCACTAGGGACGTTTCTTTCAGCTCGCGAAGAATTTTAATGATTTTATCTAATTGTGACTTCAAGGAATGTACAGCGTTTGCTTTTGAGGACCAGCGAGTATCGCAAGAACCCTTTAGAGTGTGGCGTACTTCTGTTTTTAGTAATTCCCACCTCGAAGAAGATCCAACAAAAAAGTTATATATTTGCTGAACAGTTGCAAAGAATGTGGGATTACTGAGCAGCATGAACGCCCACTAAATTAAGGCTGTGAGCAGTGCAAGGAATAAATTTTGCATTATGATTCATCAAAATTCGAGCTTGGACACCTTTGTATTTTCCAGCCATATTAGCCCCATTATCATAAGACTGCCCTCTTAAATTATTGATATTCAAACCATCGGCAACCAATTTGTCTACTATTTCTCTTGAAAGCTGAAAGCCCTTCCCCAGTTTTTTCGCTAGTGTTAATGAAGTCGATGAAATTTTCCTTAACACTGCATATTCTATTGTTATCAATATGTACGTATCGTATTATTTCAACCATCTGCTCTCGATGAGCTATATCTGTGGTACAGTCAAACAATAGTGAGTAATATTTCGCGTTCTTCAATAATATGGCTTCGTACTTTAGTAGCTGCTAAAGCAATCAGCTCATTTTGTATTTCAGAAGAAAAGTAGGACAGTTTGCCTTTGTTGTGAGTTTCAATGTGTGCCTTAATATTGTCATCGTAGTGACTTATCAGTTCAATTGTGTTGAGAAATCTACCACAATTTGGATGCCCGATTATTTCAGTTGTTCCTCTCAGGGCATCATTATTTTTTATACAGTGTAAAATAGCATCAATGATCACTTTCAATATATGTCTCCATCTATTTTTCTCGTTTCTCATTGTTTTCATTAGCTCATCATCAATAAAACCACCAATTTTCAATCTTTTTTCAAAAGCTTTTAACTTTATATAATTCTCTCTATGACTGGTGGAATTTTCGTGACGAGGTAACAAAGGATTCAAATGTTTCCAATCATTGAAACCAGTAGTCCAAATGTTATTCGTATCATTGAAAAGTTTACATCTCTTCACCCTATTCTTTGTTATTTTATTCACCGTTTCCAGTCACCGATCGGAGCACCTCAGAGGCGCCCCCGAAGTGCGCCCATCCACTGTTCCAGTCAACGGTGCGTCAAGTCCTCGCTCTACCTTCCCCTTTCCTTTGTAGGAACAGTAGCACCCACCGAGTTTATTTACAAGATCTATTAGTGAGGATTTTTTCCCTTCTCTTTCTGGGTTCTGCTCTTATTGACAATGTACCCAGATTCAATCTTTAAGTAAATCAATGTATATAATATTATATATTCTTTATCAAAAACTACCAGGCACACACAAACACCCAGACCTCTACAGGAATCGAACCCGCAACCTTCAGCCACAATAAGCTACAAATTCGTAAATAATGCAATTCTGGAATTCTTCCTGTAAATATCTCATTTGCCATTTGAAGTGTTACAGGAGGAACTCCAGAATTGCATTGTTTACATCTGTTAGTTCGGCCACTTACAGATCGATCGTACGCTACGATATCGTAACTTATAGATGAAAAGCAGAATAAGGGCATAAATAATTATGGAGCGAATTAAAACAAGAACATCTGTTTAATCCTTTACCTGGTGACTAAAATTCTACGTTTCTCTATTCCACACCGTGATACATTTATCGAAATAACAAATATAATAGCTACCTTTAGTATTCACTTCATTCAAAATCTTACCTCAATATTGACTATAATTATGTTTTTCGACGATTTTCCTAATATTGTTGCCCTTTTCGGCTTGTCACCGGACACATCTATGTACAACGCGGTCGGTTTTCACATCCTACCTGGCGGAGTCGCGACATCGCACTTTACGCAAAAAAATATTTTTGGCGTATACATGAAAACCGTGACATGTTATCTCGAATATTTTGTTGGCGCTTCTATATTTTATTCTTTGAATTTTTTTGGCGCTCAAATTTTTTTTTCATTTGATATTTTTTGGCGCCCCTGCGGACCTTGCGCCTGTGGCGGGGGCCACTTGGCCACACCCTAGATACGGCCCTGCTTGAGATGTTTAACCAATTTTTGATCTGGTAATAGCATTCCCGTTTTCAATCCTCCCCTTTGCTTAGCAATGTACAATGCTCACTTTCTTGGTCATTACATAACTGCAAGGTTTGTATGTAGTAATTGTATGTAAGTAATGTGGTAATTCAGAGAGGACCAAACTCTCGGAATCCTGATTTTCTCATAGCCTGCTACTTCCTTAGATATTCTGAGGATTGCCTCATGGGCTACCCTATCCATAACTAGATGTAGTGGTGTGAGGTCTGTGATGATCTCAAGTGCCCTTGTTGGGCACATTCTCATAGCTCTAGTGATGGACACGCAGACAAGCTGAAAAAAACTTTCCACGACGTTTTAACTCAAACTTGAGAAAAATGTTCCAATGAGTTATCTCCTTTGTGAAGAGACTCACCAATAAATATACCATGTAGAGTCAGATGGACGATTTAGACAAATTGTCCTTGCTGGAATAACCGATACATCATTAACGTTGAACAATGCAACGATTCTTCGAATCTCTTCTTATGTCACAAAAAGGTTGAACCAATTTTCGAGACTGTGTGTTAACATTGAATGATTCAGAAATTGCCGGAAAGGACACTTAATTAAAACTCGCATTATTTCGAAACGCGCACGATCCTGTGGACATTGACACACTTTCTTCGTTGTGCATCATAAAATTATTAGTTTGCGTTCCACCTGTAATCACAGGTTAACGCTGTATAATTTCGTGTTCTATTTGGAATGCACACTTATTAAATTATGCATTGAACACTCCTGAGACGTGAGGATGGTTTCAGCGATAGACGTCTAAGATTACACACCTTATGAAGAATGAACAAGTTAGACAAATGGATGTTGCGTCGATAAATTCACTTTCCATGATTCGATTTTGAATTGTCGTTTGTTGAGGTATTTCCGTTATACACATATCTAGATGCATGAATGTTTAACTTTCGAGGTTGGGAATTCTTGCTGATATCTGTAAGAATGTGATTAACTACAGAGTGTCACAATGAAAAAGAAACAAAGAAGGAGAAACTTGAAGATTTTAGAAATCTTAAGACTCGTCAATTTGTTCATTAGGAGCACATTTCTAGATGAAAACTTCCATCATATCATTTTATCCCTCTGCTCAGCAACCCCACCCCTATAAATTTGAACAAGATGGGTCGTGCGATATGTAAGTAGTTGAAAAGCTCTTTCCTTCTAAATATGCCTAATCTTGAAAATGAAATTTTACCCATTTTACCTGGAGCATAACATGATTACGAATTTGAAGGAGACCATGCTGGAGGGGAGAACGTTTTCACGAATATGAGATAGGTGTCCTGAATAATTTGAACCAACAAATCTGAGCTTTCGTAGGTTAAGTTCTTCGGGACACTTTTTTCCTTTTTCTGAACAAATTAATGAATGAACTGGTTACAGATTCAGAAAACGGTGCAGGCATAACGTGCCTATTCATCATCTGAGGCAGAAACGGCCTAGCCGTTTCGCGAATATTTCGATACTTTAGTATGTACGAGTATATTTAATGTGAGGAATTCACAATATTCAAGCAACAAATACTTATTTCTGACATTCACGCACAAATAAGTGAATTAATTTCAAACTGAAGTACTTTTCATTGAGATTGAGAGTTTATTCATTAGACTATTCCACTCATTTCCAAAACTGACCAATCACAGTCCAAAGACGAGTCGTATTATCGCGAAAATACCAACTGTCTCTGAATTATGAGTGGTCTGACAAGTTCGGTGTTTTCAACGATTGAACTACAGAATAATCTGTGATTGAACTATGGATACGAATGGTTTGACAACTGATAAATATAAATTGTAGACGTCTACATCAGTTTTTCCTTGCTTTTCTCGAATATGGAGTTTCTTACCTTTTAAACTGTTCGTGAAATAGTCTTACAAAATTTAACTCGAGATTGAATTTACCTCATAAGTCTATCTTTTATTTCCAAACTCAAATGAGTTGCTTTAAGGAACACCCCTCGTCCTCCGGACTCGTGATGTTTCCAAGCAACTCATTTTCGTTTGAAAATAAATCGATAGACTTATCACCGAAATTTAATCTCTTGTGATATTACTACTGATAAGTCTATTGATTTATTTTCAAACGAAAATGAGTTGCTTGGAAACATCACGAGTCCGGAGGACGAGTGGTGTTCCTTAAAGCAACTCATTTGAGTTTGGAAATAAAAGACTAATGAGGTAAATTCAATCTCGAGTGAAATTTTATAAGACTATTTCACGAACCGAATAAAAGGTCAGGAACTCCATATTCGAGAAAAGCAAGGAAACACTTATGTTGACGTCTAAAATTTATATTAATCAGTTGTCAAACCATTCGTATCCATAGTCCAATCACAGATTGTTCTGTAGTTCAATCGTTGAAAACACCGAAGTTGTCAGACCAATCATAATTCAGAGACAGTTGGTATTTTTGCGATAATACGAGCTGTCTTTGGACTGTGATTGGTCAGTTTTTGAAATGAGTGGAATAGTCACGGAAATTCGATCTCTTGTGATATTACTACTGAAAATTCAACGAACGTCACAACGTTGCAAAAATTTCTACTATATTTTGATTTCGTGGTAGTACCGTTCCCCAGTTCTGATGACTTCGAAAATTGGCTTCACTATTTATTATTGAAAAGTGCATCTCTTCTTTCTATAGTCTAAGAATATTACTTGAAGGAATGATAAAATTTTAGGAAAATATGTACCTTTCCAACAACATATTGCATGTCCAATCTTCTTAATTCAAATTTAAGGCTGTTGCCGTGTAAAGTGATGAAATGATATGATATACTGGGTTCTCCATAATAGGCTACTCATTTGAATATAAGTTAACACAACAAACTTTTTATTACTACTTATATTAAATTTCAGCCAACTATTTGGGATTTATGATTACTATAAAAAATATTTGGCTTATTCAATTCTAACTTTTGAAAATGACGTCTTCTGAATGACCTCCACCAACTCCAATACATTTTTAAATATTAGATAAAAAGTGGTTCATCGATTCCTTCAACTTCTTCACGAATTTCGACTTCGAGTTTCTCGATTTTACCTGGACGATTCGCAAACACTTTGGCTTTCAAATATCCCCACAGGAAAAAATCGGGTGGACCTCGAAGGTCAAGGCAAATCTCCGAATCCAGATGAGTCGGCCAATAAACATTTCACGCAGAATCCCCATTGAGTTTCTGGCGATATGAGCGGTTGTTCCATCTTGTTGGGCATTGTTGGCATTGTTTAGTAATCCTCGTCCATTTAATTCTGGAATCGGGAATATCTCTAGCATGTTTATTACGTAGTGCTCGGATGTAACTGTTAGAGCGAGGTTATTTTCATCCTCGAAAAAATATGGACCAATAATATAAAAAGTTCCCACTCCACAACACAACAACTTTTGGATTATGGAGGTCCTGTGTGAAGATTTCACGAGGATTTTCATATGATCAGTATCTAAAATTCTGTTTATCAACTATGCCGGTCAAATAAAAATTTGCCTCGTCGCTCATCAGAAACTGTGAATTGCTCATTGGTGTTGACCCAAAAATTCTTGACAAAATGCTAGCCTAGCTTCTTTATCTGAATTAAAATCATTCCAAGTACAAATAGGAATCATTTATATTGGTGAAATCAGAATCATTTTATCTCAAGCCAATTTCCTAAAAACTTAGGTTTGGTAAAATTAAAATTCAACTCGAAAATATTGGACAGGGTGGACTCAGCTTCATTGAATGATATTTTTTCCAAGTACACATAAAGTCATTAAGTTCAAGAAAACAGAATTCTTCTATCTCATGCCAATTTCCTAAAAACTCAGGTTTGGTCAAATTAAAATTCAACTCGAAAATATTGGACAGGGTGGACTCAGCTTCATTGAATGATATTTTTTCCAAGTACACATAAGAATCATTAAGTTTGAGGAAAACAGAATCCTTCTATCTCAAGCCAATTTCATGAAAACTCAGATTTGGTAAAACAAAAATTCGCTTCAGAAATATTGAACGAGGTGGACTCAGCTTCATCTTATGATATTTTTCCCAAGTACCCGTAAGAATTATTGATATTGGTGAAATCAGAATCCTCCTATCTCAAGCCAATTTCCAGAAAACTCAGGTTTGGTAAAATTAAAATTCAACTCGGAAATATTGAATAGGGTGGACTCAGCTTCATTGAATGATTTCCTTTGAAATTGTGTGACATAATTTAATGTCAATAGAATGCATGCAGGAAACTGTCTGATAGCGAATTCCATTGGTAAAACTCGTAAACACCCAGTGCAAGAATTCCCTATTAGACATAGGCATAGAATAACGAGTATCTTTTTTTGGTCGATGTTCATTTAATATCAAAATAAAAAGTCAAAAGGATGACAATTGCTGCCATTTGCATCAAACACTATACGAAATGCTAGAAAACGAAGAACATGTTATTCGTAGAGTAGTAAAAGTAAGAAGAAGAATCAAATCTCTGATTCGTTTAGCTTTCTTCAACGCATACTGGTTGGAAGAGTATGACCCTGATGCCCTAAGTACCTCCGTTCTGAAAAATATACGAGTATTAACAAGTACGAAAAAAATAGACAGTTTGATTAATCTCCAGCAGAAAGCAATCTTGAACAAACGTGAAGAACACAGAACAGAAGCAGAGCAGCGTTATCTCAGCGTCGTTCTTGGCGGGATGAGATGTTTCAAGCGCTATCCTGAAGAAACAAGAGTTCAGCTTGCATCAGTAGCACAGTTCGCTTATTTTCCCCCTGACCGGCTTATATTGAAAGAAGGTGATCCTCCCTATTGCTGGTACTATATCCTCTCTGGTAAAGTCACTATCCGGAAGACCAAACATACAATTGATGGGGTGAAAGAGAATGATGTTGGAAACTATTTCAAAGGTAAATAAAAATTCAGATTCACAAATTTTAACCTTTACGAATGAATATCTTCTTCACAAGTTTCTTCAATCACATCAAAATTTTTCACAGAAAATTATCGAACCAAACATGCAATAAATCTCCCTCAGGTTTAAGTTAGAACAAAATCGAGCTTTTACATTCAAATATAATTTTTTTTGTAGGAAAGCAATAACGGTCTTGCTTAACATATAAGCAACAGTAGTGAAGCTACTATAATTACAAAACTACTGACAAAGTTCACAAATGAAGAGCTTGATTCTTCTATAGAAACATCAATATAAGATGCGTGAGCCCCATGCATCGAAACCTGTATTTCCCAGGCTTAGAAAGGGAAAAATAGTATATTCTAAAACTAGTTGCAGAATGGGCTCCTATTTCAATACGAATGCGAAATTCGAAAACAAGCGGCGAAGGAGCGAGTTTTCGAACGCATGAGTATTGGAATTGCATTCTGCAACGAGTATTAGACGATATGTCCTCTATTTCAGTCAAATTATGTGAAATTCAATGAAAAAATTCAAATTATAGGTCCTAGTGACTTTCATATTGTATCTTGGCAGTTGGTGTGAATGTTAGGAAATACGAAAATTGACATTTCCAAATTGACGTCTGCTAAAATTTAAAAGGATCGGAAGTCATTGCTGACAACCACAAAACGAAAAATGTAACTGAAAACGATGCTGTAATGAATTCATTACAGCACTGTTTTCAGTACTGTAATGAACTCATTACGATACTGAAATAGAGAAAATATCATTACAATAGATACACGGACAGTCGTATTCATCATCTCGAAAGTTGCTTACAGCATTTTATTATTCATTGTCTTCTCTGAATAATTGCATCATCGAATCATGTTGTTTTATTGGAACTGTCACAATAAATTCATATTTCTGAGAAATGTTAAACTGCAATAACTTCATTCTTTCAAATGGCATGCCCATATTTTTTGTACAGAAAACGATTGAAGATAGATGAGTAATCCTTGGAAAAACTGCTCGAAATAAAATTTTCTGTCGATTTCTGTACAAAAAATATTGGCATGCCATTTCGAAAAATGAAGTTATTGCAGTTTAAAATTTCTCAGAAATATGAATTTATTGTGACAGTTCCAATAGAACAACATGATTCGATAGCCATGCAATACGAGGCAAAATTATTGAATTTTCGCACGATCCTTCATTTGTTTCTTTATTATGGATATCATGCATGCTATGATGCGTTTCGCGGACCTCTGCAACTGGCCATTTTCTCATAGAAGTCCTTATATCCTCGTGACCATGATAACTACGTAAAAATGTTTCAGATCAAAAATGTGTAAAATTCAAAAAGGAATCCATTTCTGGTTAGAAAAATAGGTAGTTCCATTTGAAATACCAAAGCTGATGGTCACTTCCAGTATAACCGGAAGTGCGATTTCGACGAAAATATTTTAGCATGATTTCCCCCTTCGAAAAACGGCCGTGTGCCAAATTTCAGAAATCTTTTCCTCGTAGAAGCCGAGAAACGTCTAATGCACGGTTTATTATGATAACCCTGTATATTTCAACCGCAGATTCTTGAGGCCAAAAGAAACCTTTTTTTCATTTTCCATTTTTCCGCATTCGGCTCTATTAAAGAGATATAGCAATTTGAAACAAAAAATTGGGTCAAATACGTGCCTGAAACGATTTTCTGCAAACACCTCAAAGTTCATATTTTTCGATTAAAATTGAGGTGATTATTAGATGTTCTGGGTGATACATTCAGCAAATACTCCAACACTAACCTTATTTGAATCAGAATGTTACAAACACGATATTTCCTAACAAAAATACTTAGTTTTGTCCGATCATTTCTGCAATTGAAAAGCCATATTTCTCACACCAAAATGAGTTCCTTCTTCGATCTTCCTGAAGATTCGTTTGTGAACACTGATAATTTGTTCATATTTTCCTCTATACAGGGTCTTTCACGAGGAACCTCACCCATATTTATACGGGAAACTACTGAACGTATTTTCATGAAATTCAGCACTTATAAGTGTTTCACGATGCTGATGAAATCTAAAATATTTTCAAGGCATGAGCACCTCCGGTTTTTCCGGAAATGACGTCAACTTCCGTTTTTCAAATTAGAACACCATTTTTTTAGTGCAGAAATAGATTCCTTAGAAAATTTCAAGTTATTTTGATGTAACATTTTTCAGTTTTGGTCGGAAAATTCTCTCTGAGCGGGAAAATTCGAAAAAAAAATCGAAAATAGAGCTCCGCTGAAACAAGAATAACTTCGAGGTTTTTGGATGGAAAATTTTGATTTTTGGGATTTTTCAAGATGTAAGATTGATGTATCCACTTTAAAAATCGAAATCGCGATTCATGATACAGGGGGTGAAAAAATCGCTTTCAAAGTTAGGGATGACAAAATCGTGAAAAATCAATTTTTTCAAATTAGATCCCCATTTTTTTATGGCAAATATCGAATCTACGTTAAAAAATAATGTGAGTGTATGCATCACACCCTTGCCCTAAAGTGGATATTTTCTGAGTTATTCACAAAAAACTGTTTTTCGTCTTGAATTTTCAGCTATTTCTTTTCCCTTCACGCCAAAAGATGAAATTTTCAAGAACTGTTACTTAAACCATGTTTTAGATTTTACTACCCTAATATGCAAGAGAAAAAAGTTACAGGTTGTTCCTAAATAGATGGCGAATTTGGATTCGAATTTGTATCGGAAACCTCTTTATTTCAACTAATCGGCCATCGGTTTTCTCTCCAGTGATAAATAAATAATTCCTTATGAACCATATGCAAAAACTTACCATGTTTTACATTCTTTTTTTTAATGATAGATATCATTAATTACATCTGCCAAATTCCTCTTTATTCAGTAGCATGTAATTAATGATATCTATCATTAAAAAAAAAAGAATGTAAAACATGGTAAGTTTTTGCATATGGTTCATAAGGAATTATTTATTTATCACTGGAGAGAAAACCGATGGCCGATTAGTTGAAATAAAGAGGTTTCCGATACAAATTCGAATCCAAATTCGCCATCTATTTAGGAACAACCTGTAACTTTTTTCTCTTGCATATTAGGGTAGTAAAATCTAAAACATGGTTTAAGGAACAGTTCCTGAAAATTTCATCTTTTGGCGTGAAGGGAAAAGAAATAGCTGAAAATTCAAGACGAAAAACAGTTTTTTGTGAATAACTCAGAAAATATCCACTTTAGGGCAAGGGTGTGATGCATACACTCACATTATTTTTTAACGTAGATTCAATATCTGCCATAAAAAAATGGGGTTCTGATTTGAAAAAATTGATTTTTCACGATTTTGTCATCCCTAACTTTGAAAGCGATTTTTTCACCCCCTGTATCATGAATCGCGATTTCGATTTTTGAAGTGGATACATCAATCTTACATCTTGAAAAATCCCAAAAATGAAAATTTTCCATTCAAAAACCTCGAAGTTATTCTTGTTTCAGCGGAGCTCTATTTTCGATTTTTTTTTCGAATTTTCCCGCTCAGAGAGAATTTTCCGACCAAAACTGAAAAATGTTACATCCAAATAACTTGAAATTTTCTAAGGAATCTATTTATGCATTAAAAAAATGGTGTTCTAATTTGAAAAACGGAAGTTGACGTCATTTCCGGAAAAACCGGAGGTGCTCATGCCTTGAAAATATTTTAGATTTCATCAGCATCGTGAAATACTTATAAGTGCTGAATTTCATGAAAATACGTTCAGTAGTTTCCCGTATAAATATGGGTGAGGTTCCTCGTGAAAGACCCTGTATTATAAAAGGATCTCATAAGAAATTGGTTTTTCACTAACCTATCGTAACTCCATTAACCTAGGTCATAGGATTTGAGGTCAATGACCTCACCTAACCCATCTTCTGTGATATTTCACAGAGAAGACGATGCCAGATTGCCGATTTTCTCTTCTTACAATGGTATAGGCAGAAAAAAAGGAAGCAGTAGGTACGTCCCCTATCGTTAACGGATGAACTATCGAAAGTGCACTAGTTTTGTTAACTTTTCGCAAAAGGCGTCTTGGCGTTGCTCTTCGAAAACGCCAAATCAGTATCTTAAAAATCTTAATTTCAGTCGCCTATAACGGTGCGCTGCCATGTAGCACGGAGAATTCAATATTATCTCCCACATTTGTGTTATTATTACATATCGCTACATCATAGATATAATAGTCTTGCCAAATTTGTGAACATTCGGACAACATTGTCAACTTGTTGCGAGAACATAGAAGAAATAATATTCGATGATATTCAACCCAGGACAGCATTCAGATTGTTATTGAAATTCATGATTTTTTCCTCGAATTCCATCTTATAAAATTAGGAATAACTCGAAAACGGCGCATTTTATTGGAAAAACATAAGAATACTTTCATTTTCTAAAATAATTATATTGTATATCTTTTTCAAGTGGTTTTATTGTATTTTTGCGTGAATTTATGAGTCGGCTACACCTTAACTTTTATACCAGTAGAAATAATGAAAAAGTTTTGATTGAGGAATATGCACCACGAATAGAGTAAACAATCAACCAAATTTCAGTTCGTTCGAAATACCGGTTTCGAAGATATGAACAGAAAAGTGTTAATTCAATGGATTTTCGACATCCTGTATCTTCCAAACGAGACCGAATTTTGAAAAATGACAGCAAAGTCTAATATAACTTGATTTGTTCTATTATTTATAGAATTTTACCACTGACATCTTCAGATTCAAAATAAGTTTTTTTGGAAAAATTGTTACTGGAAATTTCCTAGGAGAACCAAATTTTGTATGTTCAGGTAACCCAGTCCGACAAATATCACCAAATTCAACATGAAATTTGAATTTTTATACCGTGATGTAGTTTAACAAAGCTTTTCTTGAATCACCACGGTGCAGTTCCACTACAACTTAAGAGTCTTCAGCCTTCGAAATAGGAAACGCATACCGCCAGATGGCGGTTCAGTTCATTAATTTTTATTTATTGGATTATTCAGCTTAATAGAACAAATGTTGGGGCGAAGTGAATATTAACAAGAAATCCTACCCTGAACTAGATCTCACTCTGACTGTATAATACACTTATTTTCCTTCACCAGTCATCTGGGAGTATAGATAGATACCTGCTGGGCATGTCATTTGAAAGAAATTCAATTCCATGTCAAAATCCATAATTGTAAGAAACAATTAATATTCACTAATCGACGGCAAATAAAATCCTTTATAGAATGTCTTTGGTAAAAATGGATATTTATCATTTCGAATAGAAAAATTCAAGGAAATGAATTTCGCGAAAACAACACATTGTTGTAATATTATTTACAAAAAAACGGTAAATTTTGAAAGAAAAAGGAGATAGACATTTGATTGACTAAATGATAGACTTCAATACTGAAATGAAAAATCACAAAAATATTTGTTCGTTTTGATGGTGGAAATGTTACAAAATAACCAAAAATGATAGCGAATATCCTTTTCATTCATTCAATACTTAAAATATTTTATATTATTTTTATATTTATACACTCATACATCCCTTCATCAATCAGAAAAAATAAATCGTTTCTGACTCCCATTTTCTCAGGGACGTAGACCCTTAAGAGATGGGTGGAGGTTAGCGAAGTTCCACTTAAAAATTTATAGGTACAGTGAGCCATCATATGATGTTGATATGATAGTTTCATCTCAAGTGGGAATCAACTTTGACATCGAGATATCAATTGAGTGTATTTTTATTCTCTCTTGTTGATTTTTCATTTCCAGTTCGTTATAATCACACGAAGTTTTGTATTATAGCAAGTAGCAAGCGGCTGGTGCGAAAAAAGTTGAATCCACCTTTGCCCAAAATGGAATTTTTTCAGAAGATACTATCGCATAGGTCAGAACCTATCGTGAAATTTTCGGAGTATTACCCATACGGAATGCTACATTTATCTTCTCTTTTTCAGGTTACTCCTTCGGAGAATTCTCTATGCTTCATGGCACCCCGAGAAACCGATCGGTGGTTTCAACAACCCACTGCGAATTCCTCATCATCGAGAAGACAGCATTCAACGCCATCATAGGAAATACAGTGATGCACCACTACAACATCATAACCGACTACGTTAAAAAACTCCCCTACTTCCAGTCATTCGACCAAAAAGAGATGATCGAAGCATGCCTTGTGGCGAAGGTCAAAGAGTTCGAGCTTGACGAGTTGGTACTGGGAGATGATGTGGGCTATTCGCAATATACTTACTTCGTGATGAAAGGGAAAGTGAAAATCATCCATCACCTTATGTTCACAGTACAGTGGGACACAGTTCTGAAGACCAATAAATTTAGCCTCTACGACCCATTTTCCGACTCCAAGAACGATTACTTTTTGAAGAAACTGGATGCGACGAATCCGGGAGTAGAAGGTTTAGATGATGAGTTTGGAGCGAAAGAATACCCTTGGGAAACACCGCCACCAGTGACCGACTATTTTCAATTAGAAATGGTGAAAAAATTACCAGCAAACATTCATACCAGCTTCATAAAAATTTATACAATAAACGAACTAGGTTGCTTCAACATTGGGGAGGATTTACAGAATAGATTCGTGATAGCTGGTGCCCCAACAAATACTGTGTGTCTACTTCTACCCAGATCCTGGTTGTACAAAAGGAATATTGCTTATATTTGGTCTAGACTTGTCTCTCATTTCAATTTGAAAATACCTAATGCTCAGAGCATTTTGAATGAATACGTCAAGAAAAGGCAATGGGAGATCAAAAAGAGGAAGTTAACGAAGAAAATTTTGGCTGGATCCCATTTATTGAATTCTAACACGATGAGCAATGTTCCTTACAGCTTGAGAATGAAGGAAGATTTGACTTTATACAAGGATGCTTTTTCAACGTTCTCCACTATTCCAGGTGCTTCTCATAGATAGTATCTTTTATTTTTTCATTTTATATTCTTATTATATTCATTGACCCATTTAAAAATAAATTTTAATAAGCGTTGCCAGTTTAACCTATTATGCTGTTATACTTTACCCTTTCGTTAGAAACATACTAATACTTCGAGGTTGACGAGAACGAGCGTGAAATGGGATATTTTATAAAAATATATATTGTGCAGAATAACACTGGGTTTATTACAAACAAGTCTGCACTTGATTATCTGATCATCACTTTATGAAATCCGAAGTTAGTCGTTTAAAAAGATATGTAATTGGGGCGATTGCTCTAATTTGTACCTTCGATTGATTTTATTCTGTGCTCCTTGCATATCTGAAGATCATCCGATATTGTTATGATTATGATTTATTTCAATCATAATATCGTGGCTTGGCGGTTTATCGAGATATTTTTGTGAGTATAAAATAAATTAGGTATCACTGATGAGGTATCAATGAGAACGAAACGTACGTATGATATTATTCTTATCTTTTTACATCTTTCTACATATTTTTTTTTCATTTATTTTGCTTCAGGTGTTATATGATATCCGAAATATTTTTTTCAAAGTTATGTTTCATCAGAAATTTTTATACAGGGTGAGTCTTTGACTTGTACATATATTTTAACTGTAGATTCTTGAGGCCAAAGGAATTTTTTTTTATTTTCCATTTTTGCGAATTTGGCTCTTTTAAAGAGATATAGCCATTTGAAAAAAAATGTTGGGCATGATACGTGCCTGAAACAATTCACTGCAAACACCTCAAAGTTCATGTTTTTCGATTGAAATTGAGGTGATTATTAGATGTTCTGGGTGATACAATTAGAAAATACTCAAGCACTTGTTAACCTTATTAGAATAAGAATGTAACAAACACGATATTTCTTAACAAAAACACTTCTGTCCGATTATTTCTGCAATTGAAAAGCCATATTTCTCCCACCAAAATAAGTTCCTTCTTCGATTTTCCTGAAGATTGGTTTGTAAACACTAATAATTTGTTCACATTTTCCTCGATATCCTGAAACGATCTCATAAAAATTGGTTTCTCACTAACCTATCCTAACTCCATTAATCAAAATCATATGATTCGAGGTCGATGACCTAACCTAAGCCATCTTCTCTTTCACAGAACCCTAGAGAAGACGATGCCAGATTGCTGGTTTTCTCTTCAACAATGGTATAGGCGAACTCAAGAAATTAATTCGTAGAAACCCATTAGAAGTATCGTGTAATATGAAGAAATAAAAATAAAACGTCTTAGCTTCTTCAGTTATATTGGAACCATTAATTAATTATTTTCGGTGACATGTTTCGACTAAAGAGTCATTTTCAAACCATAAAATAATTGGTTCCAAAGTCATATAAAGCAAAATCATTGAGTCACAAGATAAAATGTAGGAAGAAAATCTAACTCATAGGATTCCAGGTCAACGGCCTAACCAGAGCTGTCGAGGGGATGATGCCAGATTGTCTTGCGAAGTAGCCGGCGCGCAAGACAAACCTCAGAATCTATGGATCGACCCCTCTCAAACGTGAGTGTCTGTGAACGACGCATGCGCATAGCGAGAACCGGCGCGATTCATAAATGGCGTAAACAAATATTAGGCGAATTATTTCTAGAGTTATAAAATGCAAAAGTGATTATTTTAGGTGTTTTTCTTCGATCTCGTGGTGATTGTGTCAAGACTTTCAGTGAATGAATGTAATATTAACCGTGTTGTGTGAAGTTTATGAAATTCCAAAAGGATAAGATAGGAATATCACCACAGATTATTTATGTATTTTCATTAATCTCAACTTTATACGTGGTTTGTATCGACATTAATCATGTATATATCTGAATTTTGTATTTCATTGATATTTATTTCAACATGGACCAGTAACAATGTTTTTTTTTAGAAACTTTGCGTATTTAATGTGTAATCCCATGATCCATGGTGTTCAATTTCATCTCCGGCATTTGTGGGATTTTATTATTAAATACTCTATATCAATTTGATTCTAGTCTCGACAAAATTGATAGGCATTCTGACCACATTGTTAACTTAAGACACCAGAGAAGTGATAATATTCGAATATATTTAATCCAGGAAAGCATCAAGAATATTCTCTCGAAAACAACGCGTTTTATTGAAAAAAACATGAGGATACTTCTATATGTTCTAAAATGATCTTATTTTCGTGGTATTTTTCAAGAATTTTGTGGTATTTTTGCCTGGATTCAAGTGTCGGATGCAATGAACCTTTTATACCAGGAAAAATATTGAATAAGTTTTGATTGAGGAGTATGCACCATGAATAGAGTAAACAATCGACCAAAATTCAGTTCATTAAACAAAAATCGGTTCCAAAGATATGAACAGAAAGGGTATAGGTAAATATATTACAGCAAAAAAGTGTTTCGTTGGATGAGAGGAATCTATAGTTCAAATATATGTACAAGTCAAAAACTCACCCCGTATATTGATATATTATTTTTGACTGCTCATATAGGTAGCGGAAAAAGATTGCGAAGTACATCCTATACATAACCCACACAAAATAACGATTAAGTTCAAAACTTGTTTTATAATTTCAGTTAAGTCTTTTTGCATTCGCATTTTGGTTATTTCTTCAATTTTTAAAATATTATGTTCGTAAATGTACAATCCAGTGTAGTTTTGGATGCAAACCTTCACTTGGTTCATTGTAATCGTGTCCTGGTGAATTAGCAGGCCACTCCAATGTTGAGTCCTGGTCTTTCCCAAGTTCAGTTGTACGAATCTATTTCCGTACGTTATAATCCGAGGTGATAAATAATTTTTTTCGCGAAGAAGATGGATATTACAATAACAGGATTGTTACCAAAATAGAGATGTTTGGTTTTGTCTGCCTTCGAAAAACAACCTTATTCCTAGTCGTATCTTAATTTCTGAAGAGTCGTGACATCATGTCTATGAACATTGACGAATTGAATGTCTCCAACGTTGACGGTTGTAGCCTTCTCTTAAATTTGTCAGTAAAGTCTTTCCGTAATGTCTTTAATTGGTCCAGTCATCGCGATGGAGATCTGGGTCTTTTGCCTTCGACTTTACCATGGACTGGACTATCAGCTTTTCTAGATGAAATATGACCGCGAAAACATTGTTCATTTGCATCGATACCTCAAGGGTTCACTCAGTCTTGGACCATTTCTAATGATTGAGGATCAAACCGATTCATTAATCTGGACTTGAATGCTCCGAATCAATCGAATAAATCACGTCGTTTCGAATTGGACATACGGATTTATACAACAACCACGTTCTGTTGTTTAAGGAATGCTGAATGGTAGTTGATATTCCGCAATCGAACAGTTTTCTCAAATACTATTATACCAACAATAAACAATTTCCTTTTCCACTTCGAGTTCTTGCCGAGATAAAAACGAATTCGCTATTCTCGGAACCTCCGCAGAATGTGTACCGCTTGTGAGAAACTGCAATAACACAAATATAAACCATCTACTCGGGAAAAAAATACTGGTGCCATTTAGAGATCTAGAGCCCATAAAGGAGATGGCTGCCTGACAGTTGCACGACTTCATCATTTGAATATTTCACCACCGTTGGAACAACTGCATACCAGATAAAACTACACGTAATTGACACTCACGAGTTTCCTGTCGGGAAACTTGAATAACGAATGCTTTGTTGTGGAAGGAGAGGTGAGACCTGGGACAGGTGTGGGAAATTTGGTTAGTTAGGGCCACCGTGAACGACAGTTAGTCGGTGATCGATTATTTTTGAAAGGTTTTATCAATAAGAGGTGTAGTATTTTTGATAGCCCGCTATTGCGGTAGAATGTAGATGTCACTCTTGAAGCTGTCATTTTTTGACAATTGACAATTAAAAACTACGTCATCTACTATCGAGAAATATCCATTTCGAGTTCATCAGATATGGCAATCAATAACGGACATCCTGTGTACCTATGTCAAATCAATCTCTTCGTTATGATGAAGCTATGAATCTTGAAGTAACGAAGAATTTGTATCTCATTCGTGTTTCGCCTTGTTTTTGTAACCCACACAGCACATGTACGTACAATGGACGAACAATGGATGTTTATTATGGATGTTCGAGACATCCATCGGATGTCCAGAATTGGTACATAGTACATCCAATGGACGTTCATGGGACGTCCAGGACACCACTTTGGACGTACAATTCAAGCCCAGATAACGTCCAATGGATGTACATTGTGCCTATCTTGGACATCCATTGTACGTACATTGGATGATCAATGGACGTTTATTATGGATGTTCGAGACATCCATTGGATGTCCAGAATTGGTACATTATTTATCCAATGGACGTACAATTCAAGTCCAATGGATGTTTATTGTGCGTAACCTGCAAATATCGGTCTGTGCTTCACTTTCAAAAACTGTTAGTATCATCCACCACAAGATAAGGAATGCTTTATTATTAATAATATACACAAATCTTCAACGTGATTCAAATCCATGAAATTTAATTAGTAACACTGAAATTCATCAGATTCAGATACGGCGTTACTAGATATACCTATAACATAACAATGGGATCTGACTCAATCTTGACAATCTTGTCAGCTTGCCACTTGCCACACTTCATCATCCAGATTCCAGGTTCCATCCTCATCAATTCAAGATCTTGTACGGATCTTCGGAGTTAATTATATCATCGGAGCGGAACGAAGGTCACTTAAAAGAAAAGGGAAGATCGTTTTGGGTAAAGACTACCACATGGCGACATCTAGTTAAGAATTAGACAAACAATTCGCTCTCGAAGTTACGCGGACGAAGATAGATGGCATATCTCACATTTTCTCCTCACAGTGACTATATGGTAATATAGTCACTATATTTCTCCTCAGCAATCAAGAATGTGAGTTTTCACATATGAAACATGCAAGCCGGGAGCGTGAAAATCGTTCATACTTATCGAAAATAATAATTATCCAACGAAAGTTTATTCTAGAAGGAATTATTCCAAAAGGAAATTAATAGTAAAACTGAGATCTGATTTATCTTAGTTTTACTGAATTATTTTCTTTTTGGAATAATTTCTTCTGGAATTAACTTTCGTCTTGTTCTGAAACATGGCCAATTGACCTTTCCAGAATACGTAGAACAAAGATGAAAGATGTGAACTAAACCAGAATGAGAGAGAAACAGGTATACCTTCTGTATAAAAAGTACCCGGAATTGTAAAAAAAAAACACATAAATTTAAATTTAATCATCAATATTTATTTTGTCTCCTTCAAAATAGTCCCCATTGCTTACAATACAACTATGATATCGGCGAACCCACTTTTCCATGCACCGCTCATACGCCGCCAAAGGTATGGCCTTCAGTTCTCGTTGCGAATTTGTTTTGATGGCTTCAATGGACTCAAAACGCGTTCCACGTAGGGGCAATTTGAGTCTTGGGAATAGAAAAAAGTCGCACGGAGCTAAGTCAGGTGAATACGGCGGTTGTTCGATGGTATTTATTGAGTTTTTGGTCTTGTATTCCTTAATAATTATGGCTCGGTGCGACGGCGCGTTATCATCATGCAAAATCCACGAATTGTCTTTCCATAAATCTGGCCGTTTACGATGAACATTCTCACGCAAACGCCTCAATACACCCAAGTAATACTCCTTATTCACTGTCTGTCCTTCAGGAAGAAATTCTGAGTGCACAACACCACGATAATCGAAGAAAACAGTGAGCAAAACTTTTATTTTCGATCGACTTTGACGTGGTTTTTTCGGACCGTCTTTGAATGATTTATACCAATCGTATGCTTGTGTTTTTGACATACAATTATCACCAAAGGCTTTTTTTAACATTTTCAATGAATCGGCACAAGAAAATTCGTTTGCAAGACAAAATTTGAGGCAAACTCTTTGATCAACTATTTTTTCCATTGTAAAATTCGCAGAGCACTTTTGAGGTCGACTGATACTGACAGCTGTTGTAAACACACTAGTTGACAGATCGCGCTCAAATTTGGCTTGGTAATAAAGGAAGGTCCTACCAACTTTAAGAAAAAAAAAATTACCGATTCCTTTTTGGCGGTTCATTTAAATAATATTTTCCGGGTACTTTTTATACAGAGAGTATTTCATGCTCAACTTGTGGGCAGCATTAAAAGATGCGCAAACCTTAGTGCGAGAGAGAAAAGAAAGAGAGAGAGGAAAGCAATGAAATGAGATCCTACTGGTTTTATCGTACCTTGACCGTCAATCAGTAACAAAACATTGTTGAGGCATACTAAAATTTAGATTTTCGATAAACAATACAACAAATAACATCCACATCCAAAAAATCGGCTGCGTAAAATAATAATATCAATTGTCAAATGTCAACGATTTAAGGAGGGAAATTTTGACGACCAATGATATTCATTCTTAGCCCACAAGTGACGCGCGCAACTTTCACCTTCACATCAGGTAATTCTGGAAAGGTCTATAGGGCGCTCATCTGCGAACTGTCTATAATGTATCTGAATTGGACGTACAATGAATGTTCACTGTTGGATGTACAATGGACGTCCAGAAATGTACATTAACTGGACGAACAAAATGCACCATTCATCAAATTTCATTTCAAGATTGTGTTTGGAAATACTATTGATTTTCATTTGGAACAGAGAAAAAATATGAGATTCAAACAGAGAATTCATATATATTTTTGGACATTATATGTATGTACAATGGACGTACGTTCGTAACAACCAATGGACGTCAACAATTGTGAGTACAATGGACATCCATTCAACGTCCATGGACGTTTGGACTTGATATGGTCGTAAAATGGACGTCCAATGGATGTCGTGTGCTGTATGGGAAGTTCTGGGCATTCAACTTTTTCTAGATTTCTCTGAATATTTTGCGTTTCTAAAGATGGTGAAGATCATCGAAAATACATGAAAATATACAGCGTAATTCATTTAAAAAATCAACCCTTGCTTGAATGCTTTTTTGGGAACATCCTGTATTTTGTAGTTTCTTGAGATGTAGAAATAGAAATACAAGAATCCGGTTTTGGACGAAATTTCTAGGATGTCTGGTTCAGTAGCTATGGAAGAAGAACACACTATTGCAGGATCCTGTATACAGGGTGATTTTTTTAAGAGTTTCATTAGAAGTTTTCGAGGGAGGGATTGTGGTACAAATTCAAAATTTTGAATTTTTGTCTCAATTTGTAAAATATTTTCAAGTGAAATCTGCTTCCGGTTCCACCGGAAACGAATGTAACTTCGTTATTTCAAGCGTAACACCCTGTATATCTATACATATCTGAATTCTTCGTTCAATTCTGCAATGATTTGATGTAAGATATGCGCAACCACATCAAGCGATTGTTGAGTTATTGCCTGATTCTCAAAGTTTTTGACAAAAAGATTGTTACAAATAAGTGTTTATATCTTCGAAATCCCTCATTTTGAAAAATTTTTTCTGCAACAGTGAAAAAAAAGGATGTACTCTGATACTACTTCTTGTATGAATTATGAGAAAGTATTATACAGGTTGTCTGAAACAGGGCTTCAAAGTTAGCCTCAATAAAACTATGAAATCTCATTTTTTTCATATGGGAACCATATAATTTTATAATTCCGATCGATTGCTCATCAAAAACTAGTTAGAGTGTGCCAAAAATTTCATGTCTTTAAAATGAGTAGTTTCGCCGTTATCGAATAAAATTCGAATTTCACGACTAAAGCCAGGTTTCTTTGTATAAACATCAGGTTTATCAAGATAATTTTCAAGAAGGCTAAGTCAATAGTAAGAATATGTAAGTTTTAAACTAAAATTTCCTTATTTAGTCATCATTCATTCAGTGGCGTAGCTAGATAGTCCGGGGCCCTGGTGCAAAAATCGAAGAGGGGCCCCTTAATGAATTGTTTTCGAGTCAAAATATAAACACTTCGAAGAAGCTGAAGGTACAGTTGAGGAATATACTTGAATAAATTATGTTGTTATTTATGTATTTGAGTAGGTATATTAAATTCATTATATTAATGTTATATTAATGTGGATGAAAAAAAAGGGCTTTAATAGTTATTTATGTAATAAGGATCATAAAGACGATCATTATGGTACAAGTCGTGAATGTTATCGGGCGAGGCGTAGCCGAGTCCGATAACACGGCGTGTGCCATAATGATTGTTTATGATTCGTATTACATACAAAATTTTATCTGATGGCATTTATATCAATACATTTTCGAAAAATTAAAAACTGCATTTTCGACATGTCACAATGACAACTATTTTTAAAGTTATGTCACTCAATTTTGATGACATAAGGAAGCTCATTATGGTACTTAGTACCATAATGAATTCATTATGGTACTTAGTCCCATAATGAATTCATTATGGTACTTAGTCCCATAATGAGCTTCCTTATGTCATCAAAATTGAGTGACATAACGTTGTCATTATGACATGCAATCAGATAAAAACATTTTTTATAGATATTTACTATATGTACAAATATTCACAAAAAAATTGTCATTGTCACTATGACCTTCTAGCCTTATTTTTTATTGATACGTTAGATTATTTGGTGAAGTCACAATAAGAATAAATTATTCGAGGAATGAATTCAAATTAATTATTGGGGATTCGAACCTAGAGGTCAAGTCTAGATTTGAAGTCATTTATTCTCTGGGAAAAAATATGTTTTCAACCTCTTTCTAGACCTACTCTTTGTGAAAGATTCAATGATTTCACTCAAATGTAGACTTGATGCAGCTTCATTTTCAATTAATAGGTATAAGCCATGAATGTCCCAGTTGAGTTTGGCTCATAGTGTTCCGCAAATAATTTTATATTATTCTTAATTTGCTGAAAGATCTTTCAGCTTCTACAGAGGTAACAGGAAGATTGTATGGAACAGTAGTATTGCTGTAAATACTTCTGTTAGATCGCATTCCAGCATTCCGTATTTCCTTATTATTTTCATATACAATTCATGAATTGTCCATGCCTTATTCAATCCAGGTAGAAATAGGTGATAAATATTAAGAACTTGAATTCAAAAGTTGGTCCCTTTCATATCGCAATATTTACTTTGAAATTGGTCGAAGCTTTGAATTACAGTTTTTTCGTCTACCTATATCGAGTAGAAATTATGGTGAAAATTCAAAATTTTGTTGACTGCAGTCATACACCCGAAACTTGAATTCAATCAATCAAATCTTTATTGTACTACAGGCTTAATACAATAGCGTGTACTCGTCAATTTTCAGCATAAATAACACATTATTAAAATAAATATGAATTTACAGTCTAGAGCAAACTATACAGTATACTCATATCACAGATGAGTTTGTGTCGCAGAAAAACTCTTAGAGCGAATAATACGCTTTTGTTACAAGGAGCGCCTTCAATTCTCTTTTAAATTTGATGAAACTCAATAGTTTCGAATGATTCGGCAATTTGTTGAAAACTGCAACCGAAATATAAGAAGGCGACTTCTAAAATTGAGAAATTATTGTATCGAGCACTCTATTGAAAATATTTATTTCGGAAAATTCATCGAAATATTTTTTATCTTTTTTTGTCTCTTTTCTTCGAAATGGGGATCTTAACCATATGCTATGACATTTTCTCTAGCCTTGCACTTGAAGGGCTTGAAGTCACTCTTATAAATTTTTTTCTTTGTATTCGTCTCTTCTAAAGCTCTGCATACGTCGTCCAAACTGACATCGAATTTTTGTAATACTTCAGATGCATAATTGATATCATTGAGAATGCGGTGCATTAAATCGCCGAGGAAAATTTTTTTTAATTTCTGCTTGTTTTCGCTCTTATTTGCAAGAGTTTATTCTTCTATTTCAGCTAATGCACGAATGATATGAAAAAAATGAAATTTAATTGCCGAAATTATGTTAACCCTACTGTACCATCTAGTCGGATTTAGATTTTTTAGATACCTGTCCGATTCACCAGTGAATTTTGGCAATAAATCACTAAATTTGATGATATTTCGGAAAAAACATTTTTCAAGAACTGAATATAATAAAAACAATGTTATTCACATAATAGATCACAGAGAAAAATCAAAGTTTGAATTTTTTTGTAAGTTCAAACGCTATTTGATGGTCTGCGCTTGGGGGCCCCTTGAGGTCGGGGGCCCTGGTTCACTGCACACCCTTGCACCCACGTAGCTACGCCGCTGCATTCATTATCTGCTCTGTTTATTTGTGACATTCGCCGCAAAAGAACAGACTTTCGATATATCATTCTAGTGTACCTTATTATTATTGCTTGTGTTGCATGGTGCATGATCAATGAAAATAAGTAAGAATGACAATTCCTAACATAGCCTACTTTGAAATAGACGAGCATACCACTGAATTTGACAGAATTTCACGAATAAAGCCAGTCAAATTCAGTGGTATGCTCGTCTATTTCAAAGTAGGTTATATTAGGAATTGCCATTCTTACTTATTCTCATTGATCAAGCACTATGCAAAATGAGCAATAATAATAAGGTACACTAGAATGATATATCAAAAGTCTGTTCTTTATTTGCGGCGAATGTGACAAATAAACAGAGCAGATAATGAATGATGTATAAATAAAGAAATTTTAGTTTGAAACTGACATATTCTTACTATTGACATAGCCTTCTTGAAAATTATCTTGCTAAACCTGATGTTTAGACAAAGAAACCTGGCTTTAGTGGTGAAATTCGTATTTTATTCGATAACGGCGAAACTACCCTTTTTGAAGACATGAAATGTTTGACACACTCGAACTAGTTTTTAACGGGCCATCGATCGGAATTATAAAATTATATGGTTCCCATTTGAAAAAAATGAGATTTCATAGTTTTATTGAGGCTCACTGTGAAGACCTGTTCCAGGCACCCTGTATAATATTTCCTCATAATTTATCCAAGAAACAATACTTCCTTTTGTTTCACTGTTGCAAAAAAAATTTCTTACAATGAATGAATTTGAAGATATAATAGTATATTCTAAAACTAGTTGCAGAATGGGCTCCTTTTCCAATACGAATGCGAAATTCGAAACCGTGCGACGAAGGAGCGAGTTTTCGAACGCATGAGTATTGGAATTGCATTCTGCAACGAGTATTAGACGATATTTTCTCTATTTCAGTCACATTTTGTGAAATTCAATGAAAAAATTCAAATTATAGGTCCTAGTGACTTTCATATTGTATCTTAATCGGCAGTTGGTGTGAATGTTAGGAAATACATTTCCAAAATTGACGTCTGCTGAAATTTAAAAGGATCGGGAGTCATTGCTGACAAAAACAAAACGAAAAATGTAACTGAAAACGATGCTGTAATGAATTCATTACAGCACTGTTTTTAGTACTGTAATGAACTCATTACGATACTGAAATAGAGAAACACTTATTTGTGACAATCTTTCTATCAAAAAATTTGAGAATCAGGCTATAACTCAACAATCGCTTGATGTGGTTGCGCATATCATATATCAAATCATTGCAGAATTAAACGAAGAATTCAAATATGTTTAAATATACATGGTGTTACATTTGAAATAACGAAATTCACATCCGTTTCCGGTAGAACCGGAAGTAGATTCCACTTGAAAATATTTTGCAAATTGAGTTCATGTACTCTAAAACAAAAATACGAAATTTTGAATTTGTATCGCAATTCCTTGTATGTCGATGAATAAGTTTCATTGAATCTGAAATGACTATTTCTCCCACAGTAAATTTTTTTATAACAGCTTTATACAACTCCACCACCATCCAAGCAGCTGGCCCTCTTCTCCATCACTTGAACTTCGAATTTTCAAGTTGCTTGAATATTTTTGGAAACTCTTGTTTCACAAGACGTTGATTTATTCATGACCAGTTCCATCAATATTTAGGCGTCTGAATCTCTATTCGGTTATCAGCCATATTTGGACTACCAATTACAAAAACAATTGAGGGGAATGATTATAAAATGACCAGCGAAAATGCAGAGCTCCTTCTGGACTACGACTGTTGACTGCAGGAAGTATGTAAGAGGCATCTATAAATCTATGGAACGAAACTCAGGAATTGTACACTGAATTGTGATCTCTAATAGCCAACTGAAACTGTTTGATATGTTGTAATTTTTATTTAACTTTTTAGGTGACATCATATCGAGTTTAGATTTGTGAAGCAGAACAAGTAATCATCTGTTTTTCCCTGTTGTCGATCGATCTACCTTATTCTGAATGATGTTCCAACGTAATTCCAAGCTTTATATCAAAGAATGATAGGTACAAGCGGACGAGTTTTTGAGCTTAAGTTGAGAGCGATAAATAGTCTTTGATTGATTTTATTGATAAGTTTCATACAGAACGATTCGAACTGATATACGAGCTGGTATTGAAAGATTTTATTTCGTACGAACGCCATCAACTTTACAATCACGTACGGAATGTGTGTCAGAAAAAGTTCCAATACTGACCGCGGCTCCAAATATAAAAAAAGAGATCACCGATAACCACTATTCAAGAACCTCAATTTAGATCAGAATCTATGCAACGGCAAACCTACATGCTTCATGAACATTCTTTTTGTTACTGTTCGGACACTAATGTGTTTTGTGGGCTCAATACATATTGTGAGCTCGAAAATGAATTTTAAATTCAACGCCCGCTTGTGCGAAAAACAAAAGCTAGAACGAAATGATTTATTTCGCAGAATTTTGATGGTAGTACAACAAGCGACAGCTCAAAAACAACAACAAAGTCCTACTGAATGGAAATTAAAAGTGCAGTTTACGAATTTTCCGGAAGAAAAATGTGATTGTGAATCTTTTGATGTCACATCAATAATTTTTTTATGAGAATACAGGTTGAGTCTTTGACTTGTACATATATTTTAACTGAAGATTCTTGAGGCCAAAAGAAACCTTTTTCTCATTCTCCATTTTTCTGTTAAAAAGATATAGCCATTTGAAAAAAAAAAACATTGGTCTAAATACGTCTCTGAAATGATACTGTGGAATTGATTCAAAGTCCATATTTCTCGATAGAAATTGAGTTTATACATTTAGGCCCAATTTAGGGAATACTCAAGTAGTCAAGTACTAACCTTATTGAAATAAAAATGTTGCAAACACGATAATTTCAACAAAAACAGTTGGTTTCATCGGATTATATCTTTAACTAAAAAGCCACATTCATTCCACCAAAATAAGTTCCTTCTTCGATTTTTCTGCAGATTAGTTTGTAAACACTAATAACTTGTTCATATTTTCCTCGAAATTCCCAAACAATATCATGAAGAGAGACTTTTCATTCAGATTTATCATTAAACAACCTAACCTAATCTAATTTGTATCGGTTCTATGAATTTTTGCACAGAAACTTCAAGAAGATGTCGTCATTTAAAGTGGTTTTATGGTGTTTTAGCCTGTATTGATGAGTCTACTACCCTGTAACTTTTATACTAGTAGAGATATTGAATAGGTTTCAATTGAGGAATATGCACCATGAATAGAGTGAAACTCAACCAAAATTCAGTTCATTCGAAATAACGGTTCCGAAGATATAAACCGAAAAGTGTTTTTTTTCATGAATTTTCGACACCCTGTATCTCCCAAACCAAACCGAATTTTGAAAAATGGTATAGAAAAAAAGTGTATCGTTTGATGAGAGGAATCTACAGTTAAAATATATGTACAAGTCAAAGACTCAACCTGTATATCATAATGGAGCTTATGCATCGAAGCCCACTACATTGAGAGTATTGGAGATGCTAATCAACAATCTGAATAAACTGAAGGGTTTACCAATAAGAGGTGTTATTTTGAATGGCCCGCTATCCCTGTAGATTTCACTTTTGAAGCTGTCATTTTTTGACATTTGACAAGCAGAAACTACGCCATTATTAAAAATGGAACGATACACGCTTCAACAACGCATTAAAATTATTGAAATTCATTATCAAACTGGTGAAAATTTGGCAGAGACGGTTCGCTAAAACTCGAATACTTTTGGGCTGTTGGAACAAGTTGGTAATTTTAAGAATAAAACCCGTGCACGTCGCCCAAGAAAAGCCGAGAATATTGCTGCTGTAGAAGAAAGTGTTGAAAAACCCAGGTTTGTCCATTCCTCGTCATTCCTTGGAATTAGGCATGCCGCAAACGCTGTATTTCGTAAAAAGATTTGGGTCTTGAGGTCGCCGATCACAACGAGTAGAAAAACTAATCCGATAGAGGCGCCACCGTGCATTTTATGGAATATTACATTCAATGGAAGTGGAGTAGGTAGTCTCCCTTATGAATGGAATGTACATTGGCGGAATGGCGATCTCTATTCGGAAATCGGTGAACTGTGAAATTAGTGAATATGTAGGTAATGCAGGAACTCTTTCTCGCTATATATTTGAATCTGGCCATTCTCTGCCAATTCCGTATTTCAAATTGATTTTCTGAACGGAATTATCTGTAGATTCACTTTTAATCAGAAGTTCAACTATTTTGAAAGAATGAGTTGGCTCATTTCCTTCTATTTTTGAAGACAAAAAATGAACTTTCGAAATGAAATAAATTTCAATTATTTCATGAAGAACTCCAATATCCTTTCTGAGTCTACCCACAAAATTCTAGGTCTCAAAGTGAAACCATTTTCAAATGCAACTTGAAATGAAAACAAACTACATTGAACGCCCACCTTGAGGCTTATGAAGTTCAGTGAAGACAAGAACTCAAGCCGGCCGATCATCAAAAACGTCGTGTCTTCGCTGACTAGTTTCATGAAAATGTTCCCGAATTCCATCTAAAAATCATCTTGAGTTATGAGGCCCATTTCCACCACGGTGGATTCTCGGACTCGAAGAGTTATTATTGGAAAGCCTCCTATCCTCAACGTTTGGCCATTTGGTGCGGTTTATGATCCGGCTACGTCATTGGACCTTACTTTTGCGAGAATAAGGCTGCAGCAATAGTGAGTGAATGACGTTTCACCTGAAAACGATTGCCATTTCAGATTCTTCATGAGGTTACCACCCTACTAATAGAGATGATTGGACATCAACGAAATTGCAATAAAAAGATATCCCACTTCAAATGAAAATTGACCTAGCTGTTTCAGTGTATTCAGGAAGAACTCATACTTTGGGAAATGTTCGGATGGACATTTCTATATATTGGCCACCCTGTACGTATAACAACTATGGAAATGGGCATGGTTTCATACACTGAGGGAGGTCTAGAAGAATCAAGTTCGACACAATCAGATATTTTGTTAATTATGAGGTCGCACAACTTCACCGTACATTAAATGCACATACATAAGAATGGAGAATATCAGCATATCGGGCTGGAGGCATTGCAGAGTATCTTTTTCGGTAATTATTTATAATTGGCTTATAAATCTTCATGGCATTGTTAATTATATTGAGAAAGGAGTGCTCCAGGTGGAGTAGATCATTATGGCTTCCATTATGACGTGAGACATAAAAACCTTGTGCTTACTTAAGATTCAGTCCCTGGTAAACCAATGAAATTGAGGAAATATTGAAGGACACTTACCATAATAGCTTCTATGATAATAAATCACATCTAAATTTTTTTATATTCACCTCGCCAAATCAACGAAATGAACGAAATCTTCAGAAAAAAATTATATACAGGGTCTTTCACGAGGAACCTCACCCATATTTATACGGGAAACTACTGAACGTATTTTCATGAAATTCAGCACTTATGAGTATTTCACGATGCTGATGAAATCTAAAATATTTTCAAGGCATGAGCGCCTCCGGTTTTTCCGGAAATGACTCCAACTTCCGTTTTTCAAATTAGAACACAATTTTTTTATTGCAGAAATAGATTCCTTAGAAAATTTCAAGTTATTTTGATGTAACATTTTTCAGTTTTGGTTGGAAAATTCTCTCTGAGCGGGAAAATTCGAAAAAAAAATCGAAAATAGAGCTCCGCTGAAACAAGAATAACTTCGAGGTTTTTGGATGGAAAATTTTCATTTTTGGGATTTTTCAAGATGTAAGATTGATGTATCTACTTTAAAAATCGAAATCGCGATTCATGATACAGGGGGTGAGAAAATCGCTTTCAAAGTTAGGGATGACAAAATCATGAAAAATCAATTTTTTCAAATTAGAACCCCATTTTTTTATGGCAGATATTGAATCTACGTTAAAAAATAATGTGAGTGTATGCATCACACCCTTGCCCTAAAATGGATATTTTCTGAGTTATTCACAAAAAACTGTTTTTCGTCTTGAATTTTCAGCTATTTCTTTTCCCTTCACGCCAAAAAGAAGAAATTTTCAGGAACTGTTATTTGAACCATGCTGTAGATTTTTCACCCCTTCTTGAAACCGACTTCAAGTTACTATTAGGAGAACCATGGCAAACTCTCGCAGTTATAACAAGAGAAGATGCTCAAAGTTTTGACCGTTAATTTCTAGACATTTATTTATACGTCTCAGGAATGCTTCGTGCGTTGCTCTTCTTATTTCATCGGGAGGAAGAGATATGCAAAAGTGTTTAAAAACCAAATTGAGTTTCAAAACTATGAATCTAAAAATCTAAACAAACCTGAACGCATTTCTGACTCGCTCTATGCAGTCTTCTTTATCAGTCAGGGGAGTTGAGTAGACAATATTTGTTATCCTACCCCAAACATAATAGTCTAAAGGAGTTAAATCGGGAGAACGTGGTGGCCAAAGATATGGACCATTGTTCGCCAACCATCGATCTTCGAATAGCCTGTAGAGGATATTTGACACATTGAGTGAATTGTGTGGAGGCGCGCCATCTTGTTGATACCATAAGTCATTATGGTTCTATACCAGCGGCTCAATTATTTGAGTCAATATGTCAGAATATCTATCTCCTAAGGGAGAACATTCTTTAAGTAATGCAAACATGTGTAGTGTTCTATCTTACCAGTTAAAGTCCCATCATAAATGTGAACATCGAGAATTGCATTATTTTTGATGGCGCAAAAAACATTGAAACTCCAGGTCTCTTGAAAGTTCCATTGTCTGAAGTGGTGGTTGTTCTCTTCATCCCAATAATGACTGTTATGCCTACTGAAAGAACCATTCTTTGTGAATTTAGATTCATCTGTCCAAATTATACAGTCCAAAAAGTTTTCATTGTATTGAAATCGAATCATCATAGCTTGGCAAAACTCTGTTCTCCTGACGAAATCAGTTTCCTTCAAATACTGTACCCTATTGAATTTATATGGGTGCATTTAATGTTTTTTCAATATTCTCCAAACACTCGATTGAGATAATCCCAGATCAATCTCGGCATCTTTGAGAGAATTTTGAGGATTCACACGAAAATATGCAAGAACTGTAATTTCGTTGTTCTCATCTTCTACTACACTTTTTTCTCTGTGTATAGTTTTCTTAACGAAAAATCCGACATTTCTCAAGTTTGTCATAGTTCTGTTAATGGTATCTCTCGTTGGTCTGGGTCGGTCAGGAAACCTCTCATTGAACAGTCGAATCGTTCTATCTACAACTTTATTACATTCTCCATGAAGTAGAATGAGATTTAAATCATCTTCATTGGTAAAATTAGGCATAGTGATCGATTTTATAACTTAATACGAATTATCACCAAATTAATAGTAAACACAAAATGCTACTGAATAAAGAGGAATTTGGCAGATGTAATTAATGATATCTATCATTAAAAAAAAGAACGTAAAACATGGTAAGTTTTTGCATATGGTTCATAAGGAATTATTTGTTTATCACTGGAGAGAAAACCGATGGCCGATTAGTTGAAATAAAGAGGTTTCCGATACAAATTCGAATCCAAATTCGCCATCTATTTAGGAACAACCTGTAACTTTTTTCTCTTGCATATTAGGGTAGTAAAATCTAAAACATGGTTTAAGTAACAGTTCCTGAAAATTTCATCTTTTTGGCGTGAAGGGAAAGGAAATAGCTGAAAATTCAAGACGAAAAACAGTTTTTTGTGAATAACTCAGAAAATATCCACTTTAGGGCAAGGGTGTGATGCATACACTCACATTATTTTTTAACGTAGATTCAATATCTGCCATAAAAAAATGGGGTTCTAAATTGAAAAAATCGATTTTTCACGATTTTGTCTTCCCTAACTTTGAAAGCGATTTTTTCACCCTCTGTATCATGAATCGCGATTTCGATTTTTGAAGTGGATACATCAATCTTACATCTTGAAAAATCCCAAAAATGAAAATATTCCATCCAAAAACCTCGAAGTTATTCTTGTTTCAGCGGAGCTCTATTTTCGATTTTTTTTTTCGGATTTTCCCGCTCAGAGAGAATTTTCCAACCAAAACTGAAAAATGTTACATCAAAATAACTTGAAATTTTCTAAGGAATCTATTTCTGCAATAAAAAAATGGTGTTCTAATTTGAAAAACGGAAGTTGACGTCATTTCCGGAAAAACCGGAGGTGCTCATGCCTTGAAAATATTTTAGATTTCATCAGCATCGTGAAATACTTATAAGTGCTGAATTTCATGAAAATACGTTCAGTAGTTTCCCGTATAAATATGGGTGAGGTTCCTCGTGAAAGACCCTGTATGTATCACGTTTTCTAGATCAACTTATCGAATTCTTCAAGAGGCTATCATTTTCAATCCTCCAAGGACAACCTGACAGGATCGTTTCAATGGTGGACAAGACCTCGAAAATACATGAGCATTTCTCCGAGATAATTGAAGATCAGATTGCTGTGAAGAATTTTTCGTTGCAATCCCAAGCTGGCTCAGTCTATTCAATAAGTCCGTAGCACCTCGAGGAATTCGAATGGCAGTTGGCATCTGTATTTGTTACTCGCTGACCAGATGTGATTATCCTTTCAAACTGCCGAAGTAATGAGAGGTAATGATTCACAAACAATAGCAAAGAAACTGTTAAGATTTTCAATTTACAATTATAGGTAAAGGTTAAGGGGATTTATTCAAGAAGAACTTACCCTGCACCGAGGAGTCTTCAGGGGTGTCCATAGAAATATTTTTGAGCTGAATTTAATAGTGTGTATAAATGTTAGGATTATATATCATGTCGCAGTGATTCAGATTAGTAATAACTCAGATTTTGAAGAACATAGTATGATAAAGTTCTCTAAATATCCAAATGAAAGTCTTTTTCGGAGAAACTTCCTCCATTAGTCCAGTTGGGGGTGGTCTCGCAGCCATTTTTTTTCCAGATCAAGGAAGAAAAAGAAGAAGATACCAACTGTATGTTTTCAGGAACTAATGCACTGCAAAATGTGGTGCCTTATCTACTACAATAATGAGAATATAAGTGGAAAATCGCTAATAAAACAGCAGTATACAGTTTTGATACTGTTGTTAGCAAGTGTGAGACATGATTGAGTGTGTTACCTGATTGTTTCGTCTAGATATCTCCGATCCATTCGAAACATCAGAGAAGTGGGTTTTGCGTCTACTTCAGTATGGTAATTACACTTTGAGTATAGAGAGGCTTTTCAACAATAGCTCTTGGGTTTTCCGAACCCCAGATCCGACAAATTTTGTTGTCGAAGCCACCGAGCTGGAAGTGAGCCTCATCACTCAAGATGATTTTTCGTGGGCTATTCAAAATAACACCTCTTATTGAAAAACCCTTTATTTGCTTGGTTCTTATGTGTTTCTTTTCAGTCTTGAGAATGCGTTAAAAGCATGTGGACGAATAGATAGTTCGATAAATTTTATAGACATAGCCAATTCAATATATCAAATTTCTGTATATTCTCAGTACTAATATCCCTAGGACCTTGATAATAGACGAGATAATTTTATGACCATCGAAAGCTCGTTCATTGGTAACAGCCCGAAGCCGAAGGCTGAGTGCTGTTACCAAGCAACGAGCTTGAGATATTGGTTATAAAATTATGAGGCATTTATCAATGTCCGCAGAATATTCGGCAGAAAATTTTTCGACAGAAAAAACGTATAACTCAACACAAAAATAACATTTATTTATTGAAAGTACAATTAGTGAAAGTGCAATTCGTAAAATTTAACTCAACATTAGATTCGTTGCTGTTCTCTTGTATAGAAGATCTATTTCCACGCATAATATTTATTATCTTTTTGTGGTGTTCTTGATCGAGGTTTAGGTATGGTTTGATAGAATTTTGATTGCTATGACCAGTAATCTTCAGCAATTGTTGTTCCTCTACACCACTTTTTGCTGATTGACTGACAGCTGTTGATCTTTTTGAATGATTCGTTATCTTTTTGTCTTAGACATTCAAGCCAATTGCTTCGGCAGCATATTTAGTCCATTTATTTATGGTATTCCTTCCAACAGGTACATTATCGTACCATTTGTCAGTTTCATTTTTTCAATATCGATTTGGTTTCAAGAATGGTGAGGTTATATTTTCGCCTCGTTTTGATATTAATTTATGAAAAAGACGTACAGGGCAGCTTTGTCTCTCACTATTGGAAACCAACCATTTACTACTTGTACAGCTTTTAGAACCACCTTGGCACGTTTTACTGAATACCGGATTGTATTCAATGCGATTTGTTGGAGAACCGTCGTTATTCTTCTCGATTTGAAAAAAATTCACCAAACAAGCAACTGCCTCTCCTCCTCGCCACGCTAGTTCTACTGCAGCAATATGATAAAATTTACGCATAAGACCTTCAGGAGTATTTTCATCCCAAAACAATATTATTCTGTTAACTTGAGACAAATTTAACGTAACTGAACTGGATTTACGTGTACTTGGGTTTGCTTGCAATTTTTTTCTGATTGCATCGCGGGCATCTCGGGCTGGTTTAAATATTATATTATTAAACGGGTCAATCATAATGTTGTAGTCCTTATAATACTTTTCTTGTGAGAGTTTGCTCGACACATTCCACATTGTCTTTACCGTTGCTTCTTTGAATTCTGTTCCGTCTTTTTTTCTCATATTGACAGCCCAATCTTTGAGTATAAACGCCAATTCTTCCAAGCTTCTGCGTTCATTCAATTCGTATGATCGTTCGTAGCAAAATTCCATGAATATCCCCCAAATATACTTGTGGCTATTGGAAGTATTTCTGGGAATGATTTCTTTGATAAGCTCATTTATATTTTTAACATTACCAAAACGTGACATTTTGAAATTTTATGAGACTCTATCGTGTTATCATTGGGCTTTAAAATTGCATTGGATGTAGTTTTCGATGTAATGTTGACATGATTGGCTGAAATGGTTCCATATGATACAAAATCATAAAATTGTTTTAAAAGTGGTTATTTCATATCCAATCAAATAATCAATCGCATCTGAGAATCTAACTTAGGTTTCATCTCCCAATCAATTATGTGATTTGGTCTTTCAGAATGATTCCTGAAATTCTTCTTATTGACCGTACAAATAATTCTAGTAGCCATATGGAAAAATCTCTTCATTTTATGGATTGCGAGACCGATTAATATTGAACAGCACAAGCAATATTCAAGTCTGAAAATGATTGGAAGCATTTCGAACTCAATATATATGCAAAACACGCTGTTGCAATTAAAGAGCGGTACCAAGTATGTGAACTAGTTCGAATATCACCGTGAAAAGATATCTATTCAATTGGATTAAGTTTGTTTATTCACATTGTTCATTAACAAGTTGTATAATCCTAAAAATTATACCTGGCTTCACTCGAGAATTTTAAGATCAATTAAGAACCGATTAATGAAAATGTTAATTGAAATAGATAAACTCCTTGTAATTGAATATGGTTGTTGCATATGGTTGACCGATAGTTTTATGATAAATGATATTTACTCACCTATAGGTACTCTTCATGTTTTTCAATTTGAAATAAGACAGTTTTTCTGCATTCAAATACAATATTCCGAGAAGGGAGCACTCAGATGACAAAAGCAACAATATTAAAAATGTCCAAATCAAATGTGCTAATTTTTTTATGTTTTCTGAACAACGCAACGTCTATTTTCTCAATTTCTTTTCAGGCTTCATACAGGGTTAGTCTTTGACTTGATTACTTGAACATATATTTTAACTGTGGATTCCTCTCATCGAACAAAACACTTGATTCTCATACATACAGGGTGTCGAAAATCCATTAAAAAACACTTTTTTATATCTCCGAAACTATTAGGTATTTCAAATGAACTGAATTTAGTTGATTGATCACTGTATTCACCGTGCATATTCCTCAATCAAAACATATTCATTATTTCTCCTGGTCTGAAAGATACAGCTAAGCCGATTCATAAATTCACGCAAAAATACCATAAGGTCACACGAAAAAAATAAACGGTTAATATTTTCGAAAGAATCGATCATTCAAGAAAATGAAAGTATTCTTATGTTTTTTCAAAGAAACGCATAGTTCTCGAGTTATTCCTGATTGCTGAGGATGAAATTTGAGGAAAAAATCATGAATTTCAAGAAAAATATGGATGCTTCCTTCGATTATGAATATCATCGGATCGCAGAAAATTAATCGCACCACAAATAAACAATGTTGTTAGAATGTTTATGAACTTTGTCGAGACTGAAATCTTCATGAAATGAATAAAATGATATTGAACATTCATTGTTACTAAGCCATATAAAAAATAAATGTCGATGAAATACAAAATTCAGAACTATGAGTGATGAATGCCGGTACAAACCACGTATTCAATTGAAACCAATGAAAAATAAAATGATGATTAGCACTTAATAATCCGTTGCGATGTTTCTAACTGAACAATATCCCATTGGAATTCTATAAACTCGACAGTACACGCTTAATATCATATTAATTCACTGAAAATCTTCACATAATCATCACGAGATCGAAAAGAAAAGCATAAATAATCACTTTTCCCTTTTATAACAACATAGCTCTAGAAAAGATTTCCTCTATATTTGTTTATAGATGGCACCGGTTGTCGCTATACGCATGCGTCGTTCACAGACACTGACGTTTGGGATGGGTCAGATTCATAGAAGACATCAAGACATGTTTTGTTTTGAATGCAAAATGGGTAAGGTTGATTAATCATAAATTGAGTGAAAACCCATTCTTTATAAGATATTTTTGGGATAGCGGGGAAAATATCGACAAGTTATTAGCGTTTACAAACTAATCTTCAGGAAATTCGAAAAAGGAACTCATTTTAATAGGAGAAATATGGTTTTTTGATTGCAGATTCGATTGAACTAAACTGAGTGTTTCTGTTGAGAAATATCGTGTTTTTAACATTCTTATTCGAATAAGGTTCGTACTTGAGTATTCCCTAAACGTGTTAACTCAATTCCAATCGAGAAATATAAACTTTGAGGTCTTTATCAGGCACGAATTTGGCCAATTTTTTCCAAACAGAGCCGAATTCGGAAAAGTGGAAAATGTTTCTTTAAGCCTCTGGAATGTACAGTTAAAATATATGTACCAGTCGAAGACACACATGAGTGCTGCCCTGCGAATAAAATCCCCATATTTTTCTACAGAATTCACAAAACAACCAAATTCAATAGTATTTGTCAGTTCCAATATGATGAATTAAAAAAAATGGATTTGGTCCCCATTTAACCTGATGGTATTTTATTTTGGATACTAAACTACCGCAATCGTCCGCAGTTCAAGCAGTTTGGACTTAATTTATTCAAATCGATTTCAAGCACAGTTGACAAATAATCTTAGCTGGTCATAAATCTACTGTATTCCCTATTCAATTTATCATTGTACGTCTTGTACCTGACTGAATAATGGTTCAGTCACGCATTCCCTTCGATATTATTGAATTAGCGGCATCAAACGGAAATACTTCGATGATAGTATCTTAAAAAAAGGCTCACGAATTTATGGTATCATAGATTCATTATCCAGATATTTCCCAATCATTCCATCATGGAAATCTTAATTGATCTCTTCTAAAAGAGCCGACCACTGGTGCCGATAAAATGCAGAAGCTGACGGCGATTTTTAGAATCTAGTTGTTGTATCTCAACATCTTTGTTGATACAATGGCACAGTTTCGAAAATGAAATAAACAAGAAGCTTCTGTGAATAAAAAAGGTCTCTGGGAGAAAGTCTAGAACACTGTGAAAGCACTGAAAATGATACAGAAATATTTCCAACAATTCTTATACATTGGTGTCAATAATACTTCTTCTTTTATCCCTTCAATAGGAAATACCTGGTAGTCGAGAATAGATTTGTGGATGACAGGATGATCGCCATTTCTGGAACTGGTCTATTAAAACGATAAAAACTATTTGAAATGGAAACATCCTTTCAATGCATACTAGTCGATACGTGGATTAATATATCACGAAAACAACCTCGTATTTTAAGATGTAGTATCTAGGACATGTGTTATTGTTGTCCCTCTTGTTGTAGCTATTTTATGCTAGGATGTTGTCCTTGGTGTCTAAGCGGTATATGTACATATGGATCTACACATACCATTAAGCGAGGTGAAATAATATGACAAGGTGAATAATGTATATTTCTTCAGGAACGAGAGGTTAGATAGCATTGAAAATGATTTTCGTGTAATCAATAACCATACAAAAAACCGATATTTGATAGGTCTAATCGATTCCACCAAGATACAGGGTGGTTCATGCATGCTTACTAATTGCATATTTATGAACTGCTCCACATGGGTCAGGGATATTGACTTGAATTGCAAAAAAATATATAAATATGATTTCAAGCTGAAAATTAATATTAGCCTGTAGGTCTGCAGCGTATACAGGATGATTAAGAAAAATCGAGTCGAATAACGAAATTTTATTCCCAGAGAATTCAAGCATTTTCAGACTATCAATACAATGTATGGCCTCCACGGGCATCAATAACAGCTTGACATCTTCTTTGCATAATACACACGAGGTTGTTGAACATTTCTTGAGGAATTTGGTTCCATTAACGGGGCAGAAGCTCTCAGATCATTTAAGGATTCTGGGGTAGGTTGATGATTATCTAATCTTCTTTGGGGCATATCCCATGCATGTTCTATGCAATTCAAATCTGGTGAGTGCGGAGGTATTGGTAAATGTGGAATACCAAGCTCCTCGCGCGCATTCTCAACTATGGCTGCACGGTGCGGTCTAGCGTTATCGTCTGGATATTGAAAAGTTTCACCAATAGCAGCGTGAAAATTTGGCATAACATTGTCAATGACATGCTCCCTATAGAGTAAGGCGGTCATATTCCCAGGATAAATGTGTAGATCTGTGCGCCCGTTGAAACATATCCCGGCCCATACCATAACACTACCCCCTCGGAATGGATGGACTTCTTGGACATAGCGACGATTACAGGGTATGCGTGGGATTGTCCATACCCTTTTTCTTCGAAAATCTGAAAATCGTCCATATCTGGATTCATCAGTGAAAAGCACACTACGCCATTGATCGTTCCAATTGATATGTTGCCTTGCCCATTCCACTCTTTGACGCTTATGGTCACGTGTTAATGGAACTCCTCTCAATGAACGTCTAGAACCTAGATTTACCTCTCTCGAACGTCGTCTGAAGGTTTCGATGAAACTTGGACCCCATCTGCATTACAGTTTGTGCTCGAGAGTACCCACATTTTGCTCAATACACAGTCTAGCCTTCTTCAAAATATACCTTTTTTATCATGTCTGAATTAATGTATTTTATTGCGGGCGATTTCGATACGTTGCATGAGGATCTCATCACTTCCCTTTTCAGATGAATATCATATACTAAACATTTCAAATAACCAAAATCTGGTGATTTAGCGGACCCGGCATGCGGTCAACTTCTGCCTATCCACATATTTGGAAAGTTCTGATCGAAAAATGTCTGAACATTACTCTCAAATGGGGTGAAGCTCCATTATGATTAAAATGCATTCCTTCGAGTAATACATGAAAAGGATTTTGGAGGAAAACTAAGTAAAGATCAGCCCTAAGCCGTCTTGGTAGGACGTGTGGTAGAATCAATCGATTTCTTCAAACGCCGCACCATACTTTTTTTGAATATTTGTAAGAATGTGTCTTAAGCAAAACGGTGGTACTTTCGGGCATCTTCTGTAATTCACGTTGAGTTTTATTATGTTTCTTTCTCTATTCATTGTTGTTGACTTCAAATAGAATTTTCTCGATCAATTATGTTTTTTCGGAAATAACTTGAAATGATTCCCCAGAATATTATGAAATAAGAATGTGCAATTAGTGGGACAAAAAAAATCAATGTGATCTCAATATACGATTTTTCTGAGAATTTAGTGGAATTCCAAAATTCAGTTGTATCTTTCTCTGAAGCTTTCTTTGAGCAAAATGACGTGGGGGCCAAAAAATCTACTGAAACCCATTGAAAATTTTCTGCTCTTTTCAAATCCCAAAATTTCAATTCGCTGTGAATCTCAGCTTGAAAGCCGTCTCATATATGTATTTCAAACACAGACCTGGATTTTTTTGGAAATTTGAATATACCTAAATCTATCGACCTGTGGAAGTAAACCAGACGTTCCACATATCAACCGAGGACTATACTGATGGTTGGTTCAAAAGTTATGAGAAATTGACATTTTCGGTGAACCACCTTGTGTTCCGCTGTAGGTCACTGAAACCAAAAATAGGTATGATTTCTTCGGAAAAAAAAATCCTTTCCAAAAATAGTAATTTCAATCTTCGATTTATCTAAGTAATAATTATGTGAAATTCACAAAAGTAGAATATCGAGTTGTATATGATGCATATGAATAAATTCGAAGCAAATATTGACATTGGTAATAAGAGTAAATCCAGAGGTTTGTTCCATATTCCATTAGTTTCATATTACATATTATTATACGTATTATTATGGAGTGATATCGAAACGAAATCTTACATGAATAATTCAATATTTCGAAGATTCGTAATTTTCGTTTCAGCGACGATCTCGAATATAGTGATTATCCGTGGGAGATATTCATTACAAGCCATGGTAGTGGAGATGGTTCTGGTAAACAACTCTAATCGTTCCATTTAACGGTGGTCCTGTGGAGGAATCACTATATTCAGGAAAAATTGCGAATTCATTATACAACGGAGCTACGGCTATTAATTCTTCAGGTGTAATATCATGAATGATCGACAGCATGAACTCGCCAATACAAATTCCTTTAATGCACTATCTATGTGTTAAAATTACTGCTACTGGTTCATATAAAATATAAAAATGGTATGTAATATTCATCGAAATTTATTGGTTTCAGAATAAAGTTTAATCATTTTTTATGATAATGGGCAATACATGGTGTTTCAAAACAAGTACGAAGGGGGTGATTCCTCGTTAAAAATAAAGTGTATTTTGTTATATAAATACACTGCGCAAAAAAATTAACGCACATTATGGAAATCTCAAATTTATTCTACAACTGAAGGTGTTCTCAATGATAATTATTTTTATAAGAATTAGGCATGCATATATTATCCACTTTCAACGTTTTTCTTCAATACAGATGTTTTCTCCCAGCAGGAATAAAAAAAGATGATATTATCAGATTTTGAATGTATTGGCTTCATTCTAAAATCAGTTGTTCTCGATCAATTCTAGTGATCAATAGTTTTTCTTTGGTTTGATTTTCTACACTCGATCGCTATGCAACGCGAAACACGCAATTTGACCCAAGAGGAATGTGCCCAAGCGGTAGTTTTGCGAGAAGAAGGGTGGACATACACAATAATTGCAGAAAGGTTTGGAGTTTCCCATACAAGTGTGTCCAGAATGTTGCTGCGATTTAGGGAGACAGGTATGAATGTCCGAAGACCAGGACAGGGTAGACCACTGGTAACAACTGCCATTCAAGGAGAGTTTCTTCGTTGAGACAACAGTTTGCAACCGCTCGCCTCCTTCGAAATCAGCTTGAGCAAACTCATAAGGTGCAAATTAGCACTCAGACAATAAGAAATCGCCTCAAAGAATATGATTTAAGGCCTCGTGTCGCGGCAAGAGGCCCAGCTCTCAACCCAGCCCATCGAAGGGCGCGTTTGGATTTTGCGAGAGAGCATATCCATTGGAAAGAGGCCGATTGGGAAAGAGTTCTCTTCACAGATGAGTCTGGATTCTGCCTCTACCATTGTGATCGACGTTCCCTTGTATACAGACGTCCACATGAAAGATATGCTCAGTGCAATTTCCTGAACACTACTGGTTTCGGGGGAGGATCGATATGGTATAAGGTGGAATATCTTTGACTGCTCGCACAGACCTAGTGGTCGTTGATAATGGAGCTATGAATGCTAATAAGTGTGTAAGGAACATTCTTGAAGAGCATGTAGTGCCATTTGCCCCATATATTGGTGAAAATTTCATTTTTATGGACGATAATGCTAGACCCCATCGTGCGCGCATCGTTCAGGAGTACCTTGAAGAGGTTGAAGTCTCTCTAATGGAATGGCCAGCAAGAAGTCCAGATCTCAATCCGATTGAGCAGGTTTGGGACAACATCAATAGAAGGCTGAGAAGTTCAGAAAATCATCCAGCTACTCTATATGACTTAGGAATCCAACTCGGAGAAATCTGGGAAGGATTAGATCAGAACATTTTAAGATCACTCATTCTGAGTATGAACCGTCGTTGCCGAGCTGTAATTAACGCAAGGGGTGGAAATACCAAGTATTAAATAAATTATCACCGTTTCAGTATTTTGAAAATTGTTCATTTCTCTTCTTTCACATAAGATTCGGTGAAATCCTGAATTTTTCTTCCATTTAATGTGTCTTGTTTCGTTCAAAACCTTCCTGAGAGAACATAAAAAATAAGTTATAAAAACAAATGTAGAGTTAACTTTCATTAAAATTGAGATTTTCAGAATGTGCGTTAAATTTTTTGCGCAGTGTATTAGGCCGAAAGTCAAACGTTAGGGAGATATCGCGGTTCAAAGATGACATAATTGAATTCGGATAGCCTGATGTGGTTAGCATTTTTTTCATCATCAGTATTTTTCTCGTAAAATGTACCGTTTCTAAAGAAAAAATAAAATGTGAATCATTACGTGTCGGCAAAGGGCAGATCGACACATAATGATTTTCATTTCAGTTTAGTGGAGATGAAAAAGGATTCAATCAAATCAGGCTATCCGAATTTTATTCTATCGAAGCCGTTGCGTGAGTTCGATTTTGAATTTAGTTAACAGAAATGATAGGGGTAGTCTACTTCAACCCACTCCACTCATTCTAAAAAAATGAAAAATATCCAGAAAATGTGTTTTCATAATGGTAATAATATCATTTCTATCGCTTTTCGTTTTTAAGACACAACATAAAAACATCATTTTTCTGTCATCTTTGAACCGCAATATCTCCCTGAAGTTTCACTTTCGATCCAAAATTCATCAAACAAACTACCCTCATTTTCAACAAGGAATCACTATCTTAAATTTTTAGGACTTGTTTTTAAACACTCTGAATACCCCGAAGTGATATTTATTTCGAAAATTAAATATTTGGAATCTAGAGTTGAAAATCAATATTTTTTAAGGAAGTGATTCCTTGTTCCCAATTTTGAGATGCTTAGATGATTAGTTATTCAAGAAAATTGGGTATCTTGCGCATTCCTTCCTACGAGGGCTATATCATTTCATTACGATGTCTTTATTTCTATAGTTTTGAGCCGGAAAGGGTCTCTGTCGACTAGGTTAGACACACTGATCACGAATCCTTAGTCACTATTCAATTATGTCCGTCTGGCCGTAAACCCGATAAGACTCGAATGGATGAATCTAGACTCTAAATTTATAAAGTTTTCAGGGTAGGTTCGCAGTTCAGTTCTTTGAAGGACAAAAATCGACCAGGAGTTCCGTAAATATGGGTGTCCCAAGTTCTAGTGTCTATTAGGCGTTTCTGGAGAACTGGACACATTTGAAATCTGAAAATTGGGATTATGATATTGCTCAAAATTTTAAACTGAGTCAAATAATTCTGGAGTCTTAGCACTTCCGGTTATACAAGGAGTGAAAATAAATTTGTTCAAAAACTTTTTCTTGAATTTTTCCGTTTCTGATATGATTGAGTATTCAATGCTTAATACATTTCTGTTAAAATCAATGTATTCATTCGAACAGTTTTCAAAATATCGAAATATAGTCTGTATTAAGTTAATCTTTCTCATTCTCAACATCCTGACTGTAAACAGTTCTCATAACGTCGAAGTAGAAGAATCAGAAAAAATCATAAAAGTTCCTTCCATAAGGACACAAATTAATATAAATCGACTAATCAGATACGCGTTCATTGATATACATATCAACAACCGCCATGAATCTGACTCGAACTTGCCACAAATCATCATACAGGGAACCAACGAAAGTTCCAACCTCATCGAAAGCGGGTAGAAGTCGACCTAGGTTTCGATCTTGTTCTCGCGCTCCCAGCTCGCAGGTTTATAATTATGTGAAAAATCACATTCCTGCAGCTGAAGGGGCAAATGAGAGGTATGCCACCTGTCGTCGTCCAGGGCTACGAGAGGGAATTGGTTTTACCTTAGACAAAGGTTTTTTTTCTTGTCTTTGTCTAAGGGTTTTACTGATTCTTAACTAGATGTCGCCTTGATGTATACTGTACCTCAAGACTTTGTCTAGTTTTGTTTAAGAGGACCTCCGTTCCATTCCAATTTTCATCGAAATAGGGTTATGTTGTCCAGAAGATGATCAAAACAAGATCGAAACCTAGGTCGACTTCTACCCGCTTTCGATGAGGTTGGAACTTGGAACTTTCGTTGGTTCCCTGTATGATGATTTGTGGCAAGTTCGAGTCAGATTATTGGCGGTTGTTGATATTTATATCAATGAACGTGGTGTATCTGATTAGTCGAGAAAAGATCATGCATCTTTTGAATTTCATCAACCTCATCACAGGGTATTTCAAATTTCTTGTCGCAATCTGTGATCGAAAATTGGCCATAATATAATATATAATATTTAGTTTATTTGCATAACTTCTGTTTTTCAAATTAGAACCCTATTTTTTTATGACCGCTTTGGATTCTTCGAAGAAAAATAATCATGACACTCTGAGATGCTCTGGCTCCTGAATTCAGTAATTTTCGAGTTATTTGAGATTTTCTGGCTTTAGGTTGTACAAACTCAAATTTATCGAATCCATACAGATTCGATAAATATTCTTATGAAACCATATAGTAAGAATTAATAATTAGACCTGTCACTTGTGAATTATCAATGGGATCATTTATCTTCCATGGTCACAGGATATTCTCATGCAACAGATTAGATGAGTTTGACTCAACATAGAACCAGAAAATCTCAACTCAGAAATAACTGTATTTGGGAGCAAGAGGGTTATCACTATTTTTGTTCGCAGAATCCAACACAATTAAAAAAAGGTTCTAATTTGAAAAACAGAAGGTATGCCCAATTTGCGATCACAGTTTTCGACACAAAATGTGAAACACCCTGTGATAATATTTATGAAATTCAAAAGATGCATGATCTTTCCACATTCTTCTACTTTGACGTTATGAAAACAGATCACGAATGAATACAATTGATTTAACAGAAATGTACTCAGCATTAGATACTCCATCATGTCCGAAACGAAAAAATGTGGAAACAAAGTTTTTGTCTCGGTTTCAGCATTTTCAACATGTGTATATAAAAATACAGAGATAAAAAAAATACATTCATGCAGGAAATTGAATTGCCTTTCCAACAAGGTGCTGCTCGACCCCTTTTCCCTATTCAAAAATGAGAGCTGTTACGGGTTGTAGCTAGAGGGGTAGTGATATCAAACTCATTTGAACACCCTTATTTGTCCCCCTCTCAACAAAATTTGACCTATCCGAGCGTTTTTTAGTTATTCCATCCCAAAGATCAAAAAAGTTATGGATGGCCCACCCTGTATGTCTCGATGTCCTCGAACTTGGGGTATCCTGTATATATTATTATTTTTATAAGCAAAATATCGTACCAAAAGATGCTGAACGTGTCTCCTAAAGCACTGTCGTGAGCTTTCGTTTACTCGTTCATCCACCTTGTAAGTATATCCACCTTGTGAGTAGATTTGCGAACATTTTCGAACAGGCTTTGATAAATAGATTGGTTGAATTTTTTAACGCTCATGATCTAATAACTGACAGACAATACGGTTTTGTGAGGGGGTTGAACACTGAGAACGCCAAATGTCTTGCAGTGTTCCTTGATGTTGCTAAAGCATTTGATATAGGCCTACCACACGCTCAAGCTTTACGACAGTTTTGCTTGCGCAAACCGGCTTGAACGCTGAACACTGAGCGTGCGGTTGGGTATACAGTTTTTTAGATATTGTGTCGTTGTATGGGGTGGTGCATATTATTCTACTTCAAAACCTCCACAAATGGCCCAAAATGCGCTCATAAAAATAATTTTCAGGAAAAATAAACTATTCTCCACGAAGTTACTCTATGAAAATTCTGGGCTCCTCAACATCAGAACAATTTTCACTTATCAGTGTATATTGAGGTTATATCATAGGCAGGCTAATTTCAATATTAAAAATACAAGAACAATCAGATATAGATACTCAACAAAAGAATTTACATCTCGATTTTTTCAAAAAGTCTGTAACAAAGAGATCCTTCTTGTACTACGGTCCAAAACTTTTTAATCTCATTCCGACAAACCTGAGAGAAGAAAAAAATCCTAAAAGATTTAAGTTGAAAGTGAGAGAATTCATTTTAAAACATAATGACAGGTTTTGTAAAAAATATGATTTTCAACAAATCTTGAAGATATTTTTTTTAATTATTGATTATAACTTTCCGACTCTAATCATCCAAATTTTGAATGAGACGAGAAAAAAATTGAATAAAACTGAATTTTTCAATCTTGTCAAATCAAATATTCCTTGTTCCCCCTTACCGACAAAAAGAAACAAAGAAATGCTTGCTTCAGAAGATCGTGATACAAAGATCGAAAAAACTACCATCTGTCTAGGATTGGTAAAAATTACCAGATATTGGAATAGAATCAATCACGTTGCCGTAAGAACAAAAACGGCTGAGGAGCAATTATCATGGTTTGTAATGATGCTTTATGCAGTTACTGCCATAGCTTCATATATTTCTCGTTGCCACAGTTCTGGATTCCGGTCTCTTCCGTGTGAGAATGAATAATAATCCTCCTGTTACATACTAACGAACAAATTTGATTGTGGAAAGTGTTTTCTATTGTAAAAAAGTTTATATAGCCCAAGGTAAGTGTCAATGAAATTTTTAGATCAACTCAAAATCCAATATTATTATAGGTACTGTTTTTCAAATTTGAGACGGTCGCGGTCGCCGCATTAAGGTGGGCGTTCAATGTAGTGTGTTTTTATTTCAAGTTGATTTCGAAAACGGTTTCACTTTGAGAACTGAAATTTTGTGGGTGAACTCAGAAAGGATTTGGGTTCTTGTTGAAATAATTTCAATCGATTTCATACCGACAGTTAATTTTTTTTCTTTCAAAAATAGAAGAAAATGAGCCAACCCATGCTTCTGTTTTATTTCAACAGAAAGACCCATGAAAATAGTTCAACTTCCGATTAAAAGTGAATCTACTTATAATTTCGTTCAGAAGATCAACTTGAAATACGGAATTGGCAGAAAATGGCCAAATTCAAATTTTGGCGGGAAAAAGTTCCTGCTTTACCCACAAATTTACGTATTTCATAGTTCGGCGATTTTCGGATAGAGAGCGCCATTGTATATTTCATTCATGATTAGAGAGATATTCATAGAACTTGATAGTGATAGTGCATGTTCTATGGAGATCTGCCATAAAATGGACGGTGGCGCCTCTATCGGCTGAGCTTTCCTATTCGCTTTAAACGCCGACCTTAAGAATGTGGCGTTGTTATTCAGTCGGTTCAATAGAGATGGGTTTGTGTGAAATCTTCCACACAGATATCAAGCCATTGAACTATTAACAAATTATATTGTTGCTACTGTTGCTAGTTGATATATTCTTTTATTTTGATTTTTCAAAGGAATTTCTCCGAAAATTCAATTTATTATCATGAAATATTAGAAATTTTTGTTGAAAATGCTTTAATTTCTTGTTTTTCCAATTTCACATTAGCCATAAGAATGTTATTAACATTGCCTGTCTCTGTTTCTTCAGGAGAAAGGAGTTTCAGTAAATTAAAAATATTTAAAGATTACTTGAGAACCAATATGTCACAGGAGAGACTCACGAATTTAGTCTGAAATATCGGAAAGAATTGATATGAGCTAAATTATTGATTTATTTGCTTCTCAAAAAGCTAGGACAGTTATCTAGTATCTAGTACACGAATACAGTATAGTATTAAAAATATATATGCGTGTATGAAAATTGCATTTTCATTGTGTAAGATAACATAAAAATCTCTAGAAAAGATGTCTGAGGGCAGAGGGATCATCAAAATATTTATGGGAAAAGTAACGGGCTGATCCCCCCCACTTAAATCGAATATTTACAGTTTTTTTCTAACAACAAAAGGAGGCCCATTGAAGATTTTTCATATACCTATATGTATATGTCAAAAAAAATATATTTTTTTGTCTTTGGGGCGGCACATAAGGATTCTGCACGCGGGCGGCCAACACCCTAGGATCGGCCCTGGATGCTTACATGTGGTGTCGGTGCCTCTTCCCCTGTTCTCCGATGCCTTTTGGATTTTGCTTTCTGAATTATGATTGTGTGTATATGAATATTCCTTTTTTTTATACTGTTCATGTTTGCACTCCACTCCGGTGGCATTCATACACTGTTTTTTTTTTAATTCATTGTTCCTTTGATTTACTTCATATAGGAGAATATTCGATGCTTGACTAATCTAGTTTAATTATGTACAGTTTTTCAGCAACCGCGAAAGGGTGGATCACAGGCACTCGTGCCTAGGTAACTCTGCTCTCAAACCGGTTGTTGTAGGATTTAATATAGATATTTTATTTTGTAAGAATGGTGTACATTGATATCATGAATGAATTGAAAAATTATTCGCATTCAAGGTTTTGGTCCTTTATCTCGGATCTCAGACAGAAATTGTGGTAATTTTTTCAATAATTCGCTAGAATTTTATATGGTTCTGGTTATGCGATATGTAGAAAATTAACGAACTTGATTACGGCATTCGAGATCCAAACATGCCCCGAGAATTTCAAGTTGGGTGTAGAGTTTTACGTTAAAGAGTTAACGTGTTCATCGACGATCAAAAAGTGTGTTCATTCCTCATCAAGTACCATTGAAGAGTGTTGCTAAATAGTCAAATATTAGAAAATCATAGAAATTATGCAAACATGTACGTAATAATAGAATTCCGATATTTTCGTTCCCAATTACGAGAGCGGAGCCGCGGGTATAAGCTAGTCCTTCTGTATTTCCAGCCCATATGCTTTTACAACATTATGTCCGTTAACGGTGTCGAGGATTGGAAAGAGCAGAATCAGAGAATCAGAAAGGCAGAATTCCGCCAAAGAAGTCACGGAGTCGAAATAAAAATATACAACCATTACGACCCACCGTATTCCGTGTAGCTTCCGCAGTCGGATACGTTCGAATACCTGTTTGGCGGACGTTCCATTTGACGCGTTCTTTGTATTTCATATGTCCGGGAATGAATTCATTCCATGGAATCGAAAGTCATTCCACCAACTGACGTTACGCTCGTTACATCTCGATGAAGCTCGATGAGCTTGAATTTCTTCTGACTTGAGCGGACGTTGATAGATCAATTTATGGCCCGGGTGGTAGCCTTTTGAAGGTCAATTTTCTTTAGAATTGGAAGGTAGTTAAGATATGGCTGATTGACGAAACCCCGTCGGGACCACAGTCATTTTAGGACTAGTGTGATAACGTCAAGGTTTTCCAATAAGAGGTGTAATTTTGACATTCTAAGAAAAATGCCATTTTTTAGATGAATGATCGGATGTTTATTTCATTATAAAGAGGAAGGTATCCCGTTGGTGATGGAAAATAACATCAGCCAACTGACCACCACGATCACGACTACAGGATCATATCCTTTTCATGAAATTTTCCATAACCAAATCGCAAAGTGCCTGCCCTATGTCATCGGTAGCCTCCATCTTTGAGGTCTTGAATCGACGCTGGTCCCTTGGCGACCTTGGCGTAGATCTCTTTCACATGGTTCCAAAGGAAAAAGTCGCGGGAGGTCCGAAAACTTTTCCCGTGAAAGATCAAGGGTTTCGTTGCCTGTGTGCCACGTAGCGCCGTCTTGTTGAGAGAAAACGTTGTCCAGATTAATATCATCCAATTCCGGCCATAAAAACTCATTAATCATCTCTCGATAGCGCAATCCATTCACCGTAACTGTTGCTCCAGCCTCATTATCGAAAAAGTAAGGTCCAGTGATCTCGCCGAACCATAAACCACACCAGTCACACGTTGAGGACAGAGAGGCTTTTCAACAATAACTCTTGGGTTTTCAAGCCCCAAATGCGTAAATTATGCTTGTTGACGAAGCCACCAAGGTGAAATGGGCCTCATCACAGAAGATGATTTTTATTTGATAGATGCATAAATCAAATGATGTTGGCTCTGATCAGATTTTGTTTAAGAGTTTCTTGTCGAACGAAAAACTGAGTATTTGTCGCAATCCGCCAGGACCGAGAAATATTGCGGATTATTCCCGAAGTACTAAGTAGCACCAAAACTGAAATCTGGAAAGCCGTTTTAATCTACAATTTGGTCACGATTTTTGGTGAGAAGTCGTTCACCAGGGTTTCTATGCATCTATGATATATAGTATAAATTCATAACAGGTTCGACCGGTAGAGGGTTTTTAAGAAAAAGACATACATTTGGGTATTTGAAAGTTTCCTGGTCAAACTGAATGAAGATGGTACATTTTACTCAATACAATCTAGGAAACTGTTCACGCCAAGTGAACGGTTCGGATAAATTTGTGTGAATTGTCATAATTCTCATTTCCTTTTAAATTAATTTAATTTCTCCGTTTGGTTTGTGGAAGGTGGATGTTAGATCAGCAAAGCGTCTGCTCCTCAAATCTTTAAACTCGTATTGATTCGGTTTTAAATAGTAAACCAATTTGCCCATTGCCCTCTGATCCCTCCGAATCCGAAGACTTTTTGACACCTGGACATTTCCTGATAGGCGCCCGATTGTTGTCCATTCCCGAATTGATGCTTGAATTCTTCTTCATTATAGCGTGTATTTCACCGTTCTTTTCCTCTGTGATTTCGTGCCTTGACAATTTTCAAACGCTTATCAAACGTTGAGAACAACATAAAAAATTGTTTCAACAATTCTGGAAGGAATGGTCACATAAATATCTCCACACTTACATTCAGCGTAATGAATGGGAAACACAAAACGCTTATCAAATCTATTGGAGATTTGGTTTTTATTGCGTCCATAAAGACCGCAGCGGACAATGTACGAGAGCCCTAACAAGATTGGTGCCGCCTAATATTTAATTCTGTACGATCTCTTTAAATTTTTCTCAATTTCCGTTTATTAGATTTAGCTTCACTGTTTCCAAAGTTCTGTAAAATGCACACGATTTCACGGCGGTCTGTTTTGTCACGCCAAGTGAACGGTTCAGATAAATTTTTCAGAATTTGCATAATTCTCATTTCCTCCTAAATTAATTCAATTTCTCCGTAATGACGAATTCTCAAATGGAGTTGTCATTTATGTGTAGGTGCGAAAAGAACTCGTCAGCTGTGGAGCTTAATTATATCTGCTACCACATCTTACATATTTTCTGTATTCGGAAAAATTCAGTTTTTCCTGTGATTCGCCATTTTAGTGATTTCGATCTCATCGAATTACATTCATTTAGGCACATTCGTTTGTGCGAATTCAATTCGAACAAAACTGTTACCAGTGGATCCACGCAGTTTTGTTAGTGATACCACAAGGATAAATGTGCACAATTCGACATTTTTAGCACTGGATTTTCACGTCAGCGTCATTCCATGTTCGTTTGTCGAGCTCGATCACTCTGTTCCTGGATCTGGTTGACCGTTGACCGTTTTGCTGAAATAGATTAGACCTTTCAACTGTTATTTTGGGTGAATTTATCCTTTCATTCGTGTTGGGTTTCAATAATAATTTAGACTTATATACAGTCCACTAGCCCTATTATTTTTATATTCGCAAACTAGGTAAAGTTGTAATTAAATGAAATTGAACCACACTTCAGTTGGTTTACTGAAACTCTACCCAACAGAAACTGTGAGAGAAACAGCATCTGTTAAATCGCAGAGAAGTTGTGTTTTCTTATACCCGAAAATATATCACTTGAAAAAGGCCAGCGATTTCTTCCTACAGGGTGTTTCTAGATTCATGCGAAAAATTCCAGGAGGTGATTGATCGTATGAAATTAATGAGTCTTTCCTATAACAAAACATCCTCACCCCTTTCCGAGATATCACCTTCAAGAGGTGGTGACTAAGTTCTCGAAAAAAAGGTTTTGATATGGAACCCCGTATAATGTAGCAGGAATATTGAAAAAATACCCCTGATCAGTACTTTGACGACTGAAATTTTAGAAAAAAAATTTTAGTCACCTTTTTCACATGTTTTATTTTTTTGACAGTTAAAATCCTTCACCACTATGAATTTTCGAGGTGGCTCAACTAAAGATATATTTCTGTTAGAGAAATTCAGATTCGTTAAGCTTAACGTTCATTAAAGAATGAATAGAGAGATATTTGTGGAATGCGCTTCATTGTAGGACCTATGGTTTGATAAAAATCAGGCTTACTTGGGAAAGAGTTATGGAGCTTGCGAGCACCTATGATGGTTCACCCTGTACCCATTTAATTGTCAAATAACAGCTGATGAACCAAATTGCCATGACTTTTGTTTACAGAGACTCGATAAGAAAAAGGGATAACAGAACTATTTGAAATGAAAAAGTTTCAGAGATTCATTGATATATTGAAAATTCTTCCTATTTATTGATGTGCTTTGCCTTTCACGAATGGCCTACTGATGGAGATCGAAGCGTTTTTTCAAGATATTTTTGGGTAACCCTATTTATTTCGTTGAGCTGGGAACGCCACGCGAAATCGAAATAACCATCAAGGACGACTGCCACCATGATGGAGTATGAGCCCACCATTTACTCACGAATCCAGCGATACTTTCTAGAGCTGAGAGTAGAAATAAATCAAAACCGATGCCGGGGAATGCACGTATGGCCACATTCATAAACCAGTAGTTGCATAATATTTATACCACAATTCTACCTTCTCGAAGTCGGTGATTGGTGAACAAATACTTGAATTGTAATTGGTTGGTCGACATTCTAATGTGGTTACCCTTCGGTGTGTTCCACATATACGATTTTTTTACGGATTATCAAGAACACATATTTTGACCTGATGAATGAACGGTTTCGAACAATCAATCAGTACGAGAGTTCGTCACTTATTTCGTCATGATACTCATAATTATTAGAGATAAAAAAAATTTCAAACAATTCTCACATTGCACGGAATTACATGTGAGTTTATGCAATGTATTGCAAAATTGGAGGTGTTTAATGTGTATGATATAGGTATCAGCGATGCGATAATTATCTTAATTACAGCACTTTCGGGCCATCACAAAATGAATTGAAGCACGCAGAAAAAATTTCAAGTTCCAATTACAGCTATGGAATCGAATAAGAGATATTTGACTGATAGTTTTCAATGAAATGACCGTTTTTCTATGAGAAAGATAGCATCAAGGTATATCATCAATGTTTTATGAAACTTGTATTCATAAATCTAGAAAGTACTTGGAAAAGCGCGAAATCCAAGCTAGTTCTAGTCAATTCTTTTCGTACGTGCTTATTATATGTGGTGTGGAACAATTTGGATCGTGTGATTGATTTGAACCTCTATACTAATATTATAAAGAGGAAATATTTGTATTTTTGTTTGTTCGATACGAATAGGCTCAAAAACTACTGGACCGATTTCAGAAATTCTTTCACCCTTAGAAAGCTACATTATCCCTGAGTGACATGCTATACTTTTCACCCGAAAAAATAAGGATACCTACTATAACTTCAATAATAACAAAAATATCGGCCATAATCAGATATTTTCAAGTGCGCTGCAAAAACCGTAGGACTTACGTGGATACAATGTGTGGCGGAAATATACCTCTTGAATAGCTCTACAAAAAAGTCTGCGATAGCATATATCTATCTCTCAAGATTGACTTGCTATTACCTGTTTATGGTAATCACATGTTTTCCAAAATTATGCACTACTTGGAAGTGTGTTTTTATGAATTGGTTATTGATCCTCATCCAACCTTATACGTTATTTATCATCAGTATTTAATTTAGAACGAAATTGCTCTTCACATCATACAATTACAACGAGTAAATCAAAAGATATGGCAGGTTGAAAAGTGTTGAAGATGAAACCGCCGCGTAAAACAAATTTCCACTCGGGCTTGTCCGAAATAAAATAATACAGGGTGTTCGGAGGGTGAGTAGCCATATGTAAATGGTGGATAGCTGATGCTCTTGGCTACTTGTTGCGCCTAATAAAATAACATTTTGCCCAAAGTTCAAGGTGTTATAATTTTTTTACCATTTTTCTAGAAATTTACCATTTTTCTCATTAAAACCTTGAATTTTTTCAAATTTAATGCTCGAGGTGCCTATAAAATGATTTATTTCCTTAGTCTAGTCTTGTCTTATTCAGATTGAATCAAAATTTCATACAAACTTCTTGAAAAAACCTAACAGCGTCGTATCAAACATCAAAATGAAAAAAAAAAATAATGTTGTGTCCACTTTACAAAGTGAAATAAAAAAAAATTACATAGTGTTGGGTTTTAAAATGGCTTTAAAAACTTCTCTAGTTAATACTCTTTGCAATGGTATGTAACATGTACCATTAATAATCAGATAACTCAACAAAAAACCGTTTTGTCTTCAAGGATGCCTTGAGAGGATGACGACAAAACTATTCCATTGAGCAGGCAAAATCTTTTCTCTCATTCTACCACAGCTAAAAATAGCGTGCTCTCTCTATCATCGGCTAACAATACTCCTAAGGGCGTCGCCAGGGAGGGGGCAGCTGCCACAGAATTTTTTTGTGGGAATGCCAAGTGAATCGGATTTTGACGATGAGTTTCATAGTATTTCTGTGTTTTCGTTCTGTGTGACAGGTCATATCCATGGAAACATGGAAATTTCGCTGTTCCTCTAACTTGAGATGTTTATCAATTTTTTTAAGCTGAGCAGCAAGGCTAATATGATAAAGTAAGTTCTTCGGTTTTCACTCAATTCATGATCAATCGACCAAACCTGGCCCACTTTGAGCATTAAAACAAAAACCTTCTATGAATATTTGACAGAGCTTTTGAGAAGACGATGAGAGATTGTTGAATTTTCGGATAACATATTAGTATGTATAACGGTGTGTCTAGCGTAAGATCTATAAATTTACCCATCTCAAACCTTAGTGTCTGTGACTTTTGCGTATTTCATATCAATTGTTTGAATGATTTGAAGTGATAGTTCTGAAGATATGAAAAAGACGTGTTTTTTTGATTGAATTTTCGAAACCCCGCATCTTTGAAACGAAAGCTAATTTTAAAAAGTGGTAAAGAAAAAAAAATGTTTCGTTTGATGAGGGGAATATACAGTTCGAATAAATGTCAAGTCAAAGACTTACCCTGTATCTTTATAGATGGAGAAAAGAAAAACCCTGGCGTTGGCACTGATTAGATTTTGTTTGAGGCATTCTTGTCGAACTAAAATATCAGATTTTTTATGAATAATGAGAAACAGAAAGATTATTTTAGAATATCCTCGAAATGAAACTCTTAAACTTCCACACTGTTGTCGTATTGTTATATGTCTTCCTGATTGTACCTGCTTCGTTTCTTATAATATTGTATAATGATTTCTTGCCATGTGTTTGGAGATTCTGTATACATCAATTCTTTCAGTCGGCTCCAAAAAGAATAATCAATAGGATTAAACGACTCTGGTGGCCTATCCATCTGGACCTTTACGGTAACAAAAAAGTGATTCCATGAAGCAACCGTAGAATAATTTGGGTCGCTTGTTATGGTCCAAATGAAAATTTGAATTACCTGAGCGTTTCTTCGATTCCTCAAAACGCTGAGGGAAATTATGTAGGTACATTCATTTGTGCTATGAATTTAAATCGTATACAACAATTCCAGATGAGCTTTACAACGACATTTCCTAATCATCCATTTTCTTCTTTCGTATCTTCTCAGCTCTAGATTTCACAGCTGTATACACAGAACACTCCATTCAATCCATACCGAAGTTCTGATGAAATTCTGCCGGGACTTTATCTTAGACTAATAATAATAATATAATATCAGCCTGAGGTTGGTATAAACAAGTTCTGATTTGCGAAGAGAGTTGTTTTCTTTTCAGAGGCTTGTTTGTTAGATCTGTTCCTGATATAAACTAATGATTTCTTGTGTGGTTTATTCATGTCTATTATTACAAAATGAAGAAAAAAGCAAATAAAGTCCTGTCGTGCACGGGAAAATATGCGGCGATGCATGTAAGTCCCTCCGATTTGCTTATCAATTTTCGAAGTTGTTTATTTGTATGCTGTACTTTTTCAGCATGTTCGAAATTATAAACCAGGTATTCGCATCAAGATAATCGGAGCATCGATTCGCAAAACTGGTACTCGATCTGGCTGAAATGGCGGCATTTTTCAGTGGTATTTTCTGACCCGATGTCGTATTTTGTTGAAGCAATTTTTAATGAAGTGATCAGAAAGCTTCCTTATTGCACGTTCAGCTCAAAATACGAACCAAATTAGGGACAATTATTAGGCAAAATATTGATGATATGATGGCACCGAATTTATGAAAATAAGCGGACATATTCGGTATGCATTTTAGTGTTTAACTCATATCCGAGAGTTTACAGGAGGATTATAGTCGATGTAATGGACCTGAGCTGGTAAATTCGAACCAAAGAGCTGGCGAACATTTTGCTGCCTTATTATCCTTTCAAATCGAACAGATGAAATCTCTTTCATTCCGAATACGAATTTAATGTTGTATTTTTCCGCACACGTAGTATTTGAAAATACAATAAAAATTATTCTACTTCGAAACTACCAGCTTATAAAATAGGTGTTACAGGTCTATTTCCTTCGGTTCATTTTCAATATTAGCTATTTCAACCCTGGAACGGTAATCAGGTTACACCCTCCGGAACCGCAATATCAATTGAATTGAGCCTCAAACTGAATTGGTAGGAGCAAAGAACTTCACCTTCTCATTAGTTCATTAGTAGCGAGTAAACTCTCAATCAAAAGTAAGAGTACTCCAGATGGAAATTCATTTACTCATTGGTATGTGAATGTCAGAAATGGGTATTTGTTTCTTCAAATATTGTACATTCTTCACATTATACATATTATAACGGGTTCTGCAATAGTGCGTTAAGCTTCTATAGCTGCTAAACCAGACGTTTTAGGAATTTAGTTGAAAAGCATTCCCTGTGTACTTATAATTCTGCATCTCAGGAAATTATTTTATGATATATACTGTGTGTTTCCAAATAAAATTATTCAACAAATTAGTGATTTTTAAATGGAACACCCCTTATATTTTTGCATATTTTCAATACTATTCAATACCTCTACCTTGATGCAAAATATTAGGGATATTTTTTCAACAGTACGGATCTTAATAAGAAAAAACTGCAAAAGTTCGGTAAAAGCCCTTTACCGATTTCCAGAAGCGATAGAAACATGAATTTGATCAGGATTTCTTTTAACTCAAGAATATGCCTTGTCATCGTTCCTAAATGATCAACCTCTCTCATACAGGGTGTCCGTTATCAATGTCCAAAAATGAAGAATTTCAAATTGTTTTTTCTCGATTTTTTCAAATGTGACACCCTGTTTTTTGTCCATGATGATGTACACAGTTTAAAACCTTACATTTTTTCAGAATTAACCAAAGGGCTATTTTCACTCCTGCGTCCAGAGCAGGTACGAAAAATGAAATCAGAACGGAAAATTTGATCAAATATTGGATATAAAAACAAACGGGCGTTGAAAAAGACCAAGAAAAATTGTGTCAATGATCCAAGAGATGTTCAAAGTGTCGTCCGCCTTCTCTGGAACACAAAGCGATCCGATCGTTGAATGTCCCACTAACCCTTGTCAGCATGGCTGGAGTAATGCTTCAGAAAGCAGTCACAATCCTCTCTCGCATATTGGAAGCTGTTGTTGGAACTTCATCATACACGATTCCCTTTATGTATCCCCACAAAAAAATCTATTTTGGTGAGATCCGGTGATCTAGCAAGCCATCTTGTCGGTCCGCCCCTACCAATCCATCTATTTGGATAGTGTTGGTCCAATAAATCCCTCACAGGACGAGAATAATGGGCGGGTGCTCCATCATGCTGAAACCATATTTAATTCCGTATTTCCGTAGGTAACACTGCTACCATTCCGGGAAGAATATTCTGAATGAAAGTAAAATATGCAGCTCCATCTAAATTACATTTGAAAAAATGAGGGTCTATCACATGATTGCCGATTAATGCTCCCCAGATATTCAATGACCAACTGTGTTGATTGTCTATTTCCCTTGTAATTCTTGGATTTTCTACAGAGTAATGATGGAAATTGTGCCTATTGACGACTCCGGAATTGTGGAAGTTTGCTTCATCACTCAATAAAACAATTTCAAAAAATGTAGGGTTCTGTTCATTTTTAAAACTTGCCCAGTTACAGAAATTCAGACGGTTTTCAAAATCGCTATCGGTAAGCGCCTGATGCATCTGAATGTGGTAGGCATGATACTTATTTTTTTTTGGGATTCTTTGAACTGATACTACAGGCTACACCAAGCTCCCTGTGGCTTGTGTGTGGATTTTCAGTTACATGCAGTAAAGCCTCGAGCTCCTTGTCCTCGTTAGTGGCCGATTTTATCCTCTCTTCTTTTTTATACTTGTCATCTCCTATCTCTACAAATCCGTTTCAAAGCCTCCGAAAACTCGATTCATGTGGATGTCTTCTTTCGGGATATTCGACAGCATAGGATCTACTGGTTAATAAACAGTGTCTGTGGCACTGCTCCAACATGAAAATCATATCAACCATTTAATCTTTACCAAAATTTATCTCAATTTATTGTATTCGGAAATAACTTTGAGCTCTGAATAACAATATTTTGATCAATAATAATAATCGATGTACTTCATAACAGTTTCTATGGCACTGCTGCGACATGAAAATTATATGAACAATTTCATGAATAATAATTTTTTTGGATGCCGATAAAACTCTGTAATCGTTAATGTATGTGTGAATTATTCGGACAAACATCATCATTTTCATGTTGAACTCCAAGGATTATGATTTTGGAAGGGTTTTAAAGTTTTTCAAAAATTGGTCATCAGTTTGGTTTCATTGTGTGACTCATTTAAAGTATCCGTTACTTATTATGTTCATTATTCCTGAAATTTTTGGTAGAAATGTAATTTTTCGTGTCTGCTGGACACAGGAGTGAAAATAATCCTAAGGTCTCTTCTGGAAAAATGTAAGGTTTTGAACTGTGTACATCATCATGGAAAAAATACAGGGTGTTACATTTGAAAAAATCGAGAAAAAATAATTTGAAATTCTTCATATTTGGACATTGAAAACGGACACCCTGTATAAAAAAGGTTGATCATTTAGGAACGATGACTAGGCAAATTCTTAAGTTAAAAGAAATTCTGATCAAATTCATGTTTCTATCGCTTCTGGAAATCGGTAGAGGGCTTTCACCGAACTACTGTTTCGTAGAAAGTTTGCAGTTTTTTCTGAATAAGATCCGTACCGTTGGAAAAATATCCCTAATATTTTGCGTCATGATAGGGGTATTGAAGAGAATTCAAAATATGCGAAAATATATGGGGTTTTCCATTTAAAAAATCACTCATTTGTTCAATAATTTTATTTGGGAACACCCTGTATAATAGAAAATAATTTCCTGAGATGCAGAATTGAAATTACAAGGGAAGTGCTTTTCAAAAAAATTTCTAAGACGTCTGATTTGGCAGCTATGAATCTGAATCTATGGCCATTGCATTCATTGATTCAGAGCCGCTTTTTTAACCCATTAGCGCCTGGAATTTTTTATGTTAATTTTTTTCATCGATTCCTACTTTGTTCATCTAAATAGAGTTTCGGTGAGTCCTGAAGGAAATTTTTCTTAATGAATTGTTGCCAGGTCAGGCTCTAGGGGGTGTTCCCATATGGGCCCCTAGACGGTTCGCTGGATAAATCCTTTTGTTCTTCGAAGGTTCTATTGGGTGAAAAGAAAAATATTTACAGTTTATTAAAACTCTACGTGCTTGTGTGGTATTCTTTGAAACATGCTATAATTAAATAAACCTACACCACATTTACAGCACATGGCACGTCCTCTGCTATTGCAGTTTTTTCCGGCGAACCTTCTTCTCTTGTCTTCAGCAACTGAAACCACGAAATGGCCGTTGTTGTCGTATCTTCTTCTTCTTCAAGTGCCGTCTTCGTTCCGAAGGTTGGCAAAGAACAAGGCTATCCGAGTCTTAGATACAGCGTATCTGAAAAGTTGACTTGAAGAGCAATTGAACCACTCCTTCAGGTTTCGCAGCCAAGAGTGATGTCTTCTTCCCTGGATTTTCCCTTGTCGTATCTAAATCCCTCTAAAGGTCTCGCTACCCTTCTAGGGGCTTTGGGCATTCTTTTGAAATTTGTGAGGTATGTTTGGGCCAAGTTTCTCCTGAACTCAAGTTGTGGTACTACACAACCTGATCCCTTAGAAAGCTGCCAAGCATTGTGAATAGACGCATCTATCAAACAAGTAAATATCGGCCAGTACCATTTTTTGCCTCTAATTCCTCGAATCCTTCTTGAGTTGGTAAACCTTATTTCAGCTCCAGCTGTAAGCTGCCGAGCGCCTAAATTACCAGCCAAACCTGCGACATCCTCATCAGCTGAGTCCTCATCGGTTAACACATGGCTAACTGGAGGTTCTATAAATATCTCCGCAACCTCAGTATCAGAATCCGTTTCATATACAATATCTAAGGCCTCTTGCAAACTAATCCCACTGTAAAAAAAGGTAATTGGTAGCATATTCCAGTTTTCCTGTGAAACGCCTAGCGGTCCCGTATGGGAACATCTGTTTTTCAGTACAACTAGAGATAAGATTCTGAATAATTTTCGAGAGTATCATACCATCAGAACAAGCTACGACGTCCCTTTTACACTGACAACAAATATAGTCACATTTTCCTAAGAAGACAATAAATTATCATACTTACACGAAAAGTACATTCGCCATTTTCTGAAGCGCTATCGAAACAACAGGCACCAGTATCACATGAAATGGGTAAATGTAGTGAAATGAATCTGGAAGAGCACATATGTGTCTCTTCGAACGAAAAACATCGAATTCAAGCTCCTGCTCATGCGCACCTATCTGCACCATTCATTTTTGCAACAAGCTGATTACTGAGCCCGTATGGTGACGCTAGGCGCTAATGGGTAGTAGTGTTACTAATGACGTTTTGGACAGTTGTGGGTTGAGTTGTCGTCCGATTTAAATGTAACAAAAAATGTTGTCGGGTAATTGGAGAATGTTTATTTTCTCTAATTGATATCTTTCACATCAAATAAAAGCCAACGTTTCGGTGCACTCCGCACAGGCCCGCCGCTAGCTGTCTAGGCGCCCGCGTGCAAATACTGTTATGCCGCCCCCGATAGGGCGCTACATCAGGGGCGTATCCAGAGAGCAATTCGGGGGGGGGGTAGTGGCAAGTTTTAGCGAGGGACCTGAACTGATCTTGAGTGAAAAGCGGGGAAAGGGGGGGGGGGTGTTAGATCGTTTCCATTCGAAGATTTAGTGTGAAAAACTGTTTACTCCCCTGCGCAAAATATGCTAGAAAGGGTTCCCTCATTATGGTGGGAAAAAAGAAAAAAATAAAAAACCTATTGAATTATTGTTATATATATATTATGTTATTGTTATTTCTATTTATAAAATTGAAAAATCATATAGATACACACTCAAATATTCATCTAAAAAATTTCACTCTTCTCGCTTTTATATTTGCAAAATCTTCTATAATCTTAGTCATATCCAATCTATCCAAAATTTGGTGTTCAATTGAAATGATAGCTAAATTACTTAATCTGTGTTGGAGCATAGTGGATCTTAAATAATTCTTGATAATTTTAAATTTTGAAAAAGATCTTTCTCCAGATGCAACTGAAACCGGCAATGTTAGTAGTTCAAGTATCAATAATTATTTATTGATCCAACTCAGAAGAACTATTAACAAAATAATTGGAATTTAATTTTTGATCGTTACTGTTCATACACCACGGAACTGTTCGAATCGAATCATAGACAAGAGACAAGTTTCAATTTCGAATGCAAAATGCCACAGATCCTAGGGGGTGTATATTCCGACAAAGACCCTTATTCTGTTTTTATCTTTATTTTCGTAATTCTCTCTTCAAAATCACGTACCTACCTAAACTCGGCTAGTAGAAAGGGCGCAATTTGATAACAGATGGTTTTTTATGACATGCAATACCTAATTGGCATAAACGATACGGCGACACTAAAAATATTCAACTACTACTACTACTACCTGGTTGTAATATTGGGAAAAAGAACATCTGCAAATTTTTCTCGTAGAATATTCAACAAAATCAGAGATGCCGTAGGAACTTTCTGAATCGATGTTTCTTTCAGAAAATTTTTCCCGAGGGCGCAATTCGAAGTTCCGGGAGGGCAATTTATCGGATTATGTTTATATTTTTCGATCTTTAAGTTTTACGCCATAACAGGATCTAGGCGCTCTCAGTATTTCGCCAGGGGGGGGGGTGCACCTGCGGAACTTCGGGGGGGCGGCAGTGCCCCTCCCGGAAATATACCTGAAAGAAACACTGCAGTGAATTCACTGAATTCCGTGGATATACGGAAATTATCGTTGGCCGCCTGTCCTCCCGATCCTTCAGAGAAAAAGTCTCTCTAAGGGGGATGGGGAGACCTTGCATCCCCCAATGTTGAACGGAGTTGGAAAAATTTCAAAGCAGTTGGCAAAGTTTCGATCGCATATGGCAAAATTTCTATGTTTCTATGACATTAGGCAAAATTTTAAAGCAGTTGGACAACCGCCCCCCTTTTTTTTTCTTCCCCCCCGCTTACCAAGTTGTTTGTCCCCTCCAAAAAAAATTTCAATTTTATTGGATTTGCCGCCCCCCTGGACGTGCCGCCCTTGTGCCGGGCACGCCTTGCACGCCCGCTTACGGCGGGCCTGACTCCGCACCTTTCTCAAGGCTTGAACAAAACAAAAATAAACAATGATAATTTCATCATTGACGCTGCCCAGATTTGAGCTCTTGTGATTTCTTCCATTGGGGTTACCTCAAGAATGAGGTCTTCAAACATCGTTCTAGAACCCTTGAGGACTTGAAATAGACAATCAAGGAGGAAATCATCCAAATTGAAACCACTATGCTGAAGAGAGTAATGAAAAACTTCCGCGACAGACACCAAATGTGCGTCGCTCGCCGAGGGCGTCATTTGGATGATATTATTCTCAAGGCACAGATGATAGAAACTTGATTATATAGACTTTCAAAATAAAGAAGAATTTTTCGAATATGTATTCTCTTATTTTTTTAACAACTCCTTCAAATGTGGGAGAACTAGTTGCCGCACCCTGTATATTCGCATTTGCCAGTCCAAGAAATCAATTGGAATAGAAATTTCGAACGGCCTGATTTACGTTAATATGATTTTGTTTCATCATTTTTTCCAATCATGATATACCTAATTATGAAATTGAAAATATGAAATTATATAAAGTTTGAGGAGAGGAGAATATGATAGGCCATCACTTCCATAACTTCTAGTTTCAGAAAGCTCATATTTCAATTTTGGGTACCCTTTGGCCTTTACAGCAGGTGATCAGAGTGATACACGTTTGGCAACGCTTATCCGTAAGATAATAAGGCTTAAATAAAGACGTTTGTGTATAATTGAGAAACATTCTTTTTCAGTAAATGTCCATACAACCAACTCACAATTTTATAATCACTTTGAACCATTGATCCAATTTTTTCACTGACCTCAACGGTTCCTTCTGATGTGGCCACTTAAGCCACTCGACTTCTTTAAAACACATCAATTAGCATCGAGTTCATAAGCCATTAAACGTTGCCCGAAGAGATATAAACAAAAACCCAATGTTGTTCTCAGGATATTTCAGCAATTATGTAAATTACTCAACATAAACGATATGAGATTAATGGGAGATTGATGCATTTTGTCTTGCTAAGTAGGTAGGTTAACACGTTCTACTATTAATGCACAAGTTTGTATTGACCAAAATGACTCGATATGTTTTTCATTCAATACGAATTTCATGATTGCTGACAGAGATGCGAAATGTCTGCTAAATGATAAATATGCCTGATGTAAAATATCAGTATATATCTGAGAATATTTTTCCTCGAAGAATAGCTAAGAAAAAGTGTCACAAAATGATACATTAACTTTTCTATTTCACCGATTTCAAAAACATTACAAGGTGACAAGAAAAAAAAAGTTCGGACAAATTTTGCTGTGGTCTGGAACAAAAGTATTCCAGCGCCGCCAAATAATTTTTATTCTCTTGGTTTCTCTACGCTTTCCTGTACGAATATGTGAATTTTCAGTTTGATACAATTTCATTTCACAGAGTTTTAGAATGTCGAACTAACGTACTGCGATTTTGGAGCTGTTTCGTCAAGGTAGGCGTCAATGCGAAATTGTTCGTTTGCTCAATGTGCTTCGACAAACCGTGTCCGATGCAATACGTCGTTTCAAGGAGCTTGGCCATGATGGTCGTCGTCCAGGAAGTGGTAGAAAACGCACTGTCAATACACCTAGCAATCGAAACATCGTCAAGAAGCGAGTCAATCGAAATTCGAGGGTTTCCATGAGGAAAATAGCCTGTGAGACCGGTATCAACCGCGAATCAGTCCGTCAAATTGAAAAAACGGAGCTCAACCTCAAGCCATACAAGCTCCAAGAAGTTCAACTCCTCACGGAGGAAAACAAGCGCGTACGACTCCAAAGGTGCCGCCAACTCCTTCGTCTCGCCGCCGGTCAGCAATGGGAGCGAATTCTCTTCACAGAAGACAAGCTTTTCACCGTAGAACAATCCCACAACCACCAAAACGACAGAGTCTGGTCCGTACAGACTCCCGGTACATCGCAATCCGTCATGGTCTGGGGCGGAATTTGTGGCAGTGGTAAAACTCCCTTAGTTTTCTTGGATCAAGGGGTCAAAATCAATCAAGAAGTCTACCGCTGCGACATCCTCGAGGCCGTAGTACTTCCGTGGGCCAAGCAGCACTTCGGCATACGCACTGGACCTTTCAACAGGATTCCGCTTCGGTTCACAATGCGAAAATGGTGTAAGACCCATTTTCCTTGTTTCATCTCATCTGCAGAATGGCTGCCCTACTCACCGGATTTCAACCCAATGGACTACAGCGTGTGGTCGATTTTGGAGCACAGGGGTTGTGCTAAAGAACAAAAAAATTTGGAGTCGCTGAAGCAATCTCTGCGCCGGGAATGGAACCGATTAATGCCCGAGGAGCTGCGGCCCATTACCGAAAATTTCAAGAAGCGTCTGAAGCTGTGTATCGCCGCCAAAGGAAGCCACTTCGAAATGGCTTAAATATATTATTACAAATGTTCAAGCTATTATCATTTGTTGTTGTTTTGTTCAATTTCTTCTGTTCAATAAAGTTAAACGAAAAAGAGTTCGTCCGAGGTTTTTCATGTCACACTGTATAGAGTTGTTTGACTAAGATCTGCGCTACCACTAGAAGAGCATTCTGCCAGTGATGCTGCGAGTTATGACAGTCATAACGTCACATGATTATGGCGTGACAAAACGAAAGTTGACAGATGAGAAGAAGGTGATGTAGTAATGGCGAATGGCGAACATTATCTTGCTATGTTAACACTGTTTCTTGTGATAAGCAGGACGGTGCCACATGTCATACCGCCCGTGGAACATTGACGAGCTTGCTCGAGTTTGCTCCGGGTCGTATCATTACCGGCCTTCACACTCTTGCGATTTAACGCTTTAAGACTTCTGGCGGTAGGGTCACCGGATTATGCCAATGAGCCTGCAACCATCGAAGCATTGAAAGCCAAAATAAGACGCTGTATCAATGAAATACCACTACATGTATCCAAACATTATTCACGATTTTGCCGAAACCACTGGCAACATTGTAATGAAATTTTATACGAATATGTTTTGGAAGCTGATACATCCAATGCATTTTTTTATGTCTATCTCATAAAGGGCGCTAGTTGAACGGTTTGTAACAAGTATTATTGAGCATTATTTTTTTCATATTAGATTCATGAGGTAAAGTTTCACGTCATTTAATTCACACCAAAAAGGTACTCCTGATAAAACTCGATACTGTGAACCGTCCTCGGAATATTTTGATTTGAAGATTATGAGTAGTAACCGATGACTAGTATAAAGTATTGATAAAGTTATTAATTATTATTCTTAGTAATTAGCAAGCACCTCAAGAATTTAAAGACAGAATTTAATGACTTTAATGACCTCATAGCTGACTCCCAACCGTTTGGAAAACTAATGGATTCTTCAGAAGAAAGGAGAGACTTGTGTTTTCGTGAAAACGTAGGACATTTTGATCACCTACAGTAATAATATAATTGAATTCTATTTTATGTTATTAGCATTTTTTGAACTTTCATCTTGTCATTTTATGTTTAATTAATACATTTATCATTTCTTCATACCAGTATCGATTATGACTTCATGATTTTCAAATCAAAATACTCCGGAAACGGTACACAGTATCGAGTTTCATTGAGAGTAATAACTTTCTGGTGTAAAATTGAATGATGTTCGAGTACAAGTTCACCGTGTTACTATCGCCCTTTACGAAAGTTAGGAATAATAGTATATTCTAAAACTAGTTGCAGAATGGGCTCCTATTCCAATACGAATGCGAATTCGAACGCATGAGTATTGGAATTGCATTCTGCAACGAGTATTAGACGGTATTTTCTCTATTTCACTCAAATTTTGTGAAATTCGATGAAAAAATTCAAATTATAGGTCCTAGTGACTATCATATTGTATCTTGGCAGTTGGTGTGAATGTTAGGAACTACGAAAATTGACATTTCCAAATTGACGTCTGCTGAAATTTAAAAGGATCGGAAGTCATTGCTGACAAGTGACAACCACAAAACGAAAAATGTAACTGAAAACGATGCTGTAATGAATTCATTACAGCACTGTTTTTAGTACTGTAATGAACTCATTACGATACTGAAATAGAGAAAAACAATTTCTTTAGATGTATCAGCTTCCAAAGCATATTCGTATGAAATTTCATAACAACGTTGTCCGTAGTGACCGTAATTTCGGTAAAATCGTAAAATATGTGTATACATTTTTTTCTTCACCGCCCTTCATTTTGAAGACGGATGGCGTTACAAAAATTTTTTACTGAGCAAACCCCGAATGTTCTTCAGTTTTCCACCTATCCTACGGACAGGATCACCTTTTTTTGAAACAATTTGTATGAAAGTGAAGATACACCATTCCAACTTATCCTGAGAGTAAAAATCTATGGAATAAATTTTGTTATTCTCAGGTGAGAGTACCGGGCCCTATATTGTTTGTTATTTACGGTTTGAATTGAAAATCTATCGTAATCATACATCCTTATGTGGAGGAAACCATTATATTAAATCTAGAATATCTCCACGCGACAATGTTATGATCACCTCGTCGATCAGAACACGAAGGATGATTTATGAACCGATCAATTAAGGATCTTTTTGATAATTGGATAACATGATAAGATTCCTATTAGTCTGTTATTTCCAATTAAATGTACCTTATATGCAATTACGGTGAAATTACTTACCCATCACATCTATGTTCGTGTTGGGTCATAACGGCTTACCTGTAAAAAGAAATTAAGAATTACTAATTATCTCATAGGATATTTCCTTTCTAATCAAGAATCGGTTATGGGCAGAGGTCGTCCATGATTAATGATCTTTCTAATTAAGCCGAGATTAATTTGAATGAATCTGCCTTACGTATAGGACATTAGGCAGATACGAAATTTTGTATTGTCAGAAGAAATCATTGACGAATTATTCTTGATTCGTGGCTATTCATGCTTATCGTGATAAGAATATTTTTGACCAATGTATTATACAGGACGAGTCTATGATATGCACATTTGAATAGATTCCTCTTCAAAAGTTACATGTTCCGAAATAGCGGGCTATAACAAAAAACACCACTTTTGGAAAACCCTCTAGTTTTCATCCTTTCATATATCTCAAGAAAAAAAATGGAGACAGCGAATTCGGCAACTCTTTCAGTTTTAGAGCTGCCTTCAAGCTCCTCGAATTTCGGGCATTAGCCCTTCCCACAACAAATTTGCTAGTTTTTATTGAAACTGGTTTGCACCTTTGAAGGCCATGAACTTTCCTTTTCCATCCTTGTACTATTAACTGTATATACTTACAAAGTAGGTATATCTTCATTCGAAAATATGTGTCAGTTCTCAAGATCAGCTAATGGTTCTCTCACGAAGGTCACAGAACGACGTTTACGTCTATCGTTATTATTATATTTCCGCTGGGGGAAATTTATGTGTCGTAAAATTAATTGGAGCTACTCTATAAAGCTGGCAGGGTGTGCTCTGGAATCCAGAATGATTCTTGAGTTGTCGGCAGTTCTGCCTTCGTTTAAAATTTAATTAAGTCGGACATTAATGTTCGAAATCGGCTTCGTCCACTTTATGTAGCGGTGCCAATTCTACTTCCATTTTCAGTTTGCGGTAATGATGGATAACAATAAAAGTCCGAGTGGAGGAATAATGAATTTGAGGAAACGTCATTATGGCAGGAATGATGACGATCTTGTTGAACGGTAATGACAAAAAGGAAAATCTGATGGACTCGGATTATATTTTTAGTATCGATAGATCCAATTCAAGTGCTCATTGGCCCATGTCGAATTCGCATATGATTTTGAGATATCGGAGTCCACTGAAATCCTATAGAATCTATATTATCGTCTCGAAATCTTTGACGAACTGTTTCAGTCGAAACCTAAAAACCAAAAGCCGGTATTGCATCATTCGACAAGTACTCAAAGACTCTTTACGGGTATGAACAGTCAGGAACCGATCCTGGGCAGGAGTGGTAAATTGTATCTTTACTCCATTCAAGTATAAACCTGAAAAATCGCAGGTTGGCACTTGTGAATGACATATAAGGTCAATGAATAAATCTCGGAGACGTTGCCGACGTTTATTTTTCATTATTAATTATTAATTATCAAGCCTGAAAACTGAGAATGCCGAAGATAGTTTCGAAAAAGCAGAGGCAAAGTATCAGGAAGTGCTATTTAGAATTGAAATCTGCGCATTCTAAAAGTAACCCTGATAATTTGGCATCGACAGTTCATCACCAGCTCTCCAACATTTCCGACATTTGTGGGTGAAAACCAAGGTTTTTACATTTTATATGAATAGATATTCACTTTTTAGCTGCACATAAACACGATTAGGAGGATTTTGAGTGAAAGAGACGACAATGAATTTCCTAATGTTGGGGCACCCAAAAAGACACTGACTGAAGACTTTATTTTGAAGAAAGATCTGCAACGACAAATTTGGAATTATAATTTGAAAATTGAACACTTTTTGATTGATACACTACTCACTTCTGCGAAAGAGCTGCCCTTTTCAACAGAACCCTCTATGTAGTGTGAAAGACCTAACATTTAGGTTTTCTAGTATTGCAAAAATGTCGAATACCCTCGTTATTCAACTGGTACTGAATCGAAGATTTTCTACGATCAAGGAGGTTCAACTGAATAAAACAAAATGAAAAAAAGTCTATATTATGGATATGGAAGAAGAAATTCCTGCAAACCACCTAGATAGAAAAATAACCAATTAGGAAACTTTCGGAAAGGCTTTCTCATTATAAGGGACATAAAGCTTCTTCGTAAACCTGAGGATCTCAAAATAATTGCTTGGAGGACCAGATATGGTCGGAAGACCTTCGTTGTCAAGGACCAAATGTAGGTTATATACTATGTCCTGCCTATTTTCTATCTCCTTTTCTGTTGCAGATTTCAAGATATTTTGTCAGTCTCAATCCAAAAGAAAGATGAAATGTTGTTCCTGAAGAAGATTCTGTCCGTTAAAAACATGTCAGCCTATTCGTTGAAAAAAATTACAAAATCTCTATACTTATTCAGAGGTTTTCATCTTTGTGCTCATGTACCATAGGTAAAAATGTATGGTGTCCTGTTCAAATCTGTTTTCCTAATACTGTAATTGCTTCGAATATGCTATATTGTTTCATTCATTAAAGAATCTAATGCTCCTTCTCAAAAAGAAACATATACATGTAACGATGTTAGAAATTATTGTTTTGTGATGGAAATTATTGAAGTTTTTTTTATTATGTATCAAAACCAATTTCTTCATTGTGTTACCGTTTTCTCAAGTTTTTGTAGCAAATCATTATATGCCAGTTGATATGATAATTAAATTTGTCATTTAAGACGTTTAACACCCACCTGGAGATTGAATATTTGAATTGACTTCGAAGTATGTCCATAAAACATAATTCCATGTCTTGCTTCTGACTCAAATACTGCATGATAGAAGGTTTTCATGCAGAATTTATCCAGATATGTTGTCATTACACCGGAAGATAACAGACTGAAGCTAAGGTGCATCCCACTCCCAGTTTAGAAATACGTTCTTTTCAATTCGGTGTACCTATCATTCTCATAGATTCCCAAGGTTTAACATACCACAGGTTTCGTAGTACTACTACATTTTCATACTGGACTAATTCATGTTGTGCAAAAAGGTATTTCAATTTCTTCTGTAGGCTTGTTTTTTGAAAGTGGGGAACTCCACTGTTCGTTTATAAGTTTTTCTGTAGGGTTATGCGAATACAACTTTTATTCTTTTTTCGATTGAACAATCACAAAGTAACGGACTATTTGTCTATTATTTTTCAGTAAAATTTCAATACTCGATTCTTTATTTCCGTACAAGGAAATAGCATAACTGAATCTTCCAACCATGTTTATATACGTGAAATATTTCCAGTATTTAGGCGAAAAAAGTGTCTTCAACATTCGCCAGATCTTTGGAATTATTGAATTCACATAATATCTTCTCGAATTCATTATTTTTCCAAAGGAAATGAACATTTTGATAAATACGTAATTACTACGACATAAATGTAAAAACGACAACGTTGCTTGTTCAACTGACAGAAGAATGACCATAACCTAACATTTTCAAAATATACACGGTGAAATGTGTCAGAATTCCATGGCCAACCGGTATACTTTATAAAAGTGAATGGAGTATATATCATGATCATCAAATACATAATATTATTTCGAAATACACTGCGCAAAAAAATTAACGCACATTATGGAAATCTCAAATTTATTCTACAACTGAAGGTGTTCTCAATGATAATTATTTTTATCAGAATTATGCATGCATATGTTATCCACTTTCAACGTTTTTCTTCGATACAGATGTTTTCTCCCAGCAGGAATAAAAAAAGATGATATTATCAGATTTTGAATGTATTGGCTCCATTCTAAAATCAGTCGTTCTCGATCAATTCCAGTGATCAATAGTTTTTCTTTCGATTTTCTACACTCGATCGCTATGCAACGCGAAACACGCAATTTGACCCAAGAGGAATGTGCCCAAGCGGTAGTTTTGCGAGAAGAAAGGTGGACATACACAAGAATTGCAGAAAGGTGTGGAGTTTCCCATACAAGTGTGTCCAGAATGTTGCAGCGATTCAGGGAGACAGGTATGAATGTCCGAAGACCAGGACAGGGTAGACCACGGGTAACAAATGCCATTCAAGAACGTTACTTGAGAGTTTCTTCGTTGAGACAACGGTTTGCAACCGCTCGCCTCCTTCAAAATCAGCTTGAGCAAACTCATGAGGTGCAAATTAGCACTCAGACAATAAGAAATCGCCTCAGAGAATATGATTTAAGGCCTCTTGTCGCGGCAAGAGGCCCAGCTCTTACCCCAGGCCATCGAAGGGCGCGTTTGGATTTCGCGAGAGAGCATATCCATTGGGAAGAGGCCGATTGGGAAAGAGTTCTCTTCACAGATGAGTCTAGATTCTGCCTCTACCATTGTGATCGACGTTCCCTTGTATACAGACGTCCACATGAAAGATATGCTCAGTGCAATTTCCTGAATACCACTGGTTTCGGAAGAGGATCGATTATGGTATGGGGTGGAATATCTTTCGACTGCTCACACAGACCTAGAGGATAATGGAGCTATGAATGCTGATAAGTATATAAGGAACATTCTTGAAGAGCATTTAGTGCCATTTGCCCCATACATTGGTGAAAATTTCATTTTTATGGACCATAATGCCGGACCCCAGCGTGCGCGCATCGTTCAGGAGTACCTTGAAGAGGTTGAAGTCTCTCGAATGGAATGGTCAGCAAGAAGTCCAGATCTCAATCCGATTGAGCAGGTTTGAGAAAACCTCAATAGAAGACTGAGAAGTTCAGAAAATCATCCAGCTACTCTCAATGACTTAGGAATCCAACTCGGAGAAATCTGGGAAGGATTAGATCAGAACATTTTAAGATCACTCATTTTGAGTATGAACCGTCATTGCCGAGCTGTAATTAACGCAAGGGGTGGAAATACCAAGTATTAAATCACTTATCAGCATTTCAGTATTTTTAAAATTGTTCATTTCTCTTCTTTCACATAAGATTCGGTGAAATCCTGAATTTATCTTCCATTTAATATGCCTTGTTTCATTCGAAACCTTCCCGAGAGAACATAAAAAATATGTTATAAAAGTCAATGTAGAGTTAACTTTCATTAAAATTGAGATTTTCAGAATGTGCGTTAATTTTTTTGCGCAGTGTATTTCCGAACTGTCATCATTAACAGATTCAAATCAGATCTCTGGATCTGGATGTCACAGACTGTTTGTCATTGTAACAGAATTTAATAACTCAGAATAACTACTCTCTTATTATAGAGCAGATCTTCTGAAAACGGTAACGGTGTAAGTGCATTAGGCAATCGGATAAACTTGAGTTTTTGACAACTACTGTATAGCGCATTTATGTATATGGATTTTACACTCCGAAGAAAGAGCTCTTCAAGAACCCATCGCAGTACCCATCTTTGCCATTCACATTTAAAGGGCTCGGTAGCCGCGAAAAGGAATCGAATTATTAGGAAATCAAAATTTCGAACAGTCATATTTGTGGAAAACCTGATAGCATTTTTGTATCGACCTGAAACTTCGAGCTTCGGAGCAGTGTTAATTTTCGATCCAGCAATGACCTGGTGGCCCACTACCGTTGACTAGAAAATTTCTTTCCAAGCTTGAATGAACTAGAGTAGCGCTTACTTGTTCTGAGAACCACTCGGGACGTGTGATATGGTAGGGCAGTTCCGCATTGATACCTCCAAACTCAAATTATGATGCCAACGTCATTTTGTTTGATAGATATTATTTTGTACGTATTTCTCCTATTCCAATTTTTTTATCAGCATATTGATAGTTTCCAGGAGTTTTTCCGATCTATTTTCACATTTTTCTTCTATTCGGTACTGACTAATTGAATAACATTCATCCTTTTATTTATTAATTTCCTTTGTGTTCACGAAATTATTCACCATTCACATTGCTAGGAAATACTTTTTTTTTGGCTGCGAATTTATTGTTTCGTTAAAACGAATGTCCAAATATCTGATCATACCGAAATTTTATTTCAATTTTGTGAAAAACATGATCTCCTTTCCTCCGAATTCCGTTCCTCAATAATTAAACTTCAATCGGCCATTACCCTTGCGGTATCCTTTTACTCCACACGCTTGTGTAACTTCCATTGAACATTTCCGAAAAGTATGCATACCAGCGACATTCCAGGAAAAGAAATAATGTGCTGTAAACATGTTGTCAGGAAATTTTTAGTGACATTGTCCCGTGTTTTTCAAGATCAATTTGAGAGTTAATAGTCTTCACGTTGCAGGACCATTGCCACATCTTTTTGTATGGATAGAAGTGAGAGGATATGATGGATCTTATAAAATGGACCTTGTCGGAGACAGCTTTTTGCGTTTTGCGATAGCGTCGCGTCGATTTTGTCGAAAAATATTTGTGGTAGTTTTTCTAGACGAAGTCTGGAGAAACATTTTTCACGCAAAAACTATTGTCATACATACAGCGTGAAAAAAAGGTAACGTAACTCGTCACTAATTTTTGTACGAAAAATGATTGAGGAAAATCCTTGCACCCGCCACTTCTTGATTTGAAAAGCAATTTATCCCGTGCTTCTCTGATTTTTATATTTCTAACCCCCCGCGCCCGCACACCTCTACTCAATTTTTTCATGAAGAGTAAAGTATTGACCTTTTAGTCAATAATTGTTCAGTATGGTGCTACGGCTATTATTACAGTATCTGATTCGTTTTTGAGATAGGTCGGTACCTTCAAAACAATTTGAATATATTAGTGTATTTTCCTTTCTCGTTTTTGTCCCTTCTTGAGAGAGAGAGAGAGAGAGATATATACATTTATTGAATCTTATAACCAGTACAGGTGTGGATCATGTCAAAATACAAGAAAATAATTGAATCAAAAAACAAACATTTCAGTTCCCCATAATATTTCTCATTCAGGAACTCGTTGAAACTATAATACTTTTTTGAATACCGAATGATCGATTTTTGAATTTTTGTGATAAATTATTCCAAATTGTTAATAAACTATATGTTACATTTTTCTGCAGGTATGTAAAATTGGGCTTATCCTCAATCAGGTTATTTTTCCCTCTGGTGTTGTAGGAATGCATATTTTTGAACTCAGATAGATTATTGATGACAAACATTACAGACTCATATATATACAGACTGTATCGGATGAGTATGCCAAAACCTTGAAATATATCTTTGCAAGTTTCAGTTTGTTTCATTTTGAAAAAGACTCTCAAACATCTTTTCTGCAACCTTGCCCAGAAGATGATCCCATATCTAATCTTTGAGTGCACATATGCATGGTAGGAAGACAATGCAGCATCCACTCCCACTGTATCCCGGATGATCCTTAATGCGTAGCAGTAACGTGCTATATTTGGTGCAAGTTTTTCAACTTGACTCTTTCAGTTTAGTCTAAATTCAATGAAGATAGGTTCTTAACGTCTGTAAATAATAATTTAGGAAAGATATAACGGCATGCAGACAATTGAATATTTTTGAAATTCCGGAAAAAGTCACACACCGTGCAGGAATCGAACCTGCGTCTCCCTACTTTCCGGGCGGGGGCCTTGACCACTGGGCTAACGATGCATATGATACTTTTTCCGGAATTCAATATCCTGAGGTTCACCTCATATGTTAGTGAGAGGGGGGTTCCTAGGTGGGGAGCAATGATTCACCATCATCGGTCAGGGGATTCCACTTATCCTTCACTGTACGTCATCGAACTTTTTCGATTTCAGTTATTAGATCGGATTTCGGATTCCGACCAATGATGTTATTTAATAAGCCGAGAATAATACATGAAGATAGGTTCTTAACGTCTGTAAATAATAATTTAGGAAAGATATAACGGCATGCAGACAATTGAATATTTTTGAAATTCCGGAAAAAGTCACACACCGTGCAGGAATCGAACCTGCGTCTCCCTACTTTCCGGGCGGGGGCCTTGACCACTGGGCTAACGATGCATATGATACTTTTTCCGGAATTCAATATCCTGAGGTTCACCTCATATGTTAGTGAGAGGGGGGTTCCTAGGTGGGGAGCAATGATTCACCATCATCGGTCAGGGGATTCCACTTATCCTTCACTGTACGTCATCGAACTTTTTCGATTTCAGTTATTAGATCGGATTTCGGATTCCGACCAATGATGTTATTTAATAAGCCGAGAATAATACATGAAGATAGGTTCTTAACGTCTGTAAATAATAATTTAGGAAAGATATAACGGCATGCAGACAATTGAATATTTTTGAAATTCCGGAAAAAGGATAAGTGGAATCCCCTGACCGATGATGGTGAATCATTGCTCCCCACCTAGGAACCCCCCTCTCACTAACATATGAGGTGAACCTCAGGATATTGAATTCCGGAAAAAGTATCATATGCATCGTTAGCCAAGTGGTCAAGGCCCCCGCCCGGAAAGTAGGGAGACGCAGGTTCGATTCCTGCACGGTGTGTGACTTTTTCCGGAATTTCAAAAATATTCAATTGTCTGCATGCCGTTATATCTTTCCTAAATTATTATTTACAGACGTTAAGAACCTATCTTCATGTATTATTCTCGGCTTATTAAATAACATCATTGGTCGGAATCCGAAATCCGATCTAATAACTGAAATCGAAAAAGTTCGATGACGTACAGTGAAGGATAAGTGGAATCCCCTGACCGATGATGGTGAATCATTGCTCCCCACCTAGGAACCCCCCTCTCACTAACATATGAGGTGAACCTCAGGATATTGAATTCCGGAAAAAGTATCATATGCATCGTTAGCCCAGTGGTCAAGGCCCCCGCCCGGAAAGTAGGGAGACGCAGGTTCGATTCCTGCACGGTGTGTGACTTTTTCCGGAATTTCAAAAATATTCAATTGTCTGCATGCCGTTATATCTTTCCTAAATTATTATTTACAGACGTTAAGAACCTATCTTCATGTATTATTCTCGGCTTATTAAATAACATCATTGGTCGGAATCCGAAATCCGATCTAATAACTGAAATCGAAAAAGTTCGATGACGTACAGTGAAGGATAAGTGGAATCCCCTGACCGATGATGGTGAATCATTGCTCCCCACCTAGGAACCCCCCTCTCACTAACATATGAGGTGAACCTCAGGATATTGAATTCCGGAAAAAGTATCATATGCATCGTTAGCCCAGTGGTCAAGGCCCCCGCCCGGAAAGTAGGGAGACGCAGGTTCGATTCCTGCACGGTGTGTGACTTTTTCCGGAATTTCAAAAATATTCAATTGTCTGCATGCCGTTATATCTTTCCTAAATTATTATTTACAGACGTTAAGAACCTATCTTCATGTATTATTCTCGGCTTATTAAATAACATCATTGGTCGGAATCCGAAATCCGATCTAATAACTGAAATCGAAAAAGTTCGATGACGTACAGTGAAGGATAAGTGGAATCCCCTGACCGATGATGGTGAATCATTGCTCCCCACCTAGGAACCCCCCTCTCACTAACATATGAGGTGAACCTCAGGATATTGAATTCCGGAAAAAGTATCATATGCATCGTTAGCCCAGTGGTCAAGGCCCCCGCCCGGAAAGTAGGGAGACGCAGGTTCGATTCCTGCACGGTGTGTGACTTTTTCCGGAATTTCAAAAATATTCAATTGTCTGCATGCCGTTATATCTTTCCTAAATTATTATTTACAGACGTTAAGAACCTATCTTCATGTATTATTCTCGGCTTATTAAATAACATCATTGGTCGGAATCCGAAATCCGATCTAATAACTGAAATCGAAAAAGTTCGATGACGTACAGTGAAGGATAAGTGGAATCCCCTGACCGATGATGGTGAATCATTGCTCCCCACCTAGGAACCCCCCTCTCACTAACATATGAGGTGAACCTCAGGATATTGAATTCCGGAAAAAGTATCATATGCATCGTTAGCCCAGTGGTCAAGGCCCCCGCCCGGAAAGTAGGGAGACGCAGGTTCGATTCCTGCACGGTGTGTGACTTTTTCCGGAATTTCAAAAATATTCAATTGTCTGCATGCCGTTATATCTTTCCTAAATTATTATTTACAGACGTTAAGAACCTATCTTCATGCATTATTCTCGGCTTATTAAATAACATCATTGGTCGGAATCCGAAATCCGATCTAATAACTGAAATCGAAAAAGTTCGATGACGTACAGTGAAGGATAAGTGGAATCCCCTGACCGATGATGGTGAATCATTGCTCCCCACCTAGGAACCCCCCTCTCACTAACATATGAGGTGAACCTCAGGATATTGAATTCCGGAAAAAGTATCATATGCATCGTTAGCCCAGTGGTCAAGGCCCCCGCCCGGAAAGTAGGGAGACGCAGGTTCGATTCCTGCACGGTGTGTGACTTTTTCCGGAATTTCAAAAATATTCAATTGTCTGCATGCCGTTATATCTTTCCTAAATTATTATTTACAGACGTTAAGAACCTATCTTCATGTATTATTCTCGGCTTATTAAATAACATCATTGGTCGGAATCCGAAATCCGATCTAATAACTGAAATCGAAAAAGTTCGATGACGTACAGTGAAGGATAAGTGGAATCCCCTGACCGATGATGGTGAATCATTGCTCCCCACCTAGGAACCCCCCTCTCACTAACATATGAGGTGAACCTCAGGATATTGAATTCCGGAAAAAGTATCATATGCATCGTTAGCCCAGTGGTCAAGGCCCCCGCCCGGAAAGTAGGGAGACGCAGGTTCGATTCCTGCACGGTGTGTGACTTTTTCCGGAATTTCAAAAATATTCAATTGTCTGCATGCCGTTATATCTTTCCTAAATTATTATTTACAGACGTTAAGAACCTATCTTCATGTATTATTCTCGGCTTATTAAATAACATCATTGGTCGGAATCCGAAATCCGATCTAATAACTGAAATCGAAAAAGTTCGATGACGTACAGTGAAGGATAAGTGGAATCCCCTGACCGATGATGGTGAATCATTGCTCCCCACCTAGGAACCCCCCTCTCACTAACATATGAGGTGAACCTCAGGATATTGAATTCCGGAAAAAGTATCATATGCATCGTTAGCCCAGTGGTCAAGGCCCCCGCCCGGAAAGTAGGGAGACGCAGGTTCGATTCCTGCACGGTGTGTGACTTTTTCCGGAATTTCAAAAATATTCAATTGTCTGCATGCCGTTATATCTTTCCTAAATTATTATTTACAGACGTTAAGAACCTATCTTCATGTATTATTCTCGGCTTATTAAATAACATCATTGGTCGGAATCCGAAATCCGATCTAATAACTGAAATCGAAAAAGTTCGATGACGTACAGTGAAGGATAAGTGGAATCCCCTGACCGATGATGGTGAATCATTGCTCCCCACCTAGGAACCCCCCTCTCACTAACATATGAGGTGAACCTCAGGATATTGAATTCCGGAAAAAGTATCATATGCATCGTTAGCCCAGTGGTCAAGGCCCCCGCCCGGAAAGTAGGGAGACGCAGGTTCGATTCCTGCACGGTGTGTGACTTTTTCCGGAATTTCAAAAATATTCAATTGTCTGCATGCCGTTATATCTTTCCTAAATCTAAATTCAATATTTATTTCCAAAAACGATAGGCTTGAGACTTTTTAGATGTTAATGTCTTGGTATTTTAGATTTAGCTCATCTGTTCCTTCACCTCTGAACCATAGGAGTTTTGTTTATATGGAGCATTAGGTTGTTTTCTCCAAACAATTTCTTCATCTTTTCCTTATCATTCTGAATTGAACCAAATCATTTGTATGAAGTATGTAGAGCTATGGACCTAGGATGGATCCCTGTGGAACTCCACTCCATACTCGTTTCCATTCAGAAGATTTTATGTTACCATCTTTTCCCTTACTGGCTGTTTTTTGAATACTGTTTGTGAGATATGACCTCATCAGTTTCAGTGCTACACCTCTAAACCCGAGTCTAAACCCATACTTTTCCATTTTGGCTAATAGCTTCTCATGATCAACTATCGAAAGCCTTTGACAGGTCCAAGCATAGAGCCACTGTAGTATGTTGCTGGTTCAGTGATCTTATGATGGTTTTGAGTGCTTGGTATATTGCATTTATTGTAGATTTGCCTTTTCTGAAACCGCATTGTTGCTTAACCATGATGTTATTTTCTTCAAAGAACTTAATGAGTTTGTCAGAGATTATCTTTTCGAAGATTTTATTCGCATTAGATAGTAGTGATATGGGTCTATTATAGTTGTCAAAACTTTCTCTACTACCTTTTTTGAATGTTGGTATCACAAGTGCTTCATCTGAGGATACTTTTGTGTTTGTAAAGTCTGGTTGATATTATATGTGTCAAAGGTGGTGTTATTATCAATGCACAGTTTTTAATAGGTTCTACAGGTATCTAACAGATTTTTTTATTTTTTAGTTTTAAGATATATTTATACATTGCCTGCTCTACAATAGTTTCAGACGAGGTTTCAGATTATTACAAAATGCTTTGTCAACCTCTTTGGAGACAGGAAGAATAAATTGTATAGTCGAAGAAGAAGATGCCTTTCAATGTGAATATCAGCTTATTCAGTAAATAAATCAAATATTCCTAAATTTATACGGGGAGCTAGAGTTTTTGCTCAGGTTTTTATCTGTACGCTTGCATCATACGGAATACTGTATGGTGCCCTGTTTAACATTTTATCTGCTAATACTGAGATTAGGAGCGGGGAATGAACCAATTCGACAGTGAACATTATCAAAGGCTTGGCTATTCGTTTACGTGATATTCGGAGGTAATATCCCGAGACTATGACAAATAGCCGACTATTATTTTCGACCTAATTCTATCGAGAGCGTCTTGTATTTCGACAATTTGATAAGACTATATGAACATTAATAATCTGAATAACTCCCGAGAGCTTTAGCTCGAGCGCGCTCGAGCTGAAGCTCTCGGTTATTCCTTGACTATAAATGCTCATTTGGTCGAATTGAATTGTCGAAATACAAGTTGCTCGAGATGAATTAATGAAAATAATAGTCGCTTTTTGTCAAAGTCGAGTGATATTCAGGAAGATTATTTCATGAACACGCTCCGAACGCTCGAATCCGCGGTCTTTTGTATTTTAGACCGAGCGGTCGGACTTATTTATAATTATTTTGCAAAAAAATTGCTATCCCAACCAAGTTTCGAACTCGGGACCCTACGAACATTTTCAATTCTGAATGAATGTAATGCCAAATTTTGACACTTTGAAATAGCCGCTGATATTTCTTTGTTTACCTAAATAGTCGATAATATTGCAAATCGCGTGACCGAATTCGTGACTTTTCATTGGCGGAGCCAAGTGTGAATGAAATATGATTATTTCATTCACACATTCACACATGTTCAATTTATCTGAGGCATAAAATGATTACCAAGATATAATGCAGAAGGGTAAAATTAAGACGAGATGAGTAGGTAGATCCATCTTGCAAGTTGATACACCTTTTAGGTAGATCAACATCCAAAGAACAAAATTCTGAAATTTTGTCCAGATCGCTTAACCAGAAACATGAAATTCCAGCAATTATCAACAAAAAAATCTCAAAAACTCAAAATAATCACTAAACATCTCATTTGGTGGAACAGCGGAATTTTCATGTTTCCATGGATATGAGCTGCCACACAGAACAGAAACACAGAAATAATATGTCAATTACTATTTATGGGCAATTTTCGCTTCAATAATTTCCGCAAATTTATTCATCACAGAAACAGCAATTGAAGAACATTCAAAATATGAAGTTCAGTTAACATGAGAACTCAAGTCGGCCGATCATCAACAACGAATAGACGACATTCGCTGATTGGGTCCTTGAAATGCATGAAGATGATCCGGAACTCCAGCGAAAAGTTATCTTGAGTGATGAGGCCAATTTCTACATCGGTGGCTTCGTCAACAAGCAAAATTGTTGCATCTGGTGCTCCGAAAACCCAAGAATTATTGTTGAAAAGCCTTCCTATCCTCAATGTGTGAATGTTGAATGCAGTTTATGATCCGGTGGGATCATTGTATCTTCATTTTTTGATAATGAGGCTGGAGCAACAGTTACGGTGAATGGAATACGCTATCGAGTGATGATTAATGATTATTTGATGGCTGGAAATAGATGGTATTGATCTGGACAACGTTCACTCTCAACAAGACTGTTCTAAGTGCCACACAAGCAACCAAACCAGTGATCCTTCAAAAAAGTTTCCGGACCGTGTTATCTAACGAAGAGGTGATCACAATTAGCCACCGAGATCTTGTGCTTTAACACCTTGCGACTTCTTCCTTTGGTGCCATGTGGTAGTCTATGCCAAGAGCCCAGTGTCGATTCAAGACCTCAAAGATAAAATTCGAGTACATAGGGCAGCCACTTAGCGATTTGGTCATGGAAAATTTCATGAAAAATATCCGTGGTCCTATAGACGTGGTTGTGGTGGTCATTTGGCTGATGATATTTTCCATTATTAACTCTTCATAATGAAATTTACATTCGATCATTTCTCTGAATGTCTAAGAAAAAGGCATTTTTCTTTGAATGTCATAATAACACCGCTTATTGGAAAACCTCTTATTTGAAATATTGCAGCACTAATTATAAAATCCATCGCATGTATAGGAATGCATTGTACGTTGTTTCCGATGAGAGAATAGTTGGTTGCACAGCTGCAGACAGCTCAGATAACAGGTACTGCAGAGATCAACACCCTTCTTGAACTGCCTCAATGGCCTACGCCTAAACTATGCCCCTTTGGTCTAAGGGCCTTAGCTCTACAGGTTATGACGATTGCCTCAGAATATGGGTACCGATCAGAAGATAATTGCTCCACCAATTGTCAGCTTACCGATGGCTCATCCATCTTCAGATCTTCTGGTCCCACACCTGTTGTTTAATAACCGAATGTGATAAGCTTCGAACTATCCAAAAGGTGTCTCAACGGTCTAATCTAATCAATATGGTGTTGTACAACCATTAGTACTATTGATCTGTGGCTCCGGCTTGTTATAGAGCTCACTATCCTTACAAATCCATTCATTTCAAGTATCCCGCTCATCTCGGTTCTGTTGATTGAAAAGAAGCAAAATTAAGCTTTGATGGTAACAAAACATTTTTCTTACGAACCGCTTCGTCTTCCCGATAAGGTAGACCTTTTGTTTTCAAAAAGCATACATAATAAAACAAAATATATTTTGGTATGCGATTCCATTTCTCCCCGTGTTAGTGTTTGTATTTCGACAGGTTCTTGTTTGTTTACCTGTTCAATGGCTCCGGCTACTGGAGTGAAACACCAGATTCGTGCCATACCGATAAGGATAATTAATACAGGTCAGAACTGACGTAAGATTGTAACGTAGATACCTGCTGCTTTTTATTTATTTCGGTCAGCATCCATTACTCCGGAACACGCATAAGATCCGGAATGAAGAATGTCTTTCAGCGTGATTTTAAACTCTTTCGGAGAAAAAAATAAATCTCGGATTAAAAACCGAATTATTTTCGTGATATTTCGAAAAATACTTCTCTACGTCTTCTTTATCCTTGTCAGAAATTACAATGAAATCGCAGACGTTTTTTGAATATGCTTCTGCTGTTTTGCTCATTCTCCATATGAAAATAGCCACTCAAAATCTATGGGTGGTTAAAATTTGGAGAAAAAAACGAAGAGTTTACAATTTTTTTCAATAAATTAGGTAATGATGTGTTTGTCCACCGCTATATTATTAATACGCTCCCAAACATGTCTTGGAATTGAGTATTGATGCAATAAGATGGTCTTTTTCTTCTTGAGGGATACTATCCCAAGCTACCTGTACTTCATGTCTCAGAGCTGCCAAAGTCCGTGGAGGCTGGGGTAAATTTCCAAGCCTTCTACCCATGATGTCCCAAATATGCTCCATGGACGAAAGATCGGAGATTCTGGGCGGCCATGGCAAAAGATTCACATGGATCGCTTCAAAAAGGTTGAAACTAATTCTGGCAACATTAGGTCGAGGATTATCTTGCTGAAATATTGGATTCTCGAGCTGATTAAGGCAACGGAGAACATATGGCTCCACTATTTCTTGAAGGTAACGCAGCGCTGTCTTGTCACCTAGAATTAAGACTAAAGGTGACCTACTTGCATGTGCAATAGCACCCCTTACCATAACGCCTACTGTCCCGTGTACAGGACTGAGGTTCACGTCTTTCTTCCCGACGTCGCACAGTGGGGCAGAATGCTTCGAAACCTGGCTTCAAATCAAAAATTAAAAATGCATATTTCCCTACCGCCATTTGTCGAAGCGACAGATCATTACCGTAAGCGACAAAAAAGCACAATACTAACCCTTCCTGATCCCCACTGCGCTCCCGACAGCTCTTCTTTGTAGCCATTTTTTGGCCAAGTCGATACGCCTGCAAAATTTTTCCGTAATTGCTGTAGTTTTACAACGTCACTCTGTTAACAAATCACTATTGTTACTAGTTTTTTTATGGCAGCTTCAAGTTCAGGTATGTGTAGATAATTTGAGAACTTCGGATGAATAAAAACTTACATAGAATAATAATTAATTCTTGTTGATGTTGTCTATGATTGAATCTTTGAATTTTTATCGTATTCTCAGAATCATGAAGGTTTTCAGTTATGTTCCAAGGCCGTCCAAAGTTTGATATTTACATTTCTGCGAAGCTTGATCCATGCTCATTTTAGAATTTGTTGCCCATATTTTGCCTTTTTTCAGAAAAATCAATTTTAGACAGCGAGGTGGGCACTCATTGATAATCGATGATTTCTTTAAAATTTATTTCTCCTTTAGTAACGACTTCGGGCGCAATGATTTTTGAAGGAAAAGAGCTCATAGATATAATGAGGAGTTGAGGAAACAGTTAAATTGAAAAAAAATTTGATTTTTTGAACGAATAAATGAAAAAAAAAACGTACGAAATGTAATGCAGAGGAGGAGAAGGAGCTTCTGAAAAAAAATTATATTTGAAGGCAGAGTATGAGTCTCGTTACACAAAAGCACGAAGAATGGTTGTACCTTTCCAAAATTACAAAAAAGAATGACTGGAGAGGTCGAAGTCGTTTCCTAGTATAACTGAGAAAAGGCTTGATCGTTCTGAAGTTACCTTTGATGATCGCTAAGAGAGATGAGAAGACGAAATGGTTTAAAACTGAAGAACTTTAGGATACGACTCACGTATCTGTATTGACATAACAACAAAGATGAGTCTAAGGTCAGAAGGGTAAGTACATGCATCAAAAATTCTTCATGAAATAACTTCTACGTCTCCAAAATGGGCCACTAAATATGCCTTTATATCTTCGTTGGACTCACAACCAAAATCTATGCCTGGCTAAGATGCTCAAGAGTCTAGCTATTTTGATAACAGCAAAGCTATCTCAACATCAATATGGAGCTGTGAGGGATAGTGCTCCTCAAATATTCCCTTCGTACAAGACTGTCCAAGCAGCAAAGAAGCTCTGCTATCGAAATAATATATACGTGTTACAGAAACTGTTGCATGCGTGAAGGGCAGATTTACGAGGGTGGGTATACGGGGGGTAAATACACCCCCCCAATGATTATCGAAGACCTTAGAAAAAGGTGGTGCACATACAATATTTCATACATTGTGTACCTGATTTAATGGTTTTCAATCGTTATTACCCTCACTCAAGATCGTTATTAACCCTCCCATGAAAAACAGCTATATCCGCCCTTGTCTAGCGTCCCACTACAGGATTTGAGAAGAAGACTTGGAGTCATCAGAATATTCCAGTGTTTCCGATTTGTCCGAATAATGAATCGAAATCATCATCCAAAAGGTCTTTAATTGTGTTATGATGTGTGATTACATTAATTCCGATGTTAATAAATATGGCAAAATGCCTTTTACCTTTACCAATTAACATATAAAAATAATAATATATTGTATTTTCAAACTAAACAAACACCTAAATATTTAATGCCAGGTTTCAAGGTATTCTGCCCCACTGTGCGTCGTCTAACCCTTCTTCGGCCATCATGTGCACCCAAGGAGAATCGAGATTCATCAGAAAAGACGACCTGATGCCATTTCACATACCAATGTTGACGTTTTTCTGCACCACTGTAATCGTTGCCGGCGATGCTCAACCGTCAGAGGTAACACAAAATCGGATCGATAATGCTGCAGTCCAAAAGCCCTTTTTTGGCGGTAAACCTTTCAGATAGTTACAGGATGGCCTTGTTGTCCTAACCACTCATTAGCCAAAGAGCGAGTTGTCGCAAATCGGTCTCTAATGGCCATAAGTCTTAGACGTCGATCTTGAACTGCATTTGTGCCCCTTCGACGGCCGTTGCCAACTCTTCTTCGATTTTGGGCATTATTAAAATTATAAAATGTTTATTCACTTCGGGAAAATAATGAATTTCAGAAAATATCATGTGAATTCAATAATTCCAAAGACCTGCGAATGTTGAAGAAACTTTTTTCTCTGTTCACATACATAAACATGGTCGGAAGATCCAGTTATGCTATTTTCTTGTAGGAAAATCAAGAGTCGGGTGTTGAAATTTAACTGAAAAATGATAGACAGAATAGTCCGTGATAGTTCATTCGAAAAAGCAAAACTTCACAACGAACAGACGGACTTTTCATTATTTTCAAGAAATAAGCCTATAAAATAAATACGTTTTTGCACAAATTTAAATAATTAAAATGTAGCAGTAGTACGTAGGGGAGCGCGGGGTAATGGGAGCGGTCGGGAAATGAGAGCTATGGAGATTTAAAGGAATGTAGGCAAATTCACGTGATTGTAAACACACGGACGCCTCCACCAACCTTCGAGAAACTTCTCCTGAGCTGTACGATCCCTTTATTTACTTAGTGTCCAGCGTTCAGTCTGGAGGGACAATTGTTTGTTATTCGCTCAGCGTTTAAAAAAGTACTATGTATTTCCACCGCCAAGGTAAGCACGAAATTTTATTATTATTTCATTGTGTTTATATTCATTTAATCCGTAGATTCATTTACTTACAAAAGCTATTTTTTGTTCGATTGCGATTCAAATTAGGGTTACATTATTTATATTATCAAATTGAGAGAAAACGGATTTGTTACTCACTGGATCTTTATTTCAAAATCTACTCAACTAATTTCGCCTGCTAGGCATCCTCAGGAGCTCTAGAAGATCATTTACAATATTTAATAAAATTCCTACAATAAAATACAAACTATGCTTACTTGTCATCAGAAAAAGTATTCACATTAAACATCTAATCGGAAAAAATTTCATCCACAAACAATAAAAGTGCTGGAAAACTTTTCTAGGAGTCTCAAGGTATGAATTTTAATTTTTTAGGGTTATGTTCTTGAAAACGCGGTCGACCACTGAAAATAAACACTCCTAAGAGCTCCTGAGGATGCCTAGCAGGCGAAACTAGTTGAGTAGGGGTAGATTTTAAAATAAAGATCCAGTGAGTACAAATCCTTTTTCTCTCAATTCAAAATGATCCTGGATAATGGCTATATTTGTAATCAAATTTATATTATTACTTTTCAAAATGGTAGTCAGCGGGAAATGGGAGCCTAGGGTGATTCCCACTATGTGCAATTTGTTTTGACTCCGGAAAAAGCAGGGAGATGTTGTACCGATGCAGATGTTGCGAAAAATGGGCCATTGAGGAATGTTCTGGAAGTAAAAGTCCATCTTCTTATATTTGTTCCTTCTGTTTAGATCGTGTGATCTGGGTCATATGTTCTTTTTCAATAATTTTGTGTTTATTTTTCTTATTTTTCTCAAAAAGTAGATTTTTTATTTTTGTTTCAATGAATAGTTCGAAATCACTACTTGAGATCACATTTTAAGTATGTTTAGTTCAACTTTTGCGAAATAATTAATATTATGGCTCCCATTTCCCATGTAAGCGTGAAATGAGAGCCATAATATTAATTATTTCCCCATTTCCCATGTAAGCGTGAAATGGGCTCCCATTACCCCAACATGTCGGGTTATGAGAGCGATTGACTTTTTTGCAAAATCGTTACTCTACCCTGACTGTAATTAATTCTAACTATGATGACCACGTACCTGTATTATTGTTCTAAGAGTTCATAATTAAAAATTATAAGAATGTTAATAAATGTAGTTTTTATGAAAGTTTTCGCTTAGTAGGCTCCCATTACCCTGCGCTCCCCTAACCTGTGTCACAGTTAAACCTTGAAAGAACTAACTCCGTTTTCAAATGTTAAAAATGAATAAATAAAAATCAGCATTGGCAACATCTCTGAGAATTACATGACATTTCACGAGTACCAACCTGCGTCAGCTCCAAGTGAAATAACTCGATAAACCTAAATCTGGCCCAACCGGGATACTTTATAAACGTGAATGGAGGATATATTACATTATCTTAAAAAGTTTGATGTCGGTAAGTCGGTAATGTCATCGGCTCCCGGACTATGTGAAGAAGAAAGCCGAGCTCTGGTTAACAGCATTTGAACAGTAACTTTTTCCATTGCATAAACTATAAAGACTACCCACTAGGTAGTCTTTACACAATGCAGTATCGTCTCCTTTCGTTCATTCATTCAGCAATCTGCATGGACCGGTCCGCTCGACACGCTTCAGTTGATTAATGCACATCTGAAAAAGCGGACATCGGAATAGTATGTATCGACCGAAACTTAATTATATCCTTCCAGCCTAATATTTCCCATTCAAATCAATACATTATACGGTACCGTGTCAATCGGACCGATAAGTTGTAATTAAAGACGATTTATTATTTATGTGTAACCATGTTTGAAATAAAAATTATAGTCGGTGTTATATCTTGTTTGGAATCGTGCATCAGTAAAATCATGACGAATGAAATGTGAATCGTGATGCCTGTATACATTCCGAAAAGAAATGTGTGAGAGACGGTAACAATCATGACCCACTGAACGAAAAATAAACGGTCTAATGTAATCGATGGTTTAATTAAGAAAGAATTCGTTCAATTCGTTGTTTCCCAATATCCAGGTTATTCATATTATAAACCTTCGATTAAAGTAGAAGGTTTTTCAGTAAAAGGCGTTATTTTGAATAGCCCGCTATCGTTAGATGTCACTTCCGAAGCTGTAATTTTCTGACATTTGACAAGTGGAAACTATGCCATTAATAAAAATGGAACGATACACGCGTGGAAGTTATCGAAATTCACTTTAAAAATGGTAAAAACTTGGCAGAGACGGTTCGTAAAACTCGAACATTTTTGGTTCGTCTGAAGCACTTTGTCGAACCGCATTACAGATTGGTGGAAAACTTTAAGCTGTTGGGACCAGATAGTGATGTGAAGGATGAAACCCGTGCACGTCGCTCAAGAATAGCCGAGATTATTGCTTCTATAACCGAAAGTGTTGGAGAAAACCCAGGTTTGTCCATTCCTCGTCGTTCTTTTAAACTAGGCATTCCACAAACGTCATAACACCGTATATTGCATGAAGATTTGGGTCTTTAGGCTCAGTTAACATAAGAAAAGAACTCAAGCCGATCGATCATCACCAACGTCTTTGATGATTATGCGGCTTGAGTTTTTGTGTTAACTGAACTTTATGGGCCTTAAGGGGCAGTATCACCTTTTGAATCGTGGTAAATCTCCATTCAAAAGTGGTCTCTCTTCATTTCACGAGTAAGTACCCTAATTTACGACGTAGAGACTTGATTTTTTCTTAAAATTGAAGTTGAAGAACGTCCCGAGGGCAAATTGTTTTCTTTTTTTCGATTTAATCAGTTTTTCAATTAACAAAACCAGGGTAATCGTTAGATCTGGGGTTATTGAATATGTTTTTCGTTTTTCATGAGTACAAGCTATATTTTTGAAATAATAATCATTAAAATTTTTGTAGTTTATAGAAGATCAAATTGCCGAGGGCATATAGTTGCGATTGTTTTCAAAAAATGATGAATAAATGTCAGAAAAAAATCATTTAGTGTAGTTTCTAAAACGCTGAAGTTCAACCTGTTTTTTTTTTATTGAAAAACTAATTAAATCGAAGAAATCGCAATTATTTGCCCTCGACAATTTAATCTTCTATAAACTACAAAAATTTTCATGATTATTATTTCAAAAATATAGCTTGTACTCATGAAAAACGAAAACCATATTCAATAACCCTAGATCTAACGATTACCCTGGTTTTTTTTATTGAAAAACTGAATAAATCGAAAAAAAAAAACAATTTGCCCTCGGGACGTTCTTCAACTTCAATTTAAAAAAAAAAACAAGTCTCTACGTCGTAAATTAGGTTACTCACTCGTGAAATAAAGAGACCACTTCTGAATGGAGCTTTACCACGATTCAAAATGAGATACCGACTCTTTATGCAAAATACGGTATAATGACATTTGTGGAATGCCTTATTCCAAAGAACGACGAGGAATGGATAAACCTGGGTTTTGTGCAACATTTTCGGCTACAGAAGCAATTTTATCGTCTGTTCATGAGCGACGTGCACGGGTTTTATTCTTCACATCACTAACTTGTCCCAACATCTCAAACTTTTTCACCACTTTCTGTATTGCGGTTCCACAAGCTGCTTCACGACGACCCAAAAATGTTTTATCTATTTCAGTTTCGTAATGAGTTCATTACAGTACTAAAAACAGTGCTGTAATGAATTAATTACAGCATCGTTTTCAGTTACATTTTTCGTTTTGTGGTTGTCAACAATGACTTCCGATCCTATCACATTCCAGCAGACGTCAATTTGGAAATGTCAATTTTCGTATTTCCTAACATTTACACCAACTGCCAAGATACAATATGAAAGTCACTAGGACCTATAATTTGAATTTTTCATTGAATTTCACAAAATTTCACCGAAATAGAGAAAATATCGCCTAATACTCGTTAGAATGCAATTCTAATACCCATGCGTTCGAAAACGAGCGACGAAGGAGCGTTCGTATTGGAATAGGAGCTCATTCTGCAACTAGTTTTAGAATATGCTATTACGAACCTTCTACGTTAAACGTTTCATTTTTATGAATGGCGTACTTTCTACTCGTTAAATGTCAAAAAATGACAGCTTCAAAAGTGACACCTGAGCCAAGGCGATTCGATTGGTTATAACTTATTGGCGATTTCAACTACGTAGAGGGCGCTGCTAACTGTAAACAAACATGGATGAAAGTGAATGATCTATTCTCGAGCTACGTTGTTTTGATATGTAAAACAGATCATTCGAAAAGATCAGTTGCACATTTGCATTTTTCAACAAAATCACAACCAGAAAATACTTCACAAAATTGAAAGATCGTGCTCCAACGACATCACAATCATCAATAGTTTACAAAATTCCATGCTCTAATTGCGAAAAGTCCTACATCGGGCAGACCAAACAGCTTCTAAAAGACAGAATCAGACAACATAGAACAGACTCCAACAACATCACACATAGGGATAAAACTGCTCTCACTGTACATACACACAAGGAAGGACACAAGTTTGATTTCGAAGGAACAACAGTAATCGGCCACGAAAACAACAGGAATCGCAGAAATACAAGCGAAATGATCCAGATATCATTGAATAAAACAGTAAACTTCAGAGAGGATGTCAACAAACTCGGTAAAATATACAACAAGCTGCTGGTACCATTAAGAAAATAATCTTCAGTGGTTCCATGTCAAATAATTATAAATTATAACCTATAACATCCTATGATTTCCACATATTATTTTAGCCTATTAATAATTGTTCTCGCGTTTTTGATGTTTTTAAATTTAAAGAAGCCTACTCTCTGCGGATTGATGATGTTTTTTACTGTAACTCAACTCCTGTAAAATCATTTATGTAAGTTTTTCGAAGTTTTTCATGTCTGAGTTTCAAAGTGTTTGAATTTTTAGCCTTGATAAAGGTCCGATTTGCGACCGAAACGTCGGTGATGTGATGTAGAAAGGAGTGTCGAATAAAGAATCCAAATACCTGACAAATATTTCAATTATTATTTGTTTGTCTTTGATCTTGTGATGGTTTTGTGAAAAATTTCAGTGAAATAATGTATTCCTTTCAACAATTTTTATTTCAAAAGGTACTAATTAATCTGCTCAGAACACGATAAAAACTTCTGAATATCCCTCAAGGATACCTGGATACGTAACAGAATATTGTAGCTGAAAAGCACGCGGAATATACAAGATCTTGAGACATTACATATTTTTGAGTTCTCTTCTTCAAATTCCCCAATAACCTGAGCTCGACCACTCACTAAACCTAACCTGCTTAAAAACCGTGTTATCTCTTGATTATCAATTCTCCCATTTTATTGTGCTGGGTTTCTGATATTGACTTTTTCTAGTACCTACTCCTTTTAGTCACGCATCAATTGATCTCTGGGTCTCCTCCTATCTGAACTCATTCTTCTTCTATCTTCCTTCGGGTCATAGTCCACTAATCTCTTGAGTTCTTGATTCGGATGTCGATTTCTGACAAACCAAGGTGCATATCCATAGCATATCGTGGATGTAACTGATTTGACACACGTATACAACGGCCGAATCCTTCGTTCTCGTCCTTCGTCGAGTCCAATGCAACACATACTCTCGATGTCCACGATAGCAGAAGGAATGGAAGTGAACGCCCAATCGATTCATCAATAACGATTTGAAAACGTATACACATCGATCCAACGGAGCAGGTGGTTGTCGTTCGTTTGCCCTGTGAGTACGCGTTTTGAGAAGACGCCAAATATACAGTGTGTCCCTAGTTTGAGTGCCTATTAGGCGTTTCTGGAGAACTGAGCCTATTTCGAATATGAAAATTGGGATTATGATATTTTTCAAAATTCTCTATTGAGCTCAAATATTTTTGAGCCTGAGCACTTATACAAGGAGTGGAAATGAATTTGTTGAGAAAATTCTCGCATATAATGAAATATCTATTATTTAACTGATTTTGATCTGTAATAGTCTCTATAAACCAATAGCGTGAGTTATAATAACTCAGGCTAGTACAAATAGGAAAAATTAAATTACTTACGAAATGAATAAGAAAGTCGAATCAAGGTTACGTTCTACATTTTCTTGGGTCTGAATATCCAAAAATGGCATTTGGAAAACGTGAATTATTGACGTTTCCTACAGTATTCGATATCGATTCGATTCTCGCACACAGAGATCGCTTTTGACAACTGTTGTCAATTTTTAAAATACAGATTAATTCGAATTTAATCGAAGAACTAGAATATAAAGTAAAGTGTCCAATTCGCGGTAATCGTCATTACACCCTTGATGAATTATACCACTTTCCTGACGGATCGTGCTGCAGAATTCATCTGCATGTATTATGATTTACATCACCGCTTGAACAATATACTATTTTATTTCTTCGTATCTGGTTTAGTACGACAGCTCCTAAACTATGAGAGATATCATTGAGTTTAAATATACATAGAGACACAGCCCAGTTCAACGATTTGAAGCTAAATTTTGTGTAGTTCCTTCACCGGTTCATAGATGGATAAGTGTGTTTCAGAGAAGCGAAATATTTTACTCCCGCATCTGGCGGTAAGGAGCTGAACTATAAGGCAATATTTCCGAAGCCGAATTCGATGACGATCAGGACCGGTGTAAGAAATATTGGATGTTCAGTATTTCATCACACCTGATTTTTTGGATGCAATAAAACGACAATTATTTTTGATCTTTCATGAATTAAAATACTGATGTATGAAAAAATAAATGCATGAAATTTTTCCTTTATTCGCAAGTTTTTATAGATCTTCTATGAATATTTAATTTTTTATTAGCAGTGGAATGCTTCTGTGTCGAGATTCCTTTGGCTTTTTTTCCGTCTCCTGTAGAGCTTCACTCTAATCAGTTGTCTCAACAAATGAATCCTGTGCTCTTCACATTCTGGAGTTAACGGAGAGATCCAATCTTTTATAAATTCATTTTTTTTTAATTTTCCCAAAATATACCTTTGAAGTCCTATTTTTTCTGATTTTCTGATCATAATTTTCTTCATGACCAACAGCGCTTTCCTTATCAAATGTTTGAAATCGGTTGAGGGGATTCTCAAATGTATGCGTTTATTGCCATAATTTCGATTCGATATATATCCCATCATTACCTAGGTTGTTCAAATCACCAATGAGGAGTGCTTTCTCGCAGTTATCGCATTTATATTTTTTGGCGATGTTCCTCATCAAATACCCCAAGAAATACGCGATTGAGTTGGATTCTAGGGTATTTAGGGGCCTACTTTCAGATTCCCCCATTGTACACAGGTTGAAATCATTGTCATCTTGGCAGTTTGAAAAATCGGAACATTTTTCCAGACAACCAGTCATGACCGACTGCAACCCAAATCTAAAGCATCGAGCTGAGGGGTTTGGATCATAACCCCTACGCTGTCTTATTTTTGAAAATAAATTCTCGATTGGGTCCTGGTTGAGTCGGCTTGTTAACAAATATGGAAATGTTTCCTTCGTCTCCTCCCACAATTGGAGGATGCCTCTGATGGTTTGTATCAAACCGTTGAAACCGTAGGGAATATTTTTCCCAACTCTCCAAGACTCAATCAATTCAATTGATTCCGTCAGAGTTTGTATTGCTGCGGTGTTTTTCTCGGACATCGGTCTCCGTAGATAATTTCCCTCAAAATTTCCATTAGAATTGAGGCAGTCGAAAAGATCATTCATTTTCAGAATGAACTGAGCAGTTGAATTGGCACTTCTGGACCTCAGCTCACCAGTTGCAATGACTGTTCTCATAGCCGAGTATAAAGTTTTACTGAAAATCTGAGTGGCCAATTCAACCTTCATTTTTTGCAAGGCGTTTGGATTTATGTGGTTTTCAGTTATTTTTAAAAGAGAAAGACAATTTTTTCATCGATCAAGTAGGTTTCTTTTATGTCCCTCCAAGAAACATTTTAACCCCTGATTAGAATATCCCTCATTTCCTACCTGAGAACACTCCTTTAGAAAAAGTCATGGCTAATAGTTCATCATTATTGATTCATACCATTTGTAACGGAGTTATATAATTTGGATGATACCGACCCTGCCTACGATTCATAGAACTAGAGGAAAATAAATATCCTACAGATTTCTATAAATGAGTAGGAAGCAGGATATAGTTTGCTCGAAGTTCCTTTAGTAGCTACTATGTGCCGCCACTTGAGTTGGCAAATTTGCAAGTAAACTGCCAAAAATTTTTGCATCAAATCGTTGAACTGGCCTGTGTCTCTATGTATATTTAAACTCAATGGAGATATAGAGGAAGTAATATACACGTCATGTTCTCTTTTTTGAGAAATAAAACTGAATAAACAGGTTGATTTTGGTATTTGGTTCATTTTTATAATTTATAATAATTATAACTTCCGTGTTAAAGGATTTACGTTATCGAAATGAACACATCTTCGGCTCACTTTTTCACTGCTTTTCAGCGGTGCTATTGGATTTTTTATATCTGCTCAGATTTCGGAGGAATAACAATAATGAAATAGTATATTCTAAAACTCGTTGCAGAATGGGCTCCTATTCCAATACGAATGCGAAATTCGAAAACGAGCGACGAAGGAGCGAGTTTGCGAACGCATGAGTATTGGAATTGCATTCTGCAACGAGTATTAGACGATATTTTCTCTATTTCAGTCAAATTTTGTGGAATTCAATGAAAAATTCAAATTATAGGTCCTAGTGACTTTCATATTGTATTTTGGCAGTTGGTAATTTTACGAAAATTGACATTTCCAAATTGACGTCTGCTGAAATTTAAAAGGATCGGAAGTCATTGCTGACAACCACAAAACGAAAAAGGTAACTGAAAACGATGCTGTAATGAATTCATTACAGCACTGTTTTTAGTACTGTAATGAACTCATTACGATACTGAAATGGAGAAATAATATTTTCAAATTGGTCTTTCTTCAACGATTTCAAAAATATATACCTATCATGATATACTTCCAAGTTCGCTACATATCAAAAATTTCGAAAGCATGCTTTCTTCCACTCCTTTCAAACCTTAGGGGATCATAGAACCTCATGTCTTATTTATTTTCACGTTTCAAATTCAATTCAGTTTCATCATTGTTGTATCATCTCACGATTCTAAAGTTCCTATTTATATCACATCAGATGCAATTTATCTATTTCCTCGAATGGACAACGATGAGAACATTTGTTGCGAATATTATTTTTGTCAAATGAACCAATGTTTTTTCTTGAAGGAGCTTTTTTGCCCTTCATGGAAAAATTTCTTTACTGTTATCAACGTGTTTCATAGAACTTTCTGTTATTGTCATTATTAAATCATCTAAGTATCTTAATTTTCTTCATTTTCAATTTAGCAGAGAAATCATACTAGAATCAACATGTTTCGAGAAACGCTCCTTTGGTCTGAGTAATAATAAGCTAATATTTTCTGAATCAATTCGGCAGCTTAGAATAATTATGAGATATCGAATTCTATGGCCTCAGTTGGGCGGAAGTGAACTACGACAGTTTCCCTTCTCTATGGAAGTGAATCAAAGCCTGCTTGGATTTTGTTTAACGAAAAGTGTTTCTTCGGAATTTCCGATATATAATTAACTCGAAGGTATATTATGACATGTATTTCTGATATCGTTGAAGAAAAATCAAATTAGAAATATCATTTCCCATTATGGTTTCCATCTAGAGAAAAAAAATTCGTTATTGCTCCCAAATCCAATAGCACAACTGAAAAGCAGTAAAAAAGTGCCCGGAAGATGTGTTCATTTCGGGAGCATTAATCCTATAATACGGAAGTTATAATCAATTGAAATAATGGACCAAATATCAAAATCGCCCTGAAGCTCGAAAACAACTTGGGGTAAATTGAAGAACAGATAAATGTGGGTGATTGATATGATATGATATGATATGATATGATATGATATGATATGATATGATATGATATGATATGATATGATATGATATGATATGATATGATATGATATGATATGATATGATATGATATGATATGATATGATATGATATGATATGATATGATATGATATGATATGATATGATATGATATGATATGATATGATATGATATGATATGATATGATATGATATGATATGATATGATATGATATGATATGATATGATATGATATGATATGATATGATATGATATGATATGATATGATATGATATGATATGATATGATATGATATGATATGATATGATATGATATGATATGATATGATATGATATGATATGATATGATATGATATGATATGATATGATATGATATGATATGATATGATATGATATGATATGATATGATATGATATGATATGATATGATATGATATGATATGATATGATATGATATGATATGATATGATATGATATGATATGATATGATATGATATGATATGATATGATATGATATGATATGATATGATATGATATGATATGATATGATATGATATGATATGATATGATATGATATGATATGATATGATATGATATGATATGATATGATATGATATGATATGATATGATATGATATGATATGATATGATATGATATGATATGATATGATATGATATGATATGATATGATATGATATCATATGATATGATATGATATGATATGATATGATATGATATGATATGATATGATATGATATGATATGATATGATATGATATGATATGATATGATATGATATGATATGATATGATATGATATGATATGATATGATATGATATGATATGATATGATATGATATGATATGATATGATATGATATGATATGATATGATATGATATGATATGATATGATATGATATGATATGATATGATATGATATGATATGATATGATATGATATGATATGATATGATATGATATGATATGATATGATATGATATGATATGATATGATATGATATGATATGATATGATATGATATGATATGATATGATATGATATGATATGATATGATATGATATGATATGATATGATATGATATGATATGATATGATATGATATGATATGATATGATATGATATGATATGATATGATATGATATGATATGATATGATATGATATGATATGATATGATATGATATGATATGATATGATATGATATGATATGATATGATATGATATGATATGATATGATATGATATGATATCATATGATATGATATGATATGATATGATATGATATGATATGATATGATATGATATGATATGATATGATATGATATGATATGATATATCATGATAGAAAAAGTCCTTTTTATAAAGATTGTGGGATAAAAAGGACTTTTTCTCCGTATTCACAACTTGGGGTTTTCAGCAATTTATGTTTCTTTAAAACAAAGGACATGACATGTTCATTACCTTCTCTCTATCTCTTATAGTTTAGGAGTATACTAACCAATCGAAATCTGGCCAACCTGTACAATGGTATTCAAAGAAATGTATTCAGCAGAAACGACAAAATGAAAAAAAATTAAAGAAATTTATTTTCATTCCCTGTGTACTCGGGGGTGCTCAGGCTACAAAAATATTTTTGCTTTGTAAAAAATTTCGAACAATATCATAATTCCAATTTTCAAATTTCAAATATGTCCAGTTCTCGATAACCGTCTATTTGGCACTGGAACACGGGACACCCTGTATCGATGAGTACGGCCGAAACTGAATACCGGGATTCCGCCAATTAGTAGCCATAGCAGATTATCATGTTTCGCATTGAAATATCGATTATCCCACAATTGAGATGTTACCTTTTACTATTAATAAGTTCTAAAGTGATAACGCAGAGCGAAATATGGAAGAAAAATCATGTGGGAGTACCACCACATGATCCAAATATTGGCATATGGATGTACGTCGGATTCTCCAAGTTTGGCAAGAACCGATTCGCCAGATTATGATCTGGCAACTGGAATAACATAGTCCAGTAAAGGAAGGGCTGAAATCACTTTTTCTCGGAAAGAGCTGCATTTTGGATATGTTGATTGTTATGAAGTAAGAAACATATGGTCAAAAATGCAGGTGTCAAAATTTTCAGGAACATTGAAAAATTCGTGAAAATATATAAAAAAATACGGTTTTCCTGGAATTTTCGCGAAGCGGAAGGTTTATGAGAATAAAATTTCAAGCAAAAGTTGTAGAGCGGAAAATTCTAGACGAAAATATGTACTTTCCTGTTCTCGAAGTGATTTTGTATACTGATTAGCAAGGTATTTCTCTAATGCGGCGATAGCAGTGAATTTGAAATTTCGCGCCTAGTGCAATGGCAAGCGGTCGTAAACATCTGAACCTCTTGAACAGGGTAGGATTCAAGATAAATTGTCTGGAGGTAGTGATTTGAAATTCTTGGTCTATTTCAAAGAATGAATAATCTCAATAACACTATGTAATTATTTGGTTTAAACTCATTAGTTTGAGGTCGATATTTCAGTGATGAATTGAAATGAATAATTCAATCTTGAGAATTGGTGACCTTACAATAATCATACGTGCATGGGATGGTGGTGAAAAGGTCGGTTTTACAGGAATTAAACCTCCAACTTAGCCAACGTTTCGGAAATTATATTTCCATCATCAGGGCACTATAACAAAAGTAATGGCATTGGTAAAACCACGAAAATACTCGTACAGTACAGAGATACAAAATAACATTGATGGAAATTAAATGAAGGCCTTCATTTAATGTAAAACGCTGTGCAACTTTAAATTGCCCATCGTGATGTTTCCATTCTTATTGAGCCCTTACGTATATTTTGTAAGTCACATTTATTATTGTAGTTAATCATTTTTATATAAAAAAAAACAAAAAAGGAATGCTTTTAAAGAAGAAAGTCACCATCAAAGCACCCAACTCGACACAGATAAAGTCTAGACTCGTCTGGGAATGCCTCCAGGACCTTCTGGAGCTGGCAAAACACAACGAGGTCATTTTGATGTGAGTGCCAGGTCATATGGGAATCGTGGGCAATGAAAAAGCAGACCAGTTAGCAAGACAAGCATCTGAAACGCCATTCACAGGACCAGAACCTGAGCTTGGAATCAGCAAAAACCGATGCAGGACCCTGATTGAGGAGTGGATAAAACAAAGACACCGACAACACTGGGAACAGAGCGACGGGCAAACACACAGCAAAGTCATGGTAGAACACACAAGCCAAACCTTGACGGCTGACTTTTTGAATCTAAACAGAGCAAAAGCACGTATAATAGTAGATCTACTGACGGGACACTGCGGCCTTAGAAAACATCTGAACACCATAGGAATACTTGGAGAACCCGTGGATTACAGACTCTGCGGTGAATATGAAGAAACAGCCTCTCACATCATTTTTGAATGCGACGCCCTGGGAAGAAGGCGCCAAAAAATCTTCGGAGAAATCAATCCGGAAACAGGAATGAATCCGAAAAACAGGCTACTAACACAAACCTTTTCTCGTGAGGAACCACTGACGAAAGAGTGATTCAATAGACCAAAGTTTGTCGCAGTGTCACAGGGAGGCCAAGCGCTAACCCGGTCTCTTGTTCGTCAGCTCATCAATCAATCAATCAATCAATGAAGAGAGATAAAGAAGACAAAGAGAAATTTGTATTCTGGCTAAAATACCATAATCTACAGGAATTATTGATGGCTACAATATTAAACGTCATATCGCACACCTAGATCTAAACAGAGTCAACTCAAAAATCTCCATTTTTGAGTTATTCACGCTATCGAATTCCTCATTCAAATGCCCACCGACCAATAAAACAGAATCAAATGTAGCACCTTTACTCGACCCTAGATGGCGCTGTATGTCCCTTTTTTTGAACGATCAAGTCTCGCCTTATACCACCAAAACAGCAATATTGCTAGTAACAATCGGACTTGCAAGCGGAAGCGACGTACTCGAAGTCAACAAGTTGGAGATATTTCCAGTTGAATCCGTTTTGCTGGAAATTGAAGCAAGTATATTTTGTGTTGACTCCGTTTCGACGACTGGAGCAGAGTATTTTGATATATTATTTTGAGTTGAACCAGTATTGATGGCAGGGTAAGTAAAGTTTCCATTTTTATTTAGGATTGTTACTGTTTTGTTGAAAAATTCTTCATTTTAGAGTTAATTCTGTTTTGTTGCGTAATTTTTGTTTGCCCTTATATTTCTTCAACAAACCATTGAAATGAAATTCTGTTGTTGTTGATGATAAAATTCATCCATTTTAATATAATTCAATATTTATCGTGAAATCTCGAGCCTTTTTTCCCTTCCATATAGATGAATTTTTGAGTTAGATCCCTTTCGATGGATTCAGACAAATCAAATTCCACTACATCGTTAATAATAATAATCAATCGGGCGAATAGGACTCCATGAGTTAATGAATGAATACTTGCTCTTTCAGGGGAAATTTGGAACGTGGCCGGTTCTTGGTAAATTTAGTCAAAGAAAGAGACAAAGAAAACACCACTCCTCCCAACATACTTTCGCAACATCCACTTCTGGAAGATGACAGTAAGATGTCATCAATTATTGATGAAGTCCTATCTGTAGAAACCCATGCTGCATTATCCAGGTTTGATGAGTCAATTCCGAGCACGTCTGATTTACATAAGAGTAGTGTACCGAATTATTATAATATTTCACCAATCCGAAGCGATGAAAGTGATTTTGACGACACCGATGAGGATCCCAATTTCCAAATGTTTCAGAGGAGTGAGTCTTTACCTAAAGTCGTACCACTCATACCTCCTGATGCATCACTGAATTCGTCCAGCACCAGCAGTTCGAGTTCGAGCTCATCCGAATCTAATGATTTGTCGGACAGCGATAGTGACAAAGTCGTCCCTCAGAAGGCTATAGTAGCTGAAATAAATTTTCAAGAAACCGAGGTAGCGAAAAAAGGTAAAAAGAGACTGAGGAAACCAGCAAAGTGGAAATCTAAGGTCGCAAAAGCGCTGAGGAATTCTGGTAAAGCCTATGAGTCTTTGTCAAAATCGAAGAAAAAAATGCCAGAGAGAAAAGTTGGACCACCCTGTGAACAGAAATGTCGGCTGAAATGCAGAGATAAAATCGACGAAATATCGCGGCAACAGCTTTTTGATGGATTTTGGGGCCTCGGAGATCTTGAAAGGCAGAGGGAATTTGTTGTACGGCACTCGGAACAAATTAAGCCGAAATATCGATACTCCAGCACACAAGATTTCAGAGCTCTCAACACCGCATTTTATTTCGAGGTAAATGGATGCAAAATTAGAGTTTGTAAGCCATTTTTCAAATCTACACTTGACATGAGCTATAAAGCGATAAAAACAGCACTGTCCAAGAAAACGGAATCAGGAGTTATACACGCCGATTTGAGAGGAAAGCACGATAAACATCCTACTATTGACCCACAAATTAAAAAGAGCGTTATAGATTTCATAAATGCCATTCCTAGGATTGAATCTCATTATTTGAGAGCTCAAACATCAAGAGAATTTATCTCAAGAGATAAATCATTAGCTGATATCTATAGAGATTATAAGCAATTCCGTGAGAGGGATGGATTACCTACTGCTACGTCTTCCACATTCAACAGGATATTCAACACAGAATTCAATATTTCATTTTTTTTACCGAAAAAGGATCAATGTGATCTGTGTGAAAGGTACAAGAACTCGGACGAAGAAGAAAAGCGCCGTCTCAGCCAAGAATATGAACAGCATCTGAAAGAAAAGAGCTTGGCAAGAACAGAAAAAGAAACTGACAAAAATAGGACAGATGGTACCATCACAGCAGTATATGACTTACAAGCTATATTGCAGATTCCGAAAGGACAAATATCCCTCTTCTTTTATAAATCCAGGATCAACTGCCTCAATTTTACCATCAGCGATTTGAAAGTGAAAGATGTAATTTGCTACTTTTGGGACGAAACTGAAGGAAAAAGAGGAGCTGTAGAAATTGGTAGCTGCATACTCCACTACATAAAATCTCAGACAGACGAAAATCCCAATAGAGAGATCGACTTGATTTTCTACTCGGACAATTGTGGTGGTCAACAAAAAAATAAATTCATTTTATCAGCCTATGCCTACGCTGTCAATAAAATGAGAGTTAAGTCTATCACTCACAAGTTTTTAATACGTGGTCATTCACAAAACGAGGGTGACAACGTTCATAGCGTGATTGAGAAACAAATAAAAAGATATTTGCAGTCGGGGCCGATCTACATTCCTGAGCAATACAAAACGTTAATTGGTACAGCAAAAAAGACAGGAAAACCTTACAGAGTGGTTGAAATGACGAATAATAAATTTTATGACATCAAAGCATTGCAAGAATCGTGGGGAACCAATTTTAACATTGACGAGGAAAAGAACCAGATCAAGTGGCATGATATAAAGGTTCTAAGAGTTGAAAAAGAACAACCTGAAGCATTTTTCTATAAGACTTCATTCAGTGAGGAAGCTTATAGAAAAGCTTGTGTACGAAGAAGAGTTCCTCGCACAAGAGTGAACAGATCACCGAGGGATGAATCATTATTTTCAATAGGCTTAACACAGGCTTACACTGAAAAAATTGCATTGTCAGATGCGAAAAAGAATGACATACAAGAATTGATCGATAAGAACGTTATTCCAAAAACGTACTATGATGTATATTATAAAAGTGTTCTGGGAGGAAATGATTTATAATTATCACTCCATTGTTATCAAGATTTCTAGTCCTTAACTACCTTACTCAATTATAGAAAGGAATATTTCACTGAAGAAAAGTTGTGGTGATATTCAATACCAAAGTTATTTTTAAGTAAGTTATAACACCAATGATCTCGAAGTGCCATTGTTAGTAACTTATCAAAGTATATTACTCAGATTTGTATGTCAACTATAGGTATGCGATCTGTATTTGTAGTAGTTTGTCATAGAAGATAATGTTCTTTTATTTTTGTATTATGTAACAATTAATGAATAAAGTTTATTTTTCAGTTCTTACTTTCAGCAGTACATGAAAGACATTATTTTTGATCAAAAATATTTATTGATTGTTTTAAGTACATCATTTCGTTAATTCATCATCCAATCTGCACATTCCATTTTATTGAGATCTCTTCATATCCTTATACATTGTTGTTATTATCGCCCTACCAATCGAACTTATTGTGAAGAACACGAAATGCTTATTCAATTTCAGTTCATGTTGCCTCTCTAAAGAGAGCCAACTCGAAACTGAATTCACCAACACGGATCCAACTCAAAATGATACAACGAATATTTCGAAATTGTTAAGCGAAAGGGAAATAATTACAAAAATCAAATTTTCAGCACCAAAACATGATCAAAACATTTCCCACAACATAATTGTTCTCCTAGCCATACATAAAACGAAATAATCCATAGATAAAATTTCTGCAGTGGATAGAAACGAAGAGAACCGTTTTTCGGCATTTCTGAGAAATCAGCTTTTTCGAGTTGATTCTGTTTAGATCTAGGTGTGCGATATGGCATTTGAAGAAGAACGCAAGGGAATGGAAGCAATCGTTGGGAAAAATTTGTGGAATATGACTTCGTCATCGAAATTCAAAGTCAAGAATTTATGCGATAGCCAGAATAAAATTCGTGTTACTGGAGGCACATCTTCTATAGACTCATATGCATTGTTGCAGAGAATATTCGTTCTTTATTAGAACGATGAATCAAGAAAAAAGAGGCTATTTCTTACGAATTGTCGCCATATCCTTTATCTCTCTTCGACGAATATGGATTGATGAGAAAGACTGATCTATATAAATTGTTCTCAACGAATCTCCAATCACAATCTCTGCTTACTGGTCTGATATATGTTGTAGATGGTGGATGGTTATTACACCAAGTTGTATGGCCTCACAGTAAGAGATTCGTAGATGTATCAGAAATATACAGAGTGCAACAGCCAAATGGAATAAATTCGATAACGAATAAATGAGGGTTTGTTGAGAAAAACGCTCGGACACGTCGATTTGTAATTTTAAAAGCGCATATTTTTCGAGAAAATAATTTTATATAGGGTGTCCCATGTGACCGTGGCCAATACCAACTTTCTTATTTCAAATGCAACCCCCTGTATATTGTTTATTTTTTTGGATTCTTCAGATAATTCTAGACACAAATCATGTACAATGTCCTATACCTATCTTCAACTTTTTCGGAAGTATTAAGTGTTTTCAGATTTATTGCAAAAATCAACGTTTTGAATAAAAATTATTTTATTTCACAAATTCGGTACATTACACTTGAAACCTAATGAGTATTGCTGATTATTTCTTAATTATTAAAAAAAACATTAATGTCAATGTAGGAAATGTTCAAAATGCTCGCCGCGAACGTCTTGGCAACATGCTAATCTGGTGTAGAATTGTCTTCTAACGTTACTCAACATTTCAGACGTGACTGATCTAATCGCAAGCGTGATTCGGTTTTTTAGGTCGTCTAAGTTTAAGGGTTTCGTTTCGTATAAAATACTTTTGAGATATCTCCACAAAAAGAAGTCTAATGTGAAATTGTAAAAAATTATAAAAAATCTGAAAACACTTAATATTTCCGAAAAAGATGAAGATAGGTATAGGACATCGTGCATGAATTATGTCTAGAATTTTCTGAAGAATCCAAAAAATAAATAATATACAGGGGGTTGCATTTGAAATAAGAAAGTTGGTATTGGCCACGGTCGCATGGAACACCCTATATAATTTTATTTTCCTGAAAAATATGCGCATTTTAAATTACAAATCGACGTGTCCCAGCGTTTTTTCCAACACCCCCTCATTTATTCGTTATCGAATTTATTCCATTTGGCTGTTACACTCTGTATAGATCGTTCATATCGAAAAAATTTGGACAGAATTCTAAAATTGTATTTGACGGTTATTCGGATGGAATCATCGGATTAAAATCGTATGAACGATTCACCCTTATTATTCTTTCTCTCGATTCACATTCGTTTCAGGTATTTTGCAGCTATAATGAAAAATGTGATACTTATCGCTGATGCAGTTGCAAAAAAGCAGGACTGCAGTGTACGGCTCTTCAAATATTTACTACATTCATTAAACTTTTGTCCCATTACTCGAAATAAATTTATTTCCTTCATAGAATTACCTATTATTTCACTATCAGAAACATACCTACGTCTAAAACGTCTAAATTATTATTCTCGTATGCATCTTAGAAAATTCAGCCAGAAGTTAAATCGCCTTCGCTAGCACATCAGATTGAATAACCGAACATCGTAATAACCAGCCTGTCCGATTTCATCCAACTCAACTTATATTATTCTAGGGTTCGATGTTTATAAATTCAATACAAAACGAGACGAGAGTCCAACTCTGGCGAATATCTGCCAGATGTTTGTTTCAGCGTTCAGGTACTCATTTAACCGGGCGCCAAATTTAAAATTCGTTGCTATTGCGCTACTAAAGAAATACGCTGTTTATCAGTCTATATGAATACTTCAAGAATGAGTAAAAACTCATTTTCGACAAAAATTTTCCGCTCTACAACTTTTGTTTGAAGTTTTTTATTCAAAAACCCGCCAGTTCGCGAAAATTTCAGGAAAACCGTATTTTTTCTATTTGTTCACGAATTTTCCTATGTTCCTGAAAATTTTGACACCTGCATTTTTGACCATATGTTTCTTACTTCATAACAATCAACATATCCAAAATGCAGCACTTTCCGAGAAAAAGTGATTTCAGCCCTTCCTTTACTGGACTAAACATAGCTGTCTTATACCGCAAAACCTCGAGGTGCGACCCTGTATCGCAATATTTAATCGCGGATTAATATATGTCACCGTATAAAGTCGCGGTACCCGACTCTCGACCCGATATCGGCACAATTTCGGTCCATCATTAAAAATAATAAGCCAATTAGCAGGAATAACAACAAGCAAAGAGCGACCAGGACCCTCCTACACGGATCTCTGTGTAAGTACCAGAAACGCCGCTCGAGTTATTCGATGTCGTTAAGAAATGAACGTAACGGGCACGACTCTAATTAAACTTTCTTGTTGTTAACGTTGAAAAACTCAACCCTGATTAATCGAGATATAAAGTGTAGGAGTTATGCGGCTCGAATTAGTGAGAATAAGTATAATTGTCACTTTTTATCTTAATTTCGGTCGTGCATTTCGAATTTATGAAATTGCCAGACCCGCCGCCACATTATCCCGATTCGGCTGTTATTTTTTAGACTTTTATAACCTTTTTTTCTCATTCGTAGTTGGTTACTGCTTCTTCGCAATCTTGTATATATATTTGTTCCTACCCGAACGTTTATGATAACCCAGCTAACATAAAGAGATCCCAAAGATATCTCTGAGACTTCTTCTTAGGGAATTGTGAAGTCTTTTCTCAATTCTTTTAGAGGTTGTTGGGAGATCCATGTATCCTCCACATCAGATTATTCCCAGCGTATCTTGCCATGTCCTATGTGGAAATTCTCACACGGGTAGTTCCGCGGCGAGTACTTGGGAACTTGTCGAGATCTTCTCGAGCCCGCATGAAAATCAAGAAAATTAAAAAAATCTTCAAACATCGAACTGATTTTTACAAGCTTTTATTTAGTTTCACCTGTCCCGGTGTCTGTCTGTCTGTCTGTAATCAAATCTTGCAAGTTAAATATAACACACTTCTAATCATCCGATCGATTTGAAAGGACCCCGCACTTTTAGTATGTAAAGTGGCGACCGGTCAAATTTTCTGAAAGTTTGGTATGTTGTTGTACCCGACTCAGTGACCAAAAATATCAATGGGTCCAACCCAATCCTATGGCTAGTTTTCTAAATACGGGGTGTTAAAGTTGAAAATTGCTCAGATTTTCGGATTTATATTTTGATTATTAAGAGTTAGATTGGATTTCTGTTGCATACACATGTTTACTACATGTTCTAGTAATGAATTGAGTGGATACGTATGATTAAAAATATTTATATTTGCAGGGTGATTCACGAATATATGACTGTAGTTTTTTGCCAAAATTCACTTTTTCTACTGTGACGTCAGGAAGGCATATTTTTGAAATGTTCTTTTCGATTTAGTATTATGACGACAAAATATTGCACAGTGCATATTTTTTATACAGGATGTTTCACAAAGAGAACCACTAGACATAATCATATTTTTTTAGGATTAATTCGAAACCCTGTATTTTTGAATTGATTTTTGGGAAAAGTAATACCACAAACATATGTGTGTCTCTAATCTCCAAAATATTCAGGGTGGTTCATTCATGGGAAGGTTTTCTATTTTGGAAAAAGTACAAAAAACATGAACACCCTGTATTCGAAAATTTCCTCGGTCAAATGCAACTATTTTCTCACTATATATTGATTCCCACAACATCTCCCGAGGTATGAATTCTAAATCCGATACTATGACCAGTTTTCGAGATACAGGACAGGGCGTAAAAGCGGAGAATAACTTATTTCATCAATTTTTTTTTCAAATTGAAAAGCCGAATTGATTCTATGTTGCGCCCATGAGTTCATTATGAGAGCAGATCAGATGCACATGGAAAGGTTCAGCTAAAATATTTACTGTTACAGGGTGACTCACGAATAAATCACAATAGCTTTTGCAAACACTCGATAATTCTACATTTTCATCACAGAGAAATTATTCCATGAAGTTGATACCTAGTCGTTCACAATTTTGAGTCTGAAATACTTCATAATAATTACTTTTCATACAGGGTGAGCCATAAATAATATGCTTCGAAATAATTAAAAGGAGAACTTTTCTGGAGGATTTTTAATAACTGTATAACATAACATCAAGTGAGCATAACCGCAAGAATTTTTAATACATAAATATATACAAGGAGATTTAGAGAAGATAATCACTTACCAAAAATACACATTTCTTGCATGCGTAGATCATTCTGAATAAACATTTTTTTTGCTGAAAAAAGTATATTTATAAAGTAATAACCGAGGTTATGACTATAATGAGATTCAAACTTTTCAATACACCTACTTTCAACTCACTCAACACGAATATTGTGGACTGTGGAGTACCTACCAATAAAAAAATATTCGTATTTTACCTACATAAGAAGAAGGTTTATTGTCTTCTTTTTGGGGGTGATAGCGCAGTTAGTAAGCGCGCTCATAAAGATATTCAAAATTCACTAGAAAGTTCTTATTTCAATCAATTTAAAGCATAAGTATTTTTGGTATGGTTGGCTGTATGGCTCACCCTGTATGAAGAGTAATCATAATGAAGTATTTCAGACTGAAAATTGTGAACGACTAGGTATTAACTTCATGGAATAATTTCTCTGTGACGAAACTGTAGAATTATCGAGTGTTTGCAAAAGCTATTGTGATTTATTCGTGAATCACCCTGTAACAGTAAATATTTTAGCTGAACCTTTCCATGTGGATCTGATCTGCTCTCATACTGAACTCATGGGCGCAACATAAAATCAATTCGGCTTTTCAATTTAAAAAAAAATTGATGAAATAAGTTATTCTCCGCTTTAACGCCCTGTATCTCGAAAACTGGTCATAGTATCGAATTTAGAATTCATACCTCTGGAGATGTTGTGGAAATCAATATATAGTGAGAAAATAGTTGCATTTGACCGAGGAAATTTTCGAATTTTCATGTTTTTTGTACTTTTTCCAAAACAGAAAACCTTCCTATGCATAAACCACCCTGAATATTTTGGAGATTAGAGACACACATATGTTTGTGGTATTACTCTTCCCAAAAATCAATTCAAAAATACAGGGTTTCGAATTAATCCTAAAAAAATATGATTATGTCTAGTGGTTCTCTCTGTGAAATACCCTGTATAAAAAATATGCACTGTGCAATATTTTGTCGCCATAATACTAAATCGAAAAGAACATTTCAAAAATATGCCTTCCAGACGTCACAGTAGAAAAATTGAATTTTGGCAAAAAACTACCGTCATATATTGGTGAATCACCCAGTAAATATAAAGATTTTTGATCATACGTATCCACTAATTTCATTACTAGAACATGTAGTAAACGTGTGTATGCAACAGAAATTCAATCAAACTCTTAATAATTAGCAAATAAATCCGAAAATCTGGGCAATTTTCAACTTTAACACCCCGTATTTAGAAAACTAGCCATAGGATTGGGTTGGGCCCATTGATACTTTTGGTCACTGAGTCGGGTACAACATACCAAACTTTCAGAAAATTTGACCGGTCGCCACTTTACACACTAAAAGTGCGGGGTCGTTTTGCAGGTGTACATAATTCTGGTGACAATGCATCATGAGATATTTTTTATAGAAAAAAAAACAAAATGGCGGCTCCAAAATAGCGGATGAGTTTCGTAATTATGATCTGATTCCATAATAATTTTCTTTTTCGGGACATTATTTCAACGTCCGTTTGAAATTTCAAGGAATACTTAGTCCAACAATGTGTGTTTCGTGTGAGAACTTACATAAAAAGCAATTCGTTAGAAGAAGTTAGGCGTGCATTCCGACGTCAGTTCAATAACAATAATACTGGTCACGCGCCAAATCTTAAACTGTTAAATTATGAGTTTGTCATCTGCGTGAAAATGGTTCTGTGAAAAATTTCAAGAAGCCTCGACGTCGAAGATCAGAAGAAGTTGAACGAGTTAAAATTGCGTTTACGAGAAGTCCTTAAAAGGAGTTTCATCGACAAAGCCTTATACAGTGTGACAAGAAAAACCTCGGACAAACTCTTTTTCATTTAACTTTTTTAAATAGAAGAAATTGAACAAAACAACAACAAATAATAATAGCTTGAACATTTGTTAATAATATATCTAAGCCGTTTCGAAGTGGGTTCCTTTGGCGGCGATACAAAGCTTCAGACGCTTCTTGAAATTTTCGGCAATGGGCCGCAGCTGCTCGGGCGTTAATCGGTTCCATTTACGGTGCGGAGAGTGCTTCAGCGACTCCAAATTTTTGTGTTTTTTAGCACGCTGTAGTCCATTGGGTTGAGATCCGGTGAGTAGGGCGGCCATTCTGCAGATGAGATAAAACGAGGAAAATGGGTCGTACACCATTCTTGCGTCATTTTCGCTCTGTGAGCCGGAGCGGAGTCCTGTTGAAAGGTCCAATGCGTATCGTCGAAGTGCTGCTTGGCCCACGGAAGTACTACGGCCTCGAGGATGTCGCAGCGGTAGACTTCTTGATTGATTTCGACCCCTTGATCCACGAAAACTAAGAGAGTTTTACCACTGCCGCAAGTTCCGCCCCAGACCATGACGGATTGCGGATTTTGATGGTGTTCGACGATGGCCGATGTACCGGGAGCCTCTACGGACCAGACTCTGTCGTTTTGGTGGTTGTGGAATTGTTCTACGGTGAAAAGCTTCTCGTCTGTGAAGAGAATTCGCTCCCATTGCTGACCGGCGGCGAGACGAAGGAGTTGGCGGCACCTTTGGAGTCGTACGCGCTTGTTTTCCTCCGTTAGGAGTTGAACTTTTCGGAGCTTGTATGGCTTGAGGATGAGCTCTTTTTTGGCAATTTGACGGACTGATTCGCGGTTGATACCGGTCTCACAAGCTATTTTCCTCATGGAAACCCTCGGATTTCTATTGACTCGCTTCTTGACGATGTTGCGATTGCAAGGTGCGTTTTCTACCACTTTCTGGTACGACGACCATCATTGCCAAGCTCCTTGAAACGACGAATTGCATCGGTTTGTTTGACCTTCTAAAACTCTGTGAAATGAAATGATATCAAACTGAAAATTCACATATTAGTACAGGAAAGTGTAGAGAAACCAGGAAAATAAAAATTATTTGGCTGTTCCAGACCACAGCAAAATTTGTCCGAAGTTTTTCTTGTCACCTTGTACTAGGAAAATTGTTAAAAGATTTCTTTCAAAGGATTCCATCCCTATAAATACCAAACTGCTCAGCACCTTAGCAACCAAGATAAAGAAGCAAGGTAAGCCTTATGTCTAGAAGTTTTGTTCACATCAAGGAGCAATTCACAGTTTCCTATAATGAGCGACGAAGCAAATTCTCATTTGAACGACAGGGTTAATAATAGTAATTTACGTCCAGAAAATAGGGTTTTTTTGGACGAAAGATAAAATTCTAGGACGAGCCGGAGGCGAGTCCTGGAAGTCTGTCAGTCCAAAAAACTATTTTCGGGCGTGTTGCGTACACTATTTTTTCGGCAACCGTGAAGAATTACAAATCAATGAGACGACACATCTCTTTATTATACATTTGGATTCTTATTTCAATTAAACAGAACAGAACTGTCATCCGTTATTTCGTTGCTATTGTGATGTACGTACTTTCCGGACTAGGCCAGGAAATGCTAGTTTCTCAAAGAAAAAGCGTCAGGAAAGTGACTACTTCCCGGACGGTTGCCGGTAATGTTGTATACTCGTCAAATGAAAAACCCGTGAAACCTCTACACAGAACCTCCATAATTCAAAAGTATTCGTGTGGTGTGGAGTAGGATCTTTTGGTAAGTATTATTGGTCCATATTTTTTTGAGGATGAAAATATCTGCGCTGTTACTGTAACATCCGAGCGCTACGTAAACATGCTTAAGACATTCCCCTTTATATATATATTATTAAATAGATGAGGATTACTGAACAATGCCATACTATTCCAACAAGATGCATGGGGTAACGGATCATACCGCCAGAAACTCAATGAGGGTTCTGGGAGAAATGTTAAATCGCCGACTCATTTGCTAGTCGTCCAGGTACAATCGCGGAACTCAAAATCAAAATTCGTGAAAAAGTTGCCGTGTAATGAGCCACTTTTTATCTAATATTGAAAAATGTGTTGAAGTTAGTGGAGGTCATTTAGAAGACGTGATTTTTTAAAGTTAGAATAGAAGTAGCCAAATATTTATAAGTTATCATAAATCCAAAGAATTAGCAGTAATTGAGTGTACTTAAACGAAAGTTTGTTTTGTTAACTAAAAATTTTTATTCAAATATTCAAATGGGTAGTCTGTTATGGGGAACCCCGTATTGAAATCATGATGCTGTATTTTACTGTATCAGAATAATTGCTGTATGGATACAAAAAAAAAACATTAATTTAATTCCGTATGAGCCTTTATGGGCATTATATTGCTTCATATTCATGTTATTTTTTTCGTTCAAATTTTTTTTTTCTCTGATAACAAGTACTGGAAATAAATAAACTTCAAATTCTTAGTGCGTGATCTACCTTGTCTGCTCGATTACAAAAATGCAAAGGGCAAGCAAGGAAATACTTCAACGTTAGTATTCCTGTATCGTTCCGAATTAAGTCAGAATGCAGATTTAATGAGAAGAAATTGTAAAAATCGAATAGTTTGAATATTCTCATATGGGATGAAAATTTAAGAAAATGATCAATTTTTTTATGAAGAAGTTCTGTTCAATTTTCGAAAAAACACAAGTCTTCATGATGACATTTCACTAAAAAACAAAAGTGTAGTTGTAGCACAATGGGTTCGGCCCATTTAAGGGAATGCTTTATCTTCCCTCCGCGAGATAGTCAGCCTTTTTTTTTGCTATATATCCTGAAGTGATCTGAAACATTGTTATCCCCTTTTACCAAATGTATTGTACCAAGTGTATGCGTCGAGTGCCAGAAATCGTGCTTTGCCTTCAGTTAGTATAAGCATTACTGTATTTCGGCAGAAAAACAGTTGCGTGAGAACTTATTGGTATGGTCACAAAATAACTCGAATGCACTTTTTGAATGCAGATTCGATGGTTCATAGAATTATTTTCAAGAACTTTGAATCTTTCATGTGATTCGAACTATGTAATAATTTGATTAAATTTATAGTATGGAAAATTTACAGAATGGTTACCAAAAAAATCATAAGAAATGAAACATTATCTCAATTTTTTTTCTATAAGAATCTATAGCTGAACAAATACGATTACGGATTAACGCTTAGCAGATCCAATAGATTTGCTTATGTTTTTTAAAGGCAGGTATTATCACAGACATTATAACGGTATTTTTTTATATTCATTTCACGGCATCAACTGCTGTGGTCATTAGCCGGGGCTATAAAGGTATTATTATCATTGAAAATCTTGAGTAGAATATTTTTATGTCGAGTATTCTCTTTGTCTTGAATGACGTAGATAGTCAACATTTCTCAACTTTATAGGAACTGAAGATTTGACATTTCCAAATGAAGACTGCTGATAAATGTTGGTGAATGTGAAATACTCATTCACAATCCATCCTTATATATATTTTCCTCCTAATTCAGATCTTGCCCATACCGTAACCAGAAATCTACATCTACTCCGAAATACCATGCTCGTTAGCAATAATAAAACTATTGCACCCAAAGTGGGTAATTCGTAATAATTATACTATTATAGTAATGTCATGTTAGAAAAAATTCAGAGAATTCGAGATTTATTTATTGCCAGCAGAGCTAACAATAAAATTTATTGCTTGCAAATTGCCATATACAATGTAGGTACGACAGATAACAAAGTAAAATGCCGAGAAGGTTTTCTCTTCAATAGGTTCGTGTTTGAATTCGGACCCAATTAAAGCTAGAGGTGAATCAGCGTATTTATTCGACTTGTTGGAAATATAAACATCGTTATGAGAAACAAAAAGAATTATGTCTGGTAGGTAGTGTTTGTGGATTACATGACACAAGCCATGTATGAAGGTATAGAGTAACGTTTATCAATTACAAAATATTGTCCAATTATAGTAGGTGAAATGACGTGAAATATTCATAAAATTTCAATGTAAATGTAAATTCCGTATAGGATAAATATTTTCATTGATGGATCTAAATAGAACAAGTTTGAGATATTTTAAGGTGAGTATGAACAAAAAATGCTGTTCATAAACTAAGAATGGGAAAAATCGAAAAGGAAATTTTTTTTAGGAAAAAATATTGCATTTCAAATGCAAACGTGATCGATTATTTCGTTTTAGTGGCGAAATATCGTTTTCTCGATTTTTTTGTCACAATAAAGTTAATGCTGAAGTAATTCCTGCAAGTATCTAGGTATAATCAAGAAATAACACTTTTCGCTCAGTTCTTTTTTGAAAAATGGCTTTTATCTTTTTGACGAAGCCGAATTCGGAAAAATGAAAAATATACTTTCGACCTCAAAAATCTATAATAAAAAAATGTCAAAGTCAAAGGCGTCAAACAAAATCGCCTACGTTAATAAGCAATTGAATAAGGAGTTTTCAGCTTTGCCAATGGGTTTCTGTCCTTCGGTATTTCAAACAGAAACCCTTGCCATGAGGGATCAAGAATATAAAGGGTTTTTCAATGAGAGGTGTTATTTTGAATAGCTCGCTATTTCGATAGATGTCACTTTTGAAGCTGTCATTTTTTGACATCTGCCAAGTAGAAACTATGCCATAAATAAAAACGGAACGATACACGCTTCAACAACGCATTAAAATGAATGAAATTCATCATAAAAATGATGAAAATTTGGTAGAGACAGTAAATCTCGAACATTCTTGGGTCGTTGTGAAGCACCTTGTCGAACCGCTGCTGGGATAAGTTAGTGATGCGTAGAAAAAACCCGTGCACGTCGCTCAAGAACACCGACAATATTGCTGTTGCAGCCGAAAGTGATGGAGAAAACCCATGTTTGTCCATTCCTTGACTTTCTTTGGAATTTGGCATTCCACAAACGTCATCAAACCGTCTTTTGCATAAAGATTTGAGTCTTAAGGCTTATTAAGTTCAGTTCACAAAAACTCAAGCCGGCCGATCATCAACATCTGATTGCGTCCATGAAATGCATGGAAATGAACTAGAATTTCATGAAAAAATCATGATGAGGTCCATTTCCACCTCGGTGGCTTCGTCAACAAGCAAAATTGTCGTGTGTTTGGTGCGGTTTATGATTAGGTAGGTTCATTGGACCTTACTATTTGGAGAATTAGACTGGAGCCATAGTTGCGGTGAATGTATTGCGCTATCGAGAGATGATTTTAGAATTTTTATGGCCGTAATTTAATGGTATTGATCTGGACAATGTTTTCGTTCAACAAGACGGCGCTACGTGCCACACAAGCAAAGAAACCATTGATATTTTACGAACCGTGTTACCTCTTGAAGAGATGATCACAATTGGCCACCGAAAACTTGTCATTCGAAACCTTGCGACTTCTTCCTTTGGAGCCATGTGAAAGAGAAGTTTCACGCCAAGAGCTCAGCTTCGATTCAAGACCTCAAGGATGGAATTCGTGAAGCTATCGAGGACATAGGGCAGCCACTTCGCGATTTGGTAATGGAAAATTTCATGAAAAGGATATGAAACTGTAGTCTTGGTCTTCAAGGTCAAAGACAGGCCAAGTCATTTCTCTTCTACTCGAAGATCTGGACTGAAAAGGTTCTCTTACTCACTAAACTGGAACCTACGGAATTGACGGGCGCACTCATGGAACACTCCTGTGAGGTATCATCTGAATAACATAGGGAAGTCGCCGGAAGATACGTTAGATACGGTCCGCTTCTGTCAAGAAGCCGCTGAGACAGCGATTGCGAAGCTGTTCATCGGGAAATGCTCTCGGTTTTGAAAGCCGGAACAAGTGATGGATGCAGTTACCAGAAATGTGATGATGTCATTGAGACACTATTGCCTGGCTGGTGAACAGTAGCTCTTCAGGTCAGGGTGCACGCGAGGTCCGATGATCTTCCGCCCCTCCCCTAATCTAATCTGAATCTAACCGCCCATAATCCGAGATATGATAATATACAGGGTCCTGCAATAGTGCGAAAATCTTCCATAGCTGCCGAACCAGACATCTCAGAGATTTCGTTAGAGAGTAGACCACTTGTACCTTCATTTCTGCATCTCCGGAAATTATTTTCTGATATACAGGGTGTTCCCTATAAATGTTATTCAACAAATGGATGATTTTTTTTAATGGATCACCCCATATATTTTCACATATTCTCAATGACCTTCATTACCTCTTTCATGGCGCAAAATATTAGAGACATTTTTCCAACGGTACAGATCTTATTCGAAGAAAACTGCAAAAAGGTGAGGGAAAAGCAGTTCAGTAAAAGTCTTCTGACGATTTCCAGAAGCGATAGTAACATGAATTTGGTCTTAAAGTTTTTTAAGAGGAAATTGGAGGATTTGCCTTCTCACCGTTCCCAAATGATCAACATATACAGGGTGTCCGTTATTGAGGTCCAAATATGAAGAACCTCAAATTATTTTATCTCGATTTTTTCAAATGTAACACGCTGTTTTTTTTCACAGTAATGTAGACAATTAAATACCTTATATTCGCACTCTCTTATCCAGCAGATTTGAAAAATGATATCGTAACTGAAAATTTTATTCAAATAATAAAATAATAAAAACTAACGGACGATAGACAAGCTGTTCGAAATCGATAACCTTGAGCTCTCAAAAACAGTAACCAATAATCGATGTACTTGACATCTCCTGTCACTACAAGCTTAGTAAAAAAACCCGAAAATTCGATTCTTTCGAATGTTTCCAATCAGAATATTGGTCAGGATAAGTGCGACTTCCTAACAAACAGGTTCTGTGGCACTGTCCTATCATGAAAATCATATCAACCATCCCATTTTTACAAATATTCATACTGATTCACTGTATTCGAAAGTATCTTTGAGTTCTAAGTAGCAATAACTGGATTAATATTTTTTTTGGGAAGCCGATAAAAACTGATATAATTGGTTGAATTCGTGATCAATATGTATTGCTTGTACTAAAAAAAAAACAATTTTATATTGATACTGAGGAAGTATGATTCTGGGAAGGTTTACCTCTTTTGAATGTACGTTAGTTTTTATGTTATTACTTATTTGAATGAAATTTTCAGTTGTGATATCATTTTTCATGTCTGCTGGATGCGGGAGTGAAAATAATTTATCGCTCCCGCTGATCTGGTCCGTCGCGGATCATATATCTCATTGATCCGCGACGGACCCGATCAGCGGGAGCGATCCTATCCGCAGTCCAGATCTGTTACAGATCTGGACTGCCGATCAGATCTTACAGATTTCCCTTTCGTGTGTGCCTAGCTAATGAGAAATAAACTGAACGATTGTGTGAAATCTCCTCGATTCGACTCTGGACGGAAAGTACCTTTACGAAGGCCCTCCTACCGCTGCGCCAAGCATGTTGTTATTGCTCCTTCTTACATTTGAACATAGTATAGTCCCAGTCGATTGAGGCTCAAAATTCGGACATCGTGACAAAATGATATACCCAAAAAATTTCATTCTTGACTCAAATTGAATGTGTAATTGATTCAATATTTCTTGAAATAAAAATTCACACCTTGAAGAGAGATTCGCACTTGAGAATCTAAAATATCGAAAATTTTCACAAAAGTATGACACACTCCGAGAAAAATAATCAAGTCACAGAGACAAAATTTATAAGAAAAAAATTAACAACCTTGGAAAAGTGACGATTTCTATAAAAAATGAGGTTGTTGTGAAAAAAATATTTGAAACGGTACAGGATTTGACTCTCTCAATCTGAATAACTGAATATTCGAATTTCTGGAAATCATTATCCGCATCTGTTGATTAAAATTTATTATCTACACATCAATTAAATGCTCCATAACATCAATTTGCCATGCAGTAAATTCTCCGCGAATGTCTTCATAGAATGAGTGCGGTTAAAATGGCACGCTTTGCAGTGAAAAAATTAAGATTTATTTGAATAGTTTGTTCAAGATCAGGAAGGTTCAATGATTCCGAATGGCTACCTAGCGAGAGAGCAATTATTATTATTTCTCCTTAGTCTTAATCTTCAAATAATACTTATGTCAGTTATCAACCTCCAATTCAAATAATTTTAGTATCTTATAGTCGGGGTATTTTAACATCGCCAAATTAACTTATTGCTTCATTTATTCGTGAAATCAATTTCATCTTTCTTCCACTTTTTTGAATGCAAAATTTCCAGCTAGTGATGATTTCACAAGCATCCTCGTTATTGGCAAAAAGTAAGGGTATCAAAAAAGTCCTGTACGATCATATATGTTCAATACATCTATAGTATATTTCCCTTTCTGTTAATTTCCATATTCTCTTTGAATATTGTCTTCATCTGCAACGCAAAAATAAAATAATATACTATATGTCAATGGCCTGGTTGCCGAGAAACAATGATTTAATAAAAAAAAGGCCTTGTGCATTCATAGTTCCTATATAAACAAAAGATTCAGAAGAAAGCATATGTCTTCCAGCAATCCTATCCTAACGAATATTGGTGTTTCATTAGGGTTGATTTTTTAGGATTCTAATTCTCCATATAGGTACCAAAGCTATAACGAAATTTGCCTCAAAAAATCTGAACAAGTCGTTTTCGTTCATTTGGGATGTTTTCAAAACATGTCTGATGCCAAGTCCTCACTTGTGTTGAACCATATTTGGGAGGATGATTAACAGAACTGACATCAGCTGTGAAAAAAGTATTTGGTACAGAATCTGTTGAAGATATTTGGAATATTATTTTCGCTAGAATTATTTCTGTAATGTTCGAAGGATCTGGGCCAAATTTTCCATTCTAGCCTGAAGATGTCGTCTCTCCTCCTAAAGGAAATTTTCTTCTCGATCGAATATGTAGTTTAGAAATGATCAGGAAAACAATATTTCGAACGGTCATGTTCACAGAACAGCTGGACGAATTTTGCCTATTGGCGAACTTTACCGCGGTATTCAAGATTCTTTCCTAAAAATTTCATGTTTTTAGACTCTTCAGTTCGAAAATTATCCTGTTAATGGACAATCGGCCTGATATACGTGAGTAAGGCCACAGATTCGTCATCTATGAGTTGAACCTTGTCATTTCTGGCTCAAAATTAGGAAAATACAGCTATCGTGACGATATAGCACAGGCCACGTTCAATTTAAATGAGCGCTTCCAAATAAATATTGGAATGAATTCATTTCACAATTTTAATGGTCAAATGGCAAAACAGAAAAATAATCTTCACAGTTTATATTCACGCAATGAAACGATTCAATAACATCCATGAATTCCCACAGCCCATAAATAAAATTTATCTGTTATGACACCGCAATTTATTTTTGTTTCAGGAAAAACATCATTCTATTCCAGACGGCCGCATGATCACAAGGCTACCTTGGAAGTGGTAGAGGTGGAAATTGTCCCTCTTCTTCGGCCTTGCCCTAACCATAAGTTTCTACCTCTCGAGGCACAAAGTAAATTATTAACAAAAAATGTACACTCACCTGCAAAGGACCCCGCACTTTCCTTATGCGAAATGGCGTTCCGTCAAATCTTCTAAAATTTTGGTATAATGTAGTACTCGACCTACTGTCCATGGCCTCAACTCAATCCTATCACTAGTTTCTGAGATACAGGGCGTTGAAGTTGAGAATTACTCACTTTTACTAAGCTCGTATCTCGGAACAGAATCGAATGAACTTCAATTGTTCTCAAGAAACATTTCATTCCATCCCCAGGGAGCAACCATATAGAGGAATATGGCCGAAAATCGTTACGAATACAGGGTTATCCATAATTGAATGCATGCCCGATTTTGAAATTATCAAATATGTCAGTTCCAGAGCGAGAACATTCGCAAAATGAACTTTTTCACTAAATATGTTGTTGTTACATCGAAAAAACCTGAAATACCTAGAATTCATACTGGGTGGTCCATTGTTATAGACACTTTTCATAATGAGGGTTAAGTGGACACCGTGTATTTTTGGGTTGATTTAAGATGTTTGTTTGATTTTTTTTCAGAACATATCACCATGGACTTCAAAGAATACATGGTGATTCAGTCATGAAATCAACTGCGAACCTCACGAAAATACCCAAAAATCACCTTTTTTTTCATCAACCTCTATTCCAAGATTAACTGCGTTGAGGTGGGAATTTTCATTCACCACTGTACTGTATTTATTTATGTTATTCTATTCTTATTCCAGCATAAAAAAACCTGGTCATAGGAAGTGGATAAAAACCCTCAGCCGTATTGATGTTTTTATATCAAGTACAGTGGTGAAAGAAAATTCCCACCTCAACGGAGTTAATCTTGGAATAGAGGGTGAAAAAAAACGTGATTTTTGGGTATTTTCGTGAGGCTCACAGTTTATTTGATGACTGAATCACCCTGTATTCTTTGTGATTCTTGATGATATTCCATGGTTATATGTTCTGTAAAAATCAAACAAACATCTTGAATCAACCCAAAAATACTGTATCCACTTCAAAATCGGGCATGCATTCAATTATGTATAACCCTGTATTCGTAACGATTTTCGGTCATATTCCTCTACATGGTTGCTCCCTGGGGATGGAATGAAATGTTTCTTGAGAAAAATTGAAGTTCATTCGATTCTGTTCCGAGATGCGAGCAAAGTAAAAGTGGGTAATTCTCAACTTCAACGCCCTGTATATCTCAAAAACTAGTCATATGATTGAGTTGGGACCATGGATACTTCTGATCAGTAGGTCGAGAACTACATTATACCAAAATTTTAGAACATTTGACGGAACGCCATTTCCCATAATGAGGAAAGTGCGAGGTCCTTTCCATAAATATCGTTCTTTTCGTTCCAAAGATATTGTCTTGGTTCCATACTATATTCCAACCCTGTATAACGCACTCGGTACATAAATTACTTTTGATGATTGGACTATTTGTTATTTGTAGGCATAGGTGTATTATTTCGGGATAATAATACAAGTTTGCCATTTCACAGACCGATTCTTGATACATTTTGGGAGAGTAATATTTTTTCATCGGATACGTCCCTGGCATCTCGGAGCCGGTATTAATGGTTTAATTTAGGAATACATTTCAACAAATCATCAGAATTTTGCGGTGAGCACCGTTAATTCATCATTTCGAAAGTCCATTAAGTAATTCAGATAAAACCACTCAAGACTTGCGAATATCCAATTCTTCTTAACCGTCCCACGTAATTTCTTGCATTAAAAATCCATTAATTTCTGAGCGCATCGGAAGGATGCACCGCAAGAGCTGCAATCCGCCGAATGCTCTGGTTTCATACGAAATTCACTCCAGGTGATGACTTAGAGTATTTCTGGTCCTGATGGATGTTCTCGAGTCACGGATATTGACAGAACGGAGCTTTCATAAATGATTTTCACATCGTATTGACCAGAGGCATGCGTAAAAGCTTAGACGCGTAGACTGCGACCAAAGAAAAATAGAATTTCAACGTCGACTACGATGTCACAATAATTTATGAAGACCTTATACGAACTAACTCATACAGTTTCGAAGGAGAATATGGGAATTCTATGAATACGTCCTTTTTTTTATCTGACTGCGCCAGAAGGAGGGTAATGTATATGTATCATTCTACGCGTCGTTTTCGAGTTATTTCCATAAGATAAAATTCGAGGAAAAAATCATGAATTTCAAAAATAATCTGGATGCTTCCCTGGATTTTCAATATCATCGAATCGCAGGAAAATTAATTGCACTACAAAGTTAACAATGGTTAATCAAGTTTGTCGAGACTAAAATCCATATGATGGAGAAACGTTTGATGTACAGGGTCTTTCACGAGGAACCTCACCCATATTTATACGGGAAACTATTGAACGTATTTTCATGAAATTCAGCACTTATAAGTATTTCACGATGCTGATGAAATCTTAAATATTTTCAAGGCATGAGCACCTCCGGTTTTTCCGGAAATGACGTCAACTTCCGTTTTTCAAATTAAAACACCATTTTTTTATTGCAGAAATAGATTCCTTAGAAAATTTCAAGTTATTTTGATGTAACATTTTTCAGTTTTGGTTGGAAAATTCTCTCTGAGCGGAAAAATTCGAAAAAAAAATCGAAAATAGAGCTCCACTGAAACAAGAATAACTTCGAGGTTTTTGAATGGAAAATTTTCATTTTTGGGATTTTTCAAGATGTAAGATTGATGTATCCACTTCAAAAATCGAAATCGCGATTCATGATACAGGGGATGAAAAAATCGCTTTCAAAGTTAGGGATGACAAAATCGTGAAAAATCAATTTTTTCAAATTAGAACCCCATTTTTTTATGGCAGATATTGAATCTACGTTAAAAAATAATGTGAATGTATGCATCACACCCTTGTCCTAAAGTGGATATTTTCTGAGTTATTCACAAAAAACTGTTTTTCGTCTTGAATTTTCAGCTATTTCTTTTCCCTTCACGCCAAAAAGATGAAATTTTCAGGAACTGTTACTTAAACCATGTTTTAGATTTTACTACCCTAATATGCAAGAGAAAAAAGTTACAGGTTGTTCCTAAATAGATGGCGAATTTGGATTCGAATTTGTATCGGAAACCTCTTTATTTCAACTAATCGGCCATCGGTTTTCTCTTCAGTGATGAATAAATAATTCCTTATGAACCATATGCAAAAACTTACCATGTTTTACATTCTTTTTTTTTAATGATAGATATCATTAATTACATCTACCAAATTCCTCTTTATTCAGTAGCATTTTGTGTTTACTATTAATTTGGTGATAATTCGTATTAAGTTATAAAATCGATCACTATGCCTAATTTTACCAATGAAGATTATTTAAATCTCATTCTACTTCATGGAGAATGTAATAAAGTTGTAGATAGAACGATTCGACTGTTCATTGAGAGGTTTCCTGACCGACCCAGACCAACGAGAGATACCATTAACAGAACCATGACAAACTTGAGAAATGTCGGATCTTTCGTTAAGAAAACTATACACAGAGAAAAAAGTGTCGTAGAAGATGAGAACAACGAAATTACAGTTCTTGCATATTTTCGTGTGAATCCTCAAAATTCTCTCAAAGATGCCGAGATTGATCTGGGATTATCTCAATCGAGTGTTTGGAGAATATTAAAAAAACATAAAATGCACCCATATAAATTCAATAGGGTACAGCATTTGAAGGAAACTGATTTCGTCAGGAGAACAGAGTTTTGCGAAGCTATGATGAAACGATTTCAAGAGAATGAAAACTTTTTGGACTGTATAATTTGGACAGATGAATCTAAATTCACAAAGAATGTTTCTTTCAATAGGCATAACAGTCATTATTGGGATGAAGAGAACAACAACCACTTCAGACAATGGAACTTTCAAGAGACCTGGAGTTTCAATGTTTTTTGCGCCATCAAAAATAATGCAATTCTCGATGTTCACATTTATGATGGGACTTTAACTGGTAAGATAGAACACTACACATGTTTGCATTATTTAAAGAATGTTCTCTCTTAGGAGATAGATATTCTGACATATTGACTCAAATAATTGAGCCGCTAGTACAGAACCATAATGACTTATGGTATCAACAAGATGGCGCGCCTCCACACAATTCACTCAATGTGTCAAATATCCTCTACAGGCTATTTGAAGATCGATGGTTGGCGAACAATGGTCCACATCTTTGGCCACCACGTTCTCCCGATTTAACTCCTTAAGACTATTATGTTTGGGGTAGGATAAAAAATATTGTCTTCTCAACTCCCCTGACTGATGAAGAGGACTGCATAGAACGAGTCAGAAATGCGTTCGGGTTTGTTTAGATTTTTAGATTCATAGTTTTGAAACTCAATTTGGTTTATAAACACTTTTGCAGATCTCTTCCTCCCGATGAAATAAGAAGAGCAACGCACGAAGCATTCCTGAGACGTATAAATAAATGTCTAGAAATTAACGGTCAAAACTTTGAGCATCTTCTCTAGTTATAACTGCGAGAGTTTGCCATGGTTCTCCTAATAGTAACTTGAAGTCGGTTTCAAGAAGAGGTGAAAAATCTACAGCATGGTTCAAATAACAGTTCCTGAAAATTTCATCTTTTTGGCGTGAAGGGAAAAGAAATAGCTGAAAATTCAAGACGAAAAACAGTTTTTTGTGAATAACTCAGAAAATATCCATTTTAGGGCAAGGGTGTGATGCATACACTCACATTATTTTTTAACGTAGATTCAATATCTGCCATAAAAAAATGGGGTTCTAATTTGAAAAAATTGATTTTTCACGATTTTGTCATCCCTAACTTTGAAAGCGATTTTTTCACCCCCTGTATCATGAATCGCGATTTAGATTTTTAAAGTGGATACATCACTCTTACATCTTGAAAAATCCCAAAAATGAAAATTTTCCATCCAAAAACCTCGAAGTCTTGTTTCAGCGGAGCTCCATTTTCGATTTTTTTTAGAATTTTCCCGCTCAGAGAGAATTTTCCAACCAAAACTTAAGAATGTTACATCAAAATAACTCGAAATTTTCTAAGGAATCTATTTCTGCAATAAAAAAATGGTGTTCTAACTTGAAAAACGGAAGTTTTCGTCATTTCCGGAAAAACCGGAGGTGCTCATGCCTTGAAAATATTTTAGATTTCATCAGCATCGTGAAATACTTATAAGTGCTGAATTTCATGAAAATACGTTCAGTAGTTTCCCGTATAAATATGGGTGAGGTTCCTCGTGAAAGACCCTGTATATGTAATGATAAAATCCCACATCCCACACCAAGGATCATGAAATTGTACGTTTAATACGCACAGTTTCTATTAAAAATTTATTGTTACCAGTCTATATTGAAAATGAATGTCAATGAACTACAAAATTAGGATATATGAATGAAGAATGTCGATAAAAACCACGTATAACAGTGAGACAAGAAAAACCTCGGACAAACTCTTTTTCATTTAACTTTATTAAACAGAAGAAATTGAACAAAACAACAACAAATAATAAAAGCTTGAACATTTGCTAATAATATATTTAAGCCGTTTCGAAGTGGCTTCCTTTGGCGGCGATACACAGCTTCAGAGGCTTCTTGAAATTTTCGGCCGCAGCTCCTCGGGCGTTAATCGGTTCCATTCCCGGCGCAGAGATTGCTTCAGCGACTCCAAATTGTTGTGTTTTTTAGCACAAGCCCTGTGCCCCAAAATCGACCACACATCCGGTGAGTGGGGCGGCCATTCTGCAGATGAGATGAAACAAGTAAAATGGGTCTTACATCATTCTTGCGTCATTTTCGCTCTGTGAGCCGGAGCGGAGTCCTGTTGAAAGGTCCAATGCGTATCGCCGAAGTGCTGCTTGGCCCACGGAAGTACTACGGCCTCGAGGATGTCGCAGCGGTAGACTTCTTGATTGATTTTGACCCCTTGATCCACGAAAACTGAGGAAGTTTTACCACTGCCGCAAATTCCGCCCCAGACCATGACGTATTGCGGATTATGACGGATTGCGGATTTTGACGGTGTTCGACGATGGTCGAAGTACCGGGAGCCTCTACGGACCAGACTCTGTCGTTTTGGTGGTTGTGGTTCTCGTTGTGGTTCTACGGTGAAAAGCTTCTCGTCTGTGAAGAGAATTCGCTCCCATTGCTGACCGGCGGCGAGACGAAAGAGTTGGCGGCACCTTTGGAGTCGTACGCGGTTGTTTTCCTCCATGAGGAAATGAACTTTTGGGAGCTTGTATGGCTTGAGGTTGAGCTCCTTTTTGGCAATTTGACGGACTGATTCGCGGTTTATACCGGTCTCACAGGCTATTTTCCTCATGGAAACCCTCGGATTTCGATTGACTCGCTTTTTGGCGATGTTGCGATTGATAGGTGTATTGACAGTGCGTTTTCTACCACTTCCTGGACGACGACCATCATGGCCAAGCTCCTTGAAACGACGAATTGCATCGGAAACGGTGTGTCGAGGCACATTGAGCCAACGAACAATTTCGCATTGACGCCTACCTTGACGAAACAGCTCCAAAATCGCACTACGTTTGTTTGACATTCTAAAATTCTATGAAATTAAATTATATCAAACTGAAAATTCACATTTTAGTACAGGAAAGTGTAGAGAAACCAAGAGAATAGAAATTATTTGGCTGCGCTTAAATACTTTTGTTCCAGACCACAGCAAAATTTGTCCGAAGTTTTTCTTGTCACCCTGTATATTGAAATTAATGCGAAATAAAATTAGCACTAAATAATCTGTGGCGATGTTTATATCTGAATAATATCCTCTGAACTCATGAACTCGACACATTAAGATTTGCTCCATTTTCGTTTACAGATCGCGCCGGTTGTCGATCTACCTATGCGTCGTTCAGTGACTGACGTTTAAGAAGGGTCGATTCATAGATCTTACGTTGTGTCTTGAGTAGTTTCAGGAATATTGGTGATGCTTGCAACTTACACATCGAAATTTCTGGGAATATTGTTTTGATTGTTTTGGATACAAAATGGGTTGATTTATCATGAAAAATCATTATCTTTAAGATATTTCTGGTATATCGAGGAAAAGATTTACAACTTATTATTGTTTAGAAACTAATCTTCCGGGAAATCGGAGAAGGAGCTTATGTTGCTAGGAAAATATGGCCTCTCAGTTGGAGATATAATCTGACAAAACTTACGGTCGGTTTCATATAGCTTAATGACCGGTGATCGGAGATCAGGCTTGATTCTCTGATTTTTCAACCTCCGATCACCGGTGATTGCGCTTTGTAAAACCAACTGTAAGTGTTTTTGTTTTTACCATCCTTATTCAAATAAATTTAGTACTTGAGTATTACCTAGATGTAATAATTCAATTTCAATCGAGAAATATGAACCTTCAGGTTCATACTAGAGAAAGGTATCAGGCACGTATTTTGACCAATTTTTTGAAAGGGCTAAATATTTTAACAGAGCCGAATTCACACAAATGGAAAATAAAAAAGATTTCTGTTGGCCTCAAGAATTTTCAGTGAAAATAAATGTACAAGACAATATATTTACAGGGTGGCTGTAAATATGTTGTGAATGTTATAATTGGTTGTAGGAGGAGACAAATGGAAAGTATAGACATATTTTGAGAATTAAAATAGGTAGATATCAGTTTGTTCCCGCCTGCAATACACTCTTTAACATTCAAGACATATTCATATTGAAGTAGATACAATTAATTAGAAAATATGATTGATTGAACTTTGTTGTTTTCTTTATGGTATTAATTTTTCAAGCTATCTTTGAATTTGGGAAATGTCAAAATTTTATTTTTATTTATATCAACTTGCTAAGTTTAACTGGCTTGCATGTTTTATCGCTGTGAAACGATAGTGTCTATGGGAGCTTCCTCACTGAAAATAGAATGAGTGAAATATTCATGATAAATCTCCATTGAAATATACATAGATATGCAGAGAACTGAATGGAAAACGGTTTTAATATTTTCGAAATCAAACTTTCACATAATGAAGTAGGGTAGAAGCCGGATAGTTGGACCACCTTTCAAAAAAGCTCTGTTTCTGAAAAAAATGTACTTGAAAAAACTGATGGATTCGATTCATTTATGAGTGTGTTGAACAGAAACGCGAAGTGATGCGGACGAAATTATTATTTGAAGAATAATAGTATATTATTTTATTAGGAGGAGAAGTGTCACTTTTCGTGGCGAGCCACGAAAAGTCACTTCTTCTCCGAATGAAATATGCTATTTTATTTCCAAACGTTTTCAAATTCATGAAAATTATTGTACATTTAATGTAACTTTATCAAATAAAAATGAAGTTTGAATTGGAAGTTTTTGTATTCTTTGCATCTATGTTCATGGTTACCAAGTAATCTTTTTCGCAGCAACACTTTTCCTGCCGCCGGCGCCGGAGGGAATAGTATATTTCATTACTAGTCCAGAAAATAAGCTTTTTCCGTGCGCGCGCGAAGAGTTCCCGTGTGAGGCGGAGCCGAACACGGGAATTTCAAAGACGCTAGGAAATAACAACATCTCATGCAAAATCCTTCAATCCACTGTCTATGGAAGGTTCATAGAAGAATTTGAGTATCTTTTCAATGGAGGAGAAAATAAGTGACCATAAAAAGAACAAGGTATCACCAACTGCTGTAAATTCCTTTGTAGGTTTATTATGAGAAACAATGATCTGGAACTTCATGCTGACAATTTTGAATTTGATCTAACTTGACCTCATTAATTTAATTCAAAAGTAAAGAATATTGACGTGGTCGCAGTTCTCCAAATCATTTGAAGCGGTATGAATAATATAAGCCTGCTACGTTATTAGAGCCGACATATGAATAGGATCAGTTGTCAGTTGAAGAATGGTATTTTTTTATAGAGATGTTGCGCCACAGTATGCCATCAATCTCGTAGCATAATTTTAATAAATAGAGTTCCACCTGTGAAATTGAACTTGTTTATTATGTGTAAATATTGAACATTCAATGGTATTGAAAAGTGAGTGTCAGATAGGAATATATTGGATCATTAAGGTTGAATCTGTAAATCATGTCTGATCTTTTGAGGTTTGAACAATCTAGTTCGGCCACCTCATAAATCAGTGTCAAAATAAGTGGGCGGTCTTGGGCCTCTCTACTTTGAAATTCAAGAGAAATATCGCACATGCACTTATGGAAGATGGAGTTGCAGGTCCAATTGTAGTTTTCTGTATTCGAAATGAACAAGCCTAATTCTCAAAAAACATTTTTGAAGACAAGCTTTTAAAATAACATCGGTCATTTGGAAGCCGCCATCTTGAATTTCCAAATTTTGACAGAAGTATCATTATTTTTGAACCCAAAAACCCCCAGATATTGATTTTGAATGGAATCGGATCATAATTACAAAATTCATTCGCCATTTTGGAGCCGCCATTTTGTTTCTTTTTCTATAAAAAATATTTAATGATGCATTGTCACCAGAATTATGTAGACCTGCCAAATTTCAAATCAATCGGACGATTAGAAGTGTGTCATATTCAACTTGCAAGATTTGATTACAGAGAGACAGACAGATAGACAGACAGACAGACACCGGGACAGGTGAAACTAAATAAAAGCTTGTAGAAAGGGGTGAAGATAGAGCTTTTGATCACTCGTTCATCCACCTTGTAGGTAGATCCACTTTGTAGGTAGATTGTCATTCAAGAATCCAGAGAAGAAAACGTGGAAATTTTGACAGCAGTTGATGCAGAAATCTCCCGAGATCCAGGATCTGTTCAGACAGAAACATTGAAATTTTTTTTCGATAATTAAATCGAATTTAAACTGGTTTTGCCAAGTGTTCTGAACAAAATTTGGATTTTTTTAATGGATGCGGCCTTGGAATTTGAATGGTTTGAAAAAGCTTCGAAGCTCGTAACTTGTGCCGAGTTCGGAGTAAGCAGTTGTGTTCCGTGTAGGCTTTGTTACTGTGTCCTTACGCCACCTTAGGCACAGCACTGTTAATTTTTGACCCAACAAATGGCACTAACCCTTCAGTTTCGACCAAGAATGGACCCTGATCGTTTCCATGTACTCATCAAATGGTAACGCCAGCATACTCATGGAAGAGGCCAGGATGGGTGCATACAGACTGTGTTTTTATATGTATTTGGTTTTTATATTTTCTAATTCAGAAAATGATCAGCTCGATTTTAATGGATATTTTTATTTCTGGATTTTTTACAAGAACGTAGTTATTATTATTATTGAGGTTATATGCACAGAGTATATTACATGACATATATGTTCATAGATAAACATTTCTTTTGGTCTTGTATCTTAATATCCTAACCATATCCTAACACACTCCCTCAAGAGTAAAATAAATGTCTTACAGAAAAATTAAACAAACTTAAAAATTAATCACTCCCTGAAACAAAATACCATTTGTTCCTACAATACCATTTGCTTCTTGAAGAAGGTGAATTTTGCTGGTTGCAATGGTTTCGTTAGAATATCTGCTATATTTTGATCCGTCTGGCAATAGATTGTTTCGAACCATCCCTTCTTGTATTCGTCTTTTATAAAGTGATACTTGACATCAATGTAAATGCATTTTCTAGTTAATTGTCCAGCTTGCACCATTTTCAAGCAACTTTGATTGTCTAGATGAAGTTTTACTTGTATATTTGTTGATAGTACTTCCTCCATAAAAGATTTTATAAATTTCATCACTTGACAACATTGTGCGGCTGCTATGTATTCAGCTTCTGTAGTAGATTGAGCTAACATTGACTGTTTTCGGGAGCACCATGCGATAGGTCCATTTGCATAATACATTATGTATCCAGTGGTGCTTTTCTTACTTAGTCTGTCACCACCATAATCGGAATCACAGTACACATTTATTGTGTAGTTTCCTTCATTTCTTGAATATTTTATTCCTTGATTCAAAGTTCCTTTCAGGTATCTTAATGTTCTTTTTATGTTTGTTATGTCTTGTGTTTGAGGATCTTTTACATAACGACTTGCATAATTGACAGCATAACATATATCAGGTCGAGTTTTGCATGATAGATATAACAGACTGCCAATGGCTTCTTGGTAAGGAAATTTGACTTCTTCTGCATTTCTTCTATTATCCGTTATAGAATTATCTTGAGAAGTTATTGGTGTCTCAGTTGTTTTTGCTGAAGTCATATTGAATTTTTCGATAATTTGTTTGGTATAAGTTTCTTGATTTAAATATACTCCATCTTTATTCTGAGTAATTTTCATTCCTAAATAACTTTGAACATCTGTATTGACTGTTGTTTCAAAATTTTTCTTTAATTTTTCCAATAGTCTATTAATGTCAACATGATTTTTTCCCATTACAATACCATCATCAACATGTATGGCCACAAATAATTGTTTTTCTTTATTTTTTGATTTGAATACACATTGATCTGTCTTGAGTTGTATTAGTTGTTCCTCTTCTTTCAGGAAATCAGATAATCGCTTGAACCATTGTTGTGGAGCTTGCTTTAGTCCATATAAGGATTTTTTTAGTTTTCATATTTCACCATGAATATTAAAACCTTGTGGTAATTTCATATATACTTCTTGATTCAGTTGTCCATACAAAAAAGCTGATTTTATGTCAAATGTACATATTGAGAGATTTTCAGAAGCAGCAATTGCTAGGAGTGTTCTTAAAGAATTTGCCTGTACTACTGAACTATAAATATCTTCATAATTTAAACTATTCTTCTGTTGACAGCCTCTGGCTACAAGTCTTGCTTCCATACGTCCATCTTCTTTAACTTTATATATCCATCTACTTGTCACAGTTTCATTTCCTTTAGCTTCTTCTTCATTTACTAGTTCCCAGGTTTTATTTTTTGTTAGTGCATTTTTTTCTTCTTCCATAGCCTTAATCCATTTATTTTTGTCTGGACTTCTCATACAATCATCATATGTTAAAGGTGTATTTTCTGATAATAAGACATAATCATGGTATTTGTTTGGAAATATTCTTCGTCTCTTAGGTCTTTCCTCATGTATATTTGGTGTTTCCATATCATCATCTGAAGGTTCATAATCTGACATAAAAGGTTCAGAATCCTCATTATTTGCATCTTCATCTTCATAGTTCTCTGAAATATATTCATTTTCTTCGTTTTGTTCATCTTCCTCTTGATTTTCATCTTCCTCGGTTTGTTCATCTTCAAAATTTTCTTTAAACATTGTTTGTGTATCCTCGGTTGTGTTGTCTTCAGGCGGTAGAAATTTCACATCTCTTGATACATAGATTTTTCTTTTATCTTTATTCCATATTCTGTATCCATTTACAGCATATCTTACGAAAATTCCTTTACTAGATCTAGAATCTAGTTTCTGAAGATGTCCTAGATTTTTTGTATAAGCTACTGACCCATACACTTCCAAACAAGAAAGGTCTGGTTTAATTTTATGCCATTTCTCAGCTGGTGTTTTATCAACAGTTTTAGAAGGACTTCTGTTCAAAAGATAAGCTGCTGTTTCTACTGCAGTGCCCCACATTTCATCAGGAAGTTTAGAGTCTTTCAATAAAGCTCTCATTTCATTGCATAGAGTACGATTCATTCTCTCTTATGTTCCATTTAAATGGGGGGTATGAGGAATCGTGTAATCCAATTGTATACCCTTTTCATTACACCAATCCTTGAATTCAATAGATGAAAAATCTCTTCCATTATCAGTTCTAATCTTCGATACTTTTAGGTTATGTTTATTTTCAGCCTGCGTTATGTATCATTTTAAACAGTCTTCAGTCTCATCCTTCGTTTTGATTAGAAATACTTGAACGAAGTGAGTAAAATCATCAGTACATGCTAAGAAGTAGTTTTTTCCATCAAAAGTTGAAGGTTGGATTTTTCCACAAAGATCTACGTGTATTATTTCAAGAGGTCTTGTTGCTCGTTGTCTTTTAGTTTTAAATGGTCTTCGTACCTGTTTTGCTTCTAAACAAGGTATGCAAACAAAATCTTCACATTTACTTATTGATTTTGGTACACCATTACATAAATCAGGAATTTTTCTAAGACTTTCAACACCAAGATGTCCTAGTTTTCTATGCCAAGATAATATCTCTTCTTGAGTGTTAGTTAATAATGAGGTTTCATGTTCACATTTCATGTCTATAACAAATAATCCATCTGGAGTCTTATGTCCTTGAAGAATGACTTCTTTATCTTTCAAGATCTGCACTTTATTTTTACTGAATATTACTTCTCCATCATTTTTGGTTATTGCATTTACTGACAATAAATTCTTTGTGAGTTGCGGTACATAAGATACATCTTTTAGGAGCACATTTTCTGTTTCAATGATTCCACTGAGATCGGTTTTCATAGTTTCACCAAACTTTGCACTATATATTTCTTGTTGATTTCTCTTTTCGACATTTTTTAACTGGTTAGTATTATTTGTCATGTGTGATGTACAACCACTGTCCACTACAAAGAATCTGTCTATAACTCTTTGGCTACTGGACTCGTAAGATTTAGATTTTTCAACAAAAAAGGCAGTTTTCTTGTTTCTTGCATCATGTTCAGATTTGAAGTAGCAGTTTTCAGACAAATGGTTTGTTTTTTTGTAATACGAACAAGGTGGTTTATTTGTTCGTTGACTATTGTTCTGTTTATTCTTGTTAGAAAAACATTCATTTTCATTGTGATTGTCCTTTTTACATATTTTACAGAATTTTTCTTTAGAACACTTGTTTCTTACATGACCAACTGTTCCACATTTGAAACATGTCACATTAGGTTTTCGCTGATTTTTGCCTTTTGAATGAGCACTAAATGCAATACCCATATTTTCTTCATTTTTCTTATGTTTATATTCTTCTTCAATGCATAATCTGGACACTAAATTCTCCATTGTTTTCGACTCTGGAGCTGTAGCTTCCCAAGCACTATTGAAGAAACGATACTGGTCTGGTAACGTAAACAATATTTTTGCCATAACCATTTCATCATTAATTTCTTGTCCCAATTGTTTTAGTTTGAATACCATATTTTGTAGATGGCTTATGTTCATCATAACATCTTTATTTTTGTCAAACTTGTATGCATGAAAATCCAATAACAATTGTTGTTTTATTTGACTTGTATCTTTTCGATAAATGTTTTTAAGGGTGTCGTACATTTCCTTGGAAGTTTTACATGTTAATATATGATTTTTCACCATTCTATCCACAGTTCTTATAATATAGTATTGTGCCTTAGCATCCTTTGTGTTCCATGATTTCTTAAGTTTTTCGTCGTCTTTACACTGAGGTAGTGTTTCTTCTCCGGAGATAACTTCCCATATTTGTTTCGATTTGAATAATATTTGATTTCAAATTCCCATAAATGATATGTGTCTGCTGTTGTTAACACTTGGATTTGACTCAAATCTCCTTCGTCATACATTTTTCCAATGTGTGTTTTCACATAAGTTTTTGGATCACTTTTTTTCTGATGGCCCTAAAACTACAAGATACTGGGTACCATAACCTGTTTTTATATGTATTTGGTTTTTATATTTTCTAATTCCGAAAATGATCAGCTCGATTTTAATGGATATTTTTATTTCTGGATTTTTTACAAGAACGTAGTTATTATTATTATTGAGGTTATATGCACAGAGTATATTACATGACATATATGTTCATAGATAAACATTTCTTTTGGTCTTGTATCTTAATATCCTAACCATATCCTAACAGACTGACCCAAACAAAAAACTGAAGAACCGGCACAACTGGGCACACCAGAATCACTCATGTAGCTGACGTAGCCGAGCTCGATATGATTTCAGACTACATGCAACCCCTATACTCATTCGATAAACCATTCAAAATACAGCTCGACTGTGGAACAGATGGGACTTGAGTATAGAATCACAATCATCTGCAGAAATAGTCTGGTACACAGACGGTTCAAAGACAGATGAAGGAACAGGAGCGGGAATACATGGAGTGAGGCCAAGAAGGGATTATTATAATACCTGATATTTCAAGCTGAAACACATGCCATTAGTACATGCATACAGAAGAACCTGGGAAGTGGCTACCAAAGAAAACACATCCACATTCTCTCTGACAGCCAGAGCGCCATCAAAACTCTCAACCCGACTCGACAAGCATCTGAAACGATATTCACAGGGCCAGAGCCTGTGCTCGGAATCAGCAAAAACCGATGCAGGACCTTGATTGAAGAGTGGATAAAACAAAGACACCGACAACACTGGGAACAGAGCGACGGGCAAACACACAGCAAAGTCATGGTAGGACACACAAACCAAACCTTGATGGCTGACTTTTTGAATCAGAATAGAACAAAGGCACGTACAATAGTAGGTCTGCTGATGGGACACTGCGGCCTTAGGAAACATCTGAACACCATAGGAATACTTGGAGAATCCGTGGATTGCAGACTTTGCGGTGAAGAGGAAGAAACAGTCTCTCACATCATCTTTGAATGCGACGCCCTAAGACGAAGGCGTCACAGAATATTCGGAGAAATCAATCCGAAAACGGGAATGAATTCGAAAAACCTCATAAACAGGCTACTGAACCTGATAAAGGACACGAACCTACTCTCGTGAGGAACCACTGACGAAAGAGAGATACAATAGACCCAAGTTGGTCGAGTGTCATAGGGAGGCCATGTGCTATCCCGGTCTCTTGTTCGTCAAAATCCAATCAATCAAGCATACCCGTAATTCGACAGTCAATCAAAAAGCAAGATGAAAATATTTAATTTTTCCACATGTTATATTCATGTGAATAGCGGCATATGATACATTTCAAAAATTTTGTCACAATATAAGAGAACTTTCGACCACAGTTTACATGTGGACAAGGACAATCATAAATCCTTCTCATTTCTCGAAAATAGCTGGATTGAACAATTCAATCATAAAACAGAGCCTGAAGAATGTAACAATAGATTTCAAATACCAGCTCGAACAAGCGAGTTATTCATCATTATTTGTTTATCACTAAAGATCTATGGACGATAGGTTGAATCTGTTTTCAGATTAAATCTGGAGAATGTGTTATCAGTTTTCTTATAACTGTTATAGTGCTTGAGATCCCTTCAGTAGACAAACGAATTTTGTCCACCTGTACAGTACCCAGAGCTCATTTCATCATTTTGGAATTATTTCCCAAAGGAATGTTCGAATAAATAGAATTGTTTACTTTAATTTTTTATTCGAACGAACCAATTAACGTCAGTCCTAATGATTCATACTTTCTTTCTGAAAGTATTCTCGGAAATCCTCTCAAGTGCCGCCCCTGGCTCTTGCATTATTCATTCGTCCCACATCGATAGATCATATAATTATCTTGCGATAGTTTCAAAATATATCGACGGGTTTGTATAGGTGCCAAATCTTCCTAATAGTATTTGAATAACAATAGCACACAGACCGCTTAGATTTGGAGTATCATGCTTACAGGTAGGCCGCGCCTTTGTGGAATTGGATCAGAATATGAATAACTAGATATACCGAGAGATATCAAATTCCGGAGGCACCAGATGAAGAAAGCCTTCAGACAGATAATGGACGGATTGGAACGCGATTTACGATTGGATCTATGGATTTCGGGGGTCAATGAAATGGATAAGAACACCTGTTTCTTCGGATGCATTTACTTTAGGGCTTTCATCAGATAATCGAAAAATTCGCCTTAGCCCAAGCTCGAATTACTAGGTAATTTTCTCGTCATGAATGCGAAGAGAGCCTTTTTTGCAGAAGATTTAATCTTGCAGCAGTTCAAAACTACGAGGTATGGCGAAATCCTGTTGAAACCGAAACTATGTTGATGTAAACTCAGGAACAAGTAATCTCTGTCCAGGTCAGCCCTTCGATATGATTTTCGAAGAGAGAAAAGATACCAACCATACCGTCTCATTTTTATCGCCCCATAAATGTCCTTGTACAACATTTCAGGATACGTAAGAAATATTACGCCATAAAGAGGTGCAATTTGCATTTTTCCATATGAAGATATCACTTATCCCAATTGTCCGGGAGATCAACGATGGGGAACATTTTCATGTTCAATTTCAGCGGTATAATATGTAATCACTGCCGACAAAGAAATTATTCTGAATGAGCTTTGATCATATACAATTTCGTCTAGAATATCCGTGTTTTTCGAATACCTTGATCGGAAGAGACCGCTTTTATAACACTTAATATCTACTCTTCGAGAAGATTTCGGCAATTTAACACCACTTAGATATTGATGAACTGAAGTTCAATGTTGGGAAATATCGTGAAACAATTGAATTACACAGATTATTCTCTTTGGGTGATTTTCAACCAAACAGAACGTTTAATTAAGTTTAGTCAGCTTATGGTCAGCTCATAATGCAATGGAATCCTGGAGGGTTTTCCAATGAGAGGTATTATTTTTACGTTCATAGAAGAATGACATTTTTTAAATGAATGATCGGATGTTTATTTTATTACAAAGAGGAAGGTATGCCGTTTATAATGGAAAATAACATCAGCCAAATGACCACAACGTCCACGACTACAAGACCATATCCTTTTCAAGAAATTTTCCATAACCAAATTTCAAAATGGCTGCCATATGTCTTCGGTAGCCTCAAAGGAAGAATACGCAAGGTGTTAAATCAGAAGACTCGGCAGGCCCGGATCTAGGGAGGCAAGCGGGGCGCTTGCCCTGGGCGCCAAACTTAGGGGGCGCCAAACTTAGGGGGCGCCAAAAACAACCATAGGTTGAATTTTTTTTATTTTCGATTTTCTCGGGAAAAAGTATTATTATTGACCACTCAAAAAAAGGACAAACATCCTATCTGTCCGAAGATATACACAATGAGATGGTCGATTTAATGGCCACCATTTACATTATTAATGAGATCAAGGAAGCCAACTATTTCACTATCATGTTTGACTGCACCCCAGATGTTTCTCACACAGAACAAATGAACCAAGTTATACTATATTTAAAGAGGACGGAGTCTGGATATGAGATAAAGGAAAGTTTTATTGATTTCTTAGAAGTTGACGGAAAAACTGGAGAATAATATCATAGCGAATTCTAGATGAACTGCAAGCTGATGATTTAGATGTCGAAAAATGCAGTGGACAATCCTTCGACAGCGGATATAATACGGCTGGCATATAATTATAAAGGAGTCCAATCCAGAATTCAACATATGAACGAGCTGGCAGTATTAGTTCCATGCCTAGCACACTCTTTGAATCTTGTGGGTGTCCATTCCTTCATGTTCAGAAGCAGTAAATTTATTTGGTGTTGTACAAAAACTGTATTCGTTTTTTGTTAGTTAGCAACCACACGATGGACAATTATGAAAGATTGCACGAAAACGAATTTGAAAAGAAGTAGCCACTCAAGATGGGCTAAACATCAAGCTCTTAATGTCGTGAAGGCTGTGGAAGAAATCGAAGAATCCTCACAAGTCGCAGAATCCAAGTATGAAGCTGGTCATTTGCTTCATGCTGTGATGGATTTTAGATTCATCCTGAACCAAACAATTTGGGATAATATTCTGGGAGAGATCAATAGGGTCAACGAGGAATTCAGAAAGGGGATATTATTATTTCACGTTCATTATCGTTGATGCAAGGTCTCGTGAGGATCTTGCAATGAATAAGTGAAAAACCTATTGAAAACTGGATCTCGGAAGCTACACTTCTTTCAGAAGAATTGGATGTGGAGCTCATTATTAGAAATAAACGTGTTCCCAAGAAGAAAAATCAGGTCGACGAAATGTGCGAGGATGAGTCAAGAACGCTAGATCTAGTTGGTTTATTCTCAAAAGAAATTAAGGTTGTTTTCGACAGATTATTGTCAGAAATCAGAAAAAGATTAGAAAGCGCAGAGGGTCTGCATACGAATTTCGCGTTCATCTATGGTCATGCCCTCTTAAACATTCAAAAGGAGGATCTGCAAAAAAATGGTACCCTTTTAGCGCAAAAATATTGAAGAGACTTGAAAACAGTTGATTTTTGTCAAGAACTAGCGGTTTCCAAAGAGCTGGTTCCTAAAATAAGTGAAAGATCGACTTCATTAGACCTGCTACAAATTCTTCACAGGCCAGCCGCAGGATCTACAAGAAGCATTCCCTAATGTCAGTATAGCTTTAAGAATATAATGCACATTACCTACCACGTCTGCAAGATTTGAACGCACTTTCACCAAATTGAAAATATTAAAAAGTTATTTGCTTTCCTCAATGAGTCAGGAACGTCTCTATGGTCTCTCGATCTTAGCTATAGAAAACAAAACTGCTTCCGAAACAGATTTCGAGGAGCTGATCGATAGATGCGTTCGCGAAAAGGAAATCACGCCGCGTGAAGCTGTGAAGAAAAAAATCTAATTTCTTTCCTTGTGATATTTTCCTTATTATTAGGATTCATTTTTATTATATATTTTTGTTATTCTTTATGAATTCATATATTACACGAATGGGGGGGGTGCCATCTTGAATTTTTGCCCCGGTCAGAAAAAATCATAGATCCGGGCCTGCAGAATCGGAGGCCAATTGTGATCACCTCTCTGAGAGATAACACGGTGATGTTTTTGGCTTCCGTACTGTTGTTATAAAAATTCCCCCAGAACTGATTCCGACTCCCCAAAACTATCAAAAGGACGAATATGTATGTGTATCAGATTTTGAGAGATAGCACTACCATTATCCTAATGAGTATTCATTATTGAATTCTCAACAATTGAATTAATATTTTTATCGAATTTCCAAGAAATCACGAATTCGAGAGAATTACATTCGGTTATGAAAATAGGAATCACATTTTCATCAATACAGAATGTTTCATCCTTATTAAAGTTCTCTTATCGCAAAGTAAGCCATATCAAGAATATTGCTGAAATTTGCATTTCTATAACCTGAATAAATTATCATTTTCAAACACTCAAATGACTTCGCATGTTTAATTCATCGTGAAATGAGACAGGAATGATATAATCAATTGTAATGAGGAGCCTGAATGAAAATATTAACACGTAAATTTTAAAAGCCTCCACTCATGCTAATTCGAGGCATTCATTCAAACTTTATCGCATAATAATTCCGCGACGGTATGCATATCCTTCTTCAGGTTCTAGGCAAATGTAGTAAATTCTGAATTATAGAGAAAAGAAACAAAATATGGGTAACCTTCGATCTCAAACGGAGACTTTTCAGATGGCAAATTACTGTAGTGTAGTAACTGTATTGAGTTGGCGAGATGAGAATTTTGATCACCAGAATGCATATGTCTATTGCTTAGGTCATTTTTTTCGAAAGTCTATTCTTGTCTATTTTTGGGAAAAATCACCTCCCTCAATATTTTTTCCCTTTTATTGAAGTTTACAATCTTCTATGAAGTATTCGACATTTAACAGATCAAACGATAAAATCACTCATATCTCATATCAATCAGAAGAAATTCCTTCTCCTTACAAATTACCAGTTCTGGAGTAAAATCACTTCCTTGAGCTCTCGTAGAAAAGGTACAATCTTCAAGTACCGAGTGGCGAAGTGGGTTTATAGATACATACATTATTTTTTCTTCACCACAGGGGACTTGAAATGTCGGGAGCTGGTTCGAGATACAAGTGTTAAGATAAAGAAGATCGGATTCATACATTATGTGGAATGGCATGCGATGAATAAAAGATTTTAACAATCATATCGTGATGATATCGGGCAACAACGTATAATAAATGTGATATAAAACATCTCAATCTTCATTCTGAGTGTTTCTAATCACATCAACATGTGCAGTGAAGGAAACATATCGATAGAGGATTGAAGAATCCATCGGGTTCATCGAAATTTCACAGCAGGATGTTGTCACTCACGCAGAAAGTTATTTCTGAATCTATAATATATGAAGAAGCTTCACGTTTGTATTTGCGATTCATGAATATTCAACGGAACATTGGACAAGTTCTCTGAAGTATCGTTTTGGGGATTGACTTAGATGATAACAAAACGGGTTTTATTTTGTAGCAATTCTGTTTATTTTTATTCCGATCATCGGTACTTGTACAGGGTGAGTCTTCGTATTTTTTTTCAACTGTAGATTCTGTCATCAAATAAAACTACATTTTTCGAAATCTGGATTCATTAAACAAATAGGAACAGGAACTGTAACTCCATGAAAATACCTTTTTTTCTTATATCTTCGGAACCGTTATTTCGAAAGAATAGAATTTCGGTGAATAGTTTAGGCATAAAACGTTATTTTCGTATTATTCCCCTTCTTATCGGACAAGATTAGTTGAAAAATTCGAGAATTTCATTATCATTTTGAGTTCGTACCGAGGTTCGTACCAGTGTTTTGAATGTCAACTCAATTTCACAAAGTTATCACTTTTTTTTTCAATTCTGAAGGAATAGATGTATCAAAATATCAGTAAATTCATATTATATTCTAATTGTATTCATTTCCTTTATTTACCTTCATCTTCAATGAGTTAATAACTTCAACAAGTCGTTTTAAATGTGTTAGAGATATAATCTTAACAAATCCGTATTCGCAATGTGCCGGAAATGGTTAAATCTTTTGTTGCTAAGCAGGATTCGATTATTCCTCGAGTTTTTTATCAATCCTTGTATTATTATAGAAGTTAAATGTTCATCTCATTGAATTCGAATTTTTCTCTTTTTTTCATATTGCGAGATCCATCGCAGACATTTTTAGAGTCCTCATTTTCTCTGAGCAATATTGAAGTTTCAAATTCATTTGAACCGATACTGTTGAATACAATTCAATCATCATTTTCTGAGATTCATATTGCAAGTAATTCAGCAATTAGTTTCCTTCGAAAACGGTAATTTTTTCGATTAGATAGACTCCAAAAACAAAAATTACTTCCTAGTTGCTTGCATTGACCTCAAAATAAGTAAATGGATAAAATATTATACAGGGTGTTTTTTAAGGTGAGGCTTTTTTTTTGACAGTGGAACCCCATCAATGACCAAATAATCCGCAACACCAAAAGGGTTATTCATTTTTATCATGAAAATTTAGTGTTTCCATTCAGAAATCTCGACAACCCAAACTCCTCAATTATACCGAAAAACTTGCGTTATTCAACATAAAATTGAGCTTTTTTCTACAAAGTTACGTATTCTGGTTTATTTTAACAGCTATTATAATATGAAATTGTGTATTGGATAATGAAAATGAGAGATTAGTGCGATATCATTCTTTCCGTTAAATATTTTTGAAACAGAAAAAAAAAATATTTTCAAGAGAAATTTTTCCAGAATTCGAAAATTGTCTGTTTACCGATAATCATTTCTCTTAAAAATATTTCAACCAGACGATAATTTCTAATTAATATTAGACAAAAATATATTAGGCTAACTAACTCAGTTGAACTATTGTTTCAATGAGAAAATAACATGTTTTAATTCAGCGAGAAAAATCTGGGTAGGCTAAACAGGACCATGGATAATGACCAGAAATCTCCCAAATGTCAGATTTGGCTTTTAATAAAACAGCAAAATAAGGTTCAAAATGTTGTGGTGCAAGTATCACCAATTCTCCCTGTACATACTATTATGCTAACTTTTGGCACGATATTCGAATAAATTAAAATTGGTATAATAATCGGTTAGTGCTGAGTAACTAATCTTAAAATCGTTTAGTATCGACGGATGTTAGAATTGATGATCTGCTAGAATCATTTTTGCGAAATTTATCATTTTTAAGATAAAAGTTTATGATAATAGAATGTTCATTTCTGGGATTCGTCGAAGTGATTAGAACCTTTTGACATCACATTCACATGTGCACTATCACAACTAATTTTGATATTTAAAAAAAACGAATATTTTAAATGTGGGTTCGATAAATATTCTTTTGAAACCATAGTAACAACTAATAATAAAACCTGATACTGGTTAATCATTTTTGGAATCATGTATCTTTTATGTTCACAGAATATTCTCATGCAACAGATCAGATGAATTCGACTCTATTGGTAAGTACAACACAAATCCAGAAAATCTCAAATAACTCAGAAATTACTGAATTCTGGAGCAAGAGCATCTTAGAGGACTATCTATCATTATTTTTCTTTACCGAATCCAAAGCAATCATAAAAAATAGGGTTCTGATTTGAAAAATAGAAGTTATGGCAAATTTTCGATCACAGTTTTTGGCACAGAATTTGAAACACCCTGTGATGACATTTATGAAATTCGAAAGAAGCATGACCTTTCTACATCCTTCTACTTTGACGTTATGAGAACGGTTTCCGCTCAGTATGTTGAAAATGGGAAAAACGAACATAATTCTACCTATGAATAGTTGCCTTTTTTTCTAGATTTCTTTCAATATTTTGAAAACGATTCGAATGAATACAATGGTTTTAACGGAATGGTATTCAGCAGTGAATACTCAATCAAATATCAGTACCGAAAAAATCGAAAGAAAATTCCGAACAAATTTATTTTTACACCTTGTATTGTACTCAAGCTCCCAAAATATCTTAGCTCACTAGATAATTTCGAACAATATCATAATCCCAATTTTCATGTTTCGAATATGTCCAGTTCCGCAGAAACGTCTCTAATAGGCACTCGAATTTGGGGCACCTGTATAGCTCCCGTTCCTAGGAAAAAGCGCGCAATATCAAGAGCCACTCATGGTTACGTAAGGATTCCACTCGGATTCCATAAAAATAACTCTCCAATTTTTCAGTTTTTTCTTATGTTGAATTGAAATGAAAAAAACCTATTTCCCACGATAGACACACCAATTTTTTGGAATTTATTTTCGATTCAAGCTGACTTTCCTCAGTGGACTCCTCTGAATCAAACTTAATTCTTAAAAAAGTTTCCATGTTCTCAGAAAGAGTAGAATCGCCCTACCTTATTCATAAACAATATCTTGAAAGTATCCCTTGTGTATCTTGCCTCCTGTAACACAAATTCGGTGCACTTTTTCAGCTGGGCCATATGCAACCTTTCCCTCAAGTTTTCTTCCTCCATACTGGACATCGGTGTTTTTCCCAACGGAACACTTTTCACCACCACAGTATTTTCAGGAGTAATCGTAGGAGCGAAGAATTTTCCACTCATCACTGTTTCTCCATTTTCCGGAGACGGATCAGCGGGTTGGATTTTCCGAATCATTTTTGAATTTACCGTATTTTCCGATACGTCTTCCGTTTCATTGAACGAGTCCACTATGAGATTGTCCATCGACATTTTTTAATATTCATAAGATCATTAGAGAAATCCAAAGTGTTCAGAACAATTGAGTATTTCCAAAAGGAAAATAAGAGTAAAATCGAAAGTGACAGAATACGCGTGCGTGTAGAACGATATCTTTACGAGTCGGGAAACTAAGACGGATCCACTTGAAGATTAGTTCTTCTACACTTCATCACCGGTGAACTGGCATCAAGATTCAGTCTTCTTAGCAGTTGGTCCACGGTGGCCGTTCACTTGTTTTATGGGGTGGGAATTGTGACACAATGTTTTACTGAAACGTATCGTTTTCACCTATAGTGGAGAATATTTACGTGGTAGTTTCGCAGATGCGGTAATGGTGGATTTTCCTCCTTTTCGTCATTGGCATCTGAGTCGATTCAATGAATACAAATAATGTGAAATTAGTAATTCGGAACTCGGAATCCACAGAAATAGCTTCGGTATTTATAATTCTTACATAAATTCAATTTTATATTTTTCATGGGAATTATTTTGATGTCCAAAATGAAATGAAGCTTCTATGGAAAAACCTTGAAAGAATTGAGATTGATACATTTTGTAGATGAAATACCCCACGAGTGCGTTAGATATTATGAATGGTGAAGAAAGATAAAAAAACACTTTTATCTACAGAGTGTTTCACCATAAACTGAACGAACATACATAGCCGTGTAGATGACACCGAGGAAGTCCTTTTAGCCTAAGCCTAAGCGAAATACAAGGTGTTTAATGTCAACTTTGAGCAATATTCTGATAACTGTGGTGAGTGATGCGTGATATTTAAAATTAAAATATCACAGTTTCTGGTCACATATTATATTATTTTTAGGACTCAATTCAATTGTGATGTAGAATTCTGAAAAAAAACTCAAAATGGCGGAAAACCTGCCAAGTTGGAAGTTTTTCCTGGTGACCAATTTGGAAAGTATTATTTCAACGTATTAAATTTTCTAAGATTTTTCGTGAAAATTTGTTTCCAAAATTGGTACTCAGCTTTTTTTTACATGTTGTGTGGAAAAAAAAATTCACCCAAATTGTTGGAATCTTTCATGTTTGAATCATATTTCATTCTAGATACTGAGGTGAAAATAAAATAAAAAAATATCCATCGGTCTTCTTTTTGTAGTCACCTAAAGATCACGCTCAAGATACTTTCATAATTTTTTATTCGCCCGAATGACCCGTCGGGAAATATGGATTTATGAACCAACAATTTTTTTCCGAAAAACTTGGGTATGAATCGTTTTCAACGAGCATGAATTGTATTTTTCCGATTTTATGAACACCCGTTACCGAAGCAACGCTAGTTGACGAAAGTGGAAAGATCGCTTGTCACCAAAGATTTTGAAAAAAAAAATGTTTGGTTCATACGTTGGAAGGCTACAAAAAAAAACAAAGAAATTTTTTGTACTGTTTTCAAATCAGTATTCAGAATGAAAGATAGTACAACTATGAAAGTTTCCAACAATTGGGAGATTTTTTTTCACTGGGGATATGTGAAAAAAATTTGAGATCGAATTTTGCAAAAAATTTTTCTTAGAAAATCGAAAGAGTTGGAATAATGCTCTCCAAATTGGAAACCGAGAAAAACATTCTAACTTTGCAGATTTTCCGCCATTTTGAAATTTTTTTCAAGAGTTCTACACCAAAATTCAATTGATCATTACAAAATATTAAGATGTGACCAGAAACCGTGATTTCAACGATCACTCATTACTCTCCAGGCGCAGTCATCACAATATTGCTCAAAGTTGGCAATAAACACCCTGTACATCGCTTATGCTTCGAAAACGGGATATATGTCCTATAGAATAAAATGACTTTCCCGGCTACAATGTTTGTCCAGTTTATGGTAAAACACCCTATATGATTATACAAGATGCTCGATCTATCGATAATATTTCAGAAAAACAACTTGAAATACGGAATTGGCAGAGAATGGCCAAATTCAAATTAATGGCAGGAAAAACTTCCTGCTTTACCCATATATCAACTTTCATATTTCAGCGATTTATGGATAGAGAGCGCCATTGTACAATTCCATTCATAATCAGAGAGATATTCATAGAACTTTTAGTAAAAATGTAAGTTCTATGGAGATATTCCATAAAATGCACGGTGGCGCCTCTATCGGATAAGCTTTCCTACTCGCTTTGAACGACGACCTTAGGAAATTTGGTAGCTACATTTTCTCCTTTTGGAAAGCTTGATTTTTGTTGACATTCCCAATGTTTTTCTTGCGCTGGTAATGGTCTTAATAGACTACGTTCGATTCACTCACCATGAATCCGTGGTGAAAATCAATTCTGCCCGTCCATCAGGATGTCAACACGATAACTCTCGAACAGATAAGTGAATTTGAAAGAGGTCGAATTATTGGTCTACGGAGGCGGAATTGTCATTTCAAAAAAATCGCCATCTATACGAACAGAAATCCAACTACTCTTATGAGATGTCAAGCGAGGTTTGATAATGCCCAAAATCGAAGAAAAGTAGGCACCGGGGCACACATAAAGTTCAAGATCGACGTCCAAGACCATAAGATATCGATTTGCGACAACTCGACCAACCACCCATGGGTGGTTAGGAGAACAAGTCCATCCTGTAACTGTCCGAACGGTTTACTGCCGTTTAATGTCTTTTGGACTGCAGCATTATCGACCCCATCCTGCGTAACCTCTGACGGTTGAGCATCGCCGGCAATGATTACAGTGGTGCAGAAAACGACAACATTGAAATATGGAATGGCATCAGGGCGTCTCTTCTGAGGAAGCTCGATTCTCCTTGAGTGCACATGATGGCCGGAGAAGGTTAGACGACGTCGGGGAGAAAGACGTGAACCTCAGTTTGATGATGAGCGTCATTTACACCGGAGAGTAGGCGTTATGGGTTGCTATTGCAGATGAAAGTAGGTCAGCTTTAGGCTAGCTGCACATTGAGGGCAGCGTAGCCTAGCACAGCGGAGGAACAACAGAGGAAAACTATTTCTGTGCTCCGCCTGAGCGATGACCGCATATTGAGAGTAGCGTAGCCTAGCATAGCATAGCATTTCGATAAGCAGCTCCATCCTCTTGAAATTCACCCGCTCCATCCGTAGCCACTCTGCAGAGGAAACTGTGCGCGCTCCACAACTGACGTAGGACAGACAGAGTACTCTGTTACTACGTCGCGTAGGCCTATGCTCTACTTCGCCAATATGCGGCGTTCTATTCAATTGCGTGTGTTGCAAAATCCTCTGCTAGGCTAGGCTCGGCTGTGCTGTGCTGGGCTGCGCTCAATGTGCGGCTCGGCTCAGTTTTTATTCGAGGTAACATGACAGCGCCGCGTTACCTTCAAGAAATAGTGGAACCACATGTTCTCCCATAACCGGCTCGAGAATCCAATATTTCAGCAAGATAATGCTCGACCCCATGTTGCCAGAGTTAGTTTTAACTTTTTTGAAGCGACCCATTTGAATCTTTTGCCAGATCCTTTGAACTTTCGCTCATATAGCATGTTTGGGAAATCATGTTTGGAAATTTACCCCAGCCCCACAAACTTGCATCAACGCAAAGACGATAAACGCAGTGGACTAACACATTATTCACAAATTTATTGAAAACTAGCTGACCCGACAGACTTCGTCCTGTCAAAAAGATTTGTAATGTGGCAGTTTTTGTGCCTACGTATTTTAAAAAATTCTCCTGAACAGAACCGTCACCCTGGTGATAGGGCGTTGTGAATAAAAAATAATTAAATAAAACATATATAAGGATTTAAAAGTAAGTAATCGCTTTATTGTTAATCATGTGAATCATAATTATTATTATTATCATTGTAGTGCTTTGTGGTATACGATGTTTTTTGTTTGATTACCTGGCGCATAGATAAACAAATCTGATGGTTTTCCAACACGGGAACAGGCAACATACAATTGACCATGTGAGAAACATGGGTTTTCTAGATTAATACCACAAACACTTAATGATTGCCCCTGGGACTTGTTTATAGTCATAGCAAAAGCAAGCCGCACTGGAAACTGTAGTCGTTTAAACTCAAATGGCATATCAGTCGGAATCATTGGGATGCGCGGTATGAGAACATCTTCTCCTTTATACTTTCCTTCGAGTATAGTTGCTTCTATCACATTGTTTAGTAATTTTTTTATCGCTAACCGTGTACCGTTGCAAAGACGCGGTTGGTTGATATTTCGCAACATTATAACCACCGATCCAACCTTTAATTGAAGATTGTGAGGTGGCAATCCTGGCAAATCCAGCGAGTTTAAAAATTCCGGTGGATAGTTGACTACATCATCTTGATTAGTAGCCGAATCAACTGATTTATATATCCTCAATTCGCCTGTAATTTGTTCTTGAATTTTGAAATTTAATTCATTTACATCTTTGTTTTTTGCAGCCAGTATAGCTCGTTCGCTCAACCAATCATGGTTTCTGTAATTTTGAGAAACATCTGGAAACACCTTCTGAATAAGTTCATCTTTTGATTGAGTTAACTGACAAAAACTTTGAGGAAAGTTAATGCAGCCAGTCAACATGTCTATAGGTAATTTGCCATTACCAATGTCAATGAGTTGTTTAGAGAATATGTTTCCAGATTGGTCATTTTGCAACTCGACACGCATATTCTTGCTTAAATGAAGTACTTTGACATGTTTCCACAAATTGGAGGACTTTAGACATGCATTGAGTTCATCAGCTGGCGTTGATCGTGGAATCACTGGCAATGTTTGACGAAAATCTCCTGCTAATAAAATCATTGCACCACCAAATCGGTTATTATTGCTCCGTAGATATTTTAAGGTTCTGTCTAAAGCCTCCAAAGATTTTTTATGTGCCATCGTGCATTCATCCCAAACAATCAATTTACATTGCTGCAAAACCTTTGCCATTGCAGAGTTCTTCGAAACGTTACAGGTTGGAGTTTCATTGCTTTGCATATTTGATGGCAATTTTAGTGCTGAATGGGCTGTTCGACCACCTTCAAGCAAAGTTGCTGCGATTCCCGACGAAGCGAGTGCAAGTGCAATTTTATTTTGTGAGCGAATTGTTGCTAATATTAATGAAATCAACAAAGTTTTTCCTGTACCACCAGGTGCATCTAAGAAGTAAATCCCTCCAGTTTCATCATTTGTTACTTTCATAAGAGTTTCATTGTATTTTAATATGAACTTTATACCATAGCAATAAAGCTCAAATTGACTACGTTTTAGTTACGAATCATTTGTATGGGAAAAAGAAAAGGGCTATTTTTAGGGTTTTTCCAGCAATAATTTTAATTTTTCTCGCCGTAAAAACCATCCTTGAACTTCAACGAACATTTTAAAAAAAGATTTGGCCAAATTGGTCCAGGCGTTGTTGAGTTATGCGCTTACCAACACATTTTGCGATTCATTTTTATATTATAGATAATTGTAACCCTTCGTTTTTTTTTCAGATTTCTATCATTTACTCCTTGATATACTAGTTATCTTTGTTCCACCAAAAAAAAAGTTAAAATTTAATCAGCTCCTGGTTGTTGCAGTTTCTTTGTCAGTTAGTATATAGATGGAAAATGACTTATTCCTACTATATTCACAATTTTTCTAACGAATTGATGACAATAATTTCAAATATTACTGTTATTGCATATCCGCATCGAGGACGATTTCTTTGACATTTTTTGACAGCTGTCAATAGGGTTCTTTCTGCTGGATTCTTGTTTCTGTGAAATTTCGAACGAAGAGGTCTCAATCGACTTGGTTCGAATGGGTGATCAAGATTCCATTCTTTGCATCGCTCCAGCAAACCCTGTGTCTGCAAACGCAATGACTAGGTTCAGATCTCGAATACCACACCATCGTTAATGAGCAATATTTCTCTTGTATCAGATTCGGGATCTAGGTCGATTCATATGACAGCTGCGTAGATTTTCTTCATTGGATTTTTGCCTGCGAATCTACCTACCGGTGGATCTACTCACAAGTTTGATGAACGTTTAGATAAATGATCGGATGTTTAGTTCATTATGAAGAGGAAGGTATGCCATTAATAATGGAAAATTGCATCAGCCAAATGACCACCACGACTACAGGACCATATCCTTTACATCAAATTTTCCACAAGTCTTGAATTTACGCTGGGCTATTGGTGTAGACCTCCTCTTTCAGATGGTCCCAAAGGAAGAAGTCGCAAGAGTCTCGCAAGGTGTAAAATCACAACATTCAGGTGGCCAATTATGATCAGCCTCATTCTCGTGAAAGTAAGCTCCAATAACCCCGAGGGACCATAAATCGCACCAAACCATCTCACGTTATGAGAACAGAAAGGCTTATCAACAATTACTATTGGGATTTTCGAGCCCCAGATGCGAACGTTTTGCTTGTTGGCGAAGCCACCAATTGAAAATGCGCCTCATCACTTGATATGATTTCTCTATGGAATTTCAGATCATTTTCATGCATTTCAAGGACCCAATCAGCAAAGACACGACGTTGTTGATGCTCGGCCGGATTTGGTTCTTGTGTGAACTAGGTATACTTTATAAACCCTCAAGACCCAAATACGGTGTGATGACGATTGAAGAATTCCTAATTCTAAAGAACGACTAGAAATTGAAAAACCTAGGTTTTCTTCAACGATTTCGGCTACACCATCCATATTCTCGGCTGTTCTTGAACGACGTAAACGGGTTTCAGTCTTCACATCACTAACTTGTCCCAAAAGCTCAAATTGTTCTACCAAATTCTGTACTGCGGTTCGACAGGGTGCTGCACGACGACCCAAAAATGTTTCAGTTTCATGAACCGTCTCTGCCAAATTTTCACCATTTTTATGGTAAATTTCAATAATATCAATGCGTTGTTGAAGCGTGTATCGTTTTTATTGATGTGGTAGTTTTTACTTGTCAAATGTCAAAAAATGACTGACTCAAGTGTGGCATCTATTCAAAATAATACCTCTTTTGGAAAACTCTTTCGTATGAGAAAAAGTATTCCGTTTGATGAGGGGAATCTGGATTTGCAAAAAATTATATATCAAAGACTTACCCTGTATAGGTTGTCCCGAAATTAATTCAACAAAATTTTGTCACAGATTCTCGAGACGAAATTAGGAGACCCCTATTTATTATTATTACCAGGAGGCCCCCTCTCTCGGAATTTCGCTACATAAAATTGTCTTTGGCTCGTATATCAGAATTCGCTAATACGAAAATCACCGAATTTGGTAGACAGGAGTTTCATATTACGGGAAATCTCATATTGATAACTTTCTCGGCGATGTATTAATCTAGGCCAAAAAGTCTTCGGAATCACTAAACATGAGCCGCGTACCTATTACTTGAAAATTTTCATACCGTTAAAAATCAATAATAGCAATAATGAAACTGATAAAAAGGCAAAAATAGATTGAAGATAACAACACCTTCACTACAGAACCATCGAAATTATTTCAGTCCCAACAACACAAGGCACAGAACCCACCATCACCTCAAGAGGTCGAAGAATTTTGGAAAAGCCTGTATGAACAACAAGCGGAAACCAGGGATACTCCAGCACTTCTCAGATTCCAGCAGATGTGTGATCAAAACCAACAGCAGAACGATGAACTTTCTGAAATATCAACCGAAGATATTAGACAAGCCCTTAAGAACAAGCGTGATTTCACAGCACCTGGACTGGACGGTATTCAAAACTACTGGTGGAAGAGTTTTCCAGCTACACATCAACACCTGGCAAGATTATTCAGCGAGATGCTGACTCGCCGTGAGCCAATTCCGTCGTGGTTGGTGGAGGGTAGAACAGTGCTGATACCAACCAAAATCAGGTGATTTAGGGCAACCCAAGAACTATCGCCCAATCACTTGCCTCAATACACTGTATAAGATCCTCACAAGTGTAATTCAAGATCAAATAGTGAGGGTTATAGGACCAGTGTGGAACAGTATCTACGAATAGAGTGGAGCAAAGAAAGGAGTGCAAGGATGCAAGGACAACTTGCTCATAGACAAGAGCGTATGTCTAGACGCCAGACACTACAAGCGCGACCTACACACATCATGGTTGGACTACGCGAAAGCATATGACACCTCGCCGCACGAACTGATAGTACGGTTATTAAAAATGGTGAAAGTCCACCCTAACATCATCCACGCGATAGAAAACATCACAGCGCTGTGGAAAACGAAGTTTGCCATCCGAGCAGAGCAAGGGCGGATATAGCTCTTCTTCATGGGAGGGGTAATAACGATCATAGGGGGGGTAATTACGATTGAAAACCATAAAATCAGGTAAAAAATGTTTTCTTTACTCATGGGGGGGTAGTTACCCCCAGTACCTCTCCGTAAATCCGCCCTTGGAGCAGAGGGTCGAACCGTTTATACGGAATGGGTGAGATACAGGAGAGGAGTTTTCCAGGGAGATTCGCTAAGCCCGTTATTATTCTGCATAACTCTTATACCACTAACAATTGAGTTAAGGGAGAGCAAGATAGGACCACCAGACAGAAGGACCCACCTGATCTCGCATCTCTTATACGTGGACGACTTGAAGCTCTACGCTCCCTCCGAGTTCGCACTGCTGCAACTACTGAATATCGTTTCAGACTACACTTCAGCAATGGGAATGTCATTCGGTTTGGACAAGTGCGCGGTTTTTCATCTGCGCGGGGAAAAAGCTGAAGACGTAGGAGAAGATATCCGACTGGAAGATGAAATGACGGAGAAACTTACAAGTTTCTTGGGATGGAACAGAGGGGTGTACTAGAGACAGCCCAGATAAAGGATGCCTCAACAGCCAGCTACAAAAAGAAGCTGAGGGACATTTAGAAATCGCAGCTGTCGGGAAAGAACAAAGTATCTGCTACAAATATGCTAGCCATTCCGGTTCTCACCTACTCTTTCGTGGTGGTGAACTGGACGGTAAACGAACTCCTCGATCTTGATAGGTCAACAAGGAGAACGATTAACATGAATCGTAGCCTACATCCCAACAGTTCAATACAGAGGATATACCTTCCCCGAAGCCAGGGGGTAGAGGATTGCAATGTTTGGAATATCATCACTTTCAACAAACATTGGAAATGGCTGTAAGGATTCTAAGAAGTGAAGATCCGCTTCTGAAATTTGTTGCTCAGCATGAAATTTCGAACCATGGGGCCTTCCTATTCCAAGCTGCACAAAGGGCCGTGGAGAAGCTCAGCATAACTGGCGTATGTGTCATTCCTGAGCTCGCTGGTACACCGATCACTCAGGCGGACCAAAGAAGCCTAGCGAGACTGATCCGAAAGTCTCAGTCGAATACGAGTACATTACTCGAACATCATATGAGTAAGAACTTGCACTCCATATATTTCAGGAGTTTAAAAGACCAGGACCTGTCTGAGGAATTGTCTTTCGCCTTCCTAAGGTCCGCTAGACTAAAGTCAGAGACGGAGGGATTTGTGATAGCGTGTCAAGATGGAGTACTAAATACGAGATGGCTGGGCTTGCCATAGGCAACAGGAAACGATTATGCACATCCTTTCCGCCTGTAGAGTCCATGCTCCATCGGGGTATGTAGAGAGATACAACGCGGCACTCCGAATTCTATACTTCCATCTGAGAGCCGCGTATGGGATAGACAAAGAACCGGTGCTACCATATATGCCTCTGTAGATCAATGCTGTTAAGCCAGACATAAAAAAAAATAATAATATTTATTTCATGTCTACAACTATTTCAGTTTTCCATTCGTCAAGATAGAAAATTGAGCTTATAACTATATACAATAACACTAAGGATACAAATAACAGAATAAAACATTAGTTTTTTTTTAAATATCTAAATCAAAATTTAAATACTCCTCAACTCCATAAAAGGCATTCTCCACTAAAAATCTTCTAATAAATATTTTAAAATTGTTTGTTGTTAGAGTCCCTTCAAAAACTTTTTTGTAATATGCATTTTTTTCATGTAAAGCAAGATTTTTGAAAAAAATCATGAGCCACCTGTTACTAACAAGTAGAATTCCATGAGAATCTTGGAATGCGTTCGATCATCTTTCAGACTTTCCTCAAAAGTCTTGCGTTTCATGAACAAAACCCAGGGTACCAGAAATTCTGTGATTTTCGAATGACTGGATTCTGAGATGAAAAGAAAAGACAAGTTGAAGGCGCGAAATTTAATGGGCTGTGACTCCTGGCGAAAACCAAAAATTCTGGACAGCCTGTCTGTTGGAAAGTTACGAACCTGAAGATGTTAAATGATTAATGAATTACAATGCAAGCATTAAAAATTCTATTAAACCAAAACAGAATTTTCCAAATCAATTTGAATTAAGAAATCACGATGAAATTTCACGACAAAATCGTCGGAGATGATTGAGAACTCCCCTCGAAGAAATTCTGACATAACCATTGAATTATAAAATGAGCTCGAGGCCCTTCCTGCTGACTGCTTCTGAATGATTTCCTCTTTCAGTAAGATTTTCCCAAGCCTTGATGTTAACAGATATTTGTGAGGTAAGATGTGTTTTATGCAAATTCCTAGAAACACATCTTATAATGAATCTAAATTAATTTCCTCTGTTTCCTGTGCGCAACATATATCCTTCCATATTATCAAATGAATGCCTTGTAGATCTGAAAAACATGGTTGGCTACACTGCCTACTTTCTACCAAACTATGTTCAATATGAATCGGAAGATATCCATCAGTGGAGATTAGTGCTTAATTCTGAAAGGTACTCACATGTGGGCACTCGAGTGAATACATTTTGGAGGAGAGAATGATATTAATCATGTCCATCATGAAAAGCACCGTGTTCATTTTTCATCTTCTTAATTTACTTTCGGTAATCGGTAAACTGGTCTTCGTATTCTACGTAGACATATGAATTATGAATGTAACATATGACACTAAGAAAGCTCCAGAATGGATAAACCTGATATTTTATTGACCTTGAAATTAAGTCATAATTTTTAAAATAGTTCAATACATTAATTTATATAACGAATCTCAAATATATATGAAATTTTTGATTTAGAAAATTCCAAATATGTTAGGTGATGTGAGTCATGTCCCATTAAATGGTAATATATCTATGAACTCGAAGAATATGACATAACAAATACTTATGAGATAGAAGCAATAATATTGAAAAAAAGAATGGGTAATAGGAATAATCAGTTGACACTCAAGTACAAAATATTTCCCAATCAATCAAAACTGGCCTTAATTGGACCCATTTCTGACCGAAAAATAATAAGTTACAGAAACTTTTCGGAATACATATTTGCGGAAAATACAATAACTCTGAATGGATCATGGATCCATGTGCGGTTTTTATAATTAAGTTTCTCATGACAATTCCCCTTTTGACCGACATAAGGTTTCAATCATCAAGCTCATAAAAAGGACTTTTCATTCAATAGTGTCCAAATTGTTTCTACAAGATTGATGGAATATTTTAAAGAAAACAACCTCTTCACACATACCCAACATGGATTTCTACAGGGACGATCTTCACAAACAGCAATTTTCCAGTTCATACAGTACATTTCAGAATTACTTGAGGCTGGGAAAATGAGTTTAGGCATATTCCTGGACATCTCGAAGGCATATGACTCATTGAACAAAGAATACCTTCTAGGAAAACTAGAATTATATGGAATTGGAGGAAATACAATCAAATGGCTAGACTCATTCATGACTAATAGAACACAAAGAGTCACCATCACACAAAATAATAATCAAACTAAGGCTGGATTTCCATGCATCCGATCATCCGATGATACGATCGTCCGAAGGTCTTGTGATAGGCAGAAATATTCAAAGAGGAATATTTCGGCCAATCATAACAACTTCGGAATTCAAAATTGAATATTTCTACCAATCACAACGACGATCGGACGATCGTATCATCGGATGACGGATGCATGGAAATTCAGCATAAGTCAAAAATATTGACAAGAACAATAGGAATCGATCAAGGAAGTGTTATCGGTACACTCCTATTTTTAATATACGTAAACGACATAGGCCTCATAGTAATGGAAGACGGGGGAAACACGGTCAATTTCGTCGACGACACAAACCTCTTGACAGGTGCTGAAGATTTCGAAGAACTAAGAACACGAGCAAACCACATTTTTTTAAAATCAAAAACATGGTTTGACCAAAACAACTTAATACTCAATGAGAACAAAACAAAAGTTGTCCTTTTCGATACCAACAGATCGAATAAAAAAAAATCAGATTCAGTAACCTTATTGCAACATGCATACCAACTTTCGGACCACGTCAGATTTCTAGGAGTTTACATTGATCAATTCCTGAATTGGCGTCAGCACACTGAAATTATTTCAATGAAGCTAAATAGAATTTGTTTTGCACTAAGATCAATCACACAGTATATGAATGAGAGCACATTAAGAACCGTATATTTTGGAAACTTTGATTCCACTTTCAAATATGGTATAATTTTCTGGGGAACAAACGAAAATTTGGAAAAAATATTTATAATTCAGAAGAGAGCAACTAGAATAATTTACAAACTAGGATTTAAGGAATCATGTAGAGGAAGGTTTAAACTCAAAAAATTTCTCACAGTGTACGGTCTCTACATATTCGAACTTCTAATGTTTTTACATAAAAATAAATATAAATTCACATCCGAAAATGTAAATAATTATAATACAAGAAACTTAAATTTGATGTATCCAACACACAGATTAACATTAACTGAGAAAAGTACTGCCTATATGAGTATCAAAGCCTTCGATAAGTTACCTAATGATGTAAAATGTATAACAAATTTTAAAGCATTCAGAAATAAAGTGAAACAACTACTGATTATATTAGAACCTTATATCCTACGGGAATATTTTGAAGCTACTGAGTAGCCTAAATTTGTGACGTCATTTCATTTAAATTTGAGCTAAGTGTAAATTACATGTATCTTGATTTATCTGAAATAAAGAAATTTGTTATGTTATGTTAATTGGTCCACTGTGTACAGGTGGGGAAAGTTCGTTGTCTACTGAAGAAATCTCGAGAACTAAAGCCGCTAAAAGAAAACTACACATTCTCGACCTTTTTTTCCTGTGTAATTTTGAGTAATGAACAAAAACTTGGAAATGGCATTTTCAATAATGCTGAATTACTCGCTTTCTTAAGGGTCTACATCCCTGAAAAAAAGAGAGTCAGAAACGATTTATTTTTCTGACTGATGAAGGGATGTATGAGTGCATAAGGAAAAACATAATAAAACAAATATGTTATAAGTTTTAAACGAATGAAATAGTAATTCACGTAACAAGAAAATAGGGTTTTTTGGACGAATAGACAAAATTCTAGGACGTGCCGGAGGCGAGTCCTGGAAGTCTGTGAGTCCAAAAAAACTATTTCCGGGCGTGTTGCGTACAATATTTTTTCGGCAATCGCAGCCGTGTAGAATTACTAATCAATGAGACGACACATTTCTTTATTATACATTTTGATTATTATTTGAATTGAACAGAACAGAACTGTCATCCGTTATTTCGTTGCTATTGTGATGATCATCACAATGACAACAACGACGTGAGTTTTTCCGGCCTAGTCCGGAAAGTACGTACTTTCCGGACTAGGCCGGGAAATGTTACTTTCTCAAAGAAAAAGCGTCCGGGAAGTACCCACTTCCCCGGTGGCCGAAAAAGGATATTCCCCATCATTTTTGGTAATTTTTCTACGTTTCCACCATCAAAATGAACGAATATTTTTGTGTTTTTTCATTTCAGTTTTGAAGTCTATCATTCAGTTAATTGAACGTCTATCTCCTTTTTCTTTCAGAATTAACCATTTTTCTCTAAATAATATTACAACAATGTGTTATTTTCGCGAGATTTATTTCCTTGAATTTTTCGATTCGAAATGATGAATATCCATTTTTACCAAAGACATTTAATTAAGGATTTAATCAGCCGTCGTTTGGTAAAAATTAATTGTTTCTTGCAATTGTGGATTCTTACATCGAATTGAATTTCTTTTAAATGATACGCTCCGCAGGTATCTACTCCCAGATGACTGGTGAAGGAAAATTAGTGTATTATACAGTCAGTGTGAGATCTAGTTCAGGGTAGGATTTCTTGTAAATATTCCCTGCGCCCCAACATTGGTTCTATTAAGCTGAATAATCCAATAAATAAAAATTAATGCACTGCACCGCCATCTGGCGGTATACGTTTCCTATTTTGAAGGCTGAAGACTCTTAAACACGTATTAATTCGAGATCTGTTGCTATATTCTTTAGGCATTTTTTAAGAGCAATTCAATCATAATATGAATTTTTGGATTTTTTTATCCATCTAATTTCGAGAAATGAGAAGGATTTATGATTTTTCAAAAATAAACTGTAGTCGAAAATTCCCTTTTTTGCTTCAAATTTTTATCTGAATTCAAAAATGTATCATATGTCGCTATTCACATGAATATAAAATAGGAGAAAAATTCGTTATTTACTCTTGCTTTTCGATTAACTGTTGAATTATAAAGTAGGCTGGCTTTACCATAGCCAAAGTTGAATGTGCATCATCTTTTGTGAACTTGAGCCTTCATGATTGAAATCAGCGATGGCTGAATGAAAATTTCTATGTTCAATATGTCATCGTTTGTTCTCAAGATTAAAATTAGAGATCCTGTTTATTATTCCTCTTGGCTCGAAATATTCCAAATTACGATGAATTCGATAAATTGGTATGCTGTATTGAAGAGACTGAAAATAGCCGAGTCGCAGGGGAAGTCTATTTCGAAAAATATCCTGAAAAACAGCAACCGAGTGAAAATTATTGCCAGCGTTCAGTTCACAATCTGATATGTGATGGAAGAATCACACAATTAAGTTAGAAATAGTATATGAAATTAGGAGGAGAATAATCTTAATTTAAATGAAGCTGTGACAGTTAATCCAGTGGTAGGCATCAAGCGGCGAAATGAAAATGAAAATAGCGGGTTTCAAAAATTCAAGAAAATTATGTATATTCGAAACAACGGCAGATAACGAATACGAGTTCAAACAAGCGAGTTAATCAGCATTATTGAAAATGACAATTTTGGTTCATAACTCAAAATCTATAAACGATAGGCTGGATCTATTTTGAGATTCGGATTAGTCAGAAAAAAGAGCACGATAATGTGTTATGAGTTTTCATCTGGCTGCTATAATTCTCGAGATCTCTTCGGTAAACAACGAATTTCGTCCACCAATAAGGAAGTTGAATGCTTTCTCAAATTTTAGAAGGGTTTTCCAGTAGGTATTATTTCGACATTAAAAAAAATTCTTTTTTCTACAAACGTCAAAAAATGACAAGGTTCGCGCATAGACAACAATATGCGAAGTGACCCTTTTTTTCATTTTCCTTCGTTACCATGACACCGTGCGCGAAGTAGTGTGCGAAATAGTTACTTCGCACACTGCATGTAAACTATATGGGATTTTCATATTTTAACCTTTATGTTCCTCAATCAAGCAAAAATCCAAGATATAATTTATTTATTAATGTATAACAATAATTAAGGCTTTCAAATTGTTAGAAAATTGAACACTACTTAATTCTATTTATTATTTACAATGTTAACATTTATGGTGCAGCCAGTGCACGAACGTTTGTAGAAAAAATTTTGTTTGCATCTCATGCGCGAAATACTTTGGTGATCTCAACTATTTTTTTTTTAACTCGGCTGCGCCTCGTTAAAAAAAATCAGTTCTCGGTAGCATTTCGCGCACTAGATACAAAAATAACTATTTTTTATATAAATGATCGCATGTTTATTTCATTATGAAGAGAAGGTATGCCGTTGATGATGGAAAATAACATCAGCCAAATGACCACCACGACTACAGGACCATATCCTTTTCATGAAATTTTTCATAACCAAATCGCAAACTGGGCAGCCTTACGCATTCCATCTTTGAGGTCTTGGATCGACGCTGGGCTCTTGGCGTAGACCCTCTCTTTCACATGGCCCCAAAAGAATGAGTCGCAAGGTGTTAAATCACAAGATCTCGGTGGCCAATTGAAATCACCTCTTCGAGAGATAACACGGTCCGGAAGCTTTTGCCGTGGAATATCAATGGTTTCGTTGCTTGTATGGCACGTAGCGCCATCTTGTTAAAAGAAAACGCTGTCCAGATCAATAACATCCAATTCGGGCCATGAAAAGTCATCAATCATTTCTCGATAGCGCAATTCATTCATCGTAACTGTTGCTCCAGCCCCATTCTAGAAAAAGTAAGCTCCAATGACACCGCCGGACCATGACCCGCACCAAACCGTCACACATAACTTCATAAGCCTTCAGTTAGACCTGAATCTTTATGCAGAATACGGTGCTGAATTTGATTCTTCACTTCTCCAACTTCCACCAATTTCTGTATTGCGCTTCGACAAGTTGCTTCACGACTACCCAAAAATGTTCGAGTTTTACAAACCGTCTCTGCCAAATTTTCACCATTTTATCATCAGAACAACGAATAGAATGCTCCCCAGAAATTTTTAAGGAGCATTTAAGCTCATTACGGAATCGGCCCTAATGTGGGCCACTCACGAGGACTCGTTGCGGTACCTATGGTACAATCGAGACTACCCTTCGGCGTTCGAGGTAGGTACTTGAAAGCCCATGTAGACGCCTGAAATATCGGGCGTCCAAGTGGGCTTCCAAAATGCATAAGTGATTTCGGAGCATTTTTTTCGCTGGATTCGTTTATTCTGCCGTTCGCCAATTCCCAGATCTCACCAACTGTCACTTCAATGCGCGGCAGTATCTGATTATTTTATTGTTTCTTGAAACTCAATAAGAGTATTAAAACTTACTTTTAGTAAACATTTTAGGTACTGGTGGTCAACTAAGGAATTCCGATTTAAATAATCCTCTGCTCTATGGGAATTCATTTCTTAAAAATTACGCTGTCCAAATGTCCACCGTTTTTCTGCTGGCACTCTTCGAGTCGAACCCCCAAATTTAGAAAAACACGACGCAAAGTTTCTGGACCGATGGCTTGAATTTCCTGGCGGATATTTCTCTTCAACGCAATTAGAGTGCGGGGATTGTTGCGGTAGACTACACTTTTGAGGTATCCCCCTAAGTAAAAGTCGCAAGGTGTCAAGTCTGGGCTTCTGGGGGGCCATGAAAGGTCTCCACGCCTAGAAATCAATTTTTCAGGAAAAAGCTTCTGAATAACTGGTATAGACCGATTTGAAGTGTGACAAGTGACACCGTCTTGCTGAAACCAAGTGTCCCGATTTTATCCATCCAAGTCTTGAAGGCTGGTTCAAAAACATTGTTCAACATGTCCACATAACGATCAGAATCCACTGTTACTGCTCGGTCGCGTCCGTCTTCGAAAAAGTACGGGCCAATAATGCCTTGTGTGTGTATTGCACACCAAACTGTGACCTTCAGACTATGCAATTGAGTTTCATGTTTCTCTTTGGGGTTTTCTGAAGACCAATACCGGCAATTTTGTTGGTTTACATAGCCGTTGAGATGGAAATGGGCTTCATCATAGAAAAAAATGTTGTCGTACACTTCAAATCGGTTAATCATTTCATTGGCGTAATCAAGGCGTTGTTGATGGTCCCCTGAATATCCATGAACCCCTCCTTCGTTTAAGACCAACCCCACTCTATTCCTATTCAAAACGATTTTAGAGCGCTTTTAAATCGGAATTCCTTAGTTGACCACCCAGTACATTCCAATATAGTGAAAAGCGTCATACCTTATTGGAAAATAACATCCTGAAAGTTATCATCGAATAGCTCGATTTCTGGGAGATGATATCCTTGCATTTCTTCGAAGCGGAAACATGCACTTTTTCCCTCAAACACGCTTTTTCCATACTCGATAATTTGGATACACGTTTCGACACAACAGTTTTCGCTGCCGGTATGTCCGGCGACAAGAAATTGACACTCGACTTTTTCGACTTTCTTTCACGTACCGACACTGTAGATTTATCCGGAGGCCTTATTGGTGTTAAAAAATAGTCGCTGGATGATCTCGACACAGGCGCTTTTTGCCGAAGATTTGATACCTCACGTTCGAACGGGGGCATGTTGCCACTTGGAGCTGGTGTCTCTTTTTTCACAGGGGGTGGAAAAATGAGAACGTTCTTGGAAATCATGGCGGGCGGGGGGGTGCTTTCGTTCGGCACATCTTCGAATTCCGACAAGAGTTGACTTATGAGATTGTCCAGAGACATTACACAACCGTAGGAATGAGGTGCAGAAAACTAAGGAAGTGTTAGGTTGACTGGATTGAAGTGTGGACAGTGTGTTTTTCCATAGCGAATGTGTTGATTAAAACTGGAAGTTAGGGGACATGATATGCGTGCGCATTTAACGCTAAAATCCTCAAATTGCACTGGAAATATTTCAGTAGTGCATAATGCTCAATTTTCGTACTGATAAATCGCATTCTGGCTTACTGGAGGGTTTTCTGATAAGAGTTATTCTCTTCAACAGCCCGCTATTTCGGTAAATGTCACTTTTGAAGCTGTTATTTATTGACATTTGACGGGTAGGAACTACGCCATTAAGGAGGGGTGCTACACGTCCGAGCTCCCCTCAAAAATTGAGATTTTTATTTCCATGATATCTGTGTGTAAGGGAGCTCGCGAGCTCGGACGTGTAGCACCTCCCCTTGATGAACATGGAACGAACCCAGGTTTGTCCATTCCTCGTCGTTCTTTTGAAATGATGTCTATAAAGTTAGCAGTGCCACTTGCGAGAAAGCCAATGAAACCTATTGCATTAATTGTCGAATAATGGTCGAAAATTTGTCGCGTCCTAATTTTTTTTTTCTACGGGGTGGCTTTGCTAACTTAACGTTAAGTTAGCAGAACCACTTTTTCAATATCTACCAAATATCATGAAAATGGTTATAATAATTTTCGGATACTCTTGTTATTCTTATATTTAACTGAAATGGGACAATATTATCGAAGTTATTTAATTTTTATTTAATGAGGTAATCACTCTTTCAAACCAGCATTGTTTTGTTTATTTCAATGTATCATTTTCAGCCTTGAGAAAGGAACAAATCGTTCCGAATCGTCGGCGATATTATAACTATATATTGATAATAAAGAGTGTCCAATTCCCTGTGAAATTTATTACAGTTATAAATAATTGTCGAGTAATTATCGAAGTCCATAAGAAGTAAAAAAAAACACAAAAAATCCATTCCTTCTTGTTTATTTTACGTCTTTTTCCCGCGGGTTCGAGATATTCGTGAATTATCCCATTTTTGGCAACAGCGCATTCGTTATTGACTTTTTTTCGATTGCATTGATTGTCGAATACCCACTTTGAATTTGTCGTGAAAGAAAAAAATTTGTCGCGACCTTCGTTTTTTTTTACTAGGTGGCTTTGCTAACTTTATATTAATTTAGCAAATAGTGGTCGAATATCATCAAGATGATCAAAAAAGATTGTCGAGTAATTGTCGATATTCAAATAAAGTAAAAAACATACAAAAATTTAATCTTTCTAGCAATTTCCACCCCATTTTCTCGCGATTTCCCTATATTTCTGAAATTGGTATTTGGAAATTGCTAGAAAGATTAAATTTTTGTGTATTTTTTTACTTTATTTGAACATCAACAATTACTCGACAATCATTTATGATCATCGTGATGATATTCGACCACTATTTGCTAAATTAATATAAAGTTAGCAAAGCCACCTAGTAGAAAAAAAACGAAGGTCGCGACAAATTTTTTTCCTTCACGACAAATTCAAGATATTCGACAACTAATGCAATCGAAAAAAAGTCAATACCGAATGCGCTGTTGCCAAAAATGGTATCATTCACGAATATCTCGAACTCTCGGGAAAAAGACGTAAAATAAACTGAAAGGAATGGATTTTTTGTATTTTTTTCACTTCATATGGACTTCGACAATTACTCGACAATTATTTATAACCATTTTCATGATTTTTGGTCGTTATTGAGAAAGTGATTCTGCTAACTTAACGTTAAGTTAGCAAAGCCACTCCGTAGAAAAAAAATTAAGGACGCGACATTTTTTTTTCTTTCACGACAAATTCGGGACAGGTATTCGACAAACAATGCAATAAAAAAAGTCAAGAACGAATGCGCTGTTGCCAAAAATGCGATATTTTCAGAAATAGAGGGAAATCGCGAGAAAATGGAGTGGAAATTGCTAGAAAGATTAAATTTTTTGTGTGTTTTTTACTTTATCTGAACATCGACAATTACTCGACAATCTTTCATGATAAACGTGATGATATTCGACCGCTATTTGCAAAATCAATATAAAGTAAGCAAAGCCACCTAGTAGAAAAAAAAAACGAAGGTCGCGGAAAATTTTTTCCTTTCACGAAAAATTCGAGGCAGGTATTCGACAATTAATGCAATCAAAAAAGAGTCAATTAGGAATGCGCTATTGCCAAAAATGCGATAATTCCAGAAAAATCTCGAACTCGCGAGAAAAAGACGAAAAATAAACAAGAAGGAATGGATTTTTTGTGTTTTTTGCGACAATTAATGCAATAGGTTTTATCGATTTTCTCGCAAGTGGCACTGCTAACTTTATAGACATTTGGAATTGAGCATTCCACAAACGTCAATACTCCGCATTTTGCATAAAGATTTGGGTCTTAAGTCTCATAAAGTTCAGTTAAAACAAGAACTCAAGTCGGCCAATCATCAACAACGTCGTGTCTTTGCTGCTTGGGTTGAAATGCATGAAAATGATCCGGAATTCCATCAAAAAATCATCCCCACTAATGAGGCTCATTTTCACCTCAGTGGGTTCGTCAGCAAGCAAAATTGTCGCATCTTAAGCTCGGAAAACCCCAGAGTTACTGTTGAAAAGCCTCTCTATCCTCAACGTGTGACTGTTTGGTGCGGTTTATGGTCCGGCGGTGTCCTTTGACCTTAATTTTTCGAGAATGAGGCTAGAGCAGCCGTTACGGCTAATTCATTGGGCCATCGAGAGATGGTTAGTGATTTTTTATTTCGCGATTTGGTTATGAAGAATTTCATGAAACGGATACGGTCCAGTAGTCGTATTTTCCATCATCAACGGCATACCTTCCTCTTCGAAATGAAATAAACATCCGATCATTTATCTAAATTTATGTCATTTGTCGTTGACTGTCAAAATAACGTATCTTATTGAAAAACCCTTTATTTGTGCCGAAGAACCAATTTTTTCCTTTGAAATACTTTCTCAGAATTTGTTGATCCTTCAAACTATGCCAGGTGTTTTTTGACTCGGTTTAATTCGACTGACACAGACTAATATCTGTAAACCTAGATATTTCCTGTATCTTCCAGATTACGATGATAAGGGTTGTAAACATTCGAACTGTGATAAATTTTCCATTTCACATGTGACGACAAGTGAATTCGCTCAAAGGATCCCCCACATTCTTTACAGGGCACACAGAAGTTGACATTGAACACCCCGTATCTCGCTTATGCCGCCGAAACGGGGTATATGTCATGAAGTAATCTTTACGGCTGTAAAAGGGGTGTTTCATTAGTGAATGAACATACTGTAACCTGAACTAGAGCTACCCCAGGCGAGCTCAAAATATCGATATATGATAGGTCTGATCAATTCCATAACCGAGATACACAGGTCGATCGATTCATATTTAAATCTCCGAAAAATTCTAGGACTGTTTTTAAAAAATATGGGATCTCTCGCAAGCTGAGATTCAATATACTAAAATGTTGGAATTTGATTGAGATATTTGAAAAGAGCAAAAAATTGTACATTGTGATCAAATTGTAATTTTTTTGTTCCACTAAAATTGCATATCCTTATTTCATAATATTTTGATGAATCATTCCAGAGTTATTTCCGTGAAAATTGGTAGTGAAAATTTTATTTCAAGTCAACAACGATAAATAAATAAATTAAGAAACATAAAAACTCAACGCGAATTACAGAAGGTGCTCGAAAGTAACACCGTTCTGTTCGATAAACCATCTTGCCTTCTTCAAAATATGTTTGATATCCATGTCTGGATCATTACGTATTCTATTTCAGATGAATATACTAAACATTTCAAATAACCTCGAGTGAAATAATCAGCAGGATTCAAATATGGTGATCTATCGCGCCAGGCATGCTGTCCACCTCCGCCTATCCACATATTTGAAAAGTTCTGATCTAAGAAATGTCTGACCATTTCTCTAAAATGGGGTGGAGCTCCATCATGCCAAAAATGCTCTCCTGCCATGCCCGTACCTTCGAGTCCTAGATGATTTTGGACGAAATCTAAGTAAAGATCACCGGTAAGCCGTCTTGGATGTGTGGTCCAATGAATTGGTTTTTATTAACGCCGCACCATACGTTTTTTGAAATTTCGTTTTGGGATTTCGTATACCTTCACCCCATTCATGCAGATTCCTCATATTGAAAACCCCATGCCTCGTGAATATTCAAATATGCAAATGTTCAATGAGTTCGAAAAAAAATGGTTTCAATGACCTAATACTCTAAAAATTTATTGTAATTCCAATATCGATTTGAATCTTTTCCTGAAGCTTTCTTCGAGCAATATGACTTGCGGGACAATAAAAACTACTGAATCTCATTCTGAATTTTATGCTCATTCAAATTTCTCGATCAAATCCCAGAATTTTAATATTTGCAATTTGAATCTCAGCTTGAAGAAGACCCATATTTTCTTACTATTTTGGGCAAGTGCTATCAAAACATCTCAGATACTTCAGTGTTCCTCATCGACCTGTTTTTCTGTTTGGACTAATAGATTATTCGATTTGTTTTGAATTCTGACAGTAGGGTCAGATCATAGACCTGCTGCCAAAGCATCTTGGGGGTCGACTCATTACGTAGGTATGTGCATTCTCACAAGGTTTTCCGGCCAAAAACTCAACGAATCTGATCTAACAACCACCAAATCATTATATCATCGAATCATTATACAAGGTGCGGCACGGAGGGCGGACGTTTTTCAGATGGGCATAACTTTCCCCCACTGAGGACGAGAGAAGTGGGGAAGGTGCCGTTAGACTCGTGTGTTCCTAGCATTTATTTACCAAAAGTTACGGTTTGGTGCGCTGTATCGCAAACTCGCATCATTGGCCCTTACTTCTTCGAAGACAATAATGGTCGTGCTGTTACCGTGAACTCAGAGCGGTACGTCGAAATGATCAACAACTTCTTTATCCCCGAATTACGACGGCAACGTGTTCCAATCCGACGTGTGTGGTTCCAACAGGATGGGGCGACCGCCCACACAGCCAGAGCATCAATGGACGTTATTCGCCCTCTCTTCCCTGGTCGCCTTATTTCCAGGTTTGGCGATGTTCATTGGCCTCCCCGGTCCCAAGATTTATCCATATGCGATTTTTTCTTATGGGGACACCTCAAGGCTAGAGTATACGAGACCAAGCCCCGAACTCTGGACGAATTGAAAAGGGCTATTCGCGTGGAAGTTGCCCAAGTTGAGAGAGCGATGTTGGAGAGAGTCTACGCGAACTTCCAAGAGCGCCTCCAGCACTGCATCACCGATTTCGGCCACCACATGCCTGATGTGATTTTCCACACTTGACTGTCTCAAATGCTATTTCCTTGAGAATCTGATTCCGTCAATAAATGTGTTTTTGAGTAAAAATTAACGCTTTTATTATTTTTTTAAAACCATCCATCCTCCGTGCCGCACCCTGTAGTATTATTATACCAGTTTAGTATAGTATAGAACTATTTTAGGAAAACCCTCCTTCGTAGGCGATGAAATGATGTTGGACGAATAAGAAATGTTTTGTGCCCAGTGACGAGATCATTTTGAATGAGTTTCAAAACTGGAAACAAATTGAGAAATTCAAACAATTATTTATATTGGTGAAAATTTCCCAAACTTTTTGAAATACCGCGATAGGAAAATCCTCTGTGGTCAGAAATGTTGAAGGCATGCAGGAAAATTCTATTTTACTAATTTCGTAACAAGCAGAGATAGCTATTATATCTCTCAATTGTGTAATTTTACTGATCTACCTCTAGTTAGATAATGTGTGAGCAAGGCGAAACGTTTGCACGAGTTATTGTCATTTTCTAGAATTCTGATTAACTCACGTCGAAAAGTACCTACTGTTTAGATTACCATTGGAAAACGTGACAGAAAAGGAACAAGTATTTTCGCCATATCTAATTGAGAAGATTCAACTAAAGAGCCGCGGAAGTTTTTACGGAGTGATTCCTTCCGAAAATTAAATTGGGTCTTTAGTGTTAACAAAAGCTCTTAGGCCTTTCCTTGAGTAATCGAACGCTGTAAAAATTAGAACGAAATGGAGAGTCCAGAAAAAGACAATTTTGTGGGCATGTCCTACCAATGAAAAACCTAATTAAAAAAAAACGATTGAGCTCAGGATTTGTGCGAACAACACATAGCAGCCTCCTACTAGATTCTTTCCAAAAATTTATTTTGGATTCGTCGTCCCCAGAAGATTTTCGTCATAACCATTCTGGGCCTGAACACTACAATGATGCATATTAAGGCAGAAACAAAAAAGCGCAGAATTTTATAATTTTTCCACAAAGATTAATATTCTGCAACGGCTTAATTCTCAAAATGCGTAGTCCAAATCCTAAGTATTACTTTTCAGGAAAAGTGAAAAACGCATTCCACCAGGTGTATGCAAATAATTATATTAATCGGAGTTATCTTCAAAATGTTCGTTTTTGAATGATTCTGAACAAAAAAAAAGGAATTGGAAATAGATTATCATCCATGATGAGTATAATTGGAAAACTAATATTGGGAATTTTGGAAAATTATTTATTCAATTGTTCACTTGTAACAACGCCGACGTTTCGAAACGTTATAATCTTACTACTATTAATAGATTTTTCACTAGGCTCAAAGACAATACTCCGAAGAATTTACAGTCAGGGCTAGTTTACAAAATACCATGTTGTATCTGTGACAAACACTACATAGGTCAAACGAAACAATATTTACGAGAAAGGATGAAACAACATAAATACGACTGTAATAACATTTCTAATTTCAATAAAACGGCACTAACATTACATCAGATGACCACAGGACATAAATTTGATTTGGACAATGTCCAAATCTTGGATAGGGAAAGGTCTGCTTATAGGCGAAATATTAGTGAGATTATACATATTAAAACAAATAAAACCGTTAACCTTCGTTCAACATTTGAGTTTGATTTACAACTCCTTACTCAGAAGTTGATAACTGGAGAGAGTATATTGCTTGTTGTTTGGTTGTGTTGGAATTGTTCATTGTTTCCCGATTAGTTCTGCATTTTTGTAATTGTTAATAAGAACAACAATAATAATAAAGAATAATAAGTTTAAAATAGAGAATAAATAAATATAATAGAATGAGAATAATGATTGGAGCAAACGTTTGTCTTATGTCGTTATTTATTGGAATACGGTTCCGTGACTGAATGTTTTGTTGATTGTTTTATTTCTATAACATACGACGGGTTCATGTCAGGTCATGGTCAATTTGATTTTCGTGGTTTCTACCAATATGAACTGTTGTGATTTTTACATGCTTGTTATACCTGAGATGATGATTTCCTTTATTTGTAACATTCAAGATTTTAATTCTGGACAATATTGTCACCTTAACTAGGTATAGTTGCTTTTATAAAATTTGTGTTTTGTTTATGTGCTAATTATTGTTATTTTTTAGCCTTGATAAAGAAACAAGAATCGTTTCGAAACGTCGGCGTTGTTACAAGTGAACAATTGAATAAATAATTATCCAAAATTCCCAATATTAGTTTTCCAAAAAAAAAGGGTTGGGCATTTTTCTCCTTCAAGTTTGATGAACAATTTGGAGATACGTTGTTTTATCCAGGAGGAATGAAAGTAAACTCAATGATAGTTAAAAACTTCATCTTTATAATACGAGTAAAATTCCAATTGAAATCAACAAAGTTTAGGTTTATGCGATAATTTAATTCAAGAATCATGTAATCGAGTTTTAAGATTTTTTTAGTATCTGAAGGTGATTGAATCTTTCTGCTTGTATTTTGAGCATAGTTTTGTGCAATTGCGGCAGCTCACAAACATCTATTGGCACGAGATAACTGATAATAGGGCCAATTCTGTAAACAACTGTTAAATTTTAAAGCATGGTTAAAAATTAAACTATCCGCTAACTTCATTTCACTATTCTGTATGCTTCATAAGCTTTGAAATATTAACGGAAGACGCTTAATTTTAGCCGATATATGTTAAAATTTTTTAACGTGCCTTTAATTTTTAACGAGTTCTTATAGAATTGACCCTATTGAGTCGTATCGGCGATGGTTGCCAATCTTTGGTATGACGAAGCTTGAAAAAAATACCATTTTTGGAATATTTCAGCGCTTTCAGATCAGTCACTACTGATGAATTCGTACAACAGACTCTTTCTATATAGTCCAGATTGTTTCTAGGTAGAGCATCGGGCCTGTGACTCTACAACAATGTGATTCAGGCAAAAATTCATAGTGGCGCCCCCCCCCCCCCCCAAACAAAAAAATACAAATGGATAAAAATAAAAACTAATAATAAGGAAAATATAAGATAAATAAGAATTTTGTTCCTAACAAAAATCAACTGCATTCAAGTCACTTCAATATTTTCGCGCTAAAAGGGTCCCATTTTTCTGCAGATCCTCTTTTTGCATGATTGAAAGGGCATGGCCATTGACGAATGCGAATTTCGTCTGCAGACTCTCTGCGCTTTCTAATCTTTTTCTGATTTCTGACAATAATCTGTCGAAAACAACCTTAATTTCCTTCGAGAATAAACCAACTAGATCTAGCGATCTTGACTCATCCTCGCATATTTCGTCGACCTGCTTTTTCTTCTTGGAAATACGTTTATTTCTAGGAACTGGCTCCACATCCAATTCTTCTGAAAGAAGTGGAGCTTCCGAGATCCAGTTTTCCATAGGTTTTTCTCTCATTCCTTGCTGAATCTTCACAAGACCTTGCAACAACGATATTGAACGTGAAATCATCATGACCCCTTTCTGAATTTCCACGTTGACCCTATTGATCTCTCGCAGAATATTATCCCAAATTGTTAGGTTCAGGATTAATCTAAAATCCATCACAGCATGAAGCAAATGACCAGCTTCATACTTGGATTCTGCGACTAGTGAGGATTCTTAGATTTCTTCCACAGCTTTCACAACTCCCGGTAAATTATTGAGCAAGGTATTAACAGCTTTATATTTAGCCGATCTTGTTTGGCTAGTTCCTGTCAAATTTGTTTTCGTGTACTTTTTCATAATTGTCCATCGTGTGGTTGAACTAATAGAAGAAGAATACAGTTTTTGTACAACACCAAATAAATTTACTGCTTCTGAACATGATGAAGCCGAATGGACACCCACAAGATTCAAAGAGTGTGCTAGGCATGGAACTAATACAGCCAGCTCGTTCATCTGTAGAATTCTGGATTGGACTCCTTTATATATGCCAGCCATATAAGATCCGTTGTCGTAGGATTGCCCACGACATTTTTTGAAATCTAAATCATCAGCTTGCATTTAAACTAGAATTCGCTATGACATTATTCTGCAGTTTTTCCGTCAACTTCTAAGAAGTCAATGAAACTTTCCTTTATCTTATATCCAGACTGCGTTCTCTTTAAATATCGGATAACCGGGTTCATTTGTTCTGTGTGAGATACATCTGGGGTGCAGTCGAACATAATAGTGAAATAGTTGGCCTCCTTGATCTCAGTAATAATGTTATTCCGAACTTTAGTGGCCATTAAATCCATAATTTCATTTTGTATAGTTTTGGACAGATAGGATGTTTGTCTTTTTTTTCGAGCGGTCAAGATGGCACATCAGAGTCGGGTCAAATTTAATAATAATACAATTTTTTCCGAGACAATGAAAAATAAATTAAAATTAAACCCTGGTTGTTTTTGGCGCCCCCTTAACTGGCGCCCCGCTTGCCCCCCCCCCCCCTAGATCCGGGCCTGAATTGTGACTCCATTTTTGGCAAAGAATCGCAAAATATATGGATCTGTTTCACGTCGTTACCAGTCTGTTGCTTTTGCATAACAAGGTTTTCTATTTCGCGGACACTCAATGAAACAGTATTTTTTCGGAGATGAAAAGAATTCCATCACATGCGCGCTATTCATATTAACTAAATGACGTCATAATCTAATTTCCACCCAAATGTGAAGTTACGCACTTTGCGAATCAAGCCGGCGATAATAAAAAATTAACTTGACCTTGAAATCAAACTACAAGGTCAGATTGAGTGTCGCATTCGATGTCCCCCAGAAACTTTCGCTCGAAACATTTTTTGATTCTGGTTCTTTTCAAGGAGTTATTTCAATAGATTTTTGAAAATGGGTCACTCTGTAGAGAGTTTGTATATCCTACGATCGGAAACATTGGAGTTTGAATAACTTATTCAAATAATTATTAAAATATTTTCGGTCGGGGGCTCAAATAATTATTTAAATGATTCATTTGAACCCCTATATTTTCGATCGTAGGATATGGCGATTAAATGTTGTCCACCTATTCTGAAATGCTACTCATTTATCTCGAATGCAAGAGTTATAACTCTCGTAGAAATATATAAACTTCTATCTAATAAAAATGATATCAATTAATGTCCTAGTATCAAATCCAAATGAATTCGTGTGGGATGAAGACAACCAAATACATCTGGAATTCATTAATGGTATCTCGTCAATTTATTTACTTTTCACCGGCAGTCTCGCTCATAATTGCTTCATGCTAACGGTATAAAACTGGTTATAATCAATCCATTTTTTTTACTATCGGAACCATTAGATACTTTGGTGCCTCTTTTTTAGGTATGAAATTTAATATAAAGTCTTCGTAAGTAGCCATAATCCGTTCACTAATTTGTTTTCAATTTGTTTCAGAATATTACTATCCAAGGATAAAAAGCGGAACAGAGGACCAAGATGGTTTAGCGCAATATAATGTAGTATCTAAAATATAATAACCGCGACGAGTTAAGTAATTTGATTTTTTTGTCCTCTGATTGAATTTTATTAGTGCGCTCTATGAAATGTGTGACATTGGAAAGATGGGAAGAAAACGGAATCTTCTTCAGGTGGAGATGAAATATTGTTTCATTAGGAGTAAAAACGAGTGCCTTTTTGTGCACAGGCTAAATGTTTAACTGAGTTAGTGGTAGTCAAGGCGTAAACCTACAAAAAAAACTGTCATTATTAACGTCATTGAAGGTCAGGAAGTGTCACATTACACACCTCCAATTCCCAACCTCACTTCCCATTCTCACTTCCCGCCCTCATTTCCCACCCCCATTTCGTCTATTCTAAATGAATATTTTTCATATTTAAAAAAATTGAAAATTTTTTTGACAAATTTCATAATACCTATTCAATGGCAAACAATAAAAAACAACAATGAACTAAAATAAAACAAACTACATACTTACTGATATTAATCGTTAAATTAGAATTATTGTAAGCGTTTATTGAAATAATTTAGGCCTGTACCAGCGCTGGACCCTACAACAGTTGTCTCTTTGAGCGACAAATTAATTTCATGTATTGTCTTATACCAAGAGAAGTCATAAGCGAAATCAAAAAACTGAAAAACAAGAAAGCACCTGGGTATGATCTCATTACGGCGGAAATAATGAAAAAACTAGCAAAAAACCAAGTATACTTCTCACCATAATATTCAACAGAATGATGAGTTTGTCCTATTTTCCAACCATATGGAAGTATGCTTAGATAATCATGATACCAAAACCGAATAAACCAGAACATCAAGTGGGGTCATACAGACCCATAAGTCTACTTCCAATCATGGGAAAATTATTCGAGAAATTATTATTGAAAAGGCTGAAGAGAGACATAAAACTGCATAACTTAATACCCGACCACCAACTGGATTTTCGAGAGAAGCACTCCACTGTCCACCAAATTCACCGCATAGTTAACACCATCTCAAGAAGTTTTGAAGAAAGCAAATTCTGCTCAGCAGTATTTTTAGACTCGTCCCAAGCGTTTGACAAGGTATGGCACGATGGATCACTATTCAAACTGAAAAATCTTCTACCTCAGCCATACTACTTGATTTTGAGATCATACCTAACAGACCGCTATATTGCTGTAAAATTCGGGGAAATAACATCATCAACCTCACACAAAATCAACTCGGGAGTACCACAAGGGAGCATATTGGGTCCACTATTATACATTATTTACACCTCTGATATACCAGAAAATGGCAACACCACAATAGCCTCATATGCAGATGATATAGCTCTACTCTCATCCCATGAAAATGCCGCAACAGCATCTGAACACCTCCAACAACACCTAAATGACCTCGAAAAATGGCATTGAAAGTGGCGACTCAACAAAAAAGAAAACATGTCCATCAGTTCGAATGTTTGGAAAGGATATACCAGTCGACACAAAAGCTAAATATCTAGGCTTACACCTAGACCAACCTCTCACTTGTAAACATCACCTCCAAGCAAAGAAAACACAAATAAACATGAAGATCCGACAAATGTACTGGCTCATAGGCAAAAAATCTAAACTGACCCTCCAAAACAAACTGACCATATACAAAGCTATAATCAAACCAATATGGACATACGGAATCCAATTTTGGGGATGTGACAAGAAATCGAGTATTCAGCTTATCCAGAGACTTCAGTCAAAAATCCTGCGCGCATTGACAAATGCACCCTGGTACGTCTCCAACCTCACCATCCACAATGATCTGAACATACCATACATCACCGAGGAAGTTGAAGAAGATACCACCAAAAATTAGAAGGACATACAAACCAACTCATCGATCGAAACGAACCTGGCCAAACGACTTGACTTAAACTTGTATAGAATGAAGCATTAAAATGTTTAATGTCTTCTCATTGCCACAACCCACATAATATTTACTTAATACTTATGTAAAGTAGATTGTAAATTTCAATGAAGATTAAAAAAAATGTATTGTCTAATGACTGAGGTTTGCGAACTTCTTGGAATAGCTACAGAATACGTGGTACATTGAGGCAACATAGTGGCAGTTTTCGTTTTATTCTCCATTGAACCATCCACATAACCATCTGCCACAGCACTAGATTTCCATCCTCCCAGCTTTCTTAAGTGGAGTACACTTAACTTCTTGTGAGTGCGTGTCGGTGAAGCCTTTCCGGTTCTCTAAATTCAAAAAAGTAGCAATTTTTGAAGTAAATTAGCTATTGTATTGTGTACAGGGTGGCCAGATTTCGATGGTTTAGTACTACAACTCCTGAACTATGAAAGGTAGAGAAAAAGAAATATACATGTCATGTTCTCTTTTTTCGAGAAACATAAATTGCTGAAAACCCCAAGTTGCTACGGCGTCTAGTTTCCGAACTACAGGGTGTTTTTATTATTTGATAAATTTTTATAATTGACTATAACTTCCGTATTATAGGATCTACGCTTTCGAAATGACCACATCTTTAGGGCACTTTTTTACTGCTTTTCATCGGTGCTTTTGGATTTTTTGAATCTGCTCAAAGTTCGGAGCTATAACAAAAACAAATTTTTTCAAATGGAAACCATAGTGGGAAATAATATTTTCAAATTGATCTTTCTTCAACGATTTCAAAAATATATATCATGATATACTTCCGAGTATATATCGAAAATTTCGAAAAAACACTTTTTGTCCAACAAAATCCAAGAAGGCTTCCTTCACTTCCTTCAAAACTGAAGCGGTCATAGAATTTCATATATTATTTATTTTCACTCGTCAAATTCAATTCAGTTTCATCATTGTTGTATCGTCTGGCGCTTCCAAAGTTCTTATAGGGTCATAGAATTCGATATCTCACCATTATTGTAAGCTGCCAAACTGATTCAGAAAAATGGAAATAATAGAGGGGCTTCGCGAAACTTGTTGATTTTAGTATGATGTCTCTGCTAAATTGAAAACGAAAAGCATTTATTGATACTAAGATGATTTGATGATGACAATAACACAAAGTTTTATGTTTCCATGAGGGGCAAAAAAAGCTCCTTCAAGAAAAAATATAGGTTTATTTGAAAAAAATAATATTCACAACGAATGTTCAAATCGTTGTCCATTCGAGGAAATACATATATTGCATATTTTAATGAAGTGATATAAATAGGAATTTTAGAAGCGCCAGACGATACAACAATGATGAAACTGAATCAAATTTGGCAAGTGAAAATAAATAAGACATGACCGCCTCAGTTTTGAAGTAAGTGAATCGAAGCCTGCTTGGATTTTGTTGAATGAAAAGTGTTTTTTCGAAATTTTGGGTATACTCGTATAGTGAACTGGGAAGTATATCATGATATATATTTTTGAAATCGTTGAAGGAAGATCAATTTGGAAATATTCTTTCCCACTATGGTTTCCATTAAAAAAAAAATTTTTTGTTATAGCTCCGAAATTTGAGCAGATACAGAAAATCCAATAGCACCGATGAAAAGCAGTAAAAAAAGTGCCCTGAAGATGTATTCATTTCGAAAGCGTAGATCCTATAATACGGAAGTTATTATTGTCAATTATAAAAATGGACCAAATACCAAAATCACACTGTATAGCAGCATGTTTCTCGAAAAAAGAGAACATAACATGTATGTATATTACTTTTTTCTTTCTCTTATAATTTAGGAGATGTAGTACTAAACCATCGAAATCGGGCCACCCTATACAATTGGTTGATTTCTGGCTATTCCTCCTCTGAGCTTAACCCAAAATCTATCGATGTCGATGTTTTTTCTCAAATTTATGTAGTATCGAATAATCTTCACCCATACTGGATCAGTAATGAGAAATCATCCCAAGTGAGTTATCAATACAAACTTCCAAATGATATTCCAATTACATAGGTGGCTTTTTCCGTTTGTCCATATTCCCACTGGTTAACTGAAATGAAAATTATTTCGAATATTTCGAGAGATTGTTATGAGACATAATATTCCGCATTTTCTTTGAATTATAACATCGGTTTTCAGCACCATCTCTGCCGAGCATGGAACTCCGCTTGATAGTTGATTGACTTGCCCGTTTAGTCCAGATATCTTCAGTTATGTCCCTCGTCTTGGGGGGAATATGTAATGGTTGTAATTTCACTGAAATGGAATATTTGAAATATTCTCATGCCGCATTTTCACAGCGCCGACGATGAGATATGGCACACCGTAGATTCACAGATATAATAAATCAGGATTTACCACCTCATATTTCACAATCAATAAGTAACCAATTTTTTATAGATTGAGAACGGAGACCATCTGAGATACGTACCATTCTAGGAATTCGAAACTCGGACGAAACATTCAGTGCAATAATATAAATGATGTAAAAATATGTGGCAGTGATTCACTGTTCCATTTCATTAAGTCCAAATTTCTTTCCCAGCGAACTCATTTTGAACGATGTCTTTGCCTTCTCTCTTTTTAAAGCTATAGATTTTTGAGGTAAAAAACACGCTCCTTTTTTATTTTTCATTTCCATTTACCATCTGTTTTTTGATTCGGATCAACCACAAATTTTTCTATTCCTTGATTGAAACTTTTGCAATTGAAATTGAAACCATTACTATTTTTTTTAAATCTCATATCAGTGCTAACTAAGCTCTGGTGATTTTGAAGTTTGTTGGTTCGACTCATTGATGGTTAAAAACTTGACTGTTAAAGTTGAATAAAACTTTCAAAATTTTGTGTATATGGGATGATGGTGAAAAGGTCTGGTTTGAAGTAATCAAATCTCCAACTGAGCCAACGTTTCGGAAATTATATTTCCATCATCAGGGCGCTATTTGATATTTTTGTTTTTATCATCCGATAAAAACAAAAATATCACGATGGACATTTCAAAATTGCACAACGTTCTCACACTATATGAAGGCAAGAGTGTGAAAACACGCATATTATTGAAAAATATAATCGTGGTCAGTACAGTGCAAGACCCCATGCCGAGCACATGTCTGACGATTATCTAGCGAATCGACTATATTGTTTCAACGCGAATAAAGAATAAATTGAAATTTCGCGGTACAATTCGTACAGCGTTACAGATTTTGAGACCATTGCTCCCAAAATATGCCTCAAGCTTCAAGTACATCTCAGAAAAATACCGAAGATTCATCTGAAGAGGATCGATCATTCAAAAAGCCTTCAAATAGAAAACGGAAAAAGAAATTAACAACCAAAACAAACAAAAAATTGAATGACAACAAAACTCCTGAAGTAGAAATCAACCAACCACATCTGGCACCACAAAATAAAAGTAACGTTTTCGATAACAACATTCATATGGAAACAGAGACAGTAATCCCCTCAACTTCTACAACAATAAACACTAAAGGTCCCCAAACATGTCAAGATAATGTTGGAGAAGGATCCCAAAATAAGACAAACAACAAACCAACCACCAAAAATTATTCAACAAGAATGTACGAAATAAGTAAAACTGAATACCAACATCTATTTTACCTCACAGTAGATGAAAATATCATAACAGACAGGATTAAAATAACCATACATCCATGGAAAAGAAAGAACGGAACCACAGCAAACATTCTCAGTGGTAATAACAGGCGTCGAAAAATACATAAAAGATGAAGAAATTAGTCAACACCTAAATGAAATGAATCTGAAACACAGATTCTGCAGAAGAATAATTTCTAGAGCTCACAATACTGCTACCACTCACATAAGAATAATCACAGGTGAAGCTTCAACATCCGAAAAGCTTCTCAACGATGGTATGTTCTACAAAAATAGACGATATCTAGTATACGCGAGTCACCCACCAGATCCAACACCTATCCCCTGCAGCAAATGCTACCAATTTGATCACACCACAGAAAAATGCGACAAAGAACTTAAATGTAACAAATGTCAGGGTACACACAAAACAATTCATTGCAAAACAAATCTGCCCCCAAAATGTAGTGCATGTGGTTCCGAGGATCATCTAGCATGGTCGGCAAAATGCCCGAAACACCCCAAAAAACCCATCGAAGGCATCCCTAATGTAACCATCAAGCCCCTCAACAAAAAAACCAGGGATATAGAAGAATTATACAAGAAAAACAACAGGATACATGCACCCCTCACTGTACACGACGATATTATAAATACGTACACCAGAAAGTTGAACAAGCCCAAATACACTAACAGGGAGGAACTTCTGCACAAACTGAGGAGAAGATTCGTATCACAATATAAAATAGATAACACTGCCGTCTTTTCAGGCAACAGAGTATACATACTCATGTTTGATGTGTAAGATCCAAACGAACCGTCCCCAACCGAACCTATAGACAATAATACAAACCGGCAAATTCAACTCTGATATCAAAATACTCTACAACAATATTAACAGTTATACACCAAAAAAATACCTGATTAATAATTTTATAGAAGAGAATGAGATACACTGTACAATGTTTGTGGAAGCAAAAATTAAGGAAGAAAGTAACATCGCTTACAGGGACTGGGAGGTTTTGCATCGTGTGGGACACAGGATTAATAATACAAGGGAGGCAGCATAGTGCAGTGCCATCCCACTTAAAAAATGGGTAAGAACAATTCTCCTTCCTTAAATAACAACTGCAATGAAACTCTGCACTTCACAATTCCGTTTAAAAATGACAAACTGCATATTTTCTTAGTGTATATACATCCACACTCTAAAATTGAAGAAACAATATTCACCAAAGCAGCACTGTATAAGTATTCATTGATAATAGGAGACTGCAATACCAACCCATCAAAAAATAAACAAATAAATAAATTCCTTCAGAACGGTACATTTAAAAAATACAATACTCCTCCAACCTTCTTAATGAACAATAATCCTGACAGTACACCAGACTTACTCATGTTTTCCGCAAATCTAGAAAATAACATTAAAGATTTAGTACTCTTGCCAGACCTTGGTTCAGATCATCTCGCTATGCTTATCACTTTGGATTTAAATATAGAAACAGAAGAAATAGTACAGAGAAAAACTCTTAAATTTGATAAATGTAAAATCAAAAAAGTAAATGAGGATATGAGCAACTTTATAAACTCTCACGAGCAAACAAAGCTGGACGAAGATTACATCACATTATTCAATAATAAACTCTCTGAATGCATACTCAAACACACACCTACAGCAAGTCATCATCCGTTTCTTCATGACCTACCTCCTTTTATTGTTAATATGATCAAGAACAAACGTAAAATGTACAGGGAATATAGATGCTGACCTAATCCAAATTTCAAAACCAAAATAAATGAATATAACACTAACATCCACAAAATGATTCAACAGTATAGACTGCATAAATGGACTGAGGCTTGTAGGTCAATTGGTATGGCCAAAGGTAAAAACTTTTATAAACAAATTAATAAACTTTCTAAATACAAGAATACTCACAAGATACCCATAATTGAAGTCAATAACAGAGATTACATCACTGATCAAGATAAGACAGATATATTCGCACAACACTTCCAACAGGCATACCAATATAACAAGGACAGTAACTTTGACTTGGAAACAGAAATATGAATAGAAACATAGTATAACGAATACTTCAGCAACTCTGAAAATGATAACCAAGACACAGTGGAAATAGAGGAAGCACAACACAACACCAAGAACAGTGCCACAGGAGCAGACAATATACCATGGAGCATCATCAAACAATTACAACCATACATACATGAACATGTAATTAAGATTTTTTAATGGTGTTTGAACAACAAAACCTTTCCCTTAATATGGAAAACGGGTACAGTCATTCTAATTGCAAAACATAACAAAGACCCAAAAAAAGTTGAAAATTATAGACCGATTACACTTTTACCAGTACTGGGAAAACTCTTGGAAAAAATTATCAAATTGCAGCTAGAAGAACACTTACAGGATTATATACCCAACTTTCAATTCGGTTTCCGTAGAAAAAAAGCCACTGTTCACCCATTAACAATCTTCATCTCAAATATTCAAAATGCACAACTGAACAATAAAAAAACGGCAGCTGTCTGTATGGATACCAACAAAGCTTTTGACAGCATGTGGATAAAAGGGCTACTATACAAATTGTTCATAAAAGACATACCACGCTATCTTATCAAAATGATTAGGGAGTATTTAGAGAATAGAATATTAAAAATAAGAATTACCTGCTCGTCATCCGACTTCTTCACCCCTATGCAAGGCACACCTCAGGGTTCACCTTTATCCCCGTTTCTCTACAACATCTATTGCAGTGATATCCCCACTAGCAACAATACCAATCAATATATTCTACAGTATGCGGATGACACAACAGTAGTCTCGAGTGAAAAAACATTGAAAAACTGTATAGACAAACTTCAAGATTATATAAACGATATCACATCATGGTTTGCTAAATGGAGACTAAAGGCTAATCCAGGAAAATCTCAACTAATAATATTCAACCACAACATCAAAGCCCAATCCCCAAGTATTTTGATAAACAACAAAACAGTAAAACCAACTCCGTCAATAAAATATCTTGGAATTCAAATAGACAACATGGTTAACCTGAAACTCCATGCAAAAAGTGTCAAGAAAAAAATGGTCAGTAGAGCAAAACACTTTAGATGCCTGACATACAAGGATCAAGGAATCGACATGAAAGCAGCAACCATTTACAAATCTATATGTAGACCAATACTGGAGTATGGACATCCATTGTATGTGAATTGCAGAGAGTCGGTTACGAGAATCCTGGAGGTGGCTGAAACAACATCCCTCAGAACCATTACAAAATTAAGGCACCCAAATAACCCACTTCATAACCCTCCAAATCATTTACTGTACCAGAAAACAAGGATTGAACCCATCAGGGAGCGTTTCAACAAACTCAACAGGAAATTTATGAAGAGGCTAGAAGAATTAGAAGACATAAATGAGCTCATGCACCACGATCCAATTGAACACCCTCGCAGAAAATTTCCAACTTGCACTTTACTACAAAAACTAAATAGTCTCTAAATATTATCAATATTGTATTTTTTCTTCTCTTTTTAGACTGTATTGTTCACACACTTGAATTACTGTAGAATTTAATATTGGCTGAAGGACTTAGGTCGATGGCCATTTGATTACATCAATAAAAAACAGTTATCTATCTATCTATCTATCTATAATCGTGGCAAAATCGCCAAAATATCCAACCATTGAAATAAATAACTGCGATAAACCGATACTTACAAGGTGAAATCGCTTTTCCCGAAGTCATTAAAAACACTAACAAAATGTAAAATTTTATTCAGCAGTATCGCGACAATGAGATCATTCATCAATCGAGAGAAACAGATTGACAAATCTATAGAAGCAAAGAACAGGTGTCAATTTTGCCACGATTAATTTTTTTAATAATAGGGGTGTTCTCACGCTCTTGCGTATATAGTGTGCAAGCACTGCAAACGCTGTGCGATTTTAAAATGTCCATCGTGATACTTCTGTTTTTATTATACTATTATGTTCTTATTATAGATTTTCTTTATTAATTATTGTCATTAATCAACTAAAAATCGAAAAAAAAGGAATGCTTTCAAAGAAGGAAGTCACTATCAGCAATTTCCATTAATGTTATTTTTTATCTCTGTACTGTACGAGTATTTTCATGGTTTTACCAATGTCATTACTTTTATTATAGCTCCCTGATGATGGAAATATGATTTCCGAAACGTTGGCTGAGTTGGAGGTTTAATTCCTGTAAACCAGACCTATTCACCATCATCATACATATGATTATTGTAAGGTCACCAATTTTCAAGATTTCAGAAATTTGTTTTGCATAATATGCATTTCATTGAATATGAAACTTACTTTCCTACAGGTTCGTCAAATGGATAAAAGTTATATCGGGTGTGGCAAGAAAAAGGTCGTTCATATTGGTTATACAATTATAGATAGGTAATAATATCATAGAACCTTCAGTTAATTAATCCATTCAAACGTATTTGTCCACTCAAAAACTCATCAGCAGCCAAACCCAAATGAAAGGTTTTCGCATAGGAGGTGTTATTTTGAATAGCCCGCTATTTCGGTAGATGTCACTCTTGCAGCTCTCATTTTTCGACATTTGACGGGTAAAAACTACGTCATTAATGAAAATGGGACGATACACGCTTCTACATTGAAATTATTGAAATTCACTATAAAAATTGTGAAAATTCGTGAATCTCTAACAAATTTATGGAAAAATTCCAGCTGTTGGGACAAGTAAGTGTTGTGAAGAATTAAACCCGTGCAAGTCGCTCAAGAACAGCCAAGAATGTTGCTGCTGCAGCCGAAAGTCCGAAGAAAACCTAGGTCTGTAAATTTGTCCATTTCTCGTCGTTCATTTAAATTAGGCATTCCAAAAACGTCAATACGTATTTTGCATAGATATTTGGGTCTCAGAGCTTATAAAGTTCAGTTGACACAAGAACTCAAGCTGGCCGATCCTCAACAACGTCGTGTCATTGCTGATTGGGTTCTGGAAATGCATGAAAAAGAATTCCATCCAAAAATCATTTCGATTGATGAGGCCCATTTCCACCTCGGTAGCTTCGTCAACAAGAAAAATTGTCGCATCTGGGGCTCGGAAAACACGTTTTTTTTTAAGTCTCTCCATCCTCAACGTTTGACTGTTTGGTGCGGTTCATGATCCGGCGGGGTTACTTTTTCGAGAATGGGGCTGGAGCATCACATATCATAGATATTTATACAATGTTTTCCGAAAAATCCACAAGCTGGCAACATCCTCTTAATAGTTCTGTGAAATATTTATAGTTGATCATTGTTTTAGTACAAAATAGGTCGATGCTGCTTGATTAATCACAAATTGAATAAAAAACCTTTTTTCATCATTTTTTTTTATTTCTTTATCGACTGAATACTAGGGAATACCTTGATGCTTACCTTATTGTAACCAAAATTTAGGAGCAATGTTTTTTTTCGATTATGTCTTCAATTAAAAAGCGATATTTCCCCTTCGAAATTGCATCCCTTTTCTGATTTATCGTTTACTCATAATTTCAATTCGAAATTTACTCATAAGGAAAAGTTGAATAATTTTTTTTGTCTCACTAATTGCACATTCGAATTTCATAATATTCTGCGTGATCATAGTTCAAGTTATTTCCGGAAAACATTATTCATCGAGAAAAATTCATTTGGGGTCAACAAAGATGAATAAATAACTGAAGAAACATAAAAACTTAACATGAATTACAGAAGGTGCTCGAAAGTACCACCATTTTGTTCAATACACATTCTTGCCCTCTTCAAAATATGTCTGATACTTTGTTTGATCATGTCTGGATTATTACGTATTTCATTGGAGGCGACTTAGATACGTTGCATGAGGATGTCCTTACTTCCTATTTAAGATATGAATATACTGAACATTTCGAATAACCCCAAAAGAAATAATCAACAGGATTGAAAGCTGGTGACCTAGCGGGCCAGGCATGCGGTCCACCTCTGCCTATCCACATATTTGGAAATTTCTGATCTAAAAATTGTCTAACCATTACTCTAAAATGGGGTGGAGCTCCATCATGTTCAAAATGCATTCCTGCAATGTCCGTAACTCCGTACCTTCGAGTAATACAGGAAGATGATTTTGGAAGAAATCTAAGTAAAGATCACCCGTAAGCAGTCTTGGTAGGACGAGTGGTCCAATCAATGGATTTTTAGAAACGCCAAACCATACGTTTTTTGAAAATTTGTATTGAGATTTCGTATGCCTGACTGCATACGGATTCTCTTCACGCCATCCATGCGAATTCCTCATATTGAAGGCCCCATCCCTCGTGAATATGGCTTCATCGGTAAATAAAATTCTGTTGACCATTCTTTCTTTTCGAAAAATAACTCAAAATGATTCCTCAGAATATTATAAAATTCGAATTTGCAATTAGAGGAACAAAAGGAATTCAATTTGATCATAATGTACGATTATTCTGAGAATTTTGTGGAATTCCACTATTCAATTGGATCTTTCCCTGAACCTCTCTTCAAGCAGAATGACGTGCGGGACAATGGAATCTACTGAACCCCATTGAGAATTTTCTGCTCTTCTCAAATATCTCAATCAAATCCCAAAATTTCAATATACAGGGTGTTTGTTGAATCTCAGCTTGGAAGAAGTCCAATATTTTTCAAATACGGACCTGGAATTTTTTGGAAATCCAAAAGTAAATCGATTGACCTGTAGAAGTGAATCATACGCTGAATATCAACCGACTCTTCAAAAGTTATGGGGAATTGAAATTTTTGGTGAATACATAAACCACCCTGTATCTCGGTTATGGAATTGATTAGAAATATCATATATCGGTTTTTTGGACTCGCCTACTAGGGAATACCTTGATACTTACCTTGTTGTAACCAAAATTTAGGAGAAATATTTTTTTCGATTTTGTCTTCAATTAAAAGCGATATTTTCCCTTCAAAATTGCATCCCTTTTCTGATTTATCGTTTACGCATAATTTCAATTCGAAATTTACTCATAAGGAAAAATTGAATAATTTATAACTCAGTTGCAACGCAGGTACAAGATATACAGGGTCTTTCACGAGGAACCTCACCCATATTTATACGGGAAACTACTGAACGTATTTTCATGAAATTCAGCACTTATAAGTATTTCACGATGCTGATGAAATCTAAAATATTTTCAAGGCATGAGCACCTCCGGTTTTTCCGGAAATGACGTCAAATTCCGTTTTTCAAATTTGAACACCATTTTTTTATTGCAGAAATAGATTCCTTAGAAAATTTCAAGTTATTTTGATGTAACATTTTTCAGTTTTGGTTGAAAAATTCTCTCTGAGCGGGAAAATTCGAAAAAAAAAAATCGAAAATAGAGCTCCGCTGAAACAAGATTAACTTCGAGGTTTTTGGATGGAAAATTTTCATTTTTGGGATTTTTCAAGATGTAAGATTGATGTGTTCACTTTAAAAATCGAAATCGCGATTCATGATACAGGGGGTGAAAAAATCGCTTTCAAAGTTAGGGATGACAAAATCGTGAAAAATAATTTTTTTCAAATTAGAACCCCATTTTTTTATGGCAGATATTGAATTTACGTTGAAAAATAATGTGAGTGTATGCATCACACCCTTGCCCTAAAGTGGATATTTTCTGAGTTATTCACAAAAAACTGTTTTTCGTCTTGAATTTTCAGCTATTTCTTTTCCCTTCACGCCAAAAAGATGAAATTTTCAGGAACTGTTACTTAAACCATGTTTTAGATTTACTACCCTAATATGCAAGAGAAAAAAGTTACAGGTTGTTCCTAAATAGATGGCGAATTTGGATTCGAATTTGTATCGGAAACCTCTTTATTTCAACTAATCGGCCATCGGTTTTCTCTCCAGTGATAAATAAATAATTCCTTATGAACCATATGCAAAAACTTACCATGTTTTACATTCTTTTTTTTTAATGATAGATATCATTAATTACATCTGCCAAATTCCTCTTTATTCAGTAGTATTTTGTGTTTACTATTAATTTGGTGATAATTCGTATTAAGTTATAAAATCGATCACTATGCCTAATTTTACCAATGAAGATTATTTAAATCTCATTCTACTTCATGGAGAATGTAATAAAGTTGTAGATAGAACGATTCGACTGTTCATTGAGAGGTTTCCTGACCGACCCAGACCAACGAGAGATACCATTAACAGAACCATGACAAACTTGAGAAATGTCGGATCTTCCGTTAAGAAAACTATACACAGAGAAAAAAGTGTAGTAGAAGATGAGAACAACGAAATTACAGTTCTTGCATATTTTCGTGTGAATCCTCAAAATTCTCTCAAAGATGCTGAGATTGATCTGGGATTATCTCAATCGACTGTTTGGAGAATATTAAAAAAACATAAAATGCACCCATATGAATTCAATAGGGTACAGCATTTGAAGGAAACTGATTTCGTCAGGAGAACAGAGTTTTGCGAAGCTATGATGATTCGATTTCAAGAGAATGAAAACTTTTTGGACTGTATATATATATATATATATATATTCTTATGAAATGGAGCTGTACAGATTTGATTCCAAATATGACATGTGTCTCGAAAACGCAACAAGGAACAGATCATTCAAACAAACATATTGATCCATTCCCCGCTCCTAATCTCAGTATTAGCAGAGGAATGTCAAACGGGGCACCATACAGTTCTGCGTATGATGCAAGAGCACAGATAAAAACCTCAGCAAAAACTCTGTCTCCCCGTATAAGTGTAGGGATATTGGATTTGTGTACAAATATTCATATTGGAGGGCATCTTCTTCGAATGTAAATCCTTCTTCATTTCTTCAAAGGGGTTGACAAAGCATTTTTAAATAATCTGAAACAAAAACCAAAGGGAGAAAAAAGGAAAAGCAAAATCCACTAATATATTCAAATTGTTTTGAAGGTACCAACCCATCTCAAAAATGAATCAGATACTGAATGAATAGAGTTGAAACCATCTGAAAATTTATATATTGGACAATTATTGACCAAATGGTCAATAGTTTGCTCTTCATGCCCACACTCACATCTCGGGCTATCAATGGCATTCCATTTGAAGAGCATACTATTACAACGTCCATGACCTGTTCTAAGACGATTCAGAAGACCAATTTTTCCTAGACAGATGAAAACCGGGAACTTTCTCTGAAGGATCGAGAATTAAACTTTTATTGAAAAAATCATATGAAGTCCATTCCGAACTCCAAATTTCTTTATGATTTTTTTTAGAATAAAGAAAATTATTTATCCATAGAGGCTTTCGAGATTTCAATCTAGCCAGTCTTGTATCTGGCATATAACTCATAATAGGAAATGAATTTGGAAAGGAATGAAATTTATCCCAAGACTTCATGGCAGCAACCTGTCTACGAATATGAGGAGGTATTATATTAGAAAGAACTGGTAACCAAGCTAATGGAGTAGATTTAATGGTTCCAGTTATAATCCTCATAAAAATATTGAGTTGCCCATCAATTTTATGGACATGGGAACTATTCAACCAAACAGAACAGCAGTATTCAGCTGCAGAAAAAACCAAGGCTAAAGCAGCCGTACGAAGAGTGGTAGCATCGGCACCCCAGGATGTACCAGCTAATTTTTGAATTATATTATTTCTCGTCTTCAACTTTAAACGTAAACTTTCCAAATGAGCCTTAAAAGTCAAAGAAGAATCTAGTTTTATTCCCAGATACTTGGGAGTGAAATTATGATTTAAAACTGTATTGTTGAAACTAACCCTCAAAGTTTTATGTTTTTGATGATTATTCAAATGAAAACACGACACCTCTGTTTTAGTGAGACTCGGGCATAAACGCCACTCCAGAAAATAGTTCCTCAAAATTTCTAAATCTTCAGTTAAAGTATTCTCAAGAATGTTGAAATCAGAATGACGGAAGGCAAGAGCAATATCATCTGCATAGATAAATTTCTCGGAGGAAGTATCAGGAATATCACTCAAATATAAATTAAAAAGAAGAGGTGACAACACCGATCCTTGGGGAAGTCCGTTGTTCAAAGTTTTGAAACTACTACTATCACCATCAATAAAAACACGAAGTCTCCTATCCGTCAACATATTTTCAATTAAACCAACCATTTTCCCACATTTCAAATGCTTAAGAAGTTTGAAAATTAAACCATCTTTCCAAACAGTATCATAAGCCGATGATAAGTCGACGAATGCTGTTCCTGTTTTTAATTTCTTATCAAAACCTGATTCGATGAAAGAAGTGAGACTAAGAACCTGATCAGAACAATTCCTATTTTTCCTAAAACCTCCCTGACAATTCTGCAAACCATCTTCAACATGGGATTCAATCCTAAAGAGAATCAATCGTTCTAAAATTTTGAAAGGGACACTCAATAAACTGATAGGACGATAACTACTTGGATCTGAAGAATTTTTACCACGTTTAAGAATCGCTATAACTTTCGCTCTGCGAAATTCAACTGGAAAAAGACAGATGAATCTAAATTCACAAAGAATGGTTCTTTCAATAGGCATAACAGTCATTATTGGGATGAAGAGAACAACCACCACTTCAGACAATGGAACTTTCAAGAGACCTGGAGTTTCAATGTTTTTTGCGCCATCAAGAATAATGCAATTCTCGATGTTCACATTTATGATGGGACTTTAACTAGTAAGATAGAACACTACACATGTTTGCATTATTTAAAGAATGTTCTCCCTTAGGAGATAGATATTCTGACATATTGACTCAAATAATTGAGCCGCTAGTACAGAACCATAATGACTTATGGTATCAACAAGATGGCGCGCCTCCACACAATTCACTCAATGTGTCAAATATCCTCTACAGGCTATTTGAAGATCGATGCTTGGCGAACAATGGTCCACATCTTTGGCCACCACGTTCTCCCGATTTAACTCCTTCAGACTATTATGTTTGGGGTAGGATAAAAAATATTGTCTACTCAACTCCCCTGACTGATAAAGAGGACTGCATAGAACGAGTCAGAAATGCGTTCAGGTTTGTTTAGATTTTTAGATTCATAGTTTTGAAACTCACTTTGGTTTTTAAACACTTTTGCAGATCTCTTCCTCCCCATGAAATAAGAAGAGCAACGCACGAAGCATTCCTGAGACGTATAAATAAATGTCTAACGGTCAAAACTTTGAGCATCTTCTCTAGTTATAACTGCGAGAGTTTGCCATGGTTCTCCTAATAGTAACTTGAAGTCGGTTTCAAGAAGGGGTGAAAAATCTACAGCATGGTTCAAATAACAGTTCCTGGGAATTTCATCTTTTTGGCGTGCAGGGAAAAGAAATAGCTGAAAATTCAAGACGAAAAACAGTTTTTTGTGAATAACTCAGAAAATATCCATTTTAGGGCAAGGGTGTGATGCATACACTCACATTATTTTTTAACGTAGATTCAATATCTGCCATAAAAAAATGGGGTCCTAATTTGAAAAAATTGATTTTTCACGATTTTGTCATCCCTAACTTTGAAAGCAATTTTTTCACCCCCTGTATCATGAATCGCGATTTCGATTTTTAAAGTGAATACATCAATCTTACATCTTGAAAAATCCCAAAAATGAAAATTTTCCATCCAAAAAACTCGAAGTTATTCTTGTTTCAGCGGAGCTCTATTTTAGATTTTTTTTCGAATTTTCCCGCTCATAGAGAATTTCCCAACCAAAACTGAAAAATGTTACATCAAAATAACTTGAAATTTTCTAAGGAATCTATTTCTGCAATAAAAAAATGGTGTTCTAATTTGAAAAACGGAAGTTGACGTCATTTCCGGAAAAACCGGAGGTGCTCATGCCTTGAAAATATTTTAGATTTCATCAGCATCGTGAAATACTTATAAGTGCTGAATTTCATGAAAATACGTTCAGTAGTTTCCCGTATAAATATGGGTGAGGTTCCTCGTGAAAGACCCTGTATTATTCGATAACTTTGCCGTGACCACAGCTCTGATGCTGAACTGCTGAAGATGTTTCTAAAGTGGCTTCAGAGGATAGATATATGGCCACGCATCATATATCTTTATTTCGGTGTCAGTTTTGATATGTCTGCATCTGAACTCTATCAATATTAGTAGTATTTATTATAATTCGAAAATCTAACTGACAATATATGAATGGGTTTAGCGTCTGTGATAATAATTGGAGAAAGAGTTAACGGCATGCAGCCAATTTTTTTTTTCAAATTCCGGAGCAATGATTGCTCCCCACCTAGGACCCCCCTCTCACATATGAGGTGAACCTCAACATATTGAATCCGGGGAAAAATATCATACGCACTGTTATCTTTGAGGTAGAACACCCGCCCGGAAAGTAGAAGACGCAGGTTAGATTTCTACACGATGTGAAGCTTTTTCCGGAATTTCAATAAAATTGTCTGCATGCCGTTAACTCGTTCTTTAACTGGCAATGTTGGTGCATGAGTTTCGAAGGTATTTTAACAATTTAATTGCACGGTAGCATCCAGAATTATTTTAAAATTTATGACTTTCTCGACAAGTATTAACGATAAGAATTAGGATTAAATCGAAAACTTGTTATGTATATGGCCGTAACTTATACTTATGGAAGTGAGTCATTTACCTACATGGAAAAAAAATATGTCGAGCATTATTCATGCATATTTTAGGATATTTATGGGTATAATCCGGTCTATAATCATTATTTTCGAACTTACTGGAAAACTTTCAAACTCAACATGGAGGAAAACTTGAATTTCTATGATCGATTCACTTGAAACTTTGTACTAACTGTAAAAGGGTGCATTTTCTTTAACACTGGTGCATTTTCTTAAACACTCCTCTCAATTAAGACCATGTGTATGTTCTCGTGTCTCGGCAATGATTGAACGCGAAAAAGAGTTAGTTGTTAGTGGATAAACTTGTATCGTTTAGAAATAAATACTTTATTGTGTCTATTTTTTATTTATATTTATATATCATGAAATTTTATGGCTTCATATGTCGCAGTATCCAACCCATATATTTGGAAACCCTTGTATACACCCCTGGCCAATCCTTTATTCCACATGGTTCAGGACCATAGGACACGATGCCAGCCAAATACCAACAGACGTCTCCATTCTCGTCCACACTTATAGACATAAGAGGCCCACCGCTATCACCTCCACAAGAATCCTTGTTCAATTGTCCACCAGCACACAATTGTTTACCGGTTACTTCTCTGTTTGCGTCCATATAAAGGGCCCTACAATCGGCGTTTTTCATGACTGGTACCTGAAATATGGTAATTAATACTTGCTCGTCTGAATCATAGATATACGTACCAACAATTTCAATTTTTTGCTGCTAGAATATTGGTGTTCAGTCTGTCCCCAACCAGCAACTGTTAGATTGAGCCCGCTGTAAGTTTTTCGCCTTTCTTGGTCGAGTGTTGGCAAGCAAACTGGTTTCACATAATCTTAAACATGCAAAGAAGTCAATTATTTGAAATAAGCAGATAACTTGAATGCGAGTGTGCGCTCATCTTTTCCGAGTTTGTACTCGGAAAAGAGTAAGGTAACTTAAGACTTAAGGCGGGTTCATACAGGAAGAAGAATAAGAAAAGAAGAAGAACGATGAATAGAAAAAAGGGTAAATTAGGAAAAAATAATAGGAACAGATCATTTAGATATTCATAATAAGCATGGACGAAATCACCTGGTTTCTGTATCTGTCAAATAAGCTGCGATATGATCGGTCAATTGTTATGTTAATATGAGGGTGTTCTTTGAATATCCAATGTTCGATAGATGACAAGAAGAAACTCGCCATTAATGAAAGTGCCATTATTCAGATAAATGATCGGATGTTCATTTCATTATATACAGGGTGACTGGTGACGTAAGGGACAACGGCTAAGTGGAGATAGAGGAGCTCAAACTGAATGAGAATTTGGGTTTCAAATGTCCCATAAGGGTATTCGTTTCGGAGATATAGGGTGATTTATGAAAAAATGCTAAATCTTTGAACTCCCATATCTTCGTTAATATGATATGTTTTTCGCTGATATTTCACTTGTTTGTTCATACAGGCATTCTCTGTCAGCATAAGAGAAAAAAATTGAAACAATTGTTGGCCCGTAATCAAAAATTTCAATTTACATGTCAAGTGAGAAATATCACACGGTATATGAGATAAAATAAAATCAAATAGAAATTTGGAAAGAGGGAAAAAAAAACTGATGAAATATCTGTTTTTTGTTTGAATGGCACAAATTTTCTTTCGTTTCTATGATATGTTGAAGTAAGAATATTACAATATTTGTATATTCCCGAGATATTTCTATTTGATTTTATTTTATCTCATATACCGTGTGATATTTCTCAATTGACATGTAAATTGAAATTTTTGAGTACGGGCCAGCAATTTTTTCAATTTTTTTTTATGCTGACAGAGAATGTCTGTATGAACAAACATGTAAAATATCAGCGAAAAACATATCATATTAACGAAGATATGGGAGTTCATAGATTTAGCATTTTTTCATAAATCACCCTATATCTCCGAAACGAATATCCTCATGGGACATTTGAAACCCAAATTCTCATTCAGTTTGAGGTCCTCTATCTCCACTTAGCCGTTGTCCCTTACGTCACCAGTCACCCTGTATATAATGAAATGAACATCCGATCATTTATCTGAATAATGGCATTTTTCATCGAATGACGAAATAACACCTTTTATTGGAAAACCCTTTACATTCGCAGTACACTAACCTCCTTCTGGCACAGTCAGGTCAAAAATCATTCAACAGATATTGCAGATGGAAACGAAGAAGATCAGGAACTTCTTACTTATTTGAAGGAAATACATTGGAACTGCAGAAATCAGCATATATGAATTTGCCGCATGGACAATAAACATCATGGAAGAAATTGGATAATCAGCGTTTTATTCGATTCGTCCTAGTTTGTTTGTATTGATCATACAGCAAAGTCTACGCCAGACGGATAGTGGCTATATAGCCTTGTATTCATCATCCTGTATTGAGAGTTGCCACTTCAAAAAGGCTTAATTCTTCGCGACTAGCTTCTGTAGCTATTTTCACTCGACAACGATTCGATTCTAACGTATGGTCCGAAAGTTTTGTGAAAAATTTCACCTGGTCTGATTGAGAAGCAACGTGTCAGGGGAAATAATTAGGCAAGTCGATAATAATGGTCCCTTGTCTGTTACTTGAATTTTGATTTATAATAAGGATAGTTAAGTTAAATTGTTGAATAATTCGATAAAAATATAAGATTATTTAAGTCAGAGTTATATATGCTTTTGAAATTTTTCCCAAAACTTTCGGACCATACGTTATGTCCTCATCCTAGCTTATCCTTTAATTATTTTTTTCAAGGGTACAAAGAAAGCTTCCATGAATTATTATTGACAAACATATATTATAACACTGAACATCATACAACTAATAATTACTAATTAGGCAAAGCCAAGTCTTAACCCTGTTTAATGCATTGAAATTATTTTCCATCCTTGAATAGGAAACTCATCGATTACAAAAAGCGAGTAATTGATATTGTCATATCCAATTGATTATTATCGTATATTTCAATGAATAAAGGCCCAATCAATTTCTCTTCCATTCGTACTGTGGATTAGGTAATCAAATTCCCTTCCATTTGAGTTACCACAAACCATATAACATAACATAACATAACACTTTATTTATTTCTAAAATTTTACAAAAAAATAGAAGTCAGAAAAAATAATCTATTTTATGTGTGCGCCTTACACCAATCATAAAATTCATTCATGGTATAGGGTCCACACTCCATTATATATCTGTGGCCTTCTCTCCTGAAGAAATCCCTGATGCTATCTTGTCTTAATTTTTCGGGTATTGAATTGTACAATTTTATGCACATATTTTGAGGTCCGGGTTGTGTGGACGTGAGATGACAGTTCGGTAGGAAGTATGGAAATATTCCACGAGTTTGATTTTTGTTCAGGAATTCCTCAAACAAATTCTTATGTTTATTCACAAATATGAGACATTTGTAGATGTATAAACCAATCATCGTGTGTATATTGTTACTACGAAACTTGCCCCTACAGGATTCTCTATAGCCACAACTCACCATTACTCTCAAGGCATATTTTTGTGTACAAATAGTTTTCGTGTATGTGAACTACTTCCCCATATATCTATTTCATAGGAGAGTCGGGATTGAAAATTTGCATATAGTAAATGATTTTTAGAATATCTAGATGTACATGCCGTTTTATTGTATTAAGAGAGTATACCACCATTTCCATTTGAAAAAATTAAGCAGAGGTGTGCGAGGTGTAGGGCGTGAGAAATATCAAATTCAAAAAAGCATACGAGGAATTTCTTTTGAAATAAAATAGACGGGTGCGAGGATTTTCCTCAATAATTCTTCGTACAAGAATTCTTGACTAGTTGCGTTACCTTTTTGGCACGCTGTTTTGATCTTATTAGAGCCGAATTTTCGCGTGACAATATTTTAAAACTATTTCGTCTGTTTTGAAATATTCGTGTTTTCGCGTCGAACTGGTGACGTCACGCACCAAATGGTTCAAAATAATTTGAAGCGGTTTGAAAGCAGAAAGCGGAATAGTTCAAACTGCAGTTTGAAGTTTGGAATCAGCTGATTGAAGAATATAGGTTATGTTTGTTGGATTTTATTTTGTTTTCACCGTTTTTATTTTGAATAAATAATAATAATAACTGTTCTTCATTGCATTGAATATTATTTGAAAATGACAGCTTTGTTTTAAGAATGCATTGTAACCTGTGACTGTGAAGTAATAAATCACTTCGAGTAGAACACACCGTTATTTTAGAATTCTGAAATATTATTTAGTTTTGAAAATGTAGGTATGTTCAAATTTTTGAAATTGATTTTACGGCTTCTTCCTCTTGATTCAATCAATATGAATATTGCGTATATTTTTTTCAACAGTCGTTAATCAGGACGAGAACATTCAAATTCATCATAAAATGATTGGAGTCCAATTTGAAAATACAAGATTTAATAATAATATACAAATAAACACACCTAAAATTATAAACATTTTGATTATTATGTGCGTGTATCATGTTTCTAACTTTTAAATTCATAAATTGAATTGACATTTCTATAATAATTGTTATCAGTTGGTAATCTTATTCTCAGATTGGTTGTATCTTCTCTATAATTCACTGTGTTGTTTCATCTTATATCTATCATTCCATCAAGAGACTTTTGTTCTCTATCTAGGGTAGCTACGCTTTTAAAATCGAATCTATGCCCTTCTCTGTGTGAATGTTGTTTTGTTTGAAAAACGTACACTTCGGTACAATCGTGGCAGGGAATTTTACGTACAAGACTAGAATGCATGCGGGGAATCTTCAAAAAGTTTTCGAAATGAACAAGGAAGGATGTCCTCTTGGAGAACAAAATTGTTTCACTGAATTAATTTTCTGATTATATCTACCAGAAAATTCCTTTGTGCACTTTTCAGTTCGAATGTATGATGTTAAAGATGATGATAACGAAGGTTATCACCATGATTTGAAGAAATTGAAATTTTTACCTGTGTATTCAACTTTCCTCTCCAATCGTAATAAGGCTATATCGTTTAGTTGATCTACATCATCTGGATCATATTTTTCATGAGGAATTTCCTCCTCAATGGTGACGTTGAAAGGTGGAATAGGTAGACACCACCTCGTAATTCCTTTATCAACGCAGTCTTCGTCTGAGTCCTTATTGTATTCACCTAGCCTAACGGATTTTCTGAAAAAAATCGAGAATATTTAGATACAACACTCTGTATTGAGTAAAACTATTGAGCATTCATAGAAAGTTTTGAAATATGTACCATTGGCATTTTTGAGGTTATTCAAATGTGAAACGGTCCCATAGGGTTTGCGACAATTTTCTACCAGGGTTCAAATTTTGGGAACCGATAAATCTCCATAGTTTTGGACGTTTCGTGGTTTTTGCAATTTTGACCTTTGTGAAAATGTCTGACGAAGAAAATTGTTATTGGAGGACAAAAAGTATGCTCAAAAGGAGCTCAAAAATGTTAAATTCGATCAGAAGGTCTGGACACCGATGATCGTACAATTAAGGCATTTTTTCGATGCCAAAGTGGAAAAATTTCATGAATATCTTCTTTCGACATCATATACAGAGTGTTTGGAGGGTGAGTAGCCATAGGTAAATGGTTGATAGGTGATGCTCGTGGCTACTTGTTGCGCCTAATAAAATAACATGTTGCCCAAAGTTCAAAGTGTTATAATTTTTTTGCCATTTTTCTAAAATTTCCCATTTTTGTCATTAAAATCTTGATTTTTTTTTTATTTAATGCTCGAGGTACCTATAAAATGATTTATTTTTTTAATCTAGTCTTGTCTTATTCAGATTGAATCATAATTTCATACAAACGTCTTCAAAAAACCTGACAACGTCGTATCAAAAAATAATGTTGAGTCCACTTCACGAAGTGAAATAAAAAAAATTACATAGTGTGGGGTTTTAAAATGGTTTTAAAAACTTCTCTAGTTAATACTCTTTGCAATGGTATGTAACATGTACCATTAATAATCAGATAACCCAACAAAAAACCGTTTTGTCTTCAAGGATACCGTAAAAGGGTGACGACAAAACTATTCCATTGAGCAGGTAAAATCTTTTCTCTCATTCTAACATAGCATCGGTTGACAATACACCTCGAGCATTGAATTTAAAAAAAATCAAGATTTTAATGAGAAATATGAAAATTTCTTGAAAAATAACCAAAAATTATAACACTTTGAACTTTGGGCAAAATGTTATTTTTTAGGCGCAACAAGTAGCCAAGAGCATCACCTATCCACCATCTACCTATGGCTACTCACCCTCCAAACACCCTGTATATTCAATGCAGTATTCTGAAGTGTTTTCCAAATAGACGTGTTATTTCGACATTGAAAGAGAAATGCAATTCTTTCAGACCGATTATCGAATGTTCATTTCATTATGAAGGGAAAGGTATGCCGTTTATAATGAAAAATAACATCAGCCAAATGACCACAACAACCACGACTACAGGACCATATCCTTTTCATGAAATATTCCATAACCAAATCTCGAATTGGCTGCCTTAAGTCCTCTATAGCCTCACGTATTCCATCTCCAAGGTCTTGAATCGACGCTGGGCTCTTGGAGTAGCCCTTCTCTCACATGGCCCCAAAGGAAGAAGCCGCAAGGTGTTAAATCACAAGATCTCGGTGGTCAATCGAGATCATGTGAGATAACACAGTCCGGAAACTTTTCCCGTAAAAGATCAATGGTTTCGTTGCTTGTGTGGTACATACGCTGCCTTGTTGAAAGTGAACGTTGTCCAGATCAATACCATCAAATTACCGCCATAAAAAATCATCTTGAGTGATGAGGCCCATTTCCACCTAGGTGGCTCCGTCAACAAACAAAATTGTCGCATCTAGGGCACGGAAAACCCGAAATTTATTGTTGAATAGCCTCTATAACCTCAACGTGTGACTGTTTGGTGCGATTCATGGTCCGGCTTGGTCATTGAAGTCTCTCAATCCTCAATTTTTGACTGTAACGGTGAATGATTGCTCTACCAAGAGATGATTAATGATTTTCATGGCCGGAATAAGATGGTATTGATCTGGACAACGTTTACTTTCAACAAGACTGCATACCATTCCTACATAATGAAATAACCGATCATTTATTTGAAAAATGGCATTTTTCTTTGGATGTCAAGATATCACTTCTTATTGGAAAACCCTTGAGTTGACATATTTTTCAAAATCTCATGAAATGAGCATCTCAAAAATCCGAAAATAATTTATTTGGTGTCTCCATAATGAGCTTCGATTCGAAATGCCACTTAATTCAATTTAATTCAATTCTTCAATTCTCTTTCCGACATTCCCTTCAGAAATCAAACGAAAACATTTGAAATAAACAGAATCAAACCAATGAGAAGATAAACAAACGAAAACAAACAGAAAAGAACAAAAGCAAACACAACCTAAACAAACACAATGAAAAAAATGAATGAACATCGATTGAAACAAACAAAAACATATATAAAAACCAACAAAACAAACACTGGCCCACCAAAACACGCACTTTGAAAAAAGAGCAAAAAATAAAAACGAAGAAATATTCACAAGAAAACATAAACGGTCGGGAGTATGAATAAAAATATACAAATGTGCGCTGCGCTGTCCCTTTTGGAAGTTGAATATAAAGTTCGAAAATTGAAATGAACATTGAGCTGAATTTCATGAATTTATTTCCAATAATTCGAAGAACCTCGGAATTATTTCAGGTCTTCTTCTTCTTCTTCATCAGCCACTAGACGTCCACTCCTGGACATAGGTCTCCCCAAGTACCTTCCATCTGTCACGGTTTCTCGCTTCCAAATACCAGTTAACTCCAGCTATGTTTTTTATGTCATCCATCCAACGCTTGGGGGGTCTACCGATACTCCTCTTCTGTAATCGTGGTCGCCATTGTGTTATGCGCCACGTCCATCTTGCCTCTTCCTGTCTGGCTACATGTCCTGCCCAAGACCATTTCGACATTGCTGTCCGTTGGATGACGTCATCTACCTTTGTTCGCCGTCTCACCTCTTCGTTGCGGACATGTTCTCGAAGGCTAACCCCCAGCATTAATCGCTCCACTGCTCGCTGAGTTGTTCTCAATTTGTTCGGTGCTCGAGTTGTCAGAGCTGTTGTTTCTAGTCCATATGTCAAGACCGGGAGAACACAAGTATTGAAGACCCTGGTTTTCAGATTTATCGGAATATCCTTGTTCTTCAGTATATTCCCTAGTTTTCCTACAGCAGCCCAGGTCATTCTTATTCTCCTGTTGATCTCGGCTAGCTGATTTTCTTTTCCCAGTTTTATGAGATGTCCAAGATATATATATTCACTCACTGAATCGATACAAGTACCGGCTATATCTATTGGAGTTGCACTTTTTGTGAGGATTTTCGTCTTAGAGATGTTCATGGTGAGCCCAACTTTCTCCGAGACTATTCTTAATTCGCGGATCATTTCTTTCAGTTCTTCTAGGTCGCTGCTGACAAGAACGATATCGTCAGCAAAACGAAGGTGTTTCAAAAAGCGCCCGTCAATATTGATTCCTTTGTGGTCCCAATTAAGTTGTTTGAACACGTCCTCTAATGCCAAAGTATACCTCTTTGGTGAAATTGTATCTCCTTGCCTGACACCCCTCTTGAGCTTTATTTTGTCTGTTTTCAGTTCTTCGTTTATTTTTACTTGTAATGTGGCCTTATCGTATATATTTTGGAGGAGTTCTCTATATCTACTATCTATTCTCGCATTATCCATTGCCCGAAGTACAGCCCAAAGTTCTATCGAGTCGAAGGCTTTATTGTAGTCAATGAAGGCAAAGTGTAGTGGGATGTTATATTCGTTAAATTTTTCAACTAGTACTTTGATGTTTTGAATCTGTTCGATAGTACTAAAGCCTTTGCGAAAACCTGCTTGTTCAGTGGGTTGGTAGCTATCGAATTTTCCGCATAGGCGGTTGGTGATGATTTTCGTGAGTACTTTGTATGGATGCGAGAGGAGGCTTATAGGACGGTAGTTACCTATGTCTAGTTTATCACCCTTTTTGTGCAGTATAACCACTTGGGCATTATTCCAATCATCAGGAATCGTTCCGCTCTGAATGCACTTGTTGAAGAGGACCTGTAGAGACCTTATGACGGCAGTGCCTCCTAACTGTAACATCTCCTTGGTAATACCATCCTCTCCAGGAGCACGACTGCTTTTCATCTCTGATAGAGCTAGTGAAATCTCATCCTGTGTAATGTCAGGTAGGTCCTCCGAGCCGACATTTGTTATGTGTACTGGTTCTACATTTTGTGGCCTTGGATTTTTAGACGAATACAGAGTTTTGTAGTATCGTTCCGTTATTTCAACAAGATCATTTCTATTGTGTTTTATTTGTCCTTGTTCATTCTTCAACTGATGTATTCGTGTTTTTCCGATAGAGTTAATTTTCCTTAATACCTTCATATTATTCCTGTTGTTTTCTATTGTCGTCCTTATGAGTTCCGTGTTGTGATTTCTTACGTCTTCTCTTATCTTTCTCCTGATGTGTCTATTTAGTTCTTTATACTCTGTTGTGTCCTTTTTCCAATTTCTCCTCTTATCCATTAGATATTTAGTTGGTTGAGATATTTTACTCTGTTTAGGTTTTTTGGCATGGCAAACTTTCTTCGTTGCCGTTATGATGTCTGTTTTAATTTTGTGTTCTATTTCATTTATGCTCATTGACAACAGTTTGGTTGGTGAAAGACTTCTCTTATTTAGATGGCTTTGGTATTCATTTTCGCTCTGTTTCAGTTCTGACATTGTTGGAAACCTTTTTGTATGCATCAATTTGTTTCTTTCCTGGTCTATATTCAATTTCAGGTTAAGTATCATTTTTACGACTATTTGAACATCCGTCCTTTTCTCGTTCCCTCCAAAGATGTTTTATAGACTTATAGAGTCATCTATCTCCCTATATTCTATTAGTATCGAGGTTATACATTCAAAAATAAAGATTTTCTACTAGTTTGACAAACAGAATATCGTCCAAAAAATAAAGGTCATGAAGCAAAAATAACTCAGTTTCAACGACTGCTGGACTGTACTTATAATTAATGCATTATGAAATGATAAGAATAATTGGAAATATACCTTTTCCCAACACAACTATACTTCAGCTATTTCTATTTTCTAATAGAGAAACTGAAATATATACAACACTTCTACTCAACACTGCAGTACTCACGTGCACACATACAAAAGTGGCCAATTATCCCTCAAAGATTAGATTTAAATGCATAAGAAGGATATATCATGTCGGCATGTCGCCAGTCCAACAATGCAAGATTCAAAGGAAATGCATTTCAAGCTTCTGAATTTCGAGCTCAACAGTTCGAGAGGAATGGTTAAAACCTTAAATCATAGACGGTTCAAATGCATGCTCGCGTGCGAGTGGAACAGGAATAACCGTGGTCGTGAGCGTGATCGTTTTGAGCGCATATTTTCGTTCTCTGAGATTTTCATTTCGAAAAATGTTATCGTTCAACTGAGCATCTGTTTTTGACGTTTTTTTTTTTCGTTTTTCGTAAAATATTCAAGTGTGTTAATGTGTGAAAAGGAAATGCAATATTTTTTGAAAAGGCAAATCAGAGGAGATATTTAGAAATGGCTTTCGCAGCACTCATGACAACCCGGCCTACTAGTGTGGAGACCCAATCTTATTGTATTGATATATCAATACTATAATCATCTAATCTTATTGTATGATATATCAATACTTTAATCACCTAATCTTATTGTATTGATATATCAATACTTTCATCACTTAGCCGCTACCTTATCTTTGTTATAATTGTTCCAGCCGCAGTTAATGCTTTTTTGGACTCCACACTAGGAGGCCGAGTTGTCATGAGTGCTGCGAATGCAATTTCTAAGTTTTTCCCCTGAAATCCCTTTTTCCAAAAATATTGCTATTTCTTTTCACACAAACAAAGCTTATAAACTTTGTTTTCTCTGGACCTTTTTAAACTAAAGGGATTGAAAGAATGTATATGTGTGAAAAGAAATAGCAATATTTTTGGAAAAAGGGATTTCATGGGAAAAAGCTTTGTTTTCTCAGGGTCTGAAGTAATCGGACGAGGCGTTGAAAAAGTTGTAAACGACAGATTTTTTTTTATTTAAATTAAGTACTATTTCGAATGTTTTAGGGCCTCCCACTAGTCTTTGAGTTAGGTATATTTTATTTTAATTTACCTATATAATTTAACTTTCATCTAGTGAAAATATTTTACGACCGGTTCAGCAGAGCGCATCTCGCTGATTTCATCCCCTATAGCTGCTCGAGCTGCATTTTCCGGATTTTTTTCCAATAAATTAATAGAAGATCATCTCAACACTCGATAATACGATGTTATTATTCTGTCCATCTCAATTTTATGAAATGAAATTTAGGTTCATCTCAGACTTCTCAATTTTAGTGCAACTTGTTTAATTCTGGTGCAAATTCAGTGTTTATTCTAAGGTAATGTGATTTAAATTTTATTGAATAAATTAATATCTTTGTTTTCTCGACCATGCATGCCCATAGTTGGTGTTCTAATTTTTAGATGTGAAATCTATTTACTAAATTGCAATCCTCGATCATCTCAAATTATAAGATTGACATCTCGATTCACCTCGTTCATTTGCACACTCCACAATATATATTTTCTATTATTTTTGGCAATTAGTAGTATTTTTCGATTATTGTAGATTTACATATGGAACATCTCTTTGCACCAGAATTGAACTTATCTAAGCCTGCTTTGTAATCTGAATTGATAATTTCATTGTTAATTTGTTACATCTCTTGCTCATTCCATATTTCTCTTTGATTTATATGAATGTTTAGCCCACTTTATAATATTAACCTCAATAAGACCATGTGCTAATACTATTCTCGAGTTTCAGATAAATTATGCCCTCTCAACTCCAGGGTTGACCCTGGAGTGGGCCAACTGGACCAGGTGGTAGGATTTTCAGACTTCTCGTTCGAGAATTTCCAGTTTCAACTTCGTTGCCACGTCTGGCCAGCTGCCTCGCTCCATGGGTTCTAATCTGACAGGCCATCGCTTCGTTTGGTATAAGATTTCAATTATTACTTGTGATCTCATATATTCACTCATTCATTCATGTATATTCATTCACTAATTCATGTATTTCCACCCACTCGCTCGAGAACATGTATTGCATTTCACTCACAGTGTAACTCAGATCTCTTTTATACAAGTACACTCGGTTTATCTCTAAGTTTACCAGTTCAGTTTCCTATTTTTTCTGATAGAATAGTACTGCTCGAGCTTATTTTCCTAAGCACTCTGGCACTGTAAATGTTAACGTGACTTGATAGGCATGTACACTTAATGCAGGCCCGGATCTAGGGGGGGGGGGAGCAAGCGGGGCGCTTGCCCTGGACGCCAGCTCAGGGTGGCGCCAAAAACAACCATAAGAAATAAAAATTTATTTTTAAAGAGTATCTTGAACACACAAAAAAAAATCCTATCTGTTCAAAACTATACAAAATGAAATTATCAATTAAATGGCCACCAAAGTTCGGAATAACATTATTATTGACGTCAAGGAGGCCAACAATTGGAAAGGAAGTAGAGCCCAACAAGATGGGCTAAACATGAAGCTGTTGATGCCTTGCTCAATAATTTACCGGGAGTTATGAATGCTCTGAAAGAAATACTGACTAGTCGGAGAATCCAATTATGAAGCTGGTCATTTGCTTCATGCTTGGATGGATTTTAGATTCATCCTGAACCTAACAATTTGGGATTATATTCTGCGAGAGATCAATAGGGTCAACGTGGAAATTCAGAAAGTGGATAATGTGGATATAATTATTTCACGTTTATTATCGTTGATGCAACAAGGTCTTGTGCAGATCTTGCAAGGATTTAAAACTGGATCTGAAGCTTCACTTCATGTGGAGCCAATTCTCAGAAATAAACGTGTTTCCAAGAAGAAAAAACAGGTCGACGAAATGTGCGAGGATGAGTCAAGAATTCTAGATCTAGTTGGTTTATTCTCGAAGGAAATTAAGGTTGTTTTCGACAGATTTTTGTCAAAAATCAAAAAGAGATTTGAAAACGTATAGAGTTTGCATACGAATTTCGGATTCCTCAATAGCCAAGCCCATTTAAACTTGCAGAAAAATGGGATCCTTTTAGCGCAAAAATATTGAAGAGACTTGAATGCAGTTGATTTTTGTTAGGAACTAGCGGTTTTCAAAGAGATGGTTCCTGAAAAAAGTGAAATATCGATTTCATTAGACGGCAAGATCTGCAATAAGCTTTTCCTAATGTCAATATAGCTTTAAGTATATACTGCGCATTACCTACCACGTCTGCAAGATGTGAACGCAGTTTCAGGAAATTGAAAATAATAAAAAATTATTTGCATTCTTCAATGAGTCAGGAACGTCTTTATGGTCTCTCGATCTTAGCTATAGAAAACAAAACTGCTTCCGAAACAGATCTCGAGAAGCTGATAGATGCGTTCGCGGAAAGAAAATCACGCCGCGTGAAGCTGTGAAGAAAAAAAATATAATTTCTTTGCTGGTGATATTTTCCTTATTATTAGAATTTAGAACATCTCTATTATCGAAGAACTGAAAGTTAGGACACGCCTGGTCACAAGGATCAATCAATCAATACTGAGATATTTTGGACATATTGCTAGGAGCGACACTTCAATGGAAAGACTCATGATAGAGGGGAAGGTAGAAGGAAAACGAACACGTGGAAGATCACCTAAGAGATGAGTGGACCAGGTTAAAAGCCTAGTGGGCCATAACCTACCGGAGGCTTCACACATGGCGCAGAATCGGGTTACTTGGGCCGAAAGAGTTAAGAGAGTGAATACGTGATGTCACCATACCCTCACGTAGGGTGAAGGACTGAAGAGAGAGAGAGTTTTATTATTTATTTGTATAACTTATTAATGTTATTTTTTATGAATTCATATATTTCACAAATGGGGGGGGGGCGCCATCATGAATTTTTGCCCCGGTCAGAAAAAATCGTAGATCCGGACCGGACTCAATGAACACATTCATACATCACGATTACACTCTGAATTCTATACTTTATTACAACTCTAGACTTCTCGTTATAGTTTATCATATGAACCTTCTGTTTTTTTGGTTAAATCGAAACACTCACTTTTAATAATTCTATTGAAAGTTGAATCACTGTAAACGTTGTGTTGAACGAGAAGCTAATTCCATTTCATGATTCATCGCTTTTTTCATTTGAACACTCTGAATAATTTCACACTCTTGAATATTTGAATATTATTTAATTATGAATCATTTTCATTTAGAATGTGAACTTTTAGAACACTCATAAGTCATCACTCATACTTCATTCATAAATGTACTTGCACCATCTCATAACGAACTCTCATTTTATAATGATCTTTCAACACTCTCTCATCTCATTTCTTTGTGAATAACATATCTCAGATTAAGATGCTGTTAATATTTATAGTAGAATTTGTTGTATTATTGACTTCATGCGAGTGTATTATTCACGATGTTTGTATATAATGTAAATAAATATCTTTTACACTACCATCTCCAACTCAATTATCTGGTAACAGTCCACAACAAGTAATTAGCCAAAATCCTAACACCTCGATTTTGAACACTCCTCGTTTCTGATATTTGTAGCCCTTTTCACCAACTTCATAGTTCGAGAGAGTCTTGCTCATTATAAAAATAACCCAAATATTCGAGGTGGCTCATTTTGGCGAAAACGTTTCATCAAAATAACGTTTTTCGTACACTGTTGGATGTCCCTCAAACAAAATCATTCGACATGTTTCGGAAAATTTTTCCAATCACTATGAGATACGAAATTTACATGGAGGCTCGTCTGACATAGAACACCCTGTATACATGTGAATAATGATACATTTTCATGGTTTATTTATTTTCTCATTTCAAGTGGATTGATTATATGAACTTTCTCGAGCTAGATCGGGGCAGCGCGAGCTTCATTGGAATTATTGAGTTGAACAGAACTTTGGTCTTGGAGATGAGCATTTTTTTTCAATATGTAGAGTGAAAAATAAATTAAACCATGAAGAGTTTTGAAGTTTCCGGTTGTGTTGTTTCAAAATTGTATTTGAATTTAACCATGCTAAACCTAATCAAAATAGAAAGTTCCTGTTACAGAAAAATGTAATCAAAATTTGAAGTTTCTAATGATGAAGAACTCATCAACCGTCCAATTGTGTTATGTGACATCATAATTACGCCCTCATTTTTCGCAACTTGCACTGTTGTACTTGCTGAACAGTGGTATTTTCAAACAACTATTTTATATGCAGTTTCGGTTTTGAGAGTGTTGCGTAATAGTATATTCTAAAACTAGTAGCAGAATGGGCTCCTATTCCAATACGAATGCGAAATTCGAAAACGAGCGACGAAGGATCGAGTTTTCGAACGCATGAGTATTGGAATGGCATTCTGCAACGAGTATTAGACGATTTTTTCCTCTATTTCAGTCAAATTTTGTGAAATTCGATGAAAAATTCAAAATAAAGGTCCTAGTGACTTTCATTTTCTATCTTGGCAGTTGGTAGTTTCACGAAAATTGACATTTCCAAATTGACGTCTGCTGAAATTTAAAAGGATCGGAAGTCATTGCTAACAAGCATAAAACAAAAAAGGTAACTGAAAACGATGCTGTAATGAATTCATTACAGTACTGTTTTTAGTACTGTAATGAACTCATTACGATACTGAAATAGAGAAAGGTTTATTTTCCAAATACGCTAGTTCATACAGCACGCAAACGGATGAAAATACTTACAACTTCCAATATTTCGGCAAAGTTTTTCCTTTCAAGCAATGGGCAGCTGTCAATACATATCTTTCATTGATAAGGGTGCCTCCACATGCAAAATCTTGCCTACCATTAGCTGTTACATAATAAATAAATGAAATTAGGGATGCATTATTGGATTTTAAATATGAATTTTCATCCGCTACCACTATTATAAGTCTTGTTCACAATCAAATTATCTGGCCGGGACCAAACATATACCTACCAGGAAAATTACAGAGGAATGAAATAGGGATGTTGACTATTTTTTTATTTAATTTGTAGATAAGCCCTATACAAGCACAAAAAAATATTTTCATGGGAAAAATATAGCAAATACCAATAAAAAAATGCGAAAATAAAAACAGTTTTCAAAATTCCGGCTGAAACGCTTCATACTGTTAAGTGATTATGATTACGTCACTATACGGTAAACTGACTTCGCCTTCTGTCAAAGCGAACTGATCTTGTGTGATTTCTTGCAAACACATTACCGTTTTCGTAAAAACAAATAATCCTGAAATAGTTCGCTGGTGATACATTTTACTCTCTTCTGTTCTTCTTAAGTTCGTACTCGTGATGACACATAGGATACAATTAGGTTATAGGTTAGCATGTTTACCGAACAGTGACGTCACGTATTCAGATTGGTGTTTACAGTCACGTGATAATCGGTAATAGATAACACAATTTGAATCAATTTTATTCAATTGAATGAGAGTAATTAGATCACGAAAATATATTTTTAGTATTTCGAAAACTACCTTCAATGTGGAAAACCTCAATTTATATGTGTGGGGAATTATAACGCCTACCCGGTATTAACAATCTATCAATAATGAATACTTAGTCGAAAAAGGGAAATATGTATTTATTTTCGTATTTATTTTACGAAAATTGACAAACTCCACCTGTCACATTAAAATTGATTCCCAACAATATGAATTTGTAACATCCCTATACTGATGCATCGGCGGTATGGAGGATATCAGTGGCGTAGCTAGATAGTCCGGGGCCCTGGTGCAAAAATCGAAGAGCTTAATGAATTGTTTTCGAGTCAAAATATAAATACTTCGCAGGTGCAAAGTTACTTACTGAAGGTACAGTTGATGAGTATACTTGAATAAATTATGTTTTTATTTATGTATTTGAGTAGGTATATTAAATTCATTATATTAATGTGGATGGAAACGAGGGCTTTGAAAACATTTTTTATAGATATTTACTATATGCACAAATTTCACAAAAAAATTGTCATTGTCACAATGACCTTCTAGCCTTATTATTCTTATTGATACGTTAGATTATTTGGTGAAATCACAACAAGAATAAATCATTCAAGGAATGAATTCAAATTTATTATTGAGGATTCGAACCTAGAGGTCCATCAAGGCTAGATTTGAAGTCATTTATTACTTCGGAAAAATATATTTACAACCTCTTTCTAGACCTACTCTTTGCGAAAGATTCAATGACTTCACTCAAATCTAGACTTGATGCAGCTTCATTTTCAATTGATAGGTATAAGCCATAAATGTCGCAGTTGAGCTTGGCTCATAGTGTTCAGCAAATAATTTTATATTATTATTAATTTGCTGAAAGATCTTTCAGCTTCTACAGAGGTGACAGGAAGATTGTATGGAACAGTAATATTGCTGTAAATACTTCTGTTAGATCGCATTCCAGCATTCCGTATTTCCTTATTAGTTTCATACAGAATTCATGAATTGTCCATGCCTTATTATTCAATTCAGGTAGAAATAGGTGATAAATATTAAGAACTTGAATTGAAAAGTTGGTCCCTTTCATATCGCAATATTCACTTTGAAATTGGTCGAAGCTTTGAATTACAGTTTTTTCGCCTACCTATATCTAGTAGAAATGATGGTGAAAATTCCAAATTTTTTTGACTGCAGTGATACACCCGTAACTTGAACTCAATCAATCAATCAATCAAATCTTTATTGTACTACAGACTTAATACAATAGCGTGTACTCGTCAATTTTCAACATAAATAACACATTATTAAAATAAATATGGACATAAAATGAACTTACAGTCTAGGACAAACTATACATATATCACAGATAGGTTTGTGTCGCAGAAAAACTCTGAGGGCGAATAATACGCTTTTGTTACAAGGAGCACCTTCAATTCTCTTTTAAATTTAATGAAACATAATAGTTTCCAATGATTCGGCAGTTTGCTTTAAAACTGAAACCGAAATATAAGAAGGCAACTTCTAAAATTGAGAAAGTATTGTATCGAGCATTCTATTGAGAATATTTATTTCGGAAAATTCTCCCCTGCTTCGAAATCGGTGATCGAAATATTTTTTACCTTTTTTTGTCTCTCTTCTTCGAAATGGGGATCTTAATCATATGCTATGACATTTTCTCTAGCCTTGCACTTGAAGGACTCGAAGTCACTCCTATAAATTTTTTTCTTTCTATTCGTCCCTTCTAAAGCTCTGCATACGTCGTACAAACTGACATCGCATTTTTGTAATACTTCAGATGCATAATTGATATCATTGAGAATGCGGTGCATTAAATCGCCGAGGAAAATAAATTCAAAATTCAATTTTTTTTATTTCTGCTTGTTGTCGCTCTTATTTGCAAGAATTTTTCATAACTATTTTAGCTTATGCACGAATGATATGAAAAAAATGAAATTTGATTGCCGAAATTATGTTAACCCTACTGGACCATCTAGTCGGATTTAGTTTTTTTAGAAAGGTGTCCGATTCGCCAGTGAATTTTGGCAATAAATCCCTACATTTGATGATATTTAGGAAAAAACATTTTTCAACAAATGAATATAATAAAAACGATGTTATTCACATAATAGATCACAGAGAAAAATCAAAGTTTGAATTTTTTTTCAAGTTCAAACGCGATTTGATGGTCAGCGCTTGGGGCCCCCTGAGGTCGGGGGCCCTGGTGCACTGCACACTCTTGCACCCACGTAGCTACGCCGCTGGAGAATATTAAAAGAACAAGTTATATCCTGACCATATACAGAGGGTTCAACCTCTCTTACCAAGAGATTACGTACCGAGATTTATTTTTTTCCAATGGTTGCACAAACAAATGAGACTCGATAACCCTATTTCTTGTTCAAACATATCATCTTTTCGGACGAAGCTAGTTTCTCAAGATATGAAATTCAGAACTATCATAACAAGCATGTATGGGCTGAAAATAATCCACATTCAATAACCGAATCTAGACATCAGTATCAGAATTGTCCATGAACAATTGGGCCATATTTTCTACCTTTAGGATTAACTGGAGAGTCATGTTTTAATTTTTTACAAGAAGAATAACCTCTTCTACTAGAATATGTACCTCTGCAAACTGAAACATGTATTACAAGCGTGATGGTGTCCCACCTCATTTCAGCTTAAATGTGCAGAGGTTTCTCAATCCTACCTAGAGGTAGAGTTGGCCTGCCAAATACCCCATGAAATCTCACAAAAACATATAAGCGATGTAAGAAATTATGAAATTTCAATGTCACTGTTGTCAGTAAAATACTAAATGATATCATAAAAACGGATCAGAAAAGAACTCTCTCACTTCACCTTTATAAATCCACCAATCAATAGTTGGAACATATGAAACCATAGGAAAACATCTTATTATAATCCTAGGAATTTCAGTTAGAAAATTATCCCCTCAGTTGAACACATGCAAACTCATTCTGGAAATCGTCATCACAAAAAGATAGGTGTTATCAGTGCGAATCAAATTTGTGAACTATAGATCCTTATAAGTGTCTGCTATAAAATCTTATTATTTATCATTTATTTTGAAACCACATGAACTCGTAGGACTATGTAAAAACAGATCCGAAACAGGTAGGTATTATGACTGAAAACCACATTTGAAAACTATAGATTCTTAAAAAAACTCATACAATCAGATATGAGTTATGTGTAAAAAACATTAGAGACAGGTATGTATTATGTGTGGAAACCACTTTTGAAAAATGAAGATTCTTTTGAAAACTTGTAGAAACAGGAAGCATTCAACAGAGCAATAGCTTATAAAAACGGATATGAGTTCTGTGTGAAAACACATTAGAAACAGGTAGTTATTATATGTGAGAACCACATTAGAATCTTTAGATTCTTATAAAAACTCGTAGAAACAGGAAGCATTCAACATAGAAATCGCTTATAAAAACGGATATGATTTACGTTAGGAAAGGCCATTAGAAACTAAAGCATCAAGGTGTAGGTATCTGTAATCTCCATTAAATACTGATGAAGATCGTATATGGTTTTACACGAATTTGCGGTCTCATTATCCAATTAGGATCTCATAAGTTCTCGTACATACATTTTCTATGAGACATTTCTGGCAGGGTGGGCCTATTCCTTGGTCGTATAGATCCCCAGATTTGAATCCATTATATTTTTGTATCTGGGGATATCTGAAAGAATTAGTGTACACTACCCCAGTACAGCATATCCAAGACCTGAGAAATCGCATACTTGCATGTTGTGATCTTGTGATGTTATGAAATCTAATCCTGGCATAACTCTAGGTATAAGGCCTATTAGGGACGCAATGATATGTAGAAGGAATGCATGTATCACACCACAAGGAAGCCACTTGCTATTGAAAATATAGTCGCTTTTACGTAGGACTTTGTCTATTATTTCAGTTGCAATGTTTAAAAAACACTTTTTCACGAAAGAGTATATTCATAGTTCATCAAATTTTCAATAAATTATGGTTAGAATGTGACTGCTGAATTTAATTCAAAATGGGTACAAAATTAAACTGCGGTTGACAGCAGCTAACTAGATTCTGTTTCTAGGATAAATTGCCCTTTCCCTACACGTATACTCCATTCACTTTTATGAAGTATTCCAGTTTGCCATGAAATTCTGACACATTTCACCGAGGATATTTTGAAAATGTTAGGTTATGGCTATTCCTCTATCAGATACGTCCGCAACGTTGTCGTTTCTGCATAAAAATCATAGCAATTACGTATTCATCAAAATGTTCATTTACTTAGGGAAAATAATAAATTTGAGAAAATAAAATGGGAATTCAATAATTTCAAAGACCTGCCGAATGTTGAAGAAACTTTTTCTCTGTTAATACTGGAAATATTTCACGTATAAAAAAGAATTGGAAGATTCAGTTATGCTATTTTTTTGTACGGAAATCAAGAATCAAGGGTTGAAATTTTGCTGAATAATAATGGACAGAATAATCCTTTACTTAGTAAAAGTTCAATCGGAAAAAGAATAGAAGTACTCGAATAATCCAGAAAAACGAACGGAACAGACGGACCTATGGAATTTCCCACTTTTCAGAATTCTTAAGAAATAAGCGTACCTACATAAATCATTTAAAAACGTGCCCTTGGCTCAGTGGTAGAGCATTGGAATTAGGACCCAAAGGTCCGAAGTTCAATCCCGAGCTAGGAAAGAAATTTTCTAGTCTCGGTAGGGGCCACCATTCTCACTGTTCGGTCAAAAATTAACAGTGCTATGCCTAAGGTGGCGTAAGGACACAGTTACAAAGCCTACACAGAACACAACTGCTTGCTCCGAACTCGGCACAAGTTACAAGCTTCGAAGCTTGTAGGTTCAGCGGGGTCTCCTCTAGGAGACCTAGGAGTAATCAGGATAAACAATATATCATTTCATATCATGAAAATGTAGTAGTACTACGAAACCTTTGTCACAGTTGAAGCTTATAAGAACTAACTCCATTAACAAAAAGCGCGTTCGGCAAATACATCTAACTGCTCGGATTGATCCGAACCGTTCGTTTATTACATCCAGATTGAGGGGAGTACACATCTGGACCGTTCGGCAAGAAAATCTGATCAATCGGATCTCTTTGCTCGGTGTATTTCGACGGAGCCAACAGATTTTTTCTATAGAACAGAAACAGAAATTACTTTTCGGCCTTTGTCAATGGATTTTTTATCCCACTTCGAAAATTCTTGAACATTCTGTTGAAATCTCGTGTCTTATGTTATTTGTTGTGTAGTTATAAATAAAAAAAAGTCGTTTGATAAAAAAATAATGATTCAAAATATTAGATCATTATTTACCCCTTGGTAGAAATGTTGAGAACTATAACAAAAGAATTAAAATAGTACCCAGACTACCTCTTCGGACGAATAGACCTTTAAGATCTGGCTCGGGTAAGGCGTTACATACGTCAAACAGAAAAAAACGCTCTAAACGCTCTGTAGCGTTCGTTTATTACAGAAAAATCTGACAAATCTTAAGCAGGATAATTTATAAAAGTGAATGGAGTAAAATGATTCACATTTAATTATATCATTTCGAAACGTTACATTTTACGAGAAAATGCAGAAAATGGAAAAGTTTACAACTGAACCAGGCTATCTGAATTTGATTCTATCTAAGTCGATGCGTAAGTTTCTCTTCAAATTTAGTCAACAAAATGATAGGGGTAGTCTACTCCAACCCCCTGCACTCATTCTAGAAGCAAAAAAAATATTAAGAAAGTATGTTTTCATAATAGTAATCTATATATATAAAAGAAAGATGTTGGTTACACCATTTATAACTCGAGATCGGATGGACTGTTTGTTATGAAACTTCATATATGGATTCGTCTACGGTCTGGTTATTATAAAATAACTCTGAAAAGATCGATGAAAATTTCACTCATACAGGAAATGCTTTTCCTTCTTTTGAGTAAGGTCACTAGGTGTCGCTACAGTTACAGTTATGCTACAGCTTAGATTGCGATGTAAACATATAGTGTGTAATTTGGGTTGCCTCCAACTCTGCGCTGTTGACCAAAACCAAAATGTCTTACCGTAGGAGTGCAGATCTCTAAAATGATTAGATTTTGTTGAGATATGAGGGAAATTCGTTCTTATCACTTCAAGTGGCGCTATTCACACATTATGACTGATTGTTCTATACTATACTTAACTGGTTATTAGTTATTTTAACAGTTTCATTTATTCAAAACAAAATAAGGTAATCGCGAAGGTACTATATTTGATATTATCACCATTAGATGGCGATGTACAGAACTTATAGTACCATGAAAGGCTATCACCAGATCAAGAAGCAAATGAATATCACAGTGAATTTAAATCGAAATGAAAAGTAAATCAGATTTTGGTGATCGGTTTCAATCGTGAATTGTCCATTCTCATCTACTCTCATAATTTTTGAAATGTTTTCGAATTTCTGTTTGGGAATTAATATGTTTGCCATAATTAATAATTACATTTTTGTTTCTGTTCTGTGTGACAGCCCATATCCATGGGAACATGGAAATCTCGCTGATCCACCAACTGAGATGTTTACCAATTATTTTAAGCTGAGCACCAAAAGGCTAAGATGTTTAAAATAATGGTGTGGGCACTAATTAGATTTTGATTAGCCAACATGGACAATATTAGAAAAGTTTCGCTTTTTCCACTTCATAAAGCGCTATTCACAAAATGAGTTCTAATTTTATTAGTTGGTTCAAATATTTGAATTCATTCTGGTGAACGTCAAGAAGTCAAGAAGGAAAATAAGAAAATTAGCGTATTTGTGAAGTGAAGTTAAAAAGCGATTTCGAATGGCTTTTGCGGTTGGTTCATGGTTGACCGGTCGGTTCATAGACGATGACGTCGGACCTCCGGTTGGTTCCGACCCATTCGAATTCTTCCTTAACGAAACGGTTGGTTGATCGGCGAGCTGTCAAGTTTCAACTGTTTCAAGTTCAATTCAAATTGACAATTTACTCATAACACTATTCGAATTCGATACAGTCTCGTTATATTATTGTTAATTAAATAATTGAAATATGATTAAACGCAAGGCAGTTGCAGCACTCCTATTATTAGATGAATTGGATGATGCCGATTCATCGAATATTAAAAAAATGTTATTATTGACAGATAATACAAGTGCGAATATCTCTTATATGGCCGTAAATGTTGGATTCAGTGATAAGATTGAAATATATAAAAAATAATTCTATGAAAATATAGTTGTCAATTGATTGTCATAAAATAGTTATTTATGTAATAAGGATCATAAAGACGATCATTATGGTACAAGTCGTGAATGTTATCGGGCGAGGCGTAGCCGAGTCCGATAACACGGCGTGTGCCATAATGATTGTTTATGATTCGTATTACATACAAAATTTTATCTGATGGCATTTATATCAATACATTTTCGAAAAATTAAAAACTGCATTTTCGACATGTCACAATGACAACTATTTTTAAAGTTATGTCACTCAATTTTGATGACATAAGGAAGCTCATTATGGTACTTAGTACCATAATGAATTCATTATGGTACTTAGTCCCATAATGAATTCATTATGGTACTTAGTCCCATAATGAGCTTCCTTATGTCATCAAAATTGAGTGACATAACGTTGTCATTATGACATGCAATCAGATAAAGATCTTTATAATAAAAATATCACATTGAATTGTTCAACATTAATATAAATATTCCAAGGTATAAAATAGTAAAATACGATCCCAATATCATCTAAAAACAACAGGTTATGGGCCCAGTGGTGTACGACTTGAATAACACGAAAGTATCATTTCGTACCAACGCTATGGGATCGAAAGAAGAAATAGAATCTATACCAAAATTGAAAGATGCCGTTTCGTTTCCAATGTGGGAATTCGAAATTTCAATTCTGTTTGCTGCAAAATCTTTAGGCGAAATAGTTGAAGGAAAAACAACATTCCAGTCGCTGACAGATGAAAAGATGAAAGCAGAATGGCTTAAAAATGATGCTGTGGCAAAACACATCATTCTAAGAACAATTGACGCAAGCACAAAATCCCACATACTCACTTGCAGTACATCCAATGAAATGTACTCAACCCTTCTCAAAATTTATAAGAAAGACACTGCTCAGACAAAAAATCAAGTACTGGCTGAATTTTTCAATTTTAAATACGATAAATCGCTAGACGTGATGAGCAATATATCCGCTTTGCAAACAATGGCTTTTCGACTCAACAGTCTAGGAATGGAAATGAAAGACGATATGCTAATAACAAAAATTCTAGTGAGTCTACCAGAAAAATATAAGTATTTTAGTAGTGCATGGGATTCTACCGCTGCTAGTGAAAGAACCTTGGAGAATCTAAGATCAAGATTGGTAAAAGAAGAGGAACAATTCGGAACGAAAGAAGAGGGCAGAGTTGCTTTTAGAGCAGAGAGAAAAGAAGCAAGAAGAATTGGAAAATGTCACAAATGTGGAAAAATGGGGCATTACCAGAAAGACTGTAAGTCAAAATATCATAATGAACACTGTGAAAAATGCAACAAACAAGGACATACAGCTGAATCATGTTGGTCAGGAAAAAAGTTTAATCCTTGTAGATTTTGTAAAAAGAAAAATCATCCTGAAGAAAGATGCATTTTCAAAGCAGAGAAAACAAACAAGGAAAGGCATAACAATGATTGCAAAGTGAGCTATTTTACCGAAGAACAACATTCAGAAAATAATAAAGAACAAATAGACTTAACATTTGTGGTCGACAGTGGTTCAACACATCATTTAACTCATGATGAAAGAATATTAACAAATGTGAAAGAAACAGATCAAAACATCATTGGCTGTGCAAAAAAGGGAGCAAAACTTATTTCTACTTCTAATGGATGTGTGGAAGGAGAAGAAGTTATTTTAACAAATGTGTCATTCGTCCCAGGACTATCAAAAAATCTACTCTCTGTGAATGAAGTAACAAAGAGAGGTAGTGTCGTAGTATTCGATGACAATCACGTTGTTATCGTTCATGGAAAAATACAGTATGAAGAAGAAGACGTAGTACTTACTGGTGAAAAACAAAATAATGGTCTCTATGTAGTTGATATGCATAATTATAAAGAACAAGCTCAAGAAAATAAAACGAAAGATGAGAAGAGGAGAAGAAGACCAATGGAAGATGATGAGAAGAGACAGGAAAGAAAGAGAGAAGATGAAGACAGGAAGAGAAGAGATGAAGAGGAAAAATATAGAGAGAATGAAAACAAAGTTAGACAAAAAAGAGAAATCAAAGAAAGAAAGGAGGAGGAACAAGAGAGCAGGAAGAGAGAAGACGAAAAAAGAAAAAGAAAGAAACAAGACACACGGCAACAAGAAAATGAAGATAAGAGACAACGTGACAAAGAATATGAAGAAAGGAGAAGATTTGAACAGAAGAGAATAGAAGAAGAAAATGGGAGTAGAGAAGAACAAGCGAGAAAAATGCAAGAAAACGAAGAACGAAAAAGATATCAAGAAGAAAATTACCGCTACAAAAGAGAAGAACAATATAGACAAAGGCAAGAAGACAAAGATCGTATAATGAAAGAACAAGCTGAACATCGGAATATTGATGAACATGAAAAAATGGTTGAAGAAACTCAAAAACAAGAGAAAAAAAAAATGAAATCAAAAGAAGATGAAAATGCTCGTGAAGAACGCAAGCGTTGCCAAAACGGATGCGAAGACTTCTGGAAAGAGGAGCAGGCAAAACAAGACAAACAGATTGAAGAACGAAAAAAACAAGAAGAAAAATGTTTGAAGGAGAAACGGAAGAAAGGGGATGCAGACAAAAAAGACCAAGATGAGAATATGAAGAAAACAGGAAATAGAAAAGCTGATGATCTTAGAAAATGTCAAACAGACGGCAAGATGCTGTGGGATTCTGAATCGGCAAGAAGTCTGAATCAAAATGAAGGAAAAATAGAACAAGTAGATAGGAAAAAACAAACGGAATCGTTAGATAGAACCGGAGAAGGACAATCGGAAAAGAACAACGAAAAAGATAAGGAACAACCAAGACATGGAGATCGAAGTCAGTGCCAAAAGCATTGTGTAAAATGTCAGGACACAAAATTTCCTCAAAACAGTAACGATAATGGAAAGACGGCAGGAAACAAAAGAACCGAAATTAAAAGAGGAGATGAACAGCAAAATCAAGAACGATTGAAAGGAACTAAACACGATCAGAGAAGTAAAATAAAGACAGAAGATATGAAAAAGAACAAGGAACAACATAAAAGAAAGGAATCAGAAATTGCTAAGGGAGTTGAAAGAAGTAGTGGACAATGCAAAACTTGATTGCGACAAAGTTTGGAAAATTTGCTAGTGTGATGGTAAATTGTTCTTAAATCGTTAGAATATGTTGACACTGTTTGTTTAGATCATACATTTTTGATAATTATATATTTGCACTCTTAGAGGGGTGTGTTGGATTCAGTGATAAGATTGAAATATATAAAAAATAATTCTATGAAAATATAGTTGTCAATTGATTGTCATAAAAAGATCTTTATAATAAAAATATCACATTGAATTGTTCAACATTAATATAAATATTCCAAGGTATAAAATAGTAAAATACGATCCCAATATCATCTAAAAACAACAGTAAAAACCTTATTTAAAATTTTTGAAGTTACAAAACAAATTTATTTATGGCCGATGGCGGGAGATTGTAGAATAAAAAGAGATAGAACCATGAACCAGAGATCGAACCGTGCTGCAGAGCACGGTTCGAGTTTCGGTTAACCAACCCTGAAACAGCTGATTTATTACGTCATCAATTCATAAACCAACCAAAAACCAATATCAATCGAAAGCGGTTGGTCCATAAATGACGGACCAATTCATGAACCAACCAAGAACCAACATCATTCGAAATCGCTTAAAGTACCTACTATAGACGAAGTACTTCAATTCAAATTTCCAGCGTTGTATTGGCAGAACTAAAGTGGTTTATACAGTGATCGTGTGATCAGAGATAAATAATCATTGGAACTATTCCTCATCCATACAATTCGATCGGGATTTATATTTGCATTCGTGTTGTCATTCATTACAATATAGGTACTGCAATGACAGAACTGTGAAGCATTTAAAACAAAATGTTATATGTTCAACAATTGGATACCACTTAAATGAGGAGAATTTTTTTCGTGCGAATAACAATAGTACTAAAATTTTGTATATTTTGCGTAATTCATCGCCTGCTTGAAAAAATAGCAATGATTAGTTTATACAACGGTAGGTTTCACAAAGCGTAATCACCGGTAATCGGAGCTTGATCTAGCACCAAATAGATTTGACAGTTCAAAAATCAGAGAACCTGGCGTGGATCTCCGATCACCGGTGATTACGATTTGTGAAATTCACCGTGAGTATCATTTAGGCGAAACAAAGTTCACCGGGACAGCTAGTACTTAGTACTTCCTTAAAATATCATCAACCTATCGCTTTTCGTTTTCAAGATACAGAACGGAAACATAATTTTTCGCCCTCTTTGTATCGCGGTATCTCCCTAACGTTTGATTTTTCACCCGACATTTATGAAACAAACTACCCTTCATTTTGAACGAGGAATTACCACCTTAAATTGTTCGGACTTGTTTTGAATTACCCTGTATATTCAAAACGCTTTCTAAAGATCTTCAATACAAGGTTTCATACAGGGTGGCCTATCAGTGTGAGGAAGTGCAGTATCTCGCATATTATGAGGTATGATAAAATGTTTAAAAGTTTTCAAGCAAAAGTCAAAAGGTTCACTTTGTTGCATATTTCAAAAATATTTTGGAATATACAGTTTTCCTTCGGAGCGGAAAAATACAAATCATCATTTTTTCAAATGGAACCCCCTGAAAATTGTTTGGCCGTTGAATTGAGCAACATGTTTCACATTAGGAGGTAATTCCTTTAAAGTTTCATCCGTACCGTGATGTAGTTTATGAGACTAGTCAGACTAGTGGTTAGAGTGATTGGAATTTCCAAATTGCAACCTTATAACCCGCGTTCGAATCCCAACACTGTAATTCAATCGTCGAAAAAGTATGGTGCGTACGAGTCCAGACAGACCAAGTTTGGCAAAAACCGGTCCTTCTCAGGACCAACATCCTGAAGACCAAGACGGCAGGCGAATGCTTGCCGAAACGTCGGAAACAACAAACCGCATAGATAATGGAAACAACCCAAATAATTTTTCAACAGAAAAAATAATGTTTTTTTTTTATGAGAACTCTCAGTTGGCCGTTCAAACGCTCAACACCCTATAGTGTAGAAATAGATGCATAGAATTACCTGGTGTTGGCACTGATTAGATTTTGTTTAAGACTTTCTTGTCGATCGAAAATCAGAGATTTTGTCCTGCTTTTCATTTCTCCCGAAAGGTGTCGCGCTATTTGTCGTTGCCGCAGTAGCGCCACGACCGATAAATATTGCGGATTTATTCCGGAACTAGACCAAAATCTGAAATCTAGAATGCCGTTTTGATCTGCAAATTTTGGTCACGTTTTTTAGTAAGGAGTCGTTACACCAGGTATTCTATGCATCTATGTGTAGAAAAACCATTGGACAATTCCCAACAGAACATGATTAATAAAATATGGGTATTGACAAAATTAGAGCAAAACTTACGTAGTTCGTAAATAAGCAAAGCCATCCAAGGAAATTCATCCAAATCTGCTTCAGTTCCACCTAAAATTCTCCTTCCAAGATCATCCACTCCACACACACTCGTACTTGGCAATAAATTGCCTAGTGAGCGCGGAAGGACATCATCGGCCTCGTCTGAAATATCGAAAATAAAAAAAATTCGTTGATGATTATTTTCTGCTTCTATTCGAAATTGTTGTTGAGGTTTCCCAATCGAGACGATATACACGGTGAGTCTTTGACTTGTACATATATTTTAACTGTAGATTACTCTCATCAAACGGAACACTTTTTTCCTAAACCATTTTTCGAAATTTGGTTTCGTTTGAAAATCCATCAAAATGAACAATTTTATTTCCATATTTTGGGAACCGTTTTTTTCATATCAACTTAATTTTGATTGAGTGCTTACTTTTTTGATGCTGAATGTTCCTCAATCAACACTCATTCAATATTTCTCCTGGTATGAAAGTTACTGCGTAGTTGATTCATAAATCCACGCAAAATACTATAAAACTACTCGAAAAAGATGAACGGTTCATATTTTCGAACCAACCAATCATTTGAGAAAATAAAAATATTCCTATGTTTTCAATAAAACGCGTTGTTTTCCAGTTATTCCTAATTTTAAACGATGAAAAAAGACGAAAAAATCTTAATCTCAAGAAAAATCTGCATACTTTCCTGGATTTTGAATATCACCCTGTTTTGGCCATTTCCCTTCATACACCCGCGGTGCAACGTGTGTTGCCTGCCCATTTAATTTTGAAAATATTCGCGCACGAGTCGACAGAAGAACGTAAGCGGAGATAGTTAACAGATGTAAAGAAAGTCGATTACCTCGAGAGTAATATTCCGGTTAGAAAACAAATTAGTGAAATCACCTTCCCATTGTATCCAATCCAACCCCCTTACCCCCCTTAAGGTGATGTTCGACCAAGTGATTGTCGTCTACATTTATTGGTAAGTCGATTAACCATACAGTCTGCTATTCACATTTTTGCAAAACCCACCATTTGGTCCTAACGAACCGGGATGAATTTCACCTTTTGTCGTCGTTAGTTTGAAATTGTTTCGATTCATTCCAAATAAATTAGATATTGATTTACCAATATAGTGGATGTTAGTATAAAACGTTGTTGAACGAAATCCATAGTTATAATCATAACCACTACATATCCATTCCGAGTTGAATTTACCTTATCAGTTCATAAGTGACATTGATACGCCGCCATACCATCGCCCTTTTTGCTTGTGTGTACCTTTCGGTTTTTTTTGTTAGCCGTCGATACTAGTTCGATTTCCAGTCATGTCTAGGAGCCCGTCCGAATTGAAATTAGAAAGACTGGGTGCTAAACGTGAAAACCTATTTAGGAGGGCTCAATTGTGTTTTGATGCGGGAAATTCCCTTGAAACATCACCGAATGATCGCGCCAAACTTAAAGATTTCACTGTACGTTTCGGAAACTTCTCCAAAGTTGTTGAGGAATACCATAATATTTGCCAAGAAATAGTTATTCTTAAACAGGAATTGAAACCTGATGAAAGTATTGATTACGGCATTGTTGATGGATTTGAGGATTTATATAGTCATATTGAATATTTAGCGGCAAAATTCATAAAACAACGAGCTCCGTCGAATAGTCGAGCTTCGTCTTCCAATAGTAGTAACGATAAACCCAGAATTCGTATGCCTGCCATTGAATTGGTTAAATTTGATGGTGAAGATTTAATTATTTGGCCAGTTTTCCATGAGAATTTCAAACAACTTGTACATTCAAAAATTGAATTTTCGAAAGCTGAAAAACTTCAGTACCTCCTAGGGAGTCTTTCAGGAAAAGCTTTGAAAACATGTCACGCCTATGAATCCGTTCCTGATAATTATGACCTCATTTGGAAATTATTAGAAGAAACTTATAATGATAAGGCATCTCTTGCCAACCTTTACCTAGATCGCCTATTGAATTTTCGCCCTTTATCGAATAATCACCCTAATTGTCTCCAGACATTCTTGGAAAAATTTGATACAAATGTTACCGCTTTGAAACGACTAAATTTAACTGATTTGCAAGATTATATATTGACCTATATTGCTATGTCCAAACTCTCTCAAGAAACCATAAATGCATTTGAATTAGTGAGAGACAAGAAAGATTTGCCAAAATATGAACATCTCCAAACATTCGTTCGTCAACAGAGTAGAATTGCTGTTAAATTTGAAAGACCTCGACAAACTCAGAATCTCATTTCCTCCAAATCAGGTCAACCTTTTAAAAATACCAGATCCTTTTTCACTAAGGATCAGTCTTCCGAGATGAGCTGTTTAGCTTGTAACAAAGGAATGCATTTGTTGAAAGATTGTTGTCTTTTTAAAAATTGGAAATTTGAACAAAGATTTAAATTGATAAAAGATAAAAATTTGTGTTTGAACTGTTTTTCTAGCAAACATAGAGTAGTTTCTTGCCCATCCAGATTTAGTTGCACCATTTGTAGGATGAAACATCATTCACTTTTACACAAATATGAAACGCAAATTGATAGATTCGCTTCGAACTCTCTTTCTAGTGGAATCGAAAATAGCAACCCTCAACCATCTTTGAATGAGAATGAAAGTTCAAACCTGACTTTGTGCACCAATTTCGCTAAACAAGAATCAAAAATTGTTCTTTTGGGTACTCTTCTTGTTAAAGTGCATGATAAATGGAATAAGGAACAGCAAATTAGATTTTTATTGGACAGCGGGTCCATGTCCAATTTGCTTACATTCGATTGTTGTAAAAAACTAGGATTCACGTATTCAAAGATCAGTTCCAATATAATAGGTATCGGTGGCCATGTTAATTCACTGAAGGGCCGATCAACCCTTACAATTTGTTCGAATTTTAATCCTGAAGTTCGAATTCCTATCGAAGTACTTTTAGTCGATAAAGTAACTAGTAAATTACCCGAAATTTCTGTTGATACGAACTCATTTCACCACTTGAAAAATATTTCTTTAGCCGATCCTCTATTTCACACTCCGGGTGCGATTGACGGAATATTGGGAGCTTCGGTATTCGCCGAGATAATTGGATCTGATAAGATAACCGGTGCAGTAGATACTCCCACGGCTGTCCAAACTTCCTTTGGTTATGTGGTGACTGGACATGCGAATAAAATCAAGTTCGAAACCGATCCAATTCATTGTCATTTTGCGGCCATTGATTCAAACTTGGATAGATTAGTAGAAAAGATGTGGGAGTTAGAAGAATTTTCATCCCCCATTTTGACCAATGATGATGAAATTTGCGAAAATATATTTTTGGAAAATTTTAAAAGAGATGAAAATGGCCGATATAGTGTAGCATTACCTTTCAAGGATAATCCGTCAAACCTAGGTGATTCATTTTCACTTGCCAAAAGTAGATTGCTATCTTTAGAGAGAAAATTTCAACAGAATGATAGTCTTCGTGAATCCTATAGTATTATACTCAGAGATTATATTGATCAGGGTTTTCTGTCATTAGTTCCTTCCGAAAGGATTCATGTTACCTCATATTATATTCCCCATCATTGTATTTTTAAATCAGGTAGTCTGACCACCCCTTGCAGAATAGTTCATGATGCTAGTATGAAAACTGACAAAGGGGTGTCGTTGAATGATATTCTCCATACCGGTCCGAAATTACAAAACAATCCCGTTTCCATTTTGATGAATTTTAGGTTATTTTCAGTCGCAGTTGTTGCGGATTTAAAAAAAATGTTCCTACAGATAGGCGTGATAGATACTCATAGGGCATTTCAAAGAATTTTGTGGAGATTCGATACCGACCAACCTATTTCCGTGTATGAACTAACTCGTGTAACTTTTGGGATCAAACCATCTCCATATCTGAGTTTGCGCGTTGTCCGACAGTTGCTTCAGGATGAAGGAAAAAACTTTCCTGAAGCCGTTATACCTATTCTCAGAGATATGTATATGGATGACTTGATAAGTAGCTTCCCTGATTCAAATTCTGCTTTGAAAGCACATCACCAACTAGTTTCGTTGTTCCGTTCTGGTGGTTTCGAGATGGTTAAATGGATTTCCAATTCCCCAGAATTATTGTCAAATATTTCCGATGAGCTTAAAGCCCGACCTCTAGATTTAGATGAAAACCCTGTCAAGATTTTAGGATTATTTTGGCACCCCATAGAAGATCAGTTTCGTTATAAAATTGATGTGCAAGCTACCCCCTGTTCTAAACGAAATATGTTGTCTTTATTAGCAAGAATGTTCGATCCCATTGGTGGGATTTCTCCAATCACTTTATCGATCAAACTCTTGATTAAAAGGCTCTGGGAGTTGCATATCGACTGGGATCAGTCTCCTCCTCCAGAAATTGAAATTGAGTGGAATAAAATCCAAAATGATCTACCTTTGATTGAAAACCTGAGAATTCCTCGACATCTCTCAGTTACTCCTGAGTCATCCATGATGCTTATTGGGTTTGCTGATGCAAGCCAATCCGGTTATGCCGCAGTGACGTATGTACGTTCATCTAGTCGAGATGGAGTCACTACAACCTTTCTTCATTCGCAAGCCAGAGTTGCCCCCATGTCAAAGGTCACAATGCCCAGAATGGAACTTTGTGCTGCAGTCCTTTTATCAAAGCTTCTAGCCCATGTTAGAGATACAATTTCGCCCAGAAAAGGATTTGATAAAATCTTTGCTTTTTCTGATTCGCTCATAACTCTCCATTGGATCCACTCAGTCCCCAATAGATGGAAAACATTCATTTCCAACCGTATTTCCAAAATACATCAATTGTTGCCCCCCAAAAATTGGTATTTCGTTCCAGGACATCAAAATATCGCTGATCTCCCTTCGAGAGGTGCCACTCCTCAGGCATTCATGAATAATTCACGATGGATTTCCGGCCCATCTTGGTTGGTTTCTGATATCCCAGATTGGCCCATTCGAGTTGTGAAAGAAGTTGGAACTTTCGATCTCTCCGAGATTGAAAATGAAACGTCAACTTGCCTTGTCTCCGAACATATCACTCCCCCCTTGTATAATGCCATAGAATATTTTTCGTCTTGGTCGAAATTATTGCATTGTGTCGTTTATATTTTGAGATTTGTGAAAATTTTACCTCGCAATAAATCGTTCAAATGTTCTGATTTAGAAAGGGCAGAATTGACCTTAATTCGAGTCGTTCAAAACAATCATTTCCGCGAAGAATATAACAATTTAGAAAATAACAAATCAATCAAATCAAATATTTGTCGTTTGAACCCGTTTCTCAAAGATGGTATAATTAGGGTAGGCGGTAGATTGTCTAATTCAACTCTAGATTATGAACATCAACATCCAGTTTTATTACCCAAATCCGATCCACTAGTTATATTGTTGATAGATTATTATCACAAATTATATTGTCATGCTGGAGCACATTTGTTGCTCTCCCTTCTTCGTCGAAAATACTGGATTTTATCCGCAAGAAATCTGATTCGCCAGAGAATATGGAAGTGCAATCATTGTTTTAGAATTAATCCCAAATCAACATACCCAATCATGGCTGATTTACCAGCCGAACGAGTTAATCAAACCAAAGCATTTTCATGTACCGGTGTAGATTTCACAGGAGCATTCCATGTTACTATGGGTCGTAAAAGGGGCATACACAGCCAGAAGGCATATGTATGTTTGTTTGTTTGTCTTGCCACGAAGGCTGTCCACTTAGAATTGGCCTCTTCTTTATCCACGGATTGTTTCATTTCTGCATTCAAGAGGTTTTTAGCTCGTCGAGGTAACTGTTCGTGTTTGTTTTCAGACTGTGGAAGTAATTTTATTGGAGCAAAAACCAAATTTGATGAAATTGACCAACTTCTCCGATCTCAAAATTATATAGATAATTTTCAAAGAGAATTGAATATAAATAAAATAGTTTGGAAAAGAAATGCGCCACGCGCCAGTCACTTTGGAGGAATTTGGGAGGCGAATATAAAAAGCATGAAAGCTCATCTTACTCGTGTTATTGGCTTACAAATTTTAAGTTTCGAAGAGTTCTATACTGTTCTTACACAAGTGGAAGCCCTCCTGAATAGTCGTCCGTTGTGTAGTCTCAGTAATGATCCCGCTGATCCCATAGCTTTGACACCAGCCCATTTTTTGTACGGATCGCCATTGAATTCTTTACCCACTGAACATTCAGATGATGATAGTTTGAATGTTACAAATAGATATAAACTATTAGATAATATAGTCAAACAATATTGGAAAAGATGGCATTTAGAATATTTATCAACCTTACAAACGCGTCAGAAATGGAATACGGAAAGTAACCCCGTCAAAGAGGGAATGATCGTTGTTATTTTGCAGGAGAATATTCCCCCATTACAGTGGCCGTTAGGTAGGATTGAAAAGGTACACCCGGGCAAGGATGGCGTGGTACGCGTAGCCGTTGTGAAGACGAAAAATAGTTGCTATACTCGTCCTGTGGTCAAATTGTGTCCACTTCCCTGTCAATAGGGTCTAATTACAGTTTTTTTTTCTTTTTCGTCGTTTTTTTGGGGTGAATCACTTGATATTTTGAATCAAGATCCATATAATTTTGTTTTCGGTAGTATTGGTGCTTCTGGTATAGAAGATATTTTTGTTTTCGTTAATATAGTTTTATTGAATTATGAATTCAACTCGGGGCGGCAGGATGTTTTGGCCATTTCCCTTCATACACCCGCGGTGCAACGTGTGTTGCCTGCCCATTTAATTTTGAAGATAGTTAACAGATGTAAAGAAAGTCGATTACCTCGAGAGTAATATTCCGGTTAGAAAACAAATTAGTGAAATCACCTTCCCATTGTATCCAATCCAACCCCCTTACCCCCCTTAAGGTGATGTTCGACCAAGTGATTGTCGTCTACATTTATTGGTAAGTCGATTAACCATACAGTCTGCTATTCACATTTTTGCAAAACCCACCACACCCAAAAAATTATTGACTCCCTTATCGCACTACAAGTGAACAATGTTGTCAGGATATTTTTCAAGTCTGTCGAATTCTCACCTTCTAAAAACTTAAATCTCTATTATGGGAAAACATTTGATGTAGAAATAGGTAATAATGAAATCCCACAAATGTGTGAGATAAAATTGGTTTCTGAGGAACATGAAATTATACAGTTCATTCGCACAGTTTCTATTGAAAATTTATTGTAACCGGTCCATCCTTCGGTAAAATATTGAAAATAAATGTCAGTGAAATACAAAATTCAGATAAATGAATATATCGATGTCGATACAAACCACGTATGTTTCTATCTAAACAATGCATATAAGATAATTTGCAAAAATCCTAACTTAAACAATTGGGGAAAAACTGCACACAAAAAATATGCCAGTTTATGCACGGAAATTTTATAAACTCGACAATTACACGGTTTATGACATTAATTCACATAATGATCACGAGATCGAAGAAAAACACCCATATCTGATAAGTCTCGTCCTTGCTGTTTAATTGGGGAAATATTTTCTTGGCTTCAGGACTGTGGGGTGAATTATACACACTTCTTTAAATCGCCGACGTTTCGACCCTTTTTTGGATCTGTCGTAATATAAGATTGGTAACATTGATACTATTTGACCCAATCTCCAGACCTTCAGTTAAAATATATGTACAAGTCAAAGACCCCAAGAAACACCACAAATCGTATGGATACGATATGAAGGAACACTCTTTATGCTCCGAAGTTCAATATTTACTGTTGTATGTACAGTCGGGGAATAATAACTGTTGTAGGCGGTTGACAAACTGCTATTATACCATAAAATAAATGATTTTCTTACTCAAAAACATGTATGAAAGAACAAAAACTTGATAACTGTACCTGAAATGGTTGGTTTATCCTGGATTCCACTAGTTTCAGTAGGACAACAAACCTTTGGAATTTCTCCCTGAAAACCACAATGTGAACTTCTCAAAAAATCTATGTTTTTTTGCGGAATTGGCCGATTCTGCAAAAGAGCGTAGAGTGAAGGGCAATTCTTTATCAGCCGACATTCTCCGGGTAGTTCATCGGGTGTTTTACAGGTGTCATTTTCATCTGCAATTATCAACTACTGAGAAAGTGGAAGAGAAAAGGTAATGTGATGACAATTGAACACTGCTAATTCCACCTTGGTATAAAATAATTCTTGGGAGAAACAGTAGGTATATCTTATCTCATATCTCTTATAAAATAAAGTTTTTGGTAACACCATTTTTAACTCAACTTTGGTTATTACAAAATACATTAAAACTCTGAAGAATTCGATGAAAAATTTGTTTGGGAATTTATAGTAACATGGAAGGCTATTACCAGATCAAGAGGCGGGTAAACATTTCCAGTTGGCGGAACAGTGAATTTTTGCCGAAATGTCAGTTTCAATCGTGAGTTGTCCATTTTCATCTTTTCTTTTCATTTTTGAATCTTTGTTGACTTTCTGTTTGTATAATGAATATATTTGGCGGAAATAACTGAATCCCAATTGCCCATAATCAGTAAATGACATATCATTTTTGTGTTTCTGATATGTGTGGCAGCTCATGTCCATAGAAACATGGAAATCTCGCTGCTCCACCAACTGAGATTAACCCATTATTTTCAGCTGAGCAGCAAGGATAAGATGTCTGAAATAATGATGTAAGCACTGATTAGATTTTGTTTGGCTATAATTGAGAATATTATAAAAATTTCGTTCTTTCCACTTCAGGTGGCGCTATCCAAAAATTATGACTGAATTTTATAAATTGTTTCAAATATTCCAATTTATTCTGGTGAACGCTTAGTGTTAATAATCGGTAGTTTTTTAAGCAATAATTTGTGTTCATATTCTGTACATTTTGATTCATATCAGTTCTGAAGAAAGGTATAATATATGGCTTATATACTCCTGCTATTCACAGTCACGAAGCGAAGCCGAATTTTTGGTAAGGATTGAGTTGTATGCTTGCGTCAAAGAGGAACTTCTTGCATCAACTGAAAATTCGAAAATTGCGAGAAATGAAGAGGTTATATATATTCCGAAAGAAAACAAGAAAATAGATATCAAGGATAGAAATATGTTACTTAAATATTTTCAGTGCAATTCTAAAATATGAATAGGAGTCAAAAATGATATTCAGGGCTTGAAGTAAACGAAATAATGCGATTGAATCATGTGAGGTTATGATCGAAAGTATTCACATGAAGTCATGAATGATATAATACGTTTCTTGACATAATACTCTGTGTTAGAGACACAGAATTAGAAAATTATTTTTATTCTCAATATTGCCGCACAAGCGCAGATCTTCTGGAATTATTAGATATATGTTTTAGACATCTTAAACAAGGATAATATCATTCCAATATTCCGTTATAATGTTATAATTCTATGTGAAATGAGTTGCCTCCAACTCTGTGATGTGGACCAAAACGACTTAGGGTCGTAAAATCAATCACAGTTTAAACTGTATAACGGCTCTTCCAAGGGCGTCGCCAGCCTATGAGCTAGGGGAGGGGGGCAAAAAAAATCAGAATAGAAATAGTGAACTGATTTCCATAAATTATGCTATTATTTCATGAGTTTTTAAGGGATTTTTGAGCTCAAGGGGGTCGCAGCTGCCCTCCCTGCACCCCCCTGGCGACGCCCATGGGCTCTTAGTTAAATACGTACTTACTATGATCTTCATGTTGAAAGGACAACGTTGCTTATTCAACAGAAAAATGACTATAACCTAACATTTTCAAAATAAACAAGGTGAAATGTGTCAGAATTTCATAGCCAACCGGGAAACATTTCGCTCATTTACAATGCAAAATTGATATAACATCTCGTAGTCTCGTCTTTTCGAATATATTATTAACTAGCGACCCGCCCCGGCTTCGCACGGATGCAATGGCAATCCTTATAAACAACGGTAGTGCCGGCGCGCACCGTTAAAGGTGAATACAAACTATTCTGACGTGACGTGATTCCACGTCACGTCAGACACCCTCAGTGCTCCCATTGGCCTGATATGAACGTGAACGCACAGAACGATGTGTTGAATTTTTATATCACTCACATTTTGACGTTCACGTTCATATTAGGCCAATGGAAGCACTGATACACGTCTGAGGTGACGTGGAATCACGTCACGTCAGAATAGTCTGTATTCACCTTAAGTCCCTGCATTTTGAATCTGTAATATCTTAGATATCAATAGAATGATAAAATTCCTTGACAAATCTCAAATGTTTGCTTCTGCCCTTCTGCACGGTTTCAGATCAGGTCGCTGGGACTCTTAAATTTGTTGAACTTATGAAGTGTTTTCCAATTGGAATTGTTATTTTGAATGGCCGGCTATTTCAGTAGACTTTACTTTTTGCGCTGTCATTTTTTGACATTTGGCAAGTAGAAACTACGCCATTAATAAATGTGGAACGATGCACACTTCAACAACGCAGTGAAATTATTAAAATTCACTATAAAATAGGTGGAAATTTGGCAGGGACGGTTCGTAAAACTTGAAGATATTTGGGTCGTCGTGAAACACCTTGTCGACTCGCAATACCTACCTACAGGATTTGGCCGAAAATAGTGCTGCTGTAGCCGGTTGAAGAAAACCCAAGTTGGCCCATTACTCGTTTGGAATTAGGCATTCCTCGAACCTCATTACACCGTATTTTCCATAAAGATTTGTGTTTTGAGGTTTATAAAGTTAAGCACAAGAACTCGAGCCAGCCGATCATCAACAACGTTGTGTCTTTGCTGATTGGGTCCTTGAAACGCATGAAAATGAGCCGTAATTCCATCTGGAGTGATGGGGCCGATTTCCACCTCGGTGGCAAAATGGTGGCATCTGGGGCTCGGAAAATCCAAGAGTTATTACTGTAAAGCCCCTTTATCCTCAACTTGTGCCTATTGGGTGCGGTTTGTGGTCCAAGAATGAGGCTGAAGCGACAGTTACGGTGAATCGATTGCTCTATCGAGAGATGATTTTTATGGCCGGAATTGAATGGCATTGATCTAGGAAAGGTTTACTTTCAACAAGACGGTGCTACGTGCCACACAAGCAACGAAACCATTGATCTTGAAACGAGGAAAGTTTCCGGACTGTGTTATCTGTCAGAGAGGTGATCACAATTGGCCACCGAGATCATACACCTTGCGACTTCTTCCCTTGTGGCCATGTGAAATAAAAGGTCAACGCCAAGAGCCCAGCGTCAATTCTAGACCTCAAAGATGAAATTTTTGAGGCTATCAAGGACATAGGGCAGCAACTTTTCGATATGGTTACGGAAACTTTCATGAAAAGGTTATGGTTCTGTAGTTGTGGTGGTCATTCGGCTGATGTTGTTTTCCATTATTAACATTCAACAATTTTCTTTGACTGTCAAAATACCACCTATCTGAAGGGTGTACCAACCGATTGGGCCTGGAAGTAATTCCGTCTCTGATAGTCTGAAAGATTTTAAGTTTCACTCACATTAAACCTCTGGCAGGATTTATTATCCAACCACACATCAAAACTAGTGATGCGAATTTTGTAGATTTTCCATTTTCATACAACAAATATTTCGTCACCAGAATTCCTTCCACTGCTATCAAACAGAGAATCGCTTGAAGACATGGTTTGAAAGTACCAAAATTCTCGAGTTTTTACAAAGTACGAATTGACTGTTTGTTTTGTAAACAACTAGCAAGGTTACGTCAAAGTTTTTGGTTATGTATCATAGCTAAACTTTTGATAATCATTTCCAATTCAAGATGGATTAAAAAAGTACACTGAAGTTGTTTATGAAAACACCACGGACCAGTGTTGAACTTTCATGTTTGCATCCATGTTGACAAATGGAAAAGGCTTTCGAGTTTCAAAAATGAACACTGAGAATCAGTGAGAATCAACAACAATAGATCTCCACTCACTGACTGAATTTCATCAATGTTCAATATCAACCGGCTTTAGTGAACTTTCATTGGTTATTTTAGTCCGGCTCCAATGATATTTTTGTTCTAATTTTGAATTCAACGCGCTTTTCTCGAAACTCAACTCCTTGAAGCTATTCCCTAATAAGTTTTTTTCCAATACCACAAAGAAAAAAAATGATTTATAGGGGTACTTACCAGCCTCTAGGCCATAGAAGAGAAGAGTTATCACAATAAGAAGTAAGAAGTTCGTCGACTTCATGTCCACTACGTCAAATTTTATTGAGATATCGGAATTGTTTGGCAAGTTATCTTCGCGTGTTCCCGTTTGACTCAGAGCATCTCGACTGCCTTGAAATTTTATTGAAGGAGGAAAACCTATTCTTATATGCCTCTGTAAACTTGTGAACTGCAACGAATTAGCGGGATATATTATGGATTATCTCTAGTCTCTTGAGAAGTGGGAGACATTCATGAAGAAGAGATAAGAGTGATAGTTGTTATCATCCAACTGCGTTGAATTCGAAGAAAATTGTTCATCATGAAACAATGTTATTTTGCGGTTTAGAATAGAAATTGAACCTTCGGTATTCGTAGTTTTCAAGTGACTTTCAATACAAAATGTTTTCATTTGATATTGTTTCAAATATTTTAACGATGCAGTGTCATTCATTGAATTGGCTAAGAAACGATAAACTGTTAGGCTGTTCCTAAATTGGAGGTACAAACGAAAAAAGACATTCTTTTTATAATTCTGAGAAAAAAAATTCCAAAATTACTTCGTTAATTGTGTGAAAAAATTTCATAATAATCCAAAAAATGGATAGTGCGGGAGAAGAAAGCGTAGAACATTTTTCCGCAAGCGCCAAAGAATCTCTCTTAGGTACCCATTAAAAATCCTTTCGAAAATTTGTATGCGGCCTTTATTAAGTGGTGTGAATGGGAGAAAATTGCAAAATCACCAGAAGACAGTGACAGTTGAGTCCAATAAAATGGTGTCAAGTGTTTATCAGGCAGTCGAACATAAAATCCATTGAAGCATCCAGATTATTCTCGAGATTCGTGGTTATTTCGTCAAATTTTATCCGATAAAATTAGTAGGTAATAACTTGAAATGACGAGTTTTATTGAAAAAACATAAGAACACGTTTATTTTCTGAAATGATTGATTTTTTCGAAAAACAATGCCTTTGTTCTGAAACTTGGCTCATGACCCCTCACAAGGGTATCAACATCACCAGGATCCAAAAAAAAATACATAATTGTATGTTGAGTACAGACAGGGGGAAAATTGAACATGCCTTTGGTTCATGGAAGGAAAGGTGGAGACGAAAATAATTAAAAATTATTTTGAATAAATGAATTGAAATTACTGCTGGGTGTTAACTGTATGCACGATATTGTATGTCCTCAGTATACTTCGCTGACTGCGGCTTTCTGGAAATACCACAAAAACTAGTTTTCCCTACGGATTAACGCATTAATCTTGCTACAATTCTTGGAAAGTATCCACAGGGCGAGTCATTGACCTGTACATATATTCTAACTGTAGATTCCTTTCATCAAACGAAATACTTTTTTTCATACCATTTTCCAGAATTCGGTTTCGTTTGAATGATACAGGGTGTCGAAGATCCACGAAAAAAAAACACTTTCATTTCCATATCTTGGGAGTCGTTATTTCAAATGAATTCTGATGAGTTTTTACTCTGTTCATGAAACATATCCCTAAATCAAAACTTATTCAATATCTCTATCGTTACAAAAGTTTCAGCGTAGCTGACTCATTAATCCACGCAAAAATACTATAAAACTACTTAAAAAAGATATACGGTTCATATTTTCCCATTTCCATTCCTAAGTTTTTCAATAAAACGCGTTGTTTTCGAGTTATTACTCATTTCATTCAAAAAAATACCCAGAATTTCAAATATCACCGAATCGCAGAGACATCATTAACTCTGATCCCACTACAAGTTAACAATGTGGTGAGAATGTTTGTCGAATTTTCATTTGGAAATCACAGACCTACTAAGTATTAAAATCTCTATGATGGGAAAACGTTTGATGTAGAGATAAGTAATAATGAACTCCCACGAATCTGGGAGATGAAATTGAATTATGAGGAGAATGAAATTTCTCAGATATCCTGATGAAAGTTCACGTTACGCCACACAGATATTTTTCCATATTGAAACTGGTCCGTTCTTCAATAAAATATTAAAAATATATGAAAGAAATAAAGGAATAACGTCTGATGTACAGATATGTAATAATAAAATCCCACCAATGTGGGAGATAAAATTGAATTCTAAGAAGCACGAAATTAATCATTTTATAAGCACATTTTTCATTGAAAATTTATTGTTACCGGTCCTTCAGGAAAATATCTATCTAAAAACAATATCCTCTTGGAATTTTAATTCGACACTACACGGTTATTATTTTATCAATTCACTGAAAGTCTTCACACCACAATCATCACCTGTTTGCTTTATTCTCTGTGAATGAATAAATAAATCGAAGTCCATGGCGCAGGTTATCGCGTAAGCGTCGTTCATGGAATCACAGACTGGTGTGTGATGGAGACACAGAACAACGGTTTGTCTTGCGTGGCGACTACATCGCAGCGCACCGTTATAGGCGACTGAAATAAAGATCGTAGCGCTATATCGTCGATAATCAGAACTACTCGTTTGGCATTTCCAAAGAGCAACGCCTAGACGCCTGTAGCGAAGAGTTACCAAAACTATTGTACCCTTGCGATAGTTCATTCTTTAACGATAGGGGACGTACTGCTTCCTTGGTTTCGCCTATACCATTGTTTGATGAGAAAATCAGCAACCTGGCATTGTCTTCTCTAAAGTTCTGTGAAATATCATAGAAGATGGGTTAGGTCATTGACCACGAATCCTAGAAGGAAATTTTGCATAATACACATGCATAGTTTGAAATTTTTGCATCACTTTATTTTCATTCGAAGGAATATTTTAGTATAAGTAATTTTCGAAGTTTTGGTAAAAAACATACAAATGTTCATGGTTTGAAATCATCACATATTTTTTCAATAAATGGATGTTCGCAATGCTTTTGAGATAACATTTTTAGTGCAATTATTCAGGTAGCTTAATAAGAAGTTGAATCTTACGATTTTGGTTGGCCCCAGTTGAATAAGTCCATGCTCAAAGGTTCGTGGTTAATAGAGTAGTTGTTTCGTAGAAAAGTGACGTATCTCGGAATGAAATCGCTATATCCAGAATCCCGGAGGAAGACGACCATTGGATCACCAAGTTTACAAAGAGATGTGAGACATGCCTTAATAGGCATCGCTCTGTACTTTTGGAGACGTATACTTGCGACAGGTTAAAGATGTTATGGAACACTGAGAATGCCTCACTAATAGATGCATAGAAACTCTGGTGTAACTTCTTCTAATTAAAAATAGTAGAACAAATCGGCACTTCGGATTATGTAGATCAGGTCCTAGTTCTGGAAGTATCCGCAATATTTCACGGTCGTTGAGTTATTGCGTTAATGGAAAAATGACGTTCAACTGACTGCTTACTCACACCGAATTCATCGGCCAGCTTTCGTGTAGATTGTTTCGGATTCTCTTACATGGAGAGTACTTAATATAATATAATCTTTGTTAAAACAACATATCATCCAATAAATGAAAAATGTGTGAAAAATTGTCTTTCAAATTCCAACACTTTCGATTGAAAGCAAGAAATGTATCATATTCTTTTGGCTTTAATTTGAAAACCCCATATGTATTTATTTGGTCCATTGAATATTCCAAGAAAAATATTTCGTGCAATCGACGTGAAATTGAGTAGAGCTCAGTATAAGTTCTGTCTCTAGTCCTTATGTAGGCCACTCACGAGGACTTTTTACTGGACTCCGCATGAATGCTCCGAAAGAGTCTCCGTGTATGGTCGATCGAAACTTCCCTTCGGCGTCCGAAGCGTTCGGGAGTCCCGCTTGGAAGCTCGAGTCTCAAAATGCCTAGTGAGTGGCCGCGCTCAGTTTCGGCAGTCGATGACCGAAGATCAAAGCGTTTCGAGAGTCTCAACTGAATGCTAGACTCGAAGCCGGCTTTCGAAGCGGACTCGGAAGCTTGCATGGATGCGACATGGGTGGTGAATTTTACGATGCTCGAAGGCCCCGTTGGGTGCCTGAGAAGTCGAGCGTCCAAGTCCAAAGTCCAAGTCCAAAATGCTCGAAGTCTTCGTGAGTGGCCCGCATAAAGGCCTCGATACTTTCGGCTTAGTTAACCTGATGAAAAGTGGAAAAATAAAAAGAACAAACTGGTACAAAAACATTTATTTACTATGGCTTCAGATTACTAACGATCCAACTAACATATTTAGACACCCGTGTATAAACACCAGGCCACCCCTCCATTCCACAGGGCGAAGGTCCAAATGAAACAACTCCGGCGGCATACCAATTAACTTCACCATCCTTGTCTGTAGATATGGTCATCAAAGGGCCACCGCTGTCACCTCGACAGGAATCTTTTCCTTTCTCTCCTCCAGCACATAGCTGGCTATCCCCTAGAGTTACTCTTGCAGCGCTGTATATCGAATTACAGGTGTCGTGCGGTTGTACAGGTACCTTAATTAGAAAATTCAAAATGAGTGAAATATGAAAACGAATGTTTACGTGTTGGGAAAAATTTGGTGGATAGAAGAAAAAAAACATAATAAATAAATAGTGAAAAGATCAAGTAAATCAATATAGCTCGCTTGAATTACCGAACATGACGTAAAAAATATACATATGGGAAGAACACTTCATGGGTTTGCATCGTCCACTTGGAGAGCAGGACGATAATTGTTACAATGAAGATGCGGAAAATACAGGGGCACCAGAGATCACGATCCAGGTAGTGAAAGAAGCAATGGAGAAACTGAAGAATCGTAAATCCCCAGGTCCAGACGAAATACCAAATGAACTTCTTAAATATGGAGGACCCCAACTAGACAACGAACTGAGAGCTCTCTTCAACAAAATACTCAACCTAGGAAAGGTTCCTGAGGAATGGAAGAAAACTGCAACAATACCAATATTCAAGAAGGGAGACAAAAAGAAACCCGAAAACTATAGAGGAATCACCTTTCTGAATTTTACCATGAAGCTATTCACAAAGATTCTGACGGATATGATACAGGAGTACACGAACATCTCCGAGGAGCAGCAAGGATTTAGATAAAACCGATCAACTATAGACGCAATATATATAGTCTGACCGCTATAGTGGAAAAGTCTATAGAATACAACAAGCCTATGTACATGTGTTGCATAGATCTGACGAAGGCATTTGATTGTGTTCAGCTGAAGGATATCACTCGCATCCTAAAGAATAAACATGTCCCCGGTGATATCGTGAAGATTATAAAGGAACTGAATCACGAAACATCCACTAGAATAGTGACGAAGAACGGTTTCACAAAAGAAATACCAACACTGACAGAAATAAGGCAGGGGGATTCCTTGAGTCCCCAATTATTTAACATGATAATGGACGACATAATAAAAGAACTGAAGAAGACAACAAGGGGTTACAAACTAACAACCGGTGAGATAGAGGTAATCAGCTACGCCGACGATGCGGTAATTGTGGCCGAGAGCGAGGACGATCTGCAGAGGCTCCTACTTAAGTTCTACACAAAGGCCAAAACACTGAACATGGAAATATCTGCTACAAAAACAAAATCACTCGTTGTATCAAAAGAACCAATCAGATGCAAACTTCTGGTGGAGGATCGACCAATTGAACAGGTGATGACGGTTACATACTTGGGCGTACAAATAACATATAATCAGGACAGAACCAAGGAAGTTAAAGACCAAGCAAACAAGGCGGCAAGGATATCAGGTGCTCTGCGAGATATTGTGTGGAACAACAAACACATGCCCAAAGAATCTAAAACCAGAATTTATAAGACCATTGTGAGACCAATAATGACCTAAGGCATAGAAACGAGAGCTGACACTAAAGTGACGAAGAAAGCACTACGAACTGCCGAGATGAAAGTACTCAGAAATATTCTAGGCTTCACATTACGGGACAGAAGGAGAAATGAAGAAGTCCGCAACGAATGTGAAATTCCAGATATAGTTCGATGGGGCCGAAATAAGAGAAGAGCATGGAATGCCCATGTGAAAAGGATGGAAGAGAGTAGAATTGCGAAGTTTGTAAGAGACGGAACACCAGGAACACGACGACCGTTGGGTAGACCGCCGAAACGATGGTGAGACTCATGGACGTCGATCTCGCAGGAGGCATAACTATTGGAAAATACAAGCCACAGGTTTACAATATGAAGAAGAAGAAGAGAAATTAAAAGCAGAAAAATAATACGTCATACAATCTCAATTACTGACTGACTGAAAAAGAACAAAATTCGTACTGCATCTCAGTTCGTATTTAGGAATGCGAGATATTTCCAGGATGCTTTCTCGCTATTGACGTCAAACATCTACAAATACTCTTAGACCGTACAGAAAGGAGACACAGCATCTCATTCACAAATTCGAGAATTGGCAGAGCCAAATTTGAGTCAATATTCAATGAGTGGGACGAAGTTAGCCTAGCCCTAAAGGATAGCCATACCAAGTGATACTACCGTGGCAACATTGCAGAATCTTACTTTGAAAGGTACCAGTGGCGTAGTCTTATCGGTATTGATGAATGGAATTAAATTTACGAATTCATAACTGACCTAATAAAAATGTGGAATTATTTTGTCTTATGAATATTTTCGAATATTCGGAAAGAATTAGGTGTGAAAAATAGTGAACAAAGTAGTCGATATAAACTCCGATCTGGCAACCCTACCGGGATTCCAGCTGGGAGTTTGAAATGTCGGGCTGAGAGGCCGGCATCTAGAATTCCCGAAAAAGATGCCTCGTGAGTTTCATTCAGCAGTAAAGTAGATTTTGGATGTACCTATGCGTCAAAATGTTATTGAATACAAAGAGTGAAGAGAAATCGTATTATTATTCAAAGTTATGGTGGCCATGTCTCGAGAAATATATTGTTTTTATCGGGCGCATACCTGGAGTTTCAACTTAACGTTGCTTTCGGATGAGTTCTCAGTTTTACCCCAGCCTGCAACGGTCAACCTATTACCGTTGTAAGTTTTTGATTTCTCTTCTTCCGCTAAAGGTAGACAAATGGGCTTGATATAATCTGAAAAAAAAATGTTAAAATTAATTTTAACAGCTTTGATTTTCCCTGGAAAATTCCAAAATATATGTATCGTCGAACCTTACATAAAGGAACTCTGCAAAAGAATGAACTCAGGTCTTCAAAAAGACCTAGGTAAACATTTATCTTGTCAATTAATTAGCTGACATTCTAAAAACTACAATCAGTGTTGAAGGAATTTCATCAGTTTATTCTTGAGATCAACAGAAACCCTTTTGTCGTTTTCCATTTTCCGAACAAATAGGAATGAAAATCAACACATATTCAAAAGGAGTTGGAATCATGAGTTTATTGAAAATGAAGGATCCAATGAAGAGAATTTTCATCTGAGTAAATGAGGAGAATATTACATTTTGAATTTACTGCTAATTAGATATCAGCACCAGTATTTCTTAATAGTTGGTAAATAAAAGCGCGATTTTTTTTAAGTCAGAGATCCAGTCTGTAGATGGGTATGGCGATACGGTAGAGCGGTGTGGCTTTGCCAACGAAGGTGAGTTTGCCAAACTACCTTATGTTTTATGTTTCATTTCATTTTGGTAAAGTCGGTAACTTCTCAACGACAGCACGAATCGGAACCTAAAGCCGGCCATAGACATCGTTATTTTTCATCCGTTTATAACGCCGCGATACGAACCGTCTCGGCAAAAGCGCCAAAAACCGATGTGTGTGGCGAAGAACCGTCGGTACGCATCGTCGGTAGAAATATCTGCCGATGCTTGATTTTTGTCACGACGTTTCATCGGTTGTCGTGCCATACCGACTGTGTGTGGGGGATTTCGTCGAGAATCGGCGGTTATTTTCCATTAGCGTAGTACAAATCCCATATTGACCGTTTCTTTATTTCTTTTTTATTCAGCACCGTAACCGCGGCCGCCACTGCTAAGAGATGTTTCCTCTTCATGACGTGCTAATTCGTGATCGACAGCAAAATAACTGGTAGAATTTACCGAAGTGTGTGGGCAAAACAGTTCTGCGATATAACTCGGCGGTTCGAATCGTGGCGAGGAAAACGGATGAAAAATAACGATGTCTATGGCCGGCTTAAGAGACACTATATCGCCACATTGTTTCAACAGTCGCAGTCCTTTTGCTTGGATTGAAGGGTGTGCTATGCTGTGTTGTGTGAGCAGGTAAGTTTTAACGTGTTTATAAATGCGAAATACTAAGGGTTGTGTAGAAAACATGAAAAATGGTACATCAAAATACATTTAGCAGCTTATTTCACATGTATTTAGAGTCGCGTAAAAAAACTGAGAGCATTTGGTTGGGCGAGTCTCGAAATTTCAGGAAATTATTCTATTGTTTGCAGATTTATGCAGACAAACCATCTACGTCTGGAAGAGAAAAATGGAAGCGATTTTTTCGTAGGCGGATGAATTATTGAATGGAAGCAACAGTTCTGCGGTTTTGGAAAATGAATTATTATTATTATATATTGTCCATTTACAAAGAGACTGATTTTATGTATTTTATGAAGAATAATAGATTTTATTTTCTTATAATTTATTGTTTCATTCGCGAGTAGTACCTAGCTAACTAACCTTCAAAAAAGTTGAAGAAAAACGTTCTCGTGGCAAAAATAACACCTGCACTTGACTAAATTGCCAACAAACGCATTTTAATGCAAGTGGCAAATTCGCACCGATGTGCGGGTGACTTTGCCGAATTTTTAAAATGGAAAAAAAAATTGATGCGCACTTTTTCTTCCGTTTCTAATAACCGCAATCGATAGCTAGATTGTTGAAATTAAACATAATTCAAACACAACTCATTTTACAAAAAAAGAGAAATTTACATCAAGAATACTCTAAAAAGTGGTGCAAAGTCACACCGCTCTGCGGTACTACACAATATAAGGTATCCAAAACACCGTCCGGAAACTATTTCCGTAAATGATCAATGGTTTCGTTGCTTGTGTGGCACGGAGCGCCGTATTGTTGAAAGTAAACGTTTTTCAAATGAATACCATCCAATGCCGGCCATAAAACAATCATTAATCATCTCTCGATAGCGCAATCCATTCACCGTAACTGAAGCTACAGTCTCATTACTCTTATTCATGAGAAAGTTAGGTCTACTAACTTCTCCGGACCATAAACTGCAACAAACAGTCACACGTTGACGACAGAGAGGCTTTTCAACAAGAACTCTTGGGTTTTCCGAGCCCCAGATGGGACAATTTTGCTCGTTGCCGAAGTCACCGAGGTGGAAATGGGACTCATCACTCAAAATGATTTTTCCATGGAATTCCGGGTCAGTTTCATGCAAAATATGGTGTAAAAACGGTTCTGGAATGCCTTATTCCAAAGAACGACGAGGAATAAAAGAGTATTTTTTTTCGAATATTACACCCCAGTATTGCTCAAAAGGGCTTGAAATCCTCATTCCAAAAATTTAACGCACCCGATATCTTTCGGTGTGAAACAAAATACGAATGTTTACCCATGTTCAATAGTGAATGTCAAATTCTTATTCAGATTGCAGAGAAGACGTTGACCAATTAAACTGGAACGATGGGAGCGATTAGGAAGGAAAAGAAAAAAGTCTCATAATAAAATTACTTGTCATACTCACTAGTGAATTTCACATCCCTGATGAGTCTCAACAGAGCGATATCGTGAAACTGGTTTGTATCAGTTGGATTATATTTTTCATGTGCAATCCTTTCTTCAACTGGAATATTGACTGTGGGCTCACTACATTCAGTGGTGAAACCATTATTTATACAGTCTCTGTCTGTTTCAGTGTCATATTCTCCCAAACGAACACTCACCCTGAAACATTGATCATAATAATGTAGTATTCGAAAATATCTTGGCAATCAATTCACACAAACTCAACACCAATTACACTTGTAAAACCTATTGAAAAAACCTTAAAAAGTAGACTAGTTTTATAAGTAGGGTTTAGCATGCGCTGTAGTGCTTTAGCTATACCTACCATTATTTTTCTATCTACATTCTCAAAATTGGGAACAGTTGTCAAAATCGATCTCTGTGGTCGAGAATCGAATCGCGTAGAAAACGTCAAAAATTCACGGCCTCAGGAGCTTCCCTATCATAAATGTAGGCAAGTGATCTGTGAGGATCTCAAGTGCTTTTGTTGGTCACTTTCCCACAGCTCAGGTGGGAGACCTTGTACCTCATCGAGTATTTTCTTCGCAATTATCCGACCTCCTTTAGCAAACCAGTAGGTAGTGGTAGTTATTGTTCTCATATCATGATATACATCTTTCGTATTTTATTGTTTCAGCCCTAAGTTTATTGGATAGACGCACGACATTAGACTCGCTTACTGTTCAGGGTTTTTCCCAGATAAGTGAGCCCAAATTGGGTTCATCTCAATGAGCTCTACCTCTTGTTGAAAAAGAAGGCTCACCCTATATGATTACAATTCATTCAAAGTTATAAAGCTTGGTTCCTTTAATATTATTTCTTTGAAGAAAGCCTATTCTGGAGAGTTAAGAGAACTGACCTTTATCTATTACCGCAGATAACAGCGATAATTGTGGAACTGGAGAAAGAAGCAACAGAATTTGGTGAGCGAAGATAAAAAATGGTTTGCTTAGCTGAAACATTTATTGAGAAATATGAAGGTATTCAGCAGTAATGAAAAATCTCAAGAAGCTTCAGAATGTTAATGAATTAATGAGACTACATATTTTACACCGATTACTGCATGAAATGCTAATATTTCCTCCGAAGTTCAGTCGAATGGAAAAACCCAGAGAATATAATAATTATCGTAATTAATTAACTTACAGTTTCCATGTTTTCGGTAGATCCTTGCCTTTGAGACAATGGGAAGCGGTTAAGACGTATCTCTTACTGATTAGAACGCCGCCACAATAAAATCCTCTTTGACGATTCGCTGAAATAGGATATTCACATCAATGCATCATAACAATTATTCCAAAAAATTAAAATGCATAATCCCAGTCTACGAAGTCGAACGAACACACCTCATTTAAAATTCTTCGCAAATTTCGAGGTACGTAAATCCATATCAAGGATGGAAAATACACAGTTTATTCGTACAGAGTGTAACATCCAAATAGAATAAATTCGATAACGAATAAATGGGGGCGTGTTGGGAAAAACGCTCGGACACGTCGATTTGTAATTTTAAATGCGCATATTTTTCAAGATAATAATATTATATAGGGTGTTCCATGTGACCGTGGCCAATACCAACTTTCTTATTTCAAATGCAACCTCCTGTATATTATTTATTTTTTGGATTCTTTAGAGAATTCTAGACACAATTCATGCACAATGTCCTATACCTATCTTTAACTATTTCGGAAGTATTGTGTTTTCAGATTTATTGCAAAAATCAACGTTTTAAATAAAAATTATGTTATTTCACAAATTCGGTACATTACACAAAACCTCATAAGTAATACTGATTATTTCTCAATTATTGAAAAAAAAAAACATTAATCTCAATGTAGGAAATGTTCACTGCAGGGATGCATCTTACTTTCCTTAAATATTCGAAATATTGATGTGTGGCTGACTGTGAACAGCGGGGCTACTTTTCGAACAGAATTGTGTAGTCTTTCTTGAAACTCAAGCATAATATCCAATTTCGTATCATCACTTACTGCATTGGCATTTTATTTGTCTTACATGACCAATCTCTCGAAACTGCTTTTCTATTTTGCTAATTGTTCCTTGGGATATAGGCGGCAAATTTGGAAATTTTTCGTGAAATAAGCGAGAAACTTCAATTTGTGTCCGTGTGTAATCTCCATAACTAATCATTTGAAGAATGGTTATTTTGTGCATTTCTGTCAAATGAACAATTTTTCTAATATTATTACCTACAGTTATCGAAATTCAAAAGACAATAGCACTTACACTGATCACTTATTGTCATGCAAACAGACAACGTGTTACTAAGGCTATGAGAATAAACAAATCTGTTTTTGTTTTTTTTTAATTTCTTCTCAGTAATGGTTTTTGCTTACTTTCTTCATATCAAGAGGTTAATAGGAAATAAGTATTGAGTGTAATGTATCGAATTTGTGAAATAAAATAATTTTCATTCAAAATGTTAATTTTTGTAAAAACTCTGAAAACACTTCCGAAAAAGTTGAAGATAGTCATAATAATAATAATGAATTTTATTCTCTACATAAAGATATAGGAAAACGTCAATTCACAAAATGTATAACACAAACAAGTTTGTTGGTACACAAATAATTAAAGAATAGATACACATTCATGAAAAAACTATACAAAAATGTCACAGTTTAAAGACTCCTGGATGCTATATAAAGCAGTTCTCTTCAAAGCTTTTTTCATCTCCACTCCAAAACGTCTCCCATCCATCATCTCGTAGGTATCCGGGACGATATTGTAAGACACTGCGCCCCAGTGGTCTAGGAATTGCTGGGATGAGGCCAACCGATGATAGGGTATTTCTAAAGCTGTTTTAGTTCTTGTCTGATATGTGTGTCACTGTGACTGTTCATATTCTTCGGAAACTGTTCTATATTCTGATGTACATATTTCAAACAAGAGAAAAAGTACATACTGGGTACTGTTAGGATTCCCTCAGACGCAAAGGATGTTCTGCCGCTTTCTCTGCTCCCAAGGCCGCAAATGGTCCTTATTGCTCTCTTCTGCAGCCTCAGCACTCTGGGCGCTTCCGAAGTTCCTCCCCAAAATTGAATTGCAAATGAGGCCACTGAATGGAAGTTTGCAAAATAGGCTAATTTAGCTGCCTCATCCGAAGCACACATCTTGATTCTTCGTATTGAATATACTGCTGCCGACAATTTCTTCAGTAAATGATCGATGTTTGTCTTCCATCCTAATTGGTTTTCTATATGCACTCCTAATAATTTAATTGATGTCGTATTGGGTGCAGTATGTGAAAGTAACAGGTGTTGTGTTTTGGAGGTATTCACTTTCAATTTATTAGCTTGGAACCATTCATTTATTTGATTCATTACAATTTGACTTTTGACACGTACCTCTTCAGTGTTTCTGCCCTTTACTATGACTGAAGTGTCATCAGCGTATAAAGTTGCTCCATAAGATTCTATGCTGCATGGGACATCGTTTATAAAAATGAGGAACAACATCGGGCCCAGTACAGAGCTCTGGGGCACCCCCTTTCCTATGGTTCTTGTGGTTGACCTCTGATTTTTCCATGTAACTAACTGCTCCCTATCCGTCAAATAAGAAGCAATCAGATCCAGCGACACTCCTCTCACACCATAGTACCGCAGCTTTTCTATCAAAATATCATTATCGACAGTGTCAAGTGCTTTAGTGAGGTCCAGGTCCAGGCATATCAATTCAACCATATTATGGTTATCCCAAGCAGTGGTTGTTTTCTCAAGCACATCCCAAATTGCAGTTACAACTGATCTTCCTTCTATATAGCCATGTAGATGTGGTGAAAAAATATCGTTTTTTTGAAAGAAACTGACCAATCTTTTTTTATTATTACCTCAAATACCTTAGATAGTGAAGGTAATATTGATATTGGTCTATAATTCTATAATTGATTTGCATCTCCACTTTTGAAAATGGGGACTACCCTGGATCTTTTCAATTTCTTTGGAAAAACCCCTTCTTCCATGCATTTATTTATGAGAGTGGCTAGGGGAACATATATTTTTCTACAACCGGGCCTAACTAACTACTTTCCCGCATTGTTTTCGATTCGGAAAGTGTCACTTTCCCGCCCTAGTGCGGGAAAGTAAATATGTGTTGAATTTGGGTATAATAATACCTTTTACATGAAATCTCTCAATCGACTTACTTATATATTTAGTTGAATATTTCATATCATGCAGTTTCATCCATGTCAAACTAATTATTAATGCCGGTTTCCGTTTGAAAATTATTGCATTTTCAAAGAGAACTTGACATCCTTCAAAAATTATGACTGGCATACATAGATCTGTGTATTTATTTCTATGTCATGGTCTATGATTTTCCATAGAATCCCAAACTCCTTAATCAATGTGTCAAATCGAATATTCGACAAAGTTGTGTAGAAGTTTTTCTTCATTTTATGATACGGTTGTAGAAAAAACATTGTTCCTATCTTGAGCGGAAAGTACTTTCCCGCACTCGATTGCTTGCCCGAACTCCGCTCCGCGTCGTTCGGGCAACGGCAATCTAGTGCGGGAAAGTACAACTTTCCGCCCTTGATAGGAAAATAACTATTCCCTCCTTATCTCCTTCAAAATCTTTGTCGAGAACTCGTCTACATCTTTGGTCTCTCTGGATTTAAGTTCTCCTATGACATTTCCTATTTTCGCAGGTACAGTAGGATGAAAAAAGCATGATCCGGTGCTACGCAGCTTAACATTATGCACATACTCCTGTGCCGACCTAACCGCTGGCGACAAATCGCGGGCAATCGTTTCCCCCAAATCACAAAAATATTCATTCAGATCCTGTGCATTAGGACATTGTACATGAATTATGTCTAGAATTTTCTGAAGAATCCAAAAAATAAATAATATTTATTTTTGCATTTGAAATAAGAATGTTGGTATTGGCCACGGTCGCATGGAACACCCAATATAATATTATATTCTTGAAAAATATGCGCATTTAAAATTACAAATCGACATGTCCGAGCGTTTTTCCTAACACCCCCTCATTTATACGTTATCGAATTTATTCCATTTGGCTGTTACATTCTGTAGATTGTAAACAAATTATTTCCCTCGTTAATTTTTGCCGAATTCCGAGAAAAAAGCAGTTTCAAAATCATCAATTTTTCATGCGAAAAAGAATTGTTACGGTCGAGCAATCTTGATATAATACAGGGTGTCCCAGTGGCGCAACCAAGGGGGGGGGGGGGCTTTGGGGCTGCAGCCCCATCAAAGACCCAAAGATACCAACATTTTCAGTTTTTCTCAGTTCATTTTCAAACGTCAAACATGATCAAACACCCTTCTTTTGGTTGATTTTAAACTCTGTCATTTTTGGAGTATTCCATATTCACTTTCCCAATACATAATACACAAAAGACGGTTGTCTGAGTCTGGCCATTACTCTGAAATGGAGTGGAGCTCCATCTTGCCGAAAATGCATTCTTGCATGTCCGTACCTTCGAGTAATACAGGAAGATGATATTGGAGGTAGTCTGAGTAAAGATCAGTGCCGTAAGCCGTCTTGGATTTTTATAAACGCCACACCATACGTACGGACATTGCAGGAATGCATTCTCAGCATGATGGAGCTCCACCCCATCTCAGCGTAATGATCAGACAATTTTTAGATCAGAACTTTCGAAATATGTGGATTGGCAGAGGTGGACCGCATGCCTGGCCTTCTGGATCACTAGATTTCAATCCTGTTAATGATTTCATTTGAGGTTATTTGAAATCATGAAAAAGGAGGATAATGTCCCTAAGTTGGAACAAACTAAAATACATAACAGAATTGGACTAGTAGAGATCTAGTTTCCGAAGCACACCACCAGGTGGCACCACCACAGGAAGACAATGCATTACCGGTTTCTGGCTTGTTGGCCGTCATCAGATGCATGTAGTCTTATCCTGAGATGAATGCCAACTGTTCTGTTAGTTATTTGAAATTTTCAGTATATTCATCTGAAATAGAAAGTGAGGAGATCCTCAAGCAACGTATCGGAGTCGCTTGCAATAAAATACGTAATAATCCAGACATGATAAAAAAAGTATCAGACATATTTTGAAGAGGGCAAGAGTGTGTATTGAGCAAAATGGTGGTACTTTCGAGCACCTTCTGTAATTCATGTTATGTTTTTATGTTTCTTTATTTATTTATTCATCTTTGTTGACTTCAAATAAATTTTTCTCAATCAATAATGTTTTTCCGGAAATAACTTGAAATGATTCCTCAGAATATTATGAAAGTCGAATGTGCAATTAGTGGGACAAAAAAAATCAATTTGATCACGATCCTTCTGAGAATTAGTGAAATTCCAATATTGAATTGGATCTTTCCCTGGAGCTTTCTTTGAGCAAAGTGACGTGCGGGACAATGAAATCGACTGAATCTCATTGAAAATTTACTGCTCTCTTCAAATATCTCAATCAAATCCCAAAATTTTGATATACAGGGTGTTGAATCTCAGCTTGGTAGAAGTCCCATATTTTTCGAATACGGATCTTGAATTTTTGGGAAATTCAAATCGATCGATATGTGGAAGTAGATCATACGTTATGAGAAATTTGAATTTTTTGTGAAAACATATATAAACCATCCTCTATCTCTGTTATGGATCTGATTGGACCTATCATATATCAGTTTTTTGGGCTTGTCTAGGGTAGCTCTAGCTCAGGTTACCGTATTTTCATTTACCAATGAAACTCCCTGTATATAGCAAGAACAATTCTTTAGTTCAGTTCAGCTCCCCCCATAACTAAATCCTGGGTGCGCCACTGGGGTGTCCCAAGTTCGAGTGCCTATCAGACGTTTCTGGAGAACTGGACCTGTTTGAAATCTACAAATTGTGATTATGATATTGTTCGAAATTCTTTACCGAGTTTAAATATGTTTGGAGCCTGAGCACTCTCGGATACAGGGAGTGAAAATAAATTTGTTTCAATTTTTGTCGAATTTTTCGTTTCTGATTTGATCGAGTATTCAATGCTGAATTTACTTCTGTTAATACCATTGAATTCATTCAAGTGAGTTTCAAAATATTGAAAAAAAAAAACCGGAAAAAAGTCATAGTCAGTATTATGTTGATTTTCCCTATTCTGAACATTCCGAGTGTAAACCGTTCTAATAACGTTAAAGGAAAAGAATGTGGAAAGGTCATGGATCTTTTGAATTTCATGAATATCATCACAGGATGTTCCAAATTTTGTGTCGAAAACTGGCCATAACTGTTTTCCAAATAAAGACCCTATTTTTATGATTGCGTTGAATTCTGCGAAGAAAAAATAATGATAGTACTTTAAGACGCTTAGCTCCTAAATTCAGTAATTTCTGAGTTTTGAAGTGAGCATCACGTCCTTGGTTATACATGTTCAACGTTTTTTAACAGGAGTTAGGACTAGTGGTGAAGAAGACTAGGTTGAACTAATTGCCGACGTTTCGTCCGTTTATCCGAAATTTTTCAAGGCAACAAAAGTACATAAAAAAAATCATCATTATAGCACAACGCGAACAACTAGTTGTTCAACCTAGTCTTCTTCACCACTAGTCCTAACTCCTGTTAAAAAACGTCAAACATTTCTGAGTTATTTCGAATTTTCTGAATATATGTTGTACGTATACTCCATTCACTTTTATACAGTATCTCTGTTGGCCATGACATCCTGATTTATTTGACCATGTATATTTTGATAACGTTAGGTTATAGTCATTTTTCTGTCAAATCATCGGATGAAGCTGAGCCCACTCCGTCCAATATTTTCGAAGCGCATTTTTATTTTACCAAATCTGAGTTTTCATGAAATTGGCTTGAGATAGAAGGATACTGTTCTTAATAAAATTCATGAATCTTATATGTACTTGGATCATCTATCACCGGATGAGGCTGAGTCCACCCTGTCCAATATTTTCGAAGTGAATTTTAATTTTACCAAATCTGAGTTTTCATGAAATTGGCTTCAGACAGAAGGATTCTATTTTCACTAAAATTCAGGAATCTTATATGTACTTGGAGTAACAATCATCCGATGGGCGATGAAACTGAGTCCACCCTGTCCAATATTTTCGAAGTGAATTTTTATTTTACCAAAACTGAGTTTTCTGGAAATTGACTTAAGATAGAAGGATTCTGTTTTTACTAAAATTCAGGAATCTTATATGTATTTGGATTAACAATCATCCGATGAAACTGAGTCCACCCTGTCCAATATTTTCGAAGTGAATGTTATATGTACTTGGAGTAACAATCATCCGATGAAACTTTCATCGGATGAGGCTGAGTCCACCCTGTGCAATATTTTCGAAGTGAATTTTAATTTTACCAAATCCGAGTTTTATGGAAATTGGCTTAATATAGAAGCATTCTGTTTATACTAAAATTCATGAATCTTATATGTACTTGGATCAACGTTGTCCTCTCTACATAGAGGCCGTAGTGATTACGTATTTATGAAAATGTTTATTTACCTTGGGAAAATAATAAATTCGAGAAAATAATTATGTGGATTCAATAATTCCGAATAACTGGCGAATGTTGAAAAAACTTTTTTTTCTGTTAATGCTGGAAATATTTCACGTATATAATAGTTATAATAGTGATATGGTTGCCATAAGGAAAATGCGGGGTCCTTTACTTCAATGGTTGCTATGGTTTCATAAGAATATTCATCGAATCTGTTCAGAAATTACTGAACTGTTGAGCAAGATCAGTGAATATGGAGCAGGTTCTAGCGTTGTTAGATTTTTCACATAATCAGGGCTATTCACTGAGCAAATGTAAATTGTCGTTATGTTCAAGATCAGTTGTTAAGCACGACATTGGTATTCACTATTTGAGTGAGTTGCTATAAAAGTTGCTATGTATAACAACAAGTGGCTATGAGTACTGGTTCGCTAGCAACAGCTTTAGAGGTGTTGTTTACGAAAACCACGTACGTTGGGCACTGATTTGGAATGTTTTTTCTGTATTTGTGTCAACAATTAAATATTTTAAATCTAAAAAATGGCATTCCTGGTGCTGATGGACTTTTTAATAATTCAGGAATTAATAAAAAGGTACGTGTTTTGCTGTTGTTGTTTTCATTAAAAATGGTTATTTTTTCAGAGAAATTTTGAAAGTCCAAAAAAGAAAACTTGAGGGATTCCAATAATCCTTTTGAATTGCCAGGGAATACATTCAAAAATTTGTTCAGAAAATGTGAATATTTTAACATAAGGTAGCAGAACGGGAAGAACTTCAGTTGATAATTTTAGGTGATTTCCTCAAGTATCTGTTGGAGAATTATGATTTGTGGTCATAGTTGTGGTAACATAGTTACAAACGAAATCTTATTTTTTAATTAATCTTTTTAAATTCACAAAATAAAATTTTATTGAAAGTTTGTAGATTTTTATGCTAACTCTGGGTATATATTTAAACGTAATATCATAGGATGAAAAGAACCCACATCAAGACGTTAAAAAAATATAACTCAATCCGGATCAAAATATTTATTTTTGTTGGGGCGATAATTGAATGGCATAGGCTAATGCAGTGCCGAAACATAGGCGAAATGTAAAATATTGATCAATTTTTCTGAAGAAATGGAAAGAATATTAACTATTAATTATAACTATTAATACTATTCTGCATTGACCTTTCCTCTTTCGATCCGTATATTTATATCACGACCAGGATATCTGTGAAAAAAGTGTTATCGTGTTTAAAATTGCCCTTTTCGCCGAATTTTTTCGCGATTTTCGCGAATTTTTTGAGAATACTCCTACATCGCCAAGAGAATTTTCACCCACGTATGAATTGATTACTCCTCTTTTCAACCGTATAAAAATTTTCTCACTGCATTGTAGCTTCTCTGCGATTTTAAGATCCTTCTGTACCCACTTGTTCAACAGATTCCCTCGGGTCGGTACACAAAGTTAACCTTTTAGTACAGTATAGAATGAAGGATCTTTTTAGGGTATATGTATTAGGTTAAGTTATTTTGTTCATGTATCCTGCTTACTTCGACTTCCAAAAAATGTTTACATTCACTTTTCTCCCTCGCTTTTCTCAAAGAAGGTTAAGTGGACACCCTGTATTTATGGGTTGATTCAAGGTGTTTTTTTAATTTGTTTAGAACATATCATCATGGACTTCAAAGAATACAGGGTGATTCAGTCATGAAATGAACTTTGAACCTCGAGAAAATACCCAAAAACCAGCTTTTTATTTCATCATCCTCTATTTCAAGATTAACTCCGATGAGGTGGGAGTTTTCTTTCACCATTGTACTTGAAATAAAAACATCAATACGGCTGAGAGTTTTCATCGACTTCCTATGACCAGATTTTTTTTATATATAATATGAAAATTATTTATTTATGTTATTCTATTCTTATATCAGCATAGAAAAAAATCTGGTCATAGGAAGGGGATGAAAACTCTCAGCCGTATTGATGTTTTTATTTACAATGGTGAAAGAAAACTCGCACCTCATCGGAGTTAATCTTGAAATAGAGGGTGATGAAAAAAAAGGTGGTTTTTGGGTATTTTCTCCAGGTTCAAAGTTCATTTCATGACTGAATCACCCTGTATTCTTTGAAGTCCATGATGATATGTTCTAAACACCTAAATCAACCCATAAATACAGGGTGTCCACTTAACCTTCCTTGAGAATAGTTTCTATGATAATGGATCACCCTCACCCAGTATAAATTCTGGGTTTCACAGACTTTTTCGATGTAACAACAACATTTCTTGTGTAATAGTTCATTTTGTGAACGTCCTCGCTCTGAAACTGACAAATTTTATACGTTCAAAATCGGGAATGCATTCAATTATGGATAACCCAGATTTTTCGGCTCCCTGGGGATGTCATGAAATGTTTCTTGAGAAAAATTGAAGTTCATTCGATTCTGTTCTGAGATACGAGCGTAGTAAAAGTGGGTAATTCTCAACTTCAACCCTGTATCTCAAAAACTAGTCATAGGATTTAGTTTGGGTCATGGACACTTTTCATCAGTAGGTCGAGTACCAAAATTTTAGAACATTTGACGGAACGCCATTTGCCATAGAAAAAGTGCGGGGTCCTTTTCATGATCTCTATTTTCCATTATTAAAGAAAAAAACTTACGTTTTTCGTATTCTATTAAGGCCATCCATGGAAATTCGTCTAGATCTGCCTTTTCTCCACCATAAATCCTATTATTGGTATCCTGTCCGCAGGTGAACTTATCAGGGAGCAAATCAGACGTCAGAGGATTCTCTGTGAATCATATTCCTGCTGTTAGTTTTTGAGCAATTCCCAAGAGATGCTTGAAATTAATACCGATTCCAAGTGAAACGTTTTCGAATATACCTTTCTTTTTAGGAACCGGATAAAATTTAATTAGATCATGGATTATTGATGAGTGAATCGAATCTAATCCATTGTCTCAAAATTCTAAAGGTATCGAAATGTAGTTCTTGCTTAGGTAGAACGAGCGTCCAAAAATGACGTTACTCCATTATTTTTATATTATCTCTATTTCAGTAACATAATGAGTTCATTACAGTACTAAAAACAGTACTGTAATAAACTCATTACAGCATTGTTTTCAGTTATATGTTTCGTTTTGTGGTTGTCAACACTGAATTATTCCGTTCCTATCCAATTTCAGCAGACGCAAATTGTCAATATAATATAATTTGAAAATGATTGTTCATGAGGCAAGTTTAAAAAATTGGCAATTCTTTTGGCATTCCACCAATTTATTTATGCCAGTAGGTTGCACACTGCATTTTCCAATTCTAAAATTAATGAAGAAACGATCATGGTCTGTACCTATACGATGGTCTCAGTTTATAGTATTCTCTGAGAAGAATAAACCAGCCTGGGACTTTGAGTTTTTGTATTTGGTATGGTGACCAAAACACAATAATCATTCTTGAATTGTATATTTGTATGTCTTGAAACTTCGTTCATATTGCAGAACTCTAACCGTCTGCATGCCCCAGCATATCCCATGATTAATAATACAACCTGAAAGTGGTTATATTAAACATACAAAGAACATGACTATACAGAGTGTAACGGCCAAGTGGAATAAATTCGATAACGAATAAATGAGGGCGTGTTGGGAAAAACGCTCGGATACGTCGATTTGTAATTTTAAATGCGCATATTTTTCAAAAAAATAATATTAGATAGGGTGTTCCATGTGACCGTGGCCAATACCAACTTTCTTATTTCAAATGCAACCCCCTGAATATTATTTATTTTTTGGATTCTTCAGAGAATTCTAGACACAATTCATGCACAATGTCCTATACCTATCTTTAAATATTTCGGAACTATTAAGTGTTTTCAGATTTATTGCAAAAATCAACGTTTTAAATAAAAATTATTTTATTTCACAAATTCGGTACATTACACTTAAAACCTAATATGTAATACTGATTATTTCTTAATTATTCAAAAAAAAAATAATGTCAATGTAAGAAATGTTCAAAATGCTCGCCGCGAACGACTTGGCAACATGCTAATCTGGTGTAGAATTATCTTCTAACGTTACTCAACATTTCAGGCGTGACTGATCTAATTGCAAGCGTGATTCGGTTTTTTAGGTCGTCTAAGTTTAAGGGTTTCATTTCGTATACTACTTTTGTCATATCCCCACGAAAAGAAGTCTAATGGTGTCAGATCAGGAGATCGTGCTGGCCATTCTATCGATCCGCGCCTCCCTATCCACCGATTTGGAAAAATTTGGTTCAAGCCGGACATTGATTTGGTAATGGGGCGGTGCTCCATCTTGCTGAAACCATATTATATTGGCAGGAACTTGTGGATTTGCTGGATCAGGATATAAGTTTATCAAAGTTGGTACGACATTATTTTGGAGTAGTTCTAAGTATTTGTCTCCATTCAAGTTGCCGTCAATGAAAAAGGGACCTACGATATGATTTCCAACAATTCCTGCCCAAACATTAACATTTTCAGGATATTGCGTATGTTCTTCTCTCATCCAGTGAGGATTCTCATCAGACCAATAGCGGCAATTTTGACGATTAACATGACCGTGTGGTGTAAATGTACTATCATCAGTAAACAAAACATTTTCTGATTGGATCACATTGTTATCTAACATTGCCATCATTTGCTCACAAAAATGCGTTCTCCTATCGAAATCGTCTTCTATGAGCTCCTGAGTTGTCATCATTCTTTAGGGATGCATCTTACTTTCCTTTAATATTCGAAATATTGACGTGTGACTGACGGTGAACAGTGGGGCTACTTTTCGAACAGAATTATGTGGGCTTTCTTGAAACTCAAGAATAATATCCAATTTCGTATCATTACTTACTGCATTGGCAGCAATTTTTTTATTTGTCTTACATGACCAAGCTCTCGAAACTGCTTTTCCATTTTGCTAATTGTTCCTTGGGATATAGGCGGCAAATTTGGAAATTTTTCGTGAAATAAGCGAGAAACTTCCATTTGTGTCCGTGTGTAATCTCCATAACGAATCATTTGAAGAATGGTTATTTTGTGCATTTCTGTTGAATGAATCATTTTTCTAATATTATTACGTACAGTTATCGAAATTCGAAAGACAATAGCACTTACTCTAATCACTTATTGTCATGCAAACAGACAACGTGTTACTAAGGCTATGAGAATAAACAAATCTGTTTTTGTTTTTTCAATTTCTTCTCAGTAATGGTTTTTGTTTACTTTATTCATATCAAGAGGTTAATGGGAAATAAGTATTGAGTGTAATGTATCGAATTCGTGAAATAAAATAATTTTCATTCAAAATGTTAATTTCTGTAAAAAATTAGAAAACACTTAATATTTCCGAAAAAGTTGAAGATAGGTTTAGGACATTGTGCATGAGTTATGTCTAGAATTTTCTGAAGAATCCAAAAAATAAATAATATACAGGTGGTTGCATTTGAAATAAGAAAGTTGGTATTGGCCACGGTCGCATGGAACACCCTCTATAATTTTAATTCTTTGAAAAATATGCGCATTCAAAATTAAAAATCGACGTGTCCGAGCGTTTTTCCAAACATCCCCTCATTTATTCGTTATCGAATTCATTCCATTTGGCTGTTACACTCTGTATGTATTGCAACCTTCATATCAAAATAAGTATCATTTGCTGCTTCCTTCAAAAATTTATCAATTTGGTTGAAATCGAGAACTTACGATTTCTCTGGTTTGTATTCTTTGGAAAAAGTTTTTAATAAACATTGCAATCTTACAAATGTTGAAATATCAATGCTGTCTCATACTAAGCAAACGGCGTAACATTGAATAAGTTCTCCATAGGGTAGAAGATTTATGTCCAACTTAAATGTTACGTTAACAAAACATTTTCTTCAGACCACAAGTTTTTCGTAGTCGCTTTTATGAAAGGATTTGGATTTTATTCGCTATTTTTCTTAATTCTGCCGATGTTTAATCAATTTCGTCAGATAGGAGCTCATTCTGCAACTATTTTTGGAATATACTTTTGAATTTCGAGATGAACGGCACTCGAAGGAAAAATAATTAAATTAGAGATGCTTTACCTGGAGACTTTTCTGTATTGACAGGAAGACTGGTGAATGGTTTCGGTGTGGGAGCTGGAACTGTTGGTAGAGGTGAAGTTGTTGGAGGACAGCACACCTTTGGAACTACCCCAACGAATCCACACTGAGATTGTCTAAGATAATTTGCATCGGCCGAAGACAGGGGTCTCTTTTGTAGAATCGCATATAATGCACTACATTCTTTAATTACTATACATTCTCCTATATTGTTATTTGGGGTTCTGCAGGGCGGATCTGGAATAATGAGAAATGTAAATCATTGTTTCATACTTCAGCAGCCCTGAAGCAGGGAACAAAAAGTTGGCAACCAATTCGCAAACTGTATTTCTAGGGTATATGTTTTGGTAAAAGTTCTAGTTTTCCGTTTGAAATTGAAAAAAGATTTGTAAGCGTGTTTTTTATTGAATGAATTTGGTGAGACATCTCATGAATGACAAAATTCGGTTGAAGGAGTGGTATTAAAACTGCTATAGTTTTCACCTTTTACTTTGATGAATGTTGTTGTTTTGAGTCTGGGTAAAAATTTATATTCAAATATCTAATTATTTCGGAAATAATTGAGAATACACAAAGTGGAAGTACGCACAAAATGACCTATGGTTTTATTTCAGGCATAACTTGTTATCAGTGAATCACTGTACTCCCATAATCTTTGGTCCTTTCTTCATAAAATTTCATCAACATTTATGAAATAAAAGTATCAAAAAATTAAATATTCTTAGATGAATTGGGGTAAACGAAAATCATTTTTTCCCATATGCCATATGCTATGGACAAAATGACATACAGCTAGGCGAAAGACAATAGTAGTCTTGAAACTTCAGTACAAAGATCACAAATGAAACGCTTGATTCTAGAAACATCAGTATAAGATGTGTGAGCCCAATGCAAGCAATTTATGAACTGGAGTCCGGAACCAGTCTTCTCCAATCTTAGATTACTATTATTATTATTATTACAACAGATTTCGAATTGAGAACATGGGTTCTATAAAATTCGACATATAAACATAGCATATTACAAGGCATCCAAGCAACTGTGCACAAGAGAAATACAAAAGTATGTTTCAACATATTGAACAGAGAAAAAAAAACAAATCATCAGGAAGAAAAATCTTTGAGAAAGAGAAAAAAAAAGTATTCCAATGTAATGTAAAGAAAAATTAGATACTGTCATATCGATTTTTAAAAATGTTTATGGATGGAGCATTCACAACACTAGGCGGTAGGGCATTCCAGTGATCAAAAACTCTGTTGGGGAGGAAATTCCTTCTAGCAGTGGTATTGAACCGTTCCTTCCTCAGCTTCAGGTTATGACCGCGCAACCGAGTATCATTGTTCAAACAGAAAATATGGGATAAATCGAAGTTGATGAGGTTGTTGAGGATACGGAAAGACAATATTAGGTCGCCTCTAAGTTTCCGCCGCTCAAAAGTTTCGAGATTCGCCATAGCTAGCCGCTGATCGTACGAGGGTCTCACTCGGCCAAACGACATACGCGTGGCGGATCGCTGAACGGACTCCAGCAAGCGACGATCGCGAACCAGTCCCGCACTCCACACAGGTCCCGCGAACTCCAAAATAGGTCTGACGTAGGTTGTGTACAATTTTATTGATGTGGGGAACGACAACCGCGAGAAAGATTTACGCAGAAGGTATAGGGACGAATTAGCTCGTCTGCACATCGAAGCTATATGCCCGGACCAGGACAGATCACTTGTCACCAACACTCCCAAGTCAACATGAGAATCTACACTTGACAGGGTGGTATCGTCAATTGTATACTGGAGTTTTGGGTTTGTCCTACCGATATGCAGCACAACGCACTTAAAAATGTTGAGTGGAAGTAACCAAGCACGACACCAGATCTGCAGCTCCAGCAAGTCACGTTGAAGTTGTCGAAAGCCAGTGCAGGGATCAGCATATATTTTGGCGTCATCAGCGTAGAAGGAACTCGGTGATTTTAGGGAGGAAGGGATGTCAGCGATGTACACCAGAAACAGCAATGGACCAAGTATGGATCCCTGGGGCACACCACTCAGAACCGGCCGATCAGAAGAATAAGCACCACCAACCCGAACGCGAAATGATCGGCCAGTCAAAAACGCCGAAATCCAACGAAGCAGCCTACCCCGAATGCCGGCGTGTTCAAGCTTATGCAGCAGTCTCCGACGTGGCACTCGATCGAAAGCTTTGGAGAAGTCCAAGTATACCACATCCATACTTCTCCCCTCATCAATCGCGGCAGACCAGTTGTTCACGCACTGCAAAAGGTTAGTTATAACCGATCGACCAGGGACGAAGCCATGCTGCTCTTTGGGGATCATATTGTTGGCAAGCAGGAACTCGGTCATGCGTTGACTAATTATTGCCTCCATCAGCTTGGCAGCCACAGAGACAAGGCTTATCGGACGATAGTTGTTCGGGTCTAATTTGTCACCTTTCTTGTATATTGGAGTAACGCTTGCGACGAGCCAGCATGAGGGTAATACACCGTTCTGCATAGATGCTGTCATGATCTTGCTAAGAGGTACAGATACGGAGGAACTACAGTTCTTCAGGAAAGCGGCAGTGACACCGTCCAAACCTGGCGAAGTCGAAGTCTCGAGACGGGCTGCGCATGATTCCACTGTTGATGGATCAAAATTCAAATACTGAAGCATCTCGCCAACTCGATGGGTCGGGACGGGAGGCAGAACATCATTATCGGACTCGCTGGTAAACGCAGAGGCAAAATGGATCCCCAGCAACTCAGCAACCTCCTCTCTTTTAGCACATGTGTCCCCATCAGATCGACGCAGGAGGGGTGTGGCAACTTTAGAGTTGAGCGCTTTTTGTTTCCACCGTTAATGACAGACTCCTCGTATTTCCGTCGGGCAAGCTTCAAGCTGGAAGAGAGGTAGTTGGAAAATTCTCTATGAGCTCTGAAATCCTCTGGGCTCTGACTGCGACGAAAACGCCTCCACAGACTGCTTTTGTGTTTGATCAGTCTCAGAAGATCCCCATCGATCCAGGGTTTGCATTGGTTGTTAAGTCTTGACTTGAGGGTTGTGTGTTTGCAAATGGATGTTGAGACCAATTCATGAAATGTCTTCCACATTGCGTCAGGATTTTCGTCCGCAAACAAGAAATCCCAGTCTGCTCCACCTACATCCTCAGCAACGGCCTCAAAGTTTGTCACTTTGTAAGAGAATCTCCTGACTTTGGTTGGTGAGCTAATATTAACCTGGATGGAAGTAGTTAAAACCACATGATCGGACTTGGCAACAGGAGGGTGGAACTGGGGAGCAGTCAGAAGTTGCTCGTCACTGGCGAAGATCAAGTCAAGAGTTGAAGGCGTTTGGTTTTGTCTGTAGCGAGTTGGTTCTGTAACGAGTTGGGTCAAGTTGGAATTAATTATCATGTCCGAGAAATTTGTTGCGGAGTTATGTGGACCGACTGAGTCCTCTAGTCGCCACTTTATTTGTGGAAAGTTGAAGTCTCCAGCCAAAACTAAATTGGGTACAGTGGCAGCCAACTGAGAAACTTTCACGAACAAGATCTGGTCATCTGTTCCAGTAGAAATGGGGGGTCTATATATACATGCGAGTGTTATGGAGAAAGAACCTGATCCCAATTTTAGAGCTAATGTGTCGATGTTCGGACACTCGAGACAATCTGGCATGATTGAGAATGAGCTGAGAAGTTCTGACTTAATGTAAATGCATACACCTCCACCAGCGCGGTTCACTCTATCAGAATGGAAGATGTTGTATCCGTTAATTTCAACTAGAGAATCGGGGATTTTAGGGTATTTTCCCTACTAGGGATACCCAATTAGCTATTAGAAGAACTGAACCCAATAAATTAAGTGAACTTCAATAAACTACTTTTCTGCTTCCGAGTGAGAGTAAGACAAGTTATAAATACAAAAGTAACTTAATAAGTTTAGAATGCATGCATAAACTATGACAGAGATTGAACTAATTATGTTGAGGTCCTACCACTTTATTTAAATAAAAGGTTCATTGTTTTTGTTTTAGGATTTTCATAAATTTTGTTTATGTTTCTATAATTCATGTTTCAATGGGCGAATAACCCATATAAGCTTCTTTGGTTGGTTCAATAGACCACGTCTGTGAGGTCTAAACTCTGATAGGCAAAAAGCCTTTTTCGAAATAAATTGAGTATAGTAATCGACAGATTTCTCAAAGTTTTGTGATCCTAATATGAAATCAAATAAATAATCGACTGGTACAAGAATAACTTTTTTTACCCGTTGAGAATAGATTTCACTCCGAGAAAGAGAATAAAGAAGTATTCTAAACGTCGCCAAATCTCTGTAAATTTGAAAGAAATGTCCACTTTCCTGAAATTATTTTCAATCATGAATTTTTAATGAATAAATCAAATGAAAATATAAAATGGCCAACTAGACAAAAAGTAAATTTTACTCAGATTTTTTTGGGGGGTAAGTAACCCTCAGTTTCCCCCTTATCGACGCCCTGGACCGTATGAATCATGAATAACTTTTCTGATATTGGCTAAAAATTAAAATAGATTTATTGTTTCGCAATTCCCTTCAAAATTGTTACATTTTTTTCTTTCGAATCACCATTTCTGACATATCGCCATTCGAAACATACGAAAATATGTTTCAAACGCCGCCTATACGTCGTGTCCCTGACGATGTTCAAACTTTATCATGGTGGGATTGTTCTATAAACTTAGGTCCAAAAATATAGTGTCTGGAAAGTAAAGGTACCGAAGGTGAATAAAAATTAAATTTCTTGATCAATTTTCAATTGGCGGTAATCCAATGATTTTTGGTACATGGCGAAGGCTGACAGATAAGAATTTTTTTGACACAAAAACAGTTTTCAACACGAATGGTGGCGTGCGTACGGACAGTTGATATTGATTACACTGATAACTACTAGCTCTCCCGAGAAATCAGAAACTACAAGCTTTTGAGCTTGTAGCTTGTACGGGTTTCGGAGAATCAGTTGTGTTCTTTTTAGGCTTTGTTATTGTGTCCTTATACCACATACATGTACGGCACTGTTAATTTTCGACCCAACAGTGAAGTTGTGGCCCAATACCGTTGACTGAAAAATTCTTTTCTAGCCTCAGGATTGAACTCGGAGACAATCGCCTCAACCACTGGGCTAGGGGCACTCATATAATTGTTCACATAATACCTAATCGAAACTAGAATAGTAAGATTCTGATATTTTTTAAGAATAAATATCAAACAGTCGTCAGTTTTGGGAAAAACTAAAAACTGTTGAGGTCCGTCAAAAGGTTAATGTTTCTCTTCACAGTTTGAGACGATTGAAGGACACTTAGTACATAAATTATTTTCCAACATGAACGAAGTTTCCAACATTAACAGTGATCGGCAATATTTTTGCCTTTAAAACATATGAAGGGATTTCTAATAAATAGTAATTTACGTAACAAGTCCGGAAAATATGGTTTTTTTGGACGAATAGACAAAATTCTAGGACGAGCCGGAGGCAAGTCATGGAAGTCTGTGAGTCCAAAAAAAACTATGATCATCACAATGACAACAACGACGTGAGTTTTTCCGGAAAGTACGTACTTTCCGGACTAGGCCGGGAAATGTTACTTTCTCAATGAAAAAGCGTTCGGGAAGTGGGTACTTCCCGGACGGTTGCCGAAAATAGTATATTTCATTACACCGCTCTGAAAACCCTATCAAAACATGTCCATTCAGGGCACCGAAAGTGACCCTTTTCCGTGCGCTGAGACATAGATGCATCTATGCTGAGACACAAAGCAACGATTACGTGATGACAGTAGACGTCAGTGTTTCGAATAATTATTGTTTCACAATATCGAAATGCTTTCTGTCGAAGAACAAATATCGTTGGATTGTTTTAGGAGAGGTGTAATGAAAAATATCGTTCATTACACGTCCAGAAAGGTTTTGTCCGTGCTTGCACGAATTCCCGTGTTCGGCTCCGCCTCACACGGGAACTCTTCGCGCGCACACGGAAAAAGCTTACTTTCTGGACTAGTAATGAAATATACTATTTCATTACTAGTCCATTCATAGATAGCTTCGGAAATGAATATCATGGAGAAAAAAAACAACGTTTAGTGGTTTAGTTAATCTATGATGCATTCTAATTTGCCAAATAACGCAATGCGCGTGAATGTGAACATATTACCCTATTTTCTCGTGAAATAGTCATGTCGAATACCACTCGAGATGAAATTTAAGCAGGTAAAATTTCTTTCTTGTAATATTCAAGTTTGCTGCTTTTCGGAAATTTCCGAGCAACAAACTTTCATATTACAATCGAGAAATTTCGCCGGCAAAATTCCATCTCTAGTGGTATTACATATGAACAAATTGCAAAGTGGCTGCCCTATGTCTTCGATAGCCTCACAAATTCCATCTTTGAGTTCTCGAATAGACGCTGGGCTCTTGGCGCAAAACTTCTCTTTCACATGGCCCCAACAGAAGAAGTCGCAAGTTGATAAATCACAAAATCTCGGTGGCCAATTATTGTTATTACCGCTGCGAGAGATAACACGGCCTGGAAACATTTCCCGTAAAAGATCAATGGTTTCGTTGTGTGGCACCTACCACCGTCTTGTTGGAAGTAAACGGTGTCCAGATCAATACCATCCAATTCCGGATATAAAAAATCATTAAACATCTCTCTATAGCGCAATCCATACACTATAACTGTTTCTCGAGCGTCATTCTCGAAGGAGTAAGGTCCAATGACTTCGTAGGACCATAAACCGCACCAAACAGTCACACGTTGAGGATAGAGAGGCTCAACAATAACTATTGGGTAATTTGGATTTGTGACGAAGCCTCCGGGGTGGAAATGGGCCCCATCACTCAAGATGATTTTTGGATGGAATTCCGGCTCATTTTCATGCATTTCGAGGACCCAATCAGCAAAGACACAACGCTGTTGATGATTGGCTGGCTTGAGTTCTTGTGTAAACTGAACTTTGCAAGCCTTAAGGCCCAAATCTTTATGCAAAATACGGTGTAATGACGTTTGTTAAATGCTTAATTCCAAAGAACGACGAGTAATGGACAAACCTGGGTTTTCTTCGGCACTTTCGGCTACAAAGACAATATTCTCTGTTGTTCTTGAGCGAAGTGTACGGCCTTTAGTGTTGCCATCACCAACTTGCCCCAATTAAAACAGCTCAAATTTTTCCACCAATTTCTGTATGGTTGCGGTTCGACAAGGTGCTTAACAACGACCCAAAAATGTTCTAGTTTGACAAACCGTCTCTGCCAAATTGCAACCATTTTTATAGTGAATTCAAATCGTTTCAATGCTTTGTTGGAGCGTGCATCTTTCCATTTTTATTAATGGAGTAGTTTCTATTGTCCAATGTCAAAAAAATGACAGACTCAAAAGTGAAATATACCGAAAAAGCAGGCTATTCAAAATAACACCTCATATTGGAAAACCCCTAATCACATGTGGAAGTTTGCACATATTATTTATGCGGGCATATTAATAGCTCCGTTCTTTTAAATGGTGATATCTCAGGAATGGTGATCCAAAAAACGAATATTGCGACAGATTTTATAGAGAATTGCATAATCTAAAACTGAACCATTTTCATCCTAAGACGCACAGTTCATCAGAAATAGCAAAAAAGCGACATTTGCGACCTGTGACCTTTTTTTTAGCACTCATGGGATCGGTGCGAACTTTTGATATTATACGTATAAAAGTGTTCCAGAGATCTATACCAAAGCTCAACTCTATGTGGATTATTGTAAACTTAACACCATTTCCATTTCGATTTTGACCGGATTGAAATGTCCCATTTTTATATCAGTTCAAATTGTTTTTTTCTCTCTAAAAAGATGAATAAGAAGAAATCCAGATTTCGATCAATTAAAACAAGAAAACTTATACTTAATTTAATATCAATTCTATGGGAATGCAGTCAAAATAAAATATCAACTGGATAATTTATTATCTTATTGGAGTTAAATCCAAATCTAATTATGAAGGGCATCGGATAACAAAACATCTGAATTAATGATGTAATTCATTTGTATTTATTGGTTGAGATCATAATATTCCATAACTGAACTGCGATGTATGAAGAAGTTCAATGAATTCACCACAGCTAAGGATATAATTATAAGTGTTTAAAAAAAATTCGAGGTCCAGTGATCTATGAACTTTTACTGACCAGAACTTTCGTACGCAAAACCTCTCAGTAAAATTGCATAGCCCACCACGAATTTTTACCTCATTATAAAAGCAATCAGTGAATACCCAAGCGGATTTTTCTTCAATAATATGTTCGATCTTTGATCACATCAATTAAATTTTTACTTACCAGCGTTAACATAATCCTTCAAAATGAGAGTAAATGAAAGTAAAACAATCAATGGGTAAAATGAAGTCATATCAAATTATCATTGGCACATCACTTAAACATAAACTATATTGATATTTCATTAAGAACTGCCGTAGTCAGCAAAGAAAACAATGATACATGCTGTCGCACAAATAATATCCCGTCTGCCTTGGAAATATTATCACAGCTACTCCGTAGAGTGTAGCTTGGCCACTATTAAATAACAAAATAACCATGCTACTTCAAGCGGATATTCCATTTTGGCGTGAGGTGGGAGAAAAAATATTCTCTGATACTTACAGGGTGACAGGTGACCCATAGTACAAACGATGGTTCTAATTAGTAGATCTCTGTACTGATTCAAAACACGCCATCAATGGTTCTATTGGCTCTTCGTTTCGGAGATGAAAAGTGTTTTCCGACAAATACGGAAATTTAATAGCTCTATAACTTCCGAAATGCTGGAGCTTATGCTTAGATTTTTTGTGTCATAATGGATTCTACTTCTTGAAAAGTAGAAAAAAATGTGACTATAACATATTTCATTTCGAGTGGCAAGTTTTCCCATGAAACTACGATTCTTCAATGAAGCGCTTATTTGAAATTTGAAATATTTCATATTCAATGCACTTTACAAAGATTCAATTGTCAATTTCAGGTTTATCAATCGAATAGAATCTTTCGATGGTATTTTCATCAATTACCCCATTTTTCAGGATCGTATTGAACCCAACAGCGATTCGGGCTTTCATAAACGCGATTGGAATCGATTCGAGCTCAGGCTTGTTCTCAGAGACACGAAAGTTCAAAAGTTTTTTTTGCGAATCGCAATGAAAATCGAAATTGTCGGATGGTCGTTCACAAAGGTTTGTTTGTTTTCATTAGAAACGTCCAATATAATGTTATGATTAATTCATATCAGATTTGTTTGTGATTCGATAATTTTTAAATTCCTTCAATACAGATTGTACAGTTCACAGCAAGCTTGAATTTAATATTGAATTGGTTGTCAATATTTTCCTCAGATCAGATATGAAGAATTTCCTAGAATACGAACTTAGCACTAAGGTGATAAGGTCTTTTAACCTTTATTTATTCTACTGACTTTTTAGATATTATTAAATAGAAATTTTGTGGAAAGTTTACACTAGCAGTTCTTTATGTCATTGGCGGGTTGTAGATTCAAGATTGTCTGAAAGAAAATTAGGGCGCTACCAGACTTTTTTTATTAATAACTAGCTGGCCCGGCGAACTTTGTTCCGCCCAAATGATACTTACGGTGGATTTCACAAATCGTAATCACCGGTGATCGGAAATCAACGGCTTGGTTCTCTAATTTTCCAACTGTCAAATGTTTCCATGGATATGAGCTATCACACAGAACAGATACACAAAAATAATATGTCATAATATGTCAATCACTAATAATGGCAATTTTGGATCAAGTTATTTCCGCGAATATATTTATTACCCAAACAGAAATTCAAAAACATTTTAAAAATTTTGAGAAAAGATGAGAATGGACATCTCACGATTGGAACTCATCGCCAAAATCCGATTTACTTGACATTTCGATAAAAATTCATTGTGATATTCACCCGTTTCTGGATCTGTAAATAGCCTTTCATGGTACTATAATCCCTATGTGAATCACACAGTAATTGATGTCATATGTTCTTTTTTCGACCATTTCAAACCACTACGACCGAAATGCTCGAAAAAAGAACAGATGACATCAATCGATGGCCTCGAAAGCCTCAACAAATTCATCGCCATTCAATTGTGATAATGTCAAATGTAGTACCTTCACGATTACGTTATTTGGAATAAATAAAACTATAAAAATAACTAATAATCATCAGTCATAATGTGAATAGCGCCATCTGAAGTGGTAAGAACGAAACTTTCCTCATATCTCAACGAAATCTAATCATTTTAGACATCTGTACTCCTACGCTAAGCATTTTGGTTTTGCCCAACAGCGCAGAGTTGTAGGCAACTCAAATTACACACTATTACAGTGACTATAGAGGGAATATAGTCACTGTACACACTATTTGTTTATATCTCCATCTAACGCGGAGAATATCGAATGAAGTACAAACGAATAAGCGGTAGCGTATGTAACTGTAGCGACATCTAGTGGCCTTACTCAAAATGAGGAAAAGCTTTTCCTGTATAAGTAAAATTTTCATCGATTTTTTCGAAGTTTTATTGTATTTTATAATAACCAGGCCGTAGACGAATCCATATATGAAGTTTCATAACAATCAGTCCATCCGATCTCGAGTTATAAATGGTGTAACTAACATCTTTCTTTTATATATATAGATTAAATTAATTAATATTCATTATAAAACACTGAAATCTGGAAAGGTAACCAGGGAAATGTATTCATCTTGTATGAGGAGATATTAAAATCGACAATTATACAGGGTGAGTCTTTGACTTGTACATATATTTTAACTGTAGATTCTTGATGCTAAAGGAAACCTTTTTTTCATTTTCCATTTTTCCGAATTCGGCTCTGTTAAAGAGATATTGCCATTTGAAAAAAAAAGTTGAGCTTAATTCGTGCCTGGATCAATTCTCTGCAAATACCTCAAAGTTCATACTTTTCGATTGAAATTGAGGTGATTATTAGATGTTCTGGTTGATACAATTAGAAAATACTCAAGCACTAACCTTATTTGAATAAGAATGTTACAAACACGATATTTCCTAACAAAACACTTAGTTCTGTCCGATAATTTCGGCAATTGAAAAGCTATATTTCTCCCACCAAAATAAGTTCCTTCTTCGATTGTCCTGAAGTTTAGTTTATAGACACTAATAATTTGTTCATATTTTCCTCGATATTCTAAAACGATGGCATAAAAAATGGTTTTTCACTAACCTATCCTAACTCCATTAACCAAAGTCATATGATTCAGGGTCAATGACCTAAGCTTACCACATTCTCTGTGATATAGCACAGAACTATAGAGAAGACGATGCCAGATTGCCGATTTTCTCTTCAAACAATGCGAACTCAAGAAAGCAGTACGTCCCTTATCGTTAGCGGATGAACTATCACAATCGCTAAAGGCGTCTAGGCGTTCCTCTTTGAAAATTCCAAAAGAGTAGTTCTGATTCTCGCCAATATAGCGCTACGTTCCTAATTTCAGTTGCCATCCACGGCCTTCTGAAGGGAAGAGCAGGCCACTCTTCCTTTCAGAAGGCCGTAGATGTACCCGCGATGCTCTGTGCTCCAACCAGTCCAACCTAAAACGTTAGTCAGCACGGCATAAACAAATTTCACGCTTTATTTATTTACAGAGAATGAAGCAAACAGGTGATGATTATGTAAATGACTTTCAGTGAATTGATGTAATAGTAGTGTCGTTCTGGTGTCGAGTTATATTGTTTCGATTGATATTTTGCTGAAGGACCGGTAACAATGAATTTCAAATAGAAACTGCATATAAAATGTATAATTCATCATAGAGATTTTAGTCTTGACAAAGTTGAAAATCATTCTGACAACGTTGGTAACTTGTTGAGAGACCAGAGAAAAATAATTTTCGATGAGATTTAACTCAGGACAGCATTCAGATTATTCTTGAAATTCATGATTTTTTCCTCTAATTCAATCTTATACAATTAGGAATAACTTGAAAACGACGCGTTTTATTGAAAAAGTATAAGAATACTTTTGTTTTCTAAAATAATTAATTCTTTCGAAAACGTGAACCGTTCATCTTTTTCAAGTGGGTTTATAGTATTTTTGCGTGAATTTATAAGTCGACTATACTGTAACTTTTTTACCAGGAGAAATATGAAATAAGTTTCAATTGAGGAATATGCACCATGAATAGAGTAAACAATCAGCCAAAATTCAGTTCATTCGAAATATCGGTTCCGAATATATGGAAAGAATAGTGTTAATTTAATGGATTTTTGACATCCTGTATCTTCCAAACGAAACCGAATTTTGAAAAATGGTATGGGAAGAAAGTGTTTCGTTTGATGAGAGGAATCTACAGTCAAAATATATGTACAAGTCAAAGACTCACCCTGTATATACCATTCATCTGAAGCCTGAAGCTATCATCAATATTCAGAAGACAACGATAAGAAGAAAATTATGATAAGTATACAGGGAGTCCCAAGTTCGAATAGGTACCTGTTAGACGTTTCTGGAGAACTGGACATATTCTATGTCTGAAAATAGGGATTATGATATTGTTCGAAATTCTCTACTGAGCTAAAATATTCGTTGAGCATGAGCTCATTCGGTTATACAATGAGTGAAAATAAATTTTTCGAAATTTTTTTTTGTCGATTTTTTCGTTCCTGATATGATTAAGTATTCGATGCTGAATACATTACTGTTAAAACCATTATATTCTTTCAAATAGTTTTCAAAATATCGAGAAAAACGAGAACAAAATCAAATATTCATAGTCATTAGGTATTATGTTCATTTTTCTTATTCTGGACATCCCGAGTGTGAACCGTTCTCACAACGTCAAAATAGAAGAATGTGAAAAAGTCATTCATCTTTTGAATTTCATGAATATCTTCACAGATAATTTCTGTTTTTCAAATAGGAGCCCTTTTTTATGATTATGCGTTCGATTCTGCGTAGAAAAATAATGATAGCACTCCCAAATGCTCTTGCCCCTAAAGTCAGTCATTCCCGAGTTATTTGAGCTTTTCTGATGGATTTATGTTGTACGTAGAATCAAATTCATCGAATCTAAACCGATTCCATGAATATTCTTATGAAACCATATAGTAACAACTATTAATTAGACCAGTCAGTTGTGAGTTATTGAAGTTGTAAGTCAGACATTCGAATAGTATATTAAAAAAACGTATTATGCGGCGTTCATAAAAATCGATTGATTGGACCACACGTCCTACCAAGACGGTTTGCGGGTGATCTTCACTTGGATTTCCTCCCAAATCATCTTCCTGTATTACCCGCAGGTACGGACATTGCAGGAATACATTTTCAGGATGATGGAGCTCCACCTCATAGAGTAATGGTCAGGCATATTTTAGATCACAACTTTCCTAATCTGTGGATACGCAGAGGTGGACCGCATGCATGCCTGACCCGCTAGATCACCAGAATTCAATGATCATTTCGTTTGGGGTTATTTGAAATAAAACAATTTATCAGGAATTTGGACTTTAATGTTTTTTGTTAAATTTCTTCAATTCATCACCAACGTTTCGGATCCAGTTGATCCTTTATCAAGGCTAAAAAGAAACGAAGTACAATAAAATTATAGAATCAGCCCAGGCGAGCAAGAACAAGAACCTACCTCGAATATACTCTAATTTAACAAACATTTTGGAAGAAGCATTATTTAAAACTTTAATTTGTGAAGCACAAGAAAATATTTTCTTCAACAATCAGAGTGTGTCGAACAAGAAGTCAGGTTAGAATATATCTATTTGTCAAATTTAAATACTCTGTTATATTTCTTATCTCAAGTTCTATGATCTGATCATCCGGGCAGGAACCTGAACTCGCACGTCCGAGCGTCATCTGCACCATACTAGTCAAATATTACAGAAGTCGAACAGGTTTAAAAAAACAATTCACAAACAAATATTATACACTAAACAATTGATAAGTTAATCAAGAGAGAGAATTAACATTGGATAAATCTTCAACGACACTTTGAGTTATAAACAACCTATATAAACACTTTAAAATTTAATGTTACAACAGAGACACTCACCCCCCAAATGAGTATATTTATTCGTTCCAACTCACCAACCCTATAATTCTATTGATATTAGTTTTAGAATGTATTTTTGACGAGAATTATAGTCAAAGTTAAACCATTTATCAGCCATTACTCTAAGTTATACTATTATTGTTTATTAAGCTATCATAAATTTTGCTAAGATTTTGAGTATCTTCCCTGAAATTGACAGTATCATGAGTTCTGATATGAATCATTTCGCTAATTAGCCTTCTGTTGTAATTCTGTTCTATGTCCAATATTGTAACATTGTTGAAGTCAAATTTGTGTCCTTCTGTGTGAGTGTGTGCCGACAGTGCTGTTTTTTGTGCACTATCAAGTTTTTTTGAGTCATAAGTGTGTTGTCTAATCCGTTCTTGAAGCAGTTGTTTTGTCTGTCCTACGTAGCATTTTTGGCAATTAAAACATTCAATTTTATAAACCAGCTCTGATTGTTTCAAAAGAGGTGTTTTGTCTTTCAACTTGGTGTAAAACAATTTTCTGCTATCTACTTTGTTATAAAACGCAGCTGTACAATTGTGTTCTCTGAAAATTTTATTGATTTTATATGACAAAATTGGATAGAACACTAATTTAGAGAATTTTTTCAATGTGATCTGTGATGATGCTGTTTGTTGATGTTGTTTGTCCGTATTATTTTGAGTGCCAATATTTGGTGTAGGATTTAATTGTTTCGTTCTACGATAGTTATTGATGCATGTTTTTACATAATGTACCGGATAGTTATTACTCATCAGTATTTTTGTGACTTTTTCAAGATTTTCAACATGATATTCCTCATCACTTAACACGACTGCTCTATTTATTAAATTCATTGCAATGTTCTTCTTTTGTGTGGCACTGTGGTTGGATAAATAGTTTATGCATCTACCTGAATTTATGGGTTTCATGTACCAGTTACTTTTAAGATTATTTTTGTCTCTAATTACAACAATGTCCAAAAAGGAAATGCCAAAATCTGTCTCTCTCTCCAAAGTAAATACAATTTTTGGGTGAAATGAGTTGAATATATCTAAGGTTGTTTCAATTTTGTTTTTGGGAACTAAGAGTAAGGTATCGTCAACATATAATTTCATCAAAGGAATCATGAAATCCAATTTAGAGACCGCAAAATCAAACAAAGCATGCATCACCAAATTTGCGAAGGTGGGACTTGTTGGAGAGCCCATCGCTGTACCATCAATTTGTTTGTAATGGACATTGTTAAAAGAAAAATAACCACCTTCATAGCATAAGTCCACCAAAGTTAAAAAATCATTTTTATCCAAACTGGTGAAATTTTTTATGTAATGCCACTGTGATGTGATGGTTATGTTAACGAGCTGTTTTGGTATGTTTGTATACAATGATATTACATCTAACGAAATCAACTCATAATCATCTGGTACTTGAACCAATTTAAGTTCTTCCACTAACAAATAAGAGTTTTTCACATTAAATTTTGAAGTTGACAACACATTGCCCAATATACCATGTAGAAATTTTCCAACCTTATAGCTGGGGGACTTAATGCTACTTACAACAGGTCTTAAGTTAATGTTCTGTTTATGAGTTTTTCTTAGGAAATAAATTTTAGGTGCTACACTATTGTGAGATAGTAATGACTTATATTCTACTTCAGATATACTAGAGTTCGATTTTAAATATTTCAAGAAATTATTAATTTTATCTTGTGTTTTTTTAGTAGGATCGGATTTTAGTTTTTTATATGTTGATTCGTCATTTAACATTTTTTCAGCTTCAGCGATGTAGTCATCCTTAAACATTACAACGGTTGTGTTACCTTTATCAGAGTTGCTAATAATGATGTTTGGATGGTCTCTCACAAACTTGGATGTAATCCTATAATAGTTCTTCAGCGGATCCTTTATTGGTTTATTCTGTCTGATAAAGTTGTTAATTGTTCCCACACATCTGTTCCTTATTGAATTCCTTTCTTCCTCATTGTTGGTGATAGTTTGTGTGAAGTTTTCAATATCCTTGATTAACTCAAGTTTTGGCAACTGCTGTGGTATAATTCCATGCTTTGGACCAAGTCCCAAAATGATTTTTGCCTCCTCAGGTATAGTTACGTTAGTATAATTCTTTATTCGTTGGTCTGAGTTGGAAAATCTCAAAGGTTGTGTTTGGTTTTTCACTAATTTGTCAAATTTTTTGATGTTAGTATTTTTGATTTTTTCGAATGTGTTCGAGAAATATTGTTTGCTCATATCTCTAATGATGTTTAAAATGTTAGGGCAAACTTTTGCATTTTCTAGATGTTCATTAGTCTTCTTTATTTTCTCCATAATTGTACGTTTTTTCCAAACTGATATTTTTACTTCTATATCTAGTATGGATTTTCGAAATCTCCTCATACATCTGTCAACTAAATGAGCATAAGGATGTTCTTCTAATTGTAAGGTATTAACTTCCTTTATGTTATTGATTATATGATTAGGGAAAACTTTGTTCGATCTACATCTCAGAAGGAAAATGACTCTGTTGTTTACTGATGCCAACTTCCTGTTCAAGTTCATCATATCTTTGCACTGGAAACATACTTCATTACCATAGATCTCTTTAATCTGATTGAATAATCCCCCAGGAATTAAATCTGTATCGAAATTTTCGTCCATGTTATAAAAATAAAACAATTTATCAGGAATTTGGACTTTAATGTTTTTTGTTAAATTTCTTCAATTCATCACCAACGTTTCGGATCCAGTTGATCCTTTATCAAGGCTAAAAAGTAACGAAGTACAATAAAATTATAGAATCAGCCCAGGCGAGCAAGAACAAGAACCTACCTCGAATATACTCTAATTTAACAAACATTTTGGAAGAAGCATTATTTAAAACTTTAATTTGTGAAGCACAAGAAAATATTTTCTTCAACAATCAGAGTGTGTCGAACAAGAAGTCAGTTTAGAATATATCTATTTGTCAAATTTAAATACTCTGTTATATTTCTTATCTCAAGTTCTATGATCTGATCATCCGGGCAGGAACCTGAACTCGCACGTCCGAGCGTCATCTGCACCATACTAGTCAAATATTACAGAAGTCGAACAGGTTTAAAAAAAACAATTCACAAAAAAATATTATACACTAAACAATTGATAAGTTAATCAAGAGAGAGAATTAACATTGGATAAATCTTCAACGACACTTTGAGTTATAAACAACCTATATAAACACTTTAAAATTTAATGTTACAACAGAGACACTCACCCCCCAAATGAGTATATTTATTCGTTCCAACTCACCAACCCTATAATTCTATTGATATTAGTTTTAGAATGTATTTTTGACGAGAATTATAGTCAAAGTTAAACCATTTATCAGCCATTACTCTAAGTTATACTATTATTGTTTATTAAGCTATCATAAATTTTGCTAAGATTTTGAGTATCTTCCCTGAAATTGACAGTATCATGAGTTCTGATATGAATCATTTCGCTAATTAGCCTTCTGTTGTAATTCTGTTCTATGTCCAATATTGTAACATTGTTGAAGTCAAATTTGTGTCCTTCTGTGTGAGTGTGTGCCGACAGTGCTGTTTTTTGTGCACTATCAAGTTTTTTTGAGTCATAAGTGTGTTGTCTAATCCGTTCTTGAAGCAGTTGTTTTGTCTGTCCTACGTAGCATTTTTGGCAATTAAAACATTCAATTTTATAAACCAGCTCTGATTGTTTCAAAAGAGGTGTTTTGTCTTTCAACTTGGTGTAAAACAATTTTCTGCTATCTACTTTGTTATAAAACGCAGCTGTACAATTGTGTTCTCTGAAAATTTTATTGATTTTATATGACAAAATTGGATAACTATCCGGTACATTATGTAAAAACATGCATCAACAACTATCGTAGAACGAAACAATTAAATCCTACACCAAATATTGGCACTCAAAATAATACGGACAAACAACATCAACAAACAGCATCATCACAGATCACATTGAAAAAATTCTCTAAATTAGTGTTCTATCCAATTTTGTCATATAAAATCAATAAAATTTTCAGAGAACACAATTGTACAGCTGCGTTTTATAACAAAGTAGATAGCAGAAAATTGTTTTACACCAAGTTGAAAGACAAAACACCTCTTTTGAAACAATCAGAGCTGGTTTATAAAATTGAATGTTTTAATTGCCAAAAATGCTACGTAGGACAGACAAAACAACTGCTTCAAGAACGGATTAGACAACACACTTATGACTCAAAAAAACTTGATAGTGCACAAAAAACAGCACTGTCGGCACACACTCACACAGAAGGACACAAATTTGACTTCAACAATGTTACAATATTGGACATAGAACAGAATTACAACAGAAGGCTAATTAGCGAAATGATTCATATCAGAACTCATGATACTGTCAATTTCAGGGAAGATACTCAAAATCTTAGCAAAATTTATGATAGCTTAATAAACAATAATAGTATAACTTAGAGTAATGGCTGATAAATGGTTTAACTTTGACTATAATTCTCGTCAAAAATACATTCTAAAACTAATATCAATAGAATTATAGGGTTGGTGAGTTGGAACGAATAAATATACTCATTTGGGGGGTGAGTGTCTCTGTTGTAACATTAAATTTTAAAGTGTTTATATAGGTTGTTTATAACTCAAAGTGTCGTTGAAGATTTATCCAATGTTAATTCTCTCTCTTGATTAACTTATCAATTGTTTAGTGTATAATATTTTTTTGTGAATTGTTTTTTTTAAACCTGTTCGACTTCTGTAATATTTGACTAGTATGGTGCAGATGACGCTCGGACGTGCGAGTTCAGGTTCCTGCCCGGATGATCAGATCATAGAACTTGAGATAAGAAATATAACAGAGTATTTAAATTTGACAAATAGATATATTCTAACCTGACTTCTTGTTCGACACACTCTGATTGTTGAAGAAAATATTTTCTTGTGCTTCACAAATTAAAGTTTTAAATAATGCTTTCTCCAAAATGTTTGTTAAATTAGAGTATATTCGAGGTAGGTTCTTGTTCTTGCTCGCCTGGGCTGATTCTATAATTTTATTGTACTTCGTTACTTTTTAGCCTTGATAAAGGATCAACTGGATCCGAAACGTTGGTGATGAATTGAAGAAATTTAACAAAAAACATTAAAGTCCAAATTCCTGATAAATTGTTTTATTTTTATAACATGGACGAAAATTTCGATACAGATTTAATTCCTGGGGGATTATTCAATCAGATTAAAGAGATCTATGGTAATGAAGTATGTTTCCAGTGCAAAGATATGATGAACTTGAACAGGAAGTTGGCATCAGTAAACAACAGAGTCATTTTCCTTCTGAGATGTAGATCGAACAAAGTTTTCCCTAATCATATAATCAATAACATAAAGGAAGTTAATACCTTACAATTAGAAGAACATCCTTATGCTCATTTAGTTGACAGATGTATGAGGAGATTTCGAAAATCCATACTAGATATAGAAGTAAAAATATCAGTTTGGAAAAAACGTACAATTATGGAGAAAATAAAGAAGACTAATGAACATCTAGAAAATGCAAAAGTTTGCCCTAACATTTTAAACATCATTAGAGATATGAGCAAACAATATTTCTCGAACACATTCGAAAAAATCAAAAATACTAACATCAAAAAATTTGACAAATTAGTGGAAAACCAAACACAACCTTTGAGATTTTCCAACTCAGACCAACGAATAAAGAATTATACTAACATAACTATACCTGAGGAGGCAAAAATCATTTTGGGACTTGGTCCAAAGCATGGAATTATACCACAGCAGTTGCCAAAACTTGAGTTAATCAAGGATATTGAAAACTTCACACAAACTATCACCAACAATGAGGAAGAAAGGAATTCAATAAGGAACAGATGTGTGGGAACAATTAACAACTTTATCAGACAGAATAAACCAATAAAGGATCCGCTGAAGAACTATTATAGGATTACATCCAAGTTTGTGAGAGACCATCCAAACATCATTATTAGCAACTCTGATAAAGGTAACACAACCGTTGTAATGTTTAAGGATGACTACATCGCTGAAGCTGAAAAAATGTTAAATGACGAATCAACATATAAAAAACTAAAATCCGATCCTACTAAAAAAACACAAGATAAAATTAATAATTTCTTGAAATATTTAAAATCGAACTCTAGTATATCTGAAGTAGAATATAAGTCATTACTATCTCACAATAGTGTAGCACCTAAAATTTATTTCCTAAGAAAAACTCATAAACAGAACATTAACTTAAGACCTGTTGTAAGTAGCATTAAGTCCCCCAGCTATAAGGTTGGAAAATTTCTACATGGTATATTGGGCAATGTGTTGTCAACTTCAAAATTTAATGTGAAAAACTCTTATTTGTTAGTGGAAGAACTTAAATTGGTTCAAGTACCAGATGATTATGAGTTGATTTCGTTAGATGTAATATCATTGTATACAAACATACCAAAACAGCTCGTTAACATAACCATCACATCACAGTGGCATTACATAAAAAATTTCACCAGTTTGGATAAAAATGATTTTTTAACTTTGGTGGACTTATGCTATGAAGGTGGTTATTTTTCTTTTAACAATGTCCATTACAAACAAATTGATGGTACAGCGATGGGCTCTCCAACAAGTCCCACCTTCGCAAATTTGGTGATGCATGCTTTGTTTGATTTTGCGGTCTCTAAATTGGATTTCATGATTCCTTTGATGAAATTATATGTTGACGATACCTTACTCTTAGTTCCCAAAAACAAAATTGAAACAACCTTAGATATATTCAACTCATTTCACCCAAAAATTGTATTTACTTTGGAGAGAGAGACAGATTTTGGCATTTCCTTTTTGGACATTGTTGTAATTAGAGACAAAAATAATCTTAAAAGTAACTGGTACATGAAACCCATAAATTCAGGTAGATGCATAAACTATTTATCCAACCACAGTGCCACACAAAAGAAGAACATTGCAATGAATTTAATAAATAGAGCAGTCGTGTTAAGTGATGAGGAATATCATGTTGAAAATCTTGAAAAAGTCACAAAAATACTGATGAGTAATAACTATCCGGTACATTATGTAAAAACATGCATCAATAACTATCGTAGAACGAAACAATTAAATCCTACACCAAATATTGGCACTCAAAATAATACGGACAAACAACATCAACAAACAGCATCATCACAGATCACATTGAAAAAATTCTCTAAATTAGTGTTCTATCCAATTTTGTCATATAAAATCAATAAAATTTTCAGAGAACACAATTGTACAGCTGCGTTTTATAACAAAGTAGATAGCAGAAAATTGTTTTACACCAAGTTGAAAGACAAAACACCTCTTTTGAAACAATCAGAGCTGGTTTATAAAATTGAATGTTTTAATTGCCAAAAATGCTACGTAGGACAGACAAAACAACTGCTTCAAGAACGGATTAGACAACACACTTATGACTCAAAAAAACTTGATAGTGCACAAAAAACAGCACTGTCGGCACACACTCACACAGAAGGACACAAATTTGACTTCAACAATGTTACAATATTGGACATAGAACAGAATTACAACAGAAGGCTAATTAGCGAAATGATTCATATCAGAACTCATGATACTGTCAATTTCAGGGAAGATACTCAAAATCTTAGCAAAATTTATGATAGCTTAATAAACAATAATAGTATAACTTAGAGTAATGGCTGATAAATGGTTTAACTTTGACTATAATTCTCGTCAAAAATACATTCTAAAACTAATATCAATAGAATTATAGGGTTGGTGAGTTGGAACGAATAAATATACTCATTTGGGGGGTGAGTGTCTCTGTTGTAACATTAAATTTTAAAGTGTTTATATAGGTTGTTTATAACTCAAAGTGTCGTTGAAGATTTATCCAATGTTAATTCTCTCTCTTGATTAACTTATCAATTGTTTAGTGTATAATATTTGTTTGTGAATTGTTTTTTTAAACCTGTTCGACTTCTGTAATATTTGACTAGTATGGTGCAGATGACGCTCGGACGTGCGAGTTCAGGTTCCTGCCCGGATGATCAGATCATAGAACTTGAGATAAGAAATATAACAGAGTATTTAAATTTGACAAATAGATATATTCTAACCTGACTTCTTGTTCGACACACTCTGATTGTTGAAGAAAATATTTTCTTGTGCTTCACAAATTAAAGTTTTAAATAATGCTTCTTCCAAAATGTTTGTTAAATTAGAGTATATTCGAGGTAGGTTCTTGTTCTTGCTCGCCTGGGCTGATTCTATAATTTTATTGTACTTCGTTACTTTTTAGCCTTGATAAAGGATCAACTGGATCCGAAACGTTGGTGATGAATTGAAGAAATTTAACAAAAAACATTAAAGTCCAAATTCCTGATAAATTGTTTTATTTTTATAACATGGACGAAAATTTCGATACAGGTTATTTGAAATGTTCAGTCTATTCATCTGAAATAGGAAGTGAGAAGATCCTCTTGCAACGTATCGAAGTCGCCTCCAACAAAATAGGTACGTAATAATCCAGACATGATCAAAAAAAGTATCAGCCATATTTGAAAGAGGATAAAACGTTGGTACTTTTGTAATTCGCGTTAAGTTTTTATGTTTCTTTACTTATTTATTCATCGTTGTTGACTTCAAATACCTTTTTGTCGATCAATAATGCTTTTCCGGAAAAAAAAAACTTGAAATAAGTCCTCAGAATATTATGAAAGACGAATGTGCAATTAGTGGGACAGAAAAATTCAATTTGATCACAATGTACGATTTTTCTGAGAATTTAGTGAAATTCCAAAAATCAATCGGATTTTTCCCCGAAGCTTTCTTTGGGACAAAATTACATGCAGGAAAATGAAAACACCTGTTCCTCATTGAAAATATTTTGCTCTGTTCAAATATCTCAATCAAATCCCAATGTTTATATTATGAAGGGTGTTGAATCTAAGCTTGAAAGATGTCCCATATTTTTTTAAATACGGACCTAGAATTTGTTGGAATTTTAAATATGAATCGATTGACCTGTAGAAGTGGATCATACATTCCAAATATCAACCGACTAATTATATTGATTGGTTCAAATGTTATGAGAACTTATGAAATTGATTAGACCTATCAAATATCGATTTTTTTGACTCAGCTAGGGTAGCTCTAGATCAGGTTACCGTATGTTAATTTACCGTTGGAACACTCTGTATATTATACAGGGTGTTTTACCATAAACTGGATAAACATAGATAGCCGTGTAGATGACACCGGGGAAGTCATTTTTGTCTTATGACATACACCCCGTTTTCGACGTATGAGGTAGATACAGGGTGTTTAATGTCAACTTTGAGCAATATTCTGATAACTGTGGTATGTTATAGATGACATTTCAAATAACAGTTTCTGGTCCCATCCTATTTTTTGATGCTCGATTCAATTGTTCTGGAAAAAAATCAAAATATTCAAAATGGCCGAAAACCTGCAAAGTTGGAATTTTTTTTCTCGGTTGCCAATTTGTAAAGCATTATTTCAACATCCTACTAGATTTTCTGAGATTTTACGTGAAAAAATGTTCTCAAAATACGAACTCGATTTTTTTCACATGTCTTCGGCCAAAATTGTTGGAATTTTTCACGGTTAAACTATCTTTCCTTTCGAACACTGAGGTGAAAACAGAATGAAATACTACCAGTTGGTTTTCTTTTTGCAGCCTTCCAAAGATTACGCTCGGGTTACTTCCATAATTTTCATTTGAAAAAGTAATGCGAGCGTAATCTTTGTTAGTTTACAAAAAACCAATGGATATTATTTCATTGTTTTCACTAGAATTCATAATGAAAGATATGAAAAATTCCAACAATTTTGGCCGAGTCTTTTCACGGAAAATCTTAAAAAATCTAGTACGTTGAAATAATGCTGTCCAAAATGGCAACCGAGAAAAAATTACAACTTTGCATCACAATTGAATTGAGCCCTAAAAATTCTAAGATGTGACCAGAAACGGTAATTTCAACTGTCACGCATAATCTCGCGCATAACTTACCACAGTTATCAGAAGTTGACATTAAACATCCATGATACTAAAACACAAAAGATAAACCCACGCGCATATCTGACTACGTCATCGCGTGACAAATTGTCACAGAGACACAAATAAGGCTGTTACTGGGCAGATGTTTGGTGCATTGCATGAGGATTCTGAAGTGGCAGCTGAATCTGAAGATGTAGGAGGTTTGGAGGAACTCCACTGGGATGGGTTAGAAAATTTGGCAGGTTTCATTAGATTTAAATTGAGGAAAAGTGAAAATTTAGGTTACATTCCAGACTGCCAAGATACTTCGTTCTCCTGGACGAATCATTTGAGCGAAGGTGGATTGCAGAAACCAACAGTAGATTTCCTCACAAAATACAAGGAGCTTGACCATATTTTCAATGACTTTAATGGTGATGGAGTCAAAATTCAAAAAAATTACATAAAGGAATTGAAACAATTGGCTCAAAATGTGGCATTGAGTGATGAAGCTAAAAGTTTATTTACAGATGTAAAATGTATTTTCGAATAAGGATTTTAAACAAAAACATCAATACCATGGTGAATACAGGAAAACGGAAAATGAATAAAATATTAAAATGAAAATGTGCTTGTTTTATTAATTTCATGTATTTTCCAACATCGACCTTTTGTTACAGATTATCCCCTTACATGACTGACAAATAACAAAAAAAATTCATAAATCTTTAACTTCTATATATTAATTAATTTCTTGAGTATGAAATTCACAAGTTGAATAGTTTGTAATAGTATTTAGTTAGTATGGTCTTTCTCATTAAATTTTTCAATATTCATAATGAAAGACTTCTTTTGACGCCCTTCTATTAAAATAAAACAAATTGGCAGAAGAATTATTTTATCTGAGTATAAACCGACAAAATATGATCTTTCCAAAACCTACGACAAAGTTAAATAATTTTAAGAACCAGTCCGGGAATTAAGTCACATAATTATCTCATGGTAACAATTAGGCTCTCATAATTATTCAATGTAGTAATGAATCATTCCAAGTAATACTTCAAATAAATTAATAATAACATTCAAGATAATCTGATTGTAAAGTCAAAGTTTCCCGCTTATTTTACCACCAATTTCCTCTGAAGCTATTTGCTACGAGTCTGTTAACATTGTGTGGAAATCTTCAAGTATTCACATTTAAGAACTACTTTGAAATATTTTCGATCGAATACGATATTTCAAGCATTGCATTATTCTGAAAATAACTCCCGCAATCAATGAAAACGACGTTCAAATGAGCCAATAAGAGCTATTTGTCACGAGCTGACGTCATGCGCCAAACGTATCGAAACTCGTTCCTCAAGTGATCTTATCTGTTGTGTTTTAGTATCATGTTAAACATCCTGAACCTCGCTTATGTGTCGAAAACGGAGTATACAGGCAGAGACAACAGGGTCTTTCACGAGGAAACTCACCCACATTTATACGGGAAACTACTGAACGTATTTTCATGAAATTCAGCACTTATAAGTATTTCACGATGCTGATGAAATCTAAAATATTTTCAAGGCATGAGCACCTCCGGTTTTTCCGGAAATGACGTCAACTTCCGTTTTTCAAATTAGAACACCATTTTTTTATTGCAGAAATAGATTCCTTAGAAAATTCCAAGTTATTTTGATGTAACATTTTTCAGTTTTGGTTGTAAAATTCTCTCTGAGCAGGAAAATTCGAAAAAAAAAATTGAAAATAGAGCTCCGCTGAAACAAGAATAACTTCGAGGTTTTTGTATGGAAAATTTTCATTTTTGGGATTTTTCAAGATGTAAGATAGATGTATCCACTTTGAAAATCGAAATCGCGATTCATGATACAGGGGGTGAAAAAATCGCTTTCAAAGTTAGGGATGACAAAATCGTGAAAAATCAATTTTTTCAAATTAGAACCCCATTTTTTTATGGCAGATATTGAATCTACGTTGAAACATAATGTGAGTGTATGCACACCCTTGCCCTAAAATGGATATTTTCTGAGTTATTCACAAAAACTGTTTTTCGTCTTGAATTTTCAGCTATTTCTTTTCCCTTCACGCCAAAAAGATGAAATTTTCAGGAACTGTCATTTGAACCATGCTGTAGATTTTTCACCCCTTCTTGAAACCGACTTCAAGTTACTATTAGGAGAACCATGGCAAACTCTCGCAGTTATAACTAGAGAAGATGCTCAAAGTTTTGACCGTTAATTTCTAGACATTTATTTATACGTCTCAGGAATGCTTCGTGCGTTGCTCTTCTTATTTCATCGGGAGGAAGAGATCTGCAAAAGTGTTTAAAAACCAAATTGAGTTTCAAAACTATGAATCTTAAAATCTAAACAAACCTGAACGCATTTCTGACTCGTTCTATGCAGTCCTCTTTATCAGTCAGGGGAGTTGAGTAGACAATATTTTTTATCCTACCCCAAACATAATAGTCTGAAGGAGTTAAATCGGGAGAACGTGGTGGCCAAAGATGTGGACCATTGTTCGCCAACCATCGATCTTCAAATAGCCTGTAGAGGATATTTGACACATTGAGTGAATTGTGTGGAGGCGCGCCATCTTGTTGATACCATAAGTCATTATGGTTCTGTACTAGCGGCTCAATTATTTGAGTCAATATGTCAGAATATCTATCTCCTAAGGGAGAACATTCTTTAAATAATGCAAACATGTGTAGTGTTCTATCTTACCAGTTAAAGTCCCATCATAAATGTGAACATCGAGAATTGCATTATTTTTGATGGCGCAAAAAACATTGAAACTCCAGGTCTCTTGAATGTTCCATTGTCTGAAGTGGTGGTTGTTCTCTTCATCCCAATAATGACTGTTATGGCCGCGTGAAGTTAGCGAAAAGTTGGTGGAACAAATTCTGAAACCAAGCTAAATATTTAGTACTGAATTTGTTCTAATTTGTTCTGTATCAATCATCCCCAGCACCCTTATGGTTTTCGAGTTATTCGCATGTCTTTGATTTAGTGCTGACTTCACGCTCAGCACCAACATGTTCGAATTTGGAAAAGATTTTTATGCCAATATTTAGTCCCGAATTTGTTCCAATTTGTTCTGAAGAAAATTCTCCGATATCATTTTTCGTTAACGAGTTATTTACATTCGTAACATTCGGTGGTGACGTCACACCCAGCTCCAAAGCTTTTTGTTCTCCAAGAAATTCGAAGAAATTTTGAGGCAAATATTTAGTACCCAATTTGTTCCAATCAGTAAAAGTTGTTTTGTTGAAATACCATTGTTGGTTTTCGAGTTATTAACAATTGTTTTGAGCGAGCGTGAAGTTAGCGAAAAGTTGGTGGAACAAATTCTAAAACCAAGCTCAATATTTAGTACTGAATTAGTTCTAATTTGTTCTGTATCAATCATCCTCAGCACCCTTATGGTTTTCGAGTTATTCGCATGTCTTTGATTCAGTGCTGACTTCACGCTCAGCACCAACATGTTCGAATTTGGAAAAAATTTTATGCCAATATTTAGTCCCGAATTTGCTCCAATTTGTTCTGAAGAAAATTCTCCGATATCATTTTTCGTTAACGAGTTATTCACATTCTTAACATTCGGTGGTGACGTCACACCCAGCACAAAAGCTTTTTGTTATCCAAGAAATTCGAAGAAATTTTGATGCGAATATTTAGTACCCAATTTGTTCCAATCAGAAAAAGTTGTTTTGTTGAAATACCATTGTTGGTTTTCGAGTTATTAACAATTATTGTTTTGAGCGGGCGTGAAGTTAGCGATAAAGTTTTAAATTATCACTTTTTTTTTCAACATCAAATAGTAAGTACTCAATTTGTTCCAATTTGTTCTAAAAAGAACGAATCAATTTCATTATTAGTTTTCCAGATATTAAGGATTTACGACGATTTGATTACGTCACAATAGGTGTAGCTTTGAATCTCCATTCGAGACCATACCACTGAATGCAGATTTGGATTCAGGACCAATTCGTTTCTTATTCTCGCTTATTAAATTGTTAGGAAATAATTATTTATATCAGAACTTCTAAATTTGTAGTTTCCGTTATTTGGACTCAGTGAAATCCTCTTTATACGGAGGCAATTTTTCAGATCGAAGCAAGTTAGTTATCATTCTGTAGAAATTGCTCTATTTTGCGCTTCTGTAGTGCAGTTAATACGGCCGGAAGAAAGCGAGCGTTAGATAATGCCTTAGTTGTGAAAAACTAATTGAACACAAGGAAGAATTATTAGATAAATTGGGGAAACCCAGTGATGAAATATGGACATTCATCAGCAGAGAATTTGATAACAAAATTTCTGCGAAAGCATTGTACGTATTTGTGAGGAGAAATTGCTCAGAATGCTGGAAATATTTGGCAATATCAGAAAACAATTTCAATTTGGATAAATTATCCTGTTCTAAGAAACCGATTCCAAGCTCTACTAACTCCACTTTGTGAAATATTCAGCCGCTGAGCGGCTTCTTCTTGCGACAAACCAGGAACAGACATTTTTTTCTCAATAAATCAATTGTGTGAGTTGCAAAATGAGGTTGGCGCTACTCCTTTTGAAACCATATGTCCTCTAGATCAATATTCATTAATTCAGGCCACATAAATCCGATTATCATCCGACGGTACCCAACACCATTTTACAGAACGCTGATTCTCATAAAATAATTCAACAATTTCAACGCGTTGTTGTATAGTGTACGAAGCCATTTTTATAATGTCAAAGACTCGCCCTGTATAACAGACGATTTATCTAACTGAATAATTTGCTTCAATCTGAAAAATTGCCTCCGTATAAAGAGGATTTCACTAAGTCCAAATAACGGAAACTACAAATTTAGAAGTTGTTGATATAAATAATTATTTCCTAACAATTTAATAAGCGATTATAAGAGACGAATTTGTCCTGAATCCAAATCTGCATTCAAACGTGATAAAAGCGGCTGCGTGCGGCGCATGATCAAAGAGACAACGGCTCTTCTCATGTTTGATTTATGACCAATTACAGATAGCTTTGTATGAGCCAAAACTGCCGACAGTGGTATGGTCTCGAATGGAGATTCGAAGCTACACCTATTGTGACGTAATCAAATCTTTAATATCTGAAAAACTAACAATGAAATTGAATCCTTCTTTTTAGAAGAAATTGAAACAAATTGAGTACTAATATATGTTGAGAAAAAAAGTGATAATTAAAAACTTTATCGCTAACTTCACGCCCGCTCAAAACAATAATTGTTAATAACTCGAAAACCAACAATGGTATTTCAACAAAACAACTTTTTCTGATTGGAACAAATTGGGTACTAAATATTCGCATCAAAATTTCTTCGAATTTCTTGGATAACAAAAAGCTTTGGTGCTGGGTGTGACGTCACCACCGAATGTTACGAATGTGAATAACTCGTTAACGAAAAATGATATCGGAGAATTTTCTTCAGAACAAATTAGAACAAATTCGGGACTAAATATTGACATAAAAATTTTTTCCAAATTCGAACATGTTGGTGCTGAGCGTGAAGTCAGCACTAAATCAAAGACATGCGAATAACTCGAAAACCATAAGGGTGCTGGGGATGATTGATACAGAACAAATTAGAACATATTCAGTACTAAATATTTAGCTTGGTTTCAGAATTTGTTCCACCAACTTTTCGCTAACTTCACGCTCGCTCAAAACAATTGTTAATAACTCGAAAACCAACAATGGTATTTCAACAAAACAACTTTTACTGATTGGAACAAATTGGGTACTAAATATTTGCATCAAAATTTCTTCGAATTTCTTGGAGAACAAGAAGCTTTGGAGCTGGGTGTGACGTCATCACCGAATGTTCCGAATGTGAATAACTCGTTAACGAAAAATGATATCGGAGAATTTTCTTCAGAACAAATTGGAACAAATTCGGGACTAAATATTGACATAAAATTTTTTTCCAAATTCGTTCATGTTGGTGCTGAGCGTGAAGTCAGCACTAAATCAAAGACATGCGAATAACTCGAAAACCATAAGGGTGCTGGGGATGATTGATACAGAACAAATTAGAACAAATTCAGTACTAAATATTCAGCTTGGTTTCAGAATTTGTTCCACCAACTTTTCGCTAACTTCACGCGGCCGACTGTTATGCCTATTGAAAGAACCATTCTTTGTGAATTTAGATTCATCTGTCCAAATTATACAGTCCAAAAAGTTTTCATTCTCTTGAAATCGAATCATCACAGCTTCGCAAAACTCTGTTCTCCTGACGAAATCAGTTTCCTTCAAATGATGTACCCTATTGAATTTATATGGGTGCATTTCATGTTTTTTTAATATTCTCCAAACACTCGATTGAGATAATCCCACATCAATCACGGCATCTTTGAGAGAATTTTGAGGATTCACACGAAAATATGCAAGAACTGTAATTTCGTTGTTCTCATCTTCTACTACACTTTTTTCTCTGTGTATAGTTTTCTTAACGAAAGATCCGACATTTCTCAAGTTTGTCATGGTTCTGTTAATGGTATCTCTCGTTGGTCTGGGTCGGTCAGGAAACCTCTCAATGAACAGTCGAATCGTTCTATCTACAACTTTATTACATTCTCCATGAAGTAGAATGAGATTTAAATAATCTTCATTGGTAAAATTAGGCATAGTGATCGATTTTATAACTTAATACGAATTATCACCAAATTAATAGTAAACACAAAATGCTACTGAATAAAGAGGAATTTGGCAGATATAATAAATTAATGATATCTATCATTAAAAAAAAAAGTAAAACATGGTTAGTTTTTGCATATGGTTCATAAGGAATTATTTATTTGTCACTGGAGAGAAAACCGATGGCCGATTAGTTGAAATAAAGAGGTTTCCGATACAAATTCGAATCCAAATTCGCCATCTATTTAGGAACAACCTGTAACTTTTTTCTCTTGCATATTAGGGTAGTAAAATCTTAAACATGGTTTGAGTAACAGTTCCTGAAAATTTCATCTTTTTGGCGTGAAGGGAAAAGAAATAGCTGAAAATTCAAGACGAAAAACAGTTTTTTGTGAATAACTCAGAAAATATCCACTTTAGGGCAAGGGTGTGATGCATACACTCACATTATTTTTTAACGTAGATTCAATATCTGCCATAAAAAAATGGGGTTCTAATTTGAAAAAATTGATTTTTCACGATTTTGTCATCCCTAACTTCGAAAGTGATTTTTTTCACCCCCTGTATCATGAATCGCGATTTCGATTTTCAAAGTGGATACATCAATCTTACATCTTGAAAAATCCCAAAAATGAAAATTTTCCATCCAAAAACCTCGAAGTTATTCTTGTTTCACCGGAGCTCTATTTTCGATTTCTTTTTCGAATTTTCCCGCTCAGAGAGAATTTTACAACCAAAACTGAAAAATGTTACATCAAAATAACTTGAAATTTTCTAGGGAATCTATTTCTGCAAAAAAGAAATGGTGTTCTAATTTGAAAAACGGAAGTTGACGTCATTTCCGGAAAAACCGGAGGTGCTCATGCCTTGAAAATATTTTAGATTTCATCAACATCGTGAAATACTTATAAGTGCTGAATTTCATGAAAATACGTTCAGTAGTTTCCCGTATAAATATGGGTGAGGTTCCTCGTGAAAGACCCTGTATGTCATGGGGCAAAAATGACTTTCCTTGGTGTCATCTACACGGCTATATATGTTTGTCCAGTACATGGTGAAACACGCTGTATATAAATTTCTGTTTTTTAATCAAATTGATGAAAAACTATGACTGGAAAGAAATATTTCAGGAGAATTTTGTTTGAAATAACAATATTCACAACGGAGAAATGACGTTGAATCCACGAGGAAAATAACATTCCATGGAAACCGGAAAGAACTGTATTGCCTAACGACATTTTTCCGTTTTTTAAACAAGTTATAGAGATGATGTTACTCGAGAAATACAACAGACAATATAGGCGAAATCTTTTCCTGTTTTTCGTTTTTAATATTTCACAATACAGCTCAGGGTGAATTTTATTATTTGATTTTATGCTTGAAGAAGCTTGACCACACATGTAATTTTCAGAAGCAATATTGGTATAAGTATGTATATGACATCAAAAACGTCGTTTGCCTGTTTCACAGTTCAATTTTGAAATTTGAACTACTCGTATAACGTTAGTGTCCTTGCTATTTGTTTTTATTGATATCGTTCACCTTCTATTATCATTTCACATTCTTGACCGAAATCCCAAATTTGGATATCAAGATGAAAAAAAAACACAAGTACATATTCATAAAACTCACTCACGCTGTATAAATATCTTTTAGCTTTCATGGACCTGATGAAGATTTGTCCTATTCGGAACATGTCGTCCTAAACAATAAAAAGTGGTTTTTCTAACAGTATGTTGACTTCCACATTCATTGCTTGTGTTATTTCACGTTCGTTTGTTTATTGGGCAAGATCCAACTCAAGATTGGTCTTCACCAGAAAATCGACTATTTTTGGAAGGTAAATCAAATAAAACCACCAATGAATTCCTTTACTTTCCTCCAATCAATTCTCATCAGACATTTCCTTCATCTGTTATATCAAACATTATTCATAATCCAATCCCAATGAAAATTGACTGATGTAAATATTCCAGGTACGCCACTACCGCATTTGGTGGAACCGAAAGAAGTGACACCAATCAAATACATCCGTGGACCGTTCTCCAAATTGAAGATCTGCATGAAAGGTCCACCACTGTCTCCATTACATGTATCCTCCCCTTTATCACCCCCAGAACAAATGAAGTTTTTCGAATTGAAATCCGAATTTGGAAAACGTTGCTTGCATCGAGGACCTGGAATAATTTTCATCACTAGTTCTTTTAGCCCGTCTGGTCGCTCCTTGGTGATGTGATTTTCAATTCCAAAGCCAGCCGTGATTCCATTTTGTCCCTCCTTAGCTAGCTCGCGATGTATGAGGCAGATTGGTCGTATCCACTCTGAAGAAAAAAGTTGTAAGATTTAAAATGACTATGATTGAAGTGTTCGTAATCCATCTATTTTTCAAACATTATGACATTCATAAATCCCCTTTATTTAGGAGCCATAACAACTTGTGGGTAATAAAGCAACGGTGATTTACGGTTCATCAAACTTCACTTCAATTCAACCACAGAAAAACAAATTATTTTTGAGAAAATAGTTCCATGAAATGTCATTTATCTGAAACAGATTGTTCATAGAAATGAAAATGGTGATTTTCCGTGAGTAGGGGCAACATAGAATATTCAACTCGCATATTATAGCAACTATTCAATTGGTTGATATAGCAACCCTGCTCCATCTTGTCTGGTACAACTAATCCGTATGAATAAGAAGTCATAATATGCTCGTGGCATTAAATATGCTTTTGTAATTTGTATGCATTTGTGAAGTCACAAGTAATATTCAGGGAGTTGCTATATCACTTCACGTGATAATTGAATTCAATTTTTCAGCAATTTCGAAATCTTCAACGAGTTTTATTACGTATACATATCCTAATGTCGTTACTGATCTATAGTACCTATCTACTTCATTTCAATATCTAAGTATACATGTAAACAGGGTGAGTGTTTGACTTGTACATAGATTCAAACTGTAGATTCCTCTCATCAAACGAAACTCTTTTTTCCTATTACATGTTTCGAAATTCGATTTCGTTAGAAAGATACACTGTGTCGAATATACGATTATTTCAAATGAACTGAATTTTGGTTAATTGTTGACTATTCATGGTGCAGATTCCTCAAAACTTATTCAATAATGGTACAAAAGTATTCCTGTGGCTTACTGATAAAACGCGTCGTTTTCAAGTTATTCCTTATTTTGTCCGATAAAAGTTGAGAAAAGAATTATAAATCTCGAGGATAATCTGGATGCTACCCTGAATTTTGAATAACATCGAATCACAAAAAAATTCATAGTTCTCTGATCGCAGTACAAGTGAGCAATGTTGTCAGCAACTTTGTCGAGACTGAAATTTGATCGATGGAAAAACGTTTAATGTAGAAATATGTAATAATATAATCTCACAAATGTGGGACATGAAATTGAAAACGAAGGAGCATAAAATTATACGCACAGTTTCTATTAAAAATTTATTGTTACCATGTTACCGGTCCATATTGAAAATAAAAATCAATGAAATACAAAATCCAGATATAGGAATGATGAATGTCGATACAAACCACGTATACAGGGTGAGACTTTGACTTGTACATATATTTCAACTGTAGATTCTTGGGGCAAAAGGAAACTTTTTTTCATTTTCCATTTTCTCGAATTCGCCTCTGTTGAAGAGATATAGGGGTAATTCTCATGAAATTCCGAAATTATTCAGGAATGAATTCTCAAAAAATTTTTCAATAAATTTGAATTTTTTTGTGGCAGTTTTGTAATACATATGATACTAGATTTCACTCATATAGTGGCCCCCAGATTTAAATTATCAGGAGTAGATTTCATTTCTTCTCGGCGTTTCTTATCGTACTCTTTCTTTTTTAATTTTGCCTCTGTATCGGGCAATTCCATTTTTCTTGCCATTATTTGCCCCTTAAACGAGAAAAAACGATAAACTCACGTACCACATGACAAAAGAAATGAAAATCTGAGTTATCTTAGTTTAAAAGTCATTCCCTCACTTCAGTTTGAAATGAGGGAATGAAGGTGAGGGAATGACGAAATAACACGAAAACTAAGATAACATAGATACATAGCCCTGACCTTATGAAAACATTTTGAACTATGAACACTACCCCCCAAAACGCATCCAAATATAATGTATCTTTTACTCATACTCACCTCATTTTTTGATAATGTCTAATGGGGGAATGATGTGAGGAAAAGTAACATAGTAATAATTGTAACTGAATACACTATTGCACGAAACCTAGTTAAAGTTTAATCAGAATCACCATAGTAACATAATTCGCGCATTGACTGGCTAGAAAAACTCAAGCTACTTTCATAGAATTCGCTCAATATGACCATAGATCGAATATTTGTAACAAGGTGAGGGAATGATTTTATTCAAAGGGACATACATTGAAATCCCATAGTTATTCAATAAGTATATGTCGTGGCTTGAATTGTTGTTTAAATATAACGAAAATTACCAATAGAATATTCGACTAAAATTTAATTCACAAAAAATTACTGAATAGGATGAAAATATTGAGTTTCAGCAGGAAGCTGGGATAGTGGGACAACGTGAGGGAATGATTTTTATGATATAAAATTTGTAATAACTTTTTAATTGCATTTAATGATTTCTCGTTTTTCGGGGTGATTGAAGAAAAGGTACCTAGCATCAAAACAAGGGCGGTCCTACGGGGGGGGGGGGTAAAGGGGGTAATTACCCCCCCCCAGAATACTACAACCAATTCGATTTTTTTCAAATATTATTTATGAGAAAACTAACAAAAAAAAAGTCTTTGAGAAGAAATCGCAGGGCAATATGACTTCGGCTTTGAAATAATATTATAATGATATGGAATTAACAAAAAAAAACAGCACAAATAAATAAAACATTCTGGAGTTATAGGTATTAACTTCGAAAGAAATCACAGAGTTATGAGTTATGACTAAGGCATTGAAATATGAAATAAGATTAACATAAAACAAATAAAGAGAACAGCGGAATGGAAAAATCCTTAAGTGATATGAATTATGAATCAAGTCACAAATCATGGAATATGGCTTTGTGTTTTTATACAGGGTGCCCCAAGTTCGAGTGCCTATTAGACGTTTCTGGAGAACTGGACATATTTGAAATCTGAAAATTGGGATTGTGATATTGTTCAAAATTCTCTACAGACCTAAATATTTTGGGAGCCTGAGCACTTCCGGTTATACAGGGAGTGAAAATAAATTTGTTCAAAAATTTTTTTTGTATGTTTTCGTCAATGATATGATTGAGTTTTCAATGGTGAATACACTTTTGTTAAAACCATTGTATTCAAACAAATATTTTTTCAAAATATCGAAAAAAAACCTGAAAAAAATTCGAATATTCATAGTTAGTATTATTATGTTTATTTTTCTTCTTCTGAACATTCCAAGTGCAAACTGTTCTCACAACGTCAAAGTAGAGGAATGTGGAAAGGTCATGCTTATTTCGAATTTCATAAATATCATCACAAGGTGTTTCGAATTTTGTGTCGAAAACTATGATCGAAAATTTGCCATAACTTCTGTTTTTCAAATTAGAACCCTATTTTTTTATGATTGCGTTGGATTCTGCGAAGAAAAATAATCATAGCTTTCTCAGATGCTCTTGCTCCTAAATTCAGTAATTCCCAAGTTATTTGAGCATTTCTGGATTTATGTTGTACGTAGAGTCAAATTCATCTTATCTTTAGCATGAAAATATTCTGTGATCACAGAAGATAAATAATCCCATTAATAATTCACAAGTGACAGGTCTAATTATTAGTTGTTACTATGGTTTCAAAAGGAAATTCATCGAATCTGTTCAGATGAATTTGAATCTACGTACGACATGAATCCAGAAAAGCTCAAATAACTAGGGAATTACTGAATTTAGGAGCAAGAGTGTCTGAGAATACTATCATCATTTTTCTTTACAGAATCCAACGCAATCATAAAAAAATAGTGTTTTAATTTGAAAAACAGAAGTTATGGCCAATTTTCGATCACAGTTTTCAACACAAAATTTGGAACACCCTGTGATGATTTTTATCATTCACGAATAAAATGAAAAAAATTCATTCTCACTCCCTGTATAACCGGAAGTGCTCAGGCAATTTAGAGAATTTGGAACAATATCATAATCCCAATTTTCAGAACGTCTAATAGGCACTCGAACTTGGGACGCCCTGTATAATCACTCAGTACGGATACATACACGTAAGACCTTCTAACATGGCACTGCAAATGCTTCGTATTCGAGTTACCTAAAGGGTGTTCCTTAAATTTTTAGTTTAAAATTTCGATTGTTCATCCAATTATTACCCCCCCCCCCCAGAAAATCAGTCTAGGACCGCCCTTGCATCAAAATAAACTCCTAACATCGATAATAATTACATGGGTATCTGTATCAATAGCGGTGGACTTAAATTTTGGAATTCGATGAGAATTACCCATAGCCATTTGAAACAAAAAGTTGGGCTTAATACGTGCCTGATTCGATTCTCTGCAAAGACCTCAAAGTTCATTTTTTTCGATTGAAATTGAGGTGATCATTAGATGTTCTGGGTGATACAATTAGAAAATACTCAAGCACTAACCTTATTTGAATAAGAATGTAACAAACACGATATTTCCTAACAAAAACACTTAGTTCTGTCCGATTATTTCTGCAATTAAAAAGCCATATTTCTCCCACCACCAAAATGAGTTCCTTCTTCGATTTTCCTGAAGATTAGTTCGTAAACACTAATAATTTGTTCTTCCTCGATATCCTGAAACGATCTCATAAAAATTGGTTTTTCACTAACCTATCCTAACTCCATTGATCAAAGTCATATGATTCGAGGTCAATGACCCAACCTAACCCATCTTCTCTGTGATATTTCACAGAACTCTAGAGAAGACGATGCCAGATTGCCGATTTTCTCTTCAAACAATTGTATAGGCGAAGTCAAGAAAGCAGTACGTCCCCTATCGTTAACGGAAGAACCATCGCAGAGGCACTAGTTTTGTTTACTTTTCGCTAAAGGCTTCTAGGCATTGCTCTTTGGAAATGCCAAACGAGTAGTTCTGATTCTCGACGATATTGCGCTACAATCTAAATTTCAGTCGCGGTGCGCTGCGATGTAGCCGCCACGCAAGACAAGCCGTTGTTCTGTATCTCCAGAGTTCCATCACAGGCCATTCTGTGATACAATGAACGACGCTTAAACGCGATAACCCTCTCCATTGACTTCGATTTATTTATTTATTTACTTGCAGAGAATAAAGCAAACAGGTGATGATTGTGATGTTCAGACCGTGTAGTGTCGATTAAAAATTGCAAAAGGATATTGTTTAGATATATTTTCCTGGAGGACCGGTAACAATAAATTTTCTATAAGAGCTGTGCTTATAAACTGTGTAATTTCATGCTTCTCAGAATTCAATTATTGCATCGAACGTTTTTCCATCATAGAGATTTTAGTCTTGATGAAGTTGATAAACATTGACAACATTGTTAAATTGTTAAGAGACCAGAGAAGAAATAATATTCGATCATCTTCAATTCAGGGAAGCATTCAGATTTTTTATGAAATCCATGATTTTTTCCTCAAATTTCTTCAAATACATTTAGGAATAACTCGAAAACGACGCGTTTCATTGCAAAAATATAGGAATACTTTCATTTTCTAAAATGATTGATTCTTTCGAAAATATGAACCGTTTATCTTTTTCAAGTGATTTTAAAGTATTTTTGCATGAATTTATGAGTCGACTACGCTGTTACTTTTATACCAGGAGAAATATGGACTAAGTTTCAATTGCACCGTGAATAGAGGAAACCATCAACCAAAATTCAGTACATTCGAAATAACGGTTCCGAAGATATGAACAGAAAAGTGTTAACTTCATGGATTTTTGACAACCTGTATATTTCAAACGAAATCGAATTTTTGAAAATGGTATGGAAAAAAAGTGTTTCGTTTGATGAGAGGATCCTACAGTTGTAAGTAAAAGTCTCACCCCTGTATATCAAATTGAAATTAATGAAATGATACTTAGCACTAAATAATCTGTTGCGATGGTTCAATTTTAACAATATCCTCTTGGAATTTCATAAACTCGACACTATACGGTTGATATTACATTAATTCACTGAAAGTCTTCACATAATCATCACAATGTTTACCACTATGTTTACTTCGGAGGACATATATGAGTACGAAGAACAGCTGAACAACTAAAATTTAACGAAATTATAACAGTAGACACAATATATGAAAATATTGCCGAGAGTATAGTTGCGGCAATCGAGAAGTGTTATCGAGACAAAAACAGGGAACAAAAACAAAACCCGAGAACAAAGTTATCGATTAAAGAGAGAAGAGAAATGACAGATAAAACCGCTGCAGCGTACAGGACAATCAATAGATAAATAACCAAAGAAGCGAGGCAATATAGAGAAGAAAAGAACACAGAATATACTAAAACCATAATAGAAAGGAATCAAAGCCTAGGAGTTCTTAGGAAGAGAAAAATGATAGGGAAAAAAGGCAAACATAGGTTGATGCAAGACTTGGAAGTGCTTCCCTAGGAAACGTTAAACTAGATTGTCTTTATACAACAAAAAATTATCAAATCATCTTTATAATCATTGTGCCTAAATACCCTACCATTCGTATGATCCATATTGATGTAAAAATTTAGGTACAAACAACATGCCTAGAGACCGGTTTCATAAAAGAAATTCAAACCTCGGTTACGCCCGAATCCGCGGTTGACTGTCGATTTCCGTTTTATAAACCGCTGAGGGATAGAAGTGATAGAACATCCAGGTTTCTGTGTGAATGTAAGATCGAAAATGATTCTGATTATAATAATAATGAATTAACTGCAAGGCATTCAAAAGATAATAACGATAGTGAATAAGAAAGATGACAATCGAATGATTTCACATTTCCTTTCAAAGAAGGCACGAAGAAGAGATTTTGGTCAAATAAAAAAATCTTTTATCGGTTGGATGAAATTACTCTGAATTAGCTGAACCATTTCAGAGTTGTTAAAGTATTCAAAGATTTTTGTAAATAAACATCAGAAAGTTGTGAAATGTCCAGAGTTTTTGACAATATAAAAAGTATTCTAGTGCTTATTTTATCATTCTATCAAAATTCAAAATTCCAAGCAATCAACAGGAATTGCAATTGACAAGGGAAAGGTTGTATTGAGTGACCAAATTTTGGTATATAAGAACCGTGTTGCTGGTGCACACTCACCGGGCCGCGTGAAGTTAGCGAAAAGTTGGTGGAACAAATTCTGAAACCAAGCTGAATATTTAGTACTGAATTTGTTCTAATTTGTTCTGTATTAATCATCCCCAGCACCCTTATGGTTTTCGAGTTATTCGCATGTCTTTGATTTAGTGCTGACTTCACGCTCAGCACCAACATGTCCGAATTTGGAAAAAAATTTTATGTCAATATTTAGTCCCGAATTTGTTCCAATTTGTTCTGAAGAAAATTCTCCGATATCATTTTTCGTTAACGAGTTATTCACATTCGTAACATTCGGTGATGACGTCACACCCAGCTCCAAAGCTTTTTGTTCTCCAAGAAATTCGAAGAAATTTTGATGCAAATATTTAGTACCCAATTTGTTCCAATCAGTAAAAGTTGTTTTGTTGAACAAACATTGTTGGTTTTCGAGTTATTAACAATTGTTTTGAGCGAGCGTGAAGTTAGCGAAAAGTTGGTGAAACAAATTCTGAAACCAAGCTAAATATTTAGTACTGACTTTGTTCTAATTTGTTCTGTATCAATCATCCCCAGCACCCTTATGGTTTTCGAGTTATTCGCATGTCTTTGATGTAGTGCTGACTTCACGCTCACCAACATTTTCGAATTTGGAAAAAATTTTTATGTCAATATTTAGTCCCGAATTTGTTCCAATTTGTTCTGAGGAAAATTCTCCGATATCATTTTTCGTTAACGAGTTATTCACAATTCGTAACATTCGGTGGTGACGTCACACCTAGCACCAAAGCTTTTTGTTATCCAAGAAATTCGAAGAAATTTTGATGCAAATATTTAGTACCCAATTTGTTCCAATCAGAAAAAGTTGTTTTGTTGAAATACCATTGTTGGTTTTCGAGTTATTAACAATTATTGTTTTGAGCGAGCGTGAAGTTAGCGATAAAGTTTTAAATTATCACTTTTTTTTTCAACATATTTTAGTACTCAATTTGTTGGTTTTCGAGTTATTAACAATTATTGTTTTGAGCGAGCGTGAAGTTAGCGATAAAGTTTTAAATTATCACTTTTTTTTTCAACATATTTTAGTACTCAATTTGTTCCAATTTTTTCTAAAAAGAAGGATTCAATTTCATTGTAGTTTTCCAGATATTAAAGATTTGATTACGTCACAATAGGTGTAGCTTTGAATCTCCATTCGAGACCATACCACTGTTGGCAGTTTTGGCTCATACAAAGCTATCTGTAATCTATATATATAAAAGAAAGATGTTGGTTACACCATTTATAACTCGAGATCGGATGGAGCGTTTGTTATGAAACTTTATATATGGATTCGTCTACGGTCTGGTTATTATAAAATACAATAAAACTTTGAAAAAATCGATGAACATTTTACTCATACAGGAAATGCTTTTCCTCCTTTTGAGTGAGGCCGCTAGGTGTCGCTACAGTTACAGTTACGCTTCCGCTTATTCGTGGGTACTTTATTTCATATTCTCTCCGTTAGATGGCGATGTAAACAAATAGTGTGTACAGTGACCATATTACCACCATAGTCACTGTAATAGTGTGTAATTTGAGTTGCCTACAACTCTGCGCTGTTGGCCAAAACCAAAAAAATGTCTTAGCGTAGGAGTACAGATGTCAGATGTCTAAAATGATTAGATTTCGTACCACTTCAGATGGCGCTATTCGCACATTATGACTGATTAAGAGTTATTTTTATAGTTTTATTTGTTCGAAATAACGTAATCGTGAAGTAAGATGTCTAGAATAATGGTGTAGGCACTAATTAGATTTTGTTGTGACCAAATTGAGAATATTAGCAATGTTTCGTTCTTTCCACTTCAGGTGGCGCTATTCACAAATTATGACTGATTTTTATCAGTTATTTCAAATATTTGAATTTATTCTGGCGAACGTGGCGTGTTGATGGTAGATAATTTTGTCAAGCAATGATGTGTGTTTATATTCCTGATATTCTGATGTATATAAGTTCTTGGGAAAAGTAGAAAACTTTCATTATAAAAAGATGCCATTCTGCAGTTATCTCATAATTGACTTTGGCAAATCAGCTGTTGATACCTGCATACACTGAAATGATATTGCGGCGCCGCCACGAAACATTGCTAATATTTTCGATTTGGTCGAACGTCATTCCATCCAAAAATTTACGGGTGCCTACACCATTATTCTAGACATCTTATCGTGAAGGAACTATATTTGACATTAGCACCATTAGATGGCGATGAATTTGTTGAGGCTTTCGCGGCCATCGATTTATGTCATTTGTTTTTTTTTTTCGAGCTTTCGGTCGTCGTGGTTTGAAATGATCGAAAAAAGAACATATTACATCAACGCTTTCGCGGCATTTTGATCTCTACAAAGAAACGCCGTCATAGAATCGTACCTTGCATGTAGATTTCAAGGCATTGAGATTGAGCACTGGGGTGGATTAGGAAAATCAAAAAATGTGAAAAGTAAGAGATACTACGGAATTCCTACCCCAGAAATTCGATGCATCGGTTACGACAAGAATATTGAAATTCCACTTCTGAAAAATGGCAAAATGTTGAATTTGGTTCATATTGTCAACAGAAACAGATATCGTGTCACGAATATCTGTTAGTTCGATACACTCGTACTAAGCCTTTTTTATAAATCACACTTCTTGAATGCCAAAATACCAAGACGAAAATAACAGACGATTTATCTAACTGAATAATTTGCTTCAATCTGAAAAATTGCCTCCGTATAAAGAGGATTTCATTGAGTCCAAATAAAGAAACTACAAATTTAGAAGTTCTGATATAAATAATTATTTCCTAACAATTTAATAAGCGAGAATAAGAAACGAATTGGTCCTGAATCCAAATCTGCATTCAGTGGTATGGTCTCGAATGGAGATTCAAAGCTACACCTATTGTGACGTAATCAAATCTTCGTAAATCCTTAATATCTGGAAAACTAATAATGAAATTGATTCGTTCTTTTTAGAACAAATTGGAACAAATTTAGTACTTACTATTAGATGTTGAAAACAAAAATTATAATTTAAAACTTTATCGCTAACTTCACGCTCGCTCAAAACAATAATTGTTAATAACTCGAAAACCAACAATGGTATTCTAACAAAACAACTTTTTCTGATTGGAACAAATTGGGTACTAAATATTTGCATCAAAATAACTTCGAATTTCTTGGAGAACAAAAAGTTTTGGTGCTTGGTGTGACGTCACCACAGAATGTTACGAATGTGAATAACTCGTTAACGAAAAATGATATCGGAGAATTTTCTTCAGAACAAATTGGAACAAATTCGGGACTAAATATTGGCATACAATTTTTTTCCAAATTCGAAAATGTTGGTGCTGAGCGTAAAGTCAGCACTAAATCAAAGACATGCGAATAACTCAAAAACCATAAGGGTGCTGGGGATGATTGATACAGAACAAATTAGAACAAATTCAGTACTAAATATTGAGCTTGGTTTCAAAATTTGTTCCACCAACTTTTCGCTAACTTCACGCTCGCTCAAAACAATTGTTAATAACTCGAAAACCAACAATGGTATTTCAACAAAACAACTTTTACTGATTGGAACAAATTGGGTACTAAATATTTGCATCAAAATTTCTTCAAATTGCTTGGAGAACAAAAAGCTTTGGAGCTGAGTGTGACGTCACCACCGAATGTTACGAATGTGAATAACTCGTTAACGAAAAATGATATCGGAGAATTTTCTTCAGAACAAATTGGAACAAATTCGGGACTAAATATTGACATACAAATTTTTTCCAAATTCGGATATGTTGGTGCTGAGCGTGAAGTCAGCACTAAATCAAAGACATGCGAATAACTCGAAAACCATAAGGGTGCTGGGGATGATTGATACAGAACAAATTAGAACAAATTCAGTACTAAATATTTAGCTTGGTTTCAGAATTTGTTCCACCAACTTTTCGCTAACTTCACGCGGCCCACTCACCGTTCTAGTAGTATGTTTATTTCAATGGGTTGGGAAAATGCTGAATGATTCAGATGTGAAAAGGTATACTTTTCTTCAAATTTCCAAGATATACGTTGAAATTTTGTAATTCTAGTTTCGAATTTACTCCAAAGACATTGATCTCGCAGATCAATGAATGGTCAATTATTTAATGAAGCTCGTGTATGAACTATGAATTGAATCTCTGGCATGTAAAAGAACATTCCCCATTATTTTATTCGGGATTTGACTATATTTGAAAACAACTACATATTATTTTTGTGGCTTGAGAAGTCATAAGATTACTATAGAAATGAAGTGAACAGATCCTATTCATGACTCTGACTCTGAACCTGAATAAAGAGGAAGTTAATCAAGAAATAAATGAAATATTTCAATTCAATGTGTATGTACTTTATGTACTCAACCAAACGAGATGAATAATGATTTGTAATTGTACTTATCCTAAATATAATTACATTCTTGTACGAATAAATGTATATGCAATTCCATTTGATGTTTTGTATGGACCTGGCTTTCATTTGGTTACTTGCCATAAGACTTTCTATGATATCAAAATAGGTACCTACCACAAACTTAAATCATTCAATTCAAATAAGTTGACAGCGTATTTGCCAATAGCTTCTAGTGGAAAAAAAAATCCTACGAAGTACGTCCTCATTTCATAAATTTCAAAATATTTTTATTAATTTTAATTTGTTTTGATGTAGTAAATCAGATTCCTCTATTTTCTCTATATTCTACGACATGATAGTGACAAAACACAAGAATATTTTCGAATTAGCTTCTAGTTTTTTTTATTAGACAACGATTTTTGAATTTATCCCAACATGGTATAAGAAAACGTGCCAAAATACTTCAAGAAATAAGATTCAGGATAGCCAACCCAAAAAAAGCGACCTCAATTCGAGGTTATTCAACCGACGCACAGTGGGGCAGGATACCTATAAACCTGGCATTAAATCAAAAATTAAAAATGCATATTTTCATACCGCCATCTGCTGAAGCGACAGATCACTACCGTGAGCTTCAAAAAAGCACAATATTAACCCTTACTGATCCCCACTGTGCTCCCGAAAGCTCTTCTTTGTAGCCATTTTTGGGCCAAGTCGAGACGCCTGCAAAATTTTTCCGTAATTGTTGTAGTTTCACAACGTCACTCTGTTAACAGATCACTATTGTTACGAGTTTTTTTGATGGCAGCTTCAAGTTCAGGTATGTGTAGATAATTTAAGAACTTTGGATAAATAAAAACTTACATAGAATAATAATTAATTCTTGTTGATGTTGCCTATGATTGAATCTTTAAATTTTTATCGTATTCTCCGAATCATGACGGTTTTCAGTTATGTTCCAAGGCCGTCCAAAGTTTGATATTTACATTTCTGCGAAATTCGATCCATGCTCATTTTAGAATGATGAAAATTTGTTGCCCATATTTTGCCTTTTTTCAGAAAAATCAATTTTAGATAGGTAGATAGGCACTCATTGATAATCGATTATTTCTTTGAAATTTATTTCTCCTTTAGTAACAACTTCGAGCGCAATGATTCTTAAGGAAAAGAGCTCATAGATATAATGAGGAGTTGCGGAAACAGTTAAACTGAAAAAAAAAATAAATATGGAAATGCCTTTATATCTTCGTTGGACTCACAACCAAAATCCATGCCTGGCTAAGATGCCAGGTCTAGTCTAGAGTCTAGCTGTTTTAGTTTTGATAACAGCAAAGTTATCTCAACATCAATATGCAGCCGTGAGGGATAGTGCTCCTCAAATATTCCCTTCGTACAAGAGTGTCCAAGCAGCAAAGAAGATCTGCTATCCAAATAATACAGGGTGCGGCACGGAGGATGGATGGTTTTAAAAAAATAATAAAAGCGTTAATTTTTACTCAAAAACACATTTATTGACGGAATCAGATTCTCAAGGAAATAGAATTTGAGACAGTCAAGTGTGGAAAATCACATCAGGCATGTGGTGGCCGAAATCGGTGATGCAGTGCTGGAGGCGCTCTTGGAAGTTCGCGTAGACTCTCTCCAACATCGCTCTCTCAACTTGGGCAACTTCCACGCGAATAGCCCTTTTCAATTCGTCCAGAGTTCGGGGCTTGGTCTCGTATACTCTAGCCTTGAGGTGTCCCCATAAGAAAAAATCGCATATGGATAAATCTGGGGACCGGGGAGGCCAAAGAACATCGCCAAAACCGGAAATAAGGCGACCAGGGAAGAGAGGGCGAATAACGTCCATTGATGCTCTGGCTGTGTGGGCGGTCGCCCCATCCTGTTGGAACCACACACGTCGGATTGGAACACGTTGCCGTCGTAATTCGGGGATAAAGAAGTTTTTGATCATTTCGACGTACCGCTCTGAGTTCACGGTAACAGCACGACCATTAACGTCTTCGAAGAAGTAAGGGCCAATGATGCGAGTTTGCGATACAGCGCACCAAACCGTAACTTTTGGTAAATAAATGCTAGGAACACACGAGTCTAACGGCACCTTCCCCACTTCTCTCGTCCTCAGTGGGGTAATGTTATGCCCATCTGAAAAACGTCCGCCCTCCGTGCCGCACCTTGTATATACGTGGTACAGAAACTGTTGCTCGCGACGAGGGCAGATTTACGAGGGTGGTTGTACGAGGGGTAACTACCCCCCCTCCCAATGATTATCGAAGACCTTAGAAAAAGGTGGTGCACATACAATATTTAATACATTGTGTACCTGATTTAATGGTTTTCAATCGTTATTACCCTCCCTCAAGATCAAGCTATATCCGCCCTTGGCTAGCGTCCCACTACTCCCACTACAGGATTTGAGAAGAGGACTTGGAGTCATCAGAATATTCCAGTGTTTCCGATTTATCCGAATAATGAATCGAAATCATCATCCAAAAGGTCTTTAATTGTGTTATGATGTGTGATTACATTAATTCAGATATTAATAAATATTTGTAGGATCCAAAATGCCTTTTATATTTACAAATCAACATATAAAGATAATAATATATTGTATTTTTAAACTAAACAAACACCTTAATATTTAATGCCAGGTTTCAAGGTATTCTGCCCTACTGTGCGACGTCGCAAAGACGTCTATAATACCGAACTTTTTTCAACCGAAATTTGACATCCAATCCTCGTTCGAAAAACCTCCGATTGAACATGCCCTTTATAAGACCGGCCCTTAATCAATCATTGTACCATCCTAACCAAAATATTATTGTGTGGAATTTTTGTAAAAAGTTCCATTACCTCTAATCACCAAGATGTACGAAGCGGTAAATAAATAAATAAGAATCTTCATAATCCGCTTAACGTAATTCATTTTTAACCACACAAAATTAACCTAATACCTGTCAGATTATTTAGAACAGATTCAGATCAGAAGGAAGATTTGCCAACAATAAACATTCGATAGTTATCACAGCTAATATTGCTAGGTTATCATCCATTATGAATTCAATCAAACTGGATATCGGATGGTTTGGATATTTATTATCAATTGTTAGCTTTATTTTTATTACAGCTATTTATTCCATGAAAAAATTAAAAATCGAAATTTTGAGTGTCCTGTGAAAAGGATGAGTTTGTTGTCAATTATCAATTATGCTGACAATGGATTGAGAAACACCCGGTGCATCAACTAAAGTGCTCGTAATAAATGTGGAAATAAACCCCCTCGCAGAAACAACCAAGGTATGTTTTAAGAAAAGCAGGCCCGGATCTAGGGGGGCAAGCAGGGCGCTTGCACTGGGCGCCAGCTCAGGGGGGCGCCAGAAAAATTGGACCCGACTCTGAAGTGCCATGTATACCACCTTAAAGAAGGACAAACATCCTATCTGTCCAAAACTATACAGAAATTATCGATTTAAGGGCCACCAAAGTTCGGAATAACGAATTTGAAAGGAAGTAGCCAAAAAAGATGGTGGGCTAAACATCAAACTGTTAATGCCTTGCTCGATAATTTACCGGGAGTTTTGAAAGCTCTGGAAGAAATGAAAAAATCCTCACAAGTCGCAGCAAGTATGAAGCTGGTCATTTGCTTCATGCTGTGATGGATTTTAGATTCATCCTGGACCTAACAATTTGGGATAATATTCTGCGAGAGATGAATAGGAACAACGTGGGAATTCAGAAAGAGGATATAATTATTTCACGATCATTATCATTGATGCAAGGTCTCGTGAAGATCTTGCAAGGAATGAGAGAAAAACCTATTGAAAACTGGATCCCGGAAGCTAAACTTCTTTCGGAAGAATTGGATGTGGAGCCAGTTCTTAGAATTAAAAGAGTTTCCAAGAAGAAAAAGCAGGTCGACGAAATGTGCGAGAATGAGTCAAGAACGCTCTAGTTGGTTTATTCTCGATGGAAATTGAGGTTGTTTTCGACAGATTATTGTCAGAAATCAGAAAAAGATTAGAAAGCGCAGAGAGTCTGCACACGAATTTCGCATTCCTCAATGGCCATGCCCTTTTAAACATGCAAAAAGAGGATCTGTAGAAAAATGGGACCCTCTTAGCACAAAAGTAAGAGACTTGAAGGCAGTTGATTTCTGTTAGGAACTAGCGGTTTTCAAAGAGCTCTTGAAATTAGTGAAAGTCGACTTCTTCAGACCTACAACAAATTCTTCACGGCCAAGATCTGCAAGAAGCTTTCCCTAATGTCAGTATAGCTTAAAGAATATACTGCACATTACCTACCACGTCTGAAAGATGTGAACGCAGTTTCATCAAATTGAAAATAATAAAAAACTCTTTGCGTTCTTCAATGGATCAGGAACGTCTCTCTGGTCTCTCGATCTTAGCTATGGAAAACAGAACAGATTTCGAGGAGCTGAAAGTTGCGTCCGCGGAAAGAAAATCGCGCCGCGTTAAGCTATGAAGAAAAAAAATCTAATTTCCTACCTTGTGATATTTTTCTCATTATCAGTATTCATTTTTATCATTCATTTGTATTATTTATTTTCGTTATTTTTCAGGAATTCATATATTACACAAATTTGGGAGAGAGGGGGGGCGCCATCATGAATTTTGGTACATTTTTTTAATGGAATCTCCGTTAATGAAAATGATAATATGAAGGCATCGAAAAACATAGTCTTTCCAACCAGGAACTTACCTGAATATTGCACAGGATGTCCTAATTCCACGAGAGCGATATCAGCAAAACCAGTCTCCGAGCTGAATTTGTTATTTTTGTAATATTTCTTCACAAGTACTTGCTGAACTTTCGGATCTTCACATTTGGTTGTAGCACAATTTATAGTCGTTTCTCCCAGACGTACGATCTCTCTGTGAATGTAAAGAAATTATACAATATACAATATGATTATGTTAGTCATGGAAATCCATGAGGTAGTAGCAGAAAATAAAAGGACGTAACGGAAAAACAGTGTTGTATTGCAATCCATATTGAGATGAATTTTCGCCACATGAAAACTGAAATAACCATACAGGCAGTGAACTGCTTTTATTTCACCAAAGTAAATATCTAAAATAGACTAAAATCAAATAGATTTAAGTTGTACTGGTCACGCTTGAGCATCTAATTGCCAATGTCTCGTTTATAGAAGGCCAGTCTATTTTTCATCTGATTTATTCGAACGTAAATGATTATGCACCATATAGCACCGTTTCTTGATTATGATGGTTCCTGTCAATTTCATCGGAGGAAGAATTTTCCCTACACTCCTTAGGCAATAATCTATACCAATCATAGACATAATATCAGAGAGACAGAGCATTCCCTTGTAAAATGTTGATTTGTTTTTGCTCCCACATTGAAAGTCTTCACAATAAGTATTGACTATTGAGTGGAACAAAGAAAAAAAAATTGGATCTCTTTGTTCAAGATTCTGATGTGGCAACAAGACATAAAATCTCTGCTTTGGATGAGCATGGGCGTGCAATTTCAAATCACTTCTTTCGGGGCATTTATTGTTATTGTCATTATTCAGAATGAATCTTCCTTTCGATATTATTTTAGTTTAGTGAAAATATTTCATAAATGTGATGAATAATAAATTTTTCAGTCCCCATTACTCGAAAGCTTTGAAAATAACTAATTTCAACTCTACAAAAACATTCAATATTGAATTGACTCGGTCTTCACTTGATGAAAATTCATTTTAATAGGAATCAAATGCCAGCGAAACAATTGTAAAAATAAATAGTTAAAAATGGAAATAGAATAAAATATTCAATTTTGAATTAAAACGATTCTTTCGAAAATATGAACCGTTAATTGTTTTCAAGAGGTTTCATAAGTCGGCTGCGCTGTAACTTTTATACCAAAAGAAATATTGAATAAGTTTCGACTGAAGAATATGCACCATGACTACAGTAAACAATCAACCAAAATTCAGTTAATTTAAAATAATAGTTCCTAAGATATGAAAAGAAAAGTGTTTTTTTTCATGGATTTTCGACACCCTGTATCTTTCAAACAAGCCGAATTTTGAAAAATAGTATGGGAAATAACCTTAGACCATGGTCTAGGGAAATAACCTTAGACCATGGTCTAGGGAAATAACCGTTTCGTTTCATGAGAGGAATCTACATTTAAAATCATTTTACAACTCAAAGACTCACCCGACATATACGGTCCCACATCCCAATTTTAAGGGTTGTAGGGTGAATCTTACGGATTTTTTTAATTTTTCCAATATTTGTAAGATGATTCTAGCTGACGTATCAAATTTCACCTTTCCCTGACTTCTGGAAGTGATTGGTGAGTGAGTCAGTTACTAAATCGATGTATCTTAGGTGGTTGTTTACCCTGTTATTAATTATATTAGATAGAAGAATAAATAGTATATTATTTCATTAGGAGGAGAAGTGTCACTTTTCGTGGCGAGCTTGAGTTTATCCGCCGAACGGAGTGAGGCGGATAATTGAAAGCGAGCCACGAAAAGTCACTTCTTCTCCGAATGAAATATGCTATTTTATTTCCAAACGTTTTCAAATTCATGAAAATTGTACATTTATATTGTAACTTTATCAAATAAAAATGACGTTTGAATTGGAAGTTTTCGTATTCTATGCATCTATGTTCATATTGTTCATGGTAACCAAGTAATCTTTTTCGTAGCAACACTTTTCCTGCCGCCGGAGGGAAAAGTAAATATTTCTCCGCCTAGGCGGAGAAATAGAACTTTTCGATGATCATGTCAGTCGAGAACTGACGTTGTTATCGTACGTTTGGAAATAAACATTATTTAATTGCTGGGCCTACTTATATTATCCTGAGAATTTGAGTTCTGAGAGATTGAGAAAAGGTAGATAATGTCTTACTCGTCTTGGCAAGAAGCAATACTCACAAAGCATTATCCTTATATTCCAGGCAGTGGGCAGCAGTTATGACAAATCTCTTATTTATCAGTGTTCCACCACATAAAAAGTTGTATCTTCCTTTTATGTTAGTTTTGTATCCCAATCGTGCAAGCCAAGGATATTTTCCATCCGTTGACAATTTTCCACCGATGATGCGATTTGTGTAAGAGAGTCCGCAAATTGGGTCATTTTTCCATTGCTTCCCAAGTGAAAGTTGGGGATCTGGAAATGGAGTTCAGAAATTGAAATCGTTATGAAATAATATTCTTCACATACGAAGTAATTAAATAGATTTTCTAGCAGCGCCAAAATAGTTTACCGAATCTTCGGTTATCTTAATATGCAGTTTTCAAAATATGTCTCAACTATACAGGGTCTTTCACGAGGAACCTCAACCATATTTATACGGGAAACTACTGAACGTATTTTCATGAAATTCAGCACTTATGTGTATTACCCGATGCTGATGAAATCTAAAATATTTTCAAGGCATGAGCACCTCCGGTTTTTCCGGAAATGACGTCAACTTCCGTTTTTCAAATTAGAACACCCTTTTTTTATTGCAGAAATAGATTCCTTAGAAAATTTCAAGTTATTTTGATGTAACATTTTTCAGTTTTGGTTGGAAAATTCTCTCTGAGCGGGAAAATTCGAAAAAAAAATCGAAAATAGAGCTCCGCTGAAACAAGAATAACTTCGAGGTTTTTGGATGGAAAATTTTCATTTTTGGGATTTTTCAAGATGTAAGATTGATGTATCCACTTTGAGAATCGAAATCGCGATTCATGATACAGGGGGTGAAAAAATCGCTTTCAAAGTTAGGGATGACAAAATCGTGAAAAATCAATTTTTTCAAATTAGAACCCCATTTTTTATGGCAGATATTGAATCTACGTTGAAAAATAATGTTAGTGTATGCATCACACCCTTGCCCTAAAGTGGATATTTTCTGAGTTATTCACAAAAAACTGTTTTTCGTCTTGAATTTTCAGCTATTTCTTTTCCCTTCACGCCAAAAAGATGAAATTTTAAGGAACTGTTACTTAAACCATGTTTTAGATTTTACTAACCTAATATGCAAGAGAAAAAAGTTACAGGTTGTTCCTAGATGGCGAATTTGGATTCGAATTTGTATCGGAAACCTCTTTATTTCAACTAATCGGCCATCGGTTTTCTCTCCAGTGATAAATAAATAATTCCTTATGAACCATATGCAAAAACTTACCATGTTTTACATTCTTTTTTTTTAATGATAGATATCATTAATTACATCTGCCAAATTCCTCTTTATTCAGTAGCATGTAATTAATGATATCTATCATTAAAAAAAGAATGTAAAACATGGTAAGTTTTTGCATATGGTTCATGAGGAATTATTTATTTATCACTGGAGAGAAAACCGATGGCCGATTAGTTGAAATAAAGAGGTTTCCGATACAAATTCGAATCCAAATTCGCCATCTATTTAGGAACAACCTGTAACTTTTTTCTCTTGCATATTAGGGTAGTAAAATCTAAAACATGGTTTAAGTAACAGTTCCTGAAAATTTCATCTTTTTGGCGTGAAGGGAAAAGAAATAGCTGAAAATTCAAGACGAAAAACAGTTTTTTGTGACTAACTCAGAAAATATCCACTTTAGGGCAAGGGTGTGATGCATACACTCACATTATTTTTTAACGTAGATTCAATATCTGCCATAAAAAAATGGGGTTCTAATTTGAAAAAATTGATTTTTCACGATTTTGTCATCCCTAACTTTGAAAGCGATTTTTTCACCCCCTGTATCATGAATCGCGATTTCGATTTTCAAAGTGGATACATCAATCTTACATCTTGAAAACTCCCAAAAATAAAAATTTTCCATCCAAAAACCTCGAAGTTATTCTTGTTTCAGCGGAGCTCTATTTTCGATTTTTTTTTCGAATTTTCCCGCTCAGAGAGAATTTTCCAACCAAAACTGAGGAATGTTACATCAAAATAACTTGAAATTTTCTAAGGAATCTATTTCTGCAATAAAAAAATGGTGTTCTAATTTGAAAAACGGAAGTTGACGTTATTTCCGGAAAAACCAGAGGTGCTCATGCCTTGAAAATATTTTAGATTTCAACAGCATCGTGAAATACTTATAAGTGCTGAATTTCATGAAAATACGTTCAGTAGTTTCCCGTATAAATATGGGTGAGGTTCCTCGTGAAAGACCCTGTATTCGTTTGAGAGATGTAGAATCTTTCATGTTTTTCTTCAGAAACTTTCAATCTACATAACTCTTGAACGCCTTCATGGATTTTCAAGAAATGAGGATATGACAACTATTTTACCTATCACATCTTTAATTGTTATAACCATAATAATATTCAATGTAAACTTTATTCGTTTTGAGTTTGACATACAGAGTGTAACAGCCAAATGGAATAAATTCGATAACGAATAAATGAGGGGGTGTTAGGAAAAACGCTCGGACACGTCGATTTGTAATTTTAAATGGGCATATTTTTCAAGAAAATAAAATTATATAGGGTGTTCCATGCGACCGTGGCCAATACCAACTTTCTTATTTCAAATGCAACCCAGACATAATTCATGTACAAGGTCCTATACCTATCTTCAACTTTTTCGGAAATATTGAGCTCGTATTTCCCATTGACCTCTTGATATGAAGAATGTAAGCAAACACCATTACTGAGAAGAAATTGAAAAAAAAACAAAAACAGATTTGTTCATTCTCATAGCCTTAGTAACACGTTGTCTGTTTGTATGACAATAAGTGATCAGTGTGAGTGCTATTGTCTTTTGAATTTCGATAACTGTACGTGATAATATTAGAAAAATGGTTCATTTAACAGAAATGTACAGAATAACCATTCTTCAAATGATTGGTTATGGAGATTGCACACGGACACAAATGGAAGTTTCTCGCTTATTTCACGAAAAATTTCCATATTTGCCGCCGATATCCCAAGGAACAATTAGCAAAATAGAAAAGCAGTTTCGAGAGCTTGGTCATGTAAGACAAATAAAAAAAATTGCTGCCAATGCAGTAAGTGATCATACGAAATTGGATATTATGCTTGAGTTTCAAGAAAGCCCACATAATTCTGTTCGAAAAGTAGCCCCGCTGTTCACCGTCAGCCACACGTCAATATTTCGAATATTAAAGGAAAGTAAGATGCATCCCAATAGATAATAGAATGATGGCAACTCAGGAGCTCATAGAAGACGATTTCGATAGGCGAACGCATTTTTGTGAGCAAATGATGGCAATGTTATATAACAATGTGATCCAATCAGAAAATTTTTTGTTTTCTGATGAGAGTACATTTACACTACACGGTCATGTTAATCGTCAAATTTGCCGCTATTGGTCTGATGAGAATCCTCACTGGATGAGAGAAGAACATACGCAATATCCTGAAAATGTTAATGTTTGGGCAGGAATTGTTGGAAATCATATCGTAGGTTTCTTTTTCATTGACGGCAACTTGAATGGAGAAAAAAATATTTAGAACTACTCCAAAATAATGTCGTACCAACTTTGATAAACTTATTTCCTGATCCAGCAAATCCACAAGTTCCTGCCAATATAATATGGTTTCAGCAAGATGGAGCACCGTCCCATTACTAAATCAATGTCCGGCAGTACTTGAACCAAATTTTTTCAAATCGGTCGATAGAATGGCCATCACGATCTCCTGATCTGACACCATTAGACTTCTTTTTGTGGGGATATGTCAAAAGTATTGTATACGAAACGAAACCCTGAAACTTAGACGACCTAAAAAACCGAATCACGCTTGCGATTAGATCAGTCACGCCTGAAATGTTGAGTAACATTAGAAGACAATTCTACACCAGATTAGCATGTTGCCAAGACGTTCGCGGCGAACATTTTGAACATTTCCTACATTGACATTAATGTTTTTTTTTAATAATTAGGAAATAATCAGTATTACTTATTAGGTTTTAAGTGTAATGTACCGATATTTGTGAAATAAAATAATTTTTATTTAAAACGTTGATTTTTGCAATAAATCTGAAAACACTTAATACTTCCGAAATAGTTAAAGATAGGTATGGGACATTTTGCATGAATTGTGTCTAGAATTCTGTGGAGAATCCAAAAAATAAATAATATGCAGGAGGTTGCATTTGAAATAAGAAAGTTGGTATTGGCCACGGTCACATGGAACACCCTATATAATATTATTTTCTTGAAAAATATGCCCATTTAAAATCACAAATCGACGTGTCCGAGCGTTTTTCCCAACACGCCCTCATTTATTCGTTATCGAATTTATTCCATTTGGCTGTTACACCCTTTATATCATTTCATTGAAATATTCCTCTATAATAATAGAATTTTTCTATCGATAATAGCATGTTCCTAGCAAATTCGTTATCAAATTTGATTTCAATGACCAAAATACTGCCATCAAACGAAGCATATACTTGTTTTCTCTAAATTAAGCACATCCATTCCCATGTGAATGTATCCATAATATTTATTAATTAAAAAAACCAGGGTAATCGTTAGATCTGGGGTTATTGAATATGTTTTTCGTTTTTCATGAGTACAAGCTATATTTTTGAAATAATAATCATGAAAATTTTCGTAGTTTACAGAAGATTGAATTCCTGAGGGCAAATTGTTGCGATTTTTTCCAAAAAATGATGAATAACCGTCCGAAAAAAAAATCATCAATTGTAATTTCCAAAACGCTGAAGTTCAACCTGTTTTTTTTTAATTGAAAAACTAATTAAATCGAGAAAAATGCAACTATTTCCCCTCGGCAATTTAATCTTCTATAAACTACAAAAATTTTTATGATTATTATTTCAAAAATATAGCTTGTACTCATGAAAAACGAAAAACATATTCAATAACCCCAGATCTAACGATTACCCCGGTTTTTTAATTGAAAAACTAATTAAATCGAAAAAAAAAACTATTTGCACTCGGGACGTTCTCAACTTCAATTTAAAGAAACAATCAAGTCTCTACGTTGTAAATTGGGGTACCTACTCGTGAAATAAAGAGACCACTTTTCGAATGGAGATTTACCACGATTCAAAAGGTGATACTGCCCCTTAAGCCGGCCGATTATCAACGACGTCGGGTCTTTGCTGATTCGGTCCTTGAAATGCATGAAAATGATCCGGAATTCCATCTAAAAATCATCTTGAATGATTAGGCCCATTTGCACCTCGGTGGCTTCGTCAACAAGCAAAATTGTCGCATATGGGGCTCGGAAAACCCAAGAGTTATTTTTGAAGAGACTCTCTATCCTCAACGTGTCACTGTTCGGTGAGGTTTGTGGTCCGGCGAGGTCATTTGACGTTACTTTTCAAGAATGGGGCTGGAGCAACAGTGACGGTGAATAGATTGCGCTATTGAGAGATGATTAATGATTTTTCATGGCCGGAATTGGATGGTATTGATCTCGACAACGTTAAATTTCAACAAGACGATGCTACGTGCCACACAAGCAACGAAACTTGATAAGTTTCCGGGCCGTGTTATCTCTCGAAGAGGGGATCACAACTGACCACCGTGATCTTGCGATTTAACAGCTTCTGACTTCTTCCTTTAGAGCCATGTGAAAGAGAAGGTCTACGCCAAAAGCTCAAAGGAATGGTGGGAAAAGCGAAAACTCTGCGGTTAACGTTGATACAAGCAGAAAATAGATATTCGATCATTCGTATATTTTTAATTCGAGTGATCATTCGATTATTTCCATCACTCGAATGCTCATAATTCGATCACTGAAATCATTCGATTATGAACAAACCTAGTTCTAATGCGAGCGGGCTTAGGAACAAGAAAGCAATGAACTAAGCCAAGCAGTGTTCAGTACGTTAAAGGTTCTAGCCAGAATTTGAGCGAGCGGGCAAACGCTCCCAACCGCGGGTTATTGAATTATGAATTTAAGATCCAATGTAGTAGGTAATACCAATATTGAGACTGTTCACCTAATTTTGTCGTGCAGACATTTGGTTCGATAGTTTATTTACAAAATTGAACGATAAAACTTGAGAAATTATTCAAAAAAACAAAGTGGAAATTTTGGAAAGACGTCTTATCATAGTTACTCACTTATGAATAGACCAACCACCAACACTAAAACGATCATCGCACGCTGACCGCCTCTTCAAATGAAACCGTTTTATTTGTAGTGGCGTAATGTCATATGATTCAATGGACCGTTAAATAATCCTAGTACCAATAAAAAAAGATGATACTTCTTTTCTATTGTTCGAAGTGTATTTCCAGAAAGGTATCATCGCCTAAGTGGATTCAGTTCATAAATAAATCATCTTGATATACGAGGATAAATTGAAAAATTCTTAGCCTACTATAGAACCAAACCGAGAACCAAACAGAATTTCAATTTCGAAATATTTTATTACTCAACATATTCTTCTCTTAATTGAATACATTTATAACAGCGGACATAGATGCATAGAACACCTGGTGTAACGACTCCCTACTAAAAATCGTGACCAAAATTTGTAGATCAAAACGGCATCCTAGATTTCAGATTTTGGTCTAGTTCCGGAATAAATCCGCAATATTTATCGGTCGTGGCGCTACTGCGGCAACGACAAAAAACGCGACCCCTTTCGGGAGAAATGAAAAGCCGCACAAAATATCACGTTTTCGATCGACAAGAAAGTCTTAAACAAAATCTAATCAGTGCCAACACCAGGTATTTCTATGCATCTATCAGCGGACCTACAACGTCTTTAGACCTTTCAAAAAAAATGTTTCTTCTTGCTCTGCAAACCAGTCCTCCACAGCTTTTATTACCTCCTCGTTGGAAGAAAATTTACGACCTTTTAAACTTTTTTTTCACTTGAGGAAAGAAATGATAGTCGGACGGAGCCAAATCTGGTGAAAAAGGGGGGTGTTCTATTAATTCTAACCCTAAATCACGAATTTTGTGCATGGCAACATGAGATTTGTGTACTGGGGCGTTGTCTTGTAAAAACAAAATACCTTTGGATGGCTTTCCGCGTCTTTTCTCTTTAATTTTTTCCCGTAGAGTGGTCAGTAATGTTGATTAGTAATCTCCAGTTATTGTTCTACCCTCATCCAAAAAATCAATTATGATTTCTCCATGGCAATACCAAAAAACTGAAGCAAGAACTTTTCCAGCAGATTTTTGGACACGAAACTTCTGACGTCTTGGAGAACCAGAGTGTCGCCATTCCATCGATGGTTGATTTGTTTCTGGATCGTAGAAATGTACCCAAATCTAATCCATAGTAACAATTCGGTTTAAGAAGTCTACATCGTTTTCAAATCGAGCACAGATCGAACGCGATGCCTCTACCCTTGCACGCTTTTGGTCAACATTCAAACATTTGGGGATCCATTTTGCAGAAATGTTTGTCATGTCCAAATTGACGTGAACTATATGATGAACGCGTTCGTATGAAATCTTCAGTGCTTCAGATATCCGTTTTAGCCCAATTCGACGGTTTGATGAAATCATGTCATGAACATGAACTGCATCGATGATTTCGGGGACTGACACAGAAACTGGCCTTCGAGATCGGTCATCATGAAAGATTTACATCTTTTGAAGCTTTTCACGGTCGCATACGAAGGTCATCGATTACCAAGGGCGGATTTACGGGGGGGGGTTACTGGGGGTAACTACACCCCCCCTGAGTATGCAAAACCTGAAAAAAGGGTGGTTTGTGTACCTGATTTAATGGTTTTCAATCGGTATTACCCCCATGATCGCTATTACCCCTCCCATGAAAAAGAACTATATCCGCCCTTGTCGATCACCAAGGGTATTAAGCATATCTTCGTAAATCTGCTTGCCTCTTAACCCTTTTGACGTCGAACTCTACACTGACACTTCTAATAAGTTATTGTTCGTTGATATGGTATCGCAATATTTTGTTTATGCATGGAACTGGTCTAGGCTAACTAGATATCAATACATCTTCGTATCTGTTCATTATGATTATCATTTTTTTTAACGTCCGTGTGAGGGGAAAACCCTTTATGGACACCGAGAGGGTCCGCACTCTCGGTAGTGTGAGAATCCAGGATCTTGTTTGGCTACTCACTAAAAACCCCTCACACATTCAATGGAGGAGTTCTTCATCCTGCCCTCTTAGCGTCCCTTAACAAAAGAGATGATCATTATTATTATCTTTCTGTGAATGAGTAAAAACTACTATATTATTTTCATTTGCGCCTGCTGAATATTTCAAAACGAGTTGGGTTTATTTCACTTCTTAAAACATAGTGTATTGTCAATATTAGGGAAAAGAAGTGCTTGTAAGGTACAACGGGGTAACTAGAAGAATAGATCATAGTTCCATGGGCGTACCCAGGGGGGGCAGCTGCCCCCCCTTGAAGATAAAATAAATGTCAATTCTCCTGGCAAGTGGGAAATAAAAAGACTAGAAATTTTCTTGTGCGCTGTGGGGTCCAGATGTTGAGACTCCCTCTCGAACGAAATCTGCTCGACTGTTTTCGAGTTATATCCATTGATTATCATTCAATCAATAACTCTAAAATACCATCGAATTTAAATTTACTGAAAAGTAAATACCTAAAAGGAAATGATGCGAAATTCTGTGAAGATCGTATTATAAGAAAAGCAGAAAAAATTCAGAAATTTCATTTTCATACCTAACCTATTCGTCAAGTTCGTCTGAAATTTTGCTAAACTATTGAGTCGACATATTAATTCCAAGATACCAGATTTCAGTTTGATTGAATCCGAAATCTTGAATATATTGTGACATTAACATTTCGCATCTGCTGAATCATTAGGTGTAATTTAACCAAGTATTATTTGGATCTACGCAATCAACTTCCAAACCCGCTTCATGAATATCGAATCTTTTTTTTCCGAAGTTATTGTGCTCTCGAAAGGCAAACCTAAAGCTTATGTTATGATCAACATAAGAATAGAATTCATCATTAAGTTCTCATTTTTGGAAGTCTCCAACTGTTTTCAAGGAATCTGTATATGAAGGGTGATTCCACCCAGAGCCGGACCGTGGGCGTGGCGAAGGAGGCATTTGCCACGGGCGCAAACGACCTAGGGGCGCAAAATGTGAAATATCAGAGATAAAAAACTATCAGAACTTAAAAAAAACACAAGTGATATCTCGAATTACTTCAAGAGTGAAGCGGTTATTGTCCCGACAAGAAGTGATTCCGCGAATGACGCCTATGTTGCAGAAAGTATTCCTTCTATTTCTTCAAGTACTGAACAATTAGAACTGAACTATTCTATTTCGGATGATTCAAAAAAAAAATTCTTTCGAAGAATCAGGAGTTACTAAGGAACCACTCGAACTAGTTGATTTCAATGACCCTACAACATGGCAAATTACGAAAAATAATATCAAAATATTTCTTCAACGGGGACCTGAATTAGGCGATGATCTCGACTTTTATCCGTTAAGTGACGATGATCGACGTTTTGATAAAAAATGGTTCTTGAAGATTTTGCCAAATGGAGATAGGTTGCACAGAAACTGGCTTATTTATTGTAAGAGGATGGATGCTTTATTTTGCTTTCCCAGCTTGCTCTTTTCTGGAAAAAAAGATTTTTGGACTACAGGCTATCGAGACTGGCAACATCTCAATCCATCACTACCCCGTCATGAGATTTCTTTAAGGGGCAGTATCACCTTTTGAATCGTGGTAAATCTCCATTCAAAAGTGGTCTCTTTATTTCACGAGTAAGTACCCTTATTTACGACGTAGAGACTTGATTTTTTTTAATTGAAGTTGAAGAACGTCCCGAGGGAAAATAGTTTTTGTTTCGATTTAATTAGTTTTTCAATTAAAAAAACCAGGGTAATCGTTAGATCTGGGGTTATTGAATATGTTTTCCGTTTTTCATGAGTACAGGCTATATTTTTGAAATAATAATCATGAAAATTTTTCTAGTTTGTAGAAGATTAAATTGTCGAGGGCAAGAGTTGCGATTTTTTCCGAAAAATGATGAATAATCGTCGGAAAGAAAAACATTAAGTGTAATTTCCAAAACGCTGAAGTTCAACCATTTTTTTTATTGAAAAACTAATTAAATCGAAAAAATCGCAACTATTTGCCCTCGGCAATTTAATCTTCTATAAACTACATAAATTTTCATAATTATTATTTCAAAAATATAGCTTGTACTCCTGAAAAACGAAAAACATATTCAATAACCCCAGATCTAACGAATACCCTGGTTTTTTTAATTGAAAAACTAATTGAATCGAAAAAAAGAAAACTATTTGCCCTCGGGACGTTCTTCAACTTCAATTTAAAAAACAATCAAGTCTCTACGTCGTAAATTAGAGTACTTACTCGTGAAATAAAGAGACCATTTTGGAATGGAGATTTACCACGATTCAGAAGGTGGTACTTCCCCTTAAGTCATAGGGAAACTACATAAAATTGCGAAGTTTTGAACGGAGTTTGAATATTGGCGGATTCATTTGGAGAAAATGATCATGGATGAGAAACAGAAATGGAGGCATATCATAAAGGTTATCTTGGATGCGATTCTTCACTGCGTTAAGAATAATGATGCTCTTAGGGGTACTTCTGAAAAAAAAGGAGAATTGCGGAAACTTTTTTTATCGTTTTCTATTCATTTTGTTGATTGAATTTTTGTTCATTACCTTTTAAGAAATATGGGAGATTATTGTGAGTATACAATATAGTGTTATAGTGAAAAGGGGTTACAGTCCACTCTGCGACCTTAAGGTCTATTGTGCCCCCTGACAGAGCTGTCATCATCGCGCCTCCTACAGCTCGCCCTCCCAGTTCTTATTGTGAGTAAAAAGTTCTTCAAAAGTTCAAAATATAATCAATAAATGTCAATTATGAAAAACATGTATTTATTGAAAAATGAATTTCTTCAAGGGCGCATTTTGAAAGTTTGCCTCAGGCGCTAGAATCCTAGTTCCGGCTCTGATTCCACCTTTCACCATTCTCTTGAAACTGTTCCTGTGGAGAAATGTTCGCAGTTTATATTGAAAGGTAACTATGAATGCAATCAGTCACAATGTCTTTTCCGGTCTTTTCTTTATGTTTCAAAATTCGACGAAACGGAGAAAAGATGTACCATTTCAGAAAATTTTGACGACGGAGCTCCAGTACATCTACTGTCTGAATATTGGTGCAATTTATAATTCTTTTTTGGGATGAGTTCATTAGGCCCGAAGAACTGAAAAACTCAATTTCAGTAGGTAAAAAAATAGCAAACGTCACAAAAAACCGGCTCGTAATTCAGTCCGAGGAAAATATATTGTATTCAGTCGTACTAGTTTATTTCAATGAAATCTGGTATGCAAACTTTTTTTTAATTCTTAGACAAACTCTGGTAATCTTGAAAAATAAAATACAGAAAGAACCTTATGAAGCTAAAAACAACAATTACATAAAATTCAAAATTTTCTGTTTAGACGTTTTTAGTTATCTCATAGTCGGGTCAGAAATATCGACCTCCGAACTTTTCACAAACGATTAATTTTACATCAACGAAACGATTTCAAGCTCCGAAAGAATGCCAGATGTTGTTTTGAGTCAAACACTTTTTTATGCATTCCTCAGTGCACCTGCTCCGTACGAGTATGGCTTACAGTGTTGCCATTTACGGAGGTGACAACGAACTGAACGCCCCTTGGCTTTATTCCTCCATATATAAGACGGCGCACTAGCGCTGGTGGTATATAGCTGAACTAAAAGATTGTACAGTACATAAATATGGTGCGTTCTGACCTCAAAACGATTTTTTGATATGTTGATCCCTGAAGTCTCCTGAGTCTAACAAGGCAAAACGTTGTGACCTCCGATTTCGGAGATGACAGCGTTATATATGAGGTGACAACGCTTGTTGAGTTTATATTTTGGAGGTGACAATGACAATTAATAACTATATATGTATATATCTAGTCAATTTTGATGATTTTTTGTTTCAATATACCCGATCGACCGACCATCTTCTCAGATATGAGCTGCCCCCCTCTAGCTGAAATCCTGGGTACGCCCTTGCATAGTTCATCGATATTTCAAAACGTTCAATGGAGATTTCTATTTCGGGATATATTTGAAAATATTCTTGCTCTGCTTTTCAGTCAATGTCGTAAACTAATTGATAATGCACCACTTCTGGATACATAGAATTTACGAAATAGCAAAAATGATTTTTCTGAGAATTTAATCGAATTCCAATATTCAATTGGATCTTTCCCTGAAGCTCTCTTTGAGCAAAACGACGTGCGGGACAATGAAATCTACTGAACCCCATTGAAAATTTTATGCTCTCTTCAAATAACTCAATCAAATCCCCAAATTTTCATATACAGGGTGTTGAATCTCAGCTTGTGTTTTATGTTTCGAAAATGCCGCACATTTATGCAAATAATGAACTTATTGAAATGCTTTCAATTTTTGGCGAATCAAATAAAATGCCAGTTGAGCGTATAAATTGTACAGAACAAGATTTTCGCTAAGAAATCACCGAACTTCGCGAATGTTCATAAACCGGGTGCAATAGTAGTATTAAGGTATTGATGCCCAAAATTTTTTATGAACTTTTTAAATTGAACAATATGAGAAATTTTCGGTGAAATGACTTATTTTGATGAGTTTTATCACCTGTCAAAAAAAACCTCACCTTAAAATACACCATGTACCTATAAGTTCTGCCGTTTCAGATGGTCGCTACCGCCGCAAGGGTTATGTGGCACTGATTGGGGCTAACAAGCCAGGAACCGGTTTGTCATTATCCTGCGCTGCGTGGACTGCGTCGTCTGCGTCTCAGTGTGCGCCCGGCCTGATGGACGCATCAGATAACTCCGTCTTTTGGAGGTTTCGGAATATAAATTCGAAACAGTGTCACCCGTCGAAATGCCAACAAATTCAGAACCCAGGTAGTTCATCAAACACCAATTGACGTTCGATCAGTAATTTGGAACCATTTCCTTAAAAACCTATCCTTGAGACACCCTGCATTGTGCATTGATTCATATCTTCCCCCTCCGCATCCGTTTCGAAGTACCTAAGCCAAAAACCCATACGCAGATCGGAAGACGGAAAGCAGTTTTCTCAATATTCATTTCTTGAAATGCATAGATGCTTTTTCCTGGCTCAGAATATTCAAAACTCATATTTTCAATACCGCAAAGTTCATACTAGGAGTGGACTTCGTCGGTAACAAAGAACCAGGTCCAAGGCTCTCCTCGATTCAATGGTCGTGCCACCTAGAATCCCTAAAACATTCTACCTGTTCTGTTTATGACAATTACGCCTGCTACACTCGTCCAGCAAAGACCACAAACGGCCTTCAGTTCGCAACCCTTTCAAAGTTGACCAGATATTCTTCCCCACGCCGGAAACCGTTATTTTCGTACCTGATATAGTTAACTCGTTCCGTTAGATAAGGACTATAATCAGTACAACAATACACACAAGACAAGAAAACCAGCAAATACATCTCTTCAAGTCAGACCAACCGTAAATACCATTCCTTCAGTGTTCACTTCATAGTATTGTTTTTATCTATTTCACACATAATTTTTCCTTTAATTCTCGTGTTGATAAGAATTGGTACAGCAGTCAATTCTTCTATCCAAGAGAGCTCTTGTATAATTAACAGATGCAATGACCACATTCAGACTGTGTTAACTCAATAGCCTGTCTAAGCAATAGAATCCAAAAGATCTGGGGCAACAAATATTAGGCGTTAAATCAAGCATCAAATTCATGGTAGGCGACCGCCAACCCGAAGAATCCCATCTTCATCAATAAAATCACCTTAACTTCGGAAAGGACAAGAGAAATCATACTATGAGATTGATAAATATGTACATAATTTTTATTTATTCATTCAAATATTTCAAAATTTACAAATACTATTTACAGATTAAATTAATTAAACCGGAGTTACAACTCATAAAAATGAACCATTTCTCTAAAAATCACTAGTATCCAAATTTCAAGGTAACGAAGTTGAAAAAATCATCAGCTGAATAGATTCTAATACGAACAAATTTGGTTATTCAATCACTCACATCAGTACCAGAATGGCTGACTTTAACGGCTTAACTGCGCTTGCCCGGTTATTTTCACGGAAAGATTCGCTTTCATGAATTAAATACCTTCGCCATCTTGAATCGTTTCATATGGGCGATTTTTGTTGAATGTAGGTTTATTTCAATTTTAATAGCTTCTGTGAAAAACAAAGACCCATCTTTGTGAACATCCTGTTTATGAGTGAAAATTATAGTATTTATTTTCAAACAGTAACCGCCTCAGCTTCACTTTGTTTTTCATCCACATCGTGTGCAACAGTGGTAGTTTGCGTTTTTTGATTCACTCCATCCTCCTGCTCAGAATGACTTCCATCTTCATCTGATGAACTCAAATCTTCAAGATCTTCATCAAGCCTGAAACAATTATTACTCATTACTTTCTCTGCTGGTAATTTACCATCAGGTGGCTTACACACACACCAAGGTGACACGCGACGCAAAATTTGTTGCTCCTAACGAAACCAGAAAAATGAACAGGAGCTTACCAAAGACATTAAATCAGATAGACAGAGCATTCTCTTGCGAAATGTTGATTTGTTTTGTCTCCCACATTGAAAGTCTTCACAATGCGTGGAACAAAGATAAAAGATCGCATTCCTTTGTTCAACCTTCTACTGTGGCAACACCGCATAAAATCTTTGCTTTGCATGAGCATCGGCGTGCGATTTTGAATCACTCCTTCCGCGACATTTGAAAGTAACTAATTACAACTCTTGAAAAATATTTAAAACTGCATTAACTCGGTCTGCTATTGATGGAAATTCATTTTAATAGGAATCAATGCCAGCGAAACAATTGTTATAATAAATAATTAAAAGTGGCAATACAATACGATATGTATTTAATTTTGAATGGAAGAGTCAAAGTGAACACACGTCCCATTTCTGCAGGCAGTCCCGCTTATAAACAAAAGAAGGTCCTGCTTTTCAGTAACTACCATTTGTGGTAGTCAAAAGATTTATTCGCAAAGCTTATAATCAAAAAACATTTTTTGTGCTACTTAGAAGGAATCGTGTGCCCTGCATTGATTCAATGAAAATTTGGGAACTTTACTGCATATTCGCATACCTATTACATTTTTGATTTTTCACCTTCAAATAACTGAAAAAAAATTTAATTTTGATTGGAATTAAATGACAGTTATTCCACTTTCAATTATTTAAATAACCATTGTTTCGCTTCTCAGTTGCTTCTTCAGATTCTACATTTTTGAATGACTTGAATTCAAAAATAACTAATAGTCCAAGATCCCAGAGCAATCAGACATAACTTATTTTCACACGGATGAAACCTGAAGTTTTCAGTAGCGTCTCGTTTGCCTTGAATACCTACGCGCCTTGTGTAACTTGCCGAGTGTCACCTGGGCAGGTACCAGGTGAGAAAGGTAACTAAAAATAAGAATTATTTTACTTAAATTCACATGAATGATTTTTATATATGTCATGTAGAATATTATTTTTTCGGCAACCGTCCGGGAAGTACCCACTTCCCGGACGCTTTTTCTTTGAGAAAGTAGCATTTCCCGGCCTAGGCCGGAAAGTACGTACTTCCCGGCCTAGGCCGGAAAAACACGTCGTTGTTGTCATTGTTATGATCATCACAATAGCAACGAAATAACGGATGACAGTTCTGTTCTGTGTTCTGTTTAATTCAAATATGAATCAAAATCAATAAAGAGATGTGTCATCTCATTGATTTGTAATTCTTCACGGTTGCCGAAAAAATATTGTACGCAACACGCCCGGAAATAGTTTTTTTGGACTCACAGACTTCCAGGACTCGCCTCCGGCTCGTCCTAGAATCTTGTCTATTCGTCCAAAAAAAACCCATTTTCCGGACTTGTTACGTAAATTACTATTAAAGTAATATCATAAGTGTCAGACACTTTTGATGGACCAGAGCTTTTGTCAGACGCTTTCAAGCTACCCAAAAAAAAATGAACTTTACTTATTTTCACATGTCTGATTTTTTAACATGTTATTGAAGAATTTATTTCAAAGTTATATTCAATCAGTCAGACAAATTAGAGTGACCAAACATCCCCTAAGACAAAAATTATTCGGCCAGAAGTATGAGGGCGAGAGCACTATGCATGCGCTTTGAAAGGTATTTTTATACTGATTTCATCACAGTAATTGTTTTTTCATTTTATGCATTAGTTCTCGAAATATTCTTAACTAAGTATTTGAAAATGAAGTGGTGTTTTCATGGCACTTGTAGTGTTTTTTTGTGAAAAATCGACATTTTGAGCTTCAAAACAACCATGACTGTGGCTTCCTTCCTCCAATCCACTGACATGGAAATCTTCAATCAAGATGTCGATTTTTCACAAAAAAACACTACAAGTGCCATGAAAACACCGCTTCATTTTCAAATACTTAGTTAAGAATATTTCGAGAACTAATGCATAAAATGAAAAAACAATTACTGTGCTGAAATCAGTATAAAAATACCTTTGAATTGAGGTATCACTCACCCCATCTTCTCTATTCAAATATTGGGGGTGAGGGTTGTAGTAGCAAGGGTTGAAGCGCTATGCGTCCGTAACCTACATTTTAAGTTGTCCCCCTCGAAACAGAAATCGACCTGTCCGAGCATTTCTATCGAAAAAATTTATTTCGTCTGTAATCTCGTCTGTTTCGTTTTCAAATGGCCACCCTGTATAATATTACACGCAAACAGCACATACACAGTAGATTGAAACAGATGGTGAGTTTAAGAAGGGGAACCTAGTTATTATGGATGCTCACTCACTCTGAAGCGCATGCATAGTGCTCTCGCCCTCATACTTCTGGCCGAATAATTTTTGTCTTAGGGGATGTTTGGTCACTCTAATTTGTCTGACTGATTGAATATAACTTTTAAATAAATACTTCAATAACATGTTAAAAAATCAGACATGTAAAAATAAGTAAAGTTCATTTATTTTTTGGCTTAAAAGCGTCTGACAAAAGCTCTGGTCCATCAAAAGTGTCTGACACTTATGATATTACTTTAAAATAATATTCTACATGACATATGTAAAAATCAGCCATGTGAATTTAAGTAAAATAATTCTTATTTTTAGTTACCTTTCTCACTTGGTACCTGCCTAGGTGTCACTCGGCAAGTTCCACAAAGCGCGTAGGTATTCAAGGCACATGAGACGCTACTGAAAACTTCAGGTTTCATCCGTGTGAAAATAAGTTATGTCTGATTGCTCTGGGATCTTACTCTATAATGAAAGTTATCTCATTTGTGTAGATGTTCGACCATCCTGTCAAGGAAGACCAAATTCGAAAATATTCATCGTTATCTGGTAACCCAAATTCAAGTAAATTATCATTTTATTATTAACATAAAAACTTCTACAGTTTCTACGCCACTGAATCATGAACAACTTGACGCTTTAGTTCTGACAATACCTATGAAATGAGAAATTCGGACTAGAATTCCTATATTTTCCACAAGTTTGACACTTATGATTACTAACCATTTTTTGTATAATGAAATGTAATACAAGAAAAAACTATAATCTGATGCTGACTCAAAAAATTTCCTGTAATTCAACTACTTTTAACAGGCACTTTCTGGCAACATGTTGCTTCGAGAACCACATGTTGAGCAACAGATGCTCCGTATATCAGAAAACACTGTCTTGATCAAAAATTTCAAGATTTTTACTAATTTTGCATTGTAAATGACAGAAATAGTTTTTGTGTATAATAACAGGTCATTAGAGAAACCTACAACCTGCTCAGTTAGGCAATGAAAATATAGCAAACGATTTCAGTGGACTTGTATAAGGTACAACAATTTACCAGCTCTCAGTTTCAGATACGACACATTTTAATGTAGATAAACAGGTCTCTACTTATATAGTCTAAGGAGCTTGCACACCGATGAGAGAAATGAGTTGTGTCTTTCGCATGTATCCACCTCTCTAAGTAGAGAAAAATTAAATCTTATCAATTACTTACCATAACTTCCTTTTCTTCTTCTTCCTTTTATCATCATTTTCTGCTAGTCGTTTTGTACTGCATGATGCTTCAAGACCTTGTAGAACTGCATCTTCCACTCTTTTAGGCAACTCTGAAAGCTCCTTGAAATACGCATCATCTTTGAATTCGTGTTTAGGTTCCTCACACATTCTCTCCAGTTTCTTTTTTTTCCTAGCTGCTGCTTCTTTTTCCCTTTCACCTTTATTGGCAAGCCATTCCTTCAACCTGGAAATGAATAATTATAATAATAACAAAACTTCAATTTCCACAAAATTCAATACTGTCAAACAACAATTGTTTCACCACAACGTGGCGTTTTGAGGTATAGATTTTGAACTGTGGGAACCACATGCCCCATGCACGAAAAAAATTGAATGTTTTGTATGGGGAAGATTGCACTGCCCCCACATGGTAAATCCAAAGAAATACAATCTTTTCCTGACTTCTGAAATGTTGACATACCTTTGTTCCTCATTGATATCTCTCAATCTTCTTCCACTTAAATCTCTACAAGCCTCTCTATTTGTTGTTTTTTCAATCTGGGCACCAATAGCTCTGAGCATAGAACCAAAACCTCCTTTACCACCTTTTAATCGTAGAATGATTCTGACATCTTTTGTATTATCAATTTCTTCAGTACCCAACCTTTTTCCATTTTGTTGTAAATATATGTCATCTTCTTCCAAACTCTGAAAAACAATTATTATCTTCAAATAAATTCCCCCAAGCATAATGTGTCTAAGAATGGTTGATACTACTCAAAGTCTCTTCATGTTTAATGCATGCCCTTCCAAATGATATTTATTTATTTGAACATATTCGAGACGAATATATGGCAAATCTAGTAGCCATATAACATCAGTATGATAAAATTTAACCATAATTGAGAATCATCACTAAAAATAATGATTTCAATTTTAAACTCACCAAAAGTTTCGAAGCTTCATGGAGTACATGAGTACGATTTGAAAATTCTTCAATTCGAAAAAGAACACTTTTATTATACACTACACTCATTTTATATCAGATGATGATCTCGTGTACAATTGAAAATACCAAAGTCAAACAACACAACACAACGCAAATGACACAAAATTTAATAACCAACAAATTAACCACAGAGCCACAGAGGCAGAGAACACATCCTGTCATTGGAACAAACCACAGAACACTAATATAATCCATAGAATCCATCTCATAGAATATAAAATATTTTTTATTCTAAGATCCAACTACAGAACATAAAACGATCAGGAGAAATTGTTTCAATTTCGTCAGTGATTGTCACAGATGAAACAAAAGCATTAGAATTTCATCGTTTTAAGATAAATCTATGTTGTTTTCTTCACAGAAATTTTCGAGAATCTAAAAATCTAAGCGCCCTCTGGCGGCCCAATAACCAACCTGCCAAACGAGTTTGTCTCCGGCTGATTTATTTTATGTGCTTCTGCCTTCCGTAGAATAATATTATGAACTCAGGGACTCTAATGGCACTTTTGATATCGAAGTTTGTACAATTCGCTGAGGGATTGAAAGAACTTTAGTCCAATGGTTTATACCTTATTTTATGCTCTTTAGGACCCGGAAAACTGAAAACATAGAAATTTCGTACGCGTAGCGGTTATCTAGTTTCAAAATATCAACTCTTCTGGTTATATCATTTTCCTTATTGAAAAATAATGGGCCTTGAAAGTGTTGTTGAGACATTCGAGAAAAAATGATAGTGGGACGCTAACAAACTGAGGTGTTGAATAAGTCAATTTTTTGGGGTATTAAAAGTGCCACTATAGTCCCTTAAGTGAAGGATTGAAAGTGCCCTTTCAATCAATTAAGTTTGTCAAGAAGAAAATTGAAAATATCTGTAAAGTTAATACATATAATTTCTGTTTAGGTTTTCTCAAACTGCCAACAATATTTTTAGTGAATATATTGTAAGATGGAAGAAGGAAGAGGAAATTTCCTGTCGACAACTGACGCGTACTCGATTATTCCTATCCAATTGAAATAGCCAATTTATTAATCTGAATTGAATAAACCTAGCATAACACTAATCCTAACTCATACATTCACTGGAAGTCTTCACGAAATTATCATAAGATCCAAGAAAAACACCTATAATACTCAACACTTCCACATTTCACATCAACATATATTATCTTTAGGAAAATTACTCGTTTTCCTCCATGTTCGAGTTCTAATCGCAGCGCCCTCTGCGTTAGTTGAAATCACGAATTCTCCATGGAAGAATAAAGAACCATCAAAGAATTATAGAACTTATGGAAGTAATTATTTTCACTAGTACCTAATCATCTTCAACTTTATGCTGGACGGTAACTTTACCCTAACCCTAAAAATTCAAAAAGAATTGCCACGCTCTTGTTTATACTCGGCCGTAAAAACCTTCTTATACAGGACATCAAACTACTTTCAAAACTCCACGAAATGTCCAATCTGCGGAGGGGTGTGGCTTGAGCATTCGGCCAGCACATAACACACACTTCGATTCAGAGAAAAGAAAGAGCACGTGCAGAATAACCAATCGAAAAATGCTGGGGAAGAGGGCCACTACCGGCAGTTTGAATTCATATGCGCGAAATTTTTAAATTATTTGAAAATCAATACCTCACGCAGGGAAGTATATTCCTGAGAGAATTAGCACTAACCCCCCATCCTAGAGTTTGATGTTCTGTGTTTTTATGTTCGACTTCGTTCGAATTCCCTTACCTAGAAAGTTCGCGTTGAAAGTAAGTGTATTCTGTGTATTTGTATAATACAAATGGAAAAGGAAATAGTCTATGGGGAGAATGAGGAGAATTCACTCACTGCGTACTGCATACTAATTTGCGTGTTTCGACGTAATATTATCAGTTTTACATCCAGGATAAACCAGAAGCTCTTATGTTCAATTTTACAGCATAAAGCAGCCTTAGCCCTTGAGTTGAAAATGGTATCGTGTGAGAATCCCTTCTTGAATCAACCAATGCCTAGGTGCGGGTATATAATTGATGTTGTTAATTTTTCGAACATATTTCCTCTTTTATAGTTTTCAAATAGCCCTGCTTGAGGACTGATGGTGGCCTTGTGGGTTTATACGTGGGAAGTGTATTTGCGGATCAGATGCCGTCTTTAGACCGTGGGCCCACTTTTCCATGAATGCTTAGCGCTGCCGCACCCAAGGCCACCATAAGCAACATCATGGTATTTATTAGCCGCCACTTTCTGCGGACGAAATTTTTCTGACACTGATGCAAAATTTCTTCCGCCACTTGTGAAGGATATCAGTGTGAAGTGTCTTGTTTTCAGCAGAGACCCGCTTACGATACACACGTCAACACGTGACCACTGGCCGGCTCGGACAGTCATTAGCAGCTCATCGTTTCGACCACCCATCGCAACCACAAATGAACAGCCATTAGTGTAGGTACATTCGATTGTGCCCTATTTCAAATAAATAAAGATGTAAATGTTGAAGTTACACCTGGGTTAGAGCGTTCCAGAATACCTTACCTCAAGTTTGATGGGTCCTCATGAAATGTGTACACCAAAATTTCGATAATAATCATGAGGGCATATCGAGTCGTCAGGGTGACAAAATATTAGATCTGTCAAAAGAAATACCTCAAATTTGGCTTCAACAAATTATTGTGTGACAAAATTTCCTTGTATCAACAAAATAAACAGTACTACTAGAAAATCCACGTTTAAAATGAAGAGTTGATTACCCCGGATGGACGATATAGATGATTTATCCTACTACTTGAAGTTCCAAGTTAATTCGAAGTGTTATAATAAGCATCCGTCACATGGCGGCACGTCTCAGTCCCCGTAACTCTGAAGTAAATGCCTTGGAACAACGGGGGTACCTCATAGGAAAGAAAATCGGCCAAGGATCATACGCCACCGTACATTTGGCCGACTATGTGGACAGTTCAGGTCCGAAGAAAATGCGCCTAGCGTGCAAGATCTTCGATAAAGAAAAAGCTCCCAAGGATTTTCTTGAAAAATTTTTCCCCCGCGAGCTGGAAATATTGACAAAGATCGAGAACCCGCATATTATTCAAGTACATAGTATACTACAGAGAGGTCCCAGGGTTTTTATTTTCATGAGGTAATTATTCTATTCATTCTGACTTTGAACTAATTTAATCCCCGAGTAAGAATACAATCTCAAGAGGTCTTAAAACTAATTTGATGCCCGTGTTGAGCTATATCCCAGCATTAGTAGAGCAGTGCAATTTCTTGTACCATACGTCTAAATTTAACGTTCCAGACTGATTCAAATGATTTCGATTAAAAACGCGAAATGCCACGTGTTGTCAAATTTTCGGAACCTTCCCCACAAGTGATCGAGATCGTGAGATCGACTCATGGGACAGAAGAGAGCTCAAATTTTATTTTTCTTGCGATCCATCAAGAAAAGTTTCTCTCAAAATCGGATGTACCTACTCACTATTTTCAGTAAAAGGGATATTATTTTCCTGGAAATGATCTCAAATTGTTGGAATTTCAGCAATTCTAAATATTTGAGAAATTCTGCAAATTTATGAAATTTTCAAAGCTTCACTCTTTTTGAATCCATATTAATTAGTCGTTACAGCATGAATGAATGATCCATGGAGCAACGGAGATGGAAAGAATACAACGTTTGCCTGTAACAGGAAATACGGAAATATGAGAAATTATTTGTTATAGTTATCAACTCAAATACACCCTAGTCGTCACTTGGCACTTATATACATTTGTCAAAAATTCCACTAACAGTATAGTATTCTCAATGCATTTTATCGATATGTACCTACCTAAGCTGGTAGACCAGTAGGAATGTTCAGCTGGACTGGCGTAGAATATTCCTTTGGCCACCCGATTTTCATTCGGTATGGTTGTAGATAAAATGAAGTACAGGGTGGGCAAAATTCATTGTCTACTGAAGGTATCTCGACAACTACAGCAGCTAGAATAAAAGTGATGACACATTCTGTAGCTCTTTTTTCCTGACTAATCCGATTCTGAAAACAGACCAAGCCTATGGTTCATAGATTTTGAGTTATGAACGAAAATTATAATTTTCCATAATGCTGAATAACTCGCTTTTTTGAACTCTTATTCGAAATCTGTTGTTACATTCTATAGGCATTTTTTTAGAAGCAATTCGAATACAATATGTTGGAATTTTCTAAACCAGCTATTTTCGAGAAATGAGAAGGATTTTTGATTTCTCAAATGTGAACAATAGTCATCGAGTTTGAATATACATAGTGGAACAATTTGATGCAAAATTTTTTGACAGTTCACTGCCAACTTAAGTGTGGCATATAGTAGCTACTGAAGAACTGTTATCTGCCGATCCATTTTGTAAGCTATTCATTTACAGAAATCTGTAGGATATTCCAAAATTAATTGTCGTTTTATTGGATCCAAAAAATCAGGTGTGATGAAATACTGAACATCCCACATTTCCATACGTCGGTCCTGATCGTCATCGCATTCGGCTTAGGAAATAGTGATTTATAGTTCATCAACTCATCGTCAGATGCGAGGGTGAAAATTTTCGATTTTCGAGAATTGAACATATTTGAAATCTGGAAATTTGGATTATGATATTGTACGAAATTATCTACTGAGCTGAAATATTTTTGGAGCCTGAGCACTTCCGGTTTTACAAGGAGTGAAAATAAATTCGTTCAAAAATTTTTATTTTTTCGTTTCTGCTAGGAGTGATAATAAATTTGTTCGAAAAAATGTTTTTTCAATGTTTCCGTTTCTGATATGATTGAGTATTCAATGCTGAATACATTTTTCTTGAAGCCATTGTATTCATTCAAATAGTTTTCAAAATATCGAAAAAACATATTATGTTCATTTTTCTCATTCTCAACATCCTGAGCGTAAACCGTTCTCAAAACGTCAAAGTAGAATAATGTAGTAAGATCATGCATCTTTTGAATTTCATGAATATCTTCACAGGGTGTAACAAATTTTGTGTCGAAAACTGTGACCGTTACTTCTGTTTTTCAAATTAGAACCCTATTCTTGACTTATTTGAACCATCACTGGATTTATGTTGCATCATAGTAAGTTCCTATGCTTTCATAGGATTCATAGGAATATTAATCGAATCGATTCGACGAATTTGACTCTACTCTACGAACAACATAAATAAATAATAAATAACACAGGAATGACTGAATTTAGGTGCAAGAGCATCTAAGCATGCAAGCAATGTTTCTCTTCGCAGAATCCAACGCTATCATAAAAAATAGCGTTCTGGGTTCTAAAACACAAGTTATGGCCAATTTTCGACACAAAATTTGAAACACCCTGTGATGATATTTATGAAATTCAAAAGATGCATGACCTTTCCACATTCTTCCACTTTGAAGTAATGAGAACAGTTTACGCTCAGGATGTTGAGAATAAGAAAAACATTATACTGACTATGAATACATATTTGATACTTTTTCCGGTCTTTTTTTCGATATTCTCAAAACTATTTGAATGAATAGAATGGACTTAGCAAGAATGTATTCAGCATTGAATGCTCAATCATATTAGAAGCGAAAAAATTGAAAAACCTTTTTTTCTAAAAAATTAATTTTCATAAGAAAGATCTCCAAAAGGAATCGTTGTGATAACACATAATGAGTTTATCTGTTTATCAGATACATCGCGTTCATTGATATAAATACCAACAACCGCCATGGAGCCCTCGTTCAAGTAGAACGAACACTCAAAGGCAGATAGTCAACGGCATTGTTTTTGAAAAAATGATAACTTTAGGATCATCACCTATCAGATCTTATTTCCAACTTTGAGTGGTCACCCTTTTAATGATGAATCTGTGTACTTCTGCACATAAAATGAATAGGTATGAATAATCATATCAATATGGATATACTTATATACTCAGGTGTCACAGAATATTATAGATCGAAAGCCGTATTCATTCGAGGTGAAGATTCAAAATTCTGAAATAAAAAAATCGAACAATGAAGATTCACTAGCTTGAAACTGTAGTAAGTGGATTCGTAAAAAGAAATATACAATAATAACGTTTTATTTTTTCCAGATATGCGGATAACGGCGACCTCCTAGACTTCATCAAGCGGAATGGAGTTATACCAGAGTCTCAGGCGAAGATTTGGTTTCGTCAAATGGCCAGCGGACTCCATTACCTTCACGGCAAGAATGTGGCTCACAGAGATTTGAAGTGTGAGAACATTCTGCTCTCCAGAAAATTCAACGTCAAGTTAGCAGATTTCGGTTTTGCGCGTTTTTGTGTAGACGGGGAAGGGAGGCGGATTTTGAGCCAGACATACTGCGGCTCGGCGGCTTACGCGGCTCCGGAAGTGGTTAGCGGGAAACCTTACAACCCCAAGCTATCCGACGTATGGTCCTTGGGGATAATACTGTTCATCATGTTGAACGCATCGATGCCTTTCGACGATTCTAACCTGCGGAAACTCCTAAAGGACCAAATGACCAAAAACTGGGTTTTCAGATCGAGAGTTAGGGACACCCTCTCGTCTAGCGCCAAAAATCTGGTGCGGCACCTTCTGGAACCCGATTTGACCTTACGCCTGACCTTGGATCGGGCGCTACAGCACGACTGGACCAAGATACGGAAAGAGAGGTCTTCTTTGCTGGGTAGACTGGTCCATTCGGCACCACAAACGACGAGACACGGGGGAGTGCCGGCGCAGTACATCGAAGATGGGCAGATCGCTGGAGATTACGCTAACCCAGAAATGAAAAAGAGCGAAATGAGAATAGCAATGGATAATACGTAGTATTTAATTTTGTCACACATTTCCCGAAATTACCGCACATCGTGATAACACGACGTAAGTTTCCATAGTGAACGCGTTCCTGTATAGTGTTTGTGATGACGATTATTTTCACTGTATAAATATGGATGAAATTCTAATAAATATTGTACTGCCTAAATAATCTCTCCTGATTTACTGAAGAAGTACTTGAATGATGGTATAGCAGTTCAGGCTATTTAAATTTATATCAAAAGCGCATCTGACTGAATCCCGTCAATTACACTCAGCCCACTTCCGCGGCAGAGAGCAAAGAAGTGAGCAGGGAAATGAGCAGGGTGAGAATGTAATCACCCCACTTCTGCTGCCACTCGTGCTGCTACTCGCACTGGCGGTCACTCCCTAAATTAGCGGTTTTTCGTGCGGCAGTCAAAGGACCGGCAGCGCAAGTGGCATGGAGTGATCACATTCAGCCCAGTCACTGTCGTGGGAGCGTTGCGTACGTTGTCGTATCAATTGATTAAAAGTCGTTAATTGTTGCGAAAAATGTCGACAGAGTGGAACAACGAAAAAATAATATCATTTCTAGAACACCTTGAGAGTGATATGGGATTCTTCTGATAGAAACCATAAACTTAAGCACAAAGTGCACGATGGTTGGAAGAGAATCAGCCAGATTATGGGGGAAATTCCAATTGAGGAATTAAAGTATAAAAAAGTAACTTATGGCTACATTTAGACTCTCGATGGAGTCTGGATCAGCTGCAATTTCGTCGTCCGCCATTGCCAAAATTTGATCGCGAGAGAAATGTTTGAGCTGAGTGTAAATACTCACTGCCTTTCCATACTGCCGCAGAAGGATTCCGGGAAATATTTCTGGCAGCGCGAGTAGCAGTGGAAGTGGCTGAGTGTAATTGTGGCAAATAGTTCTTTTCTGACTACAAGACTCCAGGTTCAAATTAAAATATCAAGCGAACGATCTCCTAAGCGCAGTGGCGGCGCGTGGATTTATATTTTGGGAGTGCACATGTAGGCAGATACCGGGGGGTCTCGAGGGTACGGACTACATAGGGAAGGGGGGTTCTGGGGAGGAAAAAATGTGAAATAAAACTTCGAATCTCGCAGTTTAGAGCAGTTTGTGATGTTCTTTGGCCTTATCTTGGAATAACATTCAGAAAACCCCAAATTCTCACAATAGGGGTACCGTCTGCTGAAGCATAACGGCAAACTATAACCATTTGGAAAATGTTTGAAATGTCAATTGTTTCATCACTTATCACGGACACGAATTTTGAGGCAGCAAGTTCTTTCTTAATGTGTGCATGACACACAGAAAGCAATGAAAGCATACAGTCCAACTATTCATTTTGAATGTCTTTGGATGTTCCGCTGAATACTGGGGTGGATTGATCCAAATGATCCCTGAGTGCTAAATCTAATTCAGACGAAATATTGAATAGGCCAGGACAAGCAATTTTGATTTCTGTTTTTTTTTTTAATGTCACCGAATTTGTTTTTGAATATTGTACGCTAATGCTAATCGGATTCCCCAAATTTGCGGCCATAATGTTCTCTTGAGTGAAATATTATTATTTGCCTTGACATTAATTCATGTAGATAAACAAACATGTATAAATGAATAATATTTAACTCCTATATAAGACTTTGCTTTAATCACTGGTGTTCTACATTTTATGCTTTTTATAAGATTTAGTGATTGCTCTGGAATACAAATAATCATCGTATCTAATGAACTCGAAATTTGAAATTTTTTTATACAAATGGTACATAAAACGATGTCTGTTTTTTACGCCGATATCAGCTGTTAGTACTAACGACCGAGTATACATAGCGCAGACACAATGAACAGAATTTGAATTGAGAGTTGCCTATCTATAGCTTGTATATGCAACAGACGACCGTGCACATGCTGGATGTGTACCTATAGCTACGGTTTCTTCGGACATGCCGTCGACCGCCGCGTCCAGGCGACGAACCGTCGCATTTCGGCGATTTTATCTAACCTATGTATTCTAGTGAAAGCGGTTTTCTAGAAATCGCGTAACTGGACGGCTCCTCTGAGTATCGCGTCCTGGACGTTCTAATCTGTCGAGGTTTGGTTAGAGCGGCGCTGAGTGGTGGAACGTCCAGTATTTTAATCGAATAATGTAAGGAAAATGAATGAAAGATTCTCACCGGAGGAGGATGAAGTGTTGTGTTGATAGACTTTTTGACACAACATCCTCTCCTATTTAATATAGGACGCAGAAGCCATAAAGATTTGGATGTAAAAAATAATATTCGGAAAGAAATAGGCGTGACAATGAAAAAAAATGGAAATTATATATTTTATTATTATTCAATGATCTGAAATATGATTAACAATTATATAGAATGAGAAAATGATCATTGCATTCCCTGCACCTCTGCATTTTGCCATGGCTCAGACCCATGTGGTCCAACAAAATAGGTTTTAAAGGTGTCCCTTAAGCCCCTTAAGGCATCCTTAACAAAACTCAAAACGAGTACGAAAAGATCAGTGGAAAGTCTGAAATACTCCCTAAATTTCATTTCATTTCCAAAAAGCCTCCTGTGGACAGTAACATTGAAAGCATCCCAAAAATAATTCATCAACTGGCTTCTTTGAATCTTTTGGGGTTGCCATTAACAGTTCCTCCTCTTCTTCTTCCAGAAAAAACTGCACAATTAATTTTTCTGAGTCCATTTTCATACACGATATCTTCTATTGTTTTATTTCCACTCGCGAACCTAGCCGTCGGCCCGTCGAACGAGTCATTCCTAGCAAACCACTTCGAGCTGAAATCGCTGTCCTCGACGGTCGACGGCCTGGACGCGGCGGTCGACAGCATGTCCGAAGAAACCGTAGCTTATGCCAGCTAAATACTATGGACTGTTACGGGGAGTGCGGGACGCGAAGGGTAGCTGCTGCTCCAATGAGGGATCAGTTCGACAGTGCAGTGTACGGGCTACGCGTATTTGCATTGACCGTTGGCGTTCGAAGTTTTGACTGTTGTGAGTTCGCCCGCCGTCTGTTTCTTGTTTCTATAGTAGTCTACACTCTACAGTAATACAGAACCGTGTACCGGAACATCGGAAATTAAAAATAAAATTAAATACCCAATGGAAAACGTTACATTTACGTCAAACACAAAAATAAATTCCTTTAGATGAAGATATTACTTGGGGGTACACGTGCACATGTGCACAAATGGAGGAGCCGCCACTGCCTAAGCGATTAACACCGTTCGTTTCCAGATGACGCATTACAAACAAAATGGCACCGGTAGCCAATGTCTGGCACTCGCGAAACATAAGGGCGTTAAATTCCACCTCCCCCCCCTTGGACCTCGAAATTGACAATAATCCATGAATAGTAGTTCAATCGATCCCTATTTTTTTTTATTTCAAGTCTTCAACTCCTATAATGTTAGCAGAAAATTTCTACCAATTCATGGCCCCCTCTGAGAAACTGTCTGGATCCGTCATTGAGGTTTGCTATTCTATTCTAACGTTGTGTTTTTAGATCCTTATATGAATGCTCCTTTTTGTAGTCCCGATCCCGATGTAATTCTTTAAACACCAGCTTGAGAGATCGGATCAGTTTGGTCTTTGGCATTCTTTAGGACCTGTCCTAGTTTTCGGGTTGGTTTATAGACGGTTTTGATATCATGCCTTTTCAGATGTTTGCAAATGAAGAATGCTTGTTCCTTGGAAATGATTTCGAATGGTTTACTTCAACTTGTTCACTCGAGTTGTACCCATTTGAAATAAATCCTTGTCGCTAATGTTTCACTTCGTCTGACAGATTCATTCTCTAAACAAGTGTTTTGATCACACCACGCTTTTGTTGAGGATGGTTATTGGCCTCCTTGTGTAGACATCTGTCTGTGTGGTTAAGTTTTCCATGAACCCTGTGGCCCAGCTTGCCATAAGGCTTCCTAGTAACCAATACATCCAGGAATGGTATTGCACCATCGTTCTCTACTTCCATGGTGAACTGAATGTACGGACTACAAAAAGGAATATTTATACAAGGATCAAAGAACACAAACGGTGTTATCAACTGTATCAAGCAGTGAAGTCGGCAGTCGCAGAACATGCTCTGATGGATGGACATATCATTCTGTTCGTTAAAACAGACGTCATTCCCAATATCTTAGGATGAATATGGAGGCCATCGAAATCTATAAGCACAAAAACAACATGAACCGGAAACTCCCAGTGCTTGGTTGCAGGCCATCTGCAATGCTAGGATTTGGTCTGTACGAAGCGGAGGGATAGTACTGGCCGGTCTCACCAATGGTGGGGTTGCGGCTTTGAATACGGTTGGAGTTCCAGTGACATCTCCAGTTCTGAGCGTTCTTTCCTCAGGGTACAACCTAAACTCCATTCACTTTCATAATGTATACCGGTTGGCCATGAAATTCTGACACATTTCACCGTATGTACTTTGAAAATGTTAGGTTATAGTCATTTTCTTGTCAGATAAATAAGAAACGTTGTCCTTTCTACATAGAGGTTGTAGTAATTACGTATTTATCAAAATGTTTATTTACATTGGGAAAATAATGAATTTGAGAAAATATTATGTGAATTCAATAATTTCAAAGACCTGGCGAATGTTGAAGAAATTTTTTTGTCTGTTAATACTGGAAATATTTCAGGTATATTAACATGGTTGGAAGATTCAGTTATGCTATTTTCTTGTACGGAAATCAAGAATCGAGTGGATAATTCGAACGGAAAAAGAATAAAAGTACTCGAATTACTCGACAGTTAAATTTACAAACTAACAGTGGAATTCCAAACTTTTCAAAATTCTCAAGAATTAAGCCCGCAGAAGACATTTAAATACCTTTTTAGACATCTTGAAATACTCCAGTATGAAGTGTTACGAAATCTTAAAAGAACTAATTCCATTCACAAAGTTGAAAATGAGTAAATAGAAATTAGCATTGGCAAAGTCTCTGAGAGTTATTTGACCTTTCACGAGTACCAACCTGCATCAGTTATAAGTAAAAAAACTTGATAAACCTAGATCATGGTCAACCGGGATACATAATAAAAATGAATGGAGTATGCGTCCGAGAAATCTCTGAATATGCCTACCATATTTGTAGGCGAAACGTGAGGTGCAATTCCGCGGCTAGAAGGCCTGAAATACTCTAGATTTGAAGTTGAATCCGGCCTTGAAAGCCTTCATCAATTCTATTCTTGTTTATTATGGGCTCAATTAATTTTTTTCTCTCTCTCCCTTTCTCATGCTCGATTAGAACAGAGATCAGTTCTTCAAACTAATACTGCATGGAACATTGTGTTTTTCAGATATGCTGACAATGGCGATTTACTTACTTTCATCAAACAACATGGAGTTATTCCAGAAAATCAAGCCAGGTTTTGGTTCCGCCAAATCACCAGCGGCCTGCATTACCTACACAGCAAAAATATCGCACATCGTGATTTGAAATGCGAGAACATTCTGCTATCCAGAAGATTTAACGTCAAACTAGCCGATTTTGGATTTGCACGATTCTGCATAGACCACGAAGGTCACAGGGTGCTCAGCGAGACCTATTGTGGTTCAGCTGCATACGCCGCCCCTGAAGTCGTCAATGGGACTAGATATAATCCGAAACTGTCCGATATTTGGTCAATTGGAGTCATATTATTCATCATGCTTAATGCTTCGATGCCGTTTGACGACTCTAATTTAAGAAAACTACTGAAAGATCAAATTACCAAAAACTGGGTCTTCAGATCAAGGATTCGTGACAAGATTTCTTCTGCTGTGAAGTCTCTTGTTCGTCAGCTGCTTGAACCTGATGTGACCCTCAGATTAACATTGGATAGAGTCATACAGAACGAATGGGTTAAGGCAAAAAAAGAGAGACCAAATTCATTGATCAGTACATTGTTCAACACTAATGCAAAAGAAGCAACTGGTAACGAAGATGAGAAGAAAGCTGCTGTAGCTGGTGATTATCGAAATGCAGAACACAAGAAGAGTAAACCCAAAATAAGCACAAACGAGAACCCACAATAATGAGGATGTAAACAACCAAGGCTAAATAAACGATGGATTTTCAGCTTTTGTTATTACTTTTATCGAAGAAAATAAATTAAGTTTAAGTGGCTTGCTACATGGGAATGAAACATTCGAGATATACATTTGCATGCATCCAAGTATCAAGTCAAATGCAAGACTAACTATAACATCCCTTTGACTAATAATATAATATTATTGAAGTAAGGTCATCCTTATCACTTACATTTTCCTGATTCACTATCTCAATATTGATTTTCTACTTGTCTGAGCTCATATTCAAATTTGCTGAAATACTGATACACTTCCAGAGGTAGATCAATACTTTGCAGGAAATATGTAGGCAACACCATTTGTCTACTATAGTGGACACTCTTAATTCAATTTTTTTAATATCCAGAGATCATATTATCACTTATTCATAAATGAAAATATAATCCTTTTATTGCATGTATGAACTGATACATAAATCACATTTTTAAAAGAATTTCAACCAATCTCTCATTCACAACTTGAATTGTTCCAAATATTCAAGTTCCAATGGATGTAGATTTGATCCTGGAATAACCATGCAATGTAGGGGTGCTCCCAAGTCAACATCTGCCATTTTTTTGAGTGAACATGCTACAATGTGCTCATCATCACTACCAACTCTTGCCATACCAATACAAAGGCTCTCTTCAGATATTCCTGAAAAAACATGAATGGTAAGATCCTTATTTCAACATCATTCAGCAAGTGGAAGTCAAAAGAAGCATCGAATTATTGATCCCAAAAAGCTATGCACTAACCTGATTCCTTATCTTTGTGATTTTCCAATATTTCCAGTAACTGTTTTGAAGCTTCTCTAACAGACATAAATCTTGGAGGCATATATTCCCTCTTCTTTTTTGTTAAGCTTTCCAGAGTTGGCTCCTTTACTTTTATATCTAAGAATACATTTGCAATATTTATTTCTAATATCACAAAATTTAGTAGAAATTGTTGCGACGTTCTTTAGATTTTCTAATGAATTAACTCTCAATCAAAATGAGAAGTACTTCAGATTGATATTTATTTACTCATTTGTGCGTGAATGTCAGAAATGAGTATTTGTTTCTTCAAATATTGTGCATTCTTCACATTACATAAACGTAAGTATCGGAATGTTAGTGAAAAAGCTCGACCATTTTTGCCTCAGATAATTGATGGGCATGTTATGGCAGCACTGTTTTTTGAATCTGTTGCCAGTTCATTCATTAATTTCGTACCGCTATCTTAATTTCGTGTTTCTAATGACGCTTTGAACAGTGTTTTCATCTCGATATCGCATATGAAAAGTGAGATTTGGATTTATTTCCGAACTTTGCTTAGCAAAATATGCTGAAAAAATGGTTTGTAAGTGTCTTGTTTGTGGTAAATTTACACAGGTATGTTCTACTCTTATAATTCTAAGTAACAGTGGCGTAGATTCTTCAATTTTTAGAATTTAACTTTTCAGATTCCCTTCTGATATATTATAACATTTCGTTATAAATTCTGAATTTAGCTGATTCTGTTCACCTAACCCAGAATCAGCTAAATCTGTTTCAATGTTCAGAACATTTCATGAATGTGTCAAACAGAGTTGATTCACTTGTAATTTTATTTCCATTCATCAATACCGATATCAACACGCCACTGGACTTTTCAAAGGTAAATTCTCCAATGTTGTCACGGCAGTATCTAAAGATATTGCTATCCTTTATGCTATCTTTGTCCCACTCATTGATGAATACTGACTAAATTTTGGCTTCACCAATCATCTAATTCATGAATGTGTCCCTTCTTTCTGTGTTCTAAAATTTTTCTGCCTAATTCTGCCAAAGCATTTCATATTTTGACGATAATTTCAGAGCATATAATCCATTCACTTTTAAAAAGTATCGCGGTTTGCCATGAAATTCTGAAACATTTCACCTAGTTTATTTTGAAAATGTTAGGTTATGACCATTCCCCTGTCAGAAACGCCCGCAACGTTGTCGTTTCTGCATTAAAATCGTAGTAATTACGTATTTATCAAAATGTTTATTTACTTTGAGAAAATATTATATGAATTCAATAATTTCAAAGACCTGGCGAATGCTGAAGAAACTTTTTCTCTGTTAATACTGGAAATATTTCACGTATATAAAAATGGTTGGAAGATTCAGTTATGCTATTTTCTTTTACGGAAATCAATAAACGAGTGTTGAAATTTTACTGAAAAATAATGTACAGGGTGGGCAAAATTGGTGCTACATGAACTAAAACTTTTTAACCCGAGGAGATACGGAAAAATGAATGGCACCTTATAGTCCTCTTTCTTCGAGAAACTGTTAATGCCATCAACTGCATTCCTCTATCTTCTTTCGTTTCCGAGTTATAGGCCGAAATTGCAATTTGGGCAATTTCAACTTTGGTCATTATCTCCGTTTCTGTTCATGCTAGGATGTTGAAATAAAAACATTATACAGGCACTTTTCTGATAGCAATCCAGTGGCGTACTCTGATTTTTTCTAAGAGGTTTATTTGCTGAGTTATAACAAAAAGTTTTAGTTCATGTAGCACCAATTTTGCCCACCTTGTACAGAATTGTCCGTTACTTTGTAATACTCCAGTATGAAAATGTAGTAGTTCTACGAAACCTGCGTCACAGTTAAACCTTTAAAGAACTAACTCCATTTAGTATTTGCAAAGTTGAAAAAGAGTAGACTTGGCAATGTCGCTTGATTTTCACGAGTGCCAACCTACGTCAGTTTTAAGTGAAAGAACTTGATAAACGTAAATCATGGCTAACCGCGATGCTTTATATAAGTGAATGGACAGTACAGACTAAGATGTCTAGAATGTTTTCAGACATCTTAATACAGACATTGAGGTCGGCGTTTAAAGCGAGTAGGAAAGCTCATCCGATAGAGGCGCCACCGTCCATTTTATGGAATATCTCCATAGAACATGCATTATCACAATCAAGTTCTATGAATATCTCTCTGATTATGAATGAAATGTACAATGGCGCTCTCTATCCGAAAATCGCCGAACTATGAAATAAGTAAATCTGTGGGTAAAGCAGGAACTTTTTCCCGCCAAAATTTGAATTTGGCCATTCTGTGCCAATTCCGTATTTCAGTTGAAATAAGACAGAAGCATGGGTTGGCTCATTTTCTTCTATTTTTGAAAGAAAAAAATCACCTGTCGGAATGAAATCGATTAAAATTATTTCAACAAGAACCCTAATCCTTTCTGAGTTCACCCACAAAATTTCAGTTATCAAAGTGAAACCGTTTTCGAAATCAACTTGAAATAAAAAAAAACACACTACATTGAACGCCCACCTTAAAAGAACTAACTCCATTTAGTATTCACAAAGTTTAAAAAGAGTAAATAGAAAGTAGACTTGGCAATGTCGCTTGATTTTCACGAGTGCCAACCTACGTCAGTTTTAAGTGAAAGAATTTGATAAACGTAAATCATGGCTAACCGCGATGCTTTATATTATAAGTGAATGGACAGTACAGACTAAGATGTCTAGAATGTTTGCAGACATCTTAATACAGACATTAAGGTCGGCGTTTAAAGCGAGTAGGAAAGCTCATCCGGTAGAGGCGCCACCGTCCATTTTATGGAATATCTCCATAGAACATGCATTATCACTTTTAAGCTCTATGAATATCTCTCTGATTATGAATGAAATGTACAATGGCGCTCTCTATCCGAAAATCGCCGAACTATGAAATAAGTAAATTTGTGGGTAAAGCAGGAACTTTTTCCCGCCAAAATTTGAATTTGGCCATTCTCTGCCAATTCCGTATTTCAAGTTGTTTTTCTGAACGAAATTATCAGTAGATTCACTTCTAATCGGATGTTGAACTATTTTCATGGGGCTTTCTGTTGAAATAAAACAGAAGCATGAGTTGGCTCATTTTCTTCTATTTTTGAAAGAAAAAAAATTAACTTTCGAAATGAAATCGGTTAGAATTATTTCATCAAGAACTCCAATCCTTTCTGAGTTTACCCACAAAATTTCTGTTTTCAAAGTGAAACCATTTTCAAATGCAACTTGAAATAAAAACACACTCATTGAACGCCCACCTTAATGATCTGACATAGATGCATAGAAAACCTAGTGTAACGACTCCTAACTAAAAATCGTTATCAAAAATTGTAGATCAAATTGGTCCAAATAGGGCACTCTAGATTGAAAATCGGCTTCTAGTTCCGGAATCATCCGCAATATTTTGCGGTCGTGGCGCTATTGCGGCAATGGAAAATGGCGCGACTCCTTTCGGGAGAAATGAAAAGTAGGACCCCACCACAGACTTTTTATCGACCAGAAAGTCTTGAACAAAACCTAATCAGTGCCAACACCAGGTATTGTATGCATCTGTGATCTGATTAATGCTCAATGACTTCAGCTTGAGATATACTCTTTGATTATTTATATCAATATAGACGAATTGAATTAACACAAAAGCAAATACTGAAGATGAAAGGAAATGATAGTTTACATCAGCAGCGGCTCAAGTCCTACAGAGTAGATGTATCATATTTCAAAACTTAACATTTATGGTATAGGCAATGGAATCAGGAGAATACTTCATGCTGTCGTGACAACCACCTTCAAACCAGTTCGCACAGTGGTCAGTGCTTGGATGGAGCGTCATATATTAAGTTGTGGGTATCCTATGCTTTTGCTTGTTAGAAGCAACCCAAATCCTTATTATTAAAGAGAGAATCTAAGGTAAATCAGTGCTTCATTTCATGAAAATAGCGAGCCGCCACATGTTGCTATTTAACATGGTCAAGTGATAGTTCGAAATATTATGTGAGCACTTCTATGGCTTAAATTAAATATAAACATTGAATTCATTCAACATACCAAGTAAACATAATGTATGTAGATTTCTCTTGAAATTTCCTAATATTTTTCCAAAGTAACTATCAGGTTTCCAGTTTTCAGTCCAATATGGTATAGATATAGTCTCTCCGAAAGTATATAACTGTAAACCACAACACCCTACTGCATTCATAATAGAGGCATTGTGAATAACTTTCACTTTTACTCCATTTAGTTTAGCTCTTAGGATGAGATCCGTATGTGTGGTAGCACCGAAAGGATCGCCAACAACCAAGAATGCAATATTATTTTCATTTGCTCCTTCTAAAATTTCATCAGCCTTCTGTTCCACTAATTCCCTATCAGCTACAATGGGTTTTTTGCCATAAAATTCTTCCTACAAGTATAATTCTACGAATATTCGAAAACCTATACAACGATAAAACAAATCCTACAAATTCTTCTGCAGAGCAGCTCAGAATAGATGTATAAGACTCTAGATAAATTCTGTCACATTTCCTAATTGCTTCAAGTCCTTTAACAGTAATATCCTTATAGTCACCTAAACCTAGCCCAATTACATAAAACATGATTAAGGTGAACAGAAAATGTTACTGAATATTTCTGAAATAAGAAGTTCACTGCCACAACACAATATAAGTAAAATAAGATTTTAAATTTTTAAAATTTTGAATCCAGATTATAAGGTTAGAATCACAGAATCATAGAATTAAAAATTCTACGGGTTCGATAATTCTATGGAATGAGCTACAAATCACAGAACAATTGGGGATTCAAACCAAGCGTTGTGCCATCTGCTAATGATCTTCGGAACCAATTTCATGTACATTGTTACTTTGTTCGCATTAGCAGAATAGGTGTTATGCGTCATTTCCTTGCGAAGTATGCCGAATATCTTTTCTATATACAGTATTTATTGAAGATTAACAAGCCAAAAATGAGTTTGTGTACACATCAATATTGTTATTTACCTCAATGTAACACGTGAAGAAGAGAACTGAAGAAAGAACTGATGAGTTTTTTCATTTATGATTTCTGTCGCAGGAAATTGAACGGAAAGTTTCACTGGAGATTCATAGGTGGTTGAAAGAGACCCCCTGGATTGTCTACGAAAGTGGGATATATTCTCAAAATCAGGGTCGAATCGTGAACTCGCGAGGCGCTTGGCTAACACAACTTACGCACACTCCTTAATTACTCAAACTGAATAATATACAAGAATACAAGAGCCCTCTTGGAGACAAGAATGGACTGCTGTACCAATTCTTATCAGTCTTATCACCATGAGAATTGAAGAATGAATTGGATGTATGGAATAGCAATGAATACTACAAAGACCAAAGTAAACACTGAGAAATGCGCGGTACTTACGGCTGGTCTGACTTGACAAGATGTATCTGCTGGCTGTCTGGTTTCATGTAATGTTGTACTTGTAATAGTTATTATGTCCTTATATCACGGAACGTGTGCTGCACTTTCGGGTTGCGAACTGAGCCGAATGGTATGACTGGTACGACTAGTGACAGGGGTATGATAGAACTCAGCAGGTAGGAAAAAAGTGTCTGTGGGCTGGTGACACGAACATAAAAAATCGAACATGGAAGTCTCGGTCTTATTCTAAACCGAAGTATGAACTTTGTGGTATCAAATAAATGAAAAAATCTGGTTTTTGAGCACAGACGTGCTGCATATTTGTTGTCGAAGAACAATTTCCTGATGATGATGCATGCTTTATATGGAATGTTCAAAATATTTCATATCCCTTCTTTCTTTCTGTGGCTCATTGTTCAATGAACAATGTTCATAGTCATACCGCATTCATATGATATAGGAGAGACTCATACCCGAAGGCAATATTTTATATAGTTAGCGATGGAATATTGCTCTCAACGTTATGTCGAGAACCTCCGTCATTGTAGTACCTCACACGTCTCGCAGAAGTGACGGAGGTAGGCTTCACACCTTTTTTGATTATAGTTAGACAAGTAGAGAACACGAAGTCTGCCAGCGCCTCACTTCTGGGGTTGACATTCGTGCTGCCCCACAGTACGTGGTGCGCATTCGAGTCAAAACCAACATGCAAGGGCCAGCCTCTCTGCTCGCAAAATTTGACCAACTTTTCTAATTATTCCTCAGTTGGTGGCGAGTCAGGTGAGTCGTAGGGGAATATGCCTAGCATATACAAGATTCTCTAGTGGTCCTCTGTTACCAATGTATTTTTGGATCACTACTAGATCTCTTTAACAGAAATTCGTTAGTAACTGAGCTCCTATGTTCGTGGAGATCAGTAGATACGCTCTTAGATTCGTATCCGGGGGCGAGCAGAAGAGCCTACTTCCCCTAAAGGAGATACGCCTCACCTTACCCCCACCAGTCCAGGATTCCTGAAGCAGAGTAAAAAAATGTATGCACTTTTGCATACAAAGGATATCAGTTGCCGCTATGCAGGGGTGCAAGTTGATTTGCGTGACATTTATGTCAGTCGTGATGAGAAGAGTCATAGAGCCTTAGGTCTTCTTTGTTACCGACGAAGTCCATTTGCAGTAGGTATGAACTTTTTGGTATTGAAAAAATTTAGAAAATTCTCCACCAGGAAAATGCATCTAGGCATTTCAAGAAATGAAGATTAATAAAATGAAACAGTGAGAGAAAGGAGAAATGGTGTTGAAATTAGACAAAATTAACAGAGAAGTAGAAGTGGAAGTGATGAGTAGTAGGAGGAAGATATGAATCCACGCTGGGTATCAAGGAAAGGTTTGTCAGGTAATTGATCCAAATTATACTAGTCGAACGCCAATTGGTGCTGAATGAACGATCTGGGTTCTGCACTTGTTGGAGTTTTGAAGGGTGACACTTCTTCGAATTTATATTTCGAGACTTCCAAAAGATGGAGTTTCAAACATGCGAAGGCCTGTTATCAGATGTTTCGATTAGAAGAGACTCTGCAGATAATATTGACCCGGGCTTGTTGTGGGAGGTGAAGTGTGAAAGTAACCTTTATGCATCTGTAACACTGTACCACTCTTAGACCATATCCGATAGACATTGCATTCCCTTGTAGAATGATGATTTGTTTTTGCTCCCACATTGAATGTCATCACAATGAGTGGAACAGTAGTATATATTATTCAACGAGCGGTAAAGTAAGTCGTAACACACGCAGATGAATTTTGTAGCACGAGCCGTCAGGCGAGTGGTGTAATTCATCAAGTGTGTTATGACTTACATTACCGCGAGTTGAATACTAAACTTTATCTTCGACTTCTTCTGTAAAATTCTAATTAAATTCTGCATTTTCAAAATTGACAACAGTTGTCAATAGCGATCTCTGCGGTCGAGAATGGAATCATTCGAATAGCGATCAAATCGCGTAGATGACAGCGGAACAATTGTTACAACGAATAATTAAAAGTGGAGAATGAAATATTTAATTTTGCATGGAAGACTCGAAGTGACCACACGTCCCGATTTCTCCGGCTCTTAGGCAAAAGAAGGTCCCGCTTTTTAGTAAACAATTTGTGGTAGTGAAAAGATTTATTTGCAGAGAATATAATCAAAAAACGTTAGGAATCATTGGTCCTCTATTGACTTAATGAAAATTGAAAATGTGGGCACTTTACTGCATATTCGCATACCTATAAGGTATGCGTTATTTCCGATCACATCTTTGTAACGTGGTTCTCTCGGATTAACTTACCTCGAGCGCCAACTATTCTTTTTACTTATAAGGGAGAATAGAAAACTTACCAGGATAGCTGCTAGTCGGAGACAGAGTTCGGTGTTATCTAAGTTGTTAGCGATAACTGAGAAATCAGAAATAGAGTAATTCACACAATTTATTCAATCAGCAGAAATAGTGATACAAATATGCAATAATACCAAGAAAAATATCAAATATACACAAATGAAAAGGTTGTTCAGTTATCAAATCTTTGTCCGATATTCGATCAGTCCGAAAACTCAAAAAGAGTTTGGTTGTCTACTTGCTTGTCTACTTTCCTTGATTCACGTCTAAAAAGGTCGGGTTTGGCCAGGTTAAATTAAATGGTCAAACAGGACGTGTCGAACTATGGGCACGAAGGATCGGTACAGAGCAGGATTATTATCCGACCGAACGCACCATAGAATTGGTTTGCATTAGCCCTCCACCTCCATCAGTCTGACCATGAGTATTCACACCATGAACGACGGGCTCGGCACCGGGCACCGATTACTCGGATAAACGTACTATAGTATTGGTTCACTTGGGCCCCTCTGGTCTGACATGAGTATTCACACCATGAAAGAAAGACCAGAAACGGACACCTGGAAGAGTTAGGAAAAGTATAACTCGGAGTTCGACGGAACAGCAATAATTGGTAGACTCAACGAGGATTAAAAGAAAATTGGGACTGCAATGAATTGAATCGGTACTTACGATTTCGGTGCACTACTACTCACATTATGAACGGGAAAATCGACTTTTATTTAGAGCAAAAAGAAAGTTAAAAGAAAAGAACGGAATTACTATTTATTTTAATGGCAGAAAGTTATTAACTTAAAGCGGAAAAACTGAATATCTACAATCGAAAATCGAAAACTGAATATATCGTAACTCAACGATGAATCGCGAATGAATGAATGACGGATGAGGGGAAAATCGCCTTTTATAACTTCCCTGAGGGGAGTGGAAACGGTAGGCATACAAATGTTAAAATTCCAGAAAAGTATCGCGGTAAAAACTTCTTCAGATCTGGCTTATCGTACGTATGAGCGAGAAAAAACGGCGTTATTTGCAAACTACGTTGTTCTTGTGGACGATTTTACTGTTTTTCTACACGAAAAACAAATTCGGTCGCACAATATTCGATTTCAGCCCATCATCGCAATTTAATTCTGAACGGAATGAAATTCAGGAATTCAAAAATAAAAATGCGGAAAAAAATTGATTTAACATGAAGACCAATTTCTAGATCAGGAAATTGGAGTTGATTACAGTACCTACATTTTTGTTCACATTGAAAGATCAGGAAGAAATTTTTTTATAAAAATTAAATGACAGTTATTCTATTTCCGCTTTTAATTGTTTAAATAACCATTGTTTCGCTACTCAGGAGCTTCTTCAGATTTAACTTTTCCAAATACATAACTTCAATTCAAAAATAATTTATGAGAATAGCTTTTTCATTTGGGCAGATATTCGACCATCCCATCAAAGAAGACCAACTCTCTTTTCATCGTTATCTGGTAATCTCAATTAAAAAAAATTATTTGCTGTTATTTCTTGACATTGAAAACTTTCTTATTTGCAGTTTCCATGCCACTGAATTATAAACAAATTGATGATTTAGTTCAAACAATACACTTACGTATGGAATGATAAATATTTGGTCAAATGAAATACAATACACGAAAAAAATATGAATATGTATTTTCATTCTGATTCAAAAAACTGCACGGAGTTTTTCCAACTACTTTTAACTGGTACTTTTTGGCAAAGTGTTGCTCTGAGAACCAGTGGCGGATTTACGATTTCAAGGATCCTACGCTTCAAAACTTCTGGGGCCCCTCTGAAACATTTTTGATTTTTTTCAAAAGATTTTTTTAATTAAAACTCACTTCTTTAAAAACAAAATATAAAGTTTATTAATAAAATACAAGGTATGTATATCAAAACAAAATATAAAAGATGAATAAAAATCTCAAAAAAGGGAAAAATACCACAAAAATTAAAATACAAAATATCTCTAGAATATCATATCTGCCAATTTTTATTGCGGCATCGAAATTAAGGAATAAATAAAATCATCACAAAAGATACAAGTAGGTATCGTATAGCTGCATGCCCGTTACCTACAAAATGAAATTGCACTAAAAATTGTTTTTTCTTATTTTAATATCAGCAAATTCTTTTATTGCAGAATTATAATCGAGACTGCTCGTTATATCACTTTCGATAGAAAGTATCCCTAAAAACTGCAATCTATTTTCTGTCATAACAGTTCTATATTTATTTTTTATCCGAGGATGTAGTGTTATGGTATGGGCCGGAATATGTTATTTTTCACTTTACACCCCTAAACGAATCAACATCACTAGATTTTAGAGGAAATGCCGACAAATTTATGGAATTATGATGTAATTGTCAACATTGGAATTCGGCCGTCACCCTTGACGGAATTTATTGCAGGTAGACAAGAAAATCAGGGACAGTACACTGAATCTCGAATGGTGTGTTTTTTCTTTTTTCCAACATCGGAGTTTTGCTCTGAGGCTTTTGTTATTCATTGCGTTTCATGTGAATGTAATAATCCATAATTCACAAGTTGCCTCTGAGCTTCCTATAAAATATAGTACAGCCTGAGTATTTTTTTTCTCACTTACAGACTGAATTTTTATTCTAGAAAAAAAAATTAATTCGATCGCCGGGGGCCCCTATGGACCTCGGGGCCCTACGCTGCAGCGTACTAAGCGTACCGGTTAATTCGCTACTGCTGAGAACCACGTGTTGAGCTAAGGATGCTCCATCTCTCTTCCAATTGAAGCAGGAATAAAGAGCGGTGTTGTCATAACTCAAACCTGAATTTCTTTCGTTTCGTCCGATGGCCTCCAGCCTAAAATGGCAGAAACAACTACAGGGTGTCCCAATTTCGAGTGCCCATTAGACGTTTCTGGAGAACCAGTCATATTCGAAATCTGTAAATTGGTATTATGATATTGTTTGAAATTCTCAACTGAGCTAATAGTATATTATTTCATATAGAGGAGAAGTGTCACTTTTCATGGCGAGCTTGAGTTTACCCGCCAAACGTAGTGTGGCGGGTAATTGAAAGCGAGCCATGAAAAGTCACTTCTCCTTCGAATGAGATATGTTATTTTATTTTCAAACATTTTAAAATTCATGAAAATCTGAATACATACTCACTTTTGGATTGACATTCACGTTAATCTAAATTGAGTGAAAATTGGAACATTTGCCTAGTTACGGTTGTGATGCAAAATTCATCGTTTGCATAACAACACTTTTTCTGCCACCGCGCCGCGCCGGAGGGAAAAGTAAGCCATAGTATTTCTCCGCCTAGGCGGAGAAATACTTTTCCCACCGGCGCGGCGCCGGCGGCAGGAAAAGTGTTGCTACAAAAAAGACTAATTGGTTACCATGAACATAGATGCATAGAATATAAAAACTTCCGATTCAAACGTCATTTTTATCTGATAAAGTTACATTAAATGTACAATTTTCATGAATTTGAAAACGTTTGGAAATAAAATAGCATATTTCATTCGGAGAAGAAGTGACTTTTCGTGGCTCGCTTTCAATTATCCGTTCGGCGGATAAACTCAAGCTCGCCACGAAAAGTGACACTTCTCCTCCTTATAAAATAATATACTATTGGAGCTTGAGCACTTCCGGTTATACAAGGAGATAAAATAACATTGTTAAAAATTTTTTTTCAATTTTTTCGTTTCTGATATGATTGAGTATTCAACGCTGAAAACATTTTTGTAGCAACCATTGTATTCATTCGAATAGTTTTCAAAATATCGAAAAACTAAGCAGACAAAATCCTCAAATGATATTGCAATAAACGTAAACGGTTAGAGATATGATATTTCTGCCATATTATTTCCGAAGTCATGTAGAAAGATGAAAAAAGTAATTGATAAAAATACTGAATACTGCATGTAGGTATTGTCAATTGTTCCTAAAGGTGAAGGAAAATACTCAACATCAAGGTGAATCGATAAGTACTGTTCCCCAATAACACCCAGTACACCCTTATCAACTGTCCTGACTTAAACTACTCCTCGGAATAGCATTTTCTTCAAGCATGAATAATTTCAAATGGGCTTGTCTAGAGCGAACGTCCGTCTGATTCTGAACATTATTACTGAACAATTTAGGGAGCGCGATATAAATACAAATAGAAGTCACTCGGTGCCATCAACCACTTAGAGCCCGAACGCCGGCCATCACATTTCCATAATTCGACACAGAAATTTACTCCCCGAATAATTTAGCGGAGACTGAGGGTGCATTTCCACAACACCCGAGCTAAATGTGCCATAATACGGTTAGTCACGAAATTGAAAACGGGATTAATTTGGGCTGTGCTTTGTTGCTTTATCGTTACGCTCTTCAAGTCCGTGATTTAATTTTTTGGTGTTCAATTTGGAGAGGGCTCGACGAATTGTTCTAACGGGATGCAGAATTTTCAGCAACCCCATATCCATATCGGACAGTGGCGTAACCGATGGAAGTGTTTTGAACCTCATTCACTCGCGCCGCAATACTAATAGAAAAGTGAAAATTCGTCCTCATGATATTGAAGAGTTAAAATACCTAAGTTCGATATGGTCTAATTAGCAGAAACCTTGATCGAGATAAACAGGAATATCTTCATTGAACAGTTATCATCATTTTGCACGAGAAAATTAAAAAAAAAAGACATTGAAGATATTTGGGCCAAGTGCCTTGATATACAGGGTGTTTCAAAACAAGTCCGAAAAATTTAAGGGGGTGATTACTTGTTCAAAATAAAGGATAAGTTGTTGGATAAATGTTGGGTCGAAAGTCAAACGCTATGGAGATATCGCGGTTTAAAGATGGCGGATAAATGATGTTTTAATTTGGTGTCCTAAAAACACAAAGCGATAGAATGATGATATTTTATGGAAGTATTACTATTATGAAAATTCCACACCTATAGTTTTGAACCAATCAAAATACGATATTTTGAGAGATCATCATGGCAATGGAAGTATTTTAGTGGGAATTTTTTCTCGTGGTATACCTAACAGCGTATAATACTGGAAATTCTGTTGTGTTCTCGTCCATGCTCATAGGATGGAAATTTTTCGACGTTCACAATTAGGTACATCTAATGAAATATACATAAAGGGTGAGTCTTTGACTTTTGTACACATATTTTAACTGTAGATTTTTGAGACGAAAAGAAACTTTTTTTGTCATTTTCCATTTTTCCGAATTCGGCTCTGTAAATGATATTTCTCGATTGAAATTGAGTGGATACATTTAGGAAACACTCAAGCACTAACCTGGAATATAAATTAAAGGCAAAAAAATCTTTTTGAAAAAAACTTTTATTTGAATGCTCTAAAAAAAAGAAAATAAAATTTTTCTTTGACATTTCAACTATCAACTTATAATCTCATTATATGCAATGATAAAACCATGTCGCGCGATTCACTTGTGCTAAAAATGCAATTTTTAATGATTTCAGTTCATTTGAATACTTATAGGTACTCACGCAGACCTCGCGACAAGCTTTTATGATCATGTAAATTGTGAATAATGAGGTTATAAGTTGATAGTTGAAATTTCAGATGAAAATTTTATTTGTTTTTTTAGAGCATTCAAATAAAAGCTTTTTCAAAAAGGTTTTTTTGCTTTTAATTTATTTCTTACTTTTCAGTTATTTCTAAATATTCTCGGCAAGCCCTTCCGTCCGATGCCCAAATTGCAGAAGTGCATGAAAAATAACTATTATTTCCAAACGTACGATAACAACGTCAGTTCTCGACTGACAGGATCATCGAAAAGTTCTATTTCTCCGCCTAGGCGGAGAAATATTTACTTTTCCCTCCGGCGGCAGGAAAAGTGTTGCTACGAAAAAGATTGCTTGGTTACCATGAACATAGATGCATAGAATACAAAAACTTCCAATTCAAACGTCATTTTTATTTGATAAAGTTACCCTTAAATGTGCAATTTTCATGAATTTGAAAACGTTTGGAAATAAAATAGCATATTTCATTCGGAGAAGAAGTGACTTTTCGTGGCTCGCTTTCAATTATCCGCCTCACTCCGTTCGGCGGATAAACTCAAGCTCGCCACGAAAAGTGACACTTCTCCTCCTAATGAAATAATATACTATTCCGGCATCTTAGATGTTCCGCCATACTGGACTCAGAATGACATCACATTATTTTTCGAGTTACTCTCAACAAGCCCTTTCATTTGATATCCATATTGCAGAAGTGCATAAAAAATAACTATTTCGCCATCTTGGATGTTCCGCCAAATTGGATTTAGAATGAAGTCAACTTTATTCTCCGATTACTCTCAACAAGCCCTTTGATTTGATACCCATATTGTAGAGGTGCGTAAAAAATAACTATTTCGCCATCTTGGATGTTCCGCCATATTGGATAAAGAATGACGTCACACAGTTTATCGTGTATCATCCAAGTTGATCGTGTATACAAAATTTCAGCGCAATCGGTTGAAGATATCTGCTTCAAAATTGAGTAGCAAGATTCCACCCGAACATACATACATATACACTTAAGCCGGCCATAGACATCGTTATTTTTCATCCGTTTTCCACGCCACGATTCGAACCGCCGAGTCATATCGCAGAACTGTTTTGCCCACACACTTCGGTAAATTCTACCAGTTATTTTGCTGTCGATCGCGAATTAGCACGTCATGAAGAGGAAACATCTCTTAGCAGTGGCGGCCGCGGTTTCGGTGCTGAATAAAAAATAAATAAAGAAACGGTCAGTATGGGATTTGTACTACGCTAATGGAAAATAACCGCCGATTCTTGACGAAATCCCCCACACACAGTCGGTATGGCACGACAACCGATTAACCGTCGTGACAAAAATCAAGCATCGGCAGATATTTCTACCGACGATGCGTACCGACGGTTCTTCGCCACACACATCGGTTTTTGGCGCTTTTGCCGAGACGGTTCGTATCGCGCCGTTATAAACGGATGAAAAATAACGATGTCTATGGCCGGCTTTAGTTTTGTCCGATTATATCTGCAACTAAAAAGCCATATTTCTCCCATCAAAATAAGTTCCTTCTTCGATTTTCCTCAAGATTAGTTTGCAAACACTAATATCTTGTCCACATTTTTCTCGATATCCCAAAAATATCTCATGAAAAAAGGATTTTCCTTACCTTCGTGATTGATCAATCATCAATCTATATCCAACTATTTCGTATCAAAAACAATGATCTTTTGTGAATAGTTCACAGAACTCTTAGAAGATGTTGCCAGCTGGTTGATTTTTTCATTTCGGTAAGAATTTTAAAGGTTACAGTATGAAGAAATAAAAATCTATGAATTCTGCCATTTCTATCAAAAATCGACTACATCGCAAAACTTCACGACATAGCGTATAGCGAAAACCGGTGGAAGACATTTGTTATCTCAATTACCGTTGAAGGCACTGCCAACTGTAAATAAACTAACAAACGATCATGGAGGCAATCGTTTCTAGAGCTATCTTGTTATAAAAGGGTAAAGTGATTATTTTTGAATTTTTTCTTCGATCTCGTTACAATTATGTGATGACTTTCAGTGAATGGGTGTAATTTTGACCGTGTAGTGTCGAGTTTATAAAATTTCAAGAGGATATTGTTTAGTTAGAGACATCGCCACAGACTATTCAGTATCATTTTATTTTTCAATAATTTTAATTTAATACGGGGTTTGTATCGATATTCATCATTTATATATCTGAATTTTGTATTTCACCCACATTTATTTTCGATATGGACCGGTAACAATAATTTTTTAATAGAAACTGCGTATTAAATGTTCAATTTTATCTCCCAAAATTGTGGGATTTCTTTATTACATATCTTTACATCAAACGTTTTTCAATCACTTCGATTTAAGTATCGACAAAGTTGATAAACATTCTGACAACATTGTTACCTTGTTTAGAGACCAGAGACGAAATAACATTCGATTAAATTTAATCTAGGGAAGCATCCAGATTATTCTTGGAATTCATGATTTCTACCTCGAATTTTATCGTCTACAATTAGGAATATTTCGAAGATATTGAAAAAACATAAAAATACTTTTATTTTCTAAAAGGATTGAATCTTTCGAAAATATGAACCCTTTATCTTTTTCAAGTGGTTTTATGGTATTTTGCGAATTTGTCCTGTTCACATAGAAATAATTGAATGTATCGCTATATTTATTATTATTTATAGAGAACGACTCTTTTGAGGCATTTTACTGTCAAGTTCTGATTGAACGTTATCATTATAAGGTTGACGCATAATATATTCTCATAGAATTACGCGCATGCGCTCGAGCTCAAGCGACGCATTGCGGGTTAATTTTTCCAAATTCCCTTTTTTCGTGTCGATAACCCTCTCCCACCTTTACCGTTCAATTTCCGACTGTTTCTGTTATTATTTTGTTTCAATAATAACATAAGCCGCTTTATTCTTTGCTACCTGAATAAACCTTTTGTCAATACAACTCGTTTGGTAAACTTTAGAGTTGCTACTGTCCCGGAGGGTTTTTTCATGAGTAGAAATTTACCTGGCCCCCAGACCTGTACTATCTTCAACTCTCGACTGTAGTAAGCCGCGGATACGCTAGTAGATAGCTTGGGTACCAACCTCATCATTTTGAAGCTACAAAATTTGAAGAGATGAAAAAGTTTCTAACCAAATCAGACTATTCGAAATTTCATATTTCCGCCATTCCGCCATCTTTGAACCGCGATATATCCCTAAGTACCCTTTATTTTGACAAGGAATAATAACCCCCTTAAATTTTTCGGACTTGTTTTGAAACACCCAGTATATTTTTGAAAAGAGTCTATGCAGCATATAAATGTCACTGTGGGTCCGAAGACATATACTTCCATTCACTTTTATGAAGTATCCCGGTTGGCCATGAAATTCTGACACATTTCATCGCGTATATTTTGAAAATGATAGGTTATGGTCACTTCCCTGTCAGATACGCCCGCAACGTTGTCGTTTCTATATATAATTATGTTTTTCGGAGAAGAAACTATGTTTTTAAAAACAATTTTATTTCGGAACTACCAATCTACTATACATGAAATAGATTTACAACTAATGAGATAATCGTTCAAAGTCAATTCCGATGCCTGAAGGGACATCTCTGATATTTATAATATTATCAATTGAGTAGGCGGTAATGGCCGATTACACGTGCCATGGAATATACGCAAATAATAACCACCTGCAAGTCTAAACAAAGAACAATGAAAAAGCTTACTATGCTGTTTTTACAATATGGTAATATACAGGCTGAATAGCAAATGGAATATAAATCAATCTAATTAGTAAGGGGTAGTATTACATAATTCCTCCCCACCTTGGTTAAAGGTATCACCTTCATGAGGTGTAGCTTTATCGAAAAAATTATTATTTCTAAAATATCTGAAAATAAAATAAATGATAGCAATAAGTATCAATAAAAATATTATAACATTAAATCTTGAGGGTTGGAAGTTCCATTGGTCCAAATCTTCCAATTTGACATCTGGGATATCCAGGTCTTCTTTCTTGAAGTTTTCTTCATCTAATGGACTCTTGGGTTGCAACGTCATCTTGGGCAGGATGATGAATTTTTCTTCATCTAACGTGGTAGTTGGAACGATTTCTTTTTCTGTGTTGCTGAGGGAACATTTCGATTTTAGAATAGCAATTGGGCGAACGAAATAATACCTTGTTTGATGTGGGCATTTTTCCATAATTTTCTCGTTGTTGACGGAGAGGATATTTCCATCTTCTAGTTGTTTCAGGTCTGGAGGAAGAACCATTCTCGTTCTGGGACAGTTTTCTGAGTGATTTTTCAGAACATTCTGCATACATGTTGGTGATTTAACTAGGGAATCTTGGTCGCATAGGTAGTCTTCTTCGACCGGATGGCACTCTTTCGTAGACCATTTCAAAACTTCTTCTTGTGAGAGTAAATAAGGATCGGTAAAAGGAAGGGAAAGATTGTTTTGAGGTAGATAATAGAATTTGTATAAATCGTAACTTTCTTTATAAACAATAGGAATTGATATTAAAAATAGTAAAACTTTGTTCTTGAAAATAACTTTCGTATGACATAATTGATAGTAATCTTTCAAATGATGTAAAGGTATTATACTGACATTTTTAGTTAATTCCGAGAATTTGGAATAGGGTAAAATAGATTCATGTAAAAGATGTAATCTCGCGAAGCTTACAGCTGTTTGAATTTCATCTAAAATGATTTTAATATCCTTGATTTCAAATGTCATGAGATGCATTTGTTGTATTTCTCTTAGCTCTGGAACAATTTGCAGTAATTTAAGGATTTCTGTCATATTTTTAAATTTCTCAATATACTTATTCTTTAGGTCATTTACAATAGTGGCAATCTGTTTCTGATTCCTCATGAGTGTCTTCTCATTTTTCTCAATGCTATTGAAATAATTTCTATACAATTCTTCATCGTCAGAATCTAAGGTTCCAAATAATATCTTTGAAATTTTTCCTCCTAAGTTAATTAATCCTCTTTTGATTCTAATATTTTCATTTAAAAGTTCCTCAAGTGCATAAATATTCATTCTATTCGAATGTTGCAAGTATTTATAATTTGCCGTTTGTGCAAAACTCAAATTTTGATCACTTAGATTATCTATTTCTTTTTGATACTTAAAGATTATTTCTTTGATAACATTCAAATCTACGTGATACACAAGTTGTAGATTTCTATTCGTTACATAGGCTTTGCCTAATGAAATGGGCAATAAGCTATTTTCTAATGGTATAATTTCTAATGATTTCGTAAACATTATTATCTTGAATAATATTATAAGGAATAATTGAAGATCCATTTTCTCGAATCTGTAACAAAATTGAAACTAATGCTTTCTTTGTTTCAAAATTTTCTTATGATACACATGTTTATTGTTATTATCTTGAATACGATTTTTATCAATTTCACGAGCATCTATCCTTTTATAAACTGGATCTAGTTTGCGTGTTATAGGATTTTTAATATAAGTAGGATTCTGATTCAAAGGGTGGTCTTCTTTTGCTGACCTCTTTTCATTTCTTTTTTCTAAACGTTCAACATTTTTCTGTTGACTTTTTTCAAGTTGTTTGGATATATCATTAAGATTTTCAACGTAATTTTCAACATAATTTTGGATTTGTTCATTATGTGTTCGTTCAATGGGTAATGAATAATTTAAGTCCGCTTTGATTATTTGCATAGGAGTCATTTCTAAACTTGAATGATTTGAATTATTATAACTGAGTAGGGCTTGAGAAAGTTTATTGGAGAAAGTATTATTATTTCCGATTGTTCTTAATTGTTCAATCAGTGTAGAATGAAATCTTTCTACAACAGCATTAGAATTTGGATTATAATTCGTAATGTAATGAATTTCAATATTATGTATTTTACAGAAATCTTGAACAACGCTATTTTTGAATTCTAAACCGTTATCACATGTTATTTTATTCGGAATACCATAATGACTGAAATAAATTAATAATTTATCTATAATTTCTGTACCCGTTTTTTGTAATAATGGGTAACATTGTCCCAATCTAGAAAAAGAATCAACTATGCTGATACAATACGTTTGATTGAATCTAATTGTGTCGCAATAAATATGAGCAAAGGGTTTAGATCCCAAAGGGTTAGGTCTAAATTGTAATTGAATTGGAGTTCTTTCATATTTACTTTTTTGACATATTTCACAAGAATTAATGAAGTTTCTAACATCTTTATCCATATTTGGCCAATAATATTTTTTTTTCAAACTAATTAAATTTTCTCGTAATCCACGATGTATCGTTTTGGTTTCATGATACTGTTGAATTCTAAGAAGTTGTTCTTCCTTATCTTCCACGTCTTCTAGATATGTTTTCGTGATTTTCAAGTTAAAAGACTTATAATCGAATTTATCTTGTAAAATTCGTATAAGAGGTTTTTCAAGTTCTTGAGAGGCAAAATATAAAATATATGACTTTTGTGGTTGTACGTATTCTTTAATGAATTTGAATATATCAGTATCTATGGAATTTACTGAAACTCTAAATCTGATTTTATCATCAAATAATTTTGTCTTCGTAACACTATATTTTGGGCTATTTTGAATATTATTTGCAAAGGAGATGTATTCAAACTTCTTTCTGTATAAGGAAGTTCTAATATTGGATTTTCAGCATTACTATGAACAGTAAAATCTTCAGTTTCTAGATCAATTAATTCTTCAATTATATCATCTTCAGATGTATTATTTTGATTACCCGTATTCAAAAGTTCTAAGCATTCATCTAATTCTTCGTCAGTTACTTGATTTACCATTGAAATTAAATCATCTTCAATTCCGTTTACTTCAAAAACATCATAATTAAAATCTTTAAAATCTTTATAATTCGCTTCTTCAATACCATTTAATTCTATAAGACTATCACTAGTATTCATTTGATTTGATAGGTAATAAACGACTATCTTAATATCGGAATCTGCAAAAATGTATTTAATCATTTTTAATATTGTAGACCATTCTAATCGGTCTAAGCCACATGCAATTCGTGGTAAAGCTAAATATTTTTCATTATTGAATTCACATAATTTTTTAAGATTTATCAATGAATTGAAAACCGTCTCATATTCAGGTTTCTGATAATAAAATTTCTTCGTAATTAAGTAATAAATATTTTGATTATTCTTTTGGATCATTGCAACTTCTCCTAATGATTTATTTTGAGATTTAAGTACTTCTATTTGACCAAATTTATTTTTAAATTCCAAGGCAATGCCTTTATTCATATGGAAATCTTCTGATACACAATGTGCTAGAGCATAATTTTGAGATGCTTCAAATAAATTACCTACTTTCTCTTTTATATTTGTACAATTTTCAAAATTTCTAGAGTTATCAAGTTTCAAGAAATTTTCATACGTTAATTCATTAGTTGGTTCTAAAATAATTCTGCTTAAGGTGGGCGTTTGAAGCGAGTGGGAAAGCTCAGCCGATAGAGGCGCCACCGTCCATTTTCCGGAACATCTCCATAGAACATGCACTATCACTATCAAGTTCTATGAATATCTCTCTAATCATGAATGAAATGTACAATGGCGCTCTCTATCCGAAAATCGCCGAACTATGAAAAACGTCAATTTGTGGGTAAAGCAGGAATTTTTTCCCGCCAAAATTTAAATTTGGCCATTTTCTGCCAATTCCGTATTTCAAGTTGATCTTCTGAACGAAATTATCAGTAGATTCACTTTTAATCGGAAGTTGAACTATTTTCATGGGTCTTTCTGTTGAAATAAAACAGAAGCATGGGTTGGCTCATTTTCTTCTATTTTTGAGAGAAAAAAAATTAACTGTCGGAATGAAATCGATTAAAATTATTTCAACAAGAACCCTAATCCATTCTGAGTTCACCCACAAAATTTCAGTTCTCAAAGTGAAACCGTTTTCGAAATCAACTTGAAATAAAAACACACTACATTGAACGCCCACCTTAAGGCATCTGCATTATTCATCGAGCCTTTTCTATATTTAATTTCATAATTGAATTCTTCTAATTTTATTCGCCATCGCATAAGGCGTGAATTAGGTTCTTTAAGAGAAAATAACCAAGTTAAAGGTTTATGATCTGTATAAATTGTGAATTTTCTTCCGTATAAATAGGGCCTGAAATGTTTACATGACCACACGATAGCTAAAAGTTCCTTTTCAATCGTACTATAACGAGATTCTGCTTCATTCAGCGTTCTACTAGCGAAAGCAATTGGAAGGTCGTTTGGTGGATCTCCTTGTGAAAGCACTGAACCTACCGCAAATCCTGATGCGTCAGTGGTTAATACAAAAGGTTTATTGAAATCTGGATATCTCAATACAGGATGATTTAATAAATTCCGTTTACATATTTCGAAAGCTTCTACATATTTTGGATCCTCGATATTGATTTTAGTATTTTTCTTTAAACATTGTGTCAAAGGTTTCGTTATTTTCGCAAAATTGGGAATAAATTTTCGATAATATCCCACTAAACCAAGAAATGATTTTATTTCTTTTTGAGTTTTTGGAATTGGAAAAAGAGAAACTGCTTTTAATTTATTCGGATTAGGTTTAATTCCTTCGGGGGTAATAATATGTCCTAAGAATTCAATTTCAGTCTTGAAAAAATGACATTTATCTAATTGAATTTTTAATTTATCTTTTTCAAGTACTTCTAAAACATTATGAATATCAGCTAAGTGCTGTTCGATAGTATCTGAAAAAATTATTATGTCGTCCATATAAATATAACAAAACTTTCCTATGAAATCTTTCAAAACATCGTTCATCAATCTTTGAAAAGTAGCTGGGGCATTTTTAAGTCCAAAAGGCATACGCAAAAATTCGTAATGACCATTTTCAACAGTGAAAGCTGTTTTTTCTATTGATTCTTGATCTAATTCAATTTGATGAAAACCTGAAGCTAAATCAAGGGTTGTGAAATATTTCTTATTTCCGAGTTTATCTAAAATGGATTCAATTTGAGGTAAAGGATATTTATCATCGATAGTTTTGTCATTTAATTTCCGATAATCAATCGCGATTCGCCATTTTGTTTTTCCGGACAAATCTTGCTTTTTAGGAACAATAACTACTGGAAAAGACCACGGGGAAATACTTGGTCTAATAATTTTCTTGTCCAACATTTCTTTAATTTGGGTTTTAACTTCTTCCCTATGAATTTAGGGGTATCTATAAATTTTACAATGAACAGGGACTTCATCAATTGTCCGAATTCTATGTTTAATTCTGTTTGAGAAATTTAGTGGTTGTCCTGGTAATTGAAGTACATCTTCGTTTGTTTGGAAAATTTTCATTAATTGATTACTAATTTTTGGCTCTAAATGACTTAAGTCAACAGGAATGTTAGTTGGTTTTTGACAAACTTGTTGATATTCAAAAGGAATTTGGCAATAATCATTCATTAACATCTGATTCTTGAAATCTAAATTAAATCCGTATTTATTCAAAAAATCTGCACCAATTAATCCATCATAATTTTTATGAAATTTGTATAAAATAAATGGATGAAAATCATTAATTCGGAATTCTGAAAATACTGGTAAAAATACTTTTTCATTAGAGGTTTCCTGCTTCATACATGCAGTTAATGTAGTATTTTCATTAAAAATATTTCTAGGAAAATTATTATACGCAAATTTAGGATCAATAAGACAAACTGAACATCCGCTATCAATTAAAAGTTTACAAGGGGGATTCTGAAATTCGATAAATGGAAGTTGATTTTTATAATCGAGAGTATTATTTAAGTCAATGCATCTTCTGGAGGCAATTCGTGAAAATTTTCATGATAATTTCTACTTGGATTATTTGAAAAGTTTCCATCGGATTCAATATGAGTTAATTCTTCAAATGTAAAATTAGGATTTGTATTATTGAAAAACTTTCTGTGAGGATTCATTTGATATTGAGTTGAATAGTTTGACCTTTTTTGAGGATAATTTCGTGTTTGAATCGACATTCTTTCCGGCGGTGTATTTATTCTTTGATTTGGATTAGGCTTGAATACGTTTACATTTCTTTGTTGCGATGTGCTAGGTTCATTTTGACCAAAAACTTGTCGATTTGTTGGATAAAATGTTTTCACAGGTCTCTGTTGGAACTGAACAGGTTGTGAAGGAAATCTATCATTACTGTAATCATTTCTGAAATTATTTGATTGATAATTATTTCGAGCATTTTGTCGATTGAAATTCGAATAATTATTTCTATGATTGTTAGGAAAATATTGTTTCTGAAAATCTGGATTTTTATTTTTTCTACTTTTATCAAGTAATTCATATTGGGCCATATTACAAATATAATCTCTAACAGCGTTTACTGTATCGTTAAATGAGAATTCATTATTGGTAATTAAATATGTTCTTAATTCCATTGGAGAATTAGAAATTAAAACAGTTTGACAAATTTTTAATATATTTGATTTATAGATTCTTTTCTCAGGATCAGACATAGGGTCTGAATCAATTCGATAATTTATACGTATTTTTAAAGCAATTATTCTTTCAATGAAATTCGTAATATCTTCATTCGGTTTTTTACTTAAAAATTGTAATTGATGGATGAGTACATCCAAATTAATTGAATCACCAAATTTAGCATAGAGAAATTGTTTGAGAAGTTCCCAATTATCAGGAATATCTGAAGTTGAAACTTCTGCCAAAGCTCTATCTATTAATTTTGATTTTACAACTGCATAACAGTACCTTTTAACTGTTTCGGGTTCATTGATAAACATGGTTAAATATTCTTGTGCACTTTTTATAAACGAATGCAACTCATTTTCGACACCTGAAAATCTGGGTAGTAAAATACCAAATTTTTCAGCAAGGGTTAAATCGATTCTTTCGGTTGCCATTTTGATATGTTTCTTAACTTTACGTCCTGAAAATTGTTTGATTGACGTAATCTTGATTTATTCAATTAAATTAATTGTTACGATTATAATGATTAATAAATTCGCGTTTTCGGTTTTTTGCTTATAAGAAACCTAGGAAAAACTCTGGTAGTCGGTTTTATAAAAGTAAACCTAGAGAAAACTTTAATAATCGGTTTTTTGAAAGTAAACCTAGAGAAAACTTAACACAAGTTTTACGCTCAAAACTGTGGGGAAAAAGGTTGACTAACTTTGGGCCAGGTTAGGGAAACTGGGGGAAAGATAGTGAAGGATTATTCTCACCACGTTGGTTCCTTGAGTCGTTGGAGACGCTACCCAACCAATCGGACTCCTGGTTCTTCTCCTGATTCGTCTTGCACTGTCACGGTTCAATAAGTTTAATTTCACTATTAAATTGGAAGTTATCGTCTGTGAAATATATATAGAGAGAATGATTAATCGGTATTCAGACGGATTTTCGAATTTCGGAAAAAGTTTTCACCTCGAACGGGAGTCGAACCACGTATCTTTGAATTTCCGGTCCAAGGTGTTAGCCAATTACACCACCGAGGTTACTCATCTTTCCGAAATTCGATGTGAATGATGCCACGCAGTCCAATATGTCTGCGCGGGTTAGAAGGTTAATAGGTGGGGGGAACACATTCGCTTCCATCAGTCAAAGGATTCCCTCTCTACCCTTCTCCTATGCGTCATCGATATTTTATCGACTTCAGCAGGGATCGGATTTTGGGTCTCCGACCGATGAACAATATAAACCGAAATTTTGTAAACTATTAAATTGGAAGTTATCGTCTGTGAAATATATATAGAGAGAATGATTAATCGGTATTCAGACGGATTTTCGAATTTCGGAAAAAGTTTTCACCTCGAACGGGAGTCGAACCACGTATCTTTGAATTTCCGGTCCAAGGTGTTAGCCAATTACACCACCGAGGTTACTCATCTTTCCGAAATTCGATGTGAATGATGCCACGCAGTCCAATATGTCTGCGCGGGTTAGAAGGTTAATAGGTGGGGGGAACACATTCGCTTCCATCAGTCAAAGGATTCCCTCTCTACCCTTCTCCTATGCGTCATCGATATTTTATCGACTTCAGCAGGGATCGGATTTTGGGTCTCCGACCGATGAACAATATAAACCGAAATTTTGTAAACTATTAAATCCCACATATACTGCACCGGCAAATACGATCAACGTTTTCGATCCCAGCACTGTTGCCAGATTGCCGGGATCAGTCTCTACGATTTCAATGTATAAAAGGGATTGTAAGAGGAGGTGTTATGGCAAGAATTTGTATATGCGTTAGTGAGTCGTCGGTAAGACTAAATATCTTCACGAAGTGAACAATTTTGCTGTCTGTGAAGATGAAATTCCTCATTCTCATTTGTTGGATCAATTTTTTATAGTCACTGACTTGGATTTTCCGAAATATTAGTTTTAGGATTACGTCACATTATTTTTCGAGTTACTCTCAACAAGCCCTTCCATTTGATGCCCATATTGTAGAAGTGAATAAATATAACTATTTCGAAATCTTGGATGGTCCGCCATATTGGATTAAGAATAACATCGCATTATTTTTCAAGTTACTTTCATCAAGCCCTTGGACTTGATATTATATATTAGGGCACAGGCATTTTGAATGAGCAATAATCCATTTTGCCTCATTAGATTATTATGCTGTCTGTAATGATTACGAATAGATCGTATAATTCGTACGAATGAGATTTTGATGCTTATCATTATCTACAAACTACTTTTTTTGATACTGTGGGAATAATTATCTCATTTTTCGAGATTTCCACTCATTGCAACTTTAGGAATCTGATCTAACAAAAACTATTGTTTTCAAATTCTCTTAGAAAAACCGCATATTTAGGAAAATTCAACCGAAAACAAAAAATCTGACACATTTCATTGTTGTTTTCATGAATGAAATATTTGATTTTTCCTTTTTCCCTTTTAATATTTCTTCGCGGTTCGGCTGGAAGTTTGAATTATTTGAACGCATATATTATCACGTGATGTGAAAAAGGCTGAATGCTGGTGTAGCTTGACCAGCCCGGTACACAGTACAAAAATTAGACCGAAATTTGGTAAACTATTAAATTGGAAGTTATCGTCTGTGAAATATATATAGAGAGAATGATTAATCGGTATTCAGACAGATTTTCGAATTTCGGAAAAAGTTTTCACCTCGAACGGGAGTCGAACCACGTATCTTTGAATTGGCTAACACCTTGGACCGGAAATTCAAAGATACGTGGTTCGACTCCCGTTCGAGGTGAAAACTTTTTCCGAAATTCGAAAATCCGTCTGAATACCGATTAATCATTCTCTCTATATATATTTCACAGACGATAACTTCCAATTTAATAGTTTACAAAATTTCGGTTTATATTGTTCATCGGTCGGAGACCCAAAATCCGATCCCTGCTGAAGTCGATAAAATATCGATGACGCATAGGAGAAGGGTAGAGAGGGAATCCTTTGACTGATGGAAGCGAATGTGTTCCCCCCACCTATTAACCTTCTAACCCGCGCAGACATATTGGACTGCGTGGCATCATTCACATCGAATTTCGGAAAGATGAGTAACCTCGGTGGTGTAATTGGCTAACACCTTGGACCGGAAATTCAAAGATACGTGGTTCGACTCCCGTTCGAGGTGAAAACTTTTTCCGAAATTCGAAAATCCGTCTGAATACCGATTAATCATTCTCTCTATATATATTTCACAGACGATAACTTCCAATTTAATAGTTTACAAAATTTCGGTTTATATTGTTCATCGGTCGGAGACCCAAAATCCGATCCCTGCTGAAGTCGATAAAATATCGATGACGCATAGGAGAAGGGTAGAGAGGGAATCCTTTGACTGATGGAAGCGAATGTGTTCCCCCCACCTATTAACCTTCTAACCCGCGCAGACATATTGGACTGCGTGGCATCATTCACATCGAATTTCGGAAAGATGAGTAACCTCGGTGGTGTAATTGGCTAACACCTTGGACCGGAAATTCAAAGATACGTGGTTCGACTCCCGTTCGAGGTGAAAACTTTTTCCGAAATTCGAAAATCCGTCTGAATACCGATTAATCATTCTCTTTAATTTCACTTTTTGCCGCTCCGATCTCACGCCACTGTAGTCAGAAGTCAGGTAACTCGATTATTCGCTGCATTTTCAGAATCGCACGCATACGTCAATTTCCGGAGATTCAGGATAATATCATATGGTTTAGCTTGATTGTGAAATAAATACGTACTTTCGTTAATCGGAATATTTTCGCAAGAAGATTATTGAAAATCAAATTGTTTTTCGTATTACCTTACGTTTTCCTTACCTGAAAGGCAATTTGTTCTCGACTTGGTCGGATTATCTAATATAAACCACTACAAGAAGCCCACACAACATCTCGTGAGTAATTGATTAATCTGAATTGCTTTTTTTTAATTAGATTTCGATCAATAATTTTTAGGAGGCTGTTTCTTACGGGTGATTACCACTTTTTCCCTGATATCCAGTTGCTTGATACAACTATAGTAGAAGAACGATCACTGCACCGTGTTTATCGGAAAAACTGGAAACTTCCACCAAATTCCATAGTTCCGGAGCCCTGCGGGTACAATAAACCCAGGAGAATAAAGGAAAAAAACCGTTGATAGTATCGGCCCACGATTTATGAGGTCAGATCTTTATTTACACTTTCTCGTTCTTATTATTATTTAACAACTTCATTATTCAGTGTAATAAAACTTTTTATAAGAACTGAATGAAAACTGAGTGTAACGTTACACGAGGGTACCTCTATATTTTTTTGTCTCTTTATGAGTTCATTTCTTTTAGTTTCAACATCTTTCAATTACGCCTTTGTAACTTTCGTAATTTTGGACAAAGCGGAATCAATTTGTACACATACTTTAAATTACGTGGCGCCCTTATTAAATATTCATTTGTTGAAATAATTTCTTTTCCTGTTAGACCCACCCCTAATCTCCGACTGATGGGCGTACCTTTCGTTTGTTATCAGGGGTTCTAAAATTTTGTTAACCCCGTGATAAATTTGGCGCGCAGCGTGGGGCCTAGTAACGTTTTTTCCTAAGAATTCATTAATTTGAATCGATTTTTCCTATTTGCGTCACACTTTGTGATTACTATTATATTTTCAGTTTCTGTTTTCCTTATCAAGATACTTATTACATACATACTCATAAATTCCAAAGTTTTATTCTCAAAGTTTATTTTGATTTCTGAAAATTATTAAATTTACATTCATTGTTTTGAATTTATGAAGAAGTTGTGAAAAAAGTATCTCAACGTTTTTTTTGTTTCCTATAAACATACGCACGATTCAAGCTGGCAGCGTTACTCGATTCCAGCCTTCCATAGGCGTACTGTTTTTGATATTTTTCGATTATTTCTCATTTGATTATTTTCCCTATTTTCACATTGTTGGTTCAGTTATTTTGAATTATTTCGTTCCTTACCTGCCGTAACTGATTCCAGTGGCGTAGGGAAAATTTTGAAAACTTTTCGATTTTCTATTTTTACTTGACGAAAGATCAATTGTAGTTTTCTTCCCCTTATAAATCGATTTTGATTAAAATTTTCAGTGGCGTACAGTTAGGAATTACTGTTTTGTATATTGTATCTTTAGCTTATTGAAAGTTTGATCCATATTCACGAGTCTTTCATAGTTTGCATATATTGAATTGATTTTTTTGTACTTATTCTCGTCCCTTATCGCTCAATTTCATTTTCTTATCGTGAGACAAGAATACATTTTTTGAAATGGCAACTCTTCGATACGATGTGAATCGTCTGAGGAGGGATGAACTTAGATACGAACTTTCTGCTAGAGGATTTAAGACCACCGATTCTCAAACTGTTAAAGATTTGCGCTCCCTTCTCAAGCCCCTTCTGAAACTTGAGAAAGCTGAGAGATCTCTGGAATACCCGGAAATGAAATTGGAGATTTCTGAAGAATTGGCCATTATTGACGCTAAGCTGACTGAGCTTTCAACTATAGCAAGTCAACCAAATTTCAGCGGAGTACAGATTTTCACCAGGCTTCGTCATTTGACATCAAGACTTGATCGTCTTCTTCCTAAAGGTGATGGAGATGTAACTGAGATAAACGTACGCCGAGAAAAAGTATCGTCTCTTTTGAAATGCACGGAAAACGAGCCGAAAGGTGAAGATTTGGCGTTTCTATTGGCCGAAGATCCTGATAATGAGTCAACAAGTGGTTCGGATGAAGAGGAAAATGCAGTACCGAATAGACCAAGCTTGGTCAGGACTAGTACCAGAAATGACTTTGAGTTGTCTCAGTACCGTCCCAATATTCGAAAATGGAATATTCAATTTTCCGGAAATCTGAAGGACATGTCTGTTCATAATTTCTTGGAACGTGTAGAGGAGCTGCGTCATGCAAGAAATGCATCGGAGTCACACCTGTTCAATTCTGCCATAGATTTGTTCACAGGAAAAGCCCTACAATGGTTCCGATCTAACAGAGAACGCTTTGGTGACTGGAAGAGTCTCACAGATTTGTTGAGAAAACATTATGAACCTCCGGACTACCGTGCTCGTCTTTTCAAAGATATATTGAATCGCACTCAAGATCCATCTGAAAGTATAGTGGAGTATCTTACCTGTATGAATTCTATGTTTCGTCGATATGGACATGTGGAAGAAGATATTGAACTTAATATTATCGTTCGTAATTTGGCACCGTTCTACTCTACGCAACTCCCGAGTGTTTCATCCCTACGTGAGTTGGAGGATGCTTGTCTTATATTGGAGAGAAAGAAGTATAGAGCAGAAAGTTATGTACCGCCATCGAGGAAGAAGAATGCATTTGTTGATCCCGACTTCGCCTTTGTTTCAGCACCTTATGGAGAAGGAGTATCTGCTGTTGAACAGACCGCAACTTCGTCATCGGATATTGTATGCTGGAACTGTAAGAAGACAGGACATGTCCGACAAGCTTGCCCCGAACCTAAGAAAGTGGTATGTTATCGCTGTGGAAGAATGGATGTAACTGTCCGGCAATGCCCGAACTGTTCTCCGGGAAACGGATCGAGGAGAAACTAGTTTGCCGTGGAGTTTCTCCAGATGGTCAAAAACCGGCACTTCTTCAGAAAAATAAGATCATATTGGATTTCATTATCTCACATGCACCAGAAGATAAACGCCCTTACCTTGAAGTTTCTATATTGGGAAAGACTATTACAGGACTCTTGGACACTGGTGCTAGTAGAACTATAGTTGGTAACACCGGTTATGAAATATTGCAGCGTCTTGGATTAAAATTGACACCTCACGTTATTGATTGTACCGTCGCTAACGGAGAGAAGTGTCCTAGTATCGGATACGTGAAGACCCCTATATGCCTGAAGGACAGAATGAAGTGGATTGATATTCTTGTTGTACCTAGCTTGACTCACGAACTCATATTGGGAATTGATTTCTGGTTGAAGATGGAAATTGTCCCAAACCTAAATGAGGATATTTGGCACTTTTCTGATGTCGTACCTACGTCAAATGTTTGCCTTGTGCAAGATAAATCTAGTCTATCGTCCGAACAAGCTCAGCGACTTGATCGACTATTGAATGAAAAATTTAAGATTATGGGTTCGGATTTAGGCTGTACTCGACTTGTGGAGCACGTAATTGAAGTTCTACCCGGAACTCGACCTATAAAGCAGAGATGGTACCCAGTTTCCCCCCCCAAACAGAAAATTATTGATGACCATCTCGACCAAATGTTGAAGGATGGCGTGGTGGAGCCTTCCAAAAGTCCTTGGTCATCCCCAGTGTGTCTGGTGTCCAAAAAGGACGGAAGTTACCGTTTTTGTGTTGACTATCGCCAACTAAACGCTGTTACCAAAAAGGACGCTTACCCCATTCCATATATCTCTTCAATCCTGGATCGTTTGAGAGATGCCAAATATCTGAGTTCTCTCGATATCAAGAGTGCCTTCTTCCAGATTCCTTTGTCTGAAGATTCCAAGGAATATACAGCTTTTACCGTACCGGGACGTGGATTGTTTCACTTTAAGAGACTTGCCTTTGGTTTGACCAACTCACCAGCAACTTTTCAGCGAGCTATCGACACTATCTTAGGACCAGAGTTGGAACCTTATGTGTTAAAATATATAGATGATATAATTATTGTATCGAAAGACTTCGAATCCCATCTGAAGACTCTATCTTTAGTGTTCGACCGACTTGCGTCAGCAGGACTTGTGGTAAGTCGAGAAAAATGCAAGTTTTGTATGCCTCAATTAAAGTATCTTGGATATGTCGTGGATTCCTATGGAATAAGACCCGATACTGAGAAAGTTGAAGCTATCCTCAACATACCTGCACCCAAGAACACAACTGAAGTCCGTCGTTTCATAGGTACCGCGTCGTGGTACCGACGTTTCGTGCCTAACTTTTCGTCGATTCTTTCTCCCTTATCTAATTTGACAAAGAAAAATGTAACATGGAATTGGACGGACGAGTGCGAGGCTTCATTTCAGCACTTGAAAGAGTGCCTATCTACAGCACCCGTACTCAATTGTCCAGATTTTACTAGACAATTTATTGTCCAAACAGATGCATCAGCTTATGGAATAGGAGCTGTATTGTCGCAGGAATTTGAAGATGGAGAGCATGTTATTGCTTACCTTTCGAGATCACTCACTAGACAGGAAAGAAATTACTCCACTACTGAGCGTGAATGCTTAGCAGTGATATGGGCAGTAGAGAAACTGCGTTATTATTTGGAAGGGACTTTTTTTCGGGTGATTACGGATCACCATTCTCTTTTATGGCTCAATAATTTGAAGGACCCTCAAGGACGTTTAGCCCGTTGGAGTTTGAGACTCATGGCTTTCAATTTCGAATTGGTCCATAGAAAGGGTAAAGATAATGTTGTACCTGATATGCTCTCTCGCTCGATGGACCCTTCTTCAGATTCCGTCCAGCTGTCTTCGATTCAAGAAAACTTCACAAAATGCGAGGATTCATGGTATCGGAGAATGATAGGAAAAGTGAAGAAATCGCCAGAAAAATTTTCAGCTTGGAGAGTAGAAAAACAACTCCTATACAAATATACTCCCTGCAGAATACCTGAATTATCTTCAGAAGCTGATTATTGGAAATTGGTTGTACCCAAAGATGTAAGAAAGGATCTCATACGTCAATGTCACGATGATCTTACTTCGGGACATTTGGGAATATTTAAAACTTTGTGGAGACTAAAGTTGAAATACTACTGGCCGAAAATGCTGGCCGACGTCGTCAGATACGTTAATGGTTGTTCTGTATGCCAAGCCTGTAAACCTGAACACAAAGCTCCAACAGGTCTCATGGGTTCTCGACCTGATATTAAGCGACCATGGCAGATGATTAGCCTTGATTTTGTAGGACCACTTCCGGCGTCCTCGAATGGTTATAAGTACCTTCTTGTAGTTACCGACTATTTTAGTAAATATGTTTTACTTTCCCCCCTTAGAGCAGCTACTTCTAAGTCCCTGAGTAGATTCGTTGAAGAATGTGTATTTCTCGTATATGGAGTACCTCAAGTCATAATTTGCGATAATGGAACCCCCATGCGTGGTTCAGATTTTGTTTCGATGGTTCAAAAATATGGCTGCAGATTACATTACACGCCTTACTACCATCCTTGTGCCGATCCTACGGAACGTTCGAACCAGACCATCAAAACGATGATCCGTTGCTATCTTAAGGATAACCATCGAAAGTGGGCTGAAAACGTCGCTGCCCTCGCTTGTGCATTGCGAACTGCTAGAAGTGAGGTCACCGGATACACTCCCCATTTCGTTAACTTTGGCCGAGAAATTTGCCTCAATGGCAAAGACTATGAAGCGGACGTAACTTCTGAAACTACCGATGAAAATTTACGCAAGATTGGGTTTCAAAAATTGTTCCTTGATGTACAAAATCGTCTCCGAAAGGCTCAAGATCGTTACCGCCACACCTATAATTTGCGTCGCCGTCCCTTAGCTCTAAATGTGGGAGATAAGATAATGCTTAAGAATAAGTGTTTATCAAATGCTGCAGCGCACTTTAGCGCTAAACTAGCACCCAAGTACGTTGGTCCTTTCAATATTGGAAAGAAGTTGGGTAAATGGACCTACGAGATTGTCGATGACAGTCAGAAAAGCAAGGGTGTATGGCACGTCAGTGACATGAAGCTCTGCGTACCATGTGAAGACCATGGATAGGTTACCTGTTAATATTGTCCTCTAGTCTGCACCCCATTACGATACCTTGGAGTTTTCTTGCCACCATTTTGTTGTACTGCCACTAATGCCATTTTGTCATTATTTTTGTTTTATTGTTGTGTTAATAACTAATCGTCAGTGAGCTCGTAAGCTCACTTCCTCTGAAAGAAGAGGGGGTATTGTCACGGTTCAATAAGTTTAATTTCACTTTTTGCCGCTCCGATCTCACGCCACTGTAGTCAGAAGTCAGGTAACTCGATTATTCGCTGCATTTTCAGAATCGCACGCATACGTCAATTTCCGGAGATTCAGGATAATATCATATGGTTTAGCTTGATTGTGAAATAAATACGTACTTTCGTTAATCGGAATATTTTCGCAAGAAGATTATTGAAAATCAAATTGTTTTTCGTATTACCTTACGTTTTCCTTACCTGAAAGGCAATTTGTTCTCGACTTGGTCGGATTATCTAATATAAACCACTACAAGAAGCCCACACAACATCTCGTGAGTAATTGATTAATCTGAATTGCTTTTTTTTAATTAGATTTCGATCAATAATTTTTAGGAGGCTGTTTCTTACGGGTGATTACCACTTTTTCCCTGATATCCAGTTGCTTGATACAACTATAGTAGAAGAACGATCACTGCACCGTGTTTATCGGAAAAACTGGAAACTTCCACCAAATTCCATAGTTCCGGAGCCCTGCGGGTACAATAAACCCAGGAGAATAAAGGAAAAAAACCGTTGATAGTATCGGCCCACGATTTATGAGGTCAGATCTTTATTTACACTTTCTCGTTCTTATTATTATTTAACAACTTCATTATTCAGTGTAATAAAACTTTTTATAAGAACTGAATGAAAACTGAGTGTAACGTTACACGAGGGTACCTCTATATTTTTTTGTCTCTTTATGAGTTCATTTCTTTTAGTTTCAACATCTTTCAATTACGCCTTTGTAACTTTCGTAATTTTGGACAAAGCGGAATCAATTTGTACACATACTTTAAATTACGTGGCGCCCTTATTAAATATTCATTTGTTGAAATAATTTCTTTTCCTGTTAGACCCACCCCTAATCTCCGACTGATGGGCGTACCTTTCGTTTGTTATCAGGGGTTCTAAAATTTTGTTAACCCCGTGATAGCACCTTAACAGTTGAGACTGACAGTCTTTGGAAGATTTTCCGTGGACGAATTTCACGTTTTCACGAACGGAATCGAATCACTTTTCTTCGCACAAAAAGACCGGTACAAAATCCCAGACCTCGTCGCCAATTATGTTTTTCGGAGAAGAAACTATGTTTTTAAAAACAATTTTATTTCGGAACTACCAATCTACTATACATGAAATAGATTTACAACTAATGAGATAATCGTTCAAAGTCAATTCCGATGCCTGAAGGGACATCTCTGATATTTATAATATTATCAATTGAGTAGGCGGTAATGGCCGATTACACGTGCCATGGAATATACGCAAATAATAACCACCTGCAAGTCTAAACAAAGAACAATGAAAAAGCTTACTATGCTGTTTTTACAATATGGTAATATACAGGCTGAATAGCAAATGGAATATAAATCAATCTAATTAGTAAGGGGTAGTATTACATAATTATATAAATCGTATTGAAAGAAATAAGACGCACAGCATTTGCCCTCTTTTTTCTTTCAATTGAATGGGTAGCTGCCTTCCAAGCTCAAAATGATTTTAAATAATTATTTATTTTATATGTAAATCGTAGTAATTACGTATTTATCAAAATGTTAATTTACTTTGAGAAAATAATGAATAAGAGAAAAAATTATGTGAATTCAATTATTTCGAAGACCTGGCGAATGCTGAAGAAACTTTTTTTGTGTTAATACTGGAAATATTTCACGAATATAAAAATGGTTGGAAGATTCAGTTATGCTATTTTCTTTTACGGAAATCAAGAAAAGAGTGTTGAAATTTTACTGAAAAATAATGTACAGAATTGTCCGTTACTTTGTGATACTCCAGTATGAAAATGTAGTAGTTCTACGAAACCTGCGTCACAGTTAAACCTTAAAAGAACTAACTCCATTTAGTATTTACAAAGTTGAAAAAGAGTAAATAGAAAGTAGACTTGGCAATGTCGCTTGATTTTCACGAGTGCCAACCTGCGTCAGTTTTAAGTGAAAGAACTTGATAAACCTAAATAATGGCTAACCGCGATACTTTATAAAAGTGAATGGAGTATATGTACCTCGAATAACGAGCATCAACTTCATAATACTGTTGTTGATAATTATGGAATTAAACTTTCTCAACCGTTAAAACGGCACCAGAAAAATGTAGGTACTCAAACAATTTCAATACTAATTGATCTGCTCAGGAAACAATAAAATCTTTCAAATATCCCTCAAGAATACCTGGACAGTGGACCTAAAACACAGCTTAGAAGCACGTTAAACAAAAAATAACATACCTATTACTCGTTTTTCAGGTTGGAATTTTTGCCAAAGTCATAGATTTATAGCATTTCCAACAATGAAAACATGAGAAAACAAAAACTTATAGAAGAACACAGTTTTCAGTCTTAAGGAACAGTTTATTTACAATCTATTCACAGTTCACACAGTTACGTTTCGAGAAAAATTCTTCTCTTCTTCAGGCTGAAATTCGAACAATGGCATGAACAATAATATGAATTATTAGGACAATTAAGTAACTCAAACCCGAGAAACCAGAGCAACAAAACGATGAGAATCACAATTTACCAACTAAAACAGTGAAATCACAGAGAAAACAAAATTGACAACAATACAAAAGAGAAATTCACCAACTCACCTTATGAATAACAAACTAAAAATCATTTGAAAAATTCAAACTCGTTAAATAATAGTTCAAAAACAGCTAATTCATCTCGGGGCATGACGTACGGGTTGATTGATTGATTGATTGATTCGCTGACGAACAAGAGACTGGGTTAGCGCTAGGCCTCCCTGTGACACTGCGACCAACTTGGGTCTATTGTATCACTCTTTCGTCAGTGGTTCCTCACGAGAATAGGTTTGTGTCCTTTAACAGGTCCAGTAGCCTGTTTATGAGGTCTTTCGGATTCATTCCCGTTTCCGGATTGATTTCTCCGAAGATTCTGTGGCGCCTTCTTCCCAGGGCGTCGCATTCAAAAATTATGTGACGTACAGGTAGGTATGGGTTCATTAATACGAATGCAATAAAACAGATCCTCCATACACGGTAAGAATGTGTCAAATGTGTGCACTCAAGGAAAAACTATTCACCTCATTTCTTTTATAATATTCGGATGAGCAATGTTGAGAGAACCAATAAACGATCTTGAGTTCACAAAATTAGGGTGTTTTTTTTATGAACAACATCTCCTTGGAACTACGCTTGAACCAATTGGTCTCTTTGGTCAGAATTTTCGCATTTTCAAAATCAAAAAGATGTCCCTCATGCTGTGAAAGAGCGGTTGCCTCAGATTGCTTCTTACAATCCAACTGGTGTTGCTTTAATCTGGATCCGAAGTATTGGCACGTCTGTCCAACGTATATAGAACTGCAATTCGCACAACTCACCCCATAGACCAAACCTGACTGTCTCATTGGGGGATCACTATCCTTCAAACGGGAAAATAGACTACTGACAGTTTTTTTTATAATAGGACACCACGATAGTAGATGTTCCCTTCATTAACCTAATCAACATCTGGCTCAATTTAGAAATATAAATCAATTTGTAGTATCTGATACCTACTCTCATTCACAGAAACGTTTGTGATCGGTGGAATACAAATTGAGTGTCCAGAGGCATAAAAAATTTTGTTGACTAGAGATTTGGGATATCCATTTTGACATAAAATGGTCGCTTGTTGCTTGAAATTCTCTGAATGGAACGACGCATCAAACAAATTAAGTAGGTATTTTGTGTTTAATGCCCTTGACAGTAGCAATCTTTTGAGACGTAGAATGGAGAGAACTAAAATGTAATGTGGGATGCCATGGGTTTCGAATATAGGTCAGTTTTTATCCCAACACCTTCTCTTATCAATAATAGGTCTAAGAATTGAATTTTACCATCTACTTCTAACTCATGGGTAAATTGAAGATCCACATGGAAGCTGTTGAAAATTCTCAACACCTCATCCAAACTACCCCTAGGCCAGTTGACATAATTATGTCGTCAACGTTAACAAAGACGAATGGTAGATAAAAGCTCAAGGCAGACAGAACGAAACTGATCAAGCTATTTATAACCAATTCAGCTATAATTGGTGAGGCTGGGTTGCCCATAGCTGCACCTCTCACTTGTGCGTAGAATTTTTTATTGTATTGGAAATAGCTGTTGTCGAAAATGAATTTAACTATAGGGTCCGGCAGAGATGTATGACGTTTTTGAAAAAATCATAACTAAGTGAGATTTTGAGGAAAATGAAATTTTATTTTTTTTAAATGTACATGAGAGTTTGCCATTGATACCACATCAAAAAAAAAGATAAAAAATAATCATGAACGGAAGATGATGTCATCTAAGTGGTTGCCCTGTTTTTCCACACACTACTGCAGCCGATTTGTGAAGTTGTCCATGCATCGTTCCAGCATGTTGTTTGGAATTGCTTGAATTTCGCGGGTGATCGCAAGAGAAAGTTCGTCAAGGGTACGTGGCTTGTCAATAAATACACGAGGTTTTAGGTGCCCCCACAAAAAAAATCACATGGGGTGAGATCAGGCGATCGTGGAGGCCACTCAATATCCCCTCTTAGCGAAATCAGTCGTCCAGGAAAATGCTGTCTCAAAAATGCCATAGATTCCCTTGACGTGTGACAAGTTGCCCCTTCATTTTTCGGAGTTCAAACAGTTCTTTCTCTGCCCCTAGGTACACCAGGGCTCAACGACCTTCTCATCTGGAGATTGTGCACCCACTTTAGGATGGTGTTTCGTGAAGGAACACGTCCATGCCTTCCAACATTAAAATATGTGTTCGAGATCTACGTTGAGTTGCTACCACAGAACGATCGGTTTCAATGAAACTATCGTACACAATCACCCGTTGCTCTAGCGTCCACGGCTCCATGGCGACTGAACAAGAAATAATGGCAACTCCTTGCGGTCACATATCAACCCTTGCGAAAAAGTTAGGCTTTCCCTTCGCCGAGCTATATGCATCCAAAAAACGTCATACATCTCTGCCGGAGCCTCTATATCCAACAACACTTCAAGTGGAATCTAAACAAAGTTTTCATAAACAGCCCAATTATCAATTTATAGGTTCCAATGGAGATCTTATTGACATATAATATTTTCATGATGCAATCATAAGAATTGAAGCTTTTAGGTAGGAGTTGAATGATCGCAAAAAAAGGAAATGATTTTCAGGTTTTTTAAACAGTTGGTCAGCATGAAGGCACTCTTCTATTCGTGCAACACATACACGGGGTCAGCCAGGCATATACAACATCCAAGTCATAAACAGGGTGGCCAAGAGATTGACGTCAAAAAGAAAAAAACAGGTCCCTCGTGTCATGGGGTATTCGAATCACCCCCTTGTATGTTATGCGATTTTTCACGGTTTTCGAGTTATGAATTTTTTTTAAAACTTTGACAATTTTCGACTTGACCATCTTAAAAAAGATATTAAAATAAAAGTACAAGACTTTTCTGTGAAATTCTTTTGTAACTTAATCTCCATGAATTGTACTTTTATACATAAAATAACCAGATTCTTAACTTTGATGAAAATTATGGAAATGTGGTTTTAAGGGAAAAAGTTACGTGAATTGGATTATGATCTGAATTTTCGAATCAAAATTAAAAATGTAAAAAGGCTAATTCACGGTTTCTTAGTATGCCTAAAAACTGCGCTCAACAGTCAGCTTTTGGAAACATTGATAAAAAATGTAACTTAACACTCTACTTTTGCTAGAATTAGCCTTCAAAGACATTGAGGTGGGAAAAATCAAAGAACTAGACATTCACTACAAAATTATTTTTTGCCATTTTAAGATTTTTCTGTTCAAGTTATGAGAGAAAATGCTGAAAATTATTGAAAATTAGCTTAAGATGTTTGTCAAGAAAAGTTCTAGATAAAAAAAGAAAAAGGTATGGCAATAAATCACACATTATAATGTAAATAAAAAGAAATTTATTTATAAAATTTACAGTAGATTCTCAAAGTGGCCACCTCCAGCCTCAATACACATTCTACACCTTCTTAAAAAATTTTTGATTAACCACTTGAATGAACGATACCCGAACAGATGGATCGGATGCAGTCGACCAAACAAGGGGCCCCCACGCTCACCTGACCTTAATCCCATCGATTTTTCGTTTGGTTAATTTAAGAGAAGCCGAACGTGTCCTAAGAAAGAACATGGCAGGTTTCATGCGATTAAAAAAAAATTTCTAAGAAGGTGTAGAATGTGTATTGAGGCTGGAGGTGGCCACTTTGAAAACCTACTGTAAATTTTATGAATGAATTTCTTTTTATTTACATTATGATGTGTGATTTATTGCCATACCTACTTCTTTTTTTATCTAATTTTCATTCATTTTCAGCATTTTCTATCATAACTTGACCAGAAAAATCTTAAAATGGCAAAAAATAATTTTGTAGTAAATGTCCATTTCTTTGATTTTTTCCACCTCGATGACTTTGAAGGCTCATTCTAGCAAAAGTAGAGTGTTAAGTACCATTTTTTATCAATGATTCTAAAAGCTGACTGTTGAGCGCAGTTTTTAAGCATAATAAGAAACCGTGAATTAGCCTTTTTAAATTTTTATTTTGATTCGAAAATTCAGATCATAATCCAATTCACGTTACATTTTCACTTGTGATCAACATTTCCATAATTTTTATCAAAGTAACGAATCTGGTTATTTTATGTATAAAAGTACAATTCATGGAGATTAAGTTACAAAAGAATTTAACAGAGAAGTCTTGTACTTTTATTTTAATATCTTTTTCAAGATGGTCAAGTCGAAAATTCTCGGAGTTCATAAAAAAATTCATAACTCGAAAACCGTGAAAAATCGCATAACATACATATGGGTGATTCGAATAGCCCATGACACGAGGGACCTGTTTTTTTCTTTTTGACGTCAATCTCTTGGCCACCCTGTATAATCCGCGAGTACCATTGTTTCAGTATTCGCTTTGTGTTGTATTATTCAACAAAACACATTTTTATACCTGAAAATCGTTATCATCGAGCCTTGAAAAGATAGGAAAAATATTTACATCTGGAAGCCAAGCATCGTTGGGCGGATTCAGTATCTAAATAAGTTGCTCTGCTACGAGTTTTAACAAGCTCGCTAAAGCTACTTACCTCAAGTAATGGCTTTCATTATTTTTTTCATATAATCGGAAATTTTCAAAAAGAGGCGAAATACTGTCGAGTGATGAACCAGCAGAATCCCAGTGGTAGGTATCTCGAACCGAAATGATTTTGCGGCGATAAATCAAAAGTCGCGACACAGAACCATTCGAATTAAGTGCTTAATTTGTATAGTGGTAAATATGCTAACGAAGCGTCAGTCCAATCGTCGACATGGGTGAAACGGGGTTGTAATGGAGCTGCCGGTGTCCTAAGTGATTTTCAGTGTATTCATCAGCACGGCATTGTGGTCCAATTAGACCCTCTTTAAATATCCTATTTATATAATCTCCCTTCTAAGTCCCCCCACTCGCCATCCATTTCGAATTTTCCGAATGGTTTTTAATATTAACTTGCCCAGTTTAATTTCATGAATATGTTTCCCTGAGGTAATGAATCATAAGCGGGGGTTTTCATTTGTGTGTTACCCAGGGATGATCCAATCATTGATATTTATGGATTCAAATACTCAATATTGGTGGGTTCAATTACATTTAAAAAGATAATGACTATTATAATTAAATTCACTTCAGATTTTTTTGACACAACTAAGGATTTGTCTAGATGAACTGGGCAGCTTGAAATTACGAAATATGTATATGGTTGCTTTTGACTTATAACATTGAGTTTAAATATACATAGAGACACAGCCCAGTTCAACGATTTGAAGCTAAATTTTGTGTAGTTCCTTCACCGGTTCATAGATGGATAAGTGTGTTTCAGAGGAGCGAAAATTTTTACTCCCGCATCTGGCGGTAAGTAGCTGAACTATAAAGTACTTCAGGAGTTAAAGGAAGCTTTCAATCTTCGAGCTTCATTCGATGAACCATGCATAGACTTATCAAGAGATAATATGTCTATGGGATGAACTTTCAAGAGTTTCAAATAAAACGACATCAATTATAGATGATACTTATCGACCTTAGACTATATGATTCCGGAGGAGACCTTCAGATTTCAGGAGAAGTTTACACTAGTCAAGGTAGTTTCGAAACAATGTTTGGTTTATGGTTGGGGACCTTTATTGAGAGTCTACAGAGTGATTTGTCCGATTTGACCGATTTTTCTTTTATTCATAGGTAACATTGGTATGGCTTCCAACACTTTTTCAAAAATACAGGGTGCGAATTATAATAAGTCCAGATTAAATTTGCAGGTTGAAAAAACACCCTGTAGGTACATTCTGTTTTCAAAAATTTGCTACCTGCTTCAGATTCTACGATAAGTTTACATTACTGGAGCGTTTTTATTTTTTTTTGGCAAAAATTTTTAAAGATGCAGAATATCGTTATTTCGCTCCAAGGCAGTGAGAATATTCTGAACTAGATGATAAAGCTGTATCGTCCAATGATACGAAGCTATTATAGCACACTCTGAAAACTCGCGAAATGGGCAGTTCTCATTATTTCTTGTGTTCCATATTGTTTTCGACAGCTGATCACAAACATGATCAATATAGGAAGCCCAATTCAGCCTACTCCCAAGAAATTGGCTCTCGATGGGGTTTCTCTAATACAAAATCTCAAACTCACGGATCCTTCAAAAATTTTTTTGAGCGAATTCGCAAAAAACCATTTCCCGACCTCGCTCAAAGCCTGCTCTTTCTTGACTCACTATTTTGGAAGTATCATCATTAGATACACACCAGCAGTTACAATGCTGAAAGTTTTTATCATTAATAAAGGTCATGAAGAGAATAGGAATCAAAACGGATCCCTGTGTCACTTCACAACCTATATCCTGATCTATGGACAATGGACATCATATCATTCTAGTGAACTCTCTGGCTTCTATTTTTTACGTAGGTTTTCAGTAAATTCAGTTCATTTCCTCTAAAACCATAAACTTTCAATTTGTAAAGCAAACTTGCGTGCGAAACGACATTGAAAGCCTATAGCTCAAGTCGAAGTTCAGCATCTCCAAGTAGTCATTATTATCCATTACCTCTATAACGTTGTTCACCGTTTCCAACAGAGCTGTTCTTCTACCTTTCCCATAATACCCGTGCTGGATTTTATTCAAGATATTCTGCTTCTCCATTTCAACAATCTGTTTTTGATGACTGTCTCAAAAATTTTTGATATGCTGGCGCTGGGTAAAATCGCATTTGGTCTGTAATTATTGCTATCATCTCTTTCTCTTTAACTTTATAAACGGGAATATTTGCAGTTGTCAGTGCATCTGGACAACAGCCTTATTCAAAACATTTATTGATTATTATATCATTGAGTTTAAATATGTATATTTAAACTCAATGTTATTATTGATATTGGGTAACTGATTTTTTCATTAATACTCTTCATAATCAATTTGGCTTGTATCGTTTCGAATATTAACACTGGAGGAGGTTTTTCAGTCACAATTAACACTCATATATTATATACCTACAGTTTATTCAAACAGCAACGTTTCGAGAATTACCTATATTCTCTTCTTCAGGCTGAAAAATTTCATTAAGTTACTAAAGGAGGCAAACATATCACACACTTATAAGATATTATTTGAAAATGAAACATCGAATAATGCCTCCGCCAAAAAACTCAAACAAAGACAATCATAAAAATAAATTACATTACACCAGCTCACCTTATGAACAACAATTATACAGGGTGGTCCAGATCGTAACCAAGAAATTTCAACCACGTATTCTATATCAAAAATAAGCCCTAGTTTGTCCCACAAACATATGTCGAGAAATGTTTCCTCTCCGAGATACGGGGTGTTAAAATCATAGAAAAAAAATGTTTTTTATTAATAACTTTCACACTGCTTGAAATATTTTTATGAAATTTGTGACATAGGTTTTAAGCGTCAAGGAGCACTTTTCGCATAATATCATTCTTTTTCTATTCTACCAGTGGTGTCCGTACTGCAGCGAGACTCAATATTTTCAGATAAAAAAATGATACGCCACTGGTTTTTCCGACAAAAAAAAATTACTATTTAAATCCTTATTTAATTTGGAGCAAATTCGGTCTCCTAACTTTTTGTTGTACGAGACAACGTTTCCGGTTAAAAAAATAAAACACATTCTCATGCATGAAGAAATCGCCAAAATTTGATATAGCAATAAATAGCTTACTACGGTTTTGTAGCAATTTTCTAAGATTAGATATATTCAACACACACCCAACTCCTATTTCCAGGGTAGAATAATTTGATTGAAAAACTTAAATGACAGTTTTGGTTTCCAATCACTCGTTTCGAAATGCTTCGACGAATTAAGAAATCGAAATTTAGCTGCTGCTGTCGGCTCTGTTAAGGCGAGTTTATACAGCAACTAAAATAAAATAAGAACTAAAATAAAATAAGAATGTTCACTTGATGCATTTCAATGACAGCGTTTATACTGGAAATGAGCTGAAATAAGGAATAAGGAATAAGAATATTCTTATTCTTATTCCTTATTTTAGCTTATTTCCTGTATAAACGCTGTCATTGAAATGCATCAAGTGAACATTCTTATTTTATTTTAGTTTTTATTTCTCGCCTTTCGACGTCGATGTGAATTATGTGTTCAGCAAAGTGGTTCATACTTCGAACATCTTCTTTGAGTTCGTTTTGAGTGTGGTTGTTAATGCTTACTTTTTTTTAGTTACACGTTTCGTTCACAAAATTAGTCTTATTATTAAGTATGTACCTATCATATCAAATTTTGGCGATTTCTTCATGCATCAGACTGTGTTTTATTTTTTTAACTGGAAACGGTGCCTCGTACAGCAAAAAGTCAAAAAAACGAATTTGCTCAAAATTAAATAAGGATTTGAATAGTAATTTTTATTGTCGGAAAAACCAGTGGCGTATCATTTTTTTATCTGAAAATATTCAGTCTCGCTGCAGTCGACGCCACTGGTAGAATAGAAAAGAAATGATATTATGCAAAAAGTGCTCTTGACAATCAAAACCTACGTCTCAAATTTCATAAAATATTTCAAGTAGTGTGAAAGTTATTAATAAAAAACATTTTTTTTCTATAAGTTTAACACCCCGTATCTCGGAGAGGAATCATTTCTCGACATATGTTTATATGACAAACTAGGGCTCATTTTTGATTTAGAATACGTGGTTAAAATTTCTTGATTACGATCTGGACCACCCTGTATAAAAGTTCATTTGAATAGGGATTCAAAATGGTGGTTTTAAATCTCAAAATAGTCTTCATATCTCGGGGCCTTATTACTTTCTTGACGTATTGGATTGGCAGGTTCATCGGTTGGAATGGAGAACACAAGTACAAGTGAACAAGATGGAAATTCGTAGTACATATCATGAAAAAAACTATATGTTTAATGAACCTATGTCAGATCGCGAATTAATTGAATTGGAGTGTCTCTTGATGAATAGCATCTCTTTAAAATTCCTTTTAAACCAATTGGTTTTCTAGGTCAAAATTTTTGCGTCCTCAAAGTTGAACTTGTGACCCTCAGATTTCAAGATTTGACATGTTGGGAAAGAGCCGTTGTCTCAGATTGTTTTTTGCAATCTGATTGATGTTGTTTGAGTCGAGAACCGACATATTGACGAGTTTGTCCGATGTACAAACCGACTGATCACCCGATTATTATCATTTTTTTAATTATTGTTATCATTCACGAAGTTAGCATCTACTGTCACTTGATAGCACACCAGAACTACCCGCAAATTTGCATTTTCTAACCGTAAGTGATATCACGTCGGATATTTTGTGAAGTGATTGAAGTGAAAATGGATAAAAATTTGATCGAACTTGTCAGGCTTCATGAAGTCGAGGGCGTCATATAAGAAGGGCGTATGAGCCATACAGTGAATTTTACAGGAGACGTAAAAAACATTTAAAAAAATCGAAATATTCGAAAAAATTGTGGATTCCTCTATCACAAAAAGATAAGGGCAATAGGATTCACTGAGTAGTTTTGCATCTAACCTTTTTTCAATATGCTAGTAGTTTTTGGTTCTTACGCCCTTCTGATATTTAAATATCTGAAGGGCGTACCTATATGCAAACGATGTGCGATAGCAAAACTTTAACATGAATGACTATTCTAAACTCTTATTTAATTTCGATGCCTTTCCTCTTTAAGAGTTGTTCCCTCACTCGTTGCAGAGGGATGTCATCATCAGATTCTTCTTCAGTTCCATGGGAAGTATTTATTACCGGTATTGAAGTGTAAAAACTGCTGTATTCTGAAGGGATTATGGCACCCTTCCGGCTTCCCAGTGCACATAGACAACAAATTGTCATACTTCAACTTTCTTATACGGAGTTTTTCAGAATATAGGGATATTGGAACATTGGCTGTCGCATTTTTAGTTTTTCGGACTTTAGATGATGTTGTATGAACATACGCTTGTATGATATTACAGTTTGAAAAAAATGGTTCATACGCCAAAGTTTAAATACCTTAAAAGGGTGTAAATGTTTATGAAACCATATGCCCTTCTGATATATCGAGCGGATGGATTAACTGAACAAATTCGCCCAAAAATCTCAAAAACGACCATGATGGCTTTTACGCCCTTCTGATATGACGCCCTCGAAGTGATCTATGATCATTCTTCGTCAGAGTACAAGGATCAGAATGTACGACAACAAGCTTGGGTGCTGGGTGCTCATTCAACAATTGTTGAACTATTTGAGGGAATTCTCCCACTTCCTCTCTTCGTTGATTTATTTGGTGAATCAAATCTCTTGTATGAGAATCACCAGCAACTGTAAAAGCAGTTATGTTCTCTATATCTTCTTTCCATTCCGAAGAGCTTGATGAAGAAGAAACTCTGTTTCGCTGTATCACTGAATGAAAAAAATGCTATGAAATATTAGTGCAATATAGAACGTCTATTGCTCATTAGAAAAAAACATCATCAGATGGGTCTGCGGTGGTTAGATTGAGAGAGAAAAAATTGAATCCGAAAAGGAATCGGGTAAGAGATGGGCTATATGGACAAGTTTGGTAGCAAACTACATATAGGTTTTCGAGGACGCCAAATTCAATAAAAAATAATCGGAGGCTTTATCTACCATAGTTACCATAGTTCAGAACCGGAAAAAAAATAAAGATTTGTAATAAAAAAACTACTCCTAAAAAAAATGTGTCGAATAAGAAAATCTAATAAAATTGATCAATATGCCCACGTTTCTACAAAAAGAAGTGAAATACCACCAAAAACATTCTGTAAAAACTAGCCAAGTCTCGATGGAGCTGCTTGTTTATCTCTAAAAAGTAATGAAATCTAGAAAAAGTCGATCCAAGTTTAAGGCTCCTTACTGCGATTTCTTTATTATTATAGTTAATGCTGTGTGACTTGGTCGTTGAAGGGTACACAAGGGTACAAAACCAGGTGCTCCATGACATAATTGCACCAATCTGTCGCCAGAAACGCTACCCATTGACGATGGAAAATTGCCACTTGTAAAACGTTCATTCAATAACCATTCAATTGTAGGCTTGATGAAGCTGCGTATTCAATAATAAAAGCCTGAAACAAACAGTATAAAAAATTATTTCCAGACGAACTTCTAATCATTGATAGAAGACCGTCTGTACGTCTATTTTATTTCAGATCGGTGATCGATTTGACGCTCCAAAAAGAAGAGAGCAGAAGTCAGCATTGTCTGAATGCATATGTGTTGCACAATCAACAACAGCCTTAAATGAGACACTAGCGTCCAATTCCAATAGACATAGATAGTTACAACAGATATAGCATTACGTATAAACAAAATTGACTTGTACCCACTAACGTATAAAGAATGTTCAACGGCCAAGACACACAACATTAACTATAATAATAAAGAAATCGCAGTAAGGAGCCTTAAACTTGGCTCGACTTTTTCTAGATTTCATTACTTTTTAGAGATAAACAAGCAGCTCCATCGAGACTTGGCTAGTTTTTACAGAATGTTTTTAGTGGGATCGCATTTTTGTAATACTTCAGATGCATAATTAATATCATTGAGAATGCGATGCATAAAATCGCAGAGGAAAATATATTCAAAATTCAACATTTTTTTTATAATTTCTGCTTGGATTCGCTCATCTCTGCAAGAATTTTTCATAACAATTTCTGATGATGCACGAATGATATAAAACAAATGAAGTATGTTATTGCTGAAATTATGTGTTGACCCTGCGACTGGACAGTTGTTCGATTCACCAGTGAATTTAGACAATAAATCCCTATGTTTGATGCTATTTCCGAAAAAAACCATTCTTCAACAACTGAATATAATACAAAAAAATGATATTTATGCCTATAATAGATCACAGAAAAAATTCAAAGTACCTATGTAATATGAATTTTTTTACCAAGTTCAAAAGCGATTTGATAGTCAGCTCTGCACTGCACACTGTGTTAACTGAACTTTTTAAGCCTAAAGATCCAAATCTTGATGCAAAATAGGGTATAACAACGTTTGTGGAATGCCTATTTCCCAAGAACGACGAGGAATGGACGAACCGAGGTTTTCTTGAACACGTTCGGCTGTAGCAGCAATATTTTCGACTGTTCTTGAGCGACGTGCACGGGTTTTATTCTTCACATCTCTAACTTGTCCCGACAACTCAAAATTTTCGACCAATTTCTGTATTGCGGTTCGACAAGGACGATAAGGTGCTTCACGACGACCCAAAAACGTTCAAGTTTTACGAACCGTCTCTGCCAAATTTTCACCATTTTTTTAGTGATTTTCAATGCGTTGTTGAATCCATTTTTATTAAGGTGAGCGTTCAATGTAGTGTGTTTTTATTTCACGTTGCATTTGATAATGGTTTCACTTTGAGAACTAAAATTAGTAAATAGTTGGTAAATAATCGTATTCCTTTCAATAATTGATAATTATATGAGTTGTTGGATCGGAATATACAGGTAGAAAGAAAAGCATCCAATTCTTCGATGAGCGACGTTTCGCAACTTTATTGTTGCCTTTTCAAGCTCTAGAAGTTAATGATGTAATGTTAGCCTTTTTGCCAGTAAACTCAGAAAAGATTGGAGTTCTCAATGAAATTATTAATTTCATTTCGAAAGTTGATTTTTTTTCTTTCAAAAATAGAAGAAAATGAGCCAACTCATGTATCTGTTTTATTTCAAACGAATGAACCATGAAAATAGTTCAACTTGCGATTGAAAATGAATCTACAGATGATTTCGTTCAGAAAATCAACTTGAAATACGGAATTGGCAGAAAATGGCCAAATTCAAATATATGGCAGAAAAAAGTTCCTGCTTTACCCACATATCCACTTATTTCATAGTTCAGCGATTTTCGGATGTCTATAAAGCTAGCAGTGCCACTCGCGAGAAAATCAATTAAACCTATTGCATTAATTGTCGAATAATTGTCGAGAATTTGTCGTGAAAGAAGAAAATTTGTCGCGTCCTTAGATTTTTTCTACGAGGTGGCTTTGCTAACTTAACGTTAAGTTAGCAGAACCACTTTCTCAATATCAACCAACTATCATGAAAATGGTTATAAATAATTGTCGAAGTCCATATGAAGTAAAAAAAAACACAAAATATCCATTCCTTCTTGTTTATTTTACCTCTCTTTTCCGCGAGTTCGAGATATTTCTAGAATTATCGCATTTTGGCTACAGTGCATTCGTAATTGACTCTTTTTCTATTGAATTAATTGTCGAATACCTGCCTCGAATTTGTCGTGACCTTCGTTTTTTTTTTCTACTAGGTGGCTTTGATACTTTATATTAATTCAGCAACTAGTGGTCGAATATCATCACGATGATCATGAAAGATTGTCGAGTAATTGTCGATGTCCGAATAAAGTAAAAAACACACAAAAAATATAATCTTTCTAGCAATATCTACACCATTTTCTCGCGATTTCCCTATATTTCTGAAAATATCGCCTCTCTGGCAACAGCGCATTCATTATTGACTTTTTTTCTATTGCATTGATTGTCCAATACCTGTCCCGAATTTGTCTTGGAAGAAAAAAATGTCGCGTCCTCAAATTTTTTTCTACGGGGTGGTTCTGCTAACTTAACGTTAAGTTAGCATAGCCATCCTGTAGGAAAAAATTAAATAATGCAATAGAAAGAAAATCAATAACGAATGCACTGTTGCAAAAAATGCGATAATTCCAGAAATACCACGAAATCGCGGGAAATAAACTAAATGGAATGGATTTTCTGTGTTTTTTTTTACTTCATATGGACAATTATTTATAACCATTTTGATGATATTTGGTCGATATTGAGCAAGTGGTTCTGCTTACTTTACGTTAAGTTAGCAAAACCACCTCGTAGAAAAAAAATTGAGGACGCGACCATTTTTTTTCTTTCACGACAGATTCGGGACAGGTATTCGACAATTGATGCAATCGAATAAAAGTCAATAAGGAATGCGCTGTTGCCAAAATGCGATATTTTCAGAAATATAGGGAAATCGCGAGAAAATGGAGTGGAAATTGCTAGAAAGATTGAATTTTTTGTGTGTTTTTACTTTATTTGAACATCGATAATTACTCGAGAATCATTTATGATCATCGTGAATCGTGATGATATTCGACCACTATTTGCTAAATTAATATAAAGTTAGCAGAGCCACCTACTAGAAAAAAAAACGAAGGTCGCGACAAATTTTTTTCTTTCACGACAAATTCGAGGCAGGTACTGGACAATTAATTCAATAGAAAAGGAGTCAATTACGAATGCGCTGTTGACAAAAATGCTATAATTCCAGAAATATCTCGAACTCACGGGAAAAAGACGTAAAATAAACAAGAAGGAATGGATTTTTTGTGTTTTTCTTACTTTTTATGGACTACTTGACAATTATTCATAACCATTTTCATGATATTTGGTAGATATTGAGAAAGTGGTTCTGCTAACTTAACGTTAAGTTAGTAAAGCCACCCCGTAGAAGAAAAACTAAGGACGCGACAAATTTTTTTCTTTCACGACAAATTCTCGACAATTATTCGACAATTATTGCGATAGGTTTCATTGATTTTCTCGCAAGTGGCACTGCTAACTTTATAGACATGATTTTCGGATAGGGGGCGCCATTGTACAATTCATTCATAAACAATTTCATAGAACTTATAGTGATAAGGTAAGTTCTATGGAGATATTCCATGAAATGCACGGTGGCGCCTATCGGATTAGTTTTCCTACTAATAGTGATCGGCGACCCTAATGGCGCAGTTTCTACTTGTCAATGTCAAAATATGACAGCTTCATATATCGAAAATAACGGGCCATTCAAAATAACACCTGTTTTTGGAAAACTATTTACTTGAAATTGTAGGTTCGTTCTTAGACTATACCATAAGGTACCACTTATACTATAGGTATAGTCTAAGGGTTCTTTACTGGACCAAATTCAACTAGGGGTTCCGTAAGTATGGTCATTTGGAATTTTGTTTTCCTGATTTCAAAATTGCACATTCGATTTTGGACTCTTCATTGGCTCCCCCTGTATTTGTTGCAAAATTACAATATTTTCTTTCACAACGACGCAAGCAGAGTCGGGGATATAAGCTACCATAATTAAAATTTCAGTTATTAAACATTTCTTGAAATGTATCACCGATTCATTCTCTTATTGTCCGTTCATTGTTTTTGGGGTCCTGAATTAAAGCAGGAGGATGTGATGGCGGAATGTTGTAACTCAATCACAATCACAATGAAAACGGATAGCAATAAAACAATGAGAGTGCATAGTCTGAGTCGTGCAACAATCTGACTATTTCCCCGACACGACGGTAGGCGTAACTTATGAAGGCTTCGTTGCAGCGGAAGCGGCATGTTTGACAGATTTCGGAGGCTAATTAATATGCAGATTCGGTAACGCGCCGCTATTGCTGCCAGCCGCATGGGAATTAGCCGAAAGGAAAGCAATTTCATGGATCGAAAACGGTTTGTAGAATGTAGAAGGAATTGTAGGTACGTTTATTGTGCTATGCACCCGGTTATGCGGCTTTATTGAGTTACGTATTTGTTTCCATGGGATTTCTGAGATCTTAATGGACCGAATGAAATATTGGACTGATTTTGGAAAATGCCTTCCAACTGTAATATATTCGAATTTCCTACCCTGCGATAAAATAAAATGCACCGTTGCCAGACTCCATGGATTCCAACTTTGCAACGTCTATTGTCGAAACGTGGAACTACGTAGAATGAACTTATTTGATATTATTTTATAATTCTATGAATGATGAATATTAGTACGACTTCAAGCAATACTTCAGGCAATTCGCATCTTTATAAATAGGAGATTTTAATCATATCGAAGATCCACCATGAAGTAAACTTGTTCTTCTGTGACCATCGAAGAAATACGATTCTGTGGAAGAAAAACTAACCTCCGAAACGACAACGAATGGAAGGCTGCCCTTTTTACTTCACTTTCACTCGGCTGCGGTCTGTTTTCACTTTCATATTCTGGTTCACAATAGTGTTCCTTTGAAATGGAGTTCCTCTTCTAGGAATCCGCCATTTTAGTATATTTTAAAGACGCTTCTTTGTTATCTGGTATGTACATTTAAATACCTTTGTTTCATTTCACAGGATTTAATCTCATATAAGCTTATTCTATCTGATTATTGCATTTCTATTGAATATTGTGGAACTCTGTTCTGCTACCAACCCATTTGGAACATTCTTATACTGTAAATAATTCATATTTTAATCGACCGTAAAAAGGATAATATGTGGAAATTTTCAGGTGTTGCGGTCTGTTTGAATAAAAACAAGTTTTTCTCAGTTACTCAATATTTCGTCATTTATTTATGACTTCATCAGGAGTTGTGCTGAAAGGAAATTGGATATTACAATAAAACATGACTCACAAAAGAATTTTTTTGTATTGGTAATAAGAGGGTTCTTTTTGGTCTGGATTAAAGAGTCTCAATTAGACAAAATGCCGACGTTTCGATTTATTTCAAATCATCTTCAGGGCTATTGCCAGTTGGTCTCTATTGTCATCTCTAGAAATAAAAATATTAAGGATGGATCGATAACGGATCTCATTCGGAAGGATAACGCTTGTGTAATGTACACAAGCGTTATCCTTCCGAATGAGATCCGTTATCGATCCATCCTTAATATTTTTATTTCTAGAGATGACAATAGAGACCAACTGGCAATAGCCCTGAAGATGATTTGAAATAAATCGAAACGTCGGCATTTTGTCTAATTGAGACTCTTTAATCCAGACCAAAAAGAACCCTCTTATTACCAATACAAATCATTAAAAAGGTCATTAAAATATCAAAGTCACAAAAGAATCATCAACTTACAGAATTACAGTCAATACATTAAAATTAAAACAAACATTCAGAATTATTTTTACATGTTGTCGTGGTCAATTTCATGAAGGAGAATGAATACAGTAAGACATATGTGACGTCTATACAAATGTCACTCCGATATAGAGTATGGTCTTTTTTAATACATGTTTACTTTAATTACTTGTTAATTATCACTAAAATCATCAAAATTACATTGCGTCCAAAATTCCACAATATATACTACTGAGTTGGTTGGTATCAGATTTATAATTTACACAATTTTATTTTTTCTTATTTCACACATTTCGAGAAACAATCTACTTCTATATTTGTCTTCTTGTTCCAATATTTTGACGTTGTCGAAATCAAAATTATGACCGGTCGCAAGTTGGTGATGAACGACGGCGCAAGAGTTCTTTTCTAATCGACTGTCGCTTTTGTTTTTATTCAAACAGACCGCAACACCTGAAAATTTCCACATATCATTCTTATACTGTTCGTAAGGCCTACTGCACACTTAACTATTCACTCGACATTATGATATACGCATTGGAGTTGTTGCTTTTAGTATAATATTTCACGTACAGGGGAAACATGGTTTGGAGGTCTAAGGTAAACTGTTTATATCGCCTGTGCCTAAGGAAAACATCCTCCCTAGCATCGTGGAGGAAACTTCCCTCTGAGAGTTATGTAAACGAACGTCCTCAGTAAAACAAGCCTTGGTCATTGGCCTTGGTGAGCCGGGCAAGTATCCTAGGCCGGATTGCTTCGTCCCGGGTCCACCGTTCATCAGTCAACAGGAAATCTAAAGAGTTTATTGTCCACTTCCAAACCAACGCGAATAAAATCACACACACACACACACTTGGAAGGAAGGATTCTTACACATGGAACTGTAAAAGCTCTGCGCAACAATAAAGTGACACACTCTATATGCCTATAACCTTTGGATGTATTTGGATTCTGCTTTTTACCACAATTGTGCCAGTAATAACCTTACCGGAGTATAGGAAGCTCCATATTGTACATATCACCAGTGCTCGTTTTATTAATAATTGTTCTATGGATTGTAAACGTATCATCTGTAATGCTAGAAGGTTTTTTGCTTTGAGTTTCAATTGATTCTCGTTCGTTTTTCCTTCATATAGCTGTGGTTCTTCGAACTATGGCGCTGGATGAATAAAGGCTCTTGTTCCATCTTTATGTCCAATCTAGTGTATTATTTAACTATTTTACCTCATTATTTCCCATTCTATATTTCACTAATCTGAGTTATTACGAATCTGAATTACTGCGACATAACATAGAGTTCTACCAATCTAGACGATCACATCACAAGTCAAAAATATAAGTATAAACCCCCCTTTAACGTAATTCTACCCTCAGCTCTTCAGACCAGGGTTGCCTTTTCATAATGTTCCTAGGATTTACAAACTTGGAATGTTACACAACATATCAACAATTTGCGATTGAAGACCATGGGAAAAGGATGAAAGTAATGTAACAATCAACAATTAGGGTAAAAGATACACACAGCACGCAGCTGAATATACCTACAACCGAAATACGGAAGTTTACAGGTGCAAATTTTTCATACAACAATCTAATACAATTAGTGGGCATCATTCATTCAAAGGAATGGAAGAGATCTACAGAATAAAGTCTGAGTGAAAACGAGAATATTGCTGACCTTCGTTGACAATTGGTACGATATGAAAAAATATCAGATCAATATAACACTGTTCCTCATTTATATCAATGAAATGTTATCCGTTGATATTCGCGGTGGGGAGATTATATCATACGCAGACGACACGGAGATGTTGTTGGGGTTCGACACTCGGGACGAGGTGCTTAGAGGAGCTGAAGACGGGATGGAGCATAGATGGCTGAGTGAAAATAGGTTGAGCCTCAACATGAAGAAAAAAACAAAATTTGTCACATTCTCGCTTAAAATAATAGGACAGCCACATTTCACTTCTATGTCAGTCCACCAGACACAATGCAACCGCAGTGACTGTTCTTGTCCAAAAATAGACAAAACGACATCAATTAAATATCTGGGAGTATATTTTGACCAGCATTTAAGATGGGAAGTCCACACGCAGTACTCAAAAAAGGGATGTAAAAAATTGATAACTGTTTTTTATATGCTCCGTGAAACAACTAACAGAGCAAGTTTACTAAGGGTTTATGAATCGTTAGTGGAATCAATATTTCGCTATGGAATAGGTATATGGGGTGGCTCTTATAACAATGCCTTGGAGGGCTTGCAAATTGTTCAGAAATTCATTTTGAGGATCATATTAAACGTGAGAAAAACTTTCAGTTCTGAACTATTGTTTTCAAAATCAAAAAAACTCGATATCAGATAGTTATATATTTTCAATGCTTTAATACGCCAAATAAGAAACAATAGGAATTTTGTTGATCACAGTTATCCCACAAGATTCAAACAAAATGCATCAGTGCCGCTCTTGCAAAGGAGTCATTTACAGAGAAGCCTTTGCTTCATGGGTCCTATATTCCTCAACCTTCTGCCGGCTTCTTTGAGGAATATAAATACAAGGATCCAAAGAAATCGGGACACATTAATGAACTATGTGGTAGGAAACTTAAAAAAGTTCAATGACATTTTAAAGTAGTATGAAAGGGAAGAACATACCTGTTCTTTGTTGCTTATCGCTCTCTCTCCCCAAAGATTGCTCATGGAATATTTGCTTTTTTTTCAGTGTGTTTCAGTTGTTCTAGGAAAATGGTTGTGATTTATTATGGTCGATTGTTTTCTTCATTCAATAAATGAGGCAAGATTGTGGAAATCACGAGCCTGGCTCAGGTTTCACGGTCTTCTTTTCGGTTCAAGTGTACTTTAATTTAAATCATATGTTTATTGTTATATCTTATATGAATAAAGTTATTATTATTATTAAAAAGGACATCACATCACATACAATACAATCCATCTCATAAACATTTCCTGAACTTCGTACAGTGTTGAAATGAGGGCGCGTCGAAAGAAGCATTCCCTTCGGGCCCAAACTACACGAGGGCGCAATTTTCAACTGAAAAACTTAAATTTTTTATTGAAAATTCTTTATTTTCTCCGCATTGAATTACGATGCACTTCGAACCCTCACTTTTCACGATAAATCCTCTCATTCATTGAATGATGAATATACCGGTTCACATTTCTTTTATTTATCTTTCATTAGTTTGGATAAGGACTTGATCAAGTCGCCAATCATAATATCTGTTTCGTCTTTCATGAATTTGTCAAAATTGATTTTTTTTCAGTACAGTTCGTTTATTTTGTTTTCTAATGTTCTATTGATGGAGGAAGTATTTCATGCGAAAATTGTTGTTCGACCTATTGTTTTTTTATGTATATACAAGGTATTTCTGAATATCTCTGTCCTTCTTCACCATCGATTCCGATCCACAAAAAAATGCCCTTACGACCAGATGGGACGTAACTGATGGAGAGACGACATGAAATACAATACACGAAATAAATTTGAATAATCTGATGCTGACTCAAAAATTTCCTGCAATTCAACTACTTTTAACGGGCACTTTCTGGCAACGTGTTGCTTCGACAACTACGTGTTGAGTAAAGAATGCTCCATCTCCCTTCCAAATGGAGAATAATCTGCGGTGTTGTCATAACTCCAACCTGAGTTCCTTTCGTCCAATGGCGTCAAGCATAAAATAGCAGAATCGCATATTCTCAAATTTACTCATTAATATCACATTCGAAAAAACCGTCTTAATTGAAAGCGAGATTAAAAATTACGAGATGTTAAATCAATTTTGCATTGTAAATGAAAGAAATAGTTTTTGTGTGTAATGAAAGGACATTAGAGAAACCCACAACCTGCTCAGTTTGGCAACAAACGTAATTATCAAAATGTTTATTTTCTTTGGGAAAATAATGAATTTGAGAAAATATTATGTGGATTCAATAACTCCAAAGAACTGGCGAATGTTGAGAAACTTTTTCTCTGTTAATACTGGAAATATTTCACGTGTATAAACATGGTTGGAAGATTCACTTATGCTATTTTCATTTACGGAACTCAAGAATCGAGTGTTGAAATTTTACTGAAAAATACCGGACAGAAAAGTCCGTTACTTTGGGATAGTTCATTCGAAAAATTTCCACGCGAGCATAGAATTCCCCACTTTTCGAAATTCTCAAGAAATAAGCCTGCAGAAGACATATTTGCACAATTTGAAATAGTCCAGTATGATGATCTAGTAGTACTACGAATCCTGTGTCACATTTACAAAGTTGAAAGAGACTTAATAGAAAGTAGCCTTGGCAACGTCGCTCAGAATTATTTGACTTTCACGAGTGCCAACCTAAACCATGGCCAACCGGGATACTTTATAAAAGTGAATGGAGTATATAAGGTACAATTGACCAGCTCTAAGTTTCATATGCGACACATTTTAATATGAATAGACGGGTCTCTGTCTCAACTTATAAAGTCTAAGGTAGGATGTATAATAACAACTTCTAAGAATTAATCGTGAACATCATATGATAAGAAAAATAAACTGTTGCAGGACGTGACACGAATGAGATACGAGTCTTGGTCACTGAAAGATTCATAGAGTCATCATAACAAAAAGATTAATCTGCCATACACAAGATGGCCGTTATTGATTGCCACATGGAATATAAAATTGATTTTTCCATATTTTCCCAAAAGAAATGCCCTATTTATTTTTTTGCTATGATGCTGAAAATTGAATACTTTTGACATTTTTCCAGCAGCAACATTTCAGTTAATTTCACCCTCTGGAAAACCTTGCATTGCAGAACGCCTCATCAAAGATGAATTTCGACAATGAAAAAACATGTATATATATTTATAGAAAAATAAATATGCTCAGGGGCGTATTCTGAAACTTCCACCGCCGACGCTAGAATCCTAGTTCCGTCTCTGCTTTTGCTCACGTACTTACAACTGCACAAACCGTATTTAATATTCAAAACCGAATCTTGGCTCAAACCATTCATGAGTAACTCGATTATCTGCATCCCAAATTACACAATTTTTCGTTGTGATATTGCCGAAACAGTTGCCGATTTCGATGGTGCCATTTTTGTTTTCCGGAAGTTCGCTGTTGCCAAGTTATCGGAGCTGAAAATATTTGTGAGAAGATTTACAGATATTTCGGTTGGAAATAATTGTTAACAAAAGCTGTATCTAACTCAACTAGTGTATTTCCATGTTTGCAAATGCCCTGCTGCCAAGTTTGTCATTTCGGATTAGATAATTTTAAGAAAAAAATCCCATTAACATGGAACCGTTCTGTTTTCGAGATATAGGGTGTTGAAGTTTGGATCTTTTTCAAGTTTTTTTTCATATTATCTGCGTTCCCCAAGATATTGAAAATTTGAGGTTGAGCTTTTTTTTTTATTTTCCAAATGAACAGCGACTTATCAAAAAAAAAGTTCGGAAGGAAAACAGGAGATAGTATTCCCGAAGAAAATATCATCCTGTAGCTTTGAAATAGAAATTGGCATGTCACATCGTATGAACTCTAAATTGTAATATTTAGGCCAAATTTCAATATCTTGGGGAACGCAGACAATATGAAAAAAACTTGAAAAAGATCCAAACTTCAACACCCTTTTTTTTGTGCCCTGAGGAAGGAAGAAAGCATCATGCCTTCTCCGCAGCGGCGGTTCAATGCTGGGATTCGTGTGGGACTCTAACCCAACTAAAACCTCCTCCTCGCCATCTTAGTCGGAATCCCAAGGACACCGATTCCAACTATGATGGTTTGCGCAGGCACCACCACCGGATCACCAAGACGATTGGTATTTCACGGTGCAGTTTCTGCGTGGTAGTCCCAGACTCTTGCCCCCCTTGGATGTAGGGATTGAGGGGAAGAAGCCTGTACCTCGACTGACGGGTCTCACAGTTTGCGGTCTCACAAAGAACTTGTGAGGAGTCCACTGACTGTTGTTGACCTAGTTCCGTATTTTCACCTGGCTTTTTTGCAACGGAACTCTAACACCAGGGATAGATCCTCGGGAGGTCTTGGCCGGCTCACTATCAGTCTGTCAATTGCTAACACCCCGATAGCGAGCCGTTGGCCCTGGTCCTTCGGGGATTGAGCTATGAGAGTGCGGTTTCCGTCAGACATTAACGTTACTCCCTGGGTCTGCCCCGAGTCCGAGGATTCGGGGGGCCAAGTGGGTCATAGTTACTCTGATTCATGCAGTGGCCTTCAGCCCGAGGGGAAAAGTGAGTCGTAACTCCTTGTCCACGCCCGGGTTGCCAGTGTGGCGTAGGCCAGATGCAAGTTCTCCGCGTTCGAAACACTAACGTTACTCCTTGGGTCTACCCTGTGTCTGTGATTACAGGGGGCCAAGTGAGTCATAGTTGTTCCCTGCATGTGGTGCTAACGTTACTTCTTGGGTCTACCCCTCGTCATTGGACCGGGGGGGCCAAGGAAGCCATAGTTAACCACGCCACTCTCCCATGCTCATCCCTCGAAGCCTTTTCTTGATAGCTCGGTCGCCAGCGTCTTCTAGGTCGTTTAGCCTAGGGGTGGATCGCGAAGATGTCACAATCTAAGCGCACGCTTAGACTCGAGCCCTTGGATTTGAAAGGAGTTTGGGTTCGGGAAGTGTGTTGTGAAGTACTAACGTTACTCCTTGGGTCTACCCAGAGTCTGTAGATTCCAGGGGCCAACTGAGTCATAGTTACTTCTCTGTTGTGAAGTGCTAACGTTACTCTTTGGGTCTACTCTGGGTCTCACGACTCAGAGGGCCAAGAGAGTCATAGTCACTCCTTGGTTTTGGTCATACTTGGTTTTTCGCTGTTCCTCCATAGGATTCACAGCTACTTAAGCCCGTACACCGCGACAAGGTGATGACCACGTACTTCAACACCCTAAATCTCGGAAACTAAACGTTTGCGGTCTCATGTTTATGTAGAAAATATATGAAATTCTAGCTAGTTATTGACAACAGGTCAACGAATCTCAATGCCGGATTTCCACCAAGCGGACAGAACAAAAACAAAACACGAACTCGGTCCGTTTGTGACAGTCCGCGAACTGTTTGCGAACTGTTCTAGAACTTGTGGATTGTTTCCCGGACTCGAAAGTCCGCGAATTGCGTTTTTACGGACACAAACAGAGTCCCATCCAATAGGGCCAATTCTGTAAACAACTGTTAAATTTTAAAGCATGGTTAAAAATTAAACTATCCGCTAACTTCATTTCACTATTCTGTATGCTCCATAAGCTTTGAAATTTTAACGGAAGACGCTTAATTTTAGCCGATATAGGTTAAAAATTTTTAACGTGCCTTTAATTTTTAACCAGTTCTTATAGAATTGACCCTAATGTCGGTAAACTTCAAAGGATTTACGAGTTCTAGGACTGTTTGTCAGCTTGGTGTAAACGCGCAGTTTGTTTTTATTTACGTTGTTGCGATCTAGTGGTAGTTTTATTCAGTGCGTGAAGGTAAGAAGTCGTAATGTTTATTAAAACTTGATCGAAGTTCACCTCCTATACTTATATCATCTCCTCTGAGATCTTGTAACAGTTTAGACGTCACATTTACTCCTTTTTGCCTCAATGATGGCCTAATCCAAAACCGACGTTTAGTTTTGTTCTTTTTAATAATGTAAAATGTAACTGCCAGCAAAAATAAATCCTCGTCGTCTTGTTCTCTCAAGTTTGCAGCGCGCCACATTTTCACAACTACACGTCCGGTGTCTCTATGTAAACTGAATGAAACTCAAACAGAAAGTCCGTTGGGAACCCCGACAGTCTTCGAACGTTTTCCGAACAAAACTGTCCGAAATCTCTGTTCGAGTTTTGTTTTGACCTGCCCGCTTGGTGGAAACCCGGCATAATATTTCTGTTATAACAGATATGAAAACTATCCAAGATATCGGAATTATTCAAACGGCACAAATTGATCAGTAAATAGTAGCGAAAAAATTGTTGAAGTTGGAATATGTCGGTGCCAAGAAACAGGAGTAAATATGTATATCGAAAAGTACAAATGGTAGGGATGTCACTTAAACGGCAAAATTGGGCACAAATTCGGCACAAAATATTGGCATCAAAATTTTGTCAAAGTTGGAAAATGTTGGTGCTAAGTGTGAAGCTGGCACCAAGAAGAATATGAAATAACTTAAAATTCCAGGAGCTTCATGCAGTTCAAGAACATGGATTTTAATATAATAGACAGGTGATTGAAAACTTTTGTCAACATTCAGAAGAATCAATAGCTTGTAGTTTCAGAGGGGTCTCCTCAGAAGACCTAGGAGTAGTCAGGATAAACAATATATATCGGTTTATCAAAACGGCTCACTGTTGTGTAGATAATAATAATGATATGAAAATTAATTCATCTCTATAAATATTATTCATAGTTATTTATGAGTAGGATTATTCTTGGAAGCGAAATAACCATAATCTTTGTATTATTCAAATTCATTAGATTATCTATCACAAATGTAGCTTTTGTCATAACACGAGGAGATTACACTCATGTGTTCCATTTCTGAACGGAGCTGGTTCTCCTACAACAGGAAATGATAGGAAGAAAAAATAAGATCTAGTGAATTAATTCAGGTATCTAGCCATACCAAAACGATTCATCATTATCACCAGCACCAGCACACCAGCATATTCAATTCACCAGAGCGAAGTCTAAAACAGAGTATACCAAAGGGTTTTAAAAGTCTGAACAATCTCGTCATAAAAGCTTTTACCCAGGCTTCTCGAGAATTACAAAAACCTTTATAGGAAACCAACACCATGAATAACTTTATGAAAATCCGTAAAATTTTCAGGACATGTCCGAAGACATGCAAATTCAATGAAAAAACACAATTTTATCGGTGGAAATGAGTAGGATTTCTATCAAATTACTTTTATTCAGAGTGCCTAGATAAACAGTCGAATTATTTTATCTCCAAAATCTATGGTGTATAGTTCATCCGCTCACTCCGCTTTGTTAAGAAACAGAAAGGATATCGATCCATGCCTTAGGGCTTAGACCATAGAAAGAGGAGACACAGCATCTCATTCATAAATTCGGGAATTGGTGAAGCCAAAATTTAGTCAGGTTTCAATTAGTGAAACGAAGATAGCATAAAGGTTAGCAATATCATCAGATATAGTGGCAACATTGCAGAATCTGAGCTTGGAAGGTCCAGTGGCGTGGTGCTATCGGTATTGAAGAATTGTAATGAAATTAAGTGTGAAGTGAATTAACCATTTTTGACGAATTCAAATTATAATGTTCCGAACATTGAAACAGTATAAGGAGTAAGGTAACCAGAGTTCACAATTGATATTCCTCCTCTCAATATCAGAAGGGAATCTGAAAAGTGAAATGCTAAAAGTCGAAGAATCGCCACTGTTATTAAGAATGTTAAGAGTAGAACGTACTGGTTTAAACTCAAATCAGGATTGAAATAGATCAATTTACAACAAACAAGACACCTACGAACCATTTTTCCAACGTATTTTGCTAATAATATTAAGAAATGAATTCAAAAAACGGTGCGACCGTAATGTGCCCATTCATTATTTGAGGCAAAAACGGCTGAGCCGTTTCGCGAGCATTCCGATACGTCAGTTCAGGTAATGTGAAGATTTATTTATTAGAAAATTCACAAGAATTATATTTTTAATAAGGAAACACATGATTCCAAGCAACTCATTTTCGTTTGAAAATAAATCGATAGACTTATCACGGAAATTCAATCTCTTGTGATATTACTACTGATAATTCTGTAATGTTTCATGATTGAATGAGAATTTTGAAAATACGTCGAATCAAATTCATTTCGTCTCGGATCAATCGAAAATATAATTCTTGTGTAAAAATCAGTAGCAAATAATGGAAAAGACGAATAAGCCAATGTCATTGGAACAAAAAAATATTCTCATTCAGTTTATTCGCTGTAATTTGACATATTCATTAAAAATTTCAGTAGAATTGAGCAGCAGAAACTTCTTCCATGCACCTACTCACTGAAGCTTGACTCACTCCTACCCAAACATTTCCGCCAATATCCATTTGATAGCTTCCAGATGCAAAAAATTTTGGTGCCACTAGTAGCTATAATATCGACAAAAAGTTATACAGGGTCTTTCACGAGGAACCTCACCAATATTTATACGGGAAACTACTGAACGTATTTTCATGAAATTCAGCACTTATAAGTATTTCACGATGCTGATGAAATCTAAAATATTTTCAAGGCATGAGCACCTCCGGTTTTTCCGGAAATGACGTCAACTTCCGTTTTTCAAATTAGAACACCATTTTTTTATTGCAGAAATAGATTCCTTAGAAAATTTCAAGTTATTTTGATGTAACATTTTTCAGTTTTGGTTGGAAAATTCTCTCTGAGCGGGAAAATTCGAAAAAAAAATCGAAAATAGAGCTCCGCTGAAACAAGAATAACTTCGAGGTTTTTGGATGGAAAATTTTCATTTTTGGGATTTTTCAAGATGTAAGATTGATGTATCCACTTTGAGAATCGAAATCGCGATTCATGATACAGGGTGTGAAAAAATCGCTTTCAAAGTTAGGGATGACAAAATCGTTTAAAATCAATTTTTTCAAATTAGAACCCCATTTTTTTATGGCAGATATTGAATCTAAGTTAAAAAATAATGTGAGTGTATGCATCACACCCTTGCCCTAAAGTGGATATTTTCTGAGTTATTCACAAAAAACTGTTTTTCGTCTTGAATTTTCAGCTATTTCTTTTCCCTTCACGCCAAAAAGATGAAATTTTCAGGAACTGTTACTTAAACCATGTTTTAGATTTTACTACCCTAATATGCAAGAGAAAAAAGTTACAGGTTGTTCCTAAATAGATGGCGAATTTGGATTCGAATTTGTATCGGATACCTCTTTATTTCAACTAATCGGCCATCGGCTTTCTCTCCAGTGATAAATAAATAATTCCCTATGAACCATATGCAAAAACTTACCATGTTTTACATTCTTTTTTTTAATGATAGATATCATTAATTACATGCTACTGAATAAAGAGGAGTTTGGAAGATGTAATTAATGATATCTATCATTAAAAAAAAAGAATGTCAAACATGGTAAGTTTTTGCATATGGTTCATAGGGAATTATTTATTTATCACTGGAGAGAAAACCGATGGCCGATTAGTTGAAATAAAAAGGTTTCCGATACAAATTCGAATCCAAATTCGCCATCTATTTAGGAACAACCTGTAACTTTTTTCTCTTGCATATTAGGGTAGTAAAATCAGTGGCGGCTTGTCCTATGAGGCAGGTGAGGCAGTGCCTCACAAATAAATTTGAAAAAATACTCGTATTAATCGAATATTTAATTATATCATTCCTTCATCACTATCATTCCTGTCACAATTAGATTCAACATGAATGATTGCGCGTTCGGCAAAAAATATCCGATCACTTATTTACCCCGTCCCATATTATAAAACGGGATATATACTTGCCGAACGCGCTAAAAGGTTCCGAGTTTCATATCTCCCCATTCCTATATGTTTCATCTCACTTGCTCTTTAAAAAGTAAACTGTTGGAGGCTGGCCTCACGTGCTTCTTCGTCTAGCACGTACGCTTCGAGCATCGACTGGTGCGTCGGTCCGCTTTGGTAGGAGAAAACTTGGCGCGTTTAAAGATAGATGTGAGGCTAGCCTCTCGCCCTTTCGTCTGGATGATATACGGCTCATAGAGAAGGTATTGAAATTTCGATTGGTAGAGGGAAAATTGCACTTAATCAGGACGTTTATTGAATTATTTTTACATATGTGTGTACTTTTGGAATACTCCGTGTCGTGTGATCTGTGATTTCTTCTGAAATAAGCGTTTTCGTTTCTATACCATCTTCAAATACAACCCGATTTCCAAATTTATAGCAATCAGTATATTTATGAAAAGGAGATAGATCGTGAAATAAGCTCAACTACTTAGAATATTTCTGATACAGACTTCTATCTGATGGGTTGTAACTAGCAAGGGCATATTTTTTCAAACGAAAGATATAAACAAATTGAACAATGCGGCCATAATGATTATATCACGAGCAGTGTCTTTTTTGGAATTTGATGATTTCAGATTATTACGCCACTGACGAAGAAGATAATTCACTAGAAAACTCATAGTACAGTACGATGAAATAGAAAATCTCATTATGTACTTACGTCAGTTCGAAATAAGAGATAATTTCACTGCAAAAGTTGTTGCTCTTGTACCTAAAATGTTTGTTGCGGTACTAGAATTGAGTCGATTTGTTCTATAATGGCAACCCCTTTATATTCTTTTATTCTTTATCTTTAGTGCATATTACGAAAAATTTATGGACAAGGGGAAGTTTTCACTTCATTATCAGAGTAAAGTGAACTACAATTTTCTGATTAATGGGTGTTTCAAGTTTGGTGATATACTGGAAAGCGATTCCCTTGAAGAGGATGTTCTTGAGAAGGTCTGAAAATTGAAGAATTTCAGCAAATGAGATTATTTTTTCCAAAATGTCTGATCATATAGGTATTCCATTCGCTCATTTAATACAGCCTTTTCAACCCGCAAAAATCAGTTTTATATAAGCCCAAGTAAATATTTTACGAAGCAAAAAGTTCATCGAAATCAATGACCTCAAGTATGCTAGCGACAAAGAATTATTAATCGAGCACTATAAATTTTTGAGGATAGGTAGCTATGTATTAAAACGAATTTTGGAGGTATGAAAGAACACTATCGAATGAGCAAATTACGTATATATGAGGCGAACCATTTGAAAGTATCACATTATTCCCCAATGAAATTCCTCATGTTTTATCCTTTGTCTCGGCAACGCCACGGCAAGAAATCTTTTTTTTCAATGTGCCTCACCACCTTAAACTGTCACGGGCCGCCACTGAGTAAAATCTAAATCATGGTTTAAGTAACAGTTCCTGAAAATTTCATCTTTTTGGCGTGAAGGGAAAAGAAATAGCTGAAAATTCAAGACGAAAAACAGTTTTTTGTGAATAACTCAGAAAATATCCACTTTAGGGCAAGGGTGTGATGCATACACTCACATTATTTTTTAACGTAGATTCAATATCTGCCATAAAAAAATGGGGTTCTAATTTGAAAAAATTGATTTTTCACGATTTTGTCATGCCTAACTTTGAAAGCGATTTTTTCACCCCCTGTATCATGAATCGCAATTTCGATTTTTAAAGTAAATACATCAATCTTACATCTTGAAAAATCCCAAAGATGAAAATTTTCCATCCAAAAACCTCGAAGTTATTCTTGTTTCAGCGGAGCTCTATTTTCGATTTTTTTTTCGAATTTTCCCGCTCAGAGAGAATTTTCCAACCAAAACTGAAAAATGTTACATCAAAATAACTTGAAATTTTCTAAGGAATCTATTTCTGCAATAAAAAAATGGTGTTCTAATTCGAAAAACGGAAGTTGACGTCATTTCCGGAAAAACCGGAGGTGCTCATGCCTTGAAAATATTTTAGATTTCATCAGCATCGTGAAATACTTATAAGTGCTGAATTTCATGAAAATACGTTCAGTAGTTTCCCGTATAAATATGGGTGAGGTTCCTCGTGAAAGACCCTGTAGTTCAAGAACTAAGATATCTGAAGAAGACTCATGGAAATGATAATTAACGAATAATCTCAGATTTTCAAATTTGGTTTCAATATGTATTGAATTTTCTCAGCTCTCTAATTCAAAAGAATAAATTCATATTTTGTAACACGAGGTCCTCTGAATTTATTTTTGAATTAATAGTTCACAAGCTCGATGAATAACTACAACACAAATTTCAACGAGCGTATGAAATATGAAACAGACCACTCGTTGTCGAACGAACGTTTCAACGATGATTTTGAACGAATGGTTCATAGAGTCGTTTCCAGAGAATTGCATTTTCCAAAAATCTACGTTCATGTCATCACGAACTATACGTTCATTAAACGAGCGATCCCGAGAACTCACACCTCGCTTCCGTCACCAAGCGAATGAAAAAGATCACTCGTTGTCAAACGAACGTTTGAACGAATGGTTCATAGAGTCGTTCCGCGAGAATTGCCATTTCCAAAAATCTACGCTCATGTCGTCACGAACGTATACGTTCATCGAACGAGTAGAGTGATCCCGAGAATTGACCCCCAGATCTCTGAAATGATTAGATTTCGTTGAGATATGACTGATATGAGATATTCACTTTTATAAAGTAGCCCGGTTGGCCCTGGAATTCCGACACATTTCACCGCGTATATTTTGAAAATCCTAGGTTATAGTCATTCTTCTGTCAGATATGAACGCAACGTTGCCGTTTCTACATATAAATCGTAGAAATTACGTATTTATCAAAATGTTTATTTACTTTGGGAAAACAATGAATTTGAGGAAATATATGGCCGTTTGCACCGTTTCACTGCTAAGCATGGTTAAACTAACCGATGTTAAATATTTAAACGTTGTTTAGGGCGTTGCCGATTGCACCGTCGAATCTTAATCGTTGTTTAGTTTAATCGTCGATAGGTTTGGCAATGTCGCTCACGTTATAAGAAATTCATAGAATTATGAATAATTATATTGAATATTGTGGAAAAATTTGATGTTTCGAATTCCTATGACAGTACATTTCTAGCTTTCACATCTTTGCAATGAAAAATTTGATACTGGTGTTGAAAGTGATTGGGATAATGGAAAGCAAAGTATTGAAAAGAAGTTATTCCCAATGCGAGAAAGCGTGAATATGAAGGTAGTACCACACACTGCTAGTGTAATATATCACATATGTACTTTTAGGTGTCTCTCAGAATACACCATCCAACAATAGTGAAGGCTCTCACCAGAACAGACTTCGCAGAAAAATATAGTCTACTCATTGATAGAAGGTTGGCTCTCATTGACAAACAAGAAGAAAAAGTCAATGAGGAAATCCTCGCTATTCTAGAGGAAAGTGTGGCAAAAGCCCGAATATTTCATTTATATATAGAAATAAGGGAAGAGCAGTTGAAAAAACTGAAACAAATTAAAAATGTGTAAAATCTACTCTCATTCCATTTTATAATGATGTTGTATTTCAAGAAAAAATAAAAATAGCTATGTTCATTTCACTATAGTACTTTTTATCCATGCTCTCAAAATAGTTTCTTCTTCGGTAAAATCTTAGAGGGAAACCAAATTCAATTATGTCTAGAACTTTATGCAATTGCGCGAGTAAATCTGAATATTCAAATATTCCACTGTCAATCGTTTTTGACATTAATCGAGCTCTAAACGAGCAAATTTCTGTGTTTAGTTTAAACGATGTTAGATGGCCATTTAATCATTCGTTAGGAACGGTGCAACCCGATTAGAGAATAAAACTTTGTTTATGAATTTAATCATTGTTTTGACAAACGGTGCAAACGAGCATAAGTGAATTCAATAATTCCAAAGATCTGACGAATATTGAAGAAACTTTTTTCTCTGTTAATACTGGAAATATTTCACGTGTACGAGTATAAACATGATTGGAAGATTCAGTTATGCTATTTTCTTGTACGGAAATCAAGAACCGAGTGTGGAAATTTTACTGAAAAATAATGGACAGAATAGTCCGTAACTTTGTGATAGTTCATTAACCCGACAGACGAACAGAACAGACGGAAGTATGGAAATCCCCACTTTTCAACATTCTCAAGAAGTAAGCCTATGGACGACAATTAAATACCTCTTTGCGCAACTTGAAATACTCCAGTATGAAAATGTAGTGGTACTACGAATCTTGTGTCACAGTTAAACCTTAAAAGAACTAACTCCATTCACAAAGTTAAAAAAGAGTAATTAGAAAGTAGACTTGGCAATGTCGCTTAATTTTCACGATTGCCAACCTGCATCCGTTTTAAGTAAAATAACTTGATAAACCTAAACCATGGCCCACCAAGATACTTTATAAAAGTGAATGGAGTATATGTATATGTATTATCGCTTTTGGCAAACCCGTTTTTTATTCAGGAAAATATAAATGAAAGAGGGCAAACCAAAATCCTATTTTTTCGGATTCAATTTGTAGATGAAAAAATGGACCTCCAATTTAATTCTTACGGAAATAAACTCGAAATATGCCCAAAAGGAAACAACCTATTATAGCACGAAACTGATTACCGCTCAAAGAAACATTAGCAAGGCACACACGAAAGGGAAATCTGTAAGATCTGATCGGCAGTCCAGATCTGTAACAGATCTGGACGGCGGATAGGATCGCTCCCGCCGATCTGGTCTGTCGCGGATCAATGAGATATATGATCCGCCACGGACCAGATCGGCGGGAGCGATCCTATCCGCCGTCCAGATCTGTTACAGATCTGGACTGCCGATCAGATCTTACAGATTTCCCTTTCGTGTGTGCCTTGCTATTGTTTCATTTCCAGATGCCCATAAATACAATTCTATTTAACGAAAGTGTTCAACCGAAGATTCAGGAGAATGCAGACTAATATTTATTAACAGGGTAGTTAGCAGTAAGGAACGACCACATGTACGCCATGCTGCATTTTCAGCGGTCACGCCTCAACTCGCGTCACTTTGAGAGACCGCATGTGTTAACCGAACCGAAAAACTGACAAATTTTAATGGCAATCGTAAATTTCTGAATTCAACATTATACCGATTCTACAATTTGTACTCACTTATTTAGTCATCCGTCTAGGTATAATTAGCCACGAAGTGTCGGCTGATATTGCAAGGCGGTCCTGATAAAAATAAATATTTTTATTTTTAGAAGGTTCGGAAAGATTGCGACCACCTACTGACTCGAAGTGGAAAAATAAAAAAAGGAATTTTCTAGTTAATTGGCAACGACTAATTAATGTAATTAGACATCAATGTAATGAGTCAATTTTTGTGTTGAATAATACAGTAAATGTCGTAAATGAAGACAAAATGAGATCGTCACTTGATCAAGAAATTAGCGAAAGGAATACACAAAAGCTTTTCTGCGAACGTTTTTTTTTCACATAGAAACCATATTGGTAAATGGTATTTTCAAATTGACCTTCCTTCAAAGATTTCAAAAATATACAGGGTGACTGGTGACGTAAGGGACAACGGCTAAGTGGAGATAGAGGACCTCAAACTGAATGAGAATTTGGATTTCAAATGTCCCACAAGGGTATTCGTTTCGGAGATATAGGGTGATTTATAAAAAAATGCTAAATCTATGAACTCCCATATCTTCGTTAATATGATATGTTTTTCGCTGATATTTTACATGTTTGTTCATACAGACATTCTCTGTCAGCATAAGAAAAAAAAATTGAAAAAATTGCTGGCCCGTACTCAAAAATTTCAATTTACATGTCAAGTGAGAAATATCACAGGGTATATGAGATAAAATAAAATCAAATAGAAATTTGGAAAGAGGGAAAAAACTGATGAAATATCTGTTTTTTGTTTGAATGGCACAAATTTTCTTTCGTTTCTATGATATGTTGAAGGAAGAATATTTCAATATTTTTATATTCGAATCATGAAAATTAGTACTACTGATAGAAAAAACCTTGAATTCGAGGCGCTAGAATGAGCCTGGCATCAAAATATTCCTTTCAGCACAACTCCTGATGAAGTCATAAATAAATGACGAAATATTGAGTAACTGAGAAAAACTTGTTTTTATTCAAACAGACCGCAACACCTGAAAATTTCCACATATTATCCTTTTTACGGTCGATTAAAATATCAATTATTCAAAATATTCCTTCAAATCTTGAAATCTATTTTTATCAATTAATATTTCGATGCCATATAAAACCCCATCTACAACAAATTTTATTTTGAAATTTTATATAGCATCGAAATATTAATTGATAAAAATAGATTTCAAGATTTGATGGAATATTTTGATGCCAGGCTCATTCTATCGCCTCGAATTCAAGGTTTTTTATATCAGTAGTACTAATTTTCATGATTTGAATATAAAAATATTGTAATATTCTTACTTCAACATATCATAGAAACGAAGGAAAATTTGTGCCATTCAAACAAAAAACGGATATTTCATCAGTTTTTTTTCCCTCTTTTCAAATTTCTATTTGATTTTATTTTATCTCATATATACCGTGTGATATTTCTCACTTGACATGTAAATTGAAATTTTTGAGTACGGGCCAGCAATTTTTTAAATTTTTTTCCTTATGCCGACAGAGAATGCCTGTATGAACAAACATGTAAAATATCAGCGAAAAACATATCATATTAACGAAGATATGGGAGTTCATAGATTTAGCATTTTTTCATAAATCACCCTTTATCTCCGAAACGAATACCCTTATGGGACATTTGAAACCCAAATTCTCATACAGTTTGAGGTCATCTATCTCCACTTAGCCGTTGTCCCTTACGTCACCAGTCACCCTGTATATCATGATATACTTCGGTCAGGTAAGTACGAGGAAAATGCTCGACAAAGTACAAAGGCTTGCCTGTGTGTGCATCACAGGAGCTATGAGAACGTGCCCAACCAGGGCGCTTGAGATCATCACAGACCTCACACCTCTACATCCAGTGATTGATATGGTAGCCCATGAGGCCATCCACAGAGTATCTACAGAAGGAGCAGGCAATGAGAGAGTCAGGTTTCAGAGAGCTTGGTCCTCTCTGAATTACTACACCTCATCTGCAAACCTTTCTAATGATGTAATGATCAAGAAAGTAAGCACTGAGAAGAACTTCGGTACAATGCTAAGTAAGAGAGAGGATTGGGAAAGGGAATACACCAACTACAATCTCAAAGAAAATACAATGAAATGGTATACAGATGGTTCTAAAACCGCTACACTCTACAGGAGCTGGCGCTGGGATTTACGGGACAAGTACTAAGTGTGCACTATCGTTAGGCTCCTGTACAAGCGTCCTTCAAACGGAAATACTCGCAGTCGGAAGATGTCTAGATATAAATCTAGAAAGAAACTATCAGAAGTGCGATATAGCTATTCATACAAGTCAAGCTGCTATTAAAGCACTGAGCTCCTACGTCATTGACTCAAAGCTGCTTTGGGATTGCCGAAACAAACTCAATGAGGTAGGCAAGAAGAATAAGACTTTTTAATCTGGGTTCCCGGTCATTCGAGAATCGTAGGAAACGAAGAGACCAATACACTGGCCAGAATGGAATGCTATGCCATTGCAAGCCAAAGGAAAGAGTGCTTTGGACAAGAAACTTGTAGAAGTGGGGAGTCCTCCTTGAAGCCGTTCCAGATACTGGATTTCATCAAATCTCTGGAACTGGAGGGCGAGCTGTATGAGGCGCGATGACAACAGCTCTGTCAGGGGGCACAATAGACCTCAAGGTCGCAGTGGACTGTAACCCCTTTTTACTATAACTATACAGGGTCTTTCACGAGGAACCTCACCCATATTTATACGGGAAACTACTGAACGTATTTTCATGAAATTCAGCACTTATAAGTATTTCACGATGCTGATGAAATCTCAAATATTTTCAAGGCATGAGCACCTCCGGTTTTTCCGGAAATGACGTCAACTTCCGTTTTTCAAATTAGAACACCATTTTTTATTGCAGAAATAGATTCCTTAAAAAATTTCAAGTTATTTTGATGTAACATTTTTCAGTTTTGGTTGGAAAATTCTCTCTGAGCGGGAAAATTCGAAAAAAAAATCGAAAATAGAGCTCCGCTGAAACAAGAATAACTTCGAGGTTTTTGGATGGAAAATTTTCATTTTTGGGATTTTTCAAGATGTAAGATTGATGTATCCACTTTTAAAATCGAAATCGCGATTCATGATACAGGGGGTGAAAAAATCGCTTTCAAAGTTAGGGATGACAAAATCGTGAAAAATCAATTTTTTCAAAATAGAACCCCATTTTTTTATGGCAGATATTGAATCTACGTTAAAAAATAATGTGAGTGTATGCATCATACCCTTGCCCTAAAGTGGATATTTTCTGAGTTATTCACAAAAAACTGTTTTTCGTCTTGAATTTTCAGCTATTTCTTTTCCCTTCACGCCAAAAAGATGAAAATTTCAGGAACTGTTACTTAAACCATGTTTTAGATTTTACTACCCTAATATGCAAGAGAAAAAAGTTACAGGTTGTTCCTAAATAGATGGCGAATTTGGATTCGAATTTGTATCGGAAACCTCTTTATTTCAACTAATCGGCCATCGGTTTTCTCTCCAGTGATAAATAAATAATTCCTTATGAATCATATGCAAAAACTCACCATGTTTTACATTCTTTTTTTTTACTGATAGATATCATTAATTACATCTGCCAAATTCCTCTTTATTCAGTAGCATTTTGTGTTTACTATTATTTTGGTGATAATTCGTATTAAGTTATAAAATCGATCACTATGCCTAATTTTACCAATGAAGATTATTTAAATCTCATTCTACTTCATGGAGAATGTAATAAAGTTGTAGATAGAACGATTCGATTGTTCATTGAGAGGTTTCCTGACCGACCCAGACCAACGAGAGATACCATTAACAGAACCATGACAAACTTGAGAAATGTCGGATCTTTCGTTAAGAAAACTATACACAGAGAAAAACGTGTAGTAGAAGATGAGAACAACGAAATTACAGTTCTTGCATATTTTCGTGTGAATCCTCAAAATTCTCTCAAAGATGCCGAGATTGATCTGGGATTATCTCAATCGAGTGTTTGGAGAATATTGAAAAACCTAAAATGCACCCATATAAATTCAATAGGGTACAACATTTGAAGGAAACTGATTTCGTCAGGAGAACAGAGTTTTGCGAAGCTATGATGATTCGATTTCAAGAGAATGAAAACTTCTTGGACTGTATAATTTGGACAGATGAATCTAAATTCACAAAGAATGGTTCTTTCAATAGGCATAACAGTCATTATTGGGATGAAGAGAACAACCACCACTTCAGACATTGGAACTTTCAAGAGACCTGGAGTTTCAATGTTTTTTGCGCCATCAAAAATAATGCAATTCTCGATGTTCACATTTATGATGGGACTTTAACTGGTAAGATAGAACACTACACATGTTTGCATTATTTAAAGAATGTTCTCCCTTAGGAGATAGATATTCTGACATATTGACTCAAATAATTGAGCCGCTAGTACAGAACCATAATGACTTATGGTATCAACAAGATGGCGCGCCTCCACACAATTCACTCAATGTGTCAAATATCCTCTACAGGCTATTTGAAGATCGATGGTTGGCGAACAATGGTCCACATCTTTGGCCACCACGTTCTCCCGATTTAACCCATTTAGATTATTATGTTTGGGGTAGGATAAAAATATTGTCTACTCAACTCCCCTGACTGATAAAGAGGACTGCATAGAACGAGTCAGAAATGCGTTCAGGTTTGTTTAGATTTTTAGATTCATAGTTTTGAAACTCAATTTGGTTTTTAAACACTTTTGCAGATCTCTTCCTCCCGATGAAATAAGAAGAGCAACGCACGAAGCATTCCTGAGACGTATAAATAAATGTCTAGAAATTAACGGTCAAAACTTTGAGCATCTTCTCTAGTTATAACTGCGAGAGTTTGCCATGGTTCTCCTAATAGTAACTTGAAGTCGGTTTCAAGAAGGGGTGAAAAATCTACAGCATGGTTCAAATAACAGTTCCTGAAAATTTCATCTTTTTGGCGTGAAGGGAAAAGAAATAGCTGAAAATTCGAGAGGAAAAACAGTTTTTTGTGGATAACTCAGAAAATAGCCATTTTAGGGCTTAGGTGTGATGCATACACTCACATTATTTTTTAACTTAGATTCAATATCTGCCATAAAAAAATGGGGTTCTAATTTGAAAAAAATGATTTTTCACGATTTTGTCATCCCTAACTTCAAAAGCGATTTTTTCACCCCCTGTATCATGAATCACGATTTCGATTTTCAAAGTGGATACATCAATCTTACATCTTGAAAAATCCCAAAATTGAAAATTTTCCATCCAAAAACCTCGAAGTTATTCTTGTTTCAGCGGAGCTCTATTTTCGATTTTTTTTTCGAATTTTCCCGCTCAGAGAGAATTTTCCAACCAAAACTGAAAAATGTTACATCAAAATAACTTGAAATTTTCTAAGGAATCTATTTCTGCAATAAAAAAATGGTGTTCTAATTTGAAAAACGGAAGTTGACGTCATTTCCGGAAAAACCGGAGGTGCTCATGCCTTGAAAATATTTTAGATTTCATCAGCATCGTGAAATACATATAAGTGCTGAATTTCATGAAAATACGTTCAGTAGTTTCCCGTATAAATATGGGTGAGGTTCCTCGTGAAAGACCCTGTATACTTCGGACTTCAACATACATATATCTGTCGCAGTCGGATACCAAAATCCTTCAGTTCGCGAAATGACTAGGCAGTTTGTAAACTGACGAACGTTTTCTAAAACGCTCTTGAAATGAAGATCGTTTTACAATCGGTCTGAAAGTTTTGGTCATTTTGTAAACTGCGAACACCGATTCGACGGATTCTCAAATCATTTAAATTGAATCGTATTCTGAAAACGTTTCGTGTCTTGATGCAAATTGAATAACTGTTATATTTGTATAATCAGCTGTAATTCATTATTCTGAAAAAAGAAATAACAAAGGAAAAATAATATTCACACTTATTATTTTAATATTCTGTTATCGAGAGACCACAAAAAAATAAAACCATTATTACTTATTGCAGCAGGGGCCACTCAAATGGCACCTGCTGTTGCATTTTTGATATGCTTTGAAACAAAAGCATCTCCTTGTATTACACTGATTTTTGATCGGACGGCAAGCACATTTTCTGAAGCCTTGGCCGCTGAACTTTGAGGAATTCGCTACTGCTTCCCTTAATGTTATTGCTTTTTCAATTGGAACATTGAATTCTATAGAATTGAGTGACCTGTTCGGTATCAGTTCCTCGTTCCTCCCTCGAAAACCACCGGTTCAAAACTCCATTTTCTGTACCTATTTGATAAACGCCATTTTTCCTATCTATAATTCTAGCTAATATATTTTTCGGATCAAGAGGAGCGCGATCAACTTTGGGAACGTTTACGGAAATGTGATCTCCAACACAAATTATTTTATTTTATGATGCCTGTAGCATTTGTTGGGCTGCTCGTCTCTGTCCATTCAAAGAATTAAGTTCTTTCCGACTGAATTTTCTCTTGCTGCGAACAGGTACTAGGTAATTTTTAAATGAGAAAATTGTAGAATCTAAAAACCACATAGGTACCTACTTATGCGTCAATTATTTCCCCAAAAAGCGATTCCACAAAAATTATTCGTCTCCATGAATTTTTCCATATTGAAAGATTTTGATCTGTCTTAATTTATAAAATAGCGTGAACGTCACCAGTTGCACTTCGTTCAAAAAAACATTAAACTGAAGTTGTTTCAGGTGGAACGTTTAAAAGGATGTAGGATATGACAATCCGTCTGATACGTTATACGCGGTTTACAAACCGACTGAAAATTTCAGGCCGATTGTGAAACGATCTTCATTTCAAGAGCGTTTTAGAAAACGTTCGTCAGTTCACAAAATGACTAGTCATTTTGCAAACTGACGGATTTTAGAATCGGACTGCGACATATCGACTTTCAAATTTGTAGAGAGTATTTTCCCGTCTTTTACGCATGTCGGCTTACCTGCAGTAGGTGCATTGTTTAGTCTATCATATTTTGATATTTTATTTTATTCATTTAATAATATATAATAATTTTATTCATACATGATAAAGCAAACATTACATGTACAAATATTCACCATCAAAATTACATAGCCTGTCAAACAAGTATATCCACATTATATAAAATATATGCACACATATACAACACTTACTTTCAAAATTTCAACAACTAAAATTATACAATTAATTTAAAAACTCGCTCAACTTGTATATAGTTTTCTCTAGTACTTAGTAAATCCCTTACTCGTCTACTGAACGCTGTACCCAGTCGCTTCAAGTGGTCTGGAAGTCGATTATAGAGTTTGAGGCAAGTGTGATTAGAGCCCTGTTGAGTCTTACTTATTCTGGCATGGGGGATAGCAAAGTTGTCCTTCTCTCTTGTATTGTAGCCATGATAATGCGAATTTCTAGTGAACTTGTTCGGTTGTTGGTGAACACAGTTAACGCATGTAAGTATAAAGACAGATGTTATTGTCAAGATTCTCTCCCTTTTGAACACATCTCTGCAGCTATCAGTGCTCCTCATCCCGAATATGGCGCGAACCGCTTTCTTCTGTTGCAGGAGGACTCGCTCAGCTTCCGCACCCTGACCCCACAAGATTATACCATAAACAGCCAAACCATGGAAGGATGAATAATATGTGAGTCTAGCGATGTTTATGTTACTTATTTGTCTCACTCTCCGTATCAAGAATATTGCAGTCGATAACTTCTTACACAGGTTGCTGATGATGGCGTAAGCCGAAACCGGTTCAAATTGTTTCAAATCATTATTTTATAGTGGATTGACAATATTGAATGTGTGTTTTTTCACAGTGTTTTTACTGTTTGTTATTATGGTTCAATTAAATTTCCACAAAATAAACAAAGAATCAATTCTTTTTATTATATTCATTTATTTGATTGCTATGATGAAAGCACAGAAAATTTTTAGTTGATTTTTTGTAAAGATATCATATGTATTTACCTCCATGGTAACGTTTTTCAGGATCAGATGATGCGGATATAAACAATCTTCAATTTGAGTCTGGAAAAAAATGGGATGGAACAATTTGTCGATGCAGTTATTAAATATCTAGCCCAGAGCCTTGTAGTTACGTTCATGCAGAAGTCTCTGTACTCCTGCTGCCTGCATGAATACAAATTTGCCTTAGGTGCTGCACACAACATATGCATTATTTTTTAAATATTATTAGAGTGCCAGTTGGTAGCTTCTCGACTGATGTAATAATTACATCAATTTTTGGTTTACCGTTAACAAACATATTCGGCTCACCATAAGGAAAACGTTGATGAAATATCACCAAGATTTTGTCTGTTTTCGCATTTCAGGTGTGCATACCTATTCGATTTCAGTGTTCATTTCAAGATTCCAACAGAGAACCAATAATTCGTACTGCTTACCCGTGAGGAAGATAACATTCTTCTAAACGTAATTCTCACATAATAAATAATCTCTGTAACAGACGAATATATTTTCGTCCCGGGCACATTAACCATTTCAAATTGGGCGTTGAAACTATTAACTTCAAAGATACACATCTGTATTCAGTTAATTAGATAGGAAAACTTCACCGAAATAGACTGACACATTATCCAATTGCAAGATATTAATTACTTCTAATTCACACTTAGCGTTGCGAATGAATTTGTATAGATAATTGTGGCTAATGACATTTTTTTGATTTTTGGTCCATGAATGATTCGTGCCAAGATATTCTCTAAAAATGAAAGGAATTACCCATAGAAAACTAAAAGAAGTCTTTTCGATCAAATAATCAATTTTTCTTCGTGGGAATCATCAATTTTTTTCGATTAAATAATCAATTTCATCATATTACACAGGGTGACTCTTTGACTTGTACATCTTTTTCAACTGTTTTCATATTTTCGGAACATTTATTTCAAATGAACTGAATTTTGGTTAATTGTTTACTCTATTCATGGTGTATGAATGCGGATACTGATGGGGAAAAATAACCTCTCTAGAGATTCAAATTGTCAACAAAAGAAAACTTCGAAAACAGAGTTCAAATGCAAGGAATAGTTTATAACAATGATATCCTGTTTATTTTTTAATGAAAATGAGGAACTTTTGCAAGTTCTTATGTACGTATATAAGATTTTTTCGCTTAAAGAAATAATGTACTCAGGACAAAGACACAATCTCAACTCATATTCTCTCAAAAATCAAATTACAGTGAGCGGAATAAGGTAAAAATGTAAGTATGTAATGTATATGAACGAAATCTTGAAAAAGCATTTGTTTCAGGCCTAATCCTTTATATGGGAAAAAACTTCATGATATTCTTACATGCATTTCAACTAATAGGATATTCAGATATATATTGTAAAATGAATCATTCAATATAATATTCATCATCCCAAATATACAGGGTGACCCAAATTGCTTGATTTTCATATATTTTAATTGTGGATTCCTCTCGGCTCTCATCCAACGAACAACATTTTTCTTATACCATTTTTCAAAATTAGTTTCTGTTTGAAAGATACAGGGTATAGAAAACCCATAAAAAACACTTTTTTGTTCATATCTTCAGAACCGTTATTTCAAAAGGAGTTAATTTTGATTGTTTACTCTACTATATATTCCTCAATCAAAACTTTCTCCTGGTACAGCGACTCATAAATTCACGCGAAAATACCATAATATCAGTTTTTATAGATAAACGGTTCATATTTTCGAAAAAATCAATCATTTTAGAAAATAAAAGTATTTCTATGTTTTTTCAATAAAACGCGTCGTTTTCGGGTTATTCTTAATTGTATACGATGAAATTTGAGGAGAAAATCATGAATTTCAAGAATAATCTGGATGCTTCAGTGGATGGAATATAATCGAACATTATTTCTTCTCTGGTCTCTTAACAAGTTAAAAATTTCCCTGTACCTCTCTGTTGCCGTTATAAATTAATTTCAATTTTTTTCACCGAAAATCATGACCTCTAAAAATGCTGATAACTTCAGTTCGAGAGACACTATGGCATTTAGATTTGGTTTTGAGTTAGGTGATACATAAATGCTTCCAACACATCTACCTGATCTACGTTACTTCAATACAGGGTGGTAAAAAATACAGTCTTTTCGGTTGCTTGAAAAAGTGACTGAAAGTTGTTCATTTAAAATGGAACGCCCTGTATGTTATTAGAAATTCATAAAGCTGATGAAATTTGCTTTCATTCTATGTATATCATGCCGATACCTAACAAGTCAAATTTGGGACTTAAGAGCATTTATTTGTCAAAATGACCCTTCAGAATGGTACTCCCATTCGGTATTTGGTAGGCAGGCATTACTATTCCACAGTACCTTGTGACATTCTCCTGATAATAAAGGCACCAAGAAACTTGAAAGTCAAACTATTTATATGAATAATTATGAAAAAGTAAAACAATTACGGCCGTATTCGCCGTATACTATTAAGCCAAGCTTAAAGCTTAAGCTCGCTTAACTTTATGAATTCGTATGCTCCGTATCCATGAACGCCTTTATGCTGGCTTAACTCTAAGCGGCCATATTCGGCAGCTTTATATTTTAAGCCAGGCTTATGCTGACATCATAACGCCACTTTTTTGATATTGTCAAAAATATAAATATTAGTATTTGCCCTTTTGGTATTAGGAGGTGAAGAAGTATACCAATGATGGAATTAGAAGATGAAATCCTTCTGGAAGATGATAATGACACATTAGATGTTATTGATTTCGGATTTCCACAAAGAATTTTCTGGAGGCCCAACTATTTCGAGGAGATGGATGATATGGCCTTTAATAGAAGATTCCGACTGACAATGTCTACAACACTATAAGTGCTGGAGCTCTTAGAAGAAGCTTAAGAATTCGAAAACGAATTGTATACAAAACATTTATATCTTTTACCTTCTTTAATCAATACAATGTATAAAGACAAAACACAATATCACTAGAGTAATGCACAATGGCATTCCCCCACCTCCAGTGTGCTTGAATATGGAGGAATTGGAATATTGAGTTCAACAAGGAGACATACCACGATTAATCCTCAGAAAAAATTATTGCATCATTTTAGAAATTTTATTATAGACAATTACTTTGGAAATCTGTTATTAAAAGTATTTGAAGTAAATAGGTAGTAGTATTTATAAATATAATCATGTTGAAATTCTCAGTGAAAATGATTTCCAGTTTCCTAGTCGATCATGGCGATGTCTCCCTTCCAGAGTATGTGTTTTCTGCGCTATTATCGTCTACTATATATTCCACTTCTTCTTCATCTGGATTCAGACTAGTGCTTTCATCTTCATCATCATCGAATTTGTTCTCAACACCCACCAATGTATTTTTATCGATATTCGACATTGAAAGACCGTCAGTCTCATCCCTTTCTATCTTTGGTAGTGGGCCACCGCCAGTAGTAACTTCCTTCTTTTCTTCCGCCAAGGTTTCTTCAAAGAAACCATACTGCGTAATATACCACTATACCAGTAGATGAAGATGCGTTGAACTCTTCTGTGATCTGCTGCTAGGTCTTTTCCTTTTTCTCTCCAGAAGCCTTATTGGTTTTCTCATCCTCTATTATGGATATATAAATGAGAACTTTGAAATCGAAATCACGATCCATCACTTTCAATTATGACTTTTCACGTTTGACACGTGAAATATTTTTGAAACGCTTGAAAAAAGCAATGTTGCCCAGTTTTTTTCACGCTTAGCTGAGCCACGTTTATCGTACTGCGGTACATAACGCATAAGTTTAAGCTTGGCTCAAGTTTTAAGCGCGCTTATGGAAGCTTCGCTTAAGAGGGAAAACGGCGAATACGGCCGTTAGTCGAATATTTCAAAGTATGTTCGAATCGCTGGCCGTTCACCTCCAAGCACTTCAAAATGCAGGTGTTGACTGCTTTCGTCGTGGCATAGACTGGCATAGAGTATTTCTTTGAAATTCTAATCTTCAAATCCTTAGGTAATTCTTTCCAACAATTCATCTCTCGAAAGCACTGGTGTTTTGTAAACTTCTTTTTTCAACATTCCCCATAGATAAAAATCTAATGGACTAAGATCGGGTAAACTTGCTGGCCAATTCCAAGGTTCCAAGCGCCTTATCCACCGATCGGCAAAAAGTCTCTCCAGTTGAAAATAATGAACAAATTCATGAGCACTTCGTTTGAATAGTTTTCTTCCATCGTTTCGAGGGTTTTTGCAACTGTCACAAGGTACTGTGGAATAGTAATCATGGCCTGCCCACCAAATACCGAATGGGAATACCATTCTGAAGGGATATTTTGACAAATAAATGCTCATAAGTCCGAAATTTGACTAGTTAGGTTTAGGCATGATATACATAGAATGAGAGCAAACTTCATCAGCTTTCTGAATTTCTAATAATATACAGGGCGTTCCATTGGAAATAAACAACTTTCAGTAATTTTTTCAAGCAACCGAAAAGACTATATTTTTTAACACCCTGTATTGAAGTAACGTAGATCAGGCTGATGTGTTTGAAGCATAGACTTGAGATAATATGTCTATGGTTGGAAGCATTCATGCATAACTAAACTTCAAACCAAATTTCAATGCCATAGTGTCTCTCAACCAGAAGAAATCAGCATTTTTGGAGGTCATGATTTTCGGCGAAAACAATTGAAATTAATTTAGATTTCGAAAACGGCAACAGACAGTTATAGGGCAATTTAAAGAAGTTTTCTGGGAGTTGTTGGAGATTCCAAAAATATTATAATATACCCGGTGTTCCAGTTGAAAAAAGCGGTAGAGAATGTCCGATAATGCACTCATGCAAATTTTCGAATGAGACGGTGATAAATAAATAATTCCTTATGAACCATATGCAAAAACTTACCATGTTTTACATTCTTTTTTTTTAATGATAGATATCATTAATTACATGCTACTGAATAAAGAGGAATTTGGCAGATGTAATTAATGGTATCTATCATTAAAAAAAAGAATGTAAAACATGGTAAGTTTTTGCATATGGTTCATAAGGAATTATTTATTTATCACTGGAGAGAAAACCGATGGCCGATTAGTTGAAATAAAGAGGTTTCCGATACAAATTCGAATCCAAATTCGCCATCTATTTAGGAACAACCTGTAACTTTTTTCTCTTGCATATTAGGGTAGTAAAATCTAAAACATGGTTTAAGTAACAGTTCCTGAAAATTTCATCTTTTTGGCATGAAGGGAAAAGAAATAGCTGAAAATTCAAGACGAAAAACAGTTTTTTGTGAATAACTCAGAAAATATCCACTTTAGGGCAAGGGTGTGATGCATACACTCACATTATTTTTTAACGTAGATTCAATATCTGCCAAAAAAAATGGTGTTCTAATTTGAAAAACGGAAGTTGACGTCATTTCCGGAAAAACCGGAGGTGCTCATGCCTTGAAAATATTTTAGATTTCATCAGCATCGTGAAATACTTATAAGTGCTGAATTTCATGAAAATACGTTCAGTAGTTTCCCGTATAAATATGGGTGAGGTTCCTCGTGAAAGACCCTGTATAGTTGCTAGTCCAGTAGTGAACAAATGTTCGGGGAATAATATAACAAGCTCATCGGATTATTCAGACCTCAATCTGTGGATATTGTCAGAGCAGATCGAGTTTCGAGGATCCTGATTATCCGTATCGACGATTCCGGCTAAATGAGCGAGTCTGATGGCGGTGAGCGGAACACCCACAGGGGCCTGGAGATTGACCCTGATTATAGAAACGGTCGGCGGTGGTTGCCTCCCGCAGCGTTAATAATTGCTGGAGCAGCCCCGCCCTCGGTGTGCTGCGTGCTCCGCATCTCGTTACGGGGGTGTTGACAAATTACAAGAAACTCTATCAGAAGTCGATGGACCAAAAAGTCGGTAGCCGAAATTCTCTTTGCGAGGACATAATATTCACGAGCGCAGGGCCAAAAAATGTATGGTTTTACATTTTTATAATGAAGGCACATTTATGTGGAACTCATATTGACCGAATGATCTCCTATACAGGGTGAGACTTCGACCCGTACATATATTCCATATTTACAATATATTCCTCTCATAAAACCCAACCCATTTTTCCTTTATCATTTTTCAAAATTCGGTTTCATTTCAAACATACAGGGTGTCGAAAATCCGTGAAGAAAAACACTTCTCTATTCATATCTTCGGAACAATTATTTCAAATGAACTGAATTTTGATTTATTGTGTAATCTAATATGGTGCATACTCCTCATTCCTCAATCAGAACATACTCAATATTTCTCGTGCATGTATAAAAGAAGCTTAGCCGACTCATAAATCCACGCAAAATACCATAAAAGCACTTGAAGAAGATAAACGGTTATATCTTCTCGAATGAATCAATTATTTTAGAAAATATAAAACTATTGCCATGGTTTACCAAATAAAACGCGTCGTTTCCTAATTTTATCTGATAAAATTAGACGAAATGATCACGAATCTCAAGAATTTTCTGGATGCTGGATTTTGAATGGCACCTAATTGCACTACAAAATGACAATGTTTTCAGAGACTTTGTCGAGACTAAAACCACTATGATGGAAAAACGTTTAATGTAGAGATATGTAGTAATAAAGAAAAAAGAAAAAATTGAACACAAAGGAGTATGAAATTATACATTCAATACGCACAGTTCCTATTAAAAATTTATTGTAACCGGTCCATATCAAATATAAATGGCATTTCAGATGTATGAATGTCGATACAAACCACGTATTAAATTGAAATTAATCAAAAATAAAAATACTTAGCACTGAATAATCTGCAGCGATGTTTCTATCTAAACAATATCCCCCTGAAATGATATAAACTCGAAACTACACGGTTAATATTACATCAATTCACTGAAAGTCTTCCACATAATCATCCCGAGATCGAAGAAAAACACCTAAAATAACCTATTTTCCCTCTTATAACAACATATCTCTAGAAAATATTTCCTCCATATTGGTTTACAGATCGTGCCGGTTATCGCTGTACGTATGCGTCGTTCACAGAAGTTTGAGATGGGTCGACTCAGATCTTACGGTTTGTCTTGCGCTCCCGCTACCTCAATGTTTGGTTTGACAAGGGCCTCAATATAGAAAATATCCCCGAAGGACCGTAAAAGAAAATGTTTTTGTATGTTGGAAAATCGAAAATTGCCTACCGTGAATAAGTGAAAATCCTTTGGTAGCTTCTTGGCGTTCTGTCGGTCACCCAGTTGAACTGGTCGATTTCCAGCACAATACACCTACACACAACAATGTCTGCAGTTTAGAGTGTTATGAAAATTCAGAGTAGAAAAATCACAAGCACGAAGAAAATATGCGATAACAAGCGAAAGAAGAAAAAATGCAGCAAGCGAGTACTTTCATATAGCATCGAAGCCGTACTGTGTTCTTCGAGCGTTTTATCGAATTTCCAACACATGTTTCCATTTCGCGTATGAATACAAAAATACCGTTTATTCTTTGAAATTTGAATTACTCGGACAAGGAACATGAATTTGAAAATATGAACGAAAAATACATACAAGAAAATAAATTACAGCTCACTTCAACGTGAATTGCACTAACAACGTTATACCATTGTTTAAGGAGAGAATCAACAATATGGTATCGTCTTCTTAAGAGCTCTGTGATAGCTCTGTCATGGAAAATTTTTGTTTTGAATGCAACATGGGTTAGGTTAGGTTGATTAATCATAAATTGAGTGAAAACCCATTCTCCATAAGATATTGATGGAAGAAATATGGCTTTTTAATTGCAGATAAAATCGGATTTTGTTGAGAAATGTTTTTTAAAATTAATTCTTATTCAAATAAGGTTAGTACTCGAGTATTCCCCAAATGTATTAATTCAATTTCTATCGCGAAATATGAACTTGTGTTTGCAGAGAATCGATTCAGGCACGTATTTGGTCTATTTTTTTCAAATGGCTGTATCTTGTTAACAGAGTCGAATTCGGAAACATGGAAAATGAAAAAAAGGTTTGGCCTCAAGAATCTACAGTTAAAATACATGTACAAGTCGAAGAGTCTCCCTTATTACAGAGTGTTTCACCATAAACTGGACAAACATATACATATTTATGTGGTCGTGTAGAATGTAGATGACACCGAGAAATTTATTGTGGCTCATGGCATGTGTCCCGTTTTCGCAGCATAAGCCTTTCAATGTCAACTTTGAGCAATATTAAGGGTACCTACTGAGTTTAGTTATCCGTGACATTTGAGGTAATGGTTTGTGATCAGATCTTTGTATTTTTAGTGTTCAGTTCAATAGGGATGTTGACAATACTGGCGGATCCAGACAGTTTTTCAGGGAAGGCCATGAATTCTCTTAGGGGGGGCCATCAATAGATAAAAAAATGTCACCAACGATAATGTACTACTAATAAAGGGATTATTGTCAATTTCGTGGTCCATGCCCCCCCATCCCTGTATCCGCCAGTGGTTGACACATGTTACAAATTCATATGAATTGAGGTTTTCCACATTGAAGGTAGTTTTTGAAATACTAAAAAAATAATTTAGTGATCTGATTAATCTCATTAAATTGAATAAAATTAACTTAAATTGTGTTATCTATAACCGATTATCACGTGACTGCAAACACCAATAGAATACGTGACGTCACTGTTCCGTAAACAAGCTAACCTATAACCTAATTGTATCCTATGTGTCATCACGAGTACGAAGAACAGAAGAGAGTAAAACGCATCACCAGCGAACTATTTTGCGATTATTTGTTTTTACTAAAACGATTTGGCCGCAAGAAATCACACAAGATCAGTTCGCTTTGACAGAGGGCGAAGTCTGTTTACCGTATGGTGACGTAATCATAATCCCTTGACAGTATGAAGCGTTTCAGCGGAAATTTTGAATACTATTTTTATATATGCTTTTTTTATTGGTATTTGTATATAGGGCTTATCTACAAATTGAAATCCTTTACAAAAAATAGTCAACATCCCTATTGCAATATTTGTTGGTTGCCAAATTGAAAAGCATTATTTCAAAATATTCAATTTCCACAAATTTTACGTAATTTTTTTATTTCACCTCGATGAAAAAAATATTCACCCATAATTGTTGAAATCTTTCAAGGTGGAACTTCCTTTCTTACTCAATACTGAAGTGAAAACACAATAAAAACATATAAGTAAATTGGTTTTCTTTTTGTATCCTTCCAAAAATAACGCTTGGAGTACTTTCATAATTTCTATTTCAAAGAACTAGAGGCCGAACGAAGGCCAAAATTGTTCTAATGGGGATCCACAATGACCCGGATAGAAATATGAATTTCTCAACCAAAAAATTTCTTTCAAAACACTTTGGTAGGAATCGAAGTCTCTACGAGTATATATGAATTGGATTTATTTTAATCTTATAATTGCCCGATGCCAAAGCAACTATAGATAATCGATTTTGGGGAGAGTTCGGTTTTCACCAAAGTTCAAAAAAAAATTCTTGTCAGGTCATTCTGGCAGACCCTCAGCACAATTTTGGCCTTCTTAAGGCCTCAAGTTTTTCAAATAAAAATAATGAAAGTACTCTGAGCTCAATCTTATTTGAAAAGCTCAAAGAAGAAACCCAACGAATACTTTTTCACTCTGTTTTCATTCACATCAATATTCAGATTAAAAGATAGTTCAAACATGAAATATTCAAACAATTTTGGGTGAAATTTTATTTTTCACTTATGACATGTAAAAAAAGAGTCGAGTTCGAATTTTGGAAAAAGCTTCAAAGAAAAATCTAATACGTTTACAGGTTTTCCCTCATTTTGAGTTTTTTTTCCAGAATTCTACACCACAATTGAATTGAGCACAGAAAAATACTAAGATGTGTGCAGAAACCGTCATTCTGAAGGCCACGCATAACTTAGCACAGGTATGTACATTGCACCTCTATGTTTGTCAAGTATTCTCAAAAGCATTGCTTCCAGTGGAATTAAGCTTTTTTGAACATACACGTCTCAATACTCTCAATAATTCGATCGTGAATACATATATGGGAATTCTATACTATGGTATACTCAATGCAATATTATCCCGGTTTTGGCCATGACACAGTGACACATCTCAACATGTATATTTTGGGATAGATGCATAGAAAACCTAGTGTGTTGACTCCTTACTAAAAATCGTGACCAAAATTTGTAGATCAAAACGGCAATCTAGATATCAGTACTGGTGCTACTTCCGGTATAATCCGCAATATTTTGCGGTCGTGGCGCTATTGTGACAGTGGAAGATAGCGCGACCCCTTTCGGGAGAAATGAGAAGTAGGACAAATACTCAGATTTTCGATTGACAGGAAAGTCTTAGACAAAATCTAATCAGTGCTGTTATGATTCCTGTTTTCTTAGCCTTTATATTACGGATAGAAATAAATTTGGAATCCAACAAATTAATACAAATTTTTAATTTTGCTTTGCCCTGTAAACTCTATTCTGTCAATTGGGGGTTCAACTCAAAATGGAAAATTTAGATATATATCAATATTTAATATCAATTCTACTTCTAATTCAACTTCAAAAATAAACAACTTACTCTACCTCTATATTATAAAACTACTCCTACTTATCTAATATTATTGTCCGTATAATGTTATCCTGTTTTCATCCAACAAACATTCTCTCCATATTTCTTCTTTCTTTTTATCTATTCATTAATTATTATAATGGGCATTCAGGATCACGTCAATTTCAATTATTGCTTCTATTTACAATTATTTCATTTCATTTTCTCCAATTTATTTTCTGACCTTAATCTATGTACAAACTTCGAATAATTTATCTAAATCTTTCAGTTCTAATTTGGCCTCAATAAATCGAAATTAACTTTGAATTTTGAAAAGATATTTTGAACCATAACAAATCCCCTAAAATTTGTTTATATTTGAATAATTTCGAGAATTAGGCTAATTAAAACTAATTTTATCATATTTCTTGAATCATTATTCTTTATATTCAATATACTTTCTATATTATATATTCCTTTTTTTTTAATTTTGTTTTCTTATTCTTCTTTTTCTTCCATTCCTTCTTTCTCCTCCTATTCTTCTTTTTCTTCATCTTTTCTTCCTTTTCTTCTTTTCCTTCCATTCCTTCGTTTTCCTCATCTTCTTCTTTTTCTTCTTCCCCTTCATTTTCTTCTTTTCCTTTCTTTTCTTCTTTTTCTTCCTTATCTCCATTCTCTTCAAATATTTAGTTGCATTTATGTCCACTTTTCTATTGTCTTCATTCACAATTTCTTGTCTGTTGTTATCAAATTCCCAATTACTTTCAGGCAACTCATTCTTTATGATCAATATCAGGCATTTTTCGGTTTTTGCATTTCTATCTCTATTTTTAATAATAATAATAATAATATGTGATCATCACAACTACCGAATGGAGAAATACTTCAAGCCATGAGGGATGGAGAAACTTATAAATATCTGGGATACCAACAGGCTAGATGTTTGGAGCAAAAGCAGTCGAAGGCAAAAATCCGGGAGGAGTATACTGGCCGACTGAGAACGGTGATGAAGTCACTGTTGACTTCTGGAAATCTCATCAAAGCCATCAACAGCTACGCAATCCCAGTGCTGGTTTATTCATTTGGAGTTATCAAGTGGACCAGGACAGATCTGGAGGACATTCAAAGGCAAACCAGAACGATGCTGACGAAACAGAGAGGTCATCACCCAAGGTCGTCAGTATTAAGAACCACTTTACCACGGAAGGAAGGAGGACGGGGACTTGCGGATATTGTCAACCTTCACACTCGCCAGATTAAAAACCTCAGGGAATTCTTCTTTGAGAAGGCGAATAATTCAAATCTACACAGAGTTGTTACTTTGGTTGATAAGAAGTTCACACCTTTAACTCTGGCTACTACAGATGAATTGCTGGATCTGCCATCTCTTTCTGAAACTGACAAGCTAGAACAATGGTCAAAAAAAGAACTCCATGGCCGGCATCACCATGAGTTAAATCAGCCACATATTGACAAAACCTCATCCAACAAATGGTTGTCGAAGGGTGAGCTGTTTCCTGAGACGGAAGGTTTTATGATGGCTATACAAGATCAAGTCATCTCCACCAACAACTACAAGAAATACATCATAAAGGACCGTACAGTGCCAAAAGATATGTGTAGGAAGTGTCATCAAAAATCTGAAACAATTCAGCATCTAACTTCTGGCTGCGAACAACTGGCCAACACTGATTACCTCCACCGACATAACCAAGTGTGTAACATCATACACCAGAAATTGGCGCTCAAGTTCGGACTTCTCAACTCCTACAAGCCGTATTATAAGTATCAGCCGCTGCCTGTGTTAGAAAATGACTCTTTTAGACTATACTACGATAGGCCTATTATCACTGACAGAACGGTGACGAATAACAGGCCGGATATTGTGGTTTACGACAAGAGGGTCAGAAAGGCAATTTTGGTGGATGTAGCTGTGCCCAACAACAACAACATGTTGAATAAGTACCAGGAGAAGATAAGCAAGTACACAGACCTGGCTTTCGAGATCAAGGAAATGTGGCACCTAGAGAAGGTTGATATCGTTCCAGTGATCATCTCGTCGACTGGATTGATACCCAAGAGCTTACACAATAGTCTGAACAAATTAGAATTAAATGTAAACAGCTACATTGAAATGCAAAAAGCTGTTATTCTCAATACCTGTAGAATTGTTCGTAAATTTTTGTCAAGTGTATCGTGATCGAGCCTATTCCCTTTGATTATTGTATCTGGGAAAGGTAAATTTATCCGGCCGGATGCCGAGATAGTGAATAAGTCCACGATCATAATATGTGATCAAAACCAACAGCAGAACGATGAACTTTCTGAAATATCAACCGAAGATATTAGACAAGCTCTTAAGAACAAGCGTGATTTCACAGCACCTGGACTGGACGGTATTCAAAACTACTGGTGGAAGAGTTTTCCAGCTACACATCAACGCCTGGCAAGATTATTCAGCGGGATGCTGACTCGCCGTGAGCCGATTCCGTCATGGTTGGTGGAGGGTAGAACAGTGCTGATACCAAAATCAGGTGATTTAGGGCAACCCAAGAACTATCGCCCAATCACTTGCCTCAATACACTGTATAAGATCCTCACAAGTGTAATTCAAGATCAAATACTGAGGGTTATTTGACCAGTGTGGAAAAGTATCTACGAACAGAGGGGAGCAAAGAAAGGAGTGCAAGGATGCAAGGACAACTTGCTCATAGACAAGAGCTTATGTCTAGACGCCAGATACTACAAGCGCGACCTGCACACATCATGGTTGGACTACGCGAAAGCATATGACACCTCGCCGCACGAACTGATAATACGGCTATTAAAAATGCTGAAAGTCCATCCTAACATCATCCACGAAATAGAAAACATCATAGCGCTGTGGAAAACGAAGTTTGCCATCCGAGCAGAGGGTCGAACCGTATATACGGGATGGGTGAGATACAGGAGGGGAGTTTTCCAGGGAGATTCGCTAAGCCCGCTATTATTCTGCATAACACTCATACCACTAACAATTGAGTTGAGGGAGAGCAAAATAGGATACAAGGCCGGACCACCAGGTAGAAGGAACCACCTGATCTCGCATCTCTTGTACGTGGACGACTTGAAGCTCTACGCTCCCTCCGAGTCCGCACTACAGCATTTACAGCAACTACTGAATATCGTTTCAGACTACACCTCAGCCATAGGAATGTCATTCGGTTTGGACAAGTGTGCTGTATTTCATCTGCGCAGGGGAAAAGCTGAAGATGCAGGAGAAGATATTCTACTGGAAGATGGAATGACTTTCCGACATCTCGAAGACGGAGAAACTTACAAGTTTCTTGGGATGAAACAGAGGGGTGTACTGGAGACAACCCAGATAAAGGAAGACTTAACAGCCAGCTACAAAAAGAAGCTGAGAGACATTTGGAAATCGCAGCTGTCAGGAAAGAATAAAGTATCTGCTACAAATATGCTAGCCATCCCGATTCTCACCTACTCTTTCGGAGTGGTGAACTGGACGGTAAACGAGCTCCTCGATCTTGATAGGTTAACAAGGAAAACGATGATCATGAATCGTAGCCTACATCCCAACAGCTCAATACAGAGGATATACCTTCCCCGAAGCCAGGGGGGTAGAGGATTGCAATGTTTGGAATATCAACACTATCAACAAACATTGGAAATGGCAGTAAGGATTCTAAGAAGTGAAGATCCGCTTCTGAAATTTGTCGCTCAGCATGAAATTGCGAACCATGGAGCCTTCCTATTCCGAGCTGCACAAAGGGCCCTGGATAAGCTCAGCATAACCGGCGTATCGATCAATCCTGAGCTCGCTGGAGCACCGATCACTCAAGCGGACCAAAGAAGCCTAGCAAGACTGATCCGAAAGTCTCAGTCAGATACATTACTCGAACATCATATGAGTAAGACCTTGCACTCCATATATTTCAGGAGTTTAAAAGACCAGGACCTGTCTGAAGAATTGTCTTTCGCCTTTCTGAAGTCAGCTAGCCTTAAGTCAGAGACAGAAGGATTTGTGATGGCGTGTCAAGATGGAGTACTGAATACGAGATGGTATAAAAAGAACATAATGAAAATGGACACCCCAACAACTTGCAGGGCTTGCCATGGGCAACAGGAAACGATTATGCACATCCTTTCCGCCTGCAGAGTCCATGCTCCATCGGGGTATGTAGAGAGACACAACGCGGCACTCCGAATTCTATACTTCCATCTGAGAGCCGCGTATGGGATAGACAAAGAACCGGTGCTACCATATGTGCCTCTGGAGATTGAAGCGGTGGTCCAGAACGAAAGAGCTCGGATATGCTGGAACTATCCTGTCTCAACAACACGACAGATCAATGCTGTTAAGCCAGACATACTTCTGCTGGACAAGGAGCTGAAGGAGTTATTTGTCGTGGAATTCTCCTCCCCTGCTGAAAATAATGTTGTGATGAAGGAACAACAGAAGAGGCAAAAATACAAAGACCTTATGTTCGAGCTTGGAACTTTATACCCAGGTCATAAAATTAGGATGGTCGTACTTATCATAGGATGTCTCGGTGGAATGAGAGCTAACTATGTGGATGAACTGAAGATTATCCCGGTCTGCAGATCACTGGCCGAGGTATTGGCGCACAGAATGCAGAAAGCAGTGTTGCTCGGGTCACTCCATATCATCAGGTCCCATGAACTCTAGAAGCCACTTGCAGCTCATCTCTTTTGTTAAGGGACACTGCGAGGGCAGGATGAAGAACTCCTCCATTGAAGGTGTGAGGGGTTTTTAGTGAGTAGCCAAACAAGATCCTGGATTCTCACACTACCGAGAATGCGGACCCTCTCGGTGCCGATAAAGGGTTTTCCCCTCACACGGACGTTTAAAAAAATTAATAAAAATATTTTTATTTATTTTTTATTTATAAATATTTTCCATTAAAATTTTATTTTTCCCTTTTTGTTTTGTTTGAATATATTGATTCTTTTCTTCTTGCTTTTGTTGATGATGTTTGAATGGATCTGGTACTTCTCCTGTTAAATCTTCTTCATATTTTTATTTCATCTTTAGCAATTTCCATTTTTGTCTCTACTTCATTATTTGTTCCATTTGTTTTATCTCCATTATCTTCTGTTTTCGTTATATTTTCATTTTTCTCATTCTTCATTCCATTCCTCAGATCTGCTATAAAATTATCATATTTTGTGTTCATTTTCTCGATTAATTTTATAATTTTCTCCATTTGGTTTTTCCCGTACCTGCCCTCTGGTTGATCCTTCCTCATCAGTCATAGTTTCTTCATTTCTTGATTCCATTTTAGGGTCGGTCATTTTTTTCATGCTAATTCTATGCTTCGGAATATATAATATATTTTTTTATATATGCGTTGAATCAAGAAACTTGTTAAAACTCTTTTAATACTATTGAATTTTGAACAATAAGAAAGTTTTCAGCCCCACGTTGGGCGCCAAATTGTTATGATTCCTGTTTTCTTAGCCTTTATATAACGGATAGAAATAAATTTGGAATCCAACAAATTAATACAAATTTTAAATTATGCTTTGCCCTGTAAACTCTATTCTCTCAATTGAGGGTTCAACTCAAAATGGAAAATTTAGATATATTATATCAATATTTATTATTTAATATCGATTCTACTTCTAATTCAACTTCAAAAATAAACAACTTACTCTACCTGTATATTATAAAACTACTCCTACTTATCTAATATTATTGTCCGTACAATTTTATCCTGTTTTCATCCAACAAACATTCTCTCCATATTTCTTCTTTCTTCTTATGTCTTCATTGATTATTTTAATGGGCATCCTGGATTACGTCAATTTCAATTATTGCTTCTATTTACAATTATTTCATTTCATTTTCCCCAATTTATTTTCTGACTTCTCTTGATTTTAAATTTCTTCCATCTCCCTTGTTTCCATCCTTCAAAACTCCTTCCACATCCTTGATTTTTCTAATCTAATTATAACTATTCACAGTATCCTTAATCAAACTTCAAATAATCTATCTAAATCTTTCAGGCCAAATTAGGCCTCAATAAATCGAAATTAACTTTGAATTTTGAAAAGATATTTTGAACCATAACAGTGCCAACACCAGGTATTCTATGCATCTATATTTTGAGAATATGAGATAATAGTCATTTTTCTTTCAGATAAATAAGCGATAGCATAGAGGTCGTAGTATTGTAGTAATTACGTAATTACGTATTCACCTTTTTACTAGCCGGCCATTAGGGAAAATAATGAATTTGAGAAAATATTATGTGAATTCAATAATTCCGATGGCGAATGTTGAAGAAACTTCATTCCCTGTTAATACTGGGAATATTTCATGTCCTATATAAACATGGTTTTCACTCACATACGTCGAAAATGTGGGATAGCTGGTGATAAATTATTGATTTCGAATTATCAGGGTTTCGATCAGAATAAGCGGATTTCACTTCTAATCTTCCTGATACTTTGTCTCTACTTCTTCAAAACTATGCCTTCGGCATTTCTAGTTTCCGACCGTGATGATTATATTGGGATTGAGACTATTGAGAGTAAAAACTAGCATTGGCAACGTCTCTTATAATTATTTTGACATTGCCGATATTCCACGAGTGCCAACCTGCGTCAGTTTTAAGTAAAAAAAACTTGATAAACCTGAATCTTGGCCAACCGGGATACTTCATAAAAGTGAATAGAGTATTACCAATTTCCATTAGAATCATTAAGAATTCCATAAATAAACTCTTCTCCAATCCCATTCCAATGGAAAAAAAAGGATCGAACTCGCTTTATATTAAATTTCCGCATTTCAGTTCCCCAGAAGTGGTCAGTGAAGGGGGCGGAGCGGGGTCAAAGATTTTCGGAGGACACATGTTTTTGTCATATAATAGATAGTATATCTCAGATGGGCGGCGACAGTCCGTTTGTCAGATGCATTTGCTAACTTATCTCATGAATTATGGCATCTGACTTGATTCTTATACTTTTGCTTTACCGTTATGGACTCGATATAGGTTGTTTATGGTCATTTATCAATGAGTTGTGGCGGTTGAGAATGTTTCTGGGTATGATACCAGAAATATATGAGAAGGAGGTAGATGAATAAAAAATTTATGGATCTAAGATTGGTAGTGTAGTGAATTATTGTTTTCCCTTCATGAATATTAATAAAATTTAGCACGAGCCACACTACCAAAGTTTTCTGAAAAAAAATTTTTTGGTTTATAAATTCATATTTCTATTCGGGTCATTCTGGCAATGCATTAGTGAAATTTTGGCCTTCGTACAATTTCCAGTTTTTTGAATAAAAATTATGAAAGTACTCCTAGCGTTATCTTTGGAAGGCTACAAAAAAAACCAATTTATATTATTTCATTCTGTTTTCACCTCAGTATTCAGAATGGAAGAAGGTTCGACCATGAAAAATTCCAACAATTTTGGCTAGATTTTTTTTTCACTGAAGACAAGTAAAAAAAAGTTGAGTTCGAATTTTGGAAAAATTTTTTCATCGAAAATCTCAGAAAATCTATTATGTTTAAATGATGCTTTTCGAATTGGCGACCGCGAAGAAAAAATTCCAACTTTGTAGGTTTTCCGTCATTTTGAATTTTTTTCTTCAGAATTCTACACCACAATTAAATTGAGCCCTGAAAAGTACTAAGATGTGACCAGAAACTGTTATTTCAAATGAGACCTATAACTTATCACAGTTATCAGAATATTGACATTAAACAGCCTGTATCTCATGACGTCTGCCCGTACCTTGAAGTTCTTCGGCCATATAATGCGGCATGACAATGTTGAACGGCTCATTGTCCAGGGAATGCCTGAAGGAAAAAGACGTCGAGGTCGCTCCCCAACCAGATGGATTGATGCCGTTCCCAAATTGACAGGGTCTAGGATGGAAAGAGCAACTAGGGAATCCCAAAATCGACAAAGATGGCGACAAACGATCAATCGCATTGTAACGAACCTGGACGGGACATAACTCCATAGCAATCACTACACATCGCTTGCGATGTTGGACTGAGAAGAAGAAGAATCTCGATAATGCGTCGAAAACGTGGTACATATATATGTCATAATGAAAAAATGACCTTCCCGGTGTCATCTACTCGACTGTATACTTATGTTTATTCAGTTTATGGTGAAACACTTTGTATATTTGAACTGTAGATTTTTGAGTCCAAAATAAACCTTTTTTTCATTTTACATTTTTCCGTATTTGGATCTGTTATGATGTTATGACCTTGAAAGTTCATATTTTTCGATAGAAATGGAGTTAGTACATTTGAGGAATACTCAAGTACTAACCTTATTTGAATAAGAATGTAAAAAACACGATATTTCTCAACAAAAACACGTTTGTCCGATTATATCTGCGATTTAAAAACCTTATGTCTTCCAGCACAAGCTCCTTCACTCAATTCATGATTAATCAACCTCACCTCACCCATTTTGTATCCAAAACAATCGATAATCGAAACAATAATCTTCTGTGAATATTTCACAGAAATTTCGATGTTTACGTTGTCAGCTTCACCAATATTCCTGAAACTACGCAAGACACATATTTTTAATATATTCCTCTCATCAAAAAGTTATTCAATATTCTTCCTGGTATAAAAGTCACAGCATAGCCTATTCATAAATCTACTCCAAAAAAACCATAAAACCATTTGACAAAGATGAACGGTTCATATTTTCAAAAGAATCAATCATTTCAGACAATATAAAAATATTCTTATGTACATATTTTCAATAAAACGCGTCGTTTTCGAGTTATTCCTAATTTTATCTGATAAAATTTGACGAAATGATCACGAACCTCAAAAATCATCTGGATGCTTCCCTGGATTTCAAATAGCACCGAATCATAGAAAAATTTCGCACTACAAATTGACAATGGTGTCAGAATGTTTATCAACTTTGTCGAGACTGAAATTTAAATGATGGAAAAACAAATGATGTAGAGATATGTAATAATAAAATCCCACAAATGTGGGAGATAAAATTGAACACCAGAGATCATGAAATAATACATTCAATTCGCACAGTTTCTATTGAAAATTTATTGTAACTGGTCCATATTTAAAATAAATGTCAATTGAATACAAAATTCAGATACATGAATGTGGGTAGATGCAAACCATGTATTGAATTGAAATTAATGAAAAACTGAATTATCTGTGACGATATTTCTATCTAAACATTATCCTCTTGGAATTTAATAAACTCGACACTACACGGTCAATATTACTATTCAAAATTCATATTTTTCGTTTTCCAATGCCACAAAGTTCATACATCGGATGGGCTTACTAGGTTAAGAATAAGACCAAGATTTTCTGTGTTCTCGATTTTATGGTCGTGTCACAAAAATCCCACAAGCATTTTTCTACCTGTTCAGTTCGATCATACCTCTGCCACCAGTCGCAACGTTTATACACGGCTTAGACCGCAACCCTCGTCGGCCCTAAAAGTGGATTCGTTTTGTGTGATGAGGACTTCATCCGGTACAACATTGCACGAAACCAGACAGCCAGCAGATACATCTATTTTAATCAGAACAACCGTAAGTACCATTCTCACAGTGCTCACTTTGTGGTATTTATTTTCTATTCCATACATCCATTTTATTCTTTAATTCTCGTGGTGATAAGAATTGGTACAGCAGTCCATTTCTCCTCTCCAAGAGAGCTACTGTAGATATATTATCCAATAACATCACCTAATTCACTGAAAGTCCTCCACTTAACCATCATGAGATCGAAGAAAATCACCTAACATATTCAATTCGCCCTTTTTTAAGAACATAGCTTTAGAAAAAAATTCCTTCATATTTGTTTACACTTGCAGATCGGGCCGGTTGTCGGTATACGCATGCGTTGTCCACAGGCGATGAAGTTTGAGACACAGAACAACAATATATGGTGTCTTGCGCACTCGCTACCTCGCACCATTGTTTGAAGAAAAAATCAGAAGTCTGGCGTCGTCTTCCAAAAGCTCTGTGATAGCTCTGTCATAGGCGTTTTTTTTGTACGCAAAATGGGTTTGGTTAGGTTGATTAATCATAAATTGGATGATTTACCTTTTTTTACAAGATATTTTTGGTATATCGAGGAGGATATGAACAAGTTATTAGTTTTTACAAATCAATCTTCAGGAAAATCGGAGAAAGCACTCATTTCGATGAGAGAAATATGGATTTTCAATGACATATATAATCGGAGAAAACTAAGTGTTCTTGTTAAGAAATATCGTGTGTTAAACCTTATTCGAATAAGGTTAGTACTTGGGCATTCAGAGCATTCCCTAAATGTTTTGAGTATTGACTCAATTTCAATCGAGAAATATGAACTTCGGGGTCTGCAGAGAATCGTATCAGGCACGTATATGGCCCAATTTTTTTTCAAATGGCCATATCTTGTTAACAGAGCCGAATTCGGAAAAATGGAAAATGAAGAGAAGGTTTTTTGGGCCCTAAGAATCAACAGTCAAAATATATGTCAAAGACTCACCCCTGTACATATATAAATAAGGAGCTTGTAATTACCCTCTGGGAGGGTAGTTGAGTTTTCTTAAATGACAACCCTTACTTAACCCTGCGTGGGGCGCCTTTATAAAACCTACAATTTTTCCAGCTAGTATATCGTTTGATCTTCTCCATAACATCGAAATTCCAAAAGTAATCTCAAATTGGAACCTTCTTCTTTTTAGATTTACTGATGCACAAAAGCTACGTCCCAATAAATATGATCTTATCCCATAGAAACGTGGATGGAATAAGAAAATTCATTCGTTTCACGAATTCGGTACCTGTTCGTGCAGTGGCCGTAAATATAGACAAACGAAGATAAAAAGAGTATCGCTTCCGCGAAGTAATTCGAAATTCTTTTCGGATAAAATGATAATATTCCTCGTGAAAATAGTGTATCAATATTAAATTTGCTCCGCCTCACAGTCCGAACGGCATGGACGTACATTGGTATTAGCGGCACATATCAATAATAAATGGGCACCGCAATTAAAATGTAGACAACGGAGGTTCGGCACAATTTATTTCTCTTTGAGTACGCCTAACTACCTTACATCTAATCAGATATTCATTAAGAACTCATTGTTACCTGGAATACACGAAACGAAACCTTATTGGTGACCGATGCACGTACATGTCCTGTCTAAAAGAAGTATTTAATCCTATTGACGGCATAATAAACACAATACCATGATCCAATCAAATTTTTAACGATTTCCGAATGTTCAATGGGATGCCGACCTCATGAGCCATTGACGTTACTCGGAATTCGGTTTACAATCGTATACGTAAAATGCTTATTAATTTCGACGATATCATTTCGAGGAAATTTGGTAAAAAGACATATAGATACTCACTCATTCAAATATTGGGATGATGAACGATTTCTTCTATGGGACTTCTTCTTCCAAGCTGAGATTCAACACCCCAAATTTGGGGATTTGATTGAGAAATTTGAAGAGAGCAGAAAATTTTCAATGAGGTTCAGTAGATTTCATTGCCCCGCACGTCATTTTGTTCAGAGAAAGCTTCAGGGAAAGATCCAATTTTCAATTCTCAGAAGAATCGTACATTGTGATCATATTGAATTTTTTTTGTCCCACTAATTACACATTCGAATTTCATAGTATTCTGATGAATCATTTCGAGTTATTTCCGGAAAAACATTATTGATTGAGAAAAATTTATTTGAAGTCAACAACGATGAATAAATAAATAAAGAAACATAAAAACTTAACGTGAATTACAGAAGGTGCTCGAAAGTAGCACTATTTTGCTCAATAGTCAATACACATTCTTGTCCTCATCAAAATATGTCTGATACTTTTTTTTATCATGTCTGGATTATTCCGTATTTTATTGCAAATAATACGTTGCTTGAGGATCTCCTCACTTTCTATTTCAGATGAATATAATGAACATTTCAAATAACCCCAGATGAAATAATCAACAGGATTGAAATCTGGTGATCCAGCGGGCCAGGCATGCGATCCACCTCTGCCAATCCACATATTTCGAATGTTCTGATCTAAAAATTGCCTGATCATTACTCTGAAATGGGGTGGAGCTCCATCATGCTGGAATGCATTCCTGCAATGTCCGTACTTATGGTGTGGCATTTATAAAAATCGATTGATTGGACCACACGTCCTGCCGAGACGGCTTGCGGGTGATCTTTACCTACTCAGATTTCCTCCAAAATCATATTCCTGTATTACTCGAAGGTACGGACATTGCAAGAATGCATTTTCAGCAAGATGGAGCTCCAATCCATTTCAGAGTAATGGCCAGACTCAGAAAACCGTCCTTTGTGTATTATGTATAGGGGAAGTGGATATATGGAATACTTCAAAAATGACAGAGTTTAAAATTAACCAAAAGAAGATTGTTTGATGATGAGGGAAATGGACGTGAACCTCTATTTTTGATTATTGTTTGATAATGTTTGACGTTTGAAAATAAACTGAGAAAAATTGAAAATGTTGGTGTCTTTGGGGGGGGCTGCAGCCCCAAAGCCCCCCTTGGGTGCGCCACTGGGCAGAACAGTAACACAAATACCACGTTAGATCAAACAAAATGGTATATATGTTATGTTACAATTCAACAGGTTATGTCTATGGACATATCAGAGAGACGGGGCATTCTCTTGTAAAATGTTGATTTGTTGTGGCTCCCACATTGGAAGTCTTCACAATGAGTGGAAAAAAGATAAATGATCGGATCTCTTTGTTCAACCTTCTAATGTGGCAACATCGCATAAAATCATTGCTTTAGATGAGCATGGGCTTGCGAATCCAAATCACTTCTGCCGCGACTTGAATTGTATTTCAGAATAAATATTCCTTTCAATATAATTTTATTGAAAATTTTTCACAAATGTGAGGAATAAAGAATTCATTACTTTAAAGCTTCGATAATAACCAATTTCAACTCTACAAAAATATTCGATACTGGATTGACTCGGTCTTCACTTGATGGAAATTCATTTTGATAAGAATCAATGACATCGAAAAAATTGTTATAACATATAATGTAATGTTGAACTAAAATAAAATATTTAAATTTGTCTTGAAAATTGGTGACCTTACAATAATCATATGTATACTCCATTTACTTTTATAAAGTAGCCCGGTTGGCCCTGGAATTCTGACACATTTCACCGCGTATATTTTGAAAATGTTAGGTTATAGTCATTCTTCTGTCAGATATGAACGAAACGTTGCCGTTTCTACATATAAATCGTCGAAATTATGGATTTATCAAAATTTTTATGTATTTTGGGAAAACAATGAATATGAGGAAATATATTATGTGAATTCAATAATTCCAAAGATCTGACGAATATTGAAGAAACTCTTTTCTCTGTTAATACTGGGAATATTTCACGTGTACGTGTATTTCGGAAATTATATTTCCATCATCAGGGCACTAAAACAAAAGTAATGACACGAAAATACTCGTACAGTACAGAGATAAAAAATGAAATTATGTAAAGGAAATTGCTGATAGTGACTTTTCTTTAAAAGTATTCCTTTCTTTGTGATTTTTTTAAAGTTGATTAATGACAATAATAAATATGATTTATAATAAAAACATAATGGTATAATAAAAACAAAAATATCATGATGGACAATTCAAAATTCCACAGCTTTTAACACAATATGCAGGCAGGAGCTTGAAACACACATTATATTAAGAAATATAAACGCGTCAAAATCGTCAATATATAATTATAAATTTTTAGTTGAAGACCTTGTTTTTAAAAACAATCCATTTACTGAATACAACTATGGTGAAAGACTAGGTACTTAACACTATGACATTGGATCTTCCACTGTAAGGCCAAACCTTATTTATACATATTAACAGAACTCTTGAACACGCTACGCATGGGCGTAGCCAGCTATGGGCAGGGGGGGCAGCTGCCCCCCCTGAAAGAAAAAATGAATTAAATTTGTCTATTTTTGTATCCCTAAATTTTCACATTTTGAAAGACCATGGAGGATGACCATGGTTTGCCTCCACCTGTATAAATTTTGCCCCCCCCCCCTGTTATAAATCCTGGCTACGCCCTTGACGCTGTTTTTATAGTTCATGGTGAAAATGGTTTACAGTCCACTTGGACCTTAAGGTCTATTGTGCCCCCTAACAGAGCTGTTCTCTGCTATGTACGTTGGAAGAAGTTTATTTATCTTGGTGCTGTGCTGATATCACAGCTATTGAAAAAAATTTCGCGGACCAAACATCCAAAATGAAATTCCTGCTTGGAAAAGACGATTTATGCAGGACATCTAGACGTTAATAAACTTCGAGGGCAAGAAGATGTCTTGAATGACTTCCTGAAGAATAATAGATCTCGAAAAAGCACTACGCAGAGTGCGAACAATAACAATAAGATTTAAAGAGTTGATTGTTGAACTTAAAGATCGTTTGAGACAAAAAGCTGATGCTGTTCGTTATGAAGTTACAATGAGCTATTGAAGCGGAAGTAAAACACTCAATATGTAAGCAAGAAATTCCGAAAAATTCGAAAATCTGCAAGCTGACATCAGCAGACACGATTTTTGGCAATATTGGAATTCCTTTTGGTCGGAATGGGAACAATGTGAGAAAAATACTAGCTGCCTTAGGGACATTGAACAACCCAAATCAGAACTCGTTGAAATGAGAACTGATCTTTTCACAACCGATGAAATCTCCAATAACATTGAAGCCAGTGGTAACCGCAAATCGCCAGGACCTGACCGACATCACAACTTCTGGGTTAAACAGTTTCCAGCATGTTTCCCAAGCCATCAGGTTCTTTTTTTCAGAGGCGCTTGAGGGCCTCTCAAATTTGCAAAAAAGAAGACCACAGCAAGTCAGATAAGTACAGAGCTAAGACATGTTTGTCAGTGGTATACAAGCTGTTCACTTCGCTTCTCAATAATGCAATATATATCGTCATTGTATGCAGCCAATAATATTCTGGCAGGAGAACAGAACGGCTGCTCTCGAGAATCTGCAGGATGCAAAAATCAACTCACCATCATAGAGGCTTTCGTTTCAAAACAAGCCCAGGCGAGAAGAAGAAAGTTTAAAATATGTTACATCGATTATCGGAAGGCCTTCGATACAGTGCCCTGAAATTGATTAAAAATCATTAATCATCTCTCGATAGCGCAATCCATTCACTACGCCGGACCATAAACCGCACCAAACAGTCACACGTTGAGGATAGCGGGACTAAACAGTAACTCTTGAGTTTCCCAGCCCCAGATGGGACAATTTTGCTTGATGGCGAAGCCACCAAGGTGGAAATGGGCATGATCACTCAAGATGATTTTTCGATGGAATTCCGGACCATTTTCATGCATTTCAAGGGCCCAATCAGCGAAGACACGACGTTGTTAATGATTGGCCGGCTTGAGTTCTCGTGTTAACTGTAACTGTGTAATGACGTTTGTGGAATGCCTAAGTCCAAAAAAAGGCGGGCAATCACAAACCTGGACTTTCTATTATATTATTGATAGCGTAGTTTCTACTTGTCAAATGTCAAAAAATTACAGCTTCAAGAGTGACATCTACCGAAAAACCGGTCTGTTGAAAACAAGACCTCTTATTGGAAAACCCTTCAGATACTAAAGAATTATCTCAGAATTTTTTCAATATAATCTTTTCAAGAAAACCGAATACGGATAACCAGATATTGAAAAGAAAGGTCCTTAAAACAATAATCTAGAATTAACAAAAAAAGTTACAAAATAAACACAAGTACCTACTTATCCTCAGGTATCTTAATCTTTCCTGTTTTGAGGAATACAGAAATGTAAACAACTAGAAGAAAATGAAAAGCATAAAATGAAAGATGTGAAAATATTCAAGAAAAACCTGCATGAATTTATTATAATGTGTGAACACTGTGAACCATTATCATTGTCCGAATTTCCTACTGTTTGTAATGCTAGGTGAATTGTGATTTGGATGAATTTCAATTTCAATTACTCGTAGAATCATTCCTGAACATAACATATAAGATACAGATTAACAGATTCAGATTCTTTTATTCATGTTTATATACAAAAGTATTTCCGTACGTCAATCATCTGAAGAATAAATTTCACACAGAGAATAGAAATGAAAAAATTTATCTACACCCATACTATAATAATACACTTTCATGCCCATAATCCGTTTCGTGATGAGATTCATTACGATACAGATTTTTCATTACGATACAAATTTTTAACCAATAATAACGTATATTTTTACTTTTCAGCTGAAATTTCAGCCCGATAAATCATTTTGGAAGCAAGACCGAATTGTTTACATTTCACTTTTCAGGTATAGCCTCGAAACGGAAAATGGATAATAGCTATTTATGTAAAAAGTACATAAATTAGGTCTTTATGGACGAGTCCAAAGTTTATGGCAGAGCGAGCAAAGCGAGCGAGGCCAATAATTTGGGCAAGTCTATAAGCCTAATTATGTACGAGTTGCATACAAAGCTTTATGTTTGACTATAATGCAGACATTTTATTTTCAGAAATGGCAATTAATAATATATTCGTCGCATTATTTCAAGGAATACATTGAGTGTGCTTTTGCTTATCTTACCTTCGTAACCATCAGTGACCTTAGCAACCTCACTGAACAAAGTTGTTTACTTCGTTAATTCTGTGACAAACGTCATAATAATCCCAAAAATGGATAGTTCGGAAGGGGAAAGCGTGAATAATTTAGCCGCAAGCGCCAAAGAATCTCTCCTACCCACTAAAAGTGCTTATGAAAATTTGTATGCAGCCTATAACAAGCGCAGGTGTGAAACGAAGAAAATTGCAAAATCGAGAGAAGACTGTGGCAGTTGAGTCCAATAAAGTGGTGTCCAATAAAGTAGTCAATTATGGACGCTAAACGAATTCATGAATCAAGTGTTTATGAAGCAGTCGAACACAAATATGACACCACTTTATTGGACTCAACTGTCACAGTCTTCTCTCGATTTTGCAATTTTCTTTGTTTCACACCTGCGCTTGTTATAGGCCGCATACAAATTTTCATAAGCACTTTTAGTGGATAGGAGAGATTCTATGGCACTTGCGGCTAAATTATTCACGCTTTCGTCTTCCGAACTATCCATTTTTGGGATTATTATGACGTTTGTCACAGAATTAACGAAGTAAACAACTTTGTTCAGTGAGGTTGTTAAGGTCGCTGATGGTTACTAAGGTAAGATAAGCAAAAGCACACTCAATGTATTTTTTGAAATGAAGCGACGAATATATTAATCGCCATTTCAGAAAATAAAATGTCTGCATTGCAGTCAAACATAAAGCTTTGTATGCAACTCATACATAATAAGGATTATGGACTTGCCCAAATTATTTTTGGCATAGAGAAAAATAGAACATTTCGCCAGATTCCTAACCAGAAAGATGTTCGCGATCAGACGCTTGCAGACTGACGAAGTCCACAGCAACTAACAATTAATCTCAATTAGTATCATCATCGTAACTTACAATAATACACATGCGGAGTATGGGTATGTGATTCCATTATGTAAGCAATACTATAGTAGATTCACCTATTGAGTAGTTATATGCTTATCTGTAGATATCTGCGAATAGGGGGATTTTATAGGCGAAATGTCAAAGTTTTGATAAATTTTTCTGATTGAATGGGAAATTATGGAAAATATGAACACCAAGCTATTTTGCATTGACCTTTCCTCTTTCGATCCGTATATTCATATCACTGCCAGGATATCTGTGAAAAAGATTTCATCGAGTTTGAAAATGCCATTTTTGTCCGCTTTTTTCGCGAAATTTTAAAAATACTTTCACATCCCCTATAGCTAGAGAATCAAAATTTCACCCAGGTATGAATCGATTATTCTTCTTTTCGACAGTATGAAAATTTCCTCACTGTATCGCAGCTTTAAGATTCTTCTAGAGTCTAGACCCACTTTTTCGACAGATTCCCCCGGGTCGGTCCACAGAGTTACCATTTTAGTACCTATAGTATGGAAAGAAATATCAAATTTACCACAAACCCAAATCTGTAATCCGGAAATGAAACTATTTTCCTTATTCCTAAATATTTAAAAGTTCACGCAGGCGATTGGCAGGCAATCAAGATACATTCCGCCAAAGTTAGGAACGATATGTTGCTAGAAAAGTACAAAATGAAGTGTACATAAATTACCAAGTTTTTATTTGATCATACTTATTTTATCATTAACAAAGTAATACGGATACAAATATAACTCAAAACATAATTAGGTACTTCTAATTTCTTGATAACATTAATATTAAACAACTCCGCCTGCGCCAGCTGCTGGGCGTATCGAGTAGCTCAGTGGTTGATTGCCGGTTTCAAGCCCGGACAAAAGAGGAGGGTTCACAGGTAAGGGTAGCATCCTACCTGCAGCAAAAGGACTCAGAGTCCAAGGAAGCAACGATATCTCGGAACTTGGCCCAGGACGAAGCAGACTCTATATTTTCTATTCTATTCTGCCCCGTCTGGCAATAGTACTTTAATGGTCGAAACGCTGGCCTACTAGTCACCCTCGTCGGTTTCGCTATAGAAAATTACCCAAGTCGATAATTTCAACAGGGTATCCGGAAATTGATGCATTTAAATTTGATCACAGGATCTCCAGACAAAATCAGGAACCCCCTGCTTTTGATTTTTGTCAGGGGGACCCCTATTTCAGAATCTGAATTTCCCCCCTCCCTCTAGAGTATCTCTTGAAAACTCATGAAATAATTTCAAAATATACAATGTTGTGCTCTTAATTTATCTATCAATGCCGGCGTATTACATTAAGTAGACTCTGTCCAGATGCAAAGCAATTCGTTACAAAGTATCACTGATGCTTGCGATACCGAGAAGAAGAAAGTTTTAAATTTTTTTATTTTGATCGCTCTACCGTGCACTACTTGCACTATGGAGCCATCATTCAGCAGCCTTCGCCAGCACTCAGCAGCCAGGATAAAAACCTGGCCAAGGAGTACGATGGTTGAGAGTCGACTTACTTCAACAACAGAGTTCTCTAAGAATCCAAGAAGGTTGAGTTTTGCTTAGTTTGAAATTTTTATTCAGTTTTATTTTGATATGAATTAGACAAGGTGTTCCTGAATAAGTGTATCAACCAACGGTCAGCTGTAGATTTCTCGTGAAAAATTAACTTTTTTTTTTCTTTCATTTTTTCCTCCGGGGTCTTCGTTTCAGGAATACACAATGTCAAAAATTTTTCAGTTTTTTGCTAATAATAATAATCTCAGGAACCGTCTATATTACAGAATTGAGTTTTTTACACACATTGTCACTTTACTCGGTTTTAATAGACGTGCCAGTGTCAGACATATTGAATTTGAACAAAGGTTTTATCCCTCCACCTTTACACCACTCGACAAATTTGCATTTGAACTGCAAATTGTGATGCGCCAATGTGTTTTACATGAAAAGGTAGGTACTCGTGGTTCATTGCTCTTAAGTGAAGCGTTTCGAGAAAACTGATAAAAACAATTTGCTAACGCATTGAAAATTTCTTGTAATTGGAGAATTTATTAGTGATAATTAACTGAAAATAATGAAAAATAACTTTGCTATTCAAACTGAAAAACCTAGTTGTCAAATTTTGTTCAAATTAATAAACTTGTTGGTCATTACCAACAAGACCAACAGACCAACAAGACTTCGCACTCTGTCAATTTAGTTCCCAGCTATTGGTCGCGTGTTTTGTAACCTTGTTGTGTTTTCTGTCCTTGTCTCAGCCGCCAGATTTTACATTAGATTGCATTAGAAAACGATTAAAACGGGAGGAGGCCAATCAGAGCGCAGACAAAACCGAATAACGGTGGATTTCCATGCATCCGTCATCCGATGTCCGATTCGGATATCGTATACATTTTGTCGGACGGACGAAACTGTCAATTTCCATCCATCCGAATTTTCAAAACGTTGTCGTGTGTTTTAATGAGAAAAATGGTAACATTTTGTATATACATTGCGCGTCAAAATTATGGAACAAATTCATTTTCTCAGAAGAAAAATATTTGGCAACAAAATCCTGAGACAGGTCAATTTTTGTTTCACTTTTACCAAATTTTCATGCATTTTTGAAGGATTTCTGTTGCCAAATATTTTTCTTCTGATAGAATGAATTTGTTCCATAATTTTGACGCGAACTGTATAATTATTGAATTATCAAATTACAAACCTTAAAGTCAAAGCTAGTCTTTCACCGGGTGAGATGGGTTCTCGTATATGGTACATTTTTGTGAGAGATGGTCCAGCAATACTCAATAATTTGATGAATGTGATATTGCTCATTCTCAAATAATTGAAATACTGCCCACTATCGGACAATCACATTTCTTGCACCAAGTTATTGAACATTCCTTGGGCCTTTCTGCTCATAAAAATATCTTTCACCCATAATATAGGTTTCTTTCTTTTCAATAGAAGAATCGAAAGCAACAACAACAAGAGAACGCCAAACATTCAAAAAGTTATGTCAAATTTGATACGAAAACGGACAAAAGTTAAACATTTTTCAACTTTCTCCGATAACGGAAGAGAGTTGAAACTTTCGGACGAATGTTTGGCGCTCTTTCAATTTTGAATATTTCCGCCAATCACAACACTTTCGGACGATCGTATCATCGGATGACGGATGCATGGAAATCCACCGTAAGACCGATGAGTTCTCGTGTCCATGCGAGATTGAAATAAATGAAATGTCAATTACGTGAAACGTCATATCAATGTTTTGTTTACATATTTCGCTAATAAAAATTCTCGAATGGAGGATTTTTTTGTTGAGAATCCATGCAATTATCTTCGATTCTTAATTTTCGTCTCGTCCTCGATCTTATACAGCTTTTCAGGAATTGTCAAGGAATACTTCCGGTTTGGAAAGTTTTGATTGCAGAACCGACCATATTTTGAATGCAAGATTAGTTTTCCACAAATGCAGTTCGGTATATATGAGGATCTGACAGCTTAGTAGCAATTTTTAGGTCTTATTCTCAAATTCCACTTCAGGAGTCATTATTACATTCCTCATTAGGTGAGGTGTATTAAAGATGTGAAATATCTCCTCATTCACCTGGTATGTACAATTATCTTGATTTAAGGTCAGCTGTTTCGGAAATTTAGTTAAAGTTAGAACCCATATCAGAATTGAAGGTTTTAATTAACATAAACTCCTAGATCATTAAATCCATTTCCATTATTCATTCGAGCACAATAATATTCAAATCCATCTGATTGCCAGTTATGAATACTTCTAAAATAAGTTAATTCGGATAAACAGAAACAAGAATCGTTTCCCAATGACAGTTAGGGGTTATGTTATTTCGATTTGAATTACGCGCTTCTTATGATCTTCTCCCACCAAGATTTTCATCACCTCACAATTTCTTGTGATTGTCTTGTTGGTCTGTGTTATTATCACTACTCATCAAATTGTTTTTTATCATGAAATGCCAGTTTTATCGAAAACGGTTCACTTCAGAGTAATGAACCAGGTGCACTTTTTGTTTGTAAAACCCATCAGAATTTACTATGCAAATGCAAATTTGCCTGTGGTGTAAAAGTTGGGGGTAAAACCTTTGTGCAAATTCAATACCTCCGCCACTGCCACGTCTAATGAAACCAAGTTAAGTGCAAGAAGTTAACTATTATAAGTGACAATGTGTGTACAGAAACCCAATTCTGTTATTCAAACGGTTCCAGAGAAATCAGCAAAAATGTGAAAAAATATAAACTTTTGACCTCCTGTATCTCGGAAACGAAGATTTGGAGGAAAAAAATTGTTTTTTTTCATTAGAAATCTACAGTTGACCGTTGATACACCCAATTAGGAACACTCTGTATAGTCCTGCATGTTGGTGAAAAAAATTAATAAAATTTATTTCATCCTAAACTACCTGCAGTTCATTATTTCTATTCTGATTTTTTTTAACCCCCTAGCTCAGAGGCTGGGGACGTCCTTGCGCCTATACCTCACTCTAATACAAAAAGGAAACAGGCTATAAAAAAACCATGTTTAAAGCCCGCAACGGACGGCGAGCGATAATATAATATATATTATATCTCATATATTACACCAATATCGCTCCTTATGAAAATGAATCAAGCCCCGCGGACGACGCTATAATATATATTCCTATATTAGGATATTTTTCCCTACTAAAATGACATGTCAATGCAAAGCTATAATATATATTATATTATCGCTCGCCGTCCGTTGCGGGCTTAAAGCGGGCTGCGGACTACGAGCTATAATAACAGGTAAATAAAATTCAATTTCCACAAAAAAATTTTATTTACCTGTTATTGAACATGAATTTCCATCAAGTAAAGACTGAATCCATCAAATATTTACGAGCTATAATATAATATATATTATAGCTCTATGATGAGATATATTATCATATTATATTAAGCAGGGTGCGGACTACGAGCTATAATATAATATGTCTACTGCCCGAAATGCGTGAAATGTGTGAAATTGAGTTGCATATTCGTGGCGCGGGGGTTGAGACGTAAGGTGGGAGGTGGGATATACTCTAAAATATCGCTCGAAAAGCATATCTCTGCAGATACGTAATATATCGCCTGGATATAGATATATATTATAGCATGAGTGCGCGGTGTCACATGTTATTTCGTTTAAAGCGATTTTCATGTAATATGTAAGATATAATATATATTATATTATAGCTCGTAGTCCGCAGCCCGCTTAAAGGCAAGATTTTATAATAACAGCACCCATCCGTCATTTTGAATTCATCAATTTTGAAGAAAAGTAATTTCCGACCCAGAAACCCCCAGATACCAATTTTGAATAGAATCGGATCATAACTACAAAACTCGTCCGCCATATTGTAGCCGCCATCTTGAATTTTCCAATTTTGGCAGAATAATTATCATTGTCGAACCAAAAAAAAACCCAGATTCTAATTTTCAATGGAATCGGATCATTTTGGTGCCGCTATTTTGTTTTTCTCTGAAACAAATATTTCATGATGCATTGTCACCAGAATTATGTAGACCTGCCAAATTTCAAATCAATCGGACGATTAGAAGTGTGTCATATTCAACTTGCAAGATTTGATTACAGACAGACACCGGGACGCATTTAAACATTCCGTACTCGAGTTTGGCACCAAGCGCGAATAGCGCTCTGCCATTGGCCTGACGAACTCGAACTGAGAAACCAATCACACTTCGAATGCGAAACATAATCGTATAATAATAGGTGTAATAAGCGTAATTCAATTGAAGTTCGGTATTTATCATCTTATTCATCTAATTGAAAGTGGGATTACTCCAAGTGATGAATGAATCTTTACTGATAATGTAGGTAATTTATATTCTGCAGCATCTAAATGGAATACTTTTGAGATGAAAAGTTATAAAGAAAGAACTTTTCAATTTTGAAGCAACGAAATGGAAACGTCTAGTTTGAATGGGGTACAATCATTTCGTACGTTTTCTAAACACGAAAATTCGATTAATTCAATCACTTTCCAACTTTCCATAAAAATCCAATATACAATCTTGAGTATTATGGTGGGTTGGGTTGCAGTTCAGACAAAAAACATCTCTACCTCCCTTATTGATAAATCAAATGGAGATGAGAATAGGTAATCAAAATGAAGTAATTTAATCAACTGATATAACACGCGCGAGCAGAGTGAGGACATTAATACCTATAGTTTGATTTATTTTTATTCTTTCTTTATTGAACCTCTATATTATATGTGTAGGAAATCATTGATACCGAAAGAAGTTATAAGCGATTTGAGTTATTTTTAAGGTTGTGAGTTTTCATAGGTTCTCGGCTTGTCTAGGGCTTGTTGAAAGAAACACAACTATTGCTGTTCTTTGTCTATATTTCGGACCGACTGGGTCCTTCGTCAAGACATGAGCAACTCGCTGTGAAGAAACCAGCTAAATAGCAGCTAATGTTCTGAAAAAGGAGCTAATAAAGGTCCGAAATATAGACAGAGAACAACAATAGTTGTGTTTCTCTCAACAAGCCCTAAACAAGCCGAGAACCTATGGAAATTCACGACCTTGGATGATACGGCTATACCCCTTGTATATTTTTTGTTTGTTATTTTTAAGTATAGATAGGTATTCCTATATGTATTCTAGATTTTTCAAGCAAGGAAAATACAGAAGAAAAACGACAGTGCAAGTGGGTAACGGTATTTTATGAAATAATCAAATATAATGAACATGAACATATATGCGGAGGAAATATTCAGTGGGATGATCCATGTTTAATAGCATTAGGCTGATCCCTTTTCACATTTTGTGAGAGATGTCCATGGCTCAGAGATGCCGTTTCGCATTCTAAGTGTGATTGGTTTCTCAGTTCCAGTTCGTCAGGCCAATGGCAGAGCGCTATTCGCGCTTGGTGCCAAACGCGAGTACGGAATGTTTAAATGCCACCGGGACAGGTAAAACTAAATAAAAGCTTGTAAAATGCAATTTCCCACGAAATGAATAAAAAAATTCGGATCGATCGGGAACTCTATTGCAGACATCAAGGTAACGTACCTACTCGCCATCCATTTCTGCATTTCCTTAGGCCTGAATATCCAAAAATTGCATTTGGAAAACGTGAATTTTTGACGTTATCCACGCGCCGTGAATCGAATTCACGGCCACAGAGATCGCTTTTGACAACTGTTCTCAATTTTGAAAATGCGGATTCATTCGAATTTTACTGAAGAAGTCGTAAATAAAGTATAGTATTGAATTCGCGGTACTGGTCATGACTCACTCGATGTTGCAGAATTCATCTGCGTGTGTTAACTGAATTACCGCTAGTTGAATAATAAATGCTGTTTGTCTCATGTAATATTCATGTGAAAAGCCAATTTTTATACATTTTTGAAATCAGCAAAAATTTCGTAGCCAGACCTTTCGACTCTAGTTTACATTTGAGAAATCAGAAATCCTCCCCATTTCTCGAAAACAACTGGATTAAAAAATTGAATCATATAATATGTATTTGAATTACTCTTAAAAAAGTGCATGTAGAATGTAACAACAGATGTCGAATAGGAGTTCAAATAAGCGAATTATTCAGCATTATTGAAAATGACAATTTCTCAATTTTCCTTCATAACTCAAAATCTGTAAACATTACCGCTCGTTGAATATTATACATCTATACTCAGCCTGCTGTTGACTTGTTGTTAGATTGTACTTGGGGCATATGAATTTATTATTTCTTGTTTCATAATATGTTTTCTTCTTCTCATATTTTTGGAATAGGTACCTATGCATTCTTCCTAACGAAAATTGCACATTCTTAAATACAAATGGCATATAAAGGGGTCCAAAAAAAGTGATCCTGTCTCTAGAATAGATAGAAAACTGAAAAATATTTGGGGTTTGCCGAAACTGGCAACATTGTAACGAAATTTTATTCGAATATGTTTTGGAAGCTGACAATTAAAAAAAGGCTAATAACATTAAATAGAATTCAATAAGTGTAGGTGTTCAAAATGTCCTCTGTTTTCACGAATACACAATTCTATACTGTTTTCTAAAGAATTCAATAGTCTTCTAAAAAACGTTCGGGAGTCAGCTATGAGGTCATTAAAGTGACGTTGAATTATGTCTTTCAATTCTTGAGGTGAATTTTTCTCTTCAGCATAAACTGTTTCTTTAAGATATAACCAAACTGTATAATCCAAGGGATTAAAATCGAATGACCGAGAAGGCCAATGAATCGGATCTTCTGCACTCAACCAATTACGACACCTCCTATCGAAGTGCGGTGAATTCTTTTCCATGAAATTAGCCTTTTTTAAATTTTCTTCTTGTGTTTTTTTTTAATTATTACATTTATCATTAGGACTTCATACCAGCATGGGTTATTACTTCATAATTTTCAAATCGAAATACTCCGAAAACGGTTCACAGTATCGAGTTTTATTAGGAGTACCTTTTTGGTGTAAAATTGAATAATGTTTAAGTTCACTTGAAATTTAGCTTGTTAAATCTAATATTAAAAAATTTATGTTCAATACTACTTGGTACGAACCGTGTAACTAGCGTCCTCTATGAGAGTCAGACATTAAAACAGATTTACTGGATGTATCAGCTTTCCAAAACATTTTCGTATAAAATTTCATTACAATGAACCAGTAGTTTCGGCAACATCATAAAAAAAAAAGTTTTTTTCTCTTCAACGGTCTTTATCTCGAATACGGATGAAGTTAGGAAAATTTTCTACTGAGCAAACCCCAAATATTTTTCAGTTTTCTTACTATCCCAGAGACGGGGTCATCTTTTTTTCGAAACACCCTGTATGTATGTCTGTACTCATAATAAATTCAGGAGACACAAACAATGTTTTCTTGTTATAATCTGTGAAGATGGAAACCTTTTTGACAATGTTATTTTTATAATCCAAATTTTTCGCGGTGAAAAATGAGTTAGAGGCCTATTCCCATCCTGGGTCGGGTCCTTCTCATTGTTGTTGTTTGCTACTCACTGTTTGCAAAACTATTGTGCAGGTTTACAACATTTAGTGGAACAAAAAAAATGTGATAAGGATCAGTGAACTCGCTCGGAATTAAATTTAGCCAAAAATCGAAAATTACAAACCAAATTGCATGTAAGTAATTAGCAACTTCGAATTTCGAAATGACCAGTCTTGTCACTGATTGTCTGAGCAACAAGAGCCAATTTCGAAATGATTAAATTTCAATTTCGTCCAAACATTGATTGCAATGAACACGTAATTGGGCCTACTCCTCTATATTCGATAATTCCCTGAACGGTTCCAGCCAATAATCTGAATATTTAATTGTTGCTCGTTCGAGGTTACAGAAACCGGGAGCATTTGTGCATTTCCGGAGTGTTTATGCCCTAATAATATGGCATTAGTCGGTATTAAGTTAATTTCTCATGCAAATTGATCGTGTGCGCCAATTCAAACAGTTCCCCCTTTTCTTGGGGGATACGCCCCTCGCCGTTATCATTTACAACAAACTCATTGTAAGTATACATTAGTCCTTTTAAATTACCGTTTATTCGAGTATGAATATTTTCCCATCACGGAAAGTCTACGACGACACGATCATTTGGGTTTCCACTCGATGGATTTGACTGAAACGATGTTGTCATCAATTTGCATATTATTGTTCTTGTGAATAGAGCTTCCACTTAATCGGCATTTGATATTAGACTTCATGATTAAAATTAGGTTAGAATTCGGGATTTTGATCGCGATGCATGGTTTTCGTCCGCTAACATTTTTTGGAAAGATTCACAACATTTTCTCACAAGAAGAAAACAGAAAAATTGATGAATTGAATCGTTAAGATTGACATACGATAGATTTAAATTTAATAGTTCTCTATACATGCCATGGCGACGAATGGAAGTGATACGTACACAAACTCCCAAGAAAAGGGGAAAATAGTGATAACAAGTGTCAATATTGTTTGAGGAAAGTCAAAGAAAGTTGAAATAACTTCCACAAACCATGCAGCCGCAAACCAGTAAAATACGATTTGTAAACATGAAATAGTGGAACCAAACACAATGCACATCCAGAACAAAATATTGGAAGTCGCGAATACATTTCTAAAAAGGCTTCTGCAGGAAATTATACAGAGAAAAATAAGATATTAATGGAAAATGACACCCTTCTTCGAGACAAAATAGCAAGATTAGAAAATCAAAACATTCAAAGAAAATCGTATGCACAGGTAACGGAAAACAAGGACAACTATAAAGAAAGAAGATAACCAATAAGTAAATATACACAAAGCTAAGCTCATAACCAAATCCACAATGAAACCACACAAGGAAAATAAAACAGACAGTCCTAACACACAATAATTACAAAGTGGATAATGAGCCAATCAAAATTGAAGCAGGTCTTTGGTAAGAATTCATTCAATTCACTAATTCACAATCTCATGTGACATGTTTCAATCGCTTCATTCCGTTTTCTTTGAGTCCTGCATATCGTTTTTAACAGGAAAATGCACCTTCTCACTGGCTTTCCCACAGGACATTGTCGCCAAAAGAAGCATCTGTTGAGAATGGGTATTTCGGACACTGACGACGAGTATGTAGATTCTGTGGTCATATTCACAAGCCAAAGGAAAGAGTGCTTTGGACAGAAATCTGTATGAGTGAGGAATTTTCCTCATTGAAGCCGTCCCAGATACTGGATTTCATCCAATCTCTGGAACTGGAAGGCAAGCTGTAGGAGGCGCGATGATAACTGCTCTTTCAGGGGGCTCAATAGACCTCAAGGTCGCAGTGGACAGTAACCCCTTTTTACTATAAACTATATCATTGTTAACTCTTGTTCATATTTTAGAATTGAACGCAAAATATTTAGCGGACATATTTTCATCCTCGATATCTATTTTCTTGTCGTCCTTCGAAATATACATAACCTCTACATTTCTCGTAATTTTTAAATTTCCATTCGCGCAAGCGCACATCTCAATCCTTGCGAGAGATCTGGCTTCACATTGTGACTGTGAAAAGCAGGTTTATAATCCGAAATCTACAAATGAAGAAATAGAAAACGAACTCACATAACAAGTATACCCATTGAAGAAGTTGAACACAAACAGAAAATAAATAACAAAACTAAAACAGGGACTGGATTACCAAATAACACAACATTCAAATCATCCAAATTAAAATGAAGAAGACAAAAAAGCATGGTTGTTTATATCACGAATACACGCAAACGTTACAGAGACGGATATAATCAAATTTATCGCGAATAAAGGAAGAGTAGAAGAGGACAAAATCTCTGTTGAAAATTTGAACTTGAGGAATAACGAAAACTTCCATTATAAGAGCATTATGCTTGATGTCCCTTTCGAAATGAAAGAAAGAATATATGAAAACGATTTCTGGCCAGCTGGAATTGAATACGAAAGTTTCGATTTCAGAAGGGGTCAACTAGGTTAAAAAAAAGGAAAGCACCTGTAAACAATCAAAGAAAGCATCATAATCAATATAAATTCACAATCTTACATCAAAATGTGGGGATCAATTGGAAATTCAACAGAACAACTAGAATTACTTATAGAAGAAAATTAAGATACAAAAATACTATGCATTTCAGAACACTGGAAAACAGAAGAACATAATATTTGATATCATACCATGAAAAAACTTCCCTTTGACCGTCAAATACTGAAGACTGCAAAGTAATTTTTCATTATTTTTAGCTTCCATTGTTAACAAGATTACAAGAATTGCTACTCATTTTTACAATTACAGGAAAATTACAGAATTAGTTCCACTATAGATATGATGTATTCCCGTTCGATTTGGTTTTTTTGGTTTACGAGTATAAATCCATAATCCATATTTCTATCCGGGTCATTCTGTCAGCCTATTAACACAAGTTTGGCCCTTGTAAGGCCCTTGTAAAAGTATATTCCGAGCGTAATCTTTGGAAGGCTACTGAAAGAAAACCAATGAATATTTGTATTTCGAATGAAAGGTTCCAACAATTTTGGGTGGAATTTTTTTCGCTTCCACTTTGCAGGTTTTCTGTCATTTTGCATTTTCTTTCGGCATTCTACTCCACATTTGAATTGAATTCAAATGTCACGGATAACTCACCACAGTTATCGGAATATTGCTTGCTCAAAGTTGACATTGAACACACTTCGCGTATGCTTCGAAAACGGGGCAACAATGTATTTCTCGGTGTCGTGTTCACGGCTAAATATGTTTGTCCAGTTTATGGTGAAACACCCTGTATATTTTATAAAAGCAAACGTTTTTCATTCATTCATCTCGAATAATTTATAATTCAGAACAATAACATTCATGCAATGTGTAATTTTTATGAGAGTTTTAGGATACACCTACAGGGTCCTGCAATAGTGCAAAAATCTCCCACAGCTGCCGAACCAGACAGCTCAGAGATTTCGTTGGAAAGTAGACCTATTGTACCTTCATTTCAGCATCTCAGGAAATTATTTTCTGATATACAGGGTGTCTCCGAAAAATGTTATTCAACAAATAGATGATTTTTTTAATGGATCACCCCATATATTTTCAATGACCTCCATTACCTCTTTCATGACGCGAAATATTAGAGAAATTTTGCCAACGGTTATTCGAAGAAAATTGCAAAAAGGTGAGGGAAAAGTGGTTCAGTAAAAGTCTTCTGACGATTTCCAGAAGCTAAAATTTTTGGTCAAAAAATTTTTTAATTGAAGTATTTGCCTTGTCACCGTTTCTAAATGATCAACCTGTCATATACAGGGTGTCCGTTATTAAGGTCCAAATATGAAGAACTTCAAATTATTATTTCACGATTTTTTCAAATTTTCACTCCCACATCCAGCAGACACGAAAAATGATATCGCAACAGAAAATTTTATTCAAATAAAAACATAATGAAAGAACTAACGGGCATTGAAAATAGACAAAATGAAACTTTGCAGGTATTATTCAACACAGCATTACTCATCGTGGTATCTTCGATAGACTGAATTGGCAGCATTTGTACGGACGTTTTTTGATTTTCTCTTATTGTCACTAGAAGCTTGTTAAATAACCCCCGAACACTCGATTCTTTTTAATGTTTCCTATCGGGATAATGCGCAGCATAAGTTCGACTTCCTAAAAAAACAGGTTCTGTGGTACTGCCCTAAGATGAATATCATATCAACCATCCCATTTTTTCCAAAAATTCATAGTGATTCACTGCATTCGAAACAATCTTTGAACTCTTGCTAGCAATAAATTGATTAATTTTTTTTTTTGAAAGCCGATAAAAACTGATATAATTGGTTGAATACGTGATCAATATGTATTGCTTGTGCGGAAAAAAATATAATTTTATTGTTGATGCTCAGCAAGTATGATTCTGGGAAGGTTTAAAAGTTTATCAATAATTATTCATTGAGTTTTATTTCATTTTTTGACCTCTTTTGAATGTTCGTTAGTTTTTACTTATTTGAATGAAATTTTCAGTTGCGATATCATTTTTCGTGTCTGCTGGATGCGGGAGTGAAAATAATCCTAAGGTTGCCTTTGAGAAAATGTATGGTATTCAGTTGTCTACATTATTGTGGAAAAAAATACAGGATGTTACATTTGAAAAAATCGAGAAATAATAATTTGAAGTTCTTCATATTTGTTCCTCAATAACGGTCAACCGTATATGACAGGTTGATCATTTAGAAACGGTGACAAGGCAAATCCTTCAATTAAAAAACTTTTAGATAAAATTAATGTTACTAATGTTACTATAGCTTCTGGAAATCATCAGAAGACTTTTACTGAACTGCTTTTCCCTCACTTTTTTGCAGGTTTCTTCGAATAAGATCTGTATAGTTGGAAAAATGTCTCTAATATTTTGCGTCATGAAAGAGGTAATGAAGTTCATTGAAAATATGTGGAAATATATGGGGTGATCCATTGAAAAAAACCATCCATTTATTGAATAACATAAATCGGGGACACCCTTTATTTCAGTAAATAATTTCCTGAGATGCAGAAATGAAGGTACAAGAGCTCTACTTTAGCCATGGAAGATTTTCACACTGTTGCAGGACCCTGTAGATCAAGTTATATTATTTGATCATGTTGCGGGTTATTCAATGTTATCATTTAATATAGCCACCTACTGCCTTAAAAAAAGACTCGAACGTGGTCGTACTGTCGTAGATAATAAATTTATGGCCAGGGATCATCATCTCGGACTTGTTTTTTTGACACCGTACCTATATCTTTCAAACGAAGCGTATATGGGAAGGTTTACAGAGACTCACCCTGTACAACATCAACAGATCTCGAATGATGTGAGAAAACTTGTTTCACTTTGTTCTATTCCGGAATACTCATTACTGAAGATACTCAAACAAAAATTATTCTCCTATTCTGGAAAAATTTTGTAATTAAATGATAGGTAGGTATGTACTTTTATCCTAAACAGAACATAAATGTAATAAAATGATAGATAATCTGACATTTATGATTGATTGCTTCTTCCCAGGTCATAATCAAAAATTCTTTCCTTTTTGATGAATACTCTATAATCATTTCGGATACAAACGTTGTTTTTCAGATACTGATTTTCCTATGATAGCTTTTTAATGAGCAACCAATGAATAAAATTCCGAAATTTGTCTTTTTACGGAACAATATGAGCACAAAACGATTTGGCTTGATATCACCCACTAGTCAATGAATTAAATACGGTTTAGTTGAAAATTCTCCAGAAGGAACTTTTTGGTAATCTAAATCAGTCTTTCTGAAACGAAATGGATAAAATTCGGATCGTAATGAGTTCATTTCTTGTAATTGAAAATTAATGCCACTGAAATAATCAATAGAGACCGTCAGATTTTAGGAGAAGTTTACAATAGTCAAGGCAGTTTCGAAACAATGTTTGGTTTATGGTTAGGGGCCTTTATTCTGAGTCTACAGGGTGATTTGTCCGGTTAAAACGATTTTTCTTCTATTCATAACTTTGGTATGACTTGATCAATATTGATGAAATTCTCAGTGTAGTACTTTTGAAAATTCAACACTTTTTCAAAAATACAGAGGGTGAGAATTGTGATGAGTTCAGATTGAATTTGGAGTCTGACAAAACACCCTGTACCTACATTCCGTTTTCAAAAATTCGCTACCTGCTCCTGCTCCAGATTCTACCATAAGTTTACATTACTGGAGCGTTCTTATTTTTCTTAGCATACGTCCAGTTTTCCTAGAAAATTTTTTTAAAGATGAAGGCAGTGAGAATATTCTGAACTAGGTAGATAGTGAAGCTGTATCGTCCAATGATACATCAAAGCTCTTCCGAATGTATGAAAAGAATAGTTTTTATCACATTGAAAATTTCCATGAAACCTTAATTTCAATTTAAATCAAGATCCATGGTTACCATCACTATTGGAAAATGTACATATTCGCTCTATCTACAGGGTGGCCACATTTCGATGGTATAGTTCTACATCTCTTAAACTATAAAGGGGCCCACTCACGAGGCTACCGAGACGGGCGTTTTATGGCCTTTTATGACACTTTATGAGCCCTTGACCAATCACGGAGACTCTTTTCGCACGCGGTCTTTTGAACTCATAAAATAAAACTCCCGTCCTGGTATAGCCTCGTGAGTGGATACCATAAGAGATAGAGAAAAAGTAATATAGATGTAATGTTCTCTTTTTTCGAGAAACATGAACTGCTGAGAACCCCAAGTTGCTACGGCGTCTAGTTTCCAAGCTACAGGGTGATTTTGGTATTTGGTCCATTTTCATTAAAAGTTTTTATTTAACTTGCAATGTATGTATGTATGTAATATGTATGTATATTCGGGTGGAATCTTGCTACTCAATTTTGAAACAGATATCTTCAACCGATTGAGTTGAAATTTTGTATACACGTTTGATTTGGATGACAATACACGATAAACTTTATGACGTCATTCTATGTCCAATGTGGCGGACCATACAAGATGGCGAATAGTTTTTATTCATGCACTTCTACAATATGGGTATCAAATGAAAGGGCTTGTTAAGAGTAACTAAAAAAAATAAGTTTGACGTCATTCTAAATCCAATATGGCGAAACATCCAAGATGGCGAAACATCCAAGATGGCGAAATAGTTATTTTTTATGCACTTCTACAATATGGGTATCAAATGAAAGGGCTTGTTGAGAGTAAGTCGAAAAATAATGTTGACGTGATTCTAAATCCCAATATGGCGAAACATCCAAGACGGCGGAATAGTTATTTTTTATGCACTTCTGCAAATGGAAGGGCTTGCCGAGAATATTTAGAAATAACTAAAAAGTGAAAAATAAATTAAAAGCAAAAAAAAGCTTTTCGATAAAAGCTTTAATTTAAATGCTCTAAAAAAAGAAAATAAAATTTTCCTTTGAAATTTCAACTATCAACTCATAACCTCATTATACACAATTTATATGATCATAAAAGCTTGTCGCGCGATTTACTTGTGTAAATAAACTAGTAGGTACCTATTCAATTGAGTATCTTAGTCTGCTAAATGCAATTTTTTTATATATCAGTTTAATTAAATACTTATAGGTACTTACCCAGAACTCGCGACAAGTTTTATAATTGGCTATAACTTCCGTATTATAGGATCTACGCTATCGAAATAAACACATCTTTACAGTGGCGGATTTACGATTTCAGGGGCCCTACGCTTCAAAACTTTTGGGACCCCATCTGAAACATTTTCGATTTTTTTACAAAAGATTTTTTTAATTAAAACGCACTTCTTTGAAAACAAAAAAATAAAGTTTATTAATAAAATACAAGGTATGTAGGTAAGCATATCGAAACAAAATATAAAAAATGAATATAAAATTCTTAAAAAAGGGAAAATATCACAAAAATTCAAATACAGAATATCTCTAGAATATCATATCTGCAAATTTTTTATTGCGGCATCGAGAAAGGAATAAATAAAATCATCACAAAAGATACAAGTATCGTAAAGTTGTAAATCAGTTACCTACAAAATGAAATGTCACTAGAAAAATTGTTTTTTTCTTATTTTAATATCAGCAAATTATTTTTTTGCAGAATAATAATCGACACTGCTCGTTATATGACTTTCGATAGAATTCCTAAAAACTGCAGTATATTTTCTGTCATAACAGTTCTATATTTATTTTTTTATCAATGATAGTTGGAAAATGAGCGGTTTGATAGACAACTTGTATCTAATAGGTAGCGTTACAAATAACTTTAAAGCTATATATAAATTGGAGAATACTTCTATCATTCCTTTATTATATATTATTTTCAACATCTCTAAACAACTAGTATTTTTTTTTGTTTCAAGTTTTCAAGATATTCCTTGAATTGAGATGCTTCCAGCTTCGCTAATAATTCCCTCCTCAAGGTCTCTCTCATAATACTCCAAGAGTGTTTTAAAACTCTTCCTATCAATATTATCTTGCGAGAGATCACCTATATCAAATATACATTTGAATTTCACAATGATTTCTCGATAGACAGAACTTCGACGGTCTAAGTCGCCAATCAAAAAATCTAAAACTTTATTCAATATCTCAATTAATTTATCTTTTCCAAAAAAAATTGGCGTTTGAACTTTCTTCTTCTTCTTCTTAGCCGTTTTTGGGCTCGCTCTGGGTATATTCTTTTTCAATATCTTCACTTAATTCTCTAGATTGTGTCTCTATCTGATCTGTTTGTCAATCAGTGTTCGTCCGAATTTCCTGCAAAAATGACTTTAAAGAGTCCAGTAAATGATATCCGCTTTGAAGATCCAAATTAGGTTTTTGAAGTTTGGAAGAAACTTTATCAAAGCGTTCTAGAATTGTTTTAATAACAGTTAACATAGCGTATTCTAATTCGATAAGCTTTTTGTAAGTATAAATTTTTGGCCTCATTTTTACAATTTATTTTTTCTGTTCATCCAAATAAATGTGCTTCGAAGCCTTTAATAAATCATTATACCCAAACTTCAATGCTTTAACAGCCTCATGATGAGCACACCATCGGGTAGCGCTCAAACATTTTAAGGAATATTTTAATTTGAAAATACTCAACATAATTCCATCTATACACAAACAGAAATAGTTCAATTCACCAACACCAACACAATACTTGAATCTAACACGAAACTCGCCCGTCACTGTCAACACTATTCGAATTATTGTGAAATGAATGTGAGAAAAAAATATACAGACCTTAGAACTGCTGCACAAGTATTTTTTCAATTTACACCCCTAAACGAATCAACATCTGGTTGGCCGTTCTGTAGCACATTCCTAGATTTTAGAGGAAATACCGACAAATTTATTGAATTATGATGTACATAATTGTAAAGATTTGAATTCGGCCGCCTTGACGGAATTTATTGCATGCAGACAAGACAGTACGCTGAATGGTGTGTTTTTTCCAATTTTGCTCTGAGGCTTTGGTTATTCAATTGCGTTTCATGTTCACAAGTTGCCTCTGAGCTGTGAGCTCCTTATAAAATATAGTACAGTCTGACCATTTTTTTCACACTTACAGGCTGAATTTTCATTCTAAAAAAAAAAATTTATTCGATCGCCGGGGCCCCCTATGAACCTCGGGGCCCTACGCTGCAGCGTACTAAGCGTACCGGTTAATCCGCTACTGCATCTTTAGGGCACTAATTTTACTGCTTCTCATCGGGGCTATTGGATTTTTTGTATCTGCTCAAATTTCGGAGATGTAACAAAAAAAATTTTTCAAATCGAAACCATAAGGGGAAATGATATTTCCAAATTGATCTTCAACGATTTCAAAATTATCATGATTAACTATATACATATCTTAAATTTCGAAAAAACACTTTTCTTCAACAAAATCCAAGCACGCTTCGATTCATTTCCTGCAAAACTGAGGCGGTTATGGAATTTCATGTCTTATTTATTTTCACTTGTCAAATTCAATTCAGTTTCATCATTGTTGTATCGTCTGGCGCTTCTAAAATTCTTATCTATATCGCATCATTAAAATATGCAGTTTATGTATTTCCTCGAATGGACAACGATTTGAACATTTGTTGTAAATATTATTTTTTTCAAATAAACCTATATTTTTTCTTGAAGGAGCTTTTTAAGTCCCTCATGGAAACCTTCATTACCGGTTTCAACGGGTTACATAAATTGTCATTTTTCAATTAAGCAGAGAAATCATACTATAGTCTGTTCAAATATAAGAGAATGTAAACAAACAAACCAAATCGGTTTGTTTTGCGCATTACTAACATATGATTGGTGAAACGGTCGGCTGTATAATTCTTTTCACGCCCCCAAAAGACTGCCAGGATCGTACTTAAAGCTTAGAACGATTTCACAGTTATCTTTCCCGGACAATAATGTCGAATTCAGAAACGGACACTGCATCTGAAGGTGGTATATTGGGCCATCCACGAAAAAGAACGAAACGTTCACATTTGTCTATTCAAATCATGTGTATTCCATTCAGAGAATAATATCAAGTTTATATGATTGTGTGAACTATCCTCGATCCGACCCTGGAGCCCTGAAAGCAAGTCTTTACCTGAACGAAGCCCATCCTTCGTGTGCGCGACTTTGTTTACGTCGTAGTCGCTTATATTTGAACAGAGTATAGAATCAACAAGTTTTGGTCTGAGTAATAATATAGCTAAAATTTCCTGAATCAATTTGGCTGCTCACAATAATTTTGAGATATCGAATTATATGACCTTAGAAGAACTTCAGAAGCGCCAGAAAATACAATGAAACTGAATTGAATTTGACAAGTGAAAATAAATAGGACATGAAATTCAATGGTCGCCTCAGTTTTTAAGGAAGTCAATCAAAGCCTGCTTGGATTTTGTTGGACGAAAAGTGATTTTTCGAAATCTATTATCTATATCTATATATATATAAATATATAAAAGAAAGATGTTGGTTACACCACTTATAACTCGAGATCGGATGGACTGTTTGTTATGAAACTTCATTTATGGATTCGTCTACGGTCTGGTTATTATAAAATACAATAAGACTTTGAAAAAATCGATGAAAGTTTTACTTATGCAGGAAATGGTTTTCCTTCTTTTGAATAAGGCCACTAGGTGTCGCTACCGTGGATGAGTAGTCGTAGATAGTTCATTCTACCGCTATTAGATGGCGATGTGTGATTCGCTTAGAACTCATAGTAACATATGAGGCTATTACCAGATCAAAAAGCGGGTAACATTTCAAGTTGGAGGAACCGTGAATTTTTACCGAAATATCAAGTAAATCATAAATCAATTTCAATCGTGAGTTGCCCATCTTCATCTTTCATTTTTGAATTTCTGCTTGGGTAATAAATATATTTGTGGAAATAACTGAATCCAAATTCGCCCGTAATTAGTAATTGACATTTTATTTTTGTGCTCATGTTTGCACAGGTACAATAATATTGTAAGCGTCAATAATTTTGAAACGTTTGCTCAACGGGCTTTCACTAATGATAGGTATACAATAATGTTTCATGGGTTGCCTAATCTGATCTGGTCGAATGACCAATGACCATCAATAAATTTGAATGTGTGTGAGTTCAACACAACCGGCAATGTTGATAATTTTTTTTCCTGCATTTTGACTTCATTTGGACATCCCGATTTGCCTTCTAACGAGCTTGATATCATCAACTAAATTGAACAAATTGAAGAGAGATTGTACCCTAAAGTTTTTGGTTATTTGCCGTATTGCTCGACAATATGGAATTCACCTGATTTGGTCAACCTTTTAGGTAAGCTTTGTATGTGATCATGGAATGTTTAAAAATATATGTTTTCATCCTTTTAGATTTTTTCAATAAAATAAAATAACATCTACCGGAATTTTCCATTTACCCTTATTGGTAAACCCCTCCCAGCACATATATTTTGCACTTTAATTTTGCCTAATTTATCTCCTGCACGAAAAAAAATCACAAAGCGTAATCACCGGTGATCGGAGCTTGATCTAGCATCAACTCGATTTAAGAGTTCAAAAATCAGAGAACCAAGCCGTTGATCTCCGATCACCGGTGATTGCGATTTGTGAAATCCACCGTAAGTATCATTTAGGCGAAACAAATTTCGCCGGGCCAGCTAGTTTTCGATATATAGTGAACTCGGAAGTATAACATGACATATATTTTTGAAATCGTTGTAGAAAGATCAATTTAGAATTTTATTAATGAATTCCTCCATTAGTGTGCTCTCGTTTATTAGAGATGAGTGAATCATAAAAATAAGAAGATTCAGAAAACACACTTTCAGTAAATTTTTAATGTATTGGCTACCGGTTTCGGCTTACGCCATCTTCAGGCCAGCTGAAATACAATATGTTCTTACAATTCTTTGATGTCACATTATAACAAAAATTATAAATAAATATTAACAACACTAAGGACTTTTCACATTTAGAAAATTATGAATTTGTAGGATGAATTAAATGATGATGCAACTCACCGTCTGTGAAGTATATTAACTTTGTCATCTAATATGTTCAAAATATTCAACCAACATCAATTAAATCTTGTAATTTTTTCTTTTTGTGGTGTTTGTTTTTATTAGGTTGTGGTAACGAATAACTTTTTGGTTGTTCTTAATTATTAGTTTCGATCTTTCTTGAAGAGTTTATTCGTTCTGTCATAACATTAGATTGAAAATTGATGTCCAGTCATGGGAAAGGAAAACGTAGAAGGGGGGGGGGGAGAAGACAAACTTCATACATGTCAACTGATTTAAAATAATTTGAAAATATTGTTAGTTCCGCTAAACTCTGATATGTCGTTTAATATAGGTGTTGTTCATTTTTATGTTTAAGAATTTCGTATTGTTCCAGTAGAGTTATTTTCCAGTAGTTATTCTCTTTATGTAACATTCTAAGATTTTCAAGGGCGATTTTATGTTCATGTTCTCTCAAATGATTGCCTAACGATGAGGTGGGGCGATTCTTTTGGTGTTCTATGAATCTCTTTTTTGCGGATCTTGTAGTCATACCAATGTAAAAACCAGGACAATCTGTCCAATGATATTTTTAAATCTAAAAAATTAATTGAATTCAAAATGGACTTTTCGAGTGTAAATTGTATCTTAAACTTGGAATTCATTGTCTTGAAGAATATTTCTAAATCTTCATCTGTCCCAGACCATATACAGAATATGTCATCAACGTATCTCTTCCACATAACTATTTTTTCACTGTTTGGTAGAAGCATAATCTGTTGACAGTTGATCAGTTGACATGTATGAAGTTTGTCTTCTCCCCCCCCCCCTTCTACGTTTTCCTTTCCCATGACTGGACATCAATTTTCAATCTAATGTTATGACAGAACGAATAAACTCTTCAAGAAAGATCGAAACTAATAATTAAGAACAACCAAAAAGTTATTCGTTACCACAACCTAATAAAAACAAACACCACGAAAAAGAAAAAATTACAAGATTTTATTGATGTTGGTTGAATATTTTGAACATATTAGATGACAAAGTTTATATACTTCACAGACGGTGAGTTGCATCATCATTTAATTCATCCTACAAATTCATAATTTTCTAAATGTGAAAAGTCCTTAGTGTTGTTAATATTTATTTATAATTTTTGTTATAATGTGACATCAAAGAATTGTAAGAACATATTGTATTTCAGCTGGAGAGCTGAAGATGGCGTAAGCCGAAACCAACCGGTAGCCAATAGATTAAAAATTTACTGAAAGTGTGTTTTCTGAATCTTCTTATTTTTATGATTCACTCATCTCTAATCAATTTAGAAATATCATTTCCCGTTATGGTTTCCATTTGAAAAAAAATTTTGTTCGGTATAGCTCTGAAATTTGAGCAGATCCAAAAATACAATAGCACCGCTGAAAAGCAGTCAAAAAAGTGTCCGAAAGATGTGTTTATTTCGAGAGCGTAGATCCCATATAATACGGAAGTTTTATAGTCAATCATAAGAATGGACCAAATACCAAAATCACCCTGTAGCTCGGAAACTAGATGCCGTAGCATTTTAGGGTTTTCAGCAATCAATGTTTCTCGAAAAAAAAGCGAACATGACATGTATATTACTTTTTCTCTATTTCTTATAGTTTGAGAGCTGTAGTACTAAACCATCGAAATCTGGCCACCCTGTACTTTCAGCATGACGGAGCACCACCTCACTTTGCATTGAATGTGAGAAATCACCTGGATCTAAATTATCCGAACAGATGGATTGGTCGTGGAGGCCCTATTGCCCCTATTGCTTGGCCACAAAAATCGCCTGATTTGAACCCCTTAGGTTATTTTGTGTGAGGACATCTGAGAACAAAAGTTGATAAGGTCGAAATTAAAAGAAGAGAACACCTAGTTGAAAGAATGTTCGGGGAATGTAATATCTTAGAGCAAATTCAATCCCTCATTAGAAAGTCGATTGAAAATTTTAAAAAAGGTGGCGAATATGTATTCAAAAAAGAGGAAATAATTCCGAACATTCTGTGTGAATTTTGTGGTAATCCTTTGTTTTGCCTCTCATAATATATTTCGAATGTTTATTCTGTATTAATTGTTGTGGATTTTTTGGTTCACGTAGGTACGTGTAAAGATATTTTCTGGATTGAATGATTTTAGGTATAATAATAATAATAATAATAATAAAGTTTAACCGCACGGGTGTGGTGTGGTTTCTGCCATGCCACATGGGGGGTGACGTCCCCACGGCCCGAGTTACCTGGGCCACCAAGGGTGAATGGTGGCAAACCCATGAAAATGGAGCAACTATTAAGCCTCGGAAAAGAGTCGCTGCCTGGGGAGCGCCAGGGCATGTCCGGAGCCGACGCTGGACATGACAGCATGCGATCCGTCGGTGGCAGGGTGCTGAGGAAGCGGGCCCCTGTCATTCAACAAAATACAGCTCCACCAGAACATCGGGAAGTGGAATCCCAAAACATGGCAGAAGATCAAAATGCCACTCCACCTGCTGACTCGACCACCGTGAGGAGGACTGTCCGCAGGGGAGCTCGCAACGCACGTATCAAGTGGAGCCGCGAAATGAATATTGAAGTAATGCGAGCTTTTTATTACGTGAACAATTGCGATGACAGACCACTTCCTGGTTGGAGATACTCCCTTTACACCGAGTTCACCAAGAGGCATCCGGAACTTCAGCTGACAGAAGGAAACATTGCGGATCGTAAAAATGTCATAATACGGAAAGGCTACCTGACAGGACAGGAACTAGATGAGATCAAGAGAGAAATGGGCTATACAATCAATCAAGATCAGATTGTCGGAGATCATAATGAAGAACCAAACGAGCCTTCGGAGAGACCAGTAGAAACGACAAGGGAACTGCCTGTCACCCGAACTGCTCACCAAGACTGCCCACAATATCGTCAACTGTATGACACGTCCTATAGCAACCTGGCGCAATACGAATCTACTGATCCGCTCAACCGCCCCATCCTTCCAAAATTGAAGTTCAACTCTACGGCCAAAAATACCATCGGGTGGCTCAACGAAATATTGGAAGAACACCTTAGCACTCAATGGACGTTGGAACAAGTCCACTTATCCCTGTACTGTGCCGCCATCACAGTAATCGGACAAAATGGGCAAAAGATCTACTTCCCCAGAACCAGTGAACAGAAAGTTACAAATGAAACTCCAGCCTGGAAAAGAAGATTAATGCAGGACGTCGATAAACTTCGTGGAAAAGTTGATGTCTTGGATGAGTTCCTGAAGGATAATAAATCGCGTAAAGTATTGAACAAAGTGCGAAAAATAGCCACATCCGCAGGGCTGGACCTGGAATCTCCACGACATAAAGATTTGATAGTTGACCTGAAAGATCGCTTGAGACAACAAGCTAAAGCGAAAGGTGCACGCCTACGAAGATACAACGAGTTATCAAAGCGAAAACAACAAAAAGCTGAATATGTGAGAGACAGAAAAAAGTTCTTTAGAAGTCTTGAAAAGCCGTCCGAAATCTCCTCCAGTCTGCATGCTGACATCAGCAGTGAAGAATTTCGGCAATATTGGAGTTCTTTATGGTCGGAGAGTGGTAAATTTCAGAGAAATACTAGTTGGCTGAGGGACATTGAACACCATGCATCCGAAATCGTTGAGATGAGGACTGATATTTTCACAGTCGAGGAAATATCCAACATTATCAAAAACACTAGTAACTGGAAGGCGCCAGGACCCGATCGACTTCAAAACTTCTGGGTTAAACAGTTTCCAGCATGTTTCCCAAGTCTGGCTGGATGTTTTTCGGAAGCGCTGGAAGACCCCTTCAAGATACCGGCTTTCCTCACTCAAGGCAATACCTACATGCTCCACAAAAAAGGAGACCGCAACAATCGAGAAAACTACAGACCAATAACGTGTTTGTCAGTGGTGTATAAGCTGTTCACGTCGCTTGTAAATCATGCGATATATCGTCACTGTGAAGCCAATAATATTCTGGAGGAAGAACAGAAAGGCTGCTCTCGAGGGTCTTCAGGATGTAAACATCAACTCACTATAGACGCTGTAGTGCTAAAGCAAGCCCAAGCGAGAAGGAGGAATTTAAGTCTTTGCTATATCGACTATCAAAAGGCCTTCGATACGTTGCCTCACGATTGGCTTGTGAAAGTACTGGAGATTTATAAGATCTGCCCGAAAATAAAAGCGGTGCTCCAACATCTTATGAGTACATGGAGAACGAATATTCTGATAAATAACATCAATGCTGGAACCGTGAAAATATCGAGGGGGATATTTCAGGGAGATGCTCTGTCGCCGATGTGGTTTTGTATGGCACTAAATCCTCTGTCTACTCTTCTGAAAAACACTACCATAGGGTATAGACCAGCAATGAGGAATCCGCGAAAACTGTCCCATTTATTGTACATAGATAACCTGAAACTATTCGGCGAGAACCAAAAACAACTTCACTCGCTGATAGATATAGTGCGCTCTTTCAGCAAAGACATTGACATGTCTTTCGGTCTCGATAAATGCGCCATAGTCAACATCAGGAAGGGTAAAATGGAGAACACTCAGGAACAATTTCAGGACATCCAGAGTATGTTGCCCGAAGAGACCTACAAGTATCTGAGCATTCCTCAAAATCAACGGATTGACCACACTCGTTTGAAAGCTGAGTTCACTGCGAAATATAAAAACAGGGTAACCAAAGTACTCAACACCAAGCTGTCTGCTAAAAACCAGATCGATGCCTTGAACTCTTGGGCTACGCCTGCTCTGACCTACACTTTCGGAGTCTTGAAGTGGTCAGATGCTGATCTGAATGAGTTGGACCGACTCACCCGTCGCCTAATGACAAAGTTCCGATGTCTGCACACCAATGCATCGGTGAAAAGGCTTTATCTACCCAGAAGAGATGGCGGACGAGGTCTGTTGAACATCTATAAACTCTGCAGAACCCAGGAGAAAAACTTGAGGCAGCGACTGCTCGAGTCTGAAGATAGCCTGATGAAATTGGTGACAACAGAGGATAAGGGATACACACCTCTGAACCTACAACACAGAGAACTGACATTCGATATCACCACGAGAAGCGAAGATATGAGTATATGGCGGGAACAAGCTCTGCACGGCAGATTTCCCAAACACCTTGAGGGGGAAAATGTCGATAAATTAGCTTCTTTGTCGTGGTTGAATGCGGGACAATTGTATCCTGAAACTGAGGGATTCCTGACGGCTATCCAAGACCGAGTCATAAGAACTCGCAACTATGAGAAGCACTGTTTGAAGCTGAACGTGGAGGACAAATGCAGGAAGTGCGGCGCACTTGGCGAGTCTATCGAACATATAATAGCAGGTTGTCGAGTTCTTGCCGACAACGCATATCTGGGCCGACACAACCAAGTGGCAAAAATTGTTCACCAGCAGTTAGCTCTTAGACATGGTTTTTTGGATACTTGTCCGCCATACTATAAGTATCAACCTGCAGCAGTGTTGGAAACGGACACAGCGGTTCTCTATTGGGACAGACCCATAACAACAGATAGATCAGTGGACTACAATAGACCGGACCTTGTATTCATTGAGAAGGATCAGATGTATGGGGTGATAATTGATGTGGCAGTACCATTGACTCATAACATCGGAAGAACGGAGTCAGAAAAAATAACGAAGTACGAGAACTTGGCAATAGAGCTGAAGAATATGTGGCAATTATCGAAAGTCACGATTATACCGTTGGTGATTTCGGCTGAGGGAGTCATGTCCAAATCATTTAAGAAAAACCTTCAAAAGATCGAGATATCCCAGAGGATCGCGGGATATGCACAGCAGGCTGTAGCTTTGCAAACCTGTCACATCGTGCGGAAATTTCTGAACTAGTGGGAGGAACTGAAATGTTTTTTCACTGGTTCATAGAAGTAATACCAGCACGAGCTGAGACCGGGAGACCGATGATGAAGAATAATAATAATAATAATAATACCGCACGGGTGTGGTTTGGTTTCTGCCCCGCCACATGGGGGGTGACGTCCCCACGGCCCGAGTTACCTGGGCCACCAAGGGTAAATGGTGGCAAACCCATGAACGAGGAGTGGAAACCGATATCATGGCAGAAGATCGAGATGCCACTCCACCTGCTGGCTCGACCACCGTGAGGAAGACTGCCCGCAGGGGAGCTCGCAACGCACGTATCCAGTGGAGCCGCGAAATGAATATTGAAGTAATGCGAGCTTTTCATTACGTGAACGATTGCGAGGACAAACCACTTCCTGGATGGAGAAGAGAAATCTTCAAGGGATCGAATTATCCCGGAGGATCTCGGGATGTGCACAGCAGGCTGTGGATTTGCAAACATCGTGCGGAAAATTCTGAACTAGTGGGAGGAACTGAAATGTTTTTTCACTGGTTCATAGAAGAATTACCAGCTCAAGCTGAGAACGGGAGACCGATGAAGAAGAATAATAATAAAGTTTATTTTCAGAATCATCATCCACAGATAACAAAATGGAAAACAAGTCACAAAATCAGTACTAAGGATATGCAATAAAGTAACTAATGAATATGTAATTTACAACACACTTCAAATTCATCAAACGAATATGGTTCACAATTCAGTATCAAGGAGAATAGGGCTTTACGAAATGAGTTATAGTCTGATAAATTTCTAATGATCTTTGGAAGAAGATTGTACAGTTTGATACACATATATAATGTGCTCCGTTCAGTATTCGAGTATTTATGAATTGGATAAAAATATTCATGAAATCTCCTAGTTGAGTTATTATTTTTATAGACTTCGAAATAACTACTATGTTTGCGAAAAAATAATAGGATTCTATAGATATATAGCCCTGGCAATGTCAAAATGTTATTTCGTTTGAAAATGCTCCTACAAGATGATCGAAAACTCATACTGAAAATTGTTCTGATCGCCTGTTTTTGAGCAACAAAAATGCGTTGAGCCTGTGAGCTAGAGCCCCAAAAAACAATACCGTAAGATAAAAGTGACTGGAAACTAGCAAAATAAATGGTCTTCAATATATTAATATCTACTCTAGTCTTGATAGCTTTCAGTGTGTATATCACTGAGTTCAGTTTCGGTACCAGTGTATCACAATGTTGATTCCAATGTAGATGTCGGTCAATCGTTATTCCCAAAAGTCTTGTATTTGCGCTGGTTGGTATATTAATGTTATTCAGCTTGATGCATTCAGGGTATGCTACACTAGACCTATTACTCGAGAAGAAAACCACATTTGTTTTCTCGGAATTCAGTGTCAACGAATTACGGGAACACCAGTCATTGACAATTGAAAATGCCGTCCTCAATCCAAATGACACAGCTTCTAGTTGGTGGGATGATACTATAACATTCGAGTCATCAGCATATAAGTACGAATCTATTTCTAAATCAAAATTATTAGTTTCTTGTACAATGGCAAGCTCCTCTGTTAATACATCTGGCAGATCGTCATTGTAGACGATAAAGAGAATGGGTCCCAAAATAGTGCCTTGTGGCACTCCATCCGTTATTGATATTTCGGATGATAGAATTTTCTTCTCATTCGAGTTTAACATTACCATCTGTTTCCTATTTTCCAAGTAACTCTTAAGAAGCTTAAGTGGTGTACCCCTGATTCCCCTTTCTTCAAGTTTCTGCAGCAGTACCTTGTGGTCAACACAATCGAACGCTTTGGAGAGGTCCACAAATAATCCTGCTGGCATGCTATCATCTTCAATTAAAGAGAATATCCTCTGCGTGAACTCAAACACTGCTGTTTCAGTGCTTTTTCCTCTTGTGAATCCATGCTGGCTACTAGATAGGATCTTAAATTTTTGGAAGAATTTCAACATTCTGTTCGCAATAATTTTCTCAAAAATTTTAGCGAAGGTTGTTGTTAAGCTAATCGGTCGGTAATTGGAAAAATCATTTGGGTTACCTTTTTTGTAACAGGGCTTCACCAGCGTTATCTTTAATGCATCAGGAAATTGTCCAGTCTTAAAAGCTGAGTTGATAATGAAACAAAGTGGTGTTACTATATTTGAAATATGTTGCTTTATTACGTTGATAGGAATTTCGTCGAATCCTGAAGAAAATTTATGAGGCATTCTGTTTAACGTTCGCAAAACCTCATTTTCGTCGACCTCAAACAAGAAAAAAGATTTGGATGTATTTTTCTTTTTTAGATACTGTGGTTTGAAACCTGAACACATGCTAGATGCAACTCTGGAGAATTAGAGAGAGGCTTTTTATTTCGCTTTGTGACATCCCTTACAATGTTCCACACTGCTTTATTTTTATGACTAGCTTTATCTATACATCTATACATCAAAATATGATTAAAAATGAATTTCGAATTTGGAAAAACTTCTTTCGGATTCAGAAAGTGCTTTGTATCATTGGACGATACAGCTTTACTATCAGAGCTGTGCCAAAGCCTTGTGCTTAGTGCTCGTAAAAGCACTCGAAGCACTTTTGTGCTCGTAAGCACTGTGCTCGCAAGCACTTTATTAAACCGGTGCTTAGTGCTCGGTGCTTCGAGAATTTTTTGAGAAGGCTTAGTGCTTAGTAATTCGAAAAAGTGCTCCCGAGCACCGCAAAGTGCTCCCAAGCACCGCAGTGCTCCCGAGCACCGCAAAGTGCTCCCAAGCACCGCAGTGCTCCCGAGCACCGCAGTGCTCCCGAGCACCGCAGGGATTACTAAGCACTAAGCCCTTCATGGACTTGTCGAAACCTGAAAATGTTGGGCTATCGCGTGATTCGAGTAGAGAAAGAGATCTAATATATCTGTTGTCTCTGGTGTTTGAAGACATTTGACTAGGAATAGCAGGATCCTCATTCGACACATTCGCGAAGTAAGTGTTGGCTAGTTTTGTGCTACGATCTATACAGCTACGATCGAGTTGGAATTTAGAGATATGAAGTTTAATTAACTTTCCCCGAAACTGTCAGGTGACAGTGAAGATCTGTTTTTTGTTTGACACAAATTTTGTATGGTTTTCATGATATGTTGAATACGAAATATTACAAAATTTATAAATTCGATGAAATAATATCCTTGATACAACAAAAACGCTGAATTCGAGGTGCTGAAGATAAAACTGACCCATTTTAATAACTCTCAGAACTCCTTATTTTTCAACCAAACTGATTTGAAGTATTATTCAAAATGAGTCAGACTTATGTTCAGCACCTCGAATTCATTGTTTTGGTTCTATCAAGATTATTATTTCATCAAGTGGATAAGAAAAATTTGTAATATTTCGTTTTCAACATATCAGGAAAACCATGACAAATTTGTGTCATACAAATAAAAAACAGATCTTTTCTGAGTTTTTTCGCTGCTTTCAAATTTCTGTTCGAATATTCTGTATGAGAATATTCCGAGTGATATTTTTCGCCTGAAAAGTAAATTGAAATTTTAGAATACGGTCCTACAGTATTTTCGATTTTTTTTCTCGAGCTGATGGAAAGGCGGATAGTAACAAACTTGTTGAATATCGGGGAAAAACTTGTCATATTAACGAAGATATGGGAGTTCATAATTTTAGCATTTATTAATGAATCACCCTATACCTCTGAAACGAACAGGGAAATTTAAATCCACAATCCTCATTCCGTTTGAGTTCCTCTATCTCCACTGAGTAGTTGTCCCTTACGTCACCAGTCACCCTGTATTTTTATTCCGTTTTTTATAGCGTAATACGTCTTCGTTAATGGACAAAATCGGTCGAATAGTTCCGGAGATATTGACGTGTGAAATTTCATATGTTTTTTCTCTACATGATCGTATGCCATCATTTTCGGCCAAAGGAGCCAGAATTACAGACAATTGGCTGAAAAAGATGAAAAATCAAAGAGTCATATTAAAAAGTGCTTAGTGCTCGGTGCTCGTGTAAACGAATTACTTCCTTAAAGTGCTTGGTAATCGCGAGCACTTCAGAAAAAATGAGGGCTTAGTGCTCGAGATTCCGGAGCACTTTTCGAAAGGGCTTAGTGCTTTGTGCTCGGAGCACTTTCCATCAGTGCTCGGCACAGCTCTGTTTACTATCTACCTATACCTTTACAACTTCAAATTGGGATCTATGAACCTATTTAATATTAGGACCCGGAAAAAATAATTGGAAAACTTGTTGAAGTGTTGAAGACGTTTGGATTTTGTAATTTTATAGGTTTTTTTAGATTCGTATGCTCATGTTTTGAATGAGATTGTTGTTTCACATACTATTTTTATAGAGAAGGAATAAAATATTCTGCATTTCGATTCAGTCCCCCCGAAATTTAATTCTGGGTGCGCCCTTGCTACTCGAGATGAAATTTAAGCAGGTAAAATTACTCTCTTGTAGTATTCAAGATTGTTGCTTTTCGGTAATTGCCTAATTGCCTAGCAAGAAACTTTCATATTACAACCGAGAAAGTTTGCCGGCAAAATTTCATCTCTAATGGTATATTATACATACCTACATACAGTATGGTGCAAATGAAAGGAATAAATTCGTTATTTCGTAAACCGGCGACAATAAGGAAAAATCCTGAAACCCGTCGATTTTTATTTTAAAGCGGGCTATTCGTAAGGATTTTTATTTTTGACGTCATCTATGTGAGCGTGATGATGTCATCGCTAAAATTTTTAAATGCAAATGTGGGTGTTGCAATACATTATTTAAAAGGTCTTTTAGATACCTATTCAGTCATATCGATAATTTACAGTAATTGATTTTTGTATTCGTTTAAAAAATTAATACAATTTTATGATTACAATGAATATTTAATGTGTATTACTCATTAAATATAACGAAACCTAAATTAAGTGCTTAAATTGTTTACTTTCATCTAAAATACAATGACGGCCTTTACAAAATCATTTTTGTGTGTCAATAAATACATCATACCATCATACCAATACTTAATACATTTTATTAAGAAACCTGTTGAAATTTCATCAATAGTACATATTTGTGACAATAATACTGTCATATTGGTATGGCTGAATAGGTATTTGAAAGACGTTTCAAATGATGTATCACAACACCCACATTTCCATTTAAAAATTTTAGCGATGACGTCATCACGCTCATATAGATGACGTCAAAAATAAAAAGATATCCCTACGAGTAGCCCGTTTTAAAATAAAAATCGACGTGTTTCAGGATTTTTCCTTAAATTCACCGGTTTACAAAAAAACGAATTTATTCCTTTCATTTGCACCATATACTGCAGGGGTGGCCAAACTTTTGAACTCTAAGGTCTACTTGTGTTCAAAAATATTTCTTTGCGGACGACTGTAAGGTAGAGTTTAGAAGAGAAAACTAAAACATTTTCGCAATAATTCATGCTGGTCAACTGTTTAAAAATACCTAAAAATCACTTCCCTTTTTTTCGAAATGATTCAACTCTTACCTGAAAGCTTTAATCCTAATGAATATATTATCCTAAAAATATTAGATGTCACGAAAGTCTTCTTTAGGAGTCATGGTTTTTTCTTTTCTTATGTTTTCATCAATGCTTCTTTGCTATGAATCTATGAATAAGATATCCCCACCAAAAGGTTTCTATGGAGGTTTTGAATTTTACGATCCTTATGAGAATTTCGCTGAAGATTTTGCGTTGGCTTTGCCTTGAATATTGTGTAAATTGTCAAAAATGCGATGTTTCATTAGATAATTTAGATTTCGAAATGTCTTATTCATAGATTCATAGCAAAGAAGCATTGATGAAAACATAAGAAAAGAAAAAATTATGACTCCTAAAGGAGACTTTCGTGACATCTAATATTTTTAGGATATATTCATTAGGATTAAAGCTTACAGGTAAGAGTTGAATCTTTGCGAAGAAAAGGGAAGTGATTTTTAGGTATTTTTAAACAGTTGGCCAGCATGAAGGAACTCTTTTATTGAGATGCATGTACTTAAATCTGACTTTTGAATGTTTTAATCGAAGTTAGCATATCAATCACATTCTTGTTTTTCCCTTGAAGATTTAGGTTCAATTCATTGAGTTTTTCCGTGATGTCAAAAAGAAATGCCAACTTCATGAGCCATTTTTCATCTTCAAGCTCAGGTACCTCTTCTCCTTTTGATTGGATAAAAATTCAGATTGCTGGCAATAATTTGCGAAACCTCTTTAAAAAAGCACCACGACTAAGCTATCTGACATCCGTATGTAGCAAAAGATCAGAGTGCTCGGCCTCAGTCTCTTCAAGTAGAGCTCTGAATTGGCGCCTTTGCAAACTTCTGGCTCGAATAGAATTAACTATTTTCAGTTTATTCATCTCTCGGGGGCTACCAAAATCGACTTCGCGGTCGACCGGTAGATCGCGGTCGACCTCTTGGCCATGCATGATATACTGTATACCTACATATATGACAATTCCTAACATAGCCTAGTCTAAAAAAGACGAGCATACCGATGAGTTTGACTGAGCCGAACCTGGCTTTAGTCGTGAAATTCGATTTTTATTCGATAACGGCCAAACTACTGATTTTAAAGACATGAAATGTTTGGCACAGCCTAACTAGTTTTTTACGAGCAATAGGTCGGAATTACAAAATTATATGGTCACCATTTGAAATAATGAGATTTTACCTATGGTTTAATTTAGGCTTACTTTAAAGCCCTGTTTCGGGCACCCTGTATAATATTTCCTCATAATTTATACAAAAAGCAGTATCAACGTACTTTCTTTTGTTCCACTGTTGCAAAGAAATCTCACAATGAGGGATTTTGGCGCTATAGGTAAACACAAATTTTCTACACTCTTTCTGATGTCATCAAATTGGACAATCATCAGGCTTTAACAATCGCTTGAAGTGGTTTCTCATATCATAGGTACATCACATCTGTGCAGAATTGAACGAGGAATTCAAAGATGCATGCATATATACAGGGTGTTACATGTTACATTTGAAAGAATGAAGTTTACATTCGTATCCGGTAGAATCGGAAGTAGATTTCGCTAGAAAATATTTTACAATTTAAGTTCATTAGTTCATGTACTCTTAAACAAAAATACAGAATCTTGAATTTGTATCAAAATTCGTTTCTCGGATACGTCTAATGAAACATTCAAACACTCTTTATATGTTTGTCGAGTTTATGGTGAAACACCCTGTATATAATCCTTTAAGGTCCTGTGTCTTCCTTTAATTCTATAGAAATAATCGAATTCACAATTATCATTCGAAATGAACATAGAATTTAAATCATTATATACGTGGAATCTAACAACCTATATACATACATATTGTAGTGAGAGGACTAAATACACTGCGCAAAAAAATTAACGCACATTATGGGAATCTCAAATTTATTCTACAACTGAAGGTGTTCTCAATGATAATTATTTTTATCAGAATTATGCTTATGCATGCATATGTTATCCACTTTCAAGCGGTAGTTTTGCGAGAAGAAGGGTGGACATATACACAAGAATTGCAGAAAGGTTTGGAGTTTCCCATACAAGTGTGTCCAGAATGTTGCAGCGATTCAGGGAGACAGGTATGAATGTCCGAAGACCAGGACAGGGTAGACCACGGGTAACAACTGCCACTCAAGAACGTTACTTGAGAGTTTCTTCGTTGAGACAACGGTTTGCAACCACTCGCCTCCTTCAAAATCAGCTTGAGCAAACTCATGAGGTGCAAATTAGCACTCAGACAATAAGAAATCGCCTCAGAGAATATGATTTAAGGCCTCGTGTCACGGCAAGAGGCCCAGCTCTTACCCCAGCCCATCGAAGGGCGCGTTTGGATTTTGCGAGAGAGCATATCCATTGGGAAGAGGCCGATTGGGAAAGAGTTCTCTTCACAGATGAGTCTAGATTCTGCCTCTACCATTGTAATCGACGTTCCCTTGTATACAGACGTCCACATGAAAGATATGCTCAGTGCAATTTCCTGAATACTACTGGTTTCGGGGGAGGATCGATTATGGTATGGGGTGGAATATCTTTATCTTTGACTGCTCGCACAGACCTAGTGGTCGTTGATAATGGAGCTATGAATGCTGATAAGTATATAAGGAACATTCTTGAAGAGCATGTAGTGCCATTTGCCCCATACATTGGTGAACATTTCATTTTTATGGACGATAATGCCAGACCCCATCGTGCGCGGATCGTTCAGGAGTTCAGGAATACCTTAAAGAGGTTGAAGTCTATCGAATGGAATGGCCAGCAAGAAGTCCAGATCTCAATCCGATTGAGCAGGTTTGGCACAACCTCAATAGAAGGCTGAGAAGTTCAGAAAATCATCCAGCTACTCTTAATGACTTAGGAATCCAACTCGGAGAAATCTGGGAAGGATTAGATCAGAACATTTTAAGATCACTCATTTTGAGTATGAACCGTCGTTGCCGAGCTGTAATTAACGCAAGGGGTGGAAATACCAAGTATTAAATCACTTATCAGCATTTCAGTATTTTGAAAATTGTTCAGTTCTCTTCTTCCACATAAGATTCGGTGAAATCCTGAATTTTTCTTCCATTTAATGTGTCTTGTTCCGTTCAAAACCTTCCCGAGAGAACATAAAAAATAAGTTATAAAGTCAATGTAGAGTTAACTGTCATTAAAATTGAGATTTTCAGAATGTGCGTTAATTTTTTTGCGCAGTGTACATATGTCAATTGAATTTTTTTCATTTCATTGAAATGAAGTCGACGTAATCAACTCGTTTATTAATCTAGATATTAATTATCTCAAACACTGTTAATATATTATCTCTATCAATCTACATCATCGACAAACTATACGTACACTGAGAAAAATGTTCATTTTGATTCTAATGAAACAGCTTTATTAACTCTCACATAATTATTATAATAGTAAATTGAATTAATTCGATTATCTGTCTGTTCATTTCAATTTTTCCGTTTCATTCTCATTAGAAGTTTTATTTCATTGTTATCAATTTAATTGGAATAATGACAAATCCTATAGTGTCAATGTTAGGAATAATTATAAGACAACTTCCTGTTTCATTCAAAATTTTACCATTATTTCAATAAACATTCTGACTGCGCTGAAAAAAAGCATTATTGTTTTTATGTGACGCTTCATTGCATCTAACATTTTATAGAGTGGGGTTGAACATGGCTTGGCGTCACTTTCGTTTATTCTTATTCATTTAAAAACAAAGTCGTGGAAGTGCGTTGCAAGTGGTCATTTCGTTATTCTCTTGGTTTTTCATTGTGCACGTGTGAGTTTGAAGCTTAAGATCAAATTTGATCTCGGTTTAGGTAAGTTGCATTGGAAATTATATGTGAGCAAGGCCGTCTTTTCAATAGTAACTAATGAAAAACTGATTGAATGCTTATAATAACTTCATTTTCCACTCAAGCTGAGATCATTGAATAGAGACCTTGAGCCGAAACTGCTAAAATCATTCTGTTAGGTGATATTTTTCATACCTTATTGAATGCCTACTTGAGTACTGTAGAGTTTGTTATGGCATATTTTCTAGTTTTCAGAAGGAGAAATAGATAATGCATCTTTTCGTTTCATTTTACTGGACGATAGGATTCTACAGAACATACTGCCTAAAGAAGGCTCAAGGCTTTGACTTGTATATTGTTTCATAATACTGAAATTGTTTGTAATGTTTTGAGTTATATAGACATGAGTTGAGTTTTCATTGTTAATAGCTATGGAGTTTTAGAAGTACCTATTATAACTGATTGGTAAATAAACTGGAGTTTATAATGTTAATTTATATTCAACACAAAATACCCAAATGTCTTATATAATTATGTGCCTATACATATTATCTAATTTTCATCGTTAAATTCTATGATAAATTTCCATATTATATTCATTATTCCATGGTATTTTTCTATAATCTTATTCTTCATATTGCAAAATAATCAATTTTTCTTTATTCTTGAATTGAAGTATGGTGTCTAGTATATAAAATGTGCTCTCTTCAAAACAATAGTGAATCTGAAATTCTGAATGTATGATGCAGTACGATTATTTTTATAATTCACTTTATTCTATTCAAAAGGCGGCTAAATAAATTTTATTAAACTCTGTAAATGAGAATAAACTCAGTTCATTAAATTTAATAGGAGTGTTCATCAAATTGAAAATACTTTTCAATCAAATTTATAACTCGCATTAACAAATTCAATAGGAGGTTTCATTAATTTCATGATGAAATTCCATTGAGGTTATTGAACTTAACCATTATATTAATGAAACGCTTCCATTGTTGCTAAAGCAAAGCCAAATCCATTTTTATGAAACGAGTTTCATTACAGTTATGGGACGTCCAATGGTCACCTATTTAATGAAGATAGCTTTATAAAATCAATGAGAATTAAAATGGGAATAATGAGAATTTTTTCTCAGTGTATAGTACGGAGGTACACTGAAAAAAAATTCTCATTATTTCGATTATAATTCTAATTGATTTTATAAAGCTTTCTTCATTAAATAGGTGACCATTGGACGTCCCATAACTGTAATAAAACTCGTTTCATAAAAATGGATTTGGCTTTGCTTTAGCAACAATGGAAGCGTTGCATTAATAAAATAGTTAAGTTCAATAACCTCAATGAAATTTCATCATGAAATTAATGAAACCTATCCCATTGAATTTGTTAATCCGAGTTATAAATTTGATTAAAAAGTATTTTCAACTTGATGAACACTCCTACTGAATTGAGTAATATTTTCAACTAAAGAGTATAATAAAATTGATGTCGCCACCTTCTGAATAGCAAAAAGTTAATTATAAAACTAATCGTACTGCATCATACATTCAGAATTTCAGTTTCACTATTGTTTTAAAGAAAGCACATTATATTCATTGGACATACTTCAATTCAAGAATAAAGAAAAATAGATTATTTTGCAATATGAAGAATAAGATAATAGGAAAATATTATGGAATAATGAAAATAATATGTAAATTTATCATAGAATTTAACGATGAAAATAAGATAATATGTATAGGCAAATAATGATATACGACATTTGGGTATTTTGTGTTGAAGGAATGATATAATATAAATTAACATTATAAACTCCAGTTTATTTAACAAACAGTTATAATAGGTACTTCTAAAACTCCATAGCTATTAACAATAAAAACTCAACTCATTTCTTATTTATAAGCCAAAACTTTACAAACAATACAATTTCAGTATTATGAAACAATATACATGTCAAAGCCTGCAGCATTCTTTAGGCAGTATCATCTGTAGAATCCTATCGTCCAGTAAAATGAAAGGAAAAGATTCATTATCTATTCCTCCTTCTGAAAACTAGAGAATATGCCATAACAAACTCTACAGTATACTCAAGTAGGTATTTGATAAGGTATGAAAAATGTCACCTAACAGAATGATTTCAGCACTTTCGGCTCAATATCTCTATTCAATGATCTCAGCTTGAGTGAAAATGAAGTTATTATAAGCATTTAATCAGTTTTTCATAATTTCTAATGTAACTTACCTAAAACGAGATCAAATTTGAGCTTAAGCTTCAAACTCATACGTGCACAATGAAAAACCAAGATAGTAACGAAATGACCACTTGCAACGCACTTCCATGACTTTGTTGTTAAATGAATAAGAATAAACGAAAGTGACGCCAAGCCATGTTCACCCCCACTACCTATATAAAATGTTAGATGCAATGAAGCGTAACATAAAAACAATAATGCTTTTTTTCAGCGCAGTCAGAATGTTTATTAAAATAATGGTAAAATTTTGAATGAAACATGAAGTTGTCTTATAATTATCCCTCACATTGACACTATAGGATTTGTCATTATTCCAATTGAATTGATAACAATGAAATATAACTTCTAATGAGAATGAGACGAAAAAATTGAAATGAGCAGACAGATAATTGAATTAATTCAATTCACTATTGTAATAATTATGTGAGAGTTAAAAAAGCTGTTTCATTAGAATCAAAATGAACATTTTTCTCAGTGTATGTTTCACGTCCCCAATATTATTGTAGTATACGTATACGTATACGTAGTACTTTTTTTCATCGTGTCTCTTTTGCCTTTTTATTTCCATTTCTGTCGATTAGAAAGACAATTATTGTTTATTTCCCACTACAGAATTGGCACCAAAAAAACCGCTTGGCAGAATGCAAATACAAAGAGATCAATTTTCTCAACCAATACAAACAATAACTGTTACTGATGGTTATCCTTGGTTTCACGAATCTACATTCTACCTTATTGGACACGATTATGTCCGTGCGGTTTTGCATTTACGGAACTGCAAAACACTCGATAATCATGAACCATCCGAAACTTATTGACGGATTTCACCCTAAAGTTATCAAATGTCGAAATCATTCTCTTGATGGATCTTCTCCATAGAAGATCGTAATCAATATTCAATTATTTTTCATTTTGCAAAGGAACATTTTTCGGCGTTACAGTTTGCATGGATAAAACTTGAAAAAATATGCGCCATGGTGTGGCCATTAAAATAATTGCAGTCTCGATTTTCAAGTTAATTTTAACCAAGTTTCACATTTCCATTTACAGTCATTATGAACAAACTCATTTATCAATCAATGAATTGATTGCTTGTAATTCAGTAAGCTCTGAAATTCAAGAGAATCGTTCAAAACATTATCATTGGTTTTTCGAATTTCACCACCAGGAGGGTGGATGCTATAAAACTTTTTGATTATGTGGGAATCAACATCAACCGGAATAAACACTTCCTCTACCTAATTGCTGTTGTCATCAGTTCCGAAGTTACTTCAATTAGGGTGAAGCGATTGGCTCGACGCTCTCCAATGGAAACACGAAGGCGGGACATTGATAATCTCCTCCCAAAGCTGTTCTTTTGGTCCTCCGCATCGGATTCTGTCAGTGACGCATATTGAGCTGATCGCGGATCACGAAATTTGTCCTGTATTTCAATTTTCCAGGAAGTTTTCAATCGATGTCGCTGTGACCGTTTTTTAATCGATTTTGTGCCATGGATATAGCGGAAAGTGATTCGAAGACTGAGATGAGGAAAAGCTGTGAAGAATTAACGATGACAACGACAAAACCTGCGCCCAGACCTTTTTCTATTGAAGCTCTGATGAGTGACTGTGGTCCGAGAAAAATAAGTAATAACGTGAATAATGCTTGGAATTTGAGTACGAACCATTATCAGCAATTTCAACACCAGATATTGAGGGATACCGATTCTGAGGATGGCAGTGTGGACATGGAATACGCTCAGGATCTCTCGAGAAGAAGCAAAGACAGTAAGTGTGAATATTGAAATACCAATATTCCTTCAATACCATTCATAAAACATAGGTATAATTCTTCTTGATTATTGAGATGAAATTCCAAAAAAAAAACGTCCAATCGTATTTTTTCACATTTATATTATCTGATTATTTCACCTAAGATACTATGAATATATATACACGCCTTTCGTTGTACGAGAAGCAAAAACGAAATTATTTATTTTGCAAGAATTTTGATACTACAAGCGACAGCTCAACAAACAACAATAAAACCGCAAGTATAGGTACTTGATACTTTTTGTTTTTCGAGAAAATGCTGTTCTATGACTTCCATCATTTGTTGTCTAGGACGAATGAATGCTTTATTGTCTTCAACGCACATATTTAGCGACGTTCCGCAGATTCACATCTGCTTCGTCAGGCCTAGAATTGAACAAAATTACACAGTATAAAATATAAACAATTTCAACACAATATACACAAACAAAACAAATAAAATACCTCTATATGCCAGAAATAGCACGATCTCAAAATGTAAAGCAAATTACGTGGAAACAACGGCATAAGAATTTTCACAGTAATGATAAATAAATAAAATCAATTCCAACATCATCATAACCTTCAATAAAAATGACGTAGGTATAATAAACAATGTGGCAGCCTCCAAAATTCCAGAAATTTTTCATTCTTGTTCTTATTTAGTCTCAATTCTGTTTTATGCTCTTATAGTTATTCAATATTTCCACTTAATTTGCTTTACATTTTGAGATCGTGCTATTTCTGGCATATAGAGGTATTTTATTTGTTTTGTTTGTGTATTGTGTTGAAATTGTTTATATTTTTCACTGTGGAATTTTGTTCAATTTTAGGCCTGATAAAGCAGATGTGAATCTGCGAAACGTCGCTAAATATACCTATGCTTTGAAGACTATTAAGCATTCATTCGTCCTATTCCCACAAATCCATTTTCATTATTATTCTTTGAGGACACTAATTTGAGATTATGATTAATTCGAATTTTACTGAAGAAGTCGAAGATAAAGTATAGTGTTCAATTCGCGGTAATGGTCATAACACACTTGATGAATTACACCCCTCGCCTGACGGCTCGGGCTGCAAAATTCATCTGCGTGTGTTATGACTTACATTACCGCTCATTGAACAATATACTATTATCTGAGCCCTTTTATTTCAAACTAAAGTCGAGTATAGACAACTATACTTATTATTATTAATTTGGTTTACTTGAAGGATTGATTGTTTATTACGGGACGTTGTCTTGAAAATACACCAACATGAACTTCCACGATATTTCTGTTCTCGAGTTACAAATTCAAATAGAGAATACCTCGCCTATATATTTAATTAGAGAAAAATTTTAAAATGCTATTCTCCACATCCACCGTGGTTTGGTTTAAAGAATGCAAGCTGAACAAAACAAGTGTCAAAGTCATAACGCCATAAATTGGGGGAAATTGAATTCGAAATTGTGTAGATATGTTGTTAGTATTCAAACGGTGAGAGATTATATAATATACTGGGTGTCCCAAGTTCTAGTGTTTATTAGACGTTTTTGGAGAACTTGGGCATATTTGAAATCTGAAAATTTCGATTATGATATTGTTCCAAATTCTCCACTGAGCTAAAATATTTTTGGAGCCTGAGCACTTGCGGTTATACATGGAGTTAAAATGAATTTGTTAAAAAAATGGTTTATTATTTTTTTGGTTTTGATGTGATTGAGTATTCAATGCTGAAAACATTTCTGTACAAACCATTGTATTCATTCAAATAGTTTTCAAAATATCGAAAAAAGACTGGGAAAAAGAAGTCAAATATTCTTAGTCATCCCGAGTGTAAACTGTTCTCACAACGGCAAAGTCGAAGAATGATGGAAAGGTCATGCATCTTTCGAATTTCATGAATATCATCACAGGGTGTTTGAAATTTTCTGTCGAAACTGTGATCGAAAATTGGCCATCACTTCTGTTTTTCAAATTTCAAATGATTTCTTTTAGGAGATAGATATTCAGAGATATTGATACGAACAATTGAACTGCTAGCAGAAATCATTGTTTGGAACTTACACGGTTCCAATACAAGATGGTGAGCTTCCACGTAACGTAGTGTGTATAATAACTTGTAAAGAATTTTTGAAGACTGATGAGTGATGGGGGTTGGCAAACAATGGTCTTCATCTCTGGCCACCACGTCTTTCTTATCGAACGCCTTCAGATTCCAATTAAAGGTGTTATTTTGTCATTCGGGGAAAAATGCCATTTTTTTAGATACTCTTCATGAAGAGGAAGGTATGCCGTTAATAATGGAAAATAACATCAGCCAAATGACCACCACGACCACGACTACAGGATCAAATCCTTTTCATGAAATTTTCCATGTCCTCGATAGCCTCAGGAATTCCATCTTTGGTATCGACGCTGGGCTCTTGGCGTAGACCTTCCCTTTCACATGGTCGCATGATGAGGGCGGAAGTTGACGAATGCCCTCGTATATTCACGAATGAAGTGGAATTATTTACGAAACTACCGACAACACTGTAAATTCATAAAAGAGGGATCCTTACGTTTTACCAGATGGAAAGAAATAGTAGGGAATTCCTTAAAACTGAGGGAATTACCACTTTCAAGGTTGTGGTCTATAATATTGATTTTCGCTGAAGAGCAACAGACAGGAATGTTACCTGTGTTGGAGGATGTGAAGGAACAAAATAAGAATATATTAGGTACTCCTTCTTGGTTGTACGAATTTATTGCGAATTTCTGTTTTGGTTGTAATTTGGGTTCGGGTAAAATCATGCACATATGAACCTACAGTAAAAAAAATGTGATTGAGACTCAAAACCTAAACAAAATTTTTTTATGAATTCAAATTTGTTTATTGTATGAGATGCTGTATCAGAGGAATTGTATATACTTATTTACATTATAAGTTACAATCAATATAGGTAGGTATATGAAACTTTTCGTCAGAGAACAAAATATCGAAAATCGTTTTTCAAATAAGTATCCTATTTTTTATGATTGTGTTTGATCGTGCGAAAAAAAAATGATCATAGTTCTCTAAGTTTTTCTCATTTTTTTTTATTGGAGTAAAATCATTATTTTCCTTTGCAGAATCCAACGCAATCATAAAAAAATAGGGTTCTAATTTGAAAAATATAAGTTATGGTCAATTTTCCATCATAGTTTTCGACACAAAATATGAAACAACCTGTGATGATTTTTCTGGAATTCACAAGATGCATGGCATTTCCACATTCTGCTACTTTGATGTTATGAGGACTGTTTACGCTCAGGATGTTGAGAATAAGAAAAATGAACATTATACTGACTACGAGTATTTGACTTTTATTCCGGTTTTCTCTCGATATTTTGAAAACTTTGGTTTCAACAGAAATGTAGTTACTTATTCAGAATTGAATAGGTACTTAGCAGAGGAAAAAATAGAAAAAAAAATTTAACAAATCTATTTTCACTTGTTGTATAACAACAGGAGCACAGGCTCCAAAAATATTTTAGCTTAGTAGAAAATTTCGAACAATATGATAATATCAATTCTCAGATTTCAAATATGACCAGTTCTCCAGGAACGTCTAATAGGCACTCGAACTGGGGACATCCTATATATTCAAGTTAGACTAATTCCTGTATTATAGTCATATAGGTATTTTTTGATATATGTAATTCATTTGAAATAGCTTTTTTTATGTTAGTGACTATAATATCAAGAATTTCGGAAAGTTTTTGAAATTTGATGAGTTTTTTCCTGGACTCAGATCATGGATCAGAAAATATCATTATTGTATGAAATTGAAACGATAAGGTAATTCGAGAAGGAGGAAGGATTGTATGAAATTCTAGAAGATCTCGAGAATTTTCTGATCCCATCATAGCTAGCCATATAAAAAAATCTATGGATAAACATCACATAACAAAATATTCAATTGTTAGAAACACCAATTTATTGATTTGGTATTTGAGATGAATGAATAAAATCAAAATCAGACAAATATATAATATATTTATGTATTACCAAGATTATTTTACAGAAGTTGACGAACATAAGTTTAAATGACGTTTAAAAAAATTAAATAAATATCAAGTGAAAATTCACGACTCTCGTCTCTCGTCACAAGATCTAAAAAGGTAAAGACCGAACCAATTTGCTTTCGGCATGCCGGTCCAACAGAAATAATAAAGCACATGTTTTCACACTTTTACTTTTCACTGATAACAGACGCCTTAGAATAAAACAATAAATATTTGCCTCTGGTATTTACCGAAAGCCCCAAAGTGCATCCTAAAATGTGCAGTATTGCCAGATAGATGGAAATATCCAAGTTCGTCGATTAGGTGGCAGCACTTTACGATCATTAAATTTTAATTTTACTGAAATCGGTTTTTAAGCGATTGGAAAAAACTTTTTGTGTTAAATTTTGTGTGGGAATTCATAAAAAAAAATCTAGGTCAGGAAGTAAGAATTATGCATATAGCGTCACTAAAAAAGGAAAAAAAAAATGAACTTTCCGACTTGAAGAACTCTTCAAATTGAATAACAGTGAAAACCCCATATAAATTGGTGGTCTCTATCGTGAGAAATCCCTAATCGCGTTTTGAACTGAACGTCAGAACGGTAGGTATAGCTCTTCTGAACTTTATGAGCCGTAAGACCCAAATCTTTACGCAAAATACGGTGTAATGTTCTGTTCTTGAGCGACGTGGATAGATTATATTCTTCAAATCACTATTTTTGTATTGCGGTTCGGCAAGGTGCTTCACGATGATCCAAAAATATTCGAGTTTTACGAACCATATCTGCCAAATTTTTACCATTTTTATATAGTGAATTTCATTCATTTCAATGCGTTGTTGGAGCGTGATCGTTCCAGTTTTATTAATGGCGTAGTTTCTACCTGTCAAATGTCAAAAAAATGACAGCTTCAAAAGTGACATCTACCGAAATAGCGGACTATTCGAAATAACACCTCATATTGGAGAACCCATTAAAATAGGGGCTCCCATTTGGATTATGGAATGTGAAAGTTTTGGTTTGAACTCTAAAAGTTTTCGTCAAATAAAAAAAGGTACAGTTCCTGAAAATTTCCTCGTTCTAAAGTTGAAGAGAACCATCGATGATCATCTTTCTAATCCTCCCACCTGTCCCAAATAGAGAATATCTGTCTAAAAGCTCAAATAACTCTGGGAAGTTGTTCGGAGTGATATTGAAATTCGAGCAGTGGCGTACCGAGGGGGGGGGCGCTTCAGTCCCCGCACCAGCATAGGCCCCCAAATGGCCAGAAAGTACAAATGAGTTTGAAGGAAAAATAATCTATAAGGCCCCATGACGGCGAAGGCCGAAGGCCTCCTTATATGTCAGACAAATTTTTTTTTTATTTGCGATTACATATTTTTATTTTGTATGAAAAACTATCTGAAGGTCAAAAAAGTCTAGCCACTTCGACATGAATCCAGAAAAGCTCAAATAACTAGGGAATTACTGAATTTAGGAGCAAGAGCATCTTAGAGTGCTATCACTATTTTTCTTTGCAGAATTCAACGCAATCATAAAAAATAGGCTTCTAATTCGAAAAACACACAATTTTCGACACAAAATTTGGAACACCCTGTGATGATATTTATGAAAATCAAAAGATGCATGACCTTTCCACATTCTTCTACTTTGACGTTGTGAGAACGGTTCCCACTCGGAATGTTCAGAATAAGAAAAATGAATATAATAATAACAGGAATTTATTGCAGAAGCAAAAGGCCAGCGGACTACGGTCCTTCAGCCCTGATTATAATAGTTACTATAAATATTGGTCATTTTTTGAACAAATTTATTTTAACTCCTTGTATAACCGGAAGTGCTCAGGCTCCAAAAATAGCTGAGATCTGTAGAGAATTCCGAACTATATCATAATCCCAATTTGTTAGATTTCAAATATGTCCGTTTCTCCAGAAACGTCTAATAGGCACTCGAACTTGGGACACCCTGATGTATACGCCACTGTCGATGAGGAATCCAAAAATTTGTGGTGATTTATTGTGCATGTCATTTGAACAAACGAAGTGGATAGGTGTTGGGTAGAGTTCAGTTAACCAACTGAAGTGTGGTTCAATTTCATTTAATGAAAAATTCACCAAGTTTTCGAATAGAAAAATAATAGGGCTAATGGACTGGTAAATAAATTGTTATTGAAACCCAACACAAATGAAAGGATGAATGCACCCAAATTAACAATTGCAAGGTCTTACCCATTTCAGCAAAACGGTCAACCAGATCTTGTCGGTTACTTCTATTTCCATGAACAGAGGAGTGATCGAGCTCTACAAACGAACATGGAATGAAGCTGACGTGAAAATTCGTTGCTAAAATGTCACATTGTTCACACTTATCCTTGTGGTAATGGGTATGAAATAACCATGCCACTGGTAACAGTGGCATTAATGAAAGTTTTGAATTGAATGTAATTCGATGAAATCGAAATCGCTAAAATTGCGAATCACAGGAAAAACTTAAATATTCCGAATTCACTAAAGGAAACAGAAAAAAATATGAAATAAGCGGTAGTAGATATATTCACGATCAAGGCAATCAATGAACTGAATGAATTATGAAAATTAAACAAATATGTAACATATGATGCGCTCCACAGCGGACGCGCTCTTGTCGCACTCACAAATATGAGAAATCCAATTATTTCAGATGGAAATGAAAATTCAGAAAAGTTTATCCGAACTTGGCGTGAACACTAGGTAATTCCGGTATAACCGGAAGTGAGCAAATAAACATATTTGAGATTTTTCGGGCATCCCCAATATCACACTGAAAATGGATTTCATGAAACTATCGTAGTTCTCTGTGTTATTTTAAAAGTGCAACATCATAAATAAACGACCAGAATGCATATGTGCTGATTAGCTGCTTTTTTTTCGTTCAGAGTATACGATCATATGCGAATAATTATCTTCGCCTGTATTCATTGTATTGAAATTATCTCTTGATCTTTATGTAATCTGTATGCTGCGTGTCATCCCGAGCTTCCGTAAAAGACGCTTCATGATGCGAGCAATCTACGTTAAAAAATAATGTGAGTGTATGCATCACACCCTTGCTCTAAAGTGGATATTTTCTGAGTTATTCACAAAAAACTGTTTTTCGTCTTGAATTCCTTGCCCTGAAGTGTATATTTTCTGAGTTATTCACAAAAAACTGTTTTTCGTCTTGAATTTTCAGCTATTTCTTTTCCCTTCACGCCAAAAAGATGAAATTTTCAGGAACTGTTACTTAAACCATGTTTTAGATTTTACTACCCTAATATACAAGAGAAAAAAGTTACAGGTTGTTCCTAAATAGATGGCGAATTTGGATTCGAATTTGTATCGGAAACCTCTTTATTTCAACTAATCGGCCATCGGTTTTCTCTCCAGTGATAAATAAATAATTCCTTATGAACCATATGCAAAAACTTACCATGTTTTACATTCTTTTTTTTTAATGATAGATATCATTAATTACATCTGCCAAATTCCTCTTTATTCAGTAGCATTTTGTGTTTACTATTAATTTGGTGATAATTCGTATTAAGTTATAAAATCGATCACTATGCCTAATTTTACCAATGAAGATTATTTAAATCTAGTTGAAATAAAGAGTTTTTCGATACAAATTCGAATCCAAATTCGCCATCTATTTAGGAACAACCTGTGACTTTTTTCTCTTGCATATTAGGGTAGTAAAATCTAAAACATGGTTTAAGTAACAGTTCCTGAAAATTTCATCTTTTTGGCGTGAAGGGAAAAGAAATAGCTGAAAATTCAAGACGAAAAACAGTTTTTTGTGAATAACTCAGAAAATATCCACTTTAGGGCAAGGGTATGATGCATACACTCACATTATTTTTTAACGTAGATTCAATATCTGCCATAAAAAAATGGGGTTCTAATTTGAAAAAATTGATTTTTCACGATTTTGTCATCCCTAACTTTGAAAGCGATTTTTTCACCCCCTGTATCATGAATCGCGATTTTGATTTTCAAAGTGGATACATCAATCTTACATCTTGAAAAATCCCAAAAATGAAAATTTTCCATCCAAAAACCTCGAAGTTATTCTCGTTTCAGCGGAGCTCTATTTTCGATTTTTTTTTCGAATTTTCCCGCTCAGAGAGAATTTTCCAACCAAAACTGAAAAATGTTACATCAAAATAACTTGAAATTTTCTAAGGAATCTATTTCTGCAATAAAAAAATGGTGTTCTAATTTGAAAAACGGAAGTTGACGTCATTTCCGGAAAAACCGGAGGTGCTCATGCCTTGAAAATATTTTAGATTTCATCAGCATCGTGAAATACTTAGAAGTGCTGAATTTCATGAAAATACGTTCAGTAGTTTCCCGTATAAATATGGGTGAGGTTCCTCGTGAAAGACCCTGTATATCTATTATATAACCCAATTTGGCTCTTGCATTGCTTATCAATATAATTATTATCATCATTGATATCAGTGAAAGCAGATTCCGATTGTTACAAGACTTTTCCCAAAAATTAACAGAGTAAGGTCTAAATAATGAATTATCAATGTAGTTATCTGATAGTAGGTACCATTGATGTCCTTGAAAGCAAATTTATCTGAAAACGTTTTCTCAAAACCCGTTGAGTTGAAATATTCAAATTGAATTCGACAATTATCCAGTTGAGAACTTTGAAAATGTCTATGATTCAGCAGAGCACCATTTTCTGACTTGATGTTTGGTAGTTAAACGTGGGCATTTTTTGTGTATTCAATTCTCACATTCATCATTAGAAAAACGAATGTTGGTGACACTTACGGTGGATTGGAAGTACCACAAATCACGAAAAATCATATGTCAAGTCGAAGCTTATATCCTAATTTCGATTGTTCCTCAAAATCATTTCAACGAACGGAATTCGTGAGACACCCTGTTTATACAGGCGAATATCTAGGTATAGTTGATCCAACGTTACTTGGAGGAATAATAAAATTAGCAAACAGAAGTTCCTTTGATATTTTGCAGGATTCAAAGGAACATTGGTGTGGAAGTTTTTATGACTCCTGCAAGTAACTTTGAATCAACTATAGGGCGTTATGAGTGTATTTATAGCAACCGTTTTTGCTGTAAAATAAACAGATAATACATAAGTGAAAAACAAAAAATGTAATAGTCACTATATCGTCATATTACATTATATCTGATAACGCAGTAAAATTAATTTGCGGATATTCAATTACCTACTTCTTCCCCCTACAGTAACTCTAGAGGAATAACGATATCACAGAAAAAGTAGCCAGGGGGATGAATAATTCAATAGTAAAACGGGTGGATGAGCGATTATACTCAACTATTCATTATGTTGTCCGATAATTCCCATCTCCCTCCACATCGCTGTCCTTTTGTTGAAAACGTTGATATATTACCTATTAGAGACCCTTCCATTTGAACTGTAATCACTAATTCAATTAGGTTTATCAAAATAATATTTATATTCAATTCCTCTTGGTATAGTTATACTGGAGGTTGTAGGGCTAATTTGAGTGCAATCCAATTATAGATCACTTTCGGAGGGGTTCGATCTAAATCGTGTGTTCATGCATGCATGTCTAAACGATTTGTGGGCATTTTATTTTAATGATCTGTGAATATCCTATTCGTTATTACACTTGATGGTGGATGCACCCGGCGAATATCTGAAACATGGTTGATATCAATTTCTGCATTCGATCTGTGAACATTTCCAGTTCAAACTCAAGGCACATCTTTAAAAATATGCTGATAACTTTTAACGGATATCATGTCGAGCATCTAGTTCTGAGGAGTCTAGAAAAAGTTCTACTTGCTCAATTTCAAATATTCAAATAAAAGTTCCTCAAAAAGGGGGATGGAGCAACTCATGAAAATTCAGAATGACATTGATCTTTGTTGATTTTCGAAATAGTGACTTTTTTTAAACAACTGAGGAAATTGCTGTTCAATCGTCCAAAGTTTAGGACCTTCAATCCATTTTTGTTCGTCAGAAAAAAAAGGCGGTTCCTTCTTATATGTGTGAATGTGCGCACTCTCTTACTCGATTACATAAAAAAACATCTATATACCTATAATCCACAGTTGAAAGTAGGTACGTATCGCCATACACCATATACTCCATTCACTTTCATAAAGTATTCCGATTGGCCAAGATTTAGGTTTATCAAGTTTTTTTTACTGAAAACGGACACAGGTTGGTACTCGTGAAATGTCAAATAATTCTCAGAGACGTTGCCAATGTTTATTTCTATTTACTCACTTTTTTAAATTGTGAATGGAGTCAGTTCTGTTATAAGGTTTAACTGTGACATAGGTTTCGTAGTACTTAGGTACTACTACATTTTCATACTGAGGCGTTGTTGTGCGAAAAGGTATTTCTCTATTTCAGTATCGTAATGTGTTCATTACAGTACTAAAAACAGTGCTGTAATTAATTCATTACAGCATCGTTTTCAGTAACATCTTTCGTTTTGTGGTTGTCAGCAATGATTTCCGATCCTTTTAAATTTCAGCAGACGTCAATTTGGAAATGTCAATTTTCGTACTTCCTTACATTCACACCAACTGCCAAGATACAATATGAAAGTCACTAGGACCTATATTTTGAATTGTCTCATTGAATTTCACAAAATGTGAGTGAAATAGAGAAAATATCGTCTAATACTCGTTGCAGAATGCAATTCCAATACTCATGCGTTCGAAAACGAGCGACGAAGGAGCGTTCGTATTGGAATAGGAGCTCCTTCTGCAACTAGTTTCAGAATATACTATTCTATGTCTTCTGCAGTCTTATTTCTTGAGAATTTTGAAAATTGGGAAATTCCATAGGTTTGTCTGTTCGTTTATAAGTTTTTCTGTCAGGTTGTTCGAGTACTTTCATTCCTTTTTCGAATGAACTATCACAAAGTAACGGACTATTCTGTCCATTATTTTTCAGTAAAATTTCAACACTCGGTTCTTGATTTCCGTACAAGCAAATAGCATAACTGAATCTTCCAACCAAGTTTATACGTTAAATATTTCCAGTATTGACAGAGAAAAAAGTTTCTTCAACATTCGCCAGGTCTTTGGAATTATTGAATTCACAACATATTCTCTCAAATTCATTATTTTCCCAAGTTGAATAAAAATTTCAATAAATACGTAATTACTACGATTTCTATGTAGAAAGGGCAACGTGGCGTATGTATCTGACAGGGACATGACTAAAACCTAATATTTTCAAAAAATACACAGTGAAATGTGTGAGAATTTCATGGCCAACGGGTATACTCCATAAAAGTGAATGGAGTATAGACATTGTTGGGAATCATCCTATATCCATATGTAGGAAAAGATTCGTTGCTTGACAATAGATTTGAATTTTTAATGTGGCAGGTTAAGTTTGTCAATTTTCGTGAGAGAAATACATATTTCCCTTCTTCCACTGAGTCTGCTTTATTGATAGATTATAACACCGGGTAGGCGTTATAATTCCCCACAGCCGTAATATCAGAGACAGAGCATTCCTTGTAAAGTGATGATTAGTTTTGGCTCCTACATTGAAAGTATTCACATTGAGTGGAACAAAGATAAAAGATCGGATCTCTTCGTCCAACTTTCTAATGAGACAACATCGCATAAAATCTTTGCTTTGAATGAGCATGGGCGTGCGATTTTAAATCACTTGTTCCACGACATTTATTGTTATTCAGTTCAGAATGAATCTTCCTTTCAATATAATTTTATTGAAAATATTTCACAAATTTGAAGAATAATGAATTTTTCAGTACTTCAAAGGATTGAAAATAACTAATTTCAACTTAAACTTGATGAAAATTCATTTTGATAGGAATCAAATACAAGCGGAACAATTGTTGTAATAAATATCCGAAAGAGAAAAAAAATGAAATATTTAATTTTTAATGGAAGACTCGAAGTGACCACACGTCCCGAGTCTGCAGTCCTACTCTTAGATAAAACACGGTCCAACTTTTTAGTGACTACAATTTGTGGAAGCGAAAAGATTTTTTTGCAAGGCATATAATCAAATAACTTGCGCTACTATTAAGGAATCATTAGCCCTGCATTGACTAAGTGAAAACGTGGGGCACTTCACTGCATATTCACAAACCTATTACATTTTTAATATTTCACCTTGAAAATAACTTTATTTGTTTCTCATTTGTAAACGTCAGTTTCCAAAAGAAAGTTTATTTTATCAAGTCACTAACTTGTAAAACTGACAGTTAACTTGCAACATTTTTACAAGTTAGTAGAAGATATTATTTACATTAGAAAATATATGTTGAAAATCATGGTACAATTGTTATTTCCAGTAACACAGATTTTTTATGATGAAAGAGTTGATACTGATGGTGATGAACCATCTGTTGACTCAGAAACTGTTGAACTCGAGGACTGCAGAACATTTGTACTCTCCTTACTACCAAATAATTCGCTAGACATTTCGATTTTTTTGTTGACCGAATCATCGACATAACTCATCGCAATTTCGGTGCTCTTCCACCCTCCTGCACGCTTTAGTGCAAAAATATCTCCACCCGAATCCGCAACCATAGTGGCTCCAGTTCTGCGAAAAGAGTGGCCGGTGTATAAACTCTGGGTCTTTTAAACCTAAATATTTCGCTATTTGCTTTGGGACACCACCAATAGTGTGCTGGCCAGCATTAAGGGAAATGCACTTTTCATGTCGGTATGTCAAAAAAAATCTTAGGTTTTCTGTTCCAGGAGGCCGAAGATTTACATATTTTCTGTATAACATGCGGGGCAGCCATCATCGGTTATGGTGAATCTTCTTGTTGTTAAATTTTTTGTTTGCCGCAATGTCACAATAACGTATTTTCCCATATCTTCTACATCATTCATGTTTAAGGAAATAATTTCGTCACATCGACAACATCCAAAAATCCCAAATATTGTTACAATTTTCGCCAGCAACCACTGGTCATCAGGAGCATGTAGAAGAAATTGTTCAGCCTCTTCTTTACTTAATACCTTGGCCTTTTTTGGCGTATAACACTCATTTTTTCGTTTCAGAAACGCTATTACCTTTTGAAATCTGCAAATGACAACTAAACGTCATATTTTCTAATAATTTTTTCAAGGAAAACAAACCTCCGAACAGGGGCATTTTTTTTTCATTTCCAAGTAGCTTTTCAGCATAGACCATTTTGCCCATAAAGTATTAGGGCTGAATCTAGCTGATAGTTGATTCAAGTAGACCAACAAAACATCAATCACACCCCAATCACACTATTTTTGTTTTGCCACTTTTTGAAGTCGTCGTATTCTCGCTCGTACCTTGAAGCTGATTTTGCAGGTAATAAACTTGAAGCTACACTGCTGGCTGCCTCAATAATTTCTTTTCGTACATTCATTTTCGCTTTCGCCAAAACAAATGTAAAGAAAAATAAACAGACATGTTCATGGCAACGCTTCCATAGCTTACGACATTTGCGACAAATTATTGAGATTTATTTGGAATTTATCTAACCTTTTCACAAATGAGAAACAAATAAAATATAAAACAATACACGCAAGGTAACGGGTTTTACTGGCTCAAGGAGGTAACTGACTCGCCTGCGGCTCGTCAGTTATATCCTCCATTCGCCAGTAAAAACCATCCTACCTTGCTTGTAATGTTATATACTATTATTTCGATAGGAATTGAATGACAGTGATTCAATTTCCACTTATTATTTAAATCATCATTGTTTCGCTACTCAGTAGCTTCTTCAGATTTACATTCTTGAAAAACCTCAATTCAAAAATAACTTATGAAAATTGCTTTCTCATTTGTTCGGATATTTGACCAAATTCCTTATTTACAGTTTCTACGCCACTGAATCATAAACAACTTGATGCTAGAGTCCTAACAATACAATTACCCATGGAACGATAAATTTGGATTAGAATTTTCCACAAATTTCACCCTTCCATCTCTCTTTCAACTAATGAAGATTGATTTCATGGAGATACAGGGATACTACAAAACTTGAAACTTCATTCATAACTGGATTCTCTTCTTCTTCTCTTTTCTTCATTCGCAGCTCTATCAGTTTCTTGAAATTTCCGTACCAAACCCAGAATGTAATTTCTATTGATATGCTTCTCGGGATGTGCTTAGCATTTTCATCATTCCTGTTAAAATGGCTCATAATTTTAACTTATTCATCCGTGGTGTCAAAAGTCTTAGTTGAAAATAAGAAGAAAATATTATGTTTCAAACAATTAATTTATCAATGTTGAAACTGAAGCCTCAGTTGGAGAGGATTTTTGAACATACGTCATCAAAACATCTGTTTGGTTTTATCTTTTTTGCGCATCTCGATTAGAATGATATAATTTTTAGTTTAATTATTGATGCATACAAAATAATGACTTTCGGAAAACTTGCCAATAAGAGAGGTATTTGGAGCAAGATTTTCACAATTTTATAGCCGTTGACGGTGCTCAATTTGAGAATGAGTTAGATTTAACTATTCAGAAAATCTATATTATTTTTTCATCGAATTGCACCCTCCTGCCTTTTCCCTTTAGAATAAATTATCTTTTGAGGCTCCACAGATAAATTGGTTGGCGTTTTATTCAAAGCCGAATATTAGGTACATAAATGAATAAACGGATCTTTATAAAACCTTCACTGTCATATTCAGGAGGACAAGATCTTTTCAACACTTTATGTACCGGGTTTTTCACTATAATTTGACCCCCCTTTAACTTTGTTACTGAAGGAGATACAAAAAAATGTTTCATACAAAAATTTCACGAAATCAACTGAGGTTTTTTAATATGACTTCACGAACTGAAATATATACAAGGTGGCCAACATATTGATGGCAACTTCATTTTTTCAAATGGAACACCCTGTATATTTTCCTATATTTGGCTAGCTCTTTTTCCCCTTATTTCGAATATGTAACATATGTTGGTCTATCTCTCTTATTCTGAGCACCACAGAGTTTCAAATTTAAAGAACAACCTGGCAAGCTCTGTAATCTTTTTTCAAGTGGCAGACTGGGTTTACTGAAAATGCCCATTTTTGGAGTTATGATAACGTATGTCATATCGTTACTAAGGAGATAACTCCAAAAACGGGCATTTTCAGTAAACCCAGTCTGCCACTTGAAAAAAGATTACAGAGCTTGCCAGGTTGTTCTTTAAATTTGAAACTCTGTGGTGCCCAGAATAAGAGAGATAGACCAACATATGTTACATATTCGAAATTACGGGAAAAAGAGTTAGCCAAATATAGGAAAATATACAGGGTGTTCCATTTGAAAAAATGAAGTTGTCATCAATATGTTGACCGCCTTGTATATATTTCAGTTCGTGAAGTCATATTAAAAAACCTCAGTTGATTTCGTGAAATTTTTGTATGAAACATTTTTTTGTATCTCCTTTAGTAACAAAGTTTAAGGGGGGGTCAAATTATAGTGAAAAACCCGGTACTCCCATAGAATAATAAATTCATAAATCGACTGATTTTGGCGCGTCAAAATTAAGGAACAAATTAATTTTCTCAGAAGAAAAATATTTGGCAACAGAATCCAGAAACAGGTCACTTTTACCAAATTTTTATGCATTTTTGTAGGATGTTGGTTGCACCCTGTGCCATCCCCATCAACCCTCTAAATTTTTTAAATAGGGTAAGTGAGTCATGTGGAACTTCTTTGGCAAAGTCTTTGTATCTTCTTCAATGGCTTGTAGAAATTTTCAAGAAAAAAATTTTTTTTTTGAAAAATTAGTTATTTCAAAGAGGTTTTCAGTATATGCACTTTGTCATGGCTCTATATTTGAATTGAAACATTTTATCGAAAAGTTTCAACTTCAGTTGAAACGTTATATAACATGATATCTACTTAAGCTGAAGTATCACCTTTTGAATCGTAGTAAATCTCCATTCAAAAAGTGGTCTCTTTATTTCACGAGTAACTCCCCTAATTTACGACGTAGAGACTTGATTTTTTTTTTGATTGAAGTTGAAGAACGTCCCGAGGGCAAATGGTTTTCTTTTTTCCGATTCAATTAGTTTCTCAAAAAAAAAAACATTAGACGTTAGATCTCTGCAATATTTGGGTTATTGAATATGTTTTTCGTTTTCATGAGTACAAGCTATATTTTTGAACTAATCATCATGAAAATTTTTGTAGTTTATTGATGATTAAATTGCCGAGGGCAAAACCGTCGAAAAAAAATCATGGAGTGTAGTTTCCAAAACGCTGAAGTTCAACCTGTTTTTTTTTTACTTGAAAAACTAATCAATTCGAAAAAAAAAGTATTTGCCCTCGGGACGTTCTTCAACTTCAATTAAAAAAAAATCAAGTCTCTACGTCGTAAATTAGGGTAGTTATATACTCGTGAAATAAAGAGACCACTTTTAGAATGGAGATTTACCACGATTCAAAAGGTGATACTTTCCCTTAAGATCACAACTGAAGCGCAGTGTTTCACACATTCTAATTTTTCACGTGAGGGGATTGAAAGTTGTGCATGAACAAAACTGTAATGGTCGACTTTCATTCGGTGACAAATTTCATCAGGTACCATCGTCTCAAAGTAAATGAGCCATGACATTGACAAAGTGCACATACTCTTTGAACTAAATAATATAAAAAAAAATTTTGTTTCGAAAATTTCTGCACGCCTGTAAAGAAGATACAAAGACCTTGCCAAAAAAGTACCGCATGACCCATTTTCCCTTTTCAAAAAATTGATAGGTTGATGATAATTTTGACGCGGACTGTATAATAAACCAATAGTTATAATAACTTAGGCCTATAACTCACTCCGATACAAATAGCAAAAATTAAATTGCTTACAAAATGAATAAAGGAGTGGAATCGATCGGGAACTCTATTTCAGACATCAAGGTAACGTTCTCGCCATTCATTTCTACATTTTCTTGGGTCTGAATATCCAAAAATTGCATTTGGAAAACGTGAATTCTTGACGTTTTCCACGGGATTCGATATCGATTCGATTTTTGACCACAGAAATCACTTTTGACAACTGTTGTCAATTTCGAAAATGCAAATTGATTTGAATTTTACTGAAGAAGTCGAAGATAAAGTAGGTACTTATAGGTATTCAATTCGCGGTAATGGTCATAACACATTTGATGCATTACACAACTTGCCTAACGGCTCGTGCTGCAAACAACATACAGTTGTTGAATAATATAATATTATTTAAATATAAGAGGTTGGTATTTCACATCAGTTTCACCTCGCTTCTGGGAATGTAGTTCAGGCCGGGTTAGAAATTCTGTTTTCCCAATTAATTCATAACTACGAATTCGATCAAGATGAAATCATGCGCTTAGTTCAAAAAAGTCACTCTCCATGACTTTTTTGAACTACATTAAAAATTTTGTCCAGAACGCCTTATTAGAACCATATTTTAATTTGATTTATCCTCAAAAATGCGAATCCACCTACACGGTGGATCTACCGACAAGGTTAATGACAGAGCGCTCGAATACGAAAGCTCCTGACTTCACGTCGGTGCCTTAGGTGAATTGAAAGAAATTTTTTTATGTTCGTGCAGGTCATCAGGATAGATTATCATACTTTCAGAGAAACCGTTATTTCATAAATTAAAAATATTCACGATCATGAGGATCAACTGAGGCATTTCTCCTCGATTTTCTAATTTTTTTTCAAGATTTGATTTGGGCGCACTAGTGGTCAGAATCTGACAGAGATTAACAAAACAAGCAACAACAATGAGGTTTCTTTTCCTCCTTCCCCTGTTTGTGGTTCATGAAAAGTGCGTATACATTTTATCAAACACAATCAAACAACAATTTACTTGTCAATTGAATACTCTTAAAATGGGTCAATCAAAAAAACCCAATGGTAATGGGTTGACACCTTTCAATCCTAAGGCCCTGCTGATAATTTTGATCTCATATTTAGTCCGAAATATAAATGCTAATTTTGTTATTGTTTTCTTCCAGGCTCAGAAAACGAAGACGACCTCGACGACACACAAAATTCCGATGAACCCTGTGAAGGATCTGCTTCGGCCAAAGCACGAAGAAGGAGAACAGCGTTCACGAGTGAGCAACTACTAGAACTAGAACGGGAGTTTCATGCCAAAAAATATTTGTCCCTAACCGAACGCAGTCAGATCGCTTCAGCGTTGAGATTGAGCGAGGTACAAGTCAAAATCTGGTTCCAAAATCGAAGAGCAAAATGGAAAAGGGTCAAAGCAGGTCTTGGTGCAGGTCCTCACCAATCAAAGAACGGCCAAAACAAAAGCAAATTAGTGGTACCTATACCGGTTCATGTCAACAGGTTCGCTGTCAGAAGTCAACACCAACAACTTGAGAGGGCGCTCGGAGATCTAGCGAGTAGGGTTCTAGCAAGTCATGCGTCTTTACGAGCGGGCCTAGAACTGCACCATGGGTATCACCCGCCAGGTCCCCCCCATTGATAGTGATTGAATAACAATGGTTTTAGTGATGATATGGAGTGTATATCTGCCTGAACTGATTTAAATTTATATAGTCAAAACATTTGAGTAAGGAACGATAAGAACTATTGTTAATTATTGTACTCGTCGTTTTCTTTCAAATTGACACCACAAATGTCTGAAACATTACTAAAAATTCAATAAGATTTTATGCAATTCTCTCAAAAGATGAAACTGAGATCTCAGAGATTCAACGGAGTTCTTTACATCAAATTGAGTGTAGAATTGACTTTGTGCAATAGATTTTAGAATGATTTATGATTGCACTTATTATACCATATTGTAATGAAACTTCTGTAAATATATTGTAAAATAAACATATTCCTATAAACCATTCTATTTTTATTTATTTCTGAGTGGTCTCCAGTGAAGACCTGTGCTCTTTAGGTGTGGGTCGGCCAAATTTTTGACTTGTAGGTACATATATTTTAACTGTAGATTCCTCTCATCAAACTAAACACTTTTTTCCCATACCATTTTTCAAAATTCGGTTATTCTTTCCATATATTCGGAACAGATATTTCGAATGAACTGAATTTTGGTTGATTGTTTACTCTTTTTATGATTATGGTGCATATTCCACAATCGAAACTAATTCAATATTTCTCCTGGTATGAAAGTTACAGCGTAGCCGACCCATAAATTCACGCAAAAATACTATAAAAGCACTTGAAAAAGATTAACGTTTCATAGTTTCGAAAGAATCAATTATTTTGTAAAATGAAAGTATTCCTATGTTTTTTCATATGTAATACCACTAGAGATGGAATTTTGCCGGCAAAATTTCTCGATTGTAATATGAAAGTTTGTTGCTCGAAATGTCATGAGCGAAATTTCCGAAAAGCAACAAACTTGAATATTACAAGAGAGAAATTTTACCTGCTCAAATTTCATCTCTAGTGGAATTCGGCATGACTATTCCACGAGAAAATTTCTAACATTGAGTAATATGGTCACATTTGACACGAATTGCGCTATTTGGCAAATTAGAATAGAGTTCATAGATTAACTAAACGTTGTTTGTTTTCTCTATGATATTCATTTCCGAAGCTATCTATGAATTGGAGAAACGTCAAAAATTTTATCGCTGAAAACCCAACTTGTAGGTTCTGCCGGTTCGAAAGTTTTGTCGAGATGAAACGATCGATGCTAAGGAAACTTCCTCACTAAAAATGGAAAGAGTGGAATGGTCAATAAAACGCGTCGTCTTCGAGTCATTCCTAATAATTGTTTACGATGAAAGGACCCCGCACTTTTTCTATGGCAAATGGCGTTCCGTGAAATTTTCTAAAATTTTGGTATAATGTAGTACTCGACCTTCTGATCATAAGTGTCCATGGCCCCAACTCAATCCTATGACTAGTTTTCGAGATACAGGGCGTTGAAGTTGAGAATTACCCACTTTTACTACGCCCGTATCTCGGAACAGAATCGAATGAACTTCAATTTTTCTCAAGAAACATTTCATTACATCCCCAAGGAGCAACCATATAGAGGAATATGACCGAAAATCGTTACGAATACAGGGACATCCATAATTTAATGCATGCCTGATTTTGAAAGAATAAAATATGTCAGTTTCAGAGCGAGAACGTTCACAAAATGAACTATTACACTAGATATATTGTTGTTACATCGAAAACGTCTGAAATACCCAGAATTTATACTGGGTGATCCATTATTATAGAAACTATTCTCAAGGAGGGTTAAATGGACACCCTGTATTTATGGGTTGATTCAAGGTGTTTGTTTAATTTTTTTAGAACATATCATCATGGACTTCAAAGAATATAGTGTGATTCAGTCATGAAATGAACTTTGAACCTCACGAAAATACCCAAAAACCACCTTTTTTTTCATCACCCTGTATTTCAAGATTAACTCCGATGAGGTGGGAGTTTTCTTTCACCATTGTACTTGATATGAAAACATCAATACGACCGAGAGTTTTTATACACTTCCTATGAGCAGATTTTTTTTTAATGTAATATGAAAATTATTTATTTAGGTATGTTATCCTATTCATTCCAGCACAACAAAAAATCTGGTCATAGGAAGTGGATAAAAACTCTCAGCCGTATTGATGTTTTTATATCAGGCACAGTGGTGAAAGAAAACTCCCACCTCGTCGGAGTTAATCTTGAAATACAGGGTGATGAAAAAAAAATGTGGTTTTTGGGTATTTTCGTGAGGTTCAAAGTTCATTTCATGACTGAATCACCCTGTATTCTTTGAAGTCCATGATGATATGTTCTAAAAAAATTAAACAAACCCCTTGAATCAACCCATAAATACAGGGTGTCCATTTAAACCTCCTTGAAAATAGTTTCTATAATAATGGATCACCCAGTATAAATTCTGGGTATTTCAGACGTTTTCAATGTAACAACAATATATCAAGTGTAATAGTTCATTTTGTGAACGTTCTCGCTCTGAAACTGACATATTTTATTCTTTCAAAATCAGGCATGCATTAAATTATGGATGACCCCGTATTCGTAACGATTTTCGGTCATATTCCTCTATATGGTTGCTCCTTGGGGATGTAATGAAATGTTTCTTGAGAAAAATTGAAGTTCATTCGATTCTGTTCCGAGATACGGGCGTAGTAAAAGTGGGTAATTCTCAACTTCAACGCCCTATATCTCGAAAACTAGTCATAGGATTGAGTTGGGGCCATGGACACTTTTGATCAGAAGGTCGAGTACTACATTATACCAAAATTTTAGAAAATTTGACGGAACGCCATTTGCCATAGAAAAAGTGCGGGGTCCTTTGAGAAAAAAAATCATGAATTTCAAAAATATTCTGGAAGCTTCCCTGTATGAAATATCATCGAATATTATTTCTCCTCTTGTCTCTTAAAAAGTTAACAATATTGTCAGGATGTCTATCAACTTCGTCAAGACTAAACTCTCTATGATGAAAAAACGTTTGATGTAGAGATATGTAATAATAAAATCCCACAAATTTGGGAGATGAAATTGAATTCTAAAATGCATGAAATTATACATTTTATACGCACAGTTTCTATTGAAAAATTTATTGTTACCGGTACATATTAAAAATAAATGTCGATGGAATGTCGATACAAACCACGCATTGAATCGAAATTAATGAAAAATAAAATGATACATAGCACTAAGTAATCTGTGACGTTGTTTCTATTTAAACAATATATCCTCTTGAAATTTTAACTCGACACTACAAGGTTATTATCACATTAATTCACTTTACATAATCATCACCTGTTTGCATTATTCTCTGTAAATAAATAAATTAATCGTAGTCCATGACGGAGGTTATCGCTATACGCTTGCGTCGTTCATGGGACCATAGACTGGTCTGTGATGGGACTAACGTTGGAGACACAGAGCAACGGTTTGTCTTGCACCGGCTACCTCGGTGCGAGGTAGGTAGGCGACATGATGCAAGAAATTCTTTCATCATGGTAGGCGACTGAAATTGAAATTGTAGCGCTTTATCGGCAAGAATCACAACGCCTAGACGCTATTAGCGAAAAGTATACAAAACTAGTGCACTTGTTATAGTTCATCCGTTAACGATAGGGGACGTACTGCTTCCTTGGTTTCACCTATACCATTGTTTGAAGAGGAAATCAACAATCTGGCATCGTCTTCTCAAAAGCTCTGTGAAATATCACAGAAGATGGGTTAGGTTAGGTCACTGACCCCGAATCCTATGACCTTAATTGATTGAGTTAGGTAATTTCAGGGAGACAACCATTTTTTTAGAGGGTTTTGGGATATCGGGAAAATATGAACAAATTAATAGTGTTTACAAACTAATCTTCAGAAAAATCGAAGAAGGATCTTATTTTGGTGGGAGAAATATATGGCTTTTCAATTTCAGAAATATTCGGACAAAACTGAGTGTTTTTGTTAGGAAATATCGTGTTTGTAACATTTATATTCAAATGAGGTTAGTGCATGAGTATTTCCTAAAGGTATCACCACAGAACATCTAATAATCACCTCAATTTCAATCGAGAAATATGAAATTTGCATCAATTCCAGAGAATCGTATCAGTCACGTATTTGGTCCTTTTTTTTAAATGGCTATATCTTTTCAACAGAGGCGAATTTGGAAAAATGGAAAATGAAAAAAAGGTTTATTTTGGCCTCAAGAATCATTTAAAATATATGTACAAGTCAAAGAATCACCCTGTATTGGGTGTTCCTAAATTGGAGGTACAAATGGAAAGGTGGAAATCCCTTGAATTCTGAAGGAAAAAAGTGCCAGGAATAAGGGGCCACAAACGTTCCGTTTTCGAAATACTGGGGGTTAAAGTTTTAATTTTGTTCGAATTTTTCACAAGTGAACAGGATTTTAATTTGATGTGTCAAAACTAACAATGAATTTATTCACTTTAGCTAACTGACTGGATTTGCAGTATTCCAATATGAATTTCACCTGGATCACGACCAGAAAACTTAAAATTAAATTTTTCGTTTCTAATTTGTTACGTTTCGGACCTTCGGACTAAAAGGCGCCTCTGGACAAAGTTTTATTTGGCTGAAATTCTATTTTATTTCATATTATGGTTTTGAAGAAATGATGCGCTCTGATGTTGCACCAATTGTTAACATGTGTAGGCGGGTACAATACATAGTCGCGATTTATTATTCGTTCATTCAGTTGGAGACATCGCTATTATGGAGTGCGTTGCTCTTCTTATTTCTTCGGGAGGAAGAGATCTGCAAAAGTGTTTAAAAACCAAATTGAGTTTCAAAAATATGAATCTAAAAATCTAAACAAACCTGAACGCATTTCTGACTCGTTCTATGCAGTCCTCTTTATCAGTCAGGGGAGTTGAGTAGACAATATTTTTTATCCTACCCCAAACATAATAGTCTAAAGGAGTTAAATCAGGAGAACGTGGTGGCCAAAGATTGTTCGCCAACCATCGATCTTCAAATAGCCTGTAGAGGATATTTGACACATTGAGTGAATTGTGTTGATACCATAAGTCATTATGGTTCTGTACTAGCGGCTCAATTATTTGAGTCAATATGTCAGAATATCTATCTCCTAAAGGAGAACATTCTTTAAATAATGCAAACATGTGTAGTGTTCTATCTTACCAGTTGAAGTCCCATCATAAATGTGAACATCGAGAATTGCATTATTTTTGATGGCGCAAAAAACATTGACTCCAGGTCTCTTGAAAGTTCCATTGTCTGAAGTGGTGGTTGTTCTCTTCATCCCAATAATGACTGCTATGCCTATTGAAAGAACCATTCTTTGTGAATTTAGATTCATCTGTCCAAATTATACAGTCCAAAAAGTTTTCATTCTCTTGAAATCGAATCATCATAGCTTCGCAAAACTCTGTTCTCCTGACGAAATCAGTTTCCTTCAAATGCTGTACCCTATTGAATTTATATGGGTGCATTTTATGTTTTTTTAATATTCTCCAAACACTCGATTGAGATAATCCCAGATCAATCTCGGCATCTTTGAGAGAATTTTGAGGATTCACACGAAAATATGCAAGAACTGTAATTTCGTTGTTCTCATCTTCTACTACACTTTTTTCTCTGTGTATAGTTTTCTTAACGAAAGATCCGACATTTCTCAAGTTTGTCGTGGTTCTGTTAATGGTATCTCTCGTTGGTCTGGGTCGGTCAGGAAACCTCTCAATGAACAGTCGAATCGTTCTATCTACAACTTTATTACATTCTCCATGAAGTAGAATGAGATTTAAATAATCTTCATTGGTAAAATTAGGCATAGTGATCGATTTTATAACTTAATACGAATTATCACCAAATTAATAGTAAACACAAAATGCTACTGAATAAAGAGGAATTTGGCAGATCTAATTAATGATATCTATCATTAAAAAAAAAGAATGTAAAACATGGTAAGTTTTTGGATATGGTTCATAAGGAATTATTTATTTATCACTGGAGAGAAAACCGATGGCCGATTAGTTGAAATAAAGAGGTTTCCGATACAAATTCGAATCCAAATTCGCCATCTATTTAGGAACAACCTGTAACTTTTTTCTCTTGCATATTAGGGTAGTAAAATCTTAAGCATGGTTTGAGTAACAGTTCCTGAAAATTTCATCTTTTTGGCGTGAAGGGAAAAGAAATAGCTGAAAATTCAAGACGAAAAACAGTTTTTTGTGAATAACTCAGAAAATATCCACTTTAGGGCAAGGGTGTGATGCATACACTCAACTTATTTTTTAACGTAGATTCAATATCTGCCATAAAAAAAATGGGGTTCTAATTTGAAAAAACTGATTTTTCACGATTTTGTCATCCCTAACTTTGAAAGCGATTTTTTCACCCCCTGTATCATGAATCGCGATTTCGATTTTTAAAGTGGATACATCAATCTTACATCTTGAAAAATCCCAAAAATGAAAATTTTCCATCCAAAAACCTCGAAGTTATTCTTGTTTCAGCGGAGCTCTATTTTCGATTTTTTTTTCGAATTTTCCCGCTCAGAGAGAATTTTCCAACCAAAACTGAAAAATGTTACATCAAAATAACTTGAAATTTTCTAAGGAATCTATTTCTGCCATAAAAAAATGGTGTTCTAATTTGAAAAACGGAAGTTGACGTCATTTTCGGAGGTGCTCATGCCTTGAAAATATTTTAGATTTCATCAGCATCGTGAAATACTTATGAGTGCTGAATTTCATGAAAATACGTTCAGTAGTTTCCCGTATAAATATGGGTGAGGTTCCTCGTGAAAGACCCTGTATAGTTGCCGATATTGTGAGCAATCATGGTGAGTAGTTCGTGCACCGTTTCTGCTAGTCCCACCAAAGGCTCTTCAGATTCATCATTCCGATTTCCAACAGTCTGTTCTCTCTTGATCTCATACAGTTCCTGTCCTGTCAAGTAGCTTTTTCGTTTTAGGCTAGGAAGTTTCGCTTATTTTCAGCTTTTTCCTATAAATCTCCTGACCTCTTTTTGTGTGATAAACGGATAATCCATTCTGTAATCATTGCAGTGAATACCATCATGTACATTCTGTTTTTTATGAAGCTTATAGAACTATATAGCCTCGAGGTATTATTTTGGTTCCTTTATATTTTTTTATTATGGCTGAAAAATCGAAAAAACGAAGCACGGGTGTGTTTTTCTCCACCTACTCCATCCCTGAAATATTTTATGGCAGGTTATTAAAATTCATTTTTCTATTTATACATCATTGACAAAAAAGTACATAAGTAGTCTAGAATCTAGATTATTTCGGCTGAGTCTCTGTGTGAAACTCATTTTCGCTTGTTCATTCATCAAAAATCGAGTAGCCACATCGAATTTAGCCATGTAATACCTAATTTGATGGATGGGCTACTCAGACAAATGGATAGCCAGGACTTCAGGACCATCTGTTTAAAAGATACACGCCTAATTATCCTTTCTATGACGAAGTGTTGAAACTGGTGATGCGTGTAATTGTCCTTGCAATTGTTTGGTAAACTGCTGAGTGGAGGACTATGTGAGAATAAGTCAACATTGTTGCAAGATCTACAGAAGATTCTGAAATAATTTTTGTGGCGCAGCATATACGATTCGTACTTACATATAACTGTTATGAGACCAGTCATTATTTGAGGAGCCATATACATACTGTTCCATGAAACTTTCTTCAATTTTCAACAAATTTCAATCAAATTTTTAACAAAATTCTCAGGCCATAATGCATAGTTGCACTATGGTGGGAGCGGGAGCTTCAGAAGAAACATGAGAAAATATTAGAAATGTGAATATTCTTCAAATTGGAAACTAGCTTCATGAATCATGGCACATCCGATTTTAGCAAAATCTACAAATTTGCCAAGCTACATTTTATTCACATTTATAAAGTATCCCGTTTGGCCATGATATAGGTTTATCAAGTTTTTTAATTCAAACTGACGCAGGTTGGTACTCGTTACATGTCAAGTGATTCTCAGAGACATTCCCAATGCTGAATGCTTATTTCTATTTACTATCTTTTCACTTTGTATATGGAGTTAGTTCCTTTAAGGTTTAATTGTGACGCAGGTTTCGTAGTACTATACCTACAACATTTTCATACTGGAGTATTTCAAGTTGTGCAAAAAGGTATTCAAATGTCTTCTGTAGGCTTATTTCTTGAGAATTTTGAAAAGTGGGGAATTCCACTGTTCGTTAATAAGTTTTTCTATCGGGTTATTCGAGTACGTTTATTCTTTTTTCGAATGAACTATCACAAAGTAACGGACTATTCAGTACAACATTTTTAAGTAAAATTCGACACTCGATTCTTAATTTCCGTGCAATGAAATAGCATAACATTGATCATTCATGTGACAGGAAATTGACTACAACCCAACATTTTCAAAATATGTACGGTGAAATGTGTTAGAATTTCATAACCAACCGGTATACATTACAAAAGTGAGTGGAGTTTAGGATCCAAGCCCTAAGATCCTAAGATAGAATTTGTTTGACACTACTACCTTTATGTGGTTTAGTGCGAAAGTGTTTCAAAGATTTTATCTATTTTTATTTCATATGAATATGTATACAGGGTGAGTCTTTGACTTGTACATATATTTTAATTGTAGATTCCTCTCATCAAACGAAACACTTTTTTCCTATACCATTTTTCAAAATTTGGTTTGGTTTGGAGATTCAGGGTGTCGAAAATCCATGAAAAAACACTTTTCTGTTTATATCTTCGGAACCGTTATTTCGAATGAACTGAATTTTGGTTGAGTTTTTACTCTATTCATGGTGCATATTCCTCAATCGAAACCTATTCAATATATTCACTAGTATAAAAGTTACAGGGTAGTCGACTCATCAATACACGCTAAAACACCATAAAACCACTTAAAAAAGATAAACGGTTCATATTTTCGAAAGAATCAATCATTTAAGAAACTAAAAGTAATCCTATTTTTTTTTCAATAAAACGCGTCGTTTTCGAGTTATTTCCAATTTTACCCGGAGAAATTTGACGAAAAAATCAAATTTCAAGAATAATCTGAATGCGTCTCTGAATTAAATATCATCGAATATTATTCCTTCTCTGGTCTTTAAACGAGTTTACAATGTTGTCACAACATTTATCAACTTTGTCGAGATATTTTAATGATAAAATCCCACAAATGTGGGAGATAAAATTGAACACAAAGGAGGATATAATACGCACAGTTTCTATTGAAAATTCATAGTTACCGGTCCATATTGAAGTTAAATGTCGATGAAATACAAAATTTGGATATGAATGATGAATCTCGATACAAACTACTTATTAAATTGAAATTAATGAAAAATAATACGATACCTGATAATCTGTGATGTTTCTATCTAAACAACATCCTCTTGGAATTTTATAAACTCGACACGGTTGAAATTATATTAATTCACTTCACATAATAATCACATTAGAACAATAAATGAATGTATATGTATTCAGATTATTCAGAACTTCACATAATGTTTACAGTTTGTTCAGATACTCTGGTTTGTTATTGTTTAACGTTGGCCTCCAGATAACCATACTTCGGTTTTCACTCTACGCATGGGTGGTAAAATTTGGCGGCTAAGTCGATTTATGATGGAAACGGCAGAATTGATAGATATTTATACCACGGTACACAAATGTATCGTGATTTATACTATGTTTCGTAAAAAATCCTTAACCTCAATGAAAATATCAGCAAGCTGACAACATCTTCTTGAAATTTCTGTGCAAAAATTCACAGAATCGATACAAGTTAGATAAGGTTAGGTTGTTTAATAATAAATCTGAATAAAAAGTCTCTCTTCATGATATTGTTTGGGAATTTAGAGGAAAATATGAACAAGTTATTAGTGTTTACAAACTAATCTGCAGAAATATCGAAGAAGGAACTTATTTTGGTGGAATAAATGTGGCTTTTTAGTTGCAGATATAATCCGATGAAACTAACTGTTTTTGTTGAAATTATCGTGTTTGCAACATTTTTATTCCAATAAGGTTAGTACTCGACTACTTGAGTATTGCCTAAATTGGGCCTAAATGTATAAACTCAATTTCTATCGAGGAATATGAACTTTGAATCAATCAATTCCACAGTATCATTTCAGGGACGTATTTAGCCCAATGTTTTTTTTCAAATGGCTATATCTTTTTAACAGAGCCGAATTCGGGATAATTGGAAATGAAAAATAGGTTTCGTTTGGCCTCAAGAATCTTCAGTTAAAATATATGTACAAGTCGAAGACTCACCCTGTATTTTCATTTCATATCAGTATGTGTCGAGTTTGTTTTACTCTATTTATTTTATTGTGTGTGCATATTCAGTTTTGGACTTTTGTGAAAGAGGTCTCCCCTCTAATCATTATTGACGTGTGTAAACAAAATTTATTGTAAAAACACTAAATGAAGATCTATCTATCTATTTGAAAATGGTGAAATTGTGGCAGAGACGGTTCGTAAAAGTCGAACATTTTTGGGTCGTCGTGACTCGTGAAGCACCTTGTCGAACCGCTATACAGAAATTGGTGGAAAAATTTGAGCTGTTGGGACAAGTTAGTGATGTGAAAAATAAAACTCGTGCACGTCGCTCCATAACAGCCGAGAATAGTGCTGATGTAGCCGAAAGTGTAGCTATCGAGAGATAATTTTTATGGCCGCAATTGATCTGGACAACTTTTACTTGGAACAAAACGGCGCTACGCATCACACAAGCAACGGACCATTGTTCTTTCACGGGAAAAGTATACGGACTGTGTTATCTCTAGGAGAGGTGATCATAACTGGTCACTGAGATCTTGTGATTGAACACTTTGCGACTTCTTGTTTTGGGACCAAGGGAAAGAGAAGGTCTACGCCAAGAGCCAAGCGTCGATTTAAGACCTCGAAGGTGGAATTCGTGAGGCTATCGAGGGTATATAGGGCAGCAACTTTGCGATTTGGTTATTGAAATTTCATGAAAAGGATATGGTTCTGTAGTCGTGGTGGTCATTTGGCTGATATATACCTTCCTCTTAGTAATGAAATAAACTGCCTATCTTTCATCTAAAAACATGGCATGTTTCTTTGAATGTCAAAATAACACCTCTTATTGGAAAACCCTTTACTATGCCAGAAGTCATAGTTGATGCATTAAACATGTACTTTAAAAAAATATTTACCTATTATGTGTATTGTTCCGGTGGTCCATTTCTTCAGAACCGAGACAAACAGAAAATTAAGAGGAAGTTTACACATGTGAGAATTCAAAAAGTTACGTGTTTTTCGAAAACAGGTCTGACCATGCAGATAAAAATTTGCATTCTTCCACCTCTTTTATCTCGAATTTTTTTGGAAGGTCACAGTCTCCTTTTGTGATGATTTTTCTCTTTACTGTTGAATGAACAAGATTAGATCTCAATCTTGGAAGCAAATTTTCGATATACTCAATTTCGTTACCGAATCATCGCATAGGGATCTCTTTATACGACTACTTTTTGGCAACAGGGCATTCTGATTGTATTTATGAATTCGCGAAGTTAAGGCAGATGTGGCTTTGGGGAACAGCACCTGGCATCCAAAAGCGCACTAGGGCTACAAATCTATCCACGCCTACTTCATTCTTTGCGCCGTGACTTTTCAAGCCGTGTCGGATTTAAGGTCCGCTCTGTATATGACACCGAATCGATGTAGTCGAAACAGCAATTTGGAATTTACATATACTTAGTACACCGTTTATAGAACATTGTGAACCGTAGCATCCTTAGGCTGGAGGGTAGGTAGGATTAGGGGGTAGGTAACGTACATTCGTGACAAAGCATAACTGTAAACAAGATTCAAAACAATATATTGACTCAACCTATTACGGATTTTGTATAATGGATAGCTACTTGAGTTGATCATATAGGTAGAGAAGGTATAGTTTGGAGGTAAGTTTAGTGGGTTGTGAAAATAGGTACAAGAAGAATAACCTTAGGTTTTTGAGACAATCATATTTTTCTCATCCACCCCACCCCCGGATAAATTATGTGATCATGATCGTGAATCTGAAATTCCTCATATCTGTTGATATTTTTCATGAAATCTAGAAACTGTTTTTGTTATTTTTTTTCTTCAAGATATTGTATATAATACTGTACCGCCTCTAATAACCTCCGTGGTTGATGAGAATTTTTTTTAATAATCAAAAAAACCCATTGTTAGAAATTCTTTATGTACTATGTAGATGAATTTCATCGGGAGCTTCATTCCTTCATTGATAAATGTATGAGCTTGATCTGCTGTCAAAACTCAGGATTTTTTCGTAATATATCCTTAAGATTTCATTTATTAAAAAGTTATTAGTTGGGAGAAAAAGGAAATATTGATATTTTCATTGACTATCAGTGCAGATTTCGCTCACAATGAAGCAGGACACAATTTTTGGGACTGAAATATGAAAAAAAAAAACAGATAAACTGAATGAAAAATCAAATAACATACCAATTCTGTAAGTTACGCCAATAACACGGTCTCATCTTTGGCAATGGTTTTATTTTTCAACTGCCATTGATTGAATATTTCATAATCCTTGTCGTAAATTAGTTCGGATTTTTCCGATAATAAATCATTTTCTATAATATTATTTGGTAAATTCGTATTCATTTTCATTATTTCTTTGAGTCTCCACAAAGAATACAGTAATGACATTCACTCAACATAATGATGAACTTTTGAAATTTTTCATGTACCTTTTAGAAGAGGTACATTAAGTTGACAGTCCACGAAAACGGAGCGAGTTCGGACCTATGCCATAATTTTGTACCCATTTTGTACCAATTTGTACCACCTTTAAAAAATTTTGTACCCCCACCGTTTCCGAGATATGAACCCCATTTAGGTGGGCTGCCAACATAACGTTAAGTTGGCAAACCACTCTGCAATAATTGATCGTATCGAATTCAAACAAAAACTGCAATTTTGTACCCATTTTGTACCCTCACTTTTATTTTTTCTCTAGGATCTACCGTTCCCGAGATATAGAATTTTGAAAAAAAACAATTTTCGAAAATTTTGAAATTTTTACTCCATAATTTTGTACCCATTTTGTAACAATTTGTACCACCTTCAAAAAATTTTTTACCCCCACTGTTTCCGAGATATCAACCCTGTGTGTACTGCTAACGTTCAGTTGGCAATCATATTGCAGGGGTTGCTCGAATCAAATTCAAACAAAAAGTATAATTTTGTACCAATTAAAACAATCTTTAATTAATTTTGTACCCCCACCCTTTCTGGGATATCGACCCCCTCTTAGTGGACTGCCAACTTAACGTTCAGCTAGCGCTCATATTGCGTTGGTTGATGGTATCGAATTCGAACAAAAACTATAATTTTGTACCCATTTTGTACCAATTAAAATAATCTTCAATGAATTTTATACTCCCACCGTTTCCGATATATCGACCCCCTCTTAGTGGACTGCCAGTTTAACGTTCAGCTAGCGCCAACATTTCGGGGGTTCTTCGGATTGAATTCTAAGAAAATATATAGTATTGCACCAATTTGAACCACTCATATGTTTTCTCTAGGACCGATATATTGGATTTTGAAAAAAATGGAAAAAAAGATGCAGAAGAATGAAAAAAGTGAAAACAAAGTGTACCTTATAATACAGGGTGGCCATTTGAAAACGAAACAGACGAGATTACAGACGAAATAAATTTTTTCGATAGAAATGCTCGGACAGGTCGATTTCTGTTTCGAGGGGGACAACTTAAGATGTAGGTTACGGACGCATAGCGCTTCAACCCTTGCTGCCACAACTCCCACCCCCAATTTTTGAATAGGGAAGATGGGGTGAGTGATACCTCAATTCAAAGGTATTTTTATACTGATTTCAGCACAGTAATTGTTTTTCATTTTATGCATTAGTTCTCGAAATATTCTTAACTAAGTATTTGAAAATGAAGTGGTGTTTTCATGGCACTTGTAGTGTTTTTTTGTGAAAAATCGACATCTTGATTAAAGATTTCTATGTCAGTGGATTGGAGGAAGGAAGCCACAGTCATGGTTGTTTTGAAGCTCAAAATGTCGATTTTTCACAAAAAAACACTACAAGTGCCATGAAAACACCACTTCATTTTCAAATACTTAGTTAAGAATATTTCGAGAACTAATGCATAAAATGAAAAAACAATTACTGTGCTGAAATCAGTATAAAAATACCTTTCAAATGAGGTATCACTCACCCCATCTTCCCTGTTCAAAAATTGGGGGTGAGGGTTGTAGTAGCAAGGGTTGAAGCGCTATGCGTCCGTAACCTACATCTTAAGTTAACAAGAAGAAATCGGGAAAACACAAAGTCCAAGCCTCATAATGATATTGAATTTATTGGTTACACGTGTTTCGCCCTTACGAGCATCATCAGACCTAAAAAATTTTACAGCAATGTTCTATCCAAACAACAAGAAAAACAACACAGGAACATTAAAAATCATCATAAAATTATTTACCCAAAGAACTACAATTAGCTCCACACAAGGGCATAAAATACGGTAGGAAAAGTCGATCGTCAACAACCCATCATAAACAAACAATAAATGATGAAGGTTAGAACCGCCGACGCGAACAAACATAAAAAAAGTGAATGGAAAACCAAAATAATCTAAAAATTACAGCGGATTAATTCGAACACGGGTTTTTAACATACGTAGAGGGAAGTCAACCTCCGAGCTACAACGGCTGACAGTAATTTAAAAAGAACGCGATAAATAGCCTCAAACCGATTTGAGATTATTGAAAATAAGGTTAGGTTCGAAATTGTAAATATCGTTTATACAAATCTGAGTATGACCTCTCTTGGCCCGTGTAATCTCCATCTTCTAGAGAAGAAGACACTTAGTTAATACTAAGGATAGGACTCAGAAGCTGTTGAAATCGGGGGTCTACGCTTTGAACTGCGGTGAATGTACAGCGGTATATGTTGGTCAGACCGGCAGAAGGATTTCCACTAGGGTGAAGGAACATCTTAGTCTCTTTAACTCCAACAAAAATACGGATATTAGGGAAACGAAGTCTGCGTTTGCTAACCACCTCTTGTCATCGGGACATAAATTCTTAGATGATGTTAAATTATTACATGAGTGTGATAAGGGTAAGAAGTTGGATCTTCTTGAGAAGATGGAGATTACACGGGCCAAGAGAGGTCATACTCAGATTTGTATAAACGATATTTACAATTTCGAACCTAACCTTATTTTCAATAATCTCAAATCGGTTTGAGGCTATTTATCGCGTTCTTTTTAAATTACTGTCAGCCGTTGTAGCTCGGAGGTTGACTTCCCTCTACGTATGTTAAAAACCCGTGTTCGAATTCATCCGCTGTAATTTTTAGATTATTTTGGTTTTCCATTCACTTTTTTTATGTTTGTTCGCGTCGGCGGTTCTAACCTTCATCATTTATTGTTTGTTTATGATGGGTTGTTGACGATCGACTTTTCCTGCCGTATTTTATGCCCTTGTGTGGAGCTAATTGTAGTTCTTTGGGTAAATAATTTTATGATGATTTTTAATGTTCCTGTGTTGTTTTTCTTGTTGTTTGGATAGAACATTGCTGTAAAATTTTTTAGGTCTGATGATGCTCGTAAGGGCGAAACACGTGTAACCAATAAATTCAATATCATTATGAGGCTTGGACTTTGTGTTTTCCCGATTTCTTCTTGTTAAAAATTGGAAGGTCTCTTTGAGAAAAAATGGATGTTTATTTTAAATTACATCTTAAGTTGTCCCCCTTGAAACAAAAATCGACCTGTCCGAGCATTTCTATCGAAAAAAATTATTTCGTCTATAATCTCGTCTGTTTCGTTTTCAAATGGCCACCCTGTATATCAATAATTAAGACATCATTTTTACAATTTGAAATTTTACCTTCTACCATATTTCAACGATGCGTTAATCGATATTTTTGCTGCAAAGAAAGAAGTAAAGATTTTATTTTCTTACACAGTATACAGTAGTGAACAATTATGTGGTATCTTCTCATTCAATAAAATCCATAGCTTTTATTGAAATGTGTGAACGCTACTTAGGTCCACGAGTTGCCACTGGTGTCCTAATTTATGATTAATAATATAAAAACCAGGAACCATTTTGTTACCAGATTGAAATTACCTCGTGCCGACAAAGTCCGTCACAATAAACGCAGCATTCTTTTTTGTCCCACACTAGTGCGGGCAGGCGCGCCCGGGCCCAGGCCCCCCCCGAAACTTTTTTTTCGGTTGAAGCAAAACAAAAGGAGCCTGTATATTTGAAAAAATTTGTATTGTGGGCCCCCCCCCGGGAAAGTTACTTTCCCGAACTAGTGCGGGAATTTACTTTCCCTATTTCAGTATCGTAATGTGTTCATTACAGTACTAAAAACAGTGCTGTAATGAATTCATTACAGCATCGTTTTCAGTAACATTTTTCGTTTTGTGGTTGTCAGCAATTACTTCCGATCCTTTTAAATTTCAGCAGACGTCAACTTTGAAATGTCAATTTTCGTACTTCCTAACATTCACACCAACTGCCAAGATACAATATGAAAGTCACTAGGACCTATAATTTGAATTTTTTCATTGAATTTCACAATATTTGAATGAAATAGAGAAAATATCGTCTAATACTCGTTGCAGAATGCAACTCCAATACTCATGCGTTCGAAAACTGGCTCCTTCGTCGCTAGAAGCCCATTGGCCATTCTGCAACTGGTTTTAGAATAAACTATTCCCGCGGGAAAGTAAATATATTTTGAATTTGTGTATAATAATACCTTCAACCTGAAATCTCTTAATCTACTTTTATGAAAAAGAAATAGCAAATAAATTTAATGAGCTCTTTCTTACTTCTGCTGACTCATCAATGGGCGAAGTCAAGCATTATAATTTCAAACATTACATTCCCGATAATAATATTCATTTCACTTTTAAAGCCATTGGAGAGAATGACGTCATGGAAACAATTAAATTGCTAAAAAATAAAAGAAGTTGCGGAGCAGATGGCATTCCCATGAACTCGATTAAAGACAACGTTGAAATAATAGCTGCACCATTGACATTTATTATAAAAAACTCTTTGGACTACGGGATCTTCCCGATGCAACTCAAAGAAGCACTTGTCATTCCAATTCACAAAAGAGGGGCAGTAGATGAATTTGAAAATTATAGGCCAATTAGTCTCTTATCAGCTTTCTCTAAAATATTCGAACACATAATCGCAAAACAACGGATGAACTACTTCACAGAAAACACCTTATTGTCGGCAGGTCAACATGGATATACCCAAGGAAGATCCACACAAACAGCAATCTACACATTTTTAAATTATCTACACAAAGCACTAGAGAACTCGGAAATTGCCATATCCTTGTTCCTTGACTTGTCGAAGGCATTCGATTGTTTGGATCATGAGTTTGTCTTTATTAAGTTAATGAAATATGGAATAAAGGGAACCGAATTACAGTGGTTTAAGTCCTACTTAAGCCAAAGAATACAAAGGGTACTAGTAAAAAAGGAAAGAACTCAAGTAAAATCTGAACCAGGAGAGATCAAACTGGGAGTACCACAAGGTAGCATACTGGGACCTCTGATTTTTATTATCTTCATAAATGACCTTAACAACCTGTCCAAAGATGATCCTTCAGTATCACAGATAAACTACGCAGATGACACAAGTATCACCATTAGAGCCAAATCTTTTCCAGAAGCATCTGAAATCACAAACGCGATCATGCAGCAGACTGTCTCATGGTTTCAACAAAATCATCTGTTAGTGAATTCTGATAAGACAAATACAGTATTGTTCAAAACAACAAATGCAGGATTTGACACTCCATCCCGGTTGAGACTCGAAGACTGCATCCTTCCTATCAAAAGAGATGTCAAGTTCCTGGGCATGACATTAGACGATACCCTAAATTGGAGTACACATATCTCCGAGTTGAGCAAGTCCTTGAGCGCTACATGTTATTCACTGGGTGTATTGACGAAATATCTTGATGAAACTTCCCTGAAAGTGGTGTATCAGGCGGTATTTGAGTCTAAACTTAGATATGGCATCATTTTTTATGGTGCTGTAAGAGAGACCAGTAGAATTTCGATCTTACAAAAAAGAGCTATTCGCACTATCTTCAAGATGAAGAGGCTTGATACATGCAGAGGTTGTTTTCGAAAAAACAATCTACTAACTGCCACTGCAATACATATACAGGAATGTCTACTGTTCACTTTCAAAAATAGAAACCTTTTCGAAGAAGTCACGACCACTTACTACAATACCAGGACAACCCAACTCAGATACCCCAAACATAGATTAACTCAGACAGAGCGCAGTGTTGATTACACCTGCGTAAAATATTTCAACAGAATCCCAGAAGAAATAAGCAGGGAAAAGGAATTCAAGCATTTCAAAAAATTGATATTTGAGCTATTAGTGAAAATTGAACCATACTCAATTGACGAATTTATGAGGTATGATGGGACAAACATAGGCCGATTGCTTGCGGAAAAGTACAAATTTCCACCCTTGATAGGAAAATAACTATTCTGATGCAATGAGCTTTTCGGTTTTCCTTTTGGTGTAGATATTTTCTTTGGTGTTTTTTTTTATTCCTCATCCCAATGTTATTTGCGGATTCTGTTTATGGGTCTCTGACCTGTTTGTATTCCTAATGTTCAATGAATAAATAAATGACAGCAATACGCAACGATCTTCAGAATTTCAAGTAATGCCATGGTTACTACTAGAAGTTAAATGGAAAGAAAATCATTGGAAAAATTAATGAAGATCGATTTTTATTGTAATGAAATGATTTTTTCTTGAAAAATATAATCTTGTATGCACCACGAGGGTTATCAGATCCTTACGCCCATCGCCTATTACTTCAAAATGTGTACGACGTTCCCTCATTTTCCTACTTCATGAATGTGAATACATACCTTTTACTCTGAGGATTCAAATGACTACGCATATTTGCCTTTTTTCAGTTATTTCTTAATATTTTAAAAATTATTAGGACTAATTAGTCCGTTAACGAAGTTCTTCGAACAAAAAGCCATTGAAATTGAATACAATCATATAAGAGAGGAAAAAAAGAAGAACTCAGTATATTTTAGCTGAATAAAAAATTTCGACAGATCTCAATCCAAAATTTCTCTCGAAAAGAATAAATCTAAAATCATCTTAATATCCAGGGTATGTACTGATCTCGAATCCAGCGGTTGAGTTCGGAAATGGGCAAAATTCGACCGGGGGTTTCGTAAATTAAGAAATTCAAAATTTTGTTTTCCTGTTTATTTCAAATCAACGGATAAGATCGAGATGAAATTCTGCATTTACATGAAGAATGGTATGTTCAAGCTGCTTTCAAAATTTCGTTCAGTTTTGGGTCGTCGTGAAGCACCTTGTCGAACTGCAATACAGATATTGGTGGAAAAATGTTGATATGTTGGCCACAAGTGAGTGTAGGGAAGAATAAAACCCAGGCACGTCACTCAAGAACAGCCGACAATATTGCTGCTGTTGCCGAAAGATGTTGCAGAAAACCCAGGTTGATCCATATCTCGTAGTTATTTGGAATAAGGCATTCCATAAACGTCATTACACCGTATTTTGCATAAAGATTTGGGTCTTGTCCTTGTTGATTGGGTTCATGTGGAAGGGAAGATCTACGCCAAAGGCCCAGCGTCGATCCAAAACCTCAAAGATGGAATTCGTAAGGCTATCGAGGACATAGGGCAGCCACTGCGCGATTTGGTTATGGAAAATTTCATGGAGGATATGGTCCTGTAGTCGTGGTGGTTATTTGGCTGGTGTTATTTTCCATTATTAACAGCGTACCTTCCTTTTCATAATGAAGTAAACATCCGGTCATTCATCTAATAAAACGGCATCTTTCTTCAATGTCAAAATAAAACTTCTTATTGGAAAACCCTATACATATATATCATTTTCAGAATATTGTTTCTTATGATACAGTCATACACACAGAAACACATTAATTCACTGAAAAACACATTTTAGAATTAAGTAGGCACATGTCAGTTGCCGATTGGGTGAAAACTGAAATTCGAAAATTTTCACAATCAGAGAACTCAAACCAAATATAATTTTATTGTTCAGATTGTCTCATCCAAGGTTTCCATATTACATAATGGTATGTTTATCTTCATTTTGCATTATTGGGAGTTGTAATTAACAAGGGTTCCGATTCACCGTAAGTACCTACTATAATATTATATTCGTTTGAGAAGTATGAACAAATCTTCCAACACATTTTATTTCTAAACACGAACCGTGATCTGTTGAGTGATCGGATCCATATTCAATATTCAATGAATAATATCAGGAATTTGGACTTTTAGCCTTCTATTTTTAACTCACATTATTTTAATTAAGGACGTCAAATTTTTCAAACCAAATTTTTTAATTCCTCGATTTCCATTGTTCTTCAAATTGTGATATTTTGTGGATTTCAATGTGTTATAATTGCTGATGGGGCAATTGTTGGGAAGGAACAGATTTAAGAACTCACTCAATGACATGAGACAGATAAGAAAAATAATAATAAAATTACAATAACTTTATTTGGAGTTTCAAAATGGTCGTTACGGCGAGATGATTACTTTTCCTCGCGTCCTGATTTGGAACGCCCAATCTATTTTCATCTCAAGAATTTGATTTAAAAAAGTAAAAAAATAGTGATTGTGTTCGATAATTGTAATAGTTAAAAGTGTTTCATGTATTTTTCACAATGACGAAGATTTGTTTTTGGAAAAAAAACTGGTGTTGGTATTGGACTTCCAATACTCCTGAAGCCCCTGGAGCCCAGCATCAAAGTTATTTTTTTAACACACTGATGAGTACATAGCCTTTAATATTTGCTGAGCCCATACATATCTCGGCTGTTTTCATGACTGTGGCTTTGCTAGCTGGGGCCATGCCGTTTTGAGAACGAATAATAATTATAATAACCCAATTTTCGATCGAAACTACCAAAACAAGATTTATTGCCGAGAGAAAATATTTTTGAGAAATTTTAACTAGGCGAGTGTTACTGTTAGGTCTGCACGTTTGGATAAATAATTTGTAAAAAGTTGGTAAAGTTGTGAGTATTTCAACATCAATATAAACTTTTCCAATTGGTCCGAATTCCTGATATTATTTGTTTAAAATATCTCTGATATCTAGAACCTATGAAATGAACAACGTCATAGAAGAGTATTTCGAAATATAAATGCACGTGCATGTTCTAACCTGAGCGTCGGCAGAAAATATTCAATAAAACCGAACCCATAGATTCCCCGGACACGTGCCGACTTTCAACTCGTTTCACCCTGTATGAAAAACCCAGTAAAGCTTCTCACAGAGTTCACAGAGGCCCCCGACCGCAGCGCTCTCCAGATATCGCATAGCATCAGCAGATCGTGGGACAAATGGGGTGATATACGGCCAGGACCTCCCACAGGACAATTTGCCAACATTATAGCCGGACTAATGGTGCCATTGTGCGTGCCCTGTACCCACTTTACCCCGTAATGTTATTCTGATGCGCCTAGAGCCGAAAGCTGACTCTGGTAGTCATTTACTGTTGAATGGAAAACCGCAAGCATGTATGATGAATAGAAAGATTTAAGAGATTTATTTCTTTGTATGTGTCAAAGTTTCTCGATTGGATCACTAGACTCGTTAACATTTATTTATGGATATCTTAGAGATTCAAGCACCGGAAATTTATTTCATATCTCAAATTTCCCATTATTCGATATTTGGTACCAATTTTTTTTATTTCTTGATTGTAATCAACTTAAGGCCCAATTATTCTTCCTCCAGAATACACAAAAATATCTAAGTGAAAAGGTTTAATTTCTTTATAATATGACTTATTCATTCAGAACCATAACATTGTCACTGACAATAACGAAACGTTGGCCAATCGAAAGGGACTATTGGTTTCCTTGACAGGAGGGTATGAATATACGGATTAAAATTTTTATCGTTGTAGAATCCGACGCGATCATAAGAAATTATGGTTTCATTTTGGCTTATGATATACGTACCTACATAATATTGAATACTAGCTGGCCCGGCGAACTTTGTACCGCCTGAATTATACTTAAAAGTTGTATAAACTTACCATTGCTTTTTTTCAAGCAGAAAAAAAATTAGGCAAAATTAAAGTTCAAAATATACAAAATTTTAATAATTTCGTAATTCACATGGAAAGAATTCTCTTTATTTAAGCGGTAACTAATTGTTGAACTTGAACATATAACTTTTTGTTTTTAATTGTTGTACAGTTCTCTTTTTGCAGTACCTCATGTGACTGTGAATAGCAGGAGTATAATCCATATTATACCTTTCCTCTTATATGAATCAAAATGTCATGAATATGAACAAAAATTATTCCTTTAATGAACTATCGACTATTAACACAGCTCGTCGACCAGAATTAAAAAATCAGTCATTTGTTAATAGTCCAACCTGAAGTGGCAAAAAAAAAACTTTTCTTATATTCTCAAAATCTAATCAGTGGTCACACCATTATTTTAGACATCTTAGCTATGCTGCTAAGCTCAAAATAATGGGTAAACATCTCAGTTGGTGGAGCAGCGCGATTCTCATTATTCCATGGATATGAGCTGTCAATCTCTCTTCAATTTGTTCAATTTAGTTGACGATATCAAGCTCGTTAGAAGACAAATCGAGATGTTAAAATGTCGATAGTACGATCGACACGCCAAAATTATCAACACTGTGAATTATGTTGAACTCATATTCAAATTTATTGATGGTCATTCGACCAGATCAGATTAGGCAACCCATGAAACATTATTGTATATCATAAGTGAAAGCCCGATGAGCAGACGTTTCAAAATTATTGACGCTTACAATACTGTCTCTATGCGAACAGAAACACGAATATAGGTAATATGTCAATTACTAATTATGGCAATTTTGGATTCAGTTATTTCCGGAAATATATCTATTACCCAAACAGAAATTCGAAAGCATTTAAAAAATAAAGAAAAAAGATGAAGATGAGAAGATGGCCAACTCACGTTTGAAATTGATCGTCAAAATCAGATACTTGATCTTTCGGTAAAAATTCACTGTTCCACCAACTTGAGATAAGTTTACCCGCTTTTTGATCTGGCAATAGACTTCCATGTTACCATGAGTTCTATGCGAATCATATATCGCCATCTAACAGCGGTAATATCAACCTACGACTATTCACAGTGACTTGTCTATTCACTGTACAACTACGCATCAACGGTAGCGACACCTAGTGGCCTTATTCAAAAGAAGGAAAAGCATTTCCTGCATAAGTAAAACTTTCATCAATTTTTTCGAAGTTTTATTGTATTTTATAATAACCAGACCGAAGACGATTCCATAAATGAAGTTTCATAACAAACAGTCCATCCGATCTCTAGTTATAAATGGTGTAACCAACATCTTTCTTTTATATATATAGATTGATAACGCATATTGAGAACGAAGAAAAAGAAAAAAAATGAGGAAATTTTCATTTCCGCTATAATCCATAGTGCTGAAGCCCCAAAAATATTTTGGCCTCTCAGAGAATTTGAACAGCCTCGTAACAAAAGTTTTAGATTTCAAGTAGAAGTTTCAGTTCTCCAGAAACGTCTAATATGCATTCGAACTTGAAATACCCAGGAGATGTATACAGGGTGGATCTTTGACTTGCACATATATGTTAACTGTAGATTCCTCTCATCAACCGAAACACTTTTTCCAATTGCACTTTTCAAAAATCGATTTCGTTTGAAAGAAAAAGGTTGTCGAAAATCCAATAAAAAACACTTTTTTCGGCAACCGTCCGGGAAGTACCCACTTCCCGGACGCTTTTTCTTTGAGAAAGTAGCATTTCCCGGCCTAGGCCGGAAAGTACGTACTTCCCGGCCTAGGCCGGAAAAACACGTCGTTGTTGTCATTGTGATGATCATCACAATAGCAACGAAATAACGGATGACAGTTCTGTTCTGTGTTCTGTTTAATTCAAATATGAATCAAAATCAATAAAGAGATGTGTCATCTCATTGATTTGTAATTCTTCACGGTTGCCGAAAAAATATTGTACGCAACACGCCCGGAAATAGTTTTTTTGGACTCACAGACTTCCAGGACTCGCCTCCGGCTCGTCCTAGAATCTTGTCTATTCGTCCAAAAAAACCCTATTTTCCGGACTTGTTACGTAAATTACTATTCTGTTCATATCTTCGGAACCGATATTTCAAATTAACGGAGTTTTGGTTGAGTGTTTTCTCTATTCATGGTGCATATTCCTAAATTAAAGCTTATTCAATATTTTTCCTGGTATAAAAATTACAGCGTAGCCGATTCATAAATCCGCGCAAAAATACCATAAAACCACTTGGAAAAGATAAACGGTTTACCCATGCGGGCGTAGCCAGGAATTAATTTCGGGGGGGGTTTTGAAATTTTGGCAATTGACTTTGTAAGTGCCGGGAATTGTGAGGGTCGCTTTCTGTAGCAAGTATTTTTCAAGAATTCAATAATCCTTTTCCTACTTATGAAACAATATTCAACATAGATATTCCTGGTTAGGTTAGGTAAACCTATTTTTCAAATATGCTTCAGAATTTAATTTTTATTCACTCAAACAAAAACTTGAAAAACAATATTTATTTCCCAAACAATACTTACAGGATGAATCAATATGAAATTATTGTGGATGTGTGCTTTCATTGAAACTAAATAGAATTTTTTAATGTTTTATTCCAAAATAGTGCCAACAACATATAAACAGGTATTAAAAATGAAACAGTGAGAAAACTCACGGAAAAAACAGTCACGTAATTAATTATAGAACTTACTTAGAGTTTGAAGTCCTGAAATTCAAAAACACAAAAAAATGTCAATAATATTGAGAACTTTCACTCTGAAGGTCTGAACACAGTGAACACACCTACACACAACGAGGTTTCAAATTCGAATGCTTATTATGCTATAAGGGAAATAGATAGATAGATAGATAATGTTTATTTGATCCATTTTTACAAATACCAAAACAATAGGTGTAGATCGTGTCAATATAAAGAACTAAAACTAGCAAATCAACAATATTCCTCTATAAGCCTTCAAATTCCTCTTCAAGGAAGTACTCCCCTAGTGAATAAAAACACCTGTTACAAAGAAAATTTTTTGAAACCTTTTTATACTTATTGTTACCTCTACAATTAATTTTAGACTTAAAACTATTAGGTAATTTATTCCATATAGCAAACATACTATAGGTCACATTTTTTTGTATGTATGTTAAGCTTGTTATGTCCTGAATTAAATTGTTTTTATTTCTTGTTTCATAATTATGTTTGAGCTCATAATGTTGAAATTCAGTATAATTATTTGCTACATAGATAATGCATTGATATATATATATTGGCTATATAATGTTAAAATTTTCTCTGCAATAAAAAGATTTTTGCAGCTTTCAGTAGGTTTCATTTTGAATACAATTCTCAAACTTCTTTTTTGTAATTTGAATATTCGATCGGCTTCGCAACTCCTGGCCCAAAAAATAATACCATATCTAATCTTGGATTGTACCTACGTAGGCATGGAACGCTGCCAAAGCCGCTTTAACTCCTATGTTTTCTCTGATTACACGAAGGGCATAACAATATCTTCACACATCTGTGGCTACTTTCTCTATCTGTGATTTCCAATTCAAGTTTTGATCTATTACTATTCCCAGAAATGGTATTTGATCAACTGTCTTGATTTCGGTGTTCATTGCTTTGACTGTGAATCTCTGGTCATCATGTTCTCTAAATATCATTATTTTAGTTTTTGTGACATTCAAAAGTAAACCATTTCCTGTCAGCCACTCATTTATGCTTTCTAATTCCTTTTCTATATTTTCCCTGCATAGGTCTTTGTTTTCAGCCTTACATATCAGTGATATATCATCAGCAAACATCACTGTCTCATTCTCTGGAACTTGCACTATATCATTGGTATAAATTATGTATAGGAGTGGTCCCAAGATGGACCCTTGTGGGACTCCTTGTCGTACACATAATGATTCAGATCTAATTGTTTCTCCTTCATTATTGACCTCTACTACCCTCTGTGATCTTCCAGTTAAGTAGGATTTTATTAACTTTGAGGCAGTACCTCTGACTCCATATTTTTCAATTTTTTCCAACAAGATATTGTGGTTCACTCTATCAAAGGCTTTAGATAAATCTAGGCTTACCGCAGCTGTGAATTTTTTTTCGTTGATAGACTTGATAGCGGCCTGCAACACTCGATAAACTGCCTGGATTGTGGATTTTCCTTTTCTAAAACCACATTGTTCTTTCACAAGTGTTCCTTTTTTTTCTAAAAAGATGTTTATTCTATCAAATAAAATTTTCTCAAATATTTTATTTATATTGGAAAGTAGTGACACTGGTCTGTAGTTGTCCTGATTTTCTTTTTTATGAATTGCCCTTACCCAGGCTTCCTTCAATTCTTCTGGGTATATTCCAGTTACATAGGTTTGGTTGATGATGTGTGTAAGGGGTGTTGATATTATAAATGCACTTTCTTTCAATAATTTCACAGGGATCCCATCATATCCAACAGAATTTTTATTTTTCAGATTCATTATGTACTGGTAAACTTCACATTCTGTTACAGGGTGTAAAAATATGCTTTGGTCAGATGATTTTATTTTCTTCGTACTGTGTTTTCCATTTTGCTTCTTATTATCACACATATGAATAAATTTTTTGTTGAAATCATTTAATACATCCTTTCCACTCTCATTTGAAAATGTCTCAAATAAACTATTAGTGGATTTATTGTTATCCAGTATTCTATTCACTCAATTCCATGTAGCTTTGGTCTTATTTTCAGCTTTATCAATATAGTTTTCGTGATACTTCCTCTTAGCTAATTTCACAATATATTTCAAGATTGATGAGTACCTTTTATAATATTCCTCAGTGTAAAGCCCCTTCATCATATCTTCATATATCCTTCTCTTATTTCTACTAGAAGTTCTTATACCTGTTGTAATCCATGTTTCATTTGATCCACTTTTCCTGCCATACCTTTTCATAGGAAACACCAGATTCATTTTTGATCTGATTGCATTGGAGAAGAGAGAGTAGGCCTTGTTTGGATCTGGTTCTTCCAATACATCATGCCAGGATGATGAAATGATTTCGTATTTTTCTTATTCTGGAAAAAATTCCATCAAATTGCATCAAATGCGATGTTTATTTATACCTTACAAAGGATCAAAACTGTTTTTTAAAGTTTCATTCTAAATTACTTTTTTTAATCACTATCTTGTAAAAAGTGTTTTGTATGAATTAAACCCCAGCATACACTCGTGTTGGAACTTTTTTTCTGAACCCCCTGTAGTATAATTTTTCAGACCAATTTTTATCATCTACCTATGACCTAATGGCCAAATAAAACGAGTTTCCATGAAATTGGTAAACTTTTTTTTCTGGTGCTGGAAAAGATAATCATCAGGAGATCGAAGAACACCTATAATAATCACTTTCTAAGAGTGCTTGTCTATGGTTATTATCGATATCCTCCGCCGTTTTCCGCTATACGCATGCATCACTCCAATAGAAAAATTAAAAAGCCGCAACATCTTCTTGAAAGTTCTGTGAAATTTTCACAGTAGATCATTGTTTTTATTATGAAATACATAGCTTGATCACTTTCTGTGGTTTGATATAGCTTGTTCAATCATAAAGAGAATGGAAACCCTTTTTTCATGAGATATTTTTGGGATATCGAGGTAATAAGTAATTAGTGTTTACAAACTAATCTTGAGGAAAATCGAAAAAGGAACTTATTTTAATGGGAAAAATATTCCTTTGTAGTTGCAGATATAACCGAACAAAACTAATAGTTTTTGTTAAGAAATATCGTGTTTGTTACTTTTATTTCAATAGGGTTAGTACTAATATAATAACAATATAATATTTCCTAAACGTATTAACTCAATTTCAATCGGGAAATATGAACTTTGAGGTGTTTGCACAGGATCGAATAAGGCACGTATTGAAATTAATGAAAAATAAAATGATACTCAGCACTTAATAATCTGTGGCGATGTTAAACAATATCCTATTGGAATTGAATAAATTTGACACTACACGGTGAATATTGAATTAATTCACTGAAAGTCTTAATATAATCAACACGAGATCAAATAAAAACACCTAAAATAATCACTTCTGCCTTTATATTTTATAACAACATATCTCTAAAAATAATGTCCTCCATATTTGTTTACGCCGTTTACGGATCGCGCCGGTTGTCGCTATGCTCATGCGTCGTTCACAGACACTGACGTTTGACACAGAACAGCAATAGGTAGGTATAAGGTTTGAGATGAGTCGATTCATAGATCTTACTACTGTTTTTCTTGCGCGCCCGCTACCGTTAAGTCCGTTATACCATTGTTTGAAGAGAAAATCAACAATCTGGCATGGTCGCCTCAAGATCTCTGTGGACTATTCATCTTCAGGAAAATCGAAGAAGGAACTAATTTTGCTGAGATAAATATAAATTTTTAATTGCAGATATAATTGGACCTAACTAAGTGTCTTTGTTAAGAAATATCGTGTTTTTGAAATTTTTATTCCAATAAGGGTAGTACTTGAGTATTACCTAAATGTATTAACTCAATTTCAATCGAGGAATATATACTTTGAGGTCTTTGCAGAGAATCGTATCTGGCACGTATTTGGCCTATTTTCTTTTCAAATGGCTATATCTTTTTAATACAGCCGAATTCGGAAAAATGGTTCCTTTTGGCCCCAAAAACCTACAATTAAATCTCACCCTGTATAATGAATGAAAAGTATAACAGACTCAGAGAATAGGTTACGGACGAAACCACAACAACAATTAGGGTAAAATTGATATACCTATGAACCTATGTACTCGTAAGTAACGAGATATGGACACCAAAAATTGTTGGTGGAATCGCAAGAAACAATTACAGTTTTATTGTGGTTTCATTGTCATGACTCATGAAATGAAAATTTTCGGAAATGAAAGCATCGGGAACTCATAATCTCATAGCAACCAGTCATCATAGCAAGAGATTGAGATTACGATTGACAAATGTTGCAAGTATTCATTTATTCAATTCCAAATAATCTATGAATTTTTTTTTCATGAAACAAAACTTCTTAAAAAACCATTTTTTTTCCAATTTCATCTTGAAGAGTCATGATTTTCTTGAGGATCAAGATTATTTTTGTTTACAATTTATATTCATCTAATAATATAATTTCGCAACTCATATATCTAATAATAACGAGAAGGATAACTAGGACTAGCATTATAATGAGGAAATTGGACTAGCAGAGATCTAATTTCCAAAGGATAATGACAGATCGGTTTCTGGCTTATTAGCCGTCTTGGGTGCCACATAACCCTTATCGTGGTAGTATCCAACTGAAACGGTAGAACTTATATTACATCCTAGTAGGAACATCTGTGAAAACAGTCGCATCTTAGCCATTTCAAGAGTTAAAGTGATCGATTGACCGATTAGGATGTATTCGATTATAATAAATTCAAAACAGATGTTCCTACTAGGATGTATATAAGTTTTACCGTTTCAGTTGGATACTACCACGATAAGGGTTATGTGGCACTGAAAACGGCTAATAAGCCAGAAACCGGCCTGTCATTATCCTGTTGTGGTGGACGGTGGTTCCACCAGTGGTGTACTTTGGGAATTAGATCTCTGCTAGTCCGATTTCCTCATATCTAATAATGTTATTAGATTAGATATATGACTCAACTAAACTATTGCATTGGACACAGAAGATACTGACCAAGTAGTTTTCCTACTTGTTTGTATTTTTGTAGATGTACTTGAGCAGACAAGAAAGATCATGGAGCAAAAATTTGAAATGTACCTATTGAATCCTGCATAAAGCTGATATGAAATTTTGTTTCGATATACCAATTCCTTCGTTACAACATGATTTAATGCGTGGTTTTAATATTATCATTTCATACTGTATAATATACAGGTGCCCGAAAGAAATGCGACAAATGGAAATCATGAACTCTGGACATCATGATGGACTCATATCAAGAGATATTCTTCGCCTGGGGAATTCGGTTTTGTATGTATAGGGTGGTTTTTGGATATGGAATGTGATAATATGTAAATTATTAGCAGAAACTGTCACAAAGCGTGGAAAATGCTCGATGAATCTTGAACTTTCATTATCACTATCAACGTTGTCCGTTGAATAATTATGTTTATTGCCATTTCAAAATTCAAGGAGCTCTTCATATATCATGATCAATTTTCAGCGGTTTCCCCTCGTTGATACACTTCCATTTTTGAAGATTAGCAACACTTCTGCATGGATGGCTCATTCCTCCCTCGTCTACAAGTGAAAAAGTAGGGCTCGTATTTGATTGACACCGTAACAATGGTATGACAGCAGTGGCAGACTGATATGACAACAATGAAATCCTCTAATATGACCGTCAGACCGGCACAAATTGAATTAGTTTACCATCACAGATTCCGCGAGATTGCATTAGTTTTGTCATGGATTTTTCGATGCAAATTGTTTGAATTTTATTAGAGTACACTCCGTTTTGAATAATGTACACCCTTCTTTTTTTGGATGGTCATCGTACGCTTGAAAAAGCAGGTTTTCGAAATGAATGTGATATTTTTTACTTGTTTATTATCTGTTTATTTTACGTCAGAAACGGTTGCTATAAATACAAGCATAACGCCATAGGGCATTATTACCGGGCGTTATCTATATATATAAAAGAAAGATGTTGGTTACACCATTTATAACTCGAGATCGGAAGGACTGTTTGTTATGAAACTTCATATATGGATTCGTCTACGATCTGGTTATTATAAAATACAATAAAACTTCGCTAAGATCGATAAAAATTTTACTCATACAGGAAATGCTTTTCCTTCTTTTGAGTAAGGTCACTAGGTGTCGCTACAGTTACAGTTACGCTACAGCTTACATTGCGTTAGATTGCGATGTAAACATATAGTGTGTAATTTGGGTTGCCTCCAACTCTGCGCTGTTGACCAAAACCAAAATGTCTTAGCGTAGGAGTACAGATCTCTAAAATGATTAGATTTCGTTGAGATATGAGGGAGAATTCGTTCTTACCACTTCAAGTGGCGCTATTCACACATGATGACTGATTGTTCTATACTATACTAAACTGGTTATCAGTTATTTTTACAGTTTTAGTTATTCAAAACAGAATAAGGTAATCGTGAAGGTACTTTATTTGATATTATCACCATCAGATGGCGATGTATAGAACTTATAGTACCATGAAAGGCTATAACCAGATCAAGAAGCGAATGAATATCACAATGAATTTTAATCGAAATGTCAAGTAAATCGGATTTTTGCGATCGGGTTCAATCGCGAATTGTCCATTCTCATCTTCTCTCATAATTTTTAAAATGTTTTCGAATTTCTGTTTGGGAATGAATATGTTTGCCATAATTAGTAATTGACATATTATTTTTGTTTCTGTTCTGTGTGACAGCCCATATCCATGGAAATATGGAAATCTCGCTGCTCCACCAACTGAGATGTTTACCAATTATTTCAAGCTGAGCACCAAAATGCTAAGATGTTTAAAATAATGGTGTTAGCACTAATTAGATTTTGATTAGCCAACATTGGGAATATTAGAAAAGTTTCGTTTTTTCCACTTTAGAAGGCGCTATTCACACAATAAGTTCTAATTTTATTAGTTGGTTATATTTGAATTCATTCGGGTGAACGTCAAAAAGGAAAATAAGAAAACGTCTTAGCGTATTTGTATTCTCTGAAGTGAAGTTAAAGTACCATAGACAAAGTACTTCAATTCAAATGTTCAGCGTTGTATTGGCAGAAATAAAGTGGTTTATACAGTGATCGAGTGATCAGAGGTAATTCATCATTGGAACTATTTCTCATCCATACAATTCGATCGGGATTTATATTTGCATTCGTGTTGTCATTCATTACAAGAGAGGTACTGCAATGACAATACTGTAAAGCATTTAAAACAAAATGTTATATGTTCAACAATTAGATATCACTTAAATGAGGAGAATTTTTTTCGTGCGAATAACAATGGTACTAAAATTTTGTATATTTTGCCTATTTTATCGCCTGCTTGAGAAAAATAGCAATGATTAGTTTATACAACTTCAACGATAGGTTTCATAAAGCGTAATCACCGGTGATCGGAGATTGATCTAGCACCAACTAGATTTGACAGTTCAAAAATCAGATAACCAAGGCGTTGATATCCGATCACCGGTGATTACGATTTGTGAAATTCACCGTAAGTATCATTTAGGCGAAACAAAGTTCGCCGGGACAGCTAGTAGATCATAAAGCGGGCTGCGGACTACGAGCTATAATATAATATATATTATATCTTACATATTACATGAAAATCGCTTTAAACGGAATAACATGTGACACCGCGCACTCATGCTATAATATACAGGGTGTTTGGAGGGTGAGTAGCCATAGGTTAATGGTGGATAGGTGATGCTCTTGGCTACTTGTTGCGCCTAATAAAATAACATTTTGCCCAAAGTTCAAGGTGTTTTAATTTTTTTACCATTTTTCTAGAAATTTCCCATTTTTCTCATTAAAACCTTGATTTTTTTCAAATTCAATGCTCGAGGTGCCTATAAAATGATTTATTTCCTTAGTCTAGTCTTGTCTTATTCAGATTGAATCAAAATTTCATACAAACGTCTTCAAAAAACCTGACAGCGTCGTATCAAACTTCAAAATGAAAAAAAAAAATAATGTTGTGTCCACTTTACAAAGTGAAATAAAAAAAAAATTACATAGTGTTGGGTTTTAAAATGGCTTTAAAAACTTCTCTAGTTAATACTCTTTGCAATGGTATGTAACATGTACCATTTATAATCAGATAACTCAACAAAAAACCGTTTTGTCTTCAAGGATGCCTTGAAAGGATGACGACAAAACTATTCCATTGAGCAGGCAAAATCTTTTCTCTCATTCTACCACAGCTAAAAATAGCGTGCTCTCTCTATCATCGGCTAACAATACTCCCAAGGGCGTCGCCAGGGAGAGGGCAGCTGTCCCCCGTGCAGCCCCCCTCCGATCAGAATAGTATATTATGCTATTATTTCATAAGTTTTTAAGGGATTTTTGAGCTCTAGGGGGAAGGGGGCAGCTGCCCCCCGTGCCCCCCCCCCCCAGCTCAAAAGCTGGGGGGGGGGGGTAATTACTACATTTCCAAGTCATTTCATCGGCCTGCAGTAAAGGTGCAGTAATGCAGTTTTGAGTTCACTCAACATTTCGGTGGTTCATCAACATATTCTGTAGAAAACTAATGATAGAGAACTTCAAATCATTTATTTTAAATCTTGTTCAAATTGTTGGCCATTATTTCTAATACATGGTAACATCTCTTTCTTATTTCCGTTGTGGTATAGCTTAGTCCAATTCCTTGCTTCATTATCACAAATGCATTATCTATTTTTTCTATTAATTGCTCTCTTGTGTCAATGGCCAACAATTTGAACAAGATTTAAAATAAATGATATGAAGTTCTCTATCTTTAGTTTTCTACAGAATATGTTGATGAACCACCGAAATGTTGAGTGAACTCAAAACTGCATTACTGCACCTTTACTGCAGGCCTATGGAATGACTTGCAAATGTAGTAATTACCCCCCAGCTTTTGAGCTCGGGGGTGGCATGGGGGGCAGCTGCCCCCTTCCCCCTAGAGCTCAAATATCCCTTGAAAACTTATGAAATAATAGCATAATATACAAAAATCAGTTCATTTTTTCTATTCTGATTGGGGGGGGGGGCACAGGGGACAGCTGTCCCCTCCCTGGCGACGCCCTTGGGAGTATTGTTAGCCGATGATAGAGAGAGCACGCTATTTTTAGCTGTGGTAGAATGAGAGAAAAGATTTTGCCTGCTCAATGGAATAGTTTTGTCGTCATCCTTTCAAGGCATCCTTGTAGACAAAACGGTTTTTTGTTGAGTTATCTTATTATTAAGGGTACATGTTACATATCATTGCAAAAGAGTATTAACAAGAGAAGTTTTTAAAGTCATTTTAAAACCCAACACTATGTAAATTTATTTTTTATTTCACTTTGTAAAGTGGACACAACATTTTTTTTTTTTCATTTTGAAGTTTGATACGACGCTGTCAGGTTTTTTGAAGACGTTTGTATGAAATTTTGATTCAATCTGAATAAGACAAGACTAGACTAAGGACATAAATCATTTTATAGGCACCTCGAGCATTAAATTTGAAAAAATTGAAGGTTTTAATGAGAAAAATGGGAAATTTCTAGAAAAATGATAAAAAAATTATAACACCTTGAACTTTGGGCAAAATGTTATCCTATTAGGCGCAACAAGTAGCCAAGAGCATCACCTATCCACCATTTACTTATGGCTACCCACCCTCCGAACACCCTGTATATCTATATCCAGGCGATATATTACGTATCTGCAGAGATATGCTTTTCGAGCGATATTTTAGAGTATATCCCACCTCCCACCTTACGTCTCAACCCCCGCGCCACGAATATGCAACTCAGTTTCACGCATTTCGGGCAGTAGACATATTATATTATATATTACTTAATATAATATGATATTATATCTCATCATAGAGCTATAATATACAGGGTCTTTCACGAGGAAACTCACCCATATTTATACGGGAAACTACTAAACGTATTTTCATGAAATTCAGCACTTATAAGTATTTCACGATGCTGATGAAATCTAAAATATTTTCAAGGCATGAGCACCTCCGGTTTTTCCGGAAATGACGTCAACTTCCGTTTTTCAAATTAGAACACCATTTTTTTATTGCAGAAATAGATTCCTTAGAAAATTTCAAGTTATTTTGATGTAACATTTTTCAGTTTTGGTTGGAAAATTTTCTCTGAGCGGGAAAATTCGAAAAAAAAATCGAAAATAGAGCTCCGCTGAAACAAGAATAACTTCGAGGTTTTTGAATGGAAAATTTTCATTTTTGGGATTTTTCAAGATGTAAGATTGATGTATCCACTTTAAAAATCGAAATCGCGATTCATGATACAGGGGGTGAAAAAATCGCTTTCAAAGTTAGGGATGACAAAATCGTGAAAAATCAATTTTTTCAAATTAGAATCCCATTTTTTTATGGCAGATATTGAATCTACGTTAAAAAATAATGTGAGTGTATGCATCCCACCCTAACCCTAAAATGGATATTTTCTGAGTTATTCACAAAAAACTGTTTTTTGTCTTGAATTTTCAGCTATTTCTTTTCCCTTCACGCCAAAAAGATGAAATTTTCAGGAACTGTTATTTGAACCATGCTGTAGATTTTTCACCCCTTCTTGAAACCGACTTCAAGTTACTATTAGGAGAACCATGGCAAACTCTCGCAGTTATAACTAGAGAAGATGCTCAAAGTTTTGACCGTTAATTTCTAGACATTTATTTATACGTCTCAGGAATGCTTCGTGCGTTGCTCTTCTTATTTCATCGGGAGGAACGGAGGAAGAGATCTGCAAAAGTGTTTAAAAACAAAATTGAGTTTCAAAACTAAAAATCTAAAAATCTAAACAAACCTGAACGCATTTCTTACTCGTTCTATGCAGTCCTCTTTATCAGTCAGGGGAGTTGAGTAGACAATATTTTTTATCCTACCCCAAACATAATAGTCGAAAGGAGTTGAATCGGGAGAACGTGCTGGCCAAAGATGTGGCCGATTAGTTGAAATAAAGAGGTTTCCGATACAAATTCGAATCCAAATTCGCCATCTATTTAGGAACAACCTGTAACTTTTTTCTCTTGCATATTAGGGTAGTGAAATCTAAAACATGGTTTAAGTAACAGTTCCTGAAAATTTCATCTTTTTGGCGTGAAGGGAAAAGAAATAGCTGAAAATTCAAGACGAAAAACAGGTTTTTATGAATAACTCAGAAAATATCCACTTCAGGGCAAGGGTGTGATGCATACACTCACATTATTTTTTAACGTAGATTCAATATCTGCCATAAAAAAATGGGGTTCTAATTTGAAAAAATTGATTTTTCACGATTTTGTCATCCCTAACTTTGAAAGCAATTTTTTCACCCCCTGTATCATGAATCGCGATTTCGATTTTCAAAGTGGATACATCAATCTTACATCTTGAAAAATCCCAAAAATTAAAATTTTCCATCCAAAAACCTCGAAGTTATTCTTGTTTCAGCGGAGCTCTATTTTCGATTTTTTTTCGAATTTTCCCGCTCAGAGAGAATTTTCCAACCAAAACTGAAAAATGTTACATCAAAATATCTTGAAATTTTCTAAGGAATCTATTTCTGCAATAAAAAAATGGTGTTCTAATTTGAAAAACGGAAGTTGACGTCATTTCCGGAAAAACCGGAGGTGCTCATGCCTTGAAAATATTATAGATTTCATCAGCATCGTGAAATACTTCTAAGTGCTGAATTTCATGAAAATACGTTCAGTAGTTTCCCGTATAAATATGGGTGAGGTTCCTCGTGAAAGACCCTGTATATTATATTATAGCTCGTAGTCCGCAGCCCGCTTAACTCGTTGTGCGAGAAGCACAAAATTATTTATTTCGCAGAATTTTGATACTAGTACAAGCGACAACTCAACAAACAAAAACAAAGTCTTACTTAATTAAAAATGCAGGGATTTTTCGAAAGCGAAAACTTGACCACAAGTACTTGGAAGTTCTTTCATAGAGAACCACTAGAAAATTCATGAGAATCTTTAACTGAATTTACAATCATTGTTGCCACTTTTTTTAGAGAAAATGATCTGTTCTTTGTAACCTTCAGCCACAGATGGACTCTTCCATCGGCATTTTCAAAGTTCCATACGATACGTATGGAAAGGCAGTGAGTATTTACACTGAGCTCAAACATTTCTCTCGCGATCAAGTTTTGGCAATGGCGGACGACGAAATTGCACATGATCCAGACTTCAGAAGAGGTCTGAATGAAGCCCTAAGTGACTCTTTTCTCACTTTAATTCCTCAATTCCAAACATCCTTCCAACCATCGTGCACTTTGTGCCTAAGTTTATGGTTTTCATCAGATAAATCCCATATCACTCTTCCACTCTCAAGGTGTTCTAGAAATGTTATTATTTTATCGTTGCTCCACTCCGTCGACATTTTTCGCAACAATTAACGATTTCAATCAATTGATACGACAAAGTACGCAACGCAGGCACGATAGTAACTGGGCAGAATGTGATCACTACATGCCACTTGCGTTGCCGGTCCTTTGACTGTCGTACGAAATACCACTAATTAATGCCGAGGCCACACCGAGCGCTACGTACGCTATGTTCGCGATGTTCGCGATGCATTTCAAAAATAGCCATCGTTATTTTAAACGTACCCGGCCACACCGACACTGGTACGCTATGTCCGCTATGTTCGCGATCTAAGCCACGTCGCCGACTGTTTGATTCTCGGCTATATTATCTGGCTATATTCAAAACATCGCGAGGGCTGTAGTGTAGTGACGTTCCTTTTCAATAATGCCTAACAATTGGTCAAACTGCTGCGGGCTCATTCGATAATATGTCCCTAAGTTGGAAAAATGTTGAAAATAATGTCCCTAAGTTGGAACAAACTAAATACAACTAAATACTAGTCCATTTCTCACATATTCTCTAAACTTTTATTGATCTTCTCGCAACTGTACTACGAGAGGATGAAATTCATCGAAATCATTTCTTATTTTGTTCACTTCGTGGACCCATTTTCTTCTACGTTTATTTTTGCACAACGACAACAATAGAAGCAACTCATCGTCATCGCTATCACTATCCCATGGCACCGTGCTTGGTAACATCGTGAATTACAACTGAACCTAATGATTGCGAAAACGCAAAAGATATACTCGAGTAGGTAGCTTTCGGTGTGGCCGCTGAACTTAGCGAACATCGCATACGTAGCGTCCATAGCGTCTATAGCGTATCTAGCATAGCTCTTGGTGTGGCCTCGGCATTAGGGAGGGACCGGCAGCGCGAGTAGCAGCACGAGTGGCAGCAGAAGTGAGGTGATTACATTCTCACCCTACTCATTTCCCTGCTCACTGCCCTGCTCCCTGCCGTGGAAGTGGGCTGAGTGTAATTGACGGGTTTGGGATATATATTTTCTGAACAGCCTCAAAGCTCCTTTTTTTACTTCCTTTGCAATACTGAATCCTTTTGACATACCGGGTTTAGTTTCGATTATTTAAACAAGTAAATCTTCAATATCGTTGGTAGATATTTTCACTAGTTCATTTCCCCTTAGTCCTCGAAAAACACCCGCATTATTAAAACTACTTCATGTAGTAGATGAATTTCATCAGGAGCTTCATTGATATATGATTGGTCTGCGCCAAAAATACATCCTTCAGATTTCATTTTTGATACTTTCATTGACTATCAATGTAGGTTTCGAAATATAATATTTCGTCCAGAATCACGCAGGACAGGACGCAGGATTTTTCGGGCCGAAATATAAAAATTAAACACATGAACTGAATAAAAAATAAAATAAAATGTCAATTCTTGAAAGTACGCCAATAACACAGTCTCATATAAGGCAATGATTTTATTTTTCAACTTCCATTGATCGAATATTTCATAATCCTTGTCGTAAATTACTCTGGATTTTTTCGGTAATAAAGTATTGGAAGCTTTGGCTGCATTTTCTATAATATTATTTGGTGAAATCGTATTAATTTCCGATATTTCTTCAAGTCTAAACCAAGAAGACAGTTATAACATTCACGAAACATCACATCACACGAAAAAAATCTGGGGCGTTATCAGTGAGATTACTAATAGAGGTTGTGGATCTTCCGGTCCGCGGGTGATAGTTGATGAGGGGGGAGAGTTGATCGTGGACGATATAATCAAAGCGAACGAGTTCAATGATTTTTTTTTTAGGTGTTGGGACTAGAATGGCTTCTGCTATAGGTACCTCGGTTTGAAAGCACCAGATTCTGTCAATCTAAATCAAACGATTCATCAATTTTTTTGAACCCGGTGACGGAGAGTGAAGTTGTTCAAATCATGGCCTCTTTGAGGAGCATTGCAGCACCTGACCCCTGACGGAATTGATGTGAAACTTTTGAAAACTATTAACCACCACTTGAAAAGTCCCCTTGCTCACATAATTAATTTAACATTCGAAACATCTGAGGTCCCTGTAGAATGGAAGGAGTCTTTAGTTGTTTGTGCATACAAGTCTGAAGACAAAGAAAAAATGACAAACTATCGACCGATTTCCCTAATAAATAATTTAGCGAACGTTTTTGAAAAATGCTTGAAAAATCGTCTAACACAATTTCTCGAAAATTCTGGTATCATAAATCCGAAACAGTTTGGATTTCAGGCAAATACGACCACACAGGATGCTATGGAAAAACTGGTAAATTCTATGATCACCCACATAAACTCAAAAAAAAAAAATTTATGGCTATTTTTTGGACCTCGCGAAGGTTTTTGTACTGTTGCACATGCTGGAGAGATTGGAAAGGGTGGGAGTCAGGGGAAGTGCCCAAGGGCGTAGCCAGGATTTATAACAGGGGGGGGGGGCAAACCATGGTCATCCTCCTTGGTCCTTCAAAATGTAAAATTTTAGTATAAAAAGAATAGGCAAATTCAATTTATTTTTTCTTACAGGGGGGGGCAGCTGCCCCCCCCCCCTGCCCCTAGCTGGCTACGCCCATGGAAGTGCCTTAGAGTTGTTCAGGGATTATCTTTCAGGGAGATACCAAAGAGTTAGAATTGGCGAAGCGATCATTGAGTGGCGTAGAATAGACATGGAAATACCTCAGGGCACGGTGCTGGGACCAACACTGTTCCTCATTTATATCAATGAAATGTTATCCGTTGATATTCGCGGTGGGGAGATTATATCATACGCAGACGACACGGTGATGTTGTTGGGGTTCGACACTTGGGACGAGGTGCTTAGAGGAGCTGAAGTATGGAGCATTTGCATAGATGGCTGAGTGGAAATAGGTTGAGCCTCAACATGAAAAAAACAAAATTTGTCACATTCTCCCTTACAATAATAGGCCAGCCACATTTCACTTCTATGTCAGTCCACACAATGCAACCGCAGTGACTGTTCTTGTCCAAAAATAGACAAAACGACATCAATTAAATATCTGCGAGTATATTTTGACCAGCATCTAAGATGGGAAGTCCACACGCAGTACTTAAAAAAGGGATGTAAAAAATTGATAACTGTTCTTTATATGCTCCGTGAAAAAACTAACAGAGCATGTTTACTAAGGGTTTATGAATCGTTAGTGGAATCAATATTGCGCTATGGAATAGGTATAAGGGGTGGCTCTTATAACAACGCCTTGGAGGGCTTGCAAATAGTTCAGAAATTCATTTTGAAGATCATATTAAACGTGAGAAAAACTTTCAGTTCTGAACTATTGTTTTCAAAATCAAAAAAACTCGATATCAGACATTTATATATTTTCAATGCTTCAATACACCAAATAAGAAACAATAGGAATTTTGTGTTATCCCACAAGATTCAAACAAAATGCATCAGTAGTAGTGCCGTTCTTGCAAAGGAGTCATCTACAGAGAAGCCTTTGCTTCATGGGTCCTAAATTCCTCAACCTTCTGCCGGCTTCTTTGAGGAATATAAATACAAGGATCAAAAGAAATCGAGACACATTAATGGACTATGTGGTAGAGGAAACTTAAAAAAGTTCAATGACATTTTAAAGTAGTATGAAAGGGAAAAACATTTTTGTTCTTTGTTGCTTATCGCTCTCTCTCCCCAAAGGTTTCTCATGGAATATTTCCTTTTTTTTTCAGTGTGTTTCAGTTGTTCTAGGAAAATTGTTGTGATTTATTATGGTCGAATGTTTTCTTCATTCAATAAATGAGGGAAGATTGTGGAAAGCACGAGCCTGGCTCAGGTTTCACGGTCTTCTTTTCGGTTCAACTGTACTTTAGATCATATGTTTATTGTTATATCTTATATGGATAAAGTTATTACCGAGAGGGTCCGCACTCTCGGTAGTGTGAGAATCCAGAATCTTGTTTGGCTACTCACTAAAAACCCCTCACACATTCAATGGAGGAGTTCTTCATCCTGCCCTCGCAGCGTCCCTTAACAAAAGAGATGAGCTGCAAGTTGCTTCTAGAGTTCATGGGACCTGATGATATGAAGTGACCCGAGCAACACTGCCTTCTGCATTCTGTGCGCCAATACCTCGGCCAGTGATCTACAGACCGAGATAATCTTCAGTTCATCCACGTAGTTTGCTCTCATTCCACCGAGACATCCTATGATTAGTACGACCATCCTAATTTTATGACCTGGGTATAAAGTTCCAAGCTCGAACATAAGGTCTTTGTATTTTTGCCTCTTCTGTTCTTCTTTCATCACAACATTATTTTCAGCAGGGGAGGAGAATTCCACGACAAATAACTCCTTCAGCTCCATGTCCAGCAGAAGTAGGTCTGGCTTAACAGCATTGATCTGCCGTGTTGTTGAGACAGGATAGTTCCAGCATATGTGAGCTCTATCGTTATGGACCACAGCTTCAATCTCCAGAGGCACATATGGTAGCACCGGTTCTTTGTCTATCCCATACGCGGCTCTCAGATGGAAGTATAGAATTCGGAGTGCCGCGTTGTGTCTCTCTACATACCCCGATGAAGCATTGACTCTGCAGGCGGAAAGGATGTGCATAATCGTTTCCTGTTGCCCATGGCAAGCCCTGCAAGTTGTTTGGGTGTCCAATTTCATGATGTTCTTTTTATACCATCTCGTATTCAGTACTCTTGACACGCCATCACAAATCCTTCTGTCTCTGACTCAAGGCTAGCTGACTTTTTAGAAAGGCGAAAGACAATTCTTCAGACAGGTCCTGGTCTTTTAAAAACTCCTGAAATATATGGAGTGCAAGGTCTTACTCATATGATGTTCGAGTAATGTATCTGACTGAGACTTTCGGATCAGTCTTGCTAGGCTTCTTTGGTCCGCTTGAGTGATCGGTGTTCCAGCGAGCTCAGGATTGATCGATAAGCCGGTTATGCTGAGCTTCTCCAGGGCCCTTTGTGCAGCTCGGAATAGGAAGGCTCCATGGTTCGCAATTTCATGCTGAGCGACAAATTTCAGAAGCGGATCTTCACTTCTTGGAATCCTTACTGCAATTTCCAATGTTTGTTGATAGTGTTGATATTCCAAACATTGCAATCCTCTACCCCCCTGGCTTCGGGGAAGTTATATCCTCTGTATTGAACCGTTGGGATGTCGGGATGTTCATCGTTTTCCTTGTTAACCTATTGAGATCAAGGAGTTCGTTTACCGTCCAGTTCACCACTCCGAAAGAGTAGGTGAGAATCGGGATGGCTAGCATATTTTTAGCAGATACTTTGTTTTTTTCCCGACAGCTGCGATTTCCAAATGTCTCTCAGCTTCTTTTTGTAGCTGGCTGTTAGGTCATCCTTTATCTGGGTTTTCTCCAGTACACCCCTCTGTTTCATCCCAAGAAACTTGTAAGTTTCTCCGTCTTCGAGATGTCGAAAAGTCATTCCATCTTCCAGTCGAATATCTTCTCATGCATATTCAGCTTTTTCCCTGCGCAGATGAAATACAGCACACTTGTCTAAACCGAATGACATTCCTATTGCTGAGGTGTGGTCTGAAACGATATTCAGTAGTTGCTGTAGTGCGGACTCGGAGGGAGCATAGAGCTTCAAGTCGTCCACGTATAAGAGATGAGAGATCAGGTGGTTCCTTCTGCCTGGTGGTCCGGCCTTGTATCCTATTTTGCTCTCCCTCAACTCAATTGTTAGTGGTATGAGTGTTATGCAGAATAATAACGGGCTTAGCGAATCTCCCTGAAAAACACCTCTCCTGTATCTCACCCATCCCGTATGTACGGTTTGACCCTCTGCTCGGATGGCAAACTTCGTTTTCCACAGCGCTATATGATGTTTTCTATCGCGTGGATGATGTTAGGGTGGACTTTCAGCATTTTTAAAAGCCGTATTATCAATTCGTGCGGCGAGGTGTCATATGCTTCCGCGTAGTCCAACCATGATGTGTGTAGGTCGCGCTTGAAGTATCTGGCGTCTAGACATACGCTCTTGTCTATGAGCAAGTTGTCCTTGCATCCTTGCACTCCTTTCTTTGCTCCCCTCTGTTCGTAGATACTGTTCCACACTGGTCCAATAACCCTCAGTATTTGATCTTGAATTACACTTGTGAGGATCTTATACTGTATACAGCGTATTGAGGCAAGTGATTGGGCGATAGTTCTTGGGTTGCCCTAAATCACCTGATTTGGGTATCAGCACTGTTCTACCCTCCACCAACCATGACGGAATGGGCTCACGGCGAGTCAGCATCCCGCTGAATAATCTTGCCAGGTGTTGATGTGTAGCTGGAAAACTCTTCTACCAGTAGTTTTGAATACCGTCCAGTCCAGGTGCTGTGAAATCACGCTTGTTCAAGGGCTTGTCTAATATCTTCGGTTGATATTTCAGTAAGTTCATCGTTCTGCTGTTGGTTTTGATCACCCATCTGCTGGAATCTGAGAAGTGCTGGAGTATCCCTGGTTTCTGCTTGTTGTTCATACAGGCTTTTCCAAAATTCTTCGACCTCTTGAGGTGATGGTGGGTTCTGTGCCTTTTGTTGTTGGGACTGAAATAGTTTCGATGGTTCTGCGGTTATTATTAATATTACATGTACTTAATATAATGATGGCAGCAATACGCAACGAACTTCAAAATATCAACAAATGCCATTGGTTACAAGTTAAATGGGAAGAAAATCATAGGAACAATGACTTAATTTTAAGGTGGGCGTTCAATGTAGTGTGTAGTGTGTTTCTATTTCAAGTGAAGTTGCATTTGAAAATGGTTTCACTTCGAGGACTGTTATTTTTTGGGTGAACTCAGAAAGGTTTGGAGTTCTTAATGAAATAATTGAAATCGATTTCATTTCGAAAGTTCCTTTTTTTTCCTTTAAAAAATAGAAGAAAATAAGCCTACTTATGCTTCCGTCTTATTTCAAATGAAAGACCTATGAAAATAGTTCAACTTAATAATAATATTTATTCACCCATGTTACATAAATCACACGTATAAATATTTTCCATTAACAATTTATATGGCATGTCAGAAGAAAAAAAAACATAGTCAATGTATACAACAAAATGAAATTAGAATGCATATAGTGTCAACACATAAAAACAAACGAAACACTCATGTATATATAAAACAATCTGATGAGAAGAAAATGTTTCAAAGAAACTCGATAAGTTTATATATTGTTTTCTCCAGAAGTAAGTTCAGAAAATCAACTTGAAATACGAAATTGGCAGAGAATGGCCAAATTCAAATATGCATATGGCAGGAAAAAGTTCCTGCTTTACCCACATATTCACTAATTTCATAGTTCAGCGATTTTGGGATAGAGTGTGCCATTGTACATTTAAATTTCATTCATAATTAGAGAGATATTCATAGAACGTATAGTGATAATGTAAGTTCTATGGAGATATTCCATAAAATGCACGGTGGTGCCTCTAACGGATTAGTTTTCCGACCTTAAGATCGATTTTTATTGTGATAAAAAGATTTTTTCGTGAAAACTTACATCTTGTATGCACCACGAGCGTTATTAGATCCTAACGCTCATCGGGCAACATTGAACATTCCATCCCTCGAGCCAAATGTTTCTCTCCGGGCGTTAGGATCTGAATTACACACTTGGTACATTTAACTATCACGCATATTTTTGTAAGCAACAATCTATATGGAAATAATAAGTCATTATTTCATGAGACAAAATTGTTCGCACACCTATTTCAATTCATCCACTCAACTGAATCTTCGAATTGGTATTGTGAGTGTGAATATACATTCAAGTTGTGAATTAGTTACTATTCGTTTACAAGCACACAAAATGTTTTTTAATTACATATTATTCATAGTCTTATGACCTAGTGAAATTTATTCTCTAATTCTTAATAAACTGTTCAGGTAAAAACGTGGACGAGCATTTTGTGGTTTGTTATGAAAATTAATTGTATTGAGAAGTATGAAAAATTGTAAAACTATCTCAAGCTTTGTATAGTTTTCAAATGTCTGATATTCTTAGGTCGATTTTATTGAGGATTTGGAAGATGTTAGAGAAAATAATTTTTCTGCAATATTCGAGAAGGAGAAGAATTATCTTAATGGTTCAATCATCATTTACTTCAACCTTGTCATTATTGGAACTATTGATATTATGTATCATAAAAGGATGAAGTGATCAGAAAAGATATTAAATAAGAACATTAAGGATACTAACTCAAATAAAACCACCTCGGAGAATAAAAGTAGATCATTATGGAATAAAGTATTTATGTTCAAATATTAGGGAACTATTACGAACTTCTACATAACAATTAATGACTTCTTCTATTGATTAATTGATGGAAATTAGTGATAAAAAGGTATATTCCGGAGGCAATTGAATGAAGTTGAATATTTTTTATGTCGGAAGTTTCCTATGATAATGAGGCATATAAATCTTATTCATGAATAGAAAATTTTGTACTTTAGTATTCTGAAAGCAGAGGTGATCTAGCAAAATTTAAAAAATTGCACATAATATATCCCCTTTAGTATGCTAGGATATATGTTATTCTCACAATTTTGTTCACTTTATTTCAGTGCATATTATAGTTCGATTCAGGTCCGAGACTTCATCGGGTAGAAGTAGCGCAAAAGAGCAACGAGTCCCAAAAAGCTGTCCGCAATAGCTATCAGAGTCGCATCATCAGCGGACCTGATAAAAATTTCGACCCTTATATTATGTTCAGGCAAATTGTTCACGAATAAAAAGTATATATGTGGTCCAAGCACCGAGCTCTTTGGAACACCAATTCCACACTTTCCAATTCTGAACCAGTGTCCGACTATTCAATCTGCTCGATAAATAGCTCATCAACCACGGCGCGTTTAACGTCTAAGAAAAATACTGCGCTGGCGAATAGTGAAATCCAAATGTCAATATTGTATGGAAGAAATAACTCACACAATCGATTTAATGTAGATTGGATGTAAGAGATCTCTCGCAAAACGCTCTCAGAATTCAATAAAGAAGATATGGGTTTGTAATTATCATTTATTAACTAAACATTTTCATTGATGTGAACTCTTCAATATATTGAGTACTAGCTGGCCCGGCGAACTTTGTACCGCCTGAATTATACTTAAAAGGTGTATAAACTTACCATTGCTTTTTTTTCAAGCAGGAAAAAATTAGGCAAAATTAAAGTTCAAAATATACAAAATTTTAATAATTTTGTAATTCACATAAAAAGAATTCTCTTTGTAAAAGCGGTAACTAATTATTGAACTTGAACATATAACTTTTTGTTTTTAATTGTTGTACAGTTCTCTTTTTGCAGTACCTCATGTGACTGTGAATAGCAGGAGTATAATCCATCTTATATGAATCAAAATGTCAAGAATATGAACAAAAATTATTCCTTTAATGAACTATCGACTATTTACACAGCCCGTCGACCAGAATTAAAAAATCAGTCATTTGTTAATAGCCCAACCTGAAGTGGCAAAAACAAAACTTTTCTTATATTCTCAAAATCTAATCAGTGGTCACACCATTATTTTAGACATCTTAGCTATGCTGCTAAGCTCAAAATAATGGGTAAACATCTCAATTGGTAGAGCAGTGCGATTCTCATTATTCCATGGATATGAGCTGTCAATCTCTCTTCAATTTGTTCAATTTAGTTGACGATATCAAGCTCGTTAGAAGACAAATCGAGATGTTAAAATGTCGATAGTACGATCGACACGGCAAAATTATCAACACTGAATTATGTTGAACTCATATTCAAATTTATTGATGGTCATTCGACCAGATCAGATTAGGCAACCCATGAAACATTATTGTATATCATAAGTGAAAGTCCGATGAGCAAACGTTTCAAAATTATTGACGCTTACAATACTGTCTCTGTGCGAACAGAAACACGAATATAATATGTCAATTACTAATTATGGGCAATTTTGGATTCAGTTATTTCCGCAAATATATCTATTACCCAAACAGAAATTCGAGAGCATTTCAAAAATAAAGAAAAAAGATGAAGATGGCCAACTCACGTTTGAAACTGATCGTCAAAATCAGATAAGCACTTGATCTTTCTGTAAAAATTCACTGTTCCACCAACTTGAGATAAGTTTACCCGCTTTTTCATCTGGCAATAGACTTCCATGTTACCATGAGTTCTATGCGAATCACATATCGCCATCTAACAGCGGTAATATCAACCTACGACTACAGTGACGTGTCTATTCACTGTAGGACTACGCATCAACGGTAGCGACACCCAGTGGCCTTATTCAAAAGAAGGAAAAGCATTTCCTGCATAAGTAAAACTTTCATCAATTTTTTCGAAGTTTTATTGTATTTTATAATAACCAGACCGAAGACGATTCCATAAATGAAGTTTCATAACAAACAGTCCATCCGATCTCTAGTTATAAATGGTGTAACCAACATCTTTCTTTTATATATATAGATTTAGCGAATATGTTGGAAGGTTGTATTCAGTGGCCAAGTTCTGAGGTTTAATTGATGAATTCACCGCTTAACAGTTTGGGAATAGTCAAGAGATACTTGATTGCAAGGAAACACCATACACAGATCTTCATGTTTGTGCCATGTCGCATCAGAACTTATTCACATTCAGATCATAGTTTATGGCAGAGGTAAATCTTTTTGTGTTTCTATTTTGTGGTATATTTCCATGAAAATAAAGAACATTCAAAATAATCTTTTATTGCTATAATTTCCATCGAATTACTCGTGAAATGTCGATCCAATTAGAAGGGAAAAAGTAAATTTGTGCACCAAAATTTTATAAACTCGACACTGCACGCACTGTCCATAATACATTAATTCACTGAAATTATTCTCAAAATCAACACGAGATCAAAGAGAAATACTTGTAATAATCTGTTTTACAAATAGAAAACAACGTTGCTTTAGAAAAGATTACTAGTTTGTTCATACAGTGACTATATTTGGATTTAAATATAGAGAAACTTGTCGAACACTATTCAAGAAGAATAATATACTATTCATGGCCTGTATATTTATCGATTGCTTTTATTTTTCCATAAACATAAGAACTACGTATTACATGAGTTGTGAAAATGTAAATAATACTAGACACATATTTCAATGGTTTTATCCTAGGCATTCACTTACAAGTTATGAAGACATCCTCTATATATGGGAATAAAAGTGTTCAGTAAGCTACCAAGAAAGCTCCAAAGTATTGAAGAGATCAATAGTTTTAAGAAAGAGATCCATAAAGGACCCCGCACTTTTAGTATGAAAAGTGGCGACCAGTCAAATTTTCTGAAAGTTTGGCATGTTGTTGTACCCGACTCAGTGACCAAAAGTGTCAATGGGCCCAACCCAATCCTATGGCTAGTTTTCTGAATACGGGGTGTTAAAGTTGAAAATTGCCCAGATTTTCGGATTTATTTGCTAATTATTAAGAGTTATATTGGATTTCTGTTGCATACACACGTTTACTACATGTTCTAGTAATGAAATAAGTGGATACGTATGATTAAAAATATTTATATTTACCGGGTGATTCACGAATATATGACGGTAGTTTTTTGCCAAAATTCACTTTTTCTACTGTGACGTCAGGAAGGCATATTTTTGAAATGTTCTTTTCGATTTAGTATTATATAAATATTGCACCGTGCATATTTTTTATACAGGGTGTTTCACAGAGAGAACTACTAGACATAATCATATTTTTTAGGATTAATTCGGAACCCTGTATTTTTGAATTGATTTTTGGGAAAAGTAATACCACAAACATATGTGTGTCTCTAATCTCCAAAATATTCAGGGTGGTTTATTCATAGGAAGGTTTTCAATTTTGGGAAAAGTACAAAAAACATGAACACCCTGTATTCGAAAATTTCCTCGGTGAAATGCAACTATTTTTTCACGATATATTGATACCCACAACATCTCCAGTGGTATGAATTCTAAATCCGATACTATGACCAGTTTTCGAGATACAGGGCTTAAAGCGGAGAATAACTTATTTCATCAATTTTTTTTTTATTGAAAAGCCGAATTGATTTTATGTTGCGCCCATGAGTTCAGTATGAGAGCAGATCAAATGCACATGGAAAGGTCCAGCTAAAATATTTACTGTTATATAGGGGGATTCACGAGTAAATCACAATAGCTTTTGCGAACACTCGATAATTCTACAGTTTCGTGACAGAGAAATTATTCCATGATGTTAATACCTAGTCGTTCACAATTTTCAGTCTGAAGTACTTCATTATGTTTACTGTTCAATCTTCATACAGGGTGAGTCATACAGCCAACCATACCGAAAATACTTATGCTTTGAATTGATTGAAATAAGAACTTTTTAGTGAATTTTGAGTATATTTATGAGCGCGCTTACTAATTGCGCTATCACCCCAAAAAGATGACAATAAACCTTCTTCTTATGTAGGTGAAATACGAATATTTTTTTTTATTGGTATGTACTCCACAGTCCACAATATTCGTGTTGAGTGAGTTAAAACTAGGTATATTGAAAAGTTTAAATCTAGTTATAGTCATAACTAAGTTATTACTTTATAAATATACTTTTTTCAACAAAAAAAGTTTATTTAGGATAATCTACGCATGCAAGAAATGTGTATTTTTGGTAGGTGATTATTTCTATATATATTTAAAAATTCTTGCGGTTATGCTTACTTGCTGTTATGTTAGACAGTTATTCAAAATTCACCAGAAAAGATCTCCTTTCAATTATTTCAAAGCATATTATTTGTGGCTTACCCTGTGTGAAAAGTAATTATTATGAAGTATTTAAGACTTAAAATTGTTAACTACTAGGTATTACCCAGACAACACAGACTTCTCCGCGATATCTCTGAGAGGTTACAATGCGACTTTTATAGGAGCTCCTACCGCGAGGTCCCAGAGATCTCTATGTGATGCAAATAAGCGAATTTCCCACTGATGTGCCCATGCGATATCTTGGAGACCCCGCCATGCGATATCCTTGGGACTACTCCAAGCGATAACTTGGAGAGGAGAGCGCACCATGCGATTGACAAGGTCAATCTGTTCACGCAGGCGCTATTTGTATATCAAATCGAACTTGTATAAACAGCGAGTTTACCAAGACGGCAGTCGGCAAGGCATAGAGAGGGGTTTTGTGGATAGAGTAGTTAGCTGTGTTTATCGATGTTACTGTGCTGTGCGAGGTTCGTTATTATTTCGATGAGGATATTTGTGCTCCAAGTAAGTGTTATTTTCATTAAATCCTAGAGTTTTATGACCTATTAGGACATATACCGTAACCATTTTTACCGTCATTTATGTTATCCGAGTAATTCAACCACCAATAACCTATTAAATTATGGGAGAAGAATGACTAATTTCGTAAGAAAATGAATCTATTTATTTGACGACATTTCGTACAAATCACAAAAACAACTTGATTAATTAATTCAACTTCTGTCAGTCAAAAATACAAAGCCAACGTTATTCAACCTCATCCATAGAAATAGAGTGACAACAATAAATCTACAATGTCAAATTCTATCACCCCTCCTCAATTTAAATGTAAAAAAAAATTACATTAAAAATTGCCAAAATTACAAATACATACTTAATTACTCAACAAACTTAATCTGCATCTCAAAAATTTTTCCTTACATAAAGGCTTTGTGAATACATCAGATACATTGTCCTCTGTTGGAATATAATGCAAAGTAATCTCCTTTCGCAAGCATAAGTCTTTTATGAAATGATATTTAATGTCTATATGTATGGAACGTTTCGAATTTTCAAAATTTTTAACCAATGATATGGCACTTAAATTGTCGATTTTTAACACTACCGATTCATTCACTTTGAATTCACTCAAAACACCTTTTAGACTGATGAGTTCCTGTGAAGCAATACCAGCTGCAATGTATTCTGCTTCCATCGATGACAGAGCAACACACATTTGCTTCCTGGAATGCCATGCAATTGGGTTTCCAGCGTGAAAACATACAAATCCACTTATACTTTTTCTTGTTTCTCGATCTCCAGCCCAATCAGCATCACATAAAGCTATCAGCTCCTGCATGTTCCCCTTCAGAAATTTTGGTCCATATTCTTTGGTATGATTCAGATATCTTAGAATTCTTTTTCCAGCTTCCCATGTACTCTTTGTCGGTTTATCCAGATATCTACTCAAGCGAGCAACACTGTATGAAATGTCTGGTCTGCTCACTAGAGAAAGATACATTAAACTGCATATCAATCTTCTATACGGAACATTATTTATGATGGGCTCATCTTCACTGACTTGAAAGTTGACTTCCATTGGTGTTGTCACATTTCTTGTTTCCTTCATAGAAAATTCTTCAAGTAATTTTGATATCAATTTAGTTTGTGTAACCTTAATACTGTTGTCGTTTTTACTGATCTCCATACCAAGAAAAGATTTCACTTCTGTCATTCTTTTGATCTTGAATTCCTTTTTCAAGTTTCTCAATAGTTCTTCTACTTGATCATCTGGCCCAATTATCAGTCCATCATCTACAAATAACACCAAATAAACATCGTTTTTTACATACAGGCAGTAGTCATAAGCAGAACGTTTGAAATTCAGATGCATCATAACTTGATTGAATTTCATGTTCCAACATTTGGGAGCACTTCTTAGTCCATAAAGAGCACGATTGAGTCTTAAGTATTCCATTTTTGTTTCAAGACCTTCTGGAGCCTTTATATAAACTTCAGTATCCATAACTCCATTCAAGAATGCTGTCGGTACGTCAATTTGAAATAATGACCACCTTTTCTGCACTGAGACTGATAAAAGCACTCGTATTGTTGACAACCTACACACCGGTGCATAATTGAATTCTTCTACATCAGTGTCAATAGCTTTCTGACCTACTGGCAGTTCTGCAGGTGTCCAGGTTTCTAATTTTTCATGTGAGCTTAATTCATTATCTATTGCTTGCTGCCAAGCTGGCAAGACGCTTGCTTCTTTGTAGGTTTTTGGGTCTTGATCTACTTTGGTCAATAAGCAATAAGCAGAGTAGATTTCATAATCTTCAAGATTTTGTGGAATTTTCACTGTTCTTCCTGATCTTGTCATAATTGGTCCTGTTTCATTATGAGTTATATTTTCTTCACGTTCATCATTTGTACTTGAAGAGCTGTCGTTAAATATTAATTGTTCATTATTAGGCTGGGATTCAATTGTTCTATTCGAATTCTTATATTCCATTATGCTTTCATCCACTCGCACATCCCTAGATCTTATCACTATACGTTTTTCTGGAAGCCATAATCGATATCCCCCACCGCAATAGCCAACTATCACTCCTTTTTCAGCTCTTTTGTCTAACTTATTCTGCTTCGGCAATACTGTATACCAAGCACGACTTCCAAATATCTTCATTTTGTTCAAGTCACTCTTTCCATGAAAAATTTTTGCAGGTGTTAAACCTTTTGGTAGACTTTTTGTTGTAATTCTATTTAGTTCGTAAACAGAACACTTCAGTGCTTCACACCATAGTTCCTTTGGAACTCCTGAATCAATCAGTTTCGTTCTTATTTTGTTCAGCAATGTTCTATTCATCCTTTCCGCTGTACCATTTTCTTGTGGGGTATATGGAATTGTGTATTCTAAAACAATACCATTTTTCTGACAATATTCCTTGAAGTTCCTTGCAATATATTCCCCACCATTATCTAATCTTATTGCTTTTACTCTAACATCCTTTTGACGTTCAATTTCTTGTATATAATCGACTAGATTCTGATTGGCCTCATCTTTTGTCAGTAAGGTTCTGACTACAACAAAGTGTGAGTAGTCATCAATTATTGTTTGGAAATATCTCGACCCATCAAATGCTATTGGATTGAACGGACCGCAAACATCAGTGTGTATTAAATCACCAATGTTTTTCGTTCTCCTTTGAGACTCTTTAAATGGCAATCTTGTACTCTTTCCTTCGATGCATGTTGAACAAATTTTGTTTGGGTTTGGCAAGCCAAGTTCCTTTAAAACTTCGTTGCTGGGATGTCCAAGTCTTCTGTGCCATGAATCTCCTGTTACAGCCAAACTAATTTGTTCTACAGGTAATTGGAATGATGCCATGTAGAGTTTCCCCATAGAGATGCAAGCTATTTTTGTACCATCCATACTTTCTATGATGGTTTTATTCTTATCAAAAATAACTTTTTGTCCTCTTTCATTCAACTTTCTTACTGACAACAAATTATTTGTTAAATTTGGTACAATTAGAGCATCAAAACGTATCTTCCTGTTTCTATATTCTACTCTCAATGTACCCACTTTGTTGACTGTCAGAAAATTCCCATTGGCGACTCTGATTTTCAATTCCTTATCTAGATATTTTACATCTGTCATCAATTGTTCCACATTTTCTCTGACAAGATGGTCTGTGGCCCCACTATCTAAAACGAAATTTATGTTAGTATCGGAATATGTCATATTCACTTCTCCTGAATTCAGAATTTCTGATATGAAAGCTATTTCTTTTTCATCTGCGTTTTCTTCACTTGTGTATGCTTGTCTCTTGGTATTTCTTCTGAATCTGCCTCCCCTTCTCAGGGTAAAGTTTCTTCTGCCTCTGCTTGAACCTTCATTTCTGTTGTTTTCTGGACATTCTCTCAAAAAATGATCTCCTCCACAACCATAACATTTGAAGCCTTTCTGATTCTTCCTTGTTGAGAACACTGTGCTTCTATTATTTTCTGAGAATCCCTGTGTATCTTTGATCTTCAGTTCAGCATCTAGTAGTCTGTTTTTCACAAATTCTAAAGTTATTTTTGTGTTGACAGTCTCTATTGCTGTTATGACTGTGTCATATTTCTCAGGCATCGTCAACAATAAGTAACAAACTTTATCACTTTCGTCCAAGTTTGCACCGGCTCCTTCAAGTTCACGAAGTAAGCTTTCCACTTTCATGAAATGTTCCTGCAGTTCATTCGATGTGCATTTCATCTTAAGAAGCTTCTTCATTATATACAACTTCGCCAGTGGACTCTTCCTTTCGAAAATATTCTTCAATGACTGAAGCATCTCCAGAGCGGTGTTGGCGTCCTTGATGTACTCCAAATGCTGATCAGACATGCATTGAACGATTGTGCCTTTGGCCTTTGACTCTGCTCGATCAAATGCTGCTTTTTCCTTCCCGCTGAGCTGATCATAAACTTCCTTAGTCATTGTGAGCACTTCCTTCACACCCTCTTTGTCCAAAAGAATTTCCACACGAAATCTCCAATTCGAATAATTTGAATTCGTGAGTTGAGGAAATGGTAGCGATACCGACGACATTTTTCTGCTTCCTTCTGCGTATATCCGAACTTCTTCTCTTCAAAAATCTCAAATTTTCCGGTCGAATTTTTTTTTTCAAATCTTCTTGTTACTTATTCTTCCACTCGCTATATTTGATTCATGCGACACGCATCTGGGCCCATAACCTGTTAAATTATGGGAGAAGAATGACTAATTTCGTAAGAAAATGAATCTATTTATTTGACGACATTTCGTACAAATCACAAAAACAACTTGATTAATTAATTCAACTTCTGTCAGTCAAAAATACAAAGCCAACGTTATTCAACCTCATCCATAGAAATAGAGTGACAACAATAAATCTACAATGTCAAATTCTATCATAACCAACACCAACAATAAATTGATCAATTCACATTAAACGATTTTCTACCTGATATATTGGTGATCAGGATAATTATTTCTATTAAGAATATGGATGAGTGTAATAACTTCACAACAAATTTTACAAGAATGGTTAGTAAAGTCGAATATTCCCAAAATTCAAGCTAATAAATTATTGATAATTCTTACTAGGCATGGTTTAAATGTTCCTGTGGAAACCATTATTGCAATTCCAATAGTAATAAAAGAAAACACTTCAATGAGAATTTTGATGATTCGACACGTTTGAAATTATATCTCATTTTGTTTCAAGCTGATATATAAATGCAGAATGGACATTGAAATGTTGTTGAAATCCTCTTTGTTCAATTTGTGCTCCAAAAGCACTTGACACAATGTTTAGTCACGTTTTGATTAATGTATAAACCACTGGCCTTACAAAAGTATTACCGATTTTCTTGTCAATCTACCGATCTAACGAAAAAGCACATAAATCTACCGAAATTTGATGGAGTGAATGTATGTTCTGATATTCTAGGAAACATGACTCTTACGATATTATTTTGAAGATTTCCTAAGCATACCATAATTTGATACATAAGTTGAGTTATACGTTGACAAATATATATTTTTTTCAAGCAATTTGATGTAGATACGTTTATTTTCAGGATATTTGCTGTTTTCAATAGGTGTTAATTTTTTGAATAACTATTTATTTTGTCAGAATACTCATTTTTTGTTCGAAAGATCCGTTTTTCGAACATTCGTAAAATAACCTTCTTGCCCAATATTTCGGATAAATGGTATTTCAACTTGAATAACACAAAAAATATGTGAAAAGGTATCTTTTTCCAAAAATCTACCGAAATCTACCTATTTTTTTCCAAAAATCTACCGAAATCTACCATTTTTTTTCCGAACTTGTAGGTACACGGAGGGTGGCAACACTGCATACGTGGTGGACAACAGAGGAGTCTTTTCTCAAGATGGTCTGAGAGATTGTACCCAGAGGAAGAAAGAAATGTAATGTTTTCAATAATTTTTTTTAATTTTTTATTGCAATTTGTTGATAATAAAGATTGAAGGATTTATTCACTTGTTTTAGTTTACCTTCTGTTGCAGCCGAAAATAATGAATAACTTTTAACACTCTTTGTTGTATAGTTCAATTCTATAATATATAGCTAATATGCAGATTCTCATCATAGGAATAGGACAAATCAAATTTAGTTTTTGATGTTCCATTAACATTTAGCAATGCGACCTGTATATACCTGTGCAAAGCGGCCTGTGCAGAAACTTCTTATACATCCCGCAATGCGACCTGTTTGAGAATATCTTATACATCACGCAATGCGGAGGTTCTCAAAGTCCTCGCCGCGGGAGGTGAATGCGATCTTTCATTGTGGCTTGTTTGAGAATATCCACGTAGGATATCGTAGGCATCTCTGATTTTGTTGAATATTCTACGAGAAAAATTTGCAGATGTTCTTTTTCCCAATATTACAACCAGGTAGTAGTAGTAGTTGAATATTTTCAGTGTCGCCGTATCGTTTATGCCAATTATTGCATGTCATAAAAAACCATCTGTTACCAAATTGCGCCCTTTCTACTAGCCGAGTTTAGGTAGTTACGTGATTTTGAAGAGAGAATAACGAAAATAAAGATAAAAACAGAATGAGGGTCTTTGTCGGAATATACACCCTCTAGGATCAGTTGCATTTTGCATTCGAAATTGAAACTTGTCTCTTGTCTATGATTCGATTCGAACAGTTCCGTGGTGTGTGAACAGTAACGATCAAAAATTAAATTCCAATTATTTTGTTAATAGTTCTTCTGAGTTGGATCAATAAATAATTATTGATATTTGAACGACTAACATTGCCGGTTTCAGTTGCATCTGGAGAAAGATCTTTTTCACAATTAAAAATTATCAAGAATTATTTAAGATCCACTATGCTCCAACACAGATTAAGTAATTTAGCTTTAATTTCAATTGAACACCAAATTTTGGATAGATTGGATATGACTAAGATTATAGAAGATTTCGCAAATAGAGAGAAGAGTGAAATTTTTTAGATAAATATTTGTGTGTATCTATATGATTTTTCAATTTTATAAATAGAAATAACAATAATATAATATATATATATATATATAACAATAATTCAATAGGTTTTTTATTTTTCTCCCACCATAATGAGGGAACCCTTTCTAGAGAAGACTCAGCATATTTTGCGCAGGGGAGTATTTACGGGGGGGGGGCTTGGTACTGGGGGTAATTAACCCCCCCCCAGGAAAGAGTTTTTGACACTAAATCTTCGAATGGAAACGATCTAGTTTATAAGATACCTTGCACAAATTGTAACAGTAGCTACATAGGACAGACAAAACAATATTTAAGAGATAGAATAAGACAACACAGATATGACATTAAAAACATCAACAATAAAGAAAAGACTGCTCTGACTTATCATATCTTCAAAGAGGGACACAACTGCAACTTCGAAGAGGTTAGTGTACTAGATATAGAGTCCAATGCAGGGGTGTCAAACTCAAGGTGCGACTTGTGCCACAATGAACAATGGGGAGTTCAAAAGGTCCGCAAATTATATCCTATTGAATATTGATGAGCGGGGGGGTAGATCAAAAATATAAGGTTTAATAATAATATAAAGAAATACAATCTATCACTTCCACCTTTTTTGCCTGATACTTGACTTCTGAGATGAATATAGAAATCGATAAATGCGTGATTCCAGAACAGACAAAATTGAATATTGTTTTTTGAGTGGGGCCGCAATAATTTACGATGTGAGCCGCATGCGGGCGGCGAGTTTGACATGCTTCTCCAATGGTTACAAAAGGAATATAAGCGAGATGATTTTCATCAGAAGAAACGACACGGTGAATTTTAGCGAGGACGTTAAAAATCTGAGCTATTTTTATGATTTTTTACTTGACATAACTTAGTATAGTTCACTGAGACCATGTTTTCGGGAAAGAATAAGAATTGATGGTTTTACAAATTTGACATTAACTTGACATGTCTGTTTTCCGTCTTAATTAATTTCATAAAATTTTTTTACGTCGTTGTTGGTTGCTAGAAAGTGTTTTGAATTTTAGAGTATTATGAATTGTAGATATCTACAATTTCAGAGATTTAACATTTAGGTATCTGTAAGCTTACAGATACCTAAATGTTAAATCTCTGAAAAATTAATAATCTTAAGGTTAGTTCTTGTCACATCTTTTGTGTTTGTTTGTTTGTTTGTTTGTTTTGCTGATGTTTTCCGTTTGTTTTTGTAGCCCTGAAGAAGGAGAAAATATTGTCTCCGAAACGTTGGCTCTGTAGATTTAATAAATAAACTGTCCACGTTTCTGATAAGTACTTTAATTTAAACAAATAGTATGGATAAAAACCAAACTGATCTTATAATTTTAGTGAATACCTGTACTTTTGTAGTTTGTGATGGTTAGAATGAGTTTGACTTGTTTCATCTTTATAGTTGTATGCTATAATTTGTGAAATAAATATTTACTTACTTATTTACTTACTATTACCACAGTGACGACAACTGGCCATAAAACTGTCGAAAGTCCGCCATGTTTTGTCCAGACGTTTTGACGTAACTTACGGCAATATTTCATATTATGGGTCTCAATTTCATTAGGAAGTAACATTATGTTCCATGAATTCGATCTAAGCTTTGACGTTGCAAATGATCTGAATCGTGCTATCTATTTTCCCGAAGATACGGATCGAAAATATTGGTTATCTTTAACTTATAACGTAAATTAATAGTAAGCAAAAACTCAAGAACTACATACACAAGTGAAGATTATTATTTTCCAATAATAAATTCATCTTGATTGATTAGTCATTGGCAATGGCCATAACTCTCGAAAGAAGTCCTTATTCTCAATCTGTAGACAACAAAACGTCTCATAATTTTGAATTCGATCTAATGTATTTCTTCTCAAATGCTATATATTTTTCCGCAGATACAGATCGAAAATATTGGTTATCTTCAACTTCTAACTTGAATTATTATTAAGAAAAACTCAAGAACTATATACATACTCAAGTAAAGATTATTATTTTCCCATAATAAATTCATTTGGATTGATCAGTCATGGGTTTAATGGTCATAACTCTCGAAAGAAGTTTTTTTTTTCGACCTAATCCTTAATCTGTAGACAACAAAACGTCTCAGGATTTTGAATCCGATCTTCGTTCCAATATATTTCGTCTCAAATGAACTGAATCGTGCTTTCTATTTTTCCGAAGATACAGATCTTCAACGTCTAACATAAATTATTATTGAGAAAAAACTCAAGAGCTGCATGCACAATTGAAGATTATTTATTACCCAATTATAAATTCACCTTGAATGATCAGCCATGGGCTTACTGGCGATAACTCTCGATAAAAGTTTTTTTCGACTTATTCTCAATCTGTAGACAACAAAATGTCTTATAATTTTGAATTCGATCTTCAATCCAATTTATAACGTCTCAAATGGATCGGATCGTGCTATCTATTTTTCCAAAGATAGAGATCGAAGAAAATATTGTTAAATTAAAGGTTGCTTGATTGCAGAAGAACAAAGAATGAGGCCTGAATCTTTTCAATTAGGTGAAATTTGAATATTTATTATTTAAAGGAGTTTTTGATCCAACAGAGAAGATGCATGTGTTACACACTCTCGAGGTTCTTTTGATTCTTGTTTTCAGGTATCCACATTCATTAGAAAAGCAGTTGAGCTCACTATCACTCCAATGTATGTATATCCTTATATGTTCAACAATTTCTGGAATTTTCATATTTATAGACCTTTGGGGTAATAGTGTCTAAAAATCCTGATAGAAACTCTTCCATCATTGTCATAACAACTATAACTTGGGTTTTTCAAATATTTTTCAATAGATATCAGCTTGCTTTCCAGAATTGAAAACAGATTTACCAAACAATCCTGGGAAAACCTGCTTGTCAAAACAAAGTGATATCCCTTTTCAATCAATAAAATTCTCTGCAATTCAAGTTTGGAATTGCATGAAATCAAAACACCTGTTTAGTGTTTATTCAGGTTTCCAAATCTTCTTCACTCCAACTTCCATTTCAGTGAATAGTTCCATATATTCTTCAATGACTTTAATTTTCTCATTATAAATGGCACTATTCATATTGCTTATAGCACAAGAGGAACAATCTATGAAGAGGAATGCTTGGATTTCATTGAGTAGAAGTAAAACAAGCATAATATTAGACAGGTTAGAAAATCTGCGAGATGAGACACGAGTTGTCGCCACTGTGGTAATAGGTACAGTCAATGTACACACTATTTGTTTACATCGCCATCTAACGGGGAGAATATCCAATAAAGTACCTACTCTAGCGATACCTAGCGGCATTACTCAAAAGAAGGAAGAGCATTTCCTGTATAAGTAAAATATTCATCGATTTTTTCGAAGTTTTATCGTATTTTATAATAACCAGACCTTAGACGAATCCATATATAAAGTTTCATAACAAACAGTCCATACGATCTCGAGTTATAAATGGTGTAACCAACATCTTTCTTTTATACAGGGTGAGTCTTTGACTTGTACATATATTTTAACTGTAGATTCCTCTCATCAAACGAAACACTTTTTTCCTATACCATTTTTCAAAATTCGGTTTCGTTTGAAAGATACAGGGTGTCAAAAATCCATGAAATTAACACTATTCTTTCCATATATTCGAAACCGATAATCCGAATGAACTGAATTTTGGTTGATTGTTTACTCTATTCATGGTGCATATTCCTCAATTGAAACTTATTCCATATTCCTTCTAGTATAAGAGTTACAGCCTACTCGTCTCATGAATTCATGCAAAAATACTATAAAATCACTCGAAAAAGATAAACGGTTCATATTTTCGAAAGAATCAACCATTTTAGAAAATAAAAGTATTCTTATATTTTTTCAATAAAACGCGTCGTTTTCGAGTTATTCCTAATTGTATACGAACAAATTCGAGGAAAAAATCATGAATTTCATAAAAAATTTGAATTAAATATCATCGAATATTATGTATTCTCTGATCTTAACAAATTAACAACGTTGTCAATGTTTATCAACTTCGTCAAGACTAAAATCTACATGATGGAAAAACGTTCGATGTAATAATTGAATTCTGAGAAGCATGAATTGAAATTACTCAGTCTATTAGCATAGTTTCTATTGAAAATTTATTGTTACCGGTCTTTCAGGAAAATATCTATTTCAACAATATCCTCTTGGAGATTTCAATCGACACTACACGGTCTGCACATCACAATCATCACCTGTTTGCTTTATTATCTGCAAGTAGATTTAGATAGATAATTAAGGTTATCCCGTTTAAGCGTCTTTCATTATCATAGACTGGCCTGCTGTTCGAGACACAGAAACAGAACAACCACAACGGCCTGTCCCGCCTGTCTGCCTTGCGTGCCGGCTATATCGTAGCGCTATATCGGCAAGAATCAGAACTCGTTTGGCATCTCCAAAGAGCCACGCCTAGACGCCTTTAGCGATTGTGATAGTTCATCCGCTAACGATAGGGGACGTACTGCTTTCTTGAGTTCGCATTGTTTGAAGAGAAAATCGGCAATCTGGCATCGTCTTCTCTAGAGTTCTGTGCTTAGACAGGTTCTGTGGAATATCATATCACAGAAGATGAGTTAGGTTAGGTCATTGACCTCGAATCATCTGACTTAGGTTGATGGAGTTAGAATAGGTTGGTGAGAAACCAATTTTCATGAGATCGTTCCAAAATATCGAGGAAAATATTAACCAATTATTAGTGTTTATAAACTAATCTTCGGGAAAATCGAAGAAGGAACTTATTTTGGTGGGAGAAATATGGCTTTTCAATTGCAGAAATAATCGGACAGTGTTTTTGTTAGGAAATATCGTTTTTGTTACATTCTTATTCGAATAAGGTTAGTGCTTGAGTATTTTCTAATTGTATCACCCAGAACATCTAATCACCTCAATTTCAATCGAAAAATATGAACTTTGAAGGGTTTGCAGAGAATAATATCAGGCACGTATTCAGCTATATCTCTTCAACAGAGCCGAATTCGGAAAAATGGAAAATGAAAAAAAAGGTTTCCTTTGGCCTCAAGAATCTATAGTTAAAATATATGTACAGGTCAAAGACTCACCCTGTATATAGAAGATAATTATGTGAATAAGGGGTTTATTTTAAGAAGAGACCGTCTTTCGTGAGATAACGTTCCTCGTTTTTATTAGTCGCCATTATAGATCGAAAAAGCGTTTCGTCCAACAAGTAAGTTCGTCCTCCATTTATATTTCCTAATATCGTCCGAGTAACCTCTCTTTGAGAGAACTCTTCCATCTTTTATATTTCGATGTTTTGAATAATTCCTTATGCAATGATGCAAAAGGCTTTATAAAGATCACAGAATCTATTTATGTTCTGATTGTTAATCTTATACCCTCTCGAGGAATAATTAAAATAAATTTACTTTGTTTTCTATCACTTAATTTATTAAATACAGATTTAATAGTGAGTCGAGTTTCGTAGTCTTACTACATTTTCAAACTGGTCTATTTCAGCAGCCTGTGATTTGAAAGGTTGTTTCGTTTCCATCTGTATTATTTTTTAAACTGTAACGCCTACCATACAATGATATACAAATTCAAGTACCTACGTTCATCCTTATTTTATACCACGTGTATTTCTTTTGAGTTCAGTTCTTAGATCGGGAATCATAGATTGGTGAGAAAGTCACTGTACGTAAACCACGACGGAAGTTGTGTGGAGCCTGGACTTAGGAGTTCTGTTAATACCAGTGTTTGTTGGGAGGAGGGCGCTAATAAGCGTTCCGATACACATTTGTGAAGTCGTTCACTTTGTATCGTCAACTAGGAAGGTAACTCAGTGCCTGTTAGTAGACGGCTGGGGGAGGGCACTGTGAAACGTTCAAGAACCTGGAGTAGTTATACTTTGAAAACTGAATGAACTGATTTACTGAAGTTTGGCACCAACTTATTCTACAGGGTGTCCCAGAAGTCGCGCACCCCATTGAGGGGATCGAATGTGAAAAATATTCTAAGCCCGAAAATCCATGTTTGAAATTGTTGATAAAGTAGTTAATTGGTAATTAATTAATGAAAGTGACCAATCAGTGAGACGCCAGAGCTGCTGCCGGCTTTTCACGCAGTAAACGGAGACTGGCGTCTCACTGTCGCGTCCCCACTGCCTACTTATTCTTGTGTAGGGCGCTCCTGATTGGTCACTTTCATTAATTAATTACTAATTAACTACGTTATCAAAAAATTTCAAACATGGATATTTGGGCTTAGAATATTTTTCACTTTCGATCCACTCAATGGGGTGCGCGACTTCTGGGACACCCTGTATACAGGGTCCTGCAATAGTGCGTTAGGCTTTCATAGCTGCCAAACCAGACGTTTAAGAAATTTACTTGAAATGCATTTCCTTTGTAATTTCAATTCTGCATCTCAGGAAATTATTTTCTAATATACAGGGTGTTCTCAAATGAAATCATTGAACAAATGAGTGATTTTTTGAATGGAACGCCCCATATATTTTCGCATATTTTGAATGCTCTTCAATACCTCTATCATAAAGCAAAATATTAGGGATATTTTCCAAAGGTACGGATCTTATTCAGAAAAAACTGCAAAATTTCTACGGAACAGTAGTTCCTAGGAGCATAGAATAACTGGAGAGAAGGCTCCCCTACGAAAATGAACTGCCAAAAACGTCCGAACTTGTCAGTTCGCCGCAAGGTCACGAGATGGCGACAACGTCGTTTCTTCCTACAACATGGCTATCCTTAATAAAATTATCTTTAATGGTTATTCCTTGTTATTACTTATTAGGTCCCATTTATTACTATATCATAATATATATTCTTTTGAAAGAAAGCAATACATACTTTTTTTCGTAAATCCGACAATATAATGCATATAGCACGTGTAAAGAAATGGCTACAAGGATCAGAGAATATAGGAAGAAAAATCTGTTTCCCGCTCCGAATCTAAGTGTTAGCAGAGGGAATGTAAACGGGGTACCATACAATTCTGCGTATAATACACGAGAACAGATAAAACCTCAGTCTTCCCGTATAATAATAATAATACTTACCTGAATGTTCGCTTTTTCCGATAAGGATATTGTTTTGACAAATTTATTACCGATCACAGACTTCCCATAAAATTGCGCATAAAAAGTTGATTAGATTAAAGCGATGATATGTCATCAATATTGTCTATGTTATGATTTATGGCCATTTTCAATTAAAAAGAAGCATAAATGTATCAATAACAATGACTGTCACATTATATTCTTAGCGCCATAGAACAAAATATCTGACATGTTACTGAATAAAGGATCTCAGCGTTATCTATCGGGCGTCACACGAAACTCTAACCACCGCCGTTATTGGCAGTTCAAAATGATCTGTCGAGCGTATGAAGCCTTCCCTCCAGTTATTCTATGCTCCTAGGTAGTTCGGTGAAACCCCTTACCGATTTCCAGAACCGATAGAAACATGAATTCGATCAGAATTTCTTTCAACTATTTTGCCTAGTCATGTTCCTAAATGATCAACCTCTTTTATACAGGGTTTCCGTTATCAATGTCCAAATATGAAGAATTTAAAATTGTTTTTTCTCGATTTTTTCAAATGTAACACCCTGTATTTTTTTCCATGATGATGTACACAGTTTCAAACCTTACATTATTCCAGACGTAACCTTAGGATTATTTTCACTCCTGTGTCCAGCAGACCCGAAAAATGACATTTCTACCAAATATTTAAGGAATAATGAACATAATAACTAACGGATATTTTAAATGAGTCTCACAATGAAACCAAACTGAATGATCGAGTTTTCGGAGGCCTTTGAACCGATTTGTAGAGACAGGAGATGTCAAGTATAAAAAAGAAGAGATAATAAAATCAGCCACTAACGAGGACAAGGAGCTCGAGGCTCTACTGCATGTAACTGAAAATCCACACACAAGCCAAAGGGAGCTTGGTCAGCTTGGTGTAGCCTGTAGTATAAGTGAGCATTCAGTTCAAAGAATCCTCAAAAAAAATAAGTATCATGCCTACCACATTCAGATGCATCAGACGCTAATCGATAGTGATTTTGAAAACCGACTTTTGTAACTGGGCAAGTTTTCAAATTGAACAGAACCCTACATTTTTTGAATTTGTTTTATTCAGTAATGAAGCAACCTTCCACAATTCCGGATCCTTCAATTGGCACAATTTTCATTATTACTCTGTAGAAAATCCAAGAATTATAAGGGAAATAGACAATCAACACAGGTGGTCGGTCATTGAATGTCTGGGGAGCAGTAATCGGCAATAATGTGATAGGCCCTCATTTTTTCGAAGGAAATTTAAATGCATATTTTACTTTCATTCAGAACATTCTTTCCGGAATTTTAGCAGTGTTACCTATGGAAATACGGATTGAAATATGGTTTCAGCATGATGAAGCACCCACTCGCATTTTCAGTAACAGCAGACGCGCTATGTTTTCGAATAGCGTTCGGCGAAGACAGTATCAGCAGACGATCTAGGTCTAGAACGTCTACTGTTCCTCACTTTAAGTTAACTTTCGAGTAAATGAAACTTAATTAAAAAAAAACTTTTTATTTATTTTAGCTCAGCAAATAATGACTTTGTTTTCGTTATTAATTTATTTATAAAACACATTTAAAAACAAACAAAAATACATAACCAAATGTACTATTATTATGTTGTAATGATTTATAAATTATTAAAAAATAACCTCAGAAAAATAACAAATCAACGTAAAAACGAATCATTTTTTAAATTTATTTTCACCTTAGTCTATATTTATATTGAAATATTCTTGTAGCGAATGCCTAAGCCTTTTTTTTAATAAGCTTTTCACTTTTCTACCAGCTGAGGAATTTTTTTCGCCACCCATTGCCGATTTTCTTCTAGGTGCACTTGTTGGCTGCACACATCATTTTTTCTTTTCTTATTCCCAGGCGCTTATGCTTATTGCTTTGGAGTTGTTATGTGGTATTTAAAAGAATTATGCAACCCTGATTTAGGAGAGTTGTTACTCTTAGCACACTTTTCTCGATTTTAGGAAAGTGGAAATTGCAGGAAAAAATTTTATTGGATTATTGTCAAGATGTGTCATGTGTCAGGATTTCATTGGAAAATTTTGACTCAAACTTCAAATTTCTTATAATTATAATTATCTGGTAAGCACTCCATTTTTAGACATCAGCCAACACGTTTCAACTGATATGTCTGCTGTAGTCTATCGTCCATTACTTAAATAGCCGAAAAAAGCCGAAGCACCGCCGAAGATCTAGCGCGTCTGCTGTTACTGAAAATGCCACCCGCTCATTATTCTCGTCCTGTGAGGGATTTACTGGACCAACAGTTTCCAAATAGATGGATTGGTAGGGGCGGACCGACAAGATGGCCTGCTAGATCACCGGATCTCACCAAAATAGATTTTTTTTTGTGGGGATACATAAAGGGAATCGTGTATGATGAAGTTCCAACAACAGCTTCCAATAAGCGAGAGAGGATTGTGACTGCTTTCCGAAGCATTACTCCAGCCATGCTGACGAGGGTTAGTGGGACATTCAGACCCGTTTCACATGCGACTGATGGTCGGTCCTGATGGTCGGTCTGGGGCCGGCGTTTGAACTGAATTTTAAAATCATTTCACATGCATGCGTATCATCAGTCGACCGATCCAGTTCAAACGCCGGCCCCGACCGACCATCAGGACCGACCATCAGTCGCATGTGAAACGGCTCTCAACGATTGGATCGCTTTGTGTTCCAGAGAAGGCGAGCCCCACTTTGAACATCACTTGGATCATTGACACAATTTTTCTTTGTCTTTTTCAACGCCCGTTTGTTTTTAAATCCAATATTTGAATGAAATTTTCCGTTCTGATTTCATTTTTCGTACCTGCTGGACGCAGGAGTGAAAATAGCCCTTTGGTTACTTCTGAAACAATGTAACGTTTTGAACTGTATACATCATCATGGAAAAAAATACAGGGTGTTACATTTGAAAAAATCGATAAAAAACAATTTGAAATTCTTCATATTTGGACATTGATAACGGACACCCTGTATATGAGAGGTTGATCATTTAGGATCGATGACTAGGCAAATTCTTGAGTTAAAAGAAATCCTGATCAAGGTCATGTTTCTATCGCTTCTAGAAATCGGTAAAGGGTTTTTACCGAAATACTGTTTCGTCGAAATTTTGCAGTTTTTTCTTAATAAGATCCGTACTGTTGGAAAAATATCCCTAATATTTTGCTTCATGGTAGAGGTATTGAAAAGCATTGAAAATGTGCAAAAATATAAAGGGTGTTCTATTTAAAAATACACTAATTTGTTCAATAATTTTATTTCGTTTTCTCTTTTAGTGGCTCGAAAACTCCTGCCGCATGGATCAATAAAGATATCATCCCTTAAATCCAATCAAGTGTTTTATGTATCTGTTTTCACCTCATTATTTCACATCCATTATTCCACAGATCTGAATTGTCACGAATCTGAATCACTACGACATAACTTAGAGTCCTATACCAACCATTGATGATCACAATGCCAGGCCAAAAACATATAGTCCATCCAAGAATTATGTTAGTAATAGCCAATTCAGTTATATTTTGAGTTGAAGAATTGGGTTGGGTTGAAGCACATAATTCTATACCTATAATTTGATCCTTGAAATTGAAAGTGAAGCCTCTAGAGGGCTGTGCCTAGGGTCAGTGAGATTATTGAGCATGTGCGATAACGGAGAGTGGGAAAATAGGGGCATCGTGGCGATCAGCGGATGCAGAAAACTTATTGTTTTGTTATTTCTCTCTGTTTGTATTGAGCCACATATGGTATCCATGGATACAAAATTACATGTCCCTTCTCTTCTCCCTAGGCATGCGTATATGCGATGACTGACCCTGGATTTAAGGGGAACGATTGCCACACTTTTGTATACTTATTAGCCACTACGCTCAAATTCTCTATTTATAATTCTATTAACGCTCTATAAAGGGGAGTATACCAGAAACCGGCATTTTGGGTCCAACCATAGACTCGAAAATTACAGATCCATTCGAATGAAATGAAATCTGTCCATTAATTAACGAGTGATAGCCGCGGCATCTAATATTTTGTTGTCAAAATTCGTGAATTCTAGTTGGTGGACCAGTTTTGTTACGATTGGAAATCATGTGGGTTGGAGATTATGACTTTTTTTGTGAAAACTTATGAATTCAAGATGGTGGCTTCGAGATGACAATGCTTTTTATAAGCTTTTATTTAGTTTCACCAGTCCCGGTGGCATTTTTCCGATCCCTATACAGTCAGTCAGCGCGACAGGTCGCTCTCACCGTATAGGAAACGGAATGCACAATGGAACCTCCGTTTCCTAGCAGATATGCGCGATGTGCTCACTGCCCTGTTAGTCTTCTGGGTGCCGATGGGACAAATTGCAAATTATTAATAACACAACGAAGAGGATAACGTCCTAAGACTTCTTCATTATTAATAAAGTTTTCTTACTTTCTGTATAGCTTCATTAGGTAGAGTCTACCACATTTTTTCTCTGTGAGCATTTTTGTAGTCGCAGTTTTTTTTCAGAAAACCTCTCGTAAGTCGGCCATATTTTCATTTTTCTTGAATCAAGCTTATTCTTTTTTGTAAAATGCAATCATAAAAACAATCTGGGAGAAATGATAAAACATGATTGTCTACCAACATAAACATGACTGAAAATCGGACCCCCCCCCCGAAATTTATTTTTTCAGAAATGCCAGATAATCATCTCACCTAAAATTCTTCGAATAAATTTTTTTCTGGCTACGGCCTCGGACGGACCCCCCCGAATTTTTTTTCTAGCTACGGCCTTGTCTATAGGTCGATCGATTTACTTTTGAATTTCCAAAAAATTTCAGGTCCGTATTTGATAAATATGGGACTTCTTCCAAGCTGAGATTCAACACCTTGTATATTGAAATTTTGGGATTTGATTGAGATATTTGGAAAAAGAAGAAAATTTTCAATGGGGTTAAGTAGATTTCATTGTCCCGCACGTCATTCTGCTCAAAGAGAGCTTCAGGGAAAGATCCAATTGAATGTTGGAATTCCACAAAATTCTCAGAAAAATCGTACATTATGATCAAATTGATCTCCAGAAGGTACCACGATTGGATCCAGGTGATGAAATTAGAAGAACTAACTTTAGTAGCTGGATTTTACGAAATGAAAGAATGGTCAACAGAATTTTATTTACCGATTCAGGACGGATGGGGTCATTATTAGGGATTCGCATTAGTGGGCTGCAGAGAAATACAAATTTTCAAGAAACGTATGGTGTGGCGTTTAATAAAATCGATTGATTAGACCACAGGTCATACCAATACGGCTTAAAAATTTCCTCCAACATCATTTCCTGCATTACTCGAAGGTACGGACACTGCAGGATGGAGCTCCACCCCATTTTAGAGTAATGATCAGACAATTTTTAGATCAGAACTTTCAAAATATGTGGATAGGCACAGGTGGACCGCATGCCTGGCCCGCTAGGTCACCAGATTTCAATCTTGTTGATTATTTCATTTGGGGTTATTTGAAATGTTCAGTAAATTCATCTGAAATAGGAAGTGTCGATGTATCGAAGTCGCGTGCAATGAAATACGTAATAATCCAGACATGATCAAAAAAAAATATCTGACATATTTTGAAGAGGGCAAGAATGTGTATTGAACAAAATGGTGGTACTTTCGAGCACTTTCTGTTATTCACTTTAAGTTTTCATGTTTCTTCAGTTATTTATTCATCTTTGTTGACTTCAACAAAATTTTTATCGATGTTTTTCCGGAAATAACTCCAAATGATTCCACAGAATATTATGAAATTCGAATGTGCAATTAGTGGGACGAAAAAAATTCAATTACATCACAATGTACGATTTTTCTGAGAATTTTGTGGAACTCCAATATTCAATTGGAAATGACGTGCGGGACAGTGAAATCTACTGAACCCCATTGAAAATTTTCTGCTCTTTTCAAATATCTCAATCAAATCCCAAAATTTCAATATACAGGATGTTGAATCTCAGCTTGGAAGAAGTCCCATATTTTTCGAATACGGACCAGGAATTTTTTGGAAATTCAAAAGTAAATCGATCGACCTGTAGAAATGAATCATACGTTCCAAATATCAATCGACTATACTGGTTGGTTAAAAAGTTATGAGAAATTGAAATTTCTGGTGAATACATGAAGCACCCTGTATGTCGGTTATGGAATTGATTAGACCTATCATATATCGGTTTTTTGGACTCACCTAGGGTAGCTCTAGCTCAGGTTACCGTATGTTCATTTACCAATGAAACACCCTGTATAATAACGAATGCGATATATCCATTACTTGAGAAGGTTTTCGCTTGCGCCGCATTTTTTAAATTATACAACTTACAAAAACCTGATTACTCTTGAGCAGCCCCCCCCCCGAATAAAATTTCTGGGTGCGCCACTGTTTCAAACGAAGCCGAATTTTGAAAGATGGTATGAGAAAAAAGTGTATTGATTGATAAGAGGAATCTGCAGTTTAAATTTGTACTATTCAGACTCAGCTGTAATGTCCCTACTGAGATTTTATATTCAGACTATCCATAAAACTATTGAAACAACTTGAAGACATGTAATGTTGAAAGGAAATATATAGAAAACCACGATTATCAGTTGAGGGGGTGTGAGCTATTAGGAATAATTTTCGTGAGTAATACAAATTCACAGAACTCTCGGATATTCAAATATGTGGATACCGACTAAAATATTAAAAGGAATATCATATTGAGAAAAACTTAAAATGTACCTGAAGAATACTTCACGTGAGAATGTTTGTTGAGTTTTTATATAATGTTACAAAAATGTAAATATTAAGGCTTTGGTGCCAGTTCCTTGGAACTGATTCAAGGTCTGTAGCAAATTTATTGAGAAAAAAACGTCTCAAGTCCAAACTGAAATAAAACTTTCGAATTGTCCATGGAGCAAATTTCAGGTGCATAGTATGCATTATTCAAATTAATAGTTCACTATACAATATTGAACATCGTCTAAACAACCCCCATCAAAAGCATCGTTAGCATATCCTGTCGTAAATTAGGATACTATTATATTAATTTTAATTGAACTACAATCATAAACCCATGGTTAATAATGACTGTGCCCTCAATTACTGAATATTTGATAAGTACGAGAAACATTATTAGTGATATCAAATTGTCATTCATCGATTTTTGTCTTCTTCTTCTATCATGAATTATACATCTAGTTCAGTCAGTCAGGATATGATCTGCGGCGAAATTTCTAATGATCTGAATTTTCCATTTTCGAATGAATCAGTAAAGTACTCGACTTACAGTTCCATACAAATAAAGATAATCCCTTACCGTCTTCGTTACAAGCTTTCTTATTAGACAGAAGTACAACGGATTTGGTGAAAAGATGAGTAATCACCGGTGATCGGAGATTGATCTATAATCATCCGATTTGACAGTTCAAAAATCAGAGAATGAAGCCGTTGATTACGCTTTGTGAAACCCATGCACCGTTAGTTTCACAAATAAATATTGGACACCTCATCTTGATCGAATCAAGGGACCGAAAAGATCTACCGCTAATCATTTCGATTAGTAGCAATTATATTGCTATTATTGCACATGGATGCAAATAATGAAATGAATTGTGAATTTGATTAACACGTGTAACCCGGGTATCATTCTAGACACATCATGCATTTTCTCGACTCATCCACCATCTGAATGTAGATTTACTCCTGGGTCCTGCTCCTGCACCGCTTGGATTATCTCAATGGGTTCTCTACGATGAACCGAAATGTTCTTATTTTCTATTTTATTATCTGATTCGGTTTGTGAGATTTTAACGATAGGAACTTCCAAAGGTAGGTGAATATACAGGGTGAGTCTTTGACTTGTACATATATTTCAACTGAAGACTCTTGAGGCCGAAAGAAACCTTTTTTCATTTTCCATTTTTCCGAATTCGGCTATGTTTAGAAGATGCGGCCATTTGAAAAAAAATTGGGCCGAATACGTGCCTGACACGATTCTCTGCGAGCATCTCTTAGTTCATATTTCTCGATTAAAATTGAGTCGATATATTTGGGGAAACTCGAGTACTAACCTTATTGGAATGAAAACGTTACAAACGATAAGTGGATGTGTTTTAATTTGAGTAGTGAAATGTGAAATTATGATGTATATTACTTCCGGAACGAGATATCACTATTATCAACTTATTCAGAGATTGAGATTGATTCGGTGATTTTTAACAGGTTTCTAGGTCCAAAAATAATTCACAAAACCATCTGTTTGGAAAAAAGGCCAACTAGTTTCGATTTTATTCTAAAATCTTCATCAGGGCTCTGAAATGGAATAACATACACTACAATAATCTAAGATGTTCGAAATTACAATTAAAAGATTAAAATCATATTTTTTTAACACTTATTTTAGACATATACAAACAAACAAGTATATAAATGAGGAAATAGGTTCGGAATATAGTGTGAATTTTCGACTTACATTTTCACTTTGTGTGGTTTCGTTGTCAACAGTTCTGATGTCAAAAATTAATAATTTGGAGAGGACAACAACTGCTCGCATGGAGGACATTAAAAGATTGATGTCATCAATTAGTATTAGATGATTCTGGAGTATGCCCGGATTATTATAACAACTTACACACCTGGGTTGGAAAACAAACTTCTATACATCCCCGATTTTTCAATTAAATAATAATATGCGGTATTCAAATTTTCAATGTCGTTCCTTTTATTAATGGAATTTTTTTCTTGTTTTATTGATATCATCTCATCTAATAACCGTCTTTTCAAATTCGTTTGCCTACCTAATATTCCCACCGAGCCAGGATCGAAATTAAAGGAGTGGAGAAAACTTTTTACATGCTCAGCTAGTGCAGTATTATTTTCCTTTGTGTTTTTTAAAGGATTGAGGATATTAAGGGAGTCTCTTTTATGTTCAGAAATTCGATCCTTGAGGTATCGACCAGTTTGACCAATATATGTGGCTGGACAGTCGTTACAAGATATTTTGTATATGATGTTGCTGAGTAATTCTTTTGGAGTTGCAGTCTTAGTTTTTGTAAAAAGTTTCTTTATAGTATTGTTAGATTTGAATGCAATTTTTATGTTTAATTTGGTAAATATATTCTTGATTTGTTCTCCTAGATTTTCAACATAAGTTACCCTGTAATATTTTTGGTTTTCTTTTTCCTCTTGTGATGTGTGGTGCTCAGGTTCTCTTTTGTACAGAATTTTTCTTATGAATTTGGTCGGATAGTTATTTTTTCCAGAATTGACTGTATTTTAAGAATGTTTTTTCCGTGAAATTCATTGTCAGAAAGTGTGAGAGCTCTATGTTTTAAATTATTAATTATGTTAATTTTCTGTGCCATATGATGTTTTGAGGTAAAATTGAGTATTCTCCCGGAAAAAGTCGGTGAGATTGATTCATTGAATGAAATTAGTTAACCAACTATCAATATCGAAAGAAATTGTAAATGTAGTTTTGTGAAATATGGCCAAAAAATCAGCCTAGTTGGTCCAAGTTTTATTGTTCCAGTTAGGATTTTTGCAAATTAAGACTGAGGACATTGTTCTGATAGAAACATCGCTGAGAATAATTTAATTCTTCATCAATTGTAATCTAATTCGTGGTTTTAATCGACATTCATGATTCATATACCTGAATTTTGTATCTCATTGACATTCATTTTCAATATTTTCTCGAAGGATGGACATCAAACAAATACATTTTTAATATAAACTGTTATACTACGTATAATTCGAAAAAAACCTATTGTTACCTATATATTATATCTAAGTTTACCTGGAAATATGATATATTAAAATCAATTAGCTGAGTCGGCAGCTACAACGTATTGAATTTCATCTACCAAATTTGTGGAGTTTTGTAATCACACTTCTCTACATCAAACGTTTTCCCATCATAGAGATTTTAGTACTTACCAGGTCCGTGATTTCCACATGAAAATTCGACAAACATTCTGACAACATTGTTAACTTTGAATTCGATTACAGATTATTAATACATCTTCGATTCAGTGATATTTTGAATCCAGGGAAGCATCCTGATTATTCTCGAGATTTATGAGTTTGAATAACCGTTTCAGAAGATATGACACCCTGTATCTCCCAAACGAATTTTGAAAAATGGTATAGGAAAAAAGTGTTTCGTTTGATGTGAGGAATCTACAGTTAAAATATATTTACATTGTACAGGGTGGGCAGATTTCGATGGTTTAGTACTACAACTCCTAAACTATAAAAGATAGAGAAAAAGTAAGATACATGTCATGTTCTCGTTTTTCGAGATACATAAATTGCTGAAAACCCCAAGTTGCTACGGCGTCTAGTTTCCGAGTTACAGGGCGATTTTGTTATTTGGTCCATTATTATAATTGACTATAACTTCCGTATTATAGGATTTACGCTCTCGAAATGAACACATCTTTGGGACACTTTTTTATTGCTTTTTAGCGGTGCTATTGGATTTTTTGTAACTGCAGAATTCTGGACCTATAACAAAAAAAATGTTGTCAAATGGAAACCATAATGGGAAATCATATTTCCAAATAGATCTTTCTTCAACGATTTCAAGAATATACTGGGTGGCCATTTGAAAACGAAACAGGCGAGATTACAGACGAAATAAATTTTTTCGATAGAAATGCTCGGACAGGTCGATTTCTGTTTCGAGGGGGACAACTTAAGATGTAGGTCACGGACGCATAGCGCTTCAACCCTTGCTACTACAACCCTCACCCCCAATTTTTGAATAGGGAAGATGGAATGAGTGATACCTCATTTGAAAGGTATTTTTATACTGATTTCAGCACAGTAATTGTTTTTTCATTTTATGCATTATTTCTCGAAATATTCTTAACTAAGTATTTGAAAATGAAGTGGTGTTTTCATGGCACTTGTAGTGTTTTTTTGTGAAAAATCGACATTTTGAGCTTCAAAACAACCATGACTGTGGCTTCCTTCCTCCAATCCACTGACATAGAAATCTTTAATCAAGATGTCGATTTTTCACAAAAAAAACCCTACAAGTGCCATGAAAACACCACTTTATTTTCAAATACTTAGTTAAGAATATTTCGAGAACTAATGCATAAAATGAAAAAACAATTACTGTGCTGAAATCAGTATAAAAATACCTTTGAATTGAGGTATCACTCACCCCATCTTCCCTATTCAAAAATTGGGAGTGAGGGTTGTAGCAGCAAGGGTTGAAGCGCTATGCGTCCGTAACCTACATCTTAAGTTGTCCCCCTCGAAACAGAAATCGACCTGTCCGAGCATTTCTATCGAAAAAATTTATTTCGTCTGAAATCTCGTCTGTTTCGTTTTCAAATGGCCACCCTGTATATCATGATGTATGTACCTACTTCCGAGTTCATTATATGTATATCGAACATTTCGAAAAAACACTTTTCGTTGAGCAAAATCCAAGCAGGCTTTGATTTACTTCCTTCAAAACTGAGGCGGTCATTGAATTTAATGTCTTCTTTTCATGTCTTATTTTCACTTGTCAAATTCAATTCAGTTTCATCATTGTTGTATCGTCTGGCGATTCTAAAGTTCTTATAAGGTCATAGAATTCGATATCTCACAATTATTGTAAGCTGCCAAATTGATCCAGGAAATATAAGGTTTATTATTACTCAGGCAAATATAGAGGCTTCGCGAAACTTGTTGATTCCAGTATGATTTCCCTGCTAAATTGAAAAATAAAAAGCATTTAAATACTTAGATGATTTGACCATGGCAATAACACAAAGTTTTGTGTAATCCGTTGAAAACAGTAATAAATGAGGGGCTCTTTCAAGAAAAAATATAGGTTTATTTGAAAAAAAAATAATATTCACAACAAATGTTCAAATCGTTGTCCATTCGAGGAAATACATAAATTGGATTTTTGATGATGGTATTTGTTGGATTATTTATATAAATATTAGGAACTTTATTGATACAGGCTCTGAAATTATTTTTCAGTTGCTTCATATTTCTATATTTCAACTTTTATAATCTGTTTGATCATGCAATTTATGTATCTCCTCGAATGGGCAACGACTTGAACATTATTTGTTGTGAATATTATTTTTTTCAAAAAAACCTTTTTTCTTGAAAGAGCATTTTTTGCCCCTCATGGAAACATTCATTACTGTTTTCAACGGGTTACATAAAAAGTTGTGATATTGTCATCATCAAATCATCTAAGTATTTGAATGCTTTTTATTTTTCAATTTAGCAGATCAACAAGATCAACAGATCAACAGATCAACAAGTTTCGCGAAGCCCCTCCATTGGTCTGAGTGATAATAAAGCTAATATTTCCTGGATCAATTTAGCAGCTTACAATAATTGCGAGATATTGAATTCTATGACCTTATAAGAACTTTAGAAGCGCCAGACGATACAACAATGATGAAACTGAGGTTAGTTTGACAAGTGAAAATAAATATATAAGACATGAAATTCTATGACCGCCTCAGTTTTGAAGGGAGTGAACCAAAGCCTGCTTGGATTTTGTTCTTTCGAAATTTACAATACATACTTAGTGAACTCGGAAGTATATCATTCATGATCGATATTTTCGCTGAAGAAAGATCAATTTGGAAATATCATTTCCCATTATGGTTTCCATTTGAAAACATTTTTTTTGTTATAGCTCCGAAATTTGAGTAGATACAAAAAATCCAATGGCACCTATGAAAAGCAGTACAAAAACTGTGTTCATTTCGAGAGCGTAGATCCTATAATACGGAAGTTATAGTCAATTATGAAAATGGACAAAATACCAAAATCGCCCTGTAGTTCGGAAACTTGACGCCGTAGCAACTTTAGGTTTTGATCAATTTATCTTTCCCGAAAAAAAAGGACATGACATGTATATTACTTTTTTCTACCTCTTTTAGTTTAGGAGCAGTAGTACTGAACCATCGAAATCTGGCCACCCTATGCAAGTCAAAGACTCGCCCTTTATGGCCTTTATAAATAAACACTTCAATTTCGTATTATATTCTATTGATAAAATAAGTTATTATTCCATTTTGTATACAAGCATACCAAATATATGAAAGTCATTTATGGTGCCTTATATATGTTTTAGGCATATAATATCTCTGAAATCTTGGAAGTATTATCTTCAGAGTTGCAATGTGGTCATCAGGAGGCTGAAACAATACTCTTATGAATAATGTGGTAATATTTTTGAGTTGTGTTTCGCGAAGACTCCATTGGTTTAATTGGAAATTAAATATGCTTGTCTCCGGATAGGTTAGTCAGGTTAGTGAAACATCATAGGACGCTGCTCGATACATTAAGGTGCGAGTCCACTTGATACTTTTGTAGCGCAACAAATCCTCTGTTGCGCTACAAGTGTTGCTGTAATGTGTCCATTTAACTGCAAGTTGCGCGCTACAAATGTATATGAAACACTGTATCGCGAATACTTGCTACATTTTGTATCAACCAGAGTGTCCATTTGCAATCTTTGTATCGAAGTCTTCAGGTGATCCTGCTGTTGTGCCTCTTGTTCTCGATAAAATGTCGCAAACTAAAAATGATGCTGCTTTCATTGTTCTTGCAAATTTAAGACGAAAACGAGTCGAACGAAAACTCAAACGCAAACGATGGTTACGAGATTGGATAATGAAAAAAAATGAACTAGGGGCTTATAATCAAATGATGACAGAGTTACGAAGCGGAGATCTTGAATTTTATAAAATTTTTGGCGTATGAGCGCAGTAGATTTCTATAATTTATTGAAATTAATATCGGAAAAGATAAAAAAAAGATGGTATGCCATTTAGGACACACGGAAGTTTTGGTGTCGATGCGTCAGTCTGTCTGTCTGTCCGCTTGCCTGTTCTTGAAATTTTTTGTTACCACGATATGTGCTAGAGACTTGAAATTTGTTATGTCCGTCGATAGTAGTCTAAATCTGTCAGCTTGTTCATAACCTGACTCTAGTGTTCTGTAAAATGCCAAATTTCCATGGCCTCCCCTGTGACAAAAAAAGGTGAATGGACTATATGTATGTTTATTCAGAATTTAAAATATCACTACATGAATGTATAATTCTTGACAGATCTTGGGATCCCATCTGGGTCTGGTCATCGTTAAGCCACTCTTGTGAACTTTCGTGGTAGTCTCGAGAGCACGCTGCAGTTCCATTTGTCGGCTCCTCCAGATTTTGAAAAGTTGATTTTTTAGATTAATCTTCTGCACACTTCAACAAAATCCTAGAGATTTCCAACTTTGCCCTTTTGCGATTCACTTCACCAAGATCACTCAGCTCCGAAGCCACATAATCGCCAAAAATTTGAAGACTATCACTAGCTTTTTGCAGCTGCTCCAAAGCATGTATGTGGGCTATATCTTCGGCTGTTTTTCAGTCTTTTTCTCAAATCTTTATAAACTGTTATTAATAAACTGATTATCATACATATGTATTTTTCTAAATGTACCTGTAATCAATAAAAGTTCATACACTTACGTGGACTTTTTTCATTCCATAACTCTGGTCTAGCTTCGTATTCGGCTATTAATACCGAAGTTTCATCTCTTGACCATTTCTCCATTTTTCTGTTTATTTGAATTTTCGAATTTCACACGCAACACTATCGCGAAACAAACTTGGTTTGTTTCGCATGAAACATGTAGCGCTACACGCAGCAACCTGTGTCGACTGAATATTGTATCGCAACAGCCCGTGTATCAGCGCAACGTGAAACTTATGTTTCACGCCAAGTTTCATTACTGTGTACACAGGAAACATATGTTTCATGTATGTTGCGATACACTGTTGCGCTGCAAAAGTATCAAATGGACTCGCACCTCAAGACACAATTCTACTGTCTACAACGAATGTGAATAAGATAACAGGATAAGGATCTATATGCAGATATTTTCGCCGAATCATTTGTTTATTTGAGATAAATAGGAATACAAACAGGTAAAACTCAATACAGCATTCACAGTTTGACAATTAGTATATCATACAATTTAAAAAAAAAATTAAGCTATGCTATTGCTATGAACTAAAAATTAAACATGCATGATCTAAAAACTAACAACAGACTTAAAAACGTGGGGCAACTCCAATTTTTCCAATTCATGGAGTTGAACATTGAGAATATCAACGCCACAAGAAAATGAATTAAATGTTGACAACATTCTACAGAGTGGCGAATTTTTGGTTATATTAATTCTATGGAATGGAACCGCGAATAACTCACGGGATCTCTCCGGTACTCTAAAATCGAGAATTTCTGGGACACAATAGTATATGTATTGTTGACTTATTTGAGAAGCAGACACATATCATTCAGTCTTCTACGATTTTTCAAGCTTAATATTTCAAAACTTTATCGAGTTTCGTTGTAGTCATGATCGATCATTTGGATTTCACTTCTCAAAGACAAGAACATCAAGAACTTATGTGTTGTACACTTCCTAATCTACTAATTTAACATCTATACCTAGGAGCTCTCAACCATCGAATATTATAATTATCAGTTTACAGATCATCATAGATTTGTCGTGTGAAAATGAAACTTTTGATTATTTTCATAGTTTGCATGATTAGAAATTTATACATCATGTTAAAATAATTGTAATAAAAAAATTGATTACGCCAATGAATTCTACTGAAAAAAAGCCTGTATAATGTTTTCGTTTCATGTTTAAAGAATCAGTGATAAAGAAGTTATGGGAACTTTTCATTTGACACCATTTTCCAATTTTCTTCAATAGCTCGGAAACGGTTTGACTTAGAAGGTTGCAGTTTTCACCAAAATAATTCTCTCAAAAATCGAGCCCAAAAATGTGCCACCCATTTTGTTCTAGCTCATCGGGTCTCTGGATCCCCTCACTAAGTTGTGTGGAGCCTGGACTTAGGAGTTCTGTTAATCCAAGTGCCTGTTTATAGACAGCTGGAGGAAGGGGCTAATAAACGTTCCGATACACATATACATACTCCATTCACTTTTATAAAGTATTGCGGTTTGCCATGAAATTCGGACACATTTCACCGCGTATATTTTGAAAATGTTAGGTTATGGCCATTCTACTGTCAGATACGCCCGCAACGTTTTCGTTTCCTCATTGAAATCGTAGTAATACGTATTTATCCAAATGTGAATTCACTTTGGGAAAATAATGAATTTGAGAAAATATTATGTGAATTCAATAATTTCAAAGACCTGGCGAATGCTGATGAAAGTTTTTCTCTGTTAATACTGGAAATATTCAACGTATATAAAAATGGTTGGAAGATTCAGTTGTGCTATTTTCTTTTAAGGAAATCAAGAAACGAGCGTTGAAATTTTACTGAAAAATAATGTGCAGAATAGTCCGTTACTTTGTGATAGTTCATTCGGAAAAATAATAAAAGTACCTACTCGAATAACCCAGAAAAACGAACGGAACAGACGAACCTATGGTATTCCCCACTTCTCAAAATTCTCAAGAAATACCTACAGAAGACATTTAAATACTTTTTCCGAAAATCCCTAGGAAATTTTGACATTCAAATCAAAATTTGTCAGAGAAAAAGTCAAGATTTCCTAAGTTGGTTCGACATATGCATATACGAACTTTCCTCATGATTTCTTCGGCAATTATTCTGAAGAAGCAGTATTTTCACTGCATCAACCAGCTCTGAAGGAGTCCCAGAAATAGAAAATTCATCATCACTTATCATTTTACACTGTTTTATCATATGTAATACCACATGACTATTTCTCGAGAAAATGTCTAACAATGAGTAATATGGTCACATTTGACACGGATTGCGCTATTTGGCAAATTAGAATTCATAGATTAACTAAACGTTGTTTGTTTTCTCTATGAAATTCGTTTCCGACGCTATCTATGAATTGGAGGAACGTCAAAAATTTTATCGCTGGAAAACCAACTTCTTGGTTTTGATGGCTTGAAATTTTATCGAGATGAAACCATCGTTGCTACGGAAACTTCATCACTAAATATGGAAAAAGTGAAATAGTCATCGGAAACACTAGCAATTAAATTTATATGCGTCAACTTTGACAATTCAACATGAGTACGTTTCCAATTTCAATACGAATTTCGAAGCATCATTTATTTATGAATTAAATAATTCGCGATTTCAACAAAATTAATTGAATTCTGTCGAATTTTAAACGATTTGCGGAAAAATAGTATGTTCACCTCGTAGGAAAAGACACATTCCTGGACTCTGTGTTGCTAATCGTCCAGGAATGTTACGCCGTTCTACCCGATAAACAATGTAGGACCTACTATTTCGCACAACTTGAAATACTCCAGTATGAAAATGTAGTAGTTCTACGAAACCAGCGTCACAGTTAAACCTCAGAAGAACTAACTCGATTTACAAAGTTATAAGAAAATATGTAAATAGAAAGTAGGCAATGTCGCTTGATTTTCACGAGTGCCAACCATAGAACTTATAGTAACTAGTTGGTGCCAACCTGCGTCAGTTTTAAGTGAGGGAACTTGATGTACCTAAATCACGGCTAACTGCGATACTTTATAAAAGTGAATGGAGTATATATGAAGTCGTTCACTTTGTATCGTCAACTATGAAGGTAACTCAGTGGGAGTCTGGATCAGGTAGTTTTGTGGATCCCAGTGCCTGTTTGTAGACGGCTGGGGGATGGCACTATGTGTTGAAATGTTGTTAGCATTGCGTAACTTTCGGCATAATTCTATGTATAGGTTGACAACCATGTATTTTGATAATCATCAAGAGATATATGAAAATAAAAATGATAACAGTTTTTACGAACTGATCAAAAAGTAAAGTGTCAAATTCTTTTATCCAAAGGTGTTATAAAAAAGCTGAATACACCGATTAATAATAAATCACAAAACTATGAAACGTTCAAGAACCGCTGACCTGGAGTAGTCATACTTTGAGAACTGAATGAACTGATTTACTGAAGTTTAGCACCCACTTATTCTATCTAAGCTCATGCCCTGTACTATATGCTCTTTATAATATTCGACCAATTGATTCTAATACTTGCTACATGTACTTTCATTCAACAGTAAAGCTGAAGAACTACGAAACTGATTGGTTCTTCTTTCGTTTTTCCTTATTTTTGGGTGAAACAATAAAAGTACAAGTACAATCTAGGCTTGGGCTTGCTCGGTCACTACTAGCCCGTTAGTACTACTAGAACAATTTGGGAGTGAACTAGTACACATTAATGGTACCTAATAGTACTTACTATTAAGTGGTTTAGTCAGACTTTCGTTTTGCCACAAACCGCATTTCGCTCTAACATATGAATTATAGAACACTTTTGAGGTAAAACAGACTGCAGTTAATAAGGAATGCTTCCTTCCCTTGGACTCATGCCAGATAACACACAGATCCATTTATTTATTGCGTATTCGTTCACTGAACAAGAGCAAATAATTATATTATGTCAATTCCAAAGCACTAGATGATACAAAGGGGGCAGCTGTCCCCCCCCCTAGAGCTTCACAAGTATCCCTCAAAAACTCATGAACTATAATAACATAATATGTAATATGTGAAGATCACAATGTGGTGCTTTCAATTCATCTATCAACGCCGGCGTATACATAAAGCCGAGCATAAAGCAGACTGCACCCTGCTCTGATGCAAAACAATTTGTTGCAAAGTATCACTGCTGCTTGCGATACCTTCTGCCAATTTTAGAATCTGAGCGGCATCAAAATTGAAGTAGAATTGTGGCAAAGGTCATGGCGGCAAAAATCTGGGGTTGATTCTGAAGAGCTGACAATTATTGATGTTTTGGGAGAAACAGGGGAATTTTTTCCCCAGACGGAAAAAGTTTTAAAAATTTTGATCGCTCTCCTGTGCACACTACTTGCACTGTGGAGCGATCATTCAGCACTCTTCGTAGGATCAAAACCTGGCTAAGAGTACGATGGATGGCAGTCGACTTATGGCCGGTTTCTGAGGTCCATTTAATGGTAGTATATCTATCCGATAAATTTGACGGGAGGTTAACTGGAGATTTCGGTTTCTGAGGACCTCTCGTAAAGATAACCTATCAATAAAGTCCGTTTATTTTAACTGGGAAGAAATGGCCGGATATGTGTTCGTTAACTATCTGACGCATGAGCAAATAGCACTGAACTCCATACTATGTACCTGGATCGGATCCGACCGTAAACTTTTGAACGTAAAGTGAGGCAGGGGCAGCTGAAACAGAGATAGCCTCATTTAGGGTAACCTGTCTTTTATTACTCAGTGAAATGAATTACGGTTGTATGCATAAATTATCTTTTAAGTGAAAATCAATTAGTTTGGGGATTCTTTTCGTTAAATACGTACAATATTAGTGAAGATATACATTTTTTGTGTTCTACTGTGCTATTAGTTTCGTTTCCTTCCTCGTGTGTGGTTTAAAAATAATTGTTAGATTCATAGTATTAGCAATGAATTGTGAAATAAAATAAAAATTTCGTTTCTGATTTTCTATTCATTTCATTTATCAACATCGTGGAAGAACAGTAAAAATTTTACATGAACGTTGTACTCTTTGCATTATTACTTTTTTCCTGAATAACAATTGAGAAAAAAATAATCAAATTTGTGCAAGAATAAATTTAAAAAAATAAAATACGCGGTGGTTCCAGGTTCCATTAACCGACATGAGTCAGAAAGAAATAAATTTCATTTCTAATTTTCAATTCATTTTATTTATCAACATCGTGGACGAACAGTAAAAATTTTACATGAACGTTGTACTGTTTGCATTATTACTTTTTTCCTGTTAAACAATTGAGAAAAAATAATCATTTATATTATATCCGTGAATTCTTTCGCAATATCCACGAGCAAAATTTTCTCACGCTCCGTGAAATTTTTGGAAGTTTCCATAATGCACTTTTTTAATTTATAATACAAATATGACACACTCACCACAACTCAGAATTTTATTTTTATTTTCTATTGCAAACCTCCTCAATTTAAATTTCAGGAGTGCAGTTTCAATTGAAGTTTGCAAAATTTATCATTAAAATATCAATTTGCGTGTGGCGCCATCTGTTGTACTTGAAGGAAACTTATAAAGAGATCGATAGTCAGGAGTTATCGAACCGATAGTTAACGGAGGGCAGAAAAAGACGTCAGAAACTCAGGTAGCTTTAACGAGAGTATATCGATTGGTTAAAGTTATCGAACCGTTTACTATTGGAAGGTTAAAGCGAAACCTCAGAAACCGGCCATTACTCCAACAACAGAGGTTTTGAAGGATACGCTAAGAATCCAAGTAGATTAAGTTTTGATTGGTTTGAAATTTTTATTCGGTTTCATTTTGAGAAGAATTATAAACGGTGATCCTAAATAGGTGCAACAACGGTCAACTGTAGATTTCTCATGAAAAAATAACATTTTTTCCTTCATGTCTTTGTTCTCACAGATACAGAGTGTAAAAAATTTATTTTTTTTTTCAGTTTTATGATAATATCTCAGGTCTCTCAGGAAACGTTTGAATTACATGATTGAGTTTCTGTAGGTACACACATTGTCACTAATAATAGCTACTTCCTTGCACTTCACTCGGATTTATTAGACTTGCCGTTGGCGGTGATATTCAATTTGCACAAAGGTTTTACCCCCCAAGGTTTACACCACTGGACAAATTAGCATTTGCACAGCAAATTCTGATGCGCCAATGTGTTTTACATAAAAAAAAGGTACTCTTGGTTCGCTGCTCTTAAATCTGACTTGGTCTGACTTGCAAATATGAATAAGCTCATTTTGCTCGCATTTGCGCGGCAACATTTCTCGTTCTGGCAGGTTGTTCGTGATGTAAAAAATTTCTGTCATGATTATAATTCGCTTTCTAGACACATTTTCTTTATTTCCTGTAAATGTCAAGCGTACTGAAATGACATAAGTACAGCTCTTCTTAATGAATTTTCAAAGAGGTCTGCCAACACTTAGGAGGGACGAAAAAGTTCTGTCATTATTTTTTATGGATTCAATATATTATCAATAACAATTCCTGAAAGTTTTGTGTATGATACTCCGGCCATTATGGGCTGGCAGAAATGGTTTTTATTTTCGAGTAGATATTGAATATTAAACAAGTAAATTTTGGTGAGTTTTGAAATGACATATGAAAATTGGTCACTGGCTCTTGGTCTACAATGTGCGATGTTCAGTTCATCACACCTGATTTTTTCGATGACGACAATAAATTTTGCCTATGATTCATAGAACTGGAGGATCCTACAGATTTCTGTAAATGAAAAGCAAACAGATTATAGTTCCTCTAGTAGTTACTATGTGCCGCCACTAAAGTTGGCAGTAAACTGCCAACATTTTTCACATCAAATCGTTCAAGGGCGATGTACCTCATATGCATATTTAAACTCAATGGTACTATAAAATTAATTTGTTCCCAATTCGAACTGTCATGACAGTTAACTAGTCTCCACTTCAAGTAGGTATCTTTATTTCAATAGAAAACACACTGTGTAGATCGAACAAAATCACAGTCTCCATCCATTTCATGTCCAAACATCTGATTTATCGACAGAATTAAGAGCAGCCGGTTAGTTCAGTCACATTGAAGGGGACAGTTTTTCCCACAAATTGGATGGTCGTAAAAAGAGATGCTTGGGCGAAATTGACGGACGCAATGTCGCAATTTGGGGAGACACGCCCCCTACATGGCGTGCAGCCGGGGATGCCGTAAAACAAAAATCGCAAAGCGTTTGGGAAGATCTGCTGGACTAAGCAGATCGGAAACCCATCAATACAGTACAAAAATTTCACGAACTCCCTCTAAAAATGATCCTGAAATGCCAGGATAATTAGCTAACTTATCTCCACGGCTCTGACCGGGTAGTTGTGAATTATGTTAAAAATTATTTTTCTCTATTTCAGTATCTTAAGAGTTCATTACAGTACTAAATACAGTGCTGTAATGAATTCATTACAGCATCGTTTTCAGTTACATTTTTCGTTTTGTGGTTGTCAACAATGACGATCCTATCAAATTCCAGCAGACGTCAATTTGGAAATGTCAATCTTCGTATTTTCTAGCATTCACACCAACTGCCAAGATACAATATGAAAGTCACTAGGACCTATTATTTGAATTTTTTATTGAATTTCACAAAATTTGACTGAAATAGAGAAAATATCGTCTAATACTCGTTGCAGAATGCACAATGCAATTCCAACACTCATGCGTTCGAAAAATGTTCATTTTGATTCTAATGAAACAGCTTTATTAACTCTCACATAATTATTACAATAGTAAATTGAATTCATTCAATTATCTGTCTGCTCATTTCAATGTTTTCGTTTCATTCTCATTAGAAGTTCCATTTCATTGTTATCAATTTAATTGGAATAATGACAAATCCTATAGTGTCAATGTTAGGGATAATCATAAGACAATTTCCTTATTTTGATAAACATTCTGATGACTGCGCTGAAAAAAAGTATTATTAATTTTATGTGACGCTTTATTGCATCTAACATTTTATAGAGTGGAGATGAACATGGCTTGGCGTCACTTTCGTTTATTCTTATTCATTTAACAACAAAGTCGTGGAAGTGCGTTGCAAGTGGTCATTTCGTTACTCTCTTGGGTTTTCATTGTGCACGTGTGAGTTTGAAGCTTAAGCTCAAATTTGATCTCGGTTTGGTAAGTTACATTAGAAATTATATGTGAGCAAGGTCGCCTTTTCAATAATAACTAATGAAAAACTGATTAAATGCTTATATAATAACTTCATTTTCCACTCAAGTTGAGATCATTGAATAGAGACATTGAGCCGAAACTGCTAAAATCATTCTGTTAGGTGACATTTTTCATACCTTATTGAATACCTATTGAAGTACTGTAGAGTTTGTTATGGCATATTTTCTAGTTTTCAGAAGGAGAAATAGATAATGAATCTTTTCGATTCATTTTACTGGACGATAGGATTCCCTAGAAGATACTGCCTAAAGAAGGCTCAAGACTTTGACATGTATATTGTTTCATAAGACTGAAATTGTATTGTTTGTAAAGTTTTGAGTTATATAGAAATGAGTTGAGTTTTTATTGTTAATAGCTATGGAGTTTTAGAAGTGCCTATTATAACTGATTGTTAAATAAACTGGAGTTATTAATGTTAATTTATATTATATCATTTCTTCAACACAAAATACCCAAATGTCCTATATAATTATATGCCTATACATGTTATCTTATTTTCATCGTTAAATTCTATGATATATTTCCATATTATTTTCATTATTCCATGGTATTTTTCTATTATCTTATTCTTCATATTGCAAAATAATCAATTTGTCTTTATTCCTGAATTGAAGTATGATGTCTAATTAATATAATGTGCTATCTTTAAAACAATAGTGAAACTGAAATTCTGAATGTATGATGCAGTACGATTATTTTTATAATTCACTTTTACCTATTCAGAAGGTGGCTACATCCATTTTATTATACTCTTTAATTGAAAATATGACTCATTTCATTAAATTCAATATGAGTGTTCATCAAGTTGAAAATACTTGTTAATCAAATTTTAACTCGCATTAACAAATTCAATAGGAGGTTTCATTAATTTCATGACGAAATTTCATTGAGGTTATTGAACTTAACCATTATATTAATGAAACGCTTCCATTGTTGCTAAAGCAAAGCCAAATCCATTTTTATGAAACGAGTTTTATAACAGTTATGGGACGTCCAATGGTCACCTATTTAATGAAGATAGCTCTATAAAATCAATGAGAATTATAATCGGAATAATGAGAATTTTTTCTCAGTATGGATTGTTCTAATTTCTTCAAACTCTTTAAAACCATGTGAATTTGGAATATCCACCATATAATATAAAAATGGATGTGCCTACTCAATAATATATTTTGTTATCCAAATTGTTAACTATATTTAACTTACATAATTTATATGATCATAAAAGCTTGTCACGCGATTTACTTATGTGAATAAACCAGAACCTATTTAATTGAGTAACTTAATCTACTAAGAGTACTAAGTATATGTAATTTTGAATTTCAGTTTAATTAAATACTTATAGATATTGTGATCATATAAATTGTGTATAATGAGGTTATAAGTTAATCGTTAAAATTCTAAAGGGGATTTTTCATTTCTTCTTTTTAGAGCATTCAAATAGAAGCTTTTTTCAAAAAAGTTTTTTTTGCTTTCAATTTATTTTTTACTTTTTAGTTATCGCTGGCTAGGTTTCTGACTTATTCTCGGCAAGCCCTTTCATTTCATAACCATATTGCGGAAGTGCATAAAAAATAACTTTTTCGCCATATTGGATTCAGAATGACGTCAACATTATTTTTCGAGTTACTCTCAACAAGGCCTTTCATTTGATATCCAGATTGTAGACTTGCATAAAAAATAACTATTCCGCCATCTTGGATGTTCCGCCATATTGGATTTAGAATGACGTCACATGAATTTTCGAGTTACTCTCAACAAGCTCTTTAATTTGATACCCACATATTATGGAAATGCATTACAAATAACCATTCCGTCATCTTGGATGGTCCGACATATTGGATATAGAATGACATCACATATTTTATCTCATTTATTGTCATCCAAATTGAACGTGTATACAAAATTTCAGCTCAATCGGTTGAAGATATCTGCTTATACATACATACCTACATACATTAAGTACATAGCAAGTAAAGTGAAAGCTTTTAAAAATAAATGCTGTTGCAAGTTCACTATTACTGGAAACTTTTATAGCATATATAAAAAATATGCCAATCTAATACGGCCAACTACCGAAACACGCTTGTTTCTTAATTATGGAAACCAAAAATGGAGAAAACAAAACGAGTACTGGGCCTTTAGAGACAGTATCACCTTTTTCCGCCATATATTTGCATTTGGCCATTCTCTGCCAATTCCGTATTTCAAGTTGTTTTTCTGAACGAAATTAACTGTAGATTCACTTTTAATCGGAAGTTTCGTTTGAAATAAAGCAGAAGCAGGAGTTTGCTCATTTTCTTCTATTTTAGAAAGAAAAAAAATTAACTTTCGAAATGAAATCGATTGAAATTATTTCATTAAAAACCCCAATCCTTTCTGAGTATACCCACAAAATTTCAGTTCTTAAGGGGCAGTATCACCTTTTGAATCGTGGTAAATCTCCATTCAAAAGTGGTCTCTTTATTTCACGAGTAAGTACCCTAATTTACGAAGTAGAGACTTTTTTTTTTTTAATTGAAGTTGAGGAACGTCTCGAGGGCAAATAGTTTTCTTTTTTTCGATTTAATTAGTTTTTCAATTAAAAAAACCAGGGTAATCGTTAGATCTGGGGTTATTGAATATGTTTTTCGTTTTTCATGAGTACAAGCTATATTTTTGAAAAAATCAACATGAAAATTTTTGTAGTTTATAGAAGATTAAATTGCCGAGGGCAAATAGTTGCGATTTTTTCCAAAAAATGATGAATAACCGTCGGAAAAAAATCATTAAGTGTAGTTTCCAAAACGCTGAAGTTCAACCTTTCTTTTTTAATTGAAAAACTAATCGGAAAAATCGCAACTATTTGCCCTCGGCAATTTAATCTTCTATAAACTAAAAAAATTTTCATGATGATAATTTCAAAAATATAGCTTGTACTCATGAAAAACGAAAAACATATTCAATAACCCCAGATGTAACGATTACCCTGGTTTTTTTTTAATTGACTATTCCACTCTTTTCATTTTTAGTGAGGAAGTTTCCGTAGCAACGATCGTTTCATCCCGAAAAAAATTTTCAAGTCGGCAAAACCAACATGTTGGTTTTTCAGCGACAACATTTTTGACGTTTCTCGAATCCATAGATAGCTTCGGAAATAAATATCATAGAGAGAACAAACAACGTTTAGTGGTTTTAGTTAATCCTTAGACCATATGGTCTAAGAGTTAATCTATGATGAATTCTAATTTGCCAAATAGCGCAATACGCGTCAAATGTGAACATATTTCTATTTTCTCGTGGAATAGTCATGCCGAACACCACTCGAGATGAAATTTAAGCAGGTAAAATTTCTCTCTTGTAATATTCAAGTTTGTTGCTTTTCGGAAATTTCGCTCATGACATTTTTTCCAAAATCACTCGCCTGACGGCTCGTTATTTTGATACAACTGTCATTCGCGAAATTTCCGATCAACAAACTTTCATATTACAATCTAGAAATGTTGCCGGCAAAATTCCATCTCTAGTGGTATTACATATGAAAAACTAATTAAATCGAAAAAAAGGAAACTATTTGCCCTCGGGACGTTCTTCAACTTCAATTTAAAAAAAAATCAAGTCTCTACGTCGTAAATTAGGGTACTTACCTACTCGTGAAATAAAGAGACCACTTTTGAATTCGATTCGATTCGATTCAAAAGGTGATACTGCCCCTTAAGAGGGCTTTTTATTTCCATGATATCTCAGTTCGTATGCGGTGTAGACCAACAATTTTCTTTTTAATTAAAGCTTAATCATTTCTCAAGAATGTGTGTTACTCACTTTTCCGTTTTTCATCGTAGGTATATTAGGAAAATAACCTGGTGAGCTGTAATTTCGTAAATTCTGGACAAACGATTTTATTTCCATGATATCTCCGTCAATTTTCGGGATAAATGTATGAAATTTTCATTATACATGCGGAATAATATTTTGCAGACTGTGTTTCACTCGCTTTTCCGTTTTCTTCGTATATCAGGAAAAAACGAAATTACGACCAATAAAGTTCCCACTTTATAATTCATTTGAAGATTAAAAAACAGACAAACTGATTAATACATCCTGCAAAATATTATTCCACATGTAAACTGAAAATTTCATACATTTCTCCCGAAAACTGACGGAGATATGGAAATAAAATCGTTCGTCCAGATTTTTATGAAATTACAGCTCACCAGGTTTTTTTACTAATATACGAATAAAAACGGATAAGCGAGAAATACACATTCCAGAGAAATGATTAAGCTTTAATTTTAAGAAAATTCATGGAAATAAAAACCCCCCGCGAGCTCGAACGTGTAGCACCTCCCCTTAACAAAATTGGAAATATACCGAGAGTAGTGGCTAGATTTTTAAATCTAAAGGATCCTGAAATAGAAATATATACGGGATTCATTTCGGCGTTCTTCTGCTACTATACAGGGTGGCCATTTGAAAACGAAACAGACGAGATTACAGACGAAATAATTTTTTTCGATAGAAATGCTCGGACAGGTCGATTTCTGTTTCGAGGGGGACAACTTAAGATGTAGGTTACGGACGCATAGCGCTTCAACCCTTGCTACTACAACCCTCACCCCCAAAATGAAGTGGTGTTTTCATGGCACTTGTAGTGTTTTTTTGTGAAAAATCGACATTTTGAGCTTCAAAACAACCATGACTGTGGCTTCCTTCCTCCAATCCACTGACATAGAAATCTTCAATCAAGATTCAAAAATTGGGGGTGGGGGTTGTAGCAGCAAGAGTTGAAGCGCTATGCGTCCGTAACCTACATCTTAAGTTGTCCCCCTCGAAACAGAAATCGACCTGTCCGAGCATTTCTATCGAAAAAATTTATTTCGTCTGTAATCTCGTCTGTTTCGTTTTCAAATGGCCACCCTGTATTAGTAGATGCAGGAGGTCCAGGAGGAGATCTAACTTCGCTGAAACGACATGGATGATGGAAATCGTCCAAAGTCGCAGAAGAATATATTGACGATTCTGCTACTTGCTACTAACAGGTTAAATATTGCCAATAAAATTATGGGTGCCATCAGCAGTACTTCCTAAGCCGTTACCACTGTTACCAGTTAGTCTATGGCCGTTACGCTTCTTCGAGAAACTGACGTCGAGTGTACAACTGCACAAATAACCGCAAAAGAATCTGTCTCTAACTCCTCATTGCAAAGTCCATTACAATATACTGATTGTAATAATAAAAATTTTACTTTTAATTTCTTCAATTCTGGGCAGTAATCTTGTTCAGTTATCGTGAAATTCTCAAAATAAAGTGAAAAATATTATTGTTTTGCAATGATGCATTGATCCGTGGTCTTCGGAAAAATAGTGTAGGTGCATTACTTGTGTGGAAATTGCCATTTCCACACTCATTTCCACACTCGTGGGATTGTCGCACTCATGTGAAATGGGTCACTTTCTACACTAGTAAATATACTATTGAAGAGTAGTTTCGTCGATTTTGTTAAGCCTGGATGACTGTCGACTCTCACGCTTTCAAGAATATTTGAAGTTTTTGTTTTCATTTTTGACTCGAACGAATGAGGTAAAAATATGACCAAAAGGACAAACAAAACGAACAAAACCAAACACAGATATAGATTCCTCTTCTCCTCTTCAGAAATAATGATATGTGCATTGAATTTTTTTTTATTTTTGCATCAGAAACCGTCATTCTAAAACAGTCGGGACATCGAATTGCCCTAAAATGAATAATTGAAGGGTTGGTTTTCCAATAAGAGGTGTTATTTTGACATTCAAAGAAAAATGCCATTTTTTTATAAACGATCGGATGTTTATTTCATTATAACACAGACCAGTCTTTGTCTTTATAGTCTTTGATTATAAATTGATCATTTCGATTCAGCTGATTTTGACAGAAATCGCCATTTTGGCTGTGGGGCAACCAGTTAGTTATTTGCATTTTGTTGAGTCTCTTATGGAGTGTTTCATATTTACTTTGCGAAAAAAAGTTTTTAAGATGTGAAAATTATGATCAAAACCTGAGATTCTGCCACGTTCTGCCTGCTAAATGAACTAATGTGTGCCCCACAGATCATAGAAATGATGCACTGTGACGTCCCCTCAAAATGATCAATAGGAAGGTATGGTATGCCGTTAAGGTGGGCGTTCAATGTAGTGTGTTTTTATTTCAAGTTGCATTTGAAAATGGTTTCACTTTGGAAACTGAAATTTTGTGGGTAAACTCAGAAAGGATTGGAGTTCTTGATGAAATAATTTTAGTCGATTTCATTCCGAAAGTTAATTTTTTTTCTTTCAAAAATAGAAGAAAATGAACCATCTCATGCTTCTGTTTTATTTCAACAGAAAGACCCATGAAAATAGTTCAACATCCGATTAAAAGTGAATCTAATGGTAATTTCGTTCAGAAAAACAACTTGAAATACGGAATTGGCAGAGAATTGCCAAATTCAAATTTTGGCGGGAAAAAATTCCTGCTTCAGCCACAAATTGACTTATTTCATAGTTCGGCGATTTTCGGATAGAGAGCGCCATTGTACATTTCATTCATAATCAGAGAGATATTCATAGAACTTGATTGTGATAATGCATGTTCTATGGAGATATTCCATAAAATGGACGGTGGCGCCTCTATCGGATGAGCTTTCCTACTCGCTTTGAACGTCGACCTTAATAACGGAAAATAACATCACGACCACAGGACCATATTCTTACCGTGAAATTTTCCATTACAAAAATCGTAAAGTGGCTACTCTATGTCCTCGATAGCCTCCCGAATTCCATCTTTGAGGTCTTGAATCGACGCTGGGCTCTTGGCGTAGGTCGTATCTTCCACATGGCCCCAAAGGAATAAGTCGCAAGGTGTTAAATCACAAGATCTCGGTGACCAATTGTGATCACCTCTTCGAGAGATAACTTGGTCCGGAAATTTTTCCGTAAAAGATCATTGGTTTCGTTGCTTGTGTGGCACGTAGCGCCGTCTTGTTGAAAGAAAACGTTGTCCAGATCAACACCATCCAATTCCGGCCACAAAAAATCATTAATCATCTCTCGATAGCGCAATCCATTCACCGCAACTGTTGCTCCAGCCTCATTCTCGAAAATGTAAGGTCCAGTAACCTGCCGGGCCATAAACCACACCAAACAGTCACACGTTGAGGATAGAGAGGCTGTTCAACAATAATTCTTGAGTTTTTCCAGCCCCAGATCTCACAATTTTGCTTACCTAATGACGAAGCTACCGAGTTGTAAATGGGCCTCATCACTCAAGATGATTTTTAGATGGAATTCCGGATCATTTTCATGCATTTCAAGGACCCAATCAGCAAAGACAGGACGTTTTTCATGATCGGTTGGCTTGAGTTCTTGTGTTAACTGAACTTAATGGGCCTTAAGATCCAAATCTTCATGGAAAATATGATGTTATGACGTTTGTGGAATATGGCTAATTCCAAATAACGACAAGGAATGGACAAACCTGGGTTTTCTTCAACCCTTTCTTCTACAGCAGCAATATTCTTGGCTGGTCTAGAACGACGTGCACGGGTTTCAGGGTCTACAGAATTTCAATGCTTTTTTGAAGCGTGTATGGTTCCATTTTTCAAATGTCAAGAAATGAGCTTCAATAGTGGCACCTCCCGAAATAGCGGGCTTTTCAAATTAACACCTCTTATTGGAAAACCCTTTATTTCAAAAATATTTTTTATACCTACGAGAAAAACGCAGAGGCGTACATGACACTTTTCGAAAAAAAATGTAGTCCGTTCGTACGCCATTAGTTGAAACATAGAACAGGGGTTTATTAAACATTTAATCAGTCCAACTGCATTTCCATATCGAAGGAGAATATTCTACAGCCAAAAATGCGTGCGCTGGTCGAATATCCTAAAATGAGAAACTTTTCCCAATTGTGTATAAAAAAAAACAATTCACTATAAGGGTGTTAACAACTGTACACCCAAATTTCTTGATTTTGGATGTTTCTGGTACTTCTAGGCTAGATAGGTGAAAATGTTGAAAGGAGTCCTGGGATAGATTTTCGTGAAAACTCCATGACTGAAAGCCGTTTCACGATGTCTTCATTTGTTTTGAAGATATAACGAAATATTGATATTTTGGCTATTTCGAAAATGTGCCAAAACTTTCTACAGGCAATACGACACCGTACAGCTGATTTTTTTTGTATAACATAGGATCAAAAAACCATTCGTATTGAAATAAGAAAGTTGTTTTTTTTCCAACCTGAATACTATTGCTAATGAAAAAGTGCCTGTAAGCAGTTTTTGCCTTTCTTATAGATTTTAGAAAATGAAGAAGTTATGGCACATTTTCGAAATCGCCAAAATATCAAAATTTCGTTATATCTTTAAAACAAATAAAGATACCGTGAAACGGCTTTCAACTAAGTATGGAGTTTTCACGAAAATCGAGTCAGGACTCCTTTCAACATTTTCACCTATCTAGCCTAGAAGTACCAGAAACAGGCATAATCAAGCAATTTGGGTCCTCTGTACCTTTTTCTGAGGAGTTGTTGATAGCCCGGATAGGGATTGACATGCTGTCATGTCATACAATTACTAACAAGTAACAATGCTATTGATATATTGTTTATCCTGATTACTCCTAGGTCTCCTGAGGAGACCCCTCTGAAACTACAAGCTTCGAAGCTTGTAACTTGTGCCGAGTTTGGAGTAAGCAGTTGTGTTCTGTGTTATTGTCCTGAAAATTTGTCTTTCTGGAATACCTATGTAGTAAGATACTCACTACAGTTATACAGCATAGCACACTTCACACGAGATAATCATATTTGTTAATATTAAGGTACGATTCCACCAAAACCGCGTGCCGCACAAATGTTTACGAACATTTTGTTCTGCACTTTAGTAGTTCGCGTACAAGCTGGGAACACATTTAGCGTCCGTTTCCACCGGTACAGCTGTGTGTAACTTTTGTGCGCGCACAGTGCAGCACACCGTATGCACGAACAAGTTCTCAGTGTTTCGCTTTCCGTCAATAGTTGAAAATATGGATTATGGAAGATCAAGAAAATGTTGTGCTTTGTAGTGCAGCTGTGTCCCAAATTCGATGATCACTGAGAGCATCTCGAGAACCATGAAGGTTAGAGAAAAAATTTTCAAGGACTCCCGATCTCTTTTTTCAAAATATTCAATTGTCGCCAAACAGATCCGAGATATCTGAATTGGTTCTCGAGTTACAGGGCGTTTCTGAAAAATTGCTGTTTCACATACTTCGCTATATCTCGTTTTCTGTTGGAGATATCACGAAAACTCCAAAAAGTTTCCTTTTGTAATTTCTATTGTCCAAATGAAATATCTCCAAATATAAGAAAAATCTTTATATACAAGCTGTCCCAATTCAAGTGAAGACGAAAAACTCAATATATATCTTTGAAACGGATCAGAATCTCGAAAAACCGCTCACAGGACGATATTCGAGAATCTGCTGCTAAAAAGCAATGATGAAAAATATAGGGTCTCCCATTTAAAAAACACAAACTTTTCTCTCTACCACTTGAACGGCGAATAATTTGTCGGATCAGATGGAAGCAGCGTATAGGCAATAGAAATTACAAAGGAAAACTTTTTGGAATATTCGTGATATCTCCAACAGAACACGAGATATAGCGAAGTATTTGAAAAAGCAATTTTTCAGAAACGCCCTGTTACTCGAGAACCAATTCAGATATCTCGGATCTGTTTGCCGGCAATTGAATATTTTGAAAAAAGAGATCGGGAGTCCTTGAACATTTTTTCTCTAACCCTTATGGTTCTCGAAATGCTCTCAGTGACCATCGAATTTGAACCATCCTGTACCGCGATGAAATTATTTTCCACATAATCTCTGTGGAACCGCAGTCAAATTTTTTAGCCAACGCTTCAGCTGCATCATGTTTCTTATTTCTGTTTTTATAATCTTCATTATGAGAATCCCACAGTACAGGATATATTTCTATTTCTTTAATAAATTAGATTGCTTTCCCGGTATTCCAATCCATGTTTTCGCTCTCGAAGCGGAAGCAAAACTGAGTTCGCAGAAAGATGTGTGTGTGTGTGCGTCAACCCGAGTCCACCGCTGGAGACAGTGCGCGATAATAGTTTGCAACTGTACGCGCACGTTTACATGTCCACCGCAACGAACATTTGTGGCGTACGCTGTGCACCACTGTGCCGCACAGCCCGCACAGTGCGGCACTCCGGTGGAATCGCACCTTTAGGGTGTCAAAATTATAAAGGAACTGTTTCATAAACTAGTTTTTTGAAGCGTTTTATATTTCGGTGCATTCAGGAAAAATCCAAACTACCATATTCTCGATTAATGGGGTAAATAATCTCTCAGCGGTCCCTGCTTCAGAATCAAATCAGTGATAAATAACAAAAACGAATGATTTGTAGAGCTGTGAAAATTTGTGCTCAAATGGAAATGAATGTCCATTTGCATGAAAGAATCCCAGTATTGTATGAAGTAATTTTAACAATTATTACTCTGGTATGACATTAACCTATTGATTTTTTTTCATTCATTGGGATGGGAAAAATCCAAAAACTACTTTTAAGTTTGAGATGTCTATGGTTAGTTATCTATGACTACAAAATATATATGTACATTAAATATTGAAACAATTATAAAATACATTAGTTACACATTGAATAAAACTATTAATCATAAATGAAATAAATTAGTTGCAATTTAAAATACAGAAATAAAAACACAGAATCCACAACATGTGATATAAATATATCCAAGTATATAGGTTAGGTCAGCACCATTTATCTGGATTCTATGTAATAGTCTGCTAAGAAGTCAAAAGTTTAAATTATTTATAGGAGTCATTTCAGATTAAAGAGTCGATTTTCGTCTGTACTCGTACTACTTTGCTTTAATGTTTGGCTTTCTATAATGATGATAATTTGGTATTATCTTCATAAGCGTTTCCATTTGTGAGAATTGAGGCTAAAAAAAAGGTAATCTATGAAATAAAGACATGCATCAATATCATGGAAATTAGTTTATCCAAGAAAAAAAATATTGCAAGAGTTAATAGAATCCAGCTCTAGCATAAATGAATGAGTTGTATGCCATCACACAAGAATTAAATTTAAAAAATTGATTATCGTAACAAACAATTATAATAAAAAATAAATTGCTTCAATAACGAGCTCTTTGAACACTTTGTAGAGTATCTGATCGTTTTCAAATTTGAAACTTCCGTCTCAATAATAAGTCATGAAAAACAACCTTTTTCCGATTTTCTCTCCAAAATTTCCCATAAAAATCGAAACCTATTTTTTATATGCGTTTGCCGTTGGCTATGGATGCATAAAGAGGATGGCACTGGCAAATGAACATACGAAACCTGGTCTAGACCTACCCTACATTCGTCCGAAAACCCCATAAATGATAAGTCTTATCAACTCTATAACGGAGATTTATGTATTGTCACCAATATTTTCAATTTCTCAAAACTTCTATCAACATACAAATGATTCAATCAAGTTTTCAGGCATTCATATCGACTAATCTCTAAAGTTGAACGTGCAAATTGATAACCTAAATTTCTAAAATCAACATAGTTTTGTATTCTAATATGTATTTGTAAAACCAGGTAACTTGGGAACACTGAGAATTGTCTTGTGGCGACTTGCCACCGGCGTGCAGAAGTCTGCGACCGCGCTTCACACGCCGCCCGCACAGAGGGCACCTCCTCCTAGGCAGCGTGGGTTACTGCGGTACCATATTCTTTATAGACCGACCAGGTCTACTACCCAGTACCCACGCTCGTCTCGAGCAGGGCAGCTGTAACATCTACGTGATTGGCAGGCCTCGCTTACATTAGCCAATCTGATGAGTCCATCGTAAGCGAGGCTGGGACGAAACGAAGCCCCATCCCGATTCACAATTAAAAGCAACACGCTTCAAATTGGTGACCCCGACGTGATCGGGCATGGGGAAATAACAGCTCAACTTTTGTCCCCACATACGATGTCTGGATCAACCTTCGAGACAATTCTGGCTGCAAGCGCAACAAGGTGTGCAACCGTCCCTCGCTGGCGATGGCACACGTCCATCCCAGTGTCGGACAACACAAAGCACCGGCTGCAGCCCTCTCAGGTCTCCAGGCATCGTCCACTGTATCATGACCAGTTGTCCTGTTCACTGGGGGAGAGTCATGTGGCGACTTGCCACCGGCGTGCAGAAGTCTGCGACCTCGCTTCACACGCCGCCCGCACAGAGGGCACCTCCTCCTAGGCAGCGTTACAGTGACTCTAACAAGACAGTGGCGACAATGGAGTGTCTCGTTTTTGATTGGTTCACGTGACGAAATCCGCCATTAAATTGCTAAATTTGTTTGTTTACATCGTGGATAAATATCATAGATAACCTAGCATTCTCGAGGATCGAGCACGCTGCATTATCGTATTTCTCGTCCCTCATAGTCGTTCCTCGTGCGTAGAAAGGCTTTTTGATGAAACATTTCCCCAAAGATCCATTGGGGAGGCAACAGTGGTTGATAAAAATGAAGAGGGAAAATTGGAAGCCTACGGATTATTCTTGTTTGTGTGAGGTATGATCTTAATTTTATTCTCTGTCTGTTCTTAAGTTACAAAACATACATTTTAGGATCATTTTGCTCCAGAAATGTGGGAGAAAACTAGAGTAGATATACAACGGGCTTTAAAATCCAATGATGTACCTACTCCTTTTTATTTACACAACCTGCGAAAGTTAGAAAATCATCAAAAATAAGAAAACCAATATCTCCAGAAGAACCAGATATTTTACATTCAGGTGAGTACTGAAACTTAGGAAGGTAAATCAGGTCATAAAAAGTTACATGTATAATCTGATATTAAGAGATTTCATTTTATCCCCAGATGATATGTCATCAGAAATCCCTGATACGATCAATGTCGATGTAAAACATCTATCCACTTCCCTAACCTCCATGGCCAATGTGGATGTAAATATTCAATCAACAGACTTGGACAAAAGTGGTGACAATTCCATGAGTAATGTCAATGAGAATCCATCTACTTCCCAGGTTTCTAAGAGTGGTGACAAATCTAGGACCAATGAGAATGAAAATAATCCATCTACTTCTCTGGTGGATTTGAACAAAAGTTCTTCGCCTCAGACTACTAGCGATGATACTCCAATACCAAACAAACATAACATTGGATTCCTTCAATAAATTAAAGAAATTAGAGAAAATGTACTTACGAGAAAAGCTCAAGGCTAGGAAGTACAAATAGCTTCTCAGAAATTGCACAAAAAAATATAATTTATTGGAAAATAAATTATATGGTGCTTCAGATGAAGAAACAACATTTTTCAATCCACACCAACAGTCTCCTTTGAAAAAAAAAAGAAATGGCAAATCCACTAAACTAATGAAGTGGAGTAAACATACAGTTGTTTCATTTATTTCCTTTCGGTTGAAAGTAAATTCGAAGAGGAAAAAATCTCTAGTGAAAAAACATAGCAGCAAGTCAGCTGGTAGTTTACTTTGAAGAGGGCTGAATTTTAATCAAGTATGTAACTACTCAAACAACATTTATATTGTCTAATTTTGTATTTTTATCTATATATATATTCTATATGTAAATCTTACAATATAAGTTTGAAATTTTGGTGTACTCTCTTTATTTTACAATGAATCGATATTATATCATCATATATCATTGATAGGTATATGATAATGTATGGAGTAGTTAAGTTAGTTCACGGGTTTTCGACCAGGGGCAAGATATTCAAAACAAAGTTGTTATTGGCTCTATATATTTCGTTACAAATTGTAGCTTCTTCAGGAGCACAATTTGTAACGAATTATATAGAGCCAATAATAATTTGACTTTGTTTTGAATATCTTGCCCCTGGTCGAAAGCCTGTGAAGTAACTACTTCAAATATTACAACCGTGAAACATCTAATTCATAATGTATGTACATATCTATAATGATGGACTTGGAGAATCATTAAAATAATGAAATAAATTTGTCACATTAAAAACTGTGCTTAAATATTTCTAGGATATTCTCCAGTTTTCACACTTCTGATATTTCCTTCAAATGAAACCTTCGTTGATGGGGCAGTGCTGCAAATCTGTTGTTTATATAGAAATTTCAAATAATAAAACCTGAATTTTAAGGGATGTTATATTTCTTATACCTCTGAATAAAAAATGATTATTTCATTTTTTCTATTATCGTTTCAAACTTTCGGAACTATTACTTTCCACGAGCATTCACGTTTCGAAAGTCGTCTTTTTCCGAATTCCCATGCATATACGTGTAGAAAAAGAATAGAATGTCATTTTTCCGCACGCAAATAATGAATATAATCAAAATATATTCCAAATAAAATAGAAAGTCAAACGTCAAACTAATCAGCTGATTCTGATTTAGTCCGCCATTAAATTGCTAAATCCGAATGGGCGGGGCTTAGAGGCCCAATTGTCGCCACTGTCTTGTTAGAGTCACTGTAGGCAGCGTGGGTTACTGCGGTACCATATTCTTTATAGACCGACCAGGTCTACTACCCAGTACCCACGCTCGTCTCGAGCAGGGCAGCTGTAACATCTACGTGATTGGCAGGCCTCGCTGGCTGGGACGAAACGTAGCCCCATCCCGATTCACAATTAAAAGCAATACGCTTCAGTCTATTTTGCCAATATGCAATTTCTACATATAGCATAGATCTAACAATTCCAATAAAGATAATCAGCCAAGAAAATTGAAGGTGGGCTTTGGTAAGAATCCAGAACTGCGCATGTGCAGTAATATTAAGTATAAACATAGCTTATTACTTCGATCTCACTCTGACACATTGTATTCAGTCGTGAAACAGATTTCTTTAATCAATGCATGTGAATATTTTCGATCATTATCGCTCCATTCCGTTTTCTTAAAGTTCCGCATTTCATTGACCCATATACTAAACGTGTTTTGCACTTTTCGATCCGGGCCATAGTTGGGGCGTGGCCTAAATTGTTAACCCCTAATCATAATTTGGAACTGAACTGAAAATATTTCAGTGGTATATTTTTATCCTCGATATCTTTCTTCTAGTTATGTCACATTATATACATAAACTCAACATTTCAAAAAAATAATAATTTCCAACTCAATATGTACCAAAGATTTGGCTTCACTTTGTGTCTTTGAATAGCAGGTGTATTATAGCCATAGTGGTTTTATCATATGGAATAATCTGCTGGGACAGAAGTCCTTGTGTCAAGCTTGAGTTTGTGATCCAAAAGGGATTTAATTAAACTGTAAAATTCCAATAGCTTCTCAGAAAAATAGTGGAGTTAGGTTAAATTTGAAAACTTTCTTATTCATTGATGAAACTTTTTCATCTCTTAATATTCTATCGGACTTTTTTGAGCATTTTCCATGAAAACATTAGTTTTGACTTGTTTTTTTTTTTCAGAAATTAACAACAATGTATGAATAAATAATTTTTTTCATGAATTAAAGAAGCTGTTTGAAGTCCAATTTGCATGTATGCCCATTTCAAATAATTTGATTCATTTATTGTACATAGGAACGATATCATCTCTTCTATACTGTGAGTAGATTGTTATTTAGGAATTGATTTTAAAAGATACGGTGACAAAATTTGGGAACAGCCTTTTCTTTTAGCTTTGGTATTTCAAGACCAGAAGTTTTTTGGACATGAAAAGAGCATTTTAAAAACTATTCATTCACAACATGTCTCCAGAAAAAATGAACGCAACAGACGAAACAGTTCAGGGCATGCTGATGAATGAATTAACTTATTGACATTTGTAAAGGATATTTTCGAAAAACCAGTGTCTTCTGGACAAACTGTAGAGTGATCTGTAAAATTGCATAAGACATGAAAACTCTATGAGAATTCAATTAGAAAAATCACATGTAACACAGATAAATTATGACAGATGGGGTAATATGAAATACAAATTTTATGGAGATTCAGAATATGATTTGAAAATTGGGCATCCTCATTCGGTAAAATAGAGTGGTATTTTGTTTCAATTGTTCAAAAATTTTTTGAGTACCTGTGCTGAGTAGAGTTCTGTCAAAATTTCAAAGAGATATTGATCGTTCCAGCACAACTGACTCTTATGAACATTAATAAAGTGAAAAATCCCAAAAAGATTCTGTTCGAATTGCTGTTTTTTGATTGATCAATTTCCACATGGTCCCATTAAATTATCCAAAAACTGTGTTCGCTTCAAATGTGTTAAATTAAAAGTTTCATATTTGAAATCGATCAGAAACAACTGGGTTTTTAATGATGTTATATTTTTTATTTCCTTTCTTAAACTTTTGATTAGCTATGATGATCATATTCATGCAGAATGTAATTACCCCCTCTAGGTTTAGATTTGTGTGATTTTTGACCTACTCAAGCTGCTACAACTAAAACAAGATGATTTTGTATAAGAACATCGACTTACCGCAGGTCTGCTCAAACCTTCTCTAGTTTGACAGAGTTGTCCATATACAATACAATTTTCTTTCAATTCTTGTTCCTCTTTTAGCTGGCACCCAGCTCCTACTATACATCCATTTGTAACTGTAACAGTATTCCCAACAAAACATTTTGATTCAAATACATTGTTTGCTCCAATTTTGCTGGCTTCAATATGACAACCCACTTCAAAAACATTATGAGGTCCGATAACAAGTGGTTCAACATTGTCTTTGCTTTGAGATTTTTCAATTGGCAATCTAGAAAATAGCATAAATAAATTATATTTCTGCTGAATAGAATTTTTCAAGCATCAATGAATAATTACCTGTAAATTATTGTTGCCTGTTCTTCAATTAGACAACTTTCTCCTATTATTATAGGACCAGCTTCAGCAATTATAGTGGCCATTGGATGAACAATACTGTCTTTACTTATAGTTATATCTCCTCTCAATCTAGCTTCCTCACATACCAAAGCTCCGGGGCATATTTTGATACTGAAAATACATTTCAAAATATAAGTTTGCACTCCCTAAATAAATCCACATTATTATAAATAAAATAGAGTGAAGCAGTTGAGTCAAGTACCTGGATGTTTTAGACATTTGTTTGTATTCCGGCATGTTGTATTCCTGTGATATTTTAGTGTCTCATTAACAATTATTAACATACAAGCCAGAAGTCAGAACAACTATCAAACAAAAGATATAACCTCTTTCCTCTTTGATTCAACAACAAACAAAACTTCTGTCAAATGAACCATAGACGAAGTATCAAAGTCTCTGGACAGAACATCTCTTTTTTTGTTGTTCTGTGGTTTTAATGATGTCTGAAGACGTCATAGATAAACTAGAAATTCTGTGGTTGATCATAGAGTGTTTGAAATTTTTGACAGGTGGATATAGTTTGAAAAGATTTTTAATTTTATTTCAGATTTCAGTAATTCAGCTATGGAAAAATTATTATAATGAAATGAGATGTAAAAATTTGTTTGGTCATACTGGAACTGTGTAGTTTCTTGTATAAAGAAAAGCTGAATCTCGTCCGTATTTCGAAAATTCACGATTTTCATCGCCGGATTTGAGTTCAAAGTTAATAATAATGGGGAATTTATGGGGAAAATTCAGAGTAAGTTTTGAATTGAAGCATTTTCTGATACATTTCACTTTTTGTGCTTCTTGACATTCACAGAAAAAAGCAACAACTTATGAACAGCTGGAAAAATTGGATTCTGAGATAAAAGCAATAGAAGAATATGGAGTAACAACAGAACTCAAACAGCGAAAAGTGGCTGGACGTTTTATGCTTGTGTCAGTTTTTTTGTATTTATTAACAGCTTCAATATTTTATTTCTATCTCTTCCCAGAGGATATCTACCAAAGGATACTTTATATGGTTCCCTTAATTGCATCCCCTTTAATGTAAGTACTTTTACCTAAAAGAGCCAGAAGAAATAGACCAATGAAATAATTTTGTAGGTATTTGGCCAGATATTATTCACTTTGTTCAAACATTATTCTAAATAAACTCATTTATTATTGCTTTCATCTTATTTTTCATTCAAAACTTGAATTTGATTGTTTCCAGAATCATTTTCATAAAAAGAGTGTTAACTTGGTGGTATAACAGAAAATTGAAGAGAAATCATGAAAAATTGTCATTGCTCCGAAAGAAGAAAAAAGAAATATTGGATAATGTCATGGAAAAGGAGACCTATAAAGTTGCAAAAAAAATATTGGAAGCATTTGCTCCGGATGAAGTTGTCACTAGAAAATCTCTAAATGGGAATTTTGAAACACCAAAAAGGGATTCCTCAATCATTCCCTCTAGACCATATCCAGTTGGTGAGTTGCCAGTGTTCATTATATTTTCGAATAAACTTTCTAATAATAGCTCTAACCCGATTTATATTTTTCATTCAATTCTGAATTGAGTTGGTTGACCTTTGTTGGTTGAATAATTCCATGCAATCATTATTTTTTGATACACCTATAAATTTCTAGGTGCATAATGTATCTTATTATATCTAGAATCATTAATGTTTGAATAAATGAATTACTAATTCGTTTTATGGAATCAATTACTTACTTCATCAGATATTCTTAGCTTTTCATGAGATTTTTTATTGGGGCACTTCAAATTGTTTCAATTTAATCACAAGAGGACTCAGTTATTGAAGAAAACATTAGCATTACATTATTTTGCTCCATTATTTATTTATAAATGGTACAAACTCAATTTACAAAGAATAACAATATGAAAATCTTCATGTTATAGTTATTTGAAGAAATTAATGATTATTATTAAATTATTAAACTTTTCATTTCACATTACCAGGCATACTTGTCACTATAGTATGACCATAGTTTATACTATGGTATGGCTCAAGTGCATAACAGACCTCAAACCTCTATATCTCATGATTGATAGGGTAGCCCATGAGGCCATCCTCAGAGTATCTAGAGAAGTAGCAGACAAGGGAGAGTCAGGTTTCAGAGAGTTTGGTCCTCTCTGAATGACTACACCTCATCTGCCAACCTTCCTAGTGATGTAATGATAAAAAAAGTAAGCAGTGAGAAAAACTTCAGTACAATGCTAAGCAAAAGAGAGGGAATACACTGACTATAATCTCAAAGAAAATACAATTAAATGGTATACAGATGGTTCTAAAACCGCTACAGGAGCTGGCGCTGGCATTTACGGGACAAATACCAAGTGTGCACTATCGTTGGGCTCCTGTACAAGCGTCCTGCAAACGGAAATACTTGCAATCGGAAGATGTCTAGACATGAATCTAGAAAGAAACTATCAGAAGTGAGATATAGCTATTCATACAGATAGTCAAGCTGCTATTAAAGCACTGAGCTCCTACGTCATTGACTCAAAGCTGATTTGGGAGTGCCGAAATAAACTCAATGTGGTAGGCAAGAAGAATAAGGTCTTTTTAATCTGGGTTCCTGGTCATTCAGGAATCGTAGGAAATGAAGAGGCCATACACTGGCCAGGAAGAGCGCACAAACGCCACTCACTGGCCCAGAACCCTTCTGTGGTATAGGAAAATGCATCTATAAGAAGGAATTCATGGTGAAGGAGAATGAATCTCCCAGGGATGGATCACTCCAAAAAGTTCCTCTGGAACTTTGAAACTGCTAGATCCAAAAAATATCTGGATCTCAGTAAAAACCAACTTCACCTACTCACTGGCTTTTTCATAGGACATTGTCTCCTGAAAAAGCATCTGTTGAGAATGGGCTTATCGGAAACTGACAAGTGTAGATTCTGTAGGGAGGAGGAAGAAACCCCTATTTAACTGGTCACGGAATGCTTTGCCATTGCAAGCCAAAGGAAAGAGTACTTTGGACAAGAAACTTGTAGAAGTGGGGAGTTATCTTATTTGAAGCCGTCCCAGATTCTGGATTTCATCAAATCTTTGGAACTGGAGCTCTGTTAGGGGGCACAATAGACCTTAAGGTCGCAGTGGACTGTAACCCCTTTTCACTATAACTATAACTAAATGGCCCAAGTTGCATCATAATATTTTCAAATTAAATACAGCACAATATAAAAAGAGTACCCAAAATCTCCAGGTTTCTATTTACATAGATCATAAATTAAGAATAAATCTAGATAAGGCATTTAATAGCATCATCAGATCCAATATAGAGGGTGAGTCTTTGACTTGTACGTACATAAATTTCAACTGAAGATTCTTGAGGCAAAAAGAAACTTTGTTTTTTCATTTTTCTGAATTCAGCTCTGTTAAAAAGATATAGCCATTTGAAAAAAAAATTGGGCCAAATACGTGCGTGATACGATTTTCAGGATTTAATGCATAGTTCATATTTCTCGATCGAAAATGAGTTAATATATTTAGGAAATACTCAATTACTCACCTTATTGAAATAAAAATGTTTCAAACACGATATTTCTCAACAAAAACACTTAGTGTCGTCCGATTATATCTGCAATTTCTTCCTTCAAACTACTTCTTCCTCCTATTTTGCTTGAGATTAATTTGTAAAACGCTGATAATTTGTTCATTTTTCCTCGATATCCCAAACATATCTTATAAATAATGCTTTTTCACTCAATTTATGATTAATCAACCTAACCCAATCCATTTCGTATTCAAAACAATAAAGCCGGTCCCAGACAATGCGTGTATTTGACGAATGTGCCTTCGTAGTGCGCCTTCGGGTACCCTCCCACACACTGCGGCAAACGCGAAATGTTCGACATTCGTTTCTCTGTTGACAAACGTTCGCCGCACGGCCTCAGTATAGATCAGTAGCGGAGAGCAGTCAGTAGTGTTTTTTAAATGGATAGTGACGTTGAGCCAGCGGCAGCAGTTGCAGCCCATATGGTAATATTGAGCAGCATCTTGTTAAATACTCGCTAAATACTCTGACTGAAGACAGAACAGGCAATCTACTACGCGTAGTTAAGCGCACTGTCTGGGAGCTAACGCGAATGAGCGCGAATGTACTTCGTCTTCCTTTGATTCGTGCCGTTTTACCGACAAGACTTCGGATAGCAGGCGAATACCGAATGATACCCGCAGTTGGGCTCCCACACAGTACGCGGAGCACCGCGAATGCCAAACATTCGTCAAATACACGCATTGTCTGGGGCCGGCTTAATCTTCGATGAATAGTTCACAGAAATTTCGATGTGTACGTTGCCGGCTTCACCAATATTCCTGAAACTAAGGAAATTGATTTTTCGGATCACATAACCAAATGGTAGGAGTAGTAAATATCTATCAACGCTTCATATCTGTGGTAGTTTAAACTCACTAGATGTGTTAAATTAGAATTATTCTGAAGAGAGAATGGATTTCAAGCTGATATATGTGACTAATTATTATATTAATTTCAGTAATGATATAGCTCGAAATTATGATGTATTACTGCCGAAACTGATGGAATAAACTCGGTGTATCATATTTCAGAGGACGAGATAACACTATTGTCAATTTATTGAATATGAAATTAGTGTACCAAGTATCAATATCGAAGAAAATGAGTTGAATAAATAAGCCAAAAGATCTTTCTTTGAAGCAAATCACTGCTGATAGTAATCGATTACGAGCAGGCATCCGGTCGCGTAAACTGAGCGCAGTCCTCTAATGGTGATCCGGGCTTCCTCTATAGAAGCATAGATCATAATGACATGTCCCTTCTTCACGCGGCGAAAGTCCACGACGCATGCGTATAGCGACAACCAAAGGACCCCGCACTTTTTCTATGGCAAATGGCGTTTCGTCAAATTTTCTAAAATTTTGGTATAATGTAGTACTCGACCTACTGATCAAAACTGTCCGTGGCCCCAACTCAATCCTATGACTAGTTTTCGAGATACAGGGCGTTGAAGTTCAGAATTACCCACTTTTACTACGCTCGTATCTCGGAACAGCATCGAATGAACTTCAATTTTTCTCAAGAAACATTTCATTACATCCCTAGGGAGCAACCATATAGAGGAATAAGACTGTAAATCGTTACGAATACAGGGTTATCCATAATTGAATGCATGCCCGATTTTGAAAGTATAAAATATGTCAGTTTCAGAGCGAGAACGTTCACAAAATGAACTATTACACTAGATATGTTGTTGTTACATCGAAAAAGTCTAAAATACCCAGAATTTATACTGGGTGATCCATTATTATAGAAACTATTCTCAAGGAAGGTTAAAAGGACACCCTGTATTTATGGGTTGATTCAAGGTGTTTGTTTAATTTTTTTAGAACATATCATCATGGACTTCAAACAATACAGGGTGATTCAGTCATGAAATGAACTTTGAACATCACGGAAATATCCAAAAACCACCTTTTTTTTCATCACCCTCTAATTCAAGATTAACTCCGTTGAGGTGGGAGTTTTCTTTCACCACTGTACTTGATATAAAAACATCAATACGGCGGAGAGTTTTTATCCTCTTCCTATGATCAGATTTTTTGCTGGAATAAGAATAGAATAACATAAATAAATAATTATCATATTACATAAAAAAAATCTGGTCATAAGGTGGATGAAAACTGCCACCTCAACGGAGTTAATCTTGAATTAGAGGGTGATGAAAAAAAAAGGTGGTTTGGGGTATTTTCGTGATGTTCAAAGTTCATTTCATGACTGAATCACCCTGTATTCTTTGAAGTCCATGATGATATGTTCTAAAAAAATTAAACAAACACCTTGAATCAACCCATAAATACATGGTGTCCTTTTAACCTTCCTTGAGAATAGTTTCTATAATAATGGATCACCCAGTATAAATTCCTAGAATTTCAGACTTTTTCGATGTAACAACAACATATCTAGTGTAATAGTTCATTTTGTGAACGTTCTCGCTCTGAAACTGACATATGTTATACTTTCAAAATCGGGCATGCATTCAATTATGGATAACCCTGTATTCGTAAAGATTTTCGGTCATATTCCTCTCTATGGTTGCTCCCTGGGGATGGAATGAAATGTTTCTTGAGAAAAATTGAAGTTCATTCGATTCTGTTCCGAGATACGAGCGTAGTAAAAGTGAGTAATTCTCAACTTCAACGCCCTGTATCTCGAAATCTAGTCATAGGATTGATTTTGGGCCATAGACACTTTTGATCAGTAGGTCGAGTACTACATTATACCAAAATTTTAGACTATTTGACGGAACGCCATTTGCCATAGAAAAAGTGCGGGTTCCTTTATAAGATGTCTAGAATAATGGTGTAGGCACTGATTAGATTTTGTTTCGACCAAATTGAGAATATTAGCAAGGTTTCGTTCTTTCTACTTCAGGTGGCGCTATTCAAGAATTATGACTGATTTTTATCAGTTATTTCAAATATTTGAATTTATTCTGGCGAACGTGGCGTGTTAATGGTCGATAATTTTGCCAAGCAATAATGTGTGTTTATATTCTTGACATTCTGATGTATATTAGTTCTCAGGAGCAGTATAAAACTTTCATTATGAAAATATGCCACTCTGCTGTCATGTCATAATTGACTTTGGCAAATCAGCTGTTGATACATCAATCAAATTGACAACGGAAAATACACTGAAATGATATTGCGGCGCCGCCACGAAACATTGCTAATATTTTCGATTTGGTCGAACGTCATCCCATTCAAAAATTGACGAGTCCCTACACCATTATTCTAGACATCTTAGTCCTTTACTTGTCGGACATATTGTAACGTTCTCGGGGTTAATCAGATTTTCTGCTTCGTTTGAATGTCTAATTTATTTACAATACCACTAACTTATCACACTAATTTATGGACAATAACTATTACTGATTTATTCACACACTTGCTTATTTATATTCACTACTTGAAATTCGCTATTCACAATTCGATTCGGCTCTATTCAGGAAAGTAACTGACTGGTCTCCAACGTGCGCGTCTTTATATATCGATACAGCCCTGCTCGAAAACATTCCTGGCGATCGAGACGCTTCGAGAATTTCGGTACATGGAATCACAGAGAGTTCAGAGACGTATTCAGGAGGACCTCGTCCGCCACACTGCCCCCTCCCTAAGACGTTCGGTCCCCGAACACCCTGGATGGTGTGGTGTGGCTGAACCTACAACCGTCTCCTTTTCTGCAGCACCCCTGTCGTCCGAAATAGCATTCCAGTGTCTTCTTCTTCGGCGTATATCATCCGCCCGGGTTGAAACTGCAAACCAGTATCTTCATTCCGGTCCTATGGAAAATGACCTCAAGCATACTTCGAACGATTCTCCAGTTGAGATGATCTAGACCACAACCCAACTTTGGCACAGCTAGCTTTTTCACCTTTAACTTGGTGAGCACTTCTCTCAGATGCAACACTTGTCCCACATACTTTTGTAGCTGGGTTTGTTGACGGAGAATCTCTTGGTAACCAGGTAGAAGAGGTAACGCTGGCCATCAGCCAACCTCAGCGTCCTCAGCGTTTTTCCAGTACGAGGATGTTGTTTCAGGAGTTCCGGTTCACGTCCAAATTTCTTCCGGAAGACCAATGCTATTCCTCTGGACATACGCAGATCTTCCAAGACACATTGGGCTGGTGAATAATCTTCAGAAAAGAGATCTTGCTGTTTCTCGATGGTAACTCCGAATCTTGCCTTCCCGGTTCCACCGTAGTTGGCCAGGAATAGGTCGAAACTCATCTGATCATGCTCCACTTTCTGAAAAGTCGTTCTTTCCAGATGGGTTTCGTCATTTTCTTCATAGTCTGCCTCATATTTGCCTACCACTCGTTTCTTGCCTCTGGGTAGTTTCTGGATACGGTACACTACATCGTTGATTCGTTTTACTACTCTGTATGGTCCTTCCCAATCTCTCTGCAGCTTATGTGATAAACCTCTCTTCCTCTGGGGGTTGTACAGCCAGACTAAGTCTCCCACATTGAAACCACCTTCTGCAGCTTTGCTGTCATACCGAGTCTTCATTCGGTCACTCGCTATTTGGAGGTCCTGTCTGACCTTCTCATGAATGCAATGTAGCCTACTCTTCAAGAGGCTCGCATAGTTCTCACCAGCTATCTCCCCCCAGGCTTGCATTCAAACTCCAGGTCACAAGGCAATCTTATTTCTCGGTCGAACATAATACAAGCTGGTGTCTCTCCGGTCGATTCTTGCACTGACGATCTGTAGGCCATAGTGAACAGATGGAGATACCTGCCCCAGTCTCTTTGGGGTTCAGAGACCACTTTAGTCAGATATTTTGCTACAGTTCTATTCATTCTTTCGACCATGCCATCTGACTGCCGGTGAAGTACCGTTGTCCTTGTCTTCTTGATTCCGAGTAATTGGCATACATTCTGGAACAGGCTAGAATCGAAGTTTCGTCCTTGATCCCAGTGCATTTCAAGAGGCACTCCAAACCGGCTAAACATCTCCTCAATCAGAGCATCCGCCACTGTCGAGGCCTCTTGATTTGGAATAGCATAAGCTTCAACCCATTTGGTGGAGTAATAGATCGCAACCAGTATGTACTTATTCCCATCTTCGGTTTCGGGGAATGGGCCTAAAAAATCGATGGCAACTCGTTCCAGAGGACTGCCCCCGTTATACTGCTTCATCGGAGCTCTACGATTTCCCCTCGGGCCATTCGATGAGGCACATACTCTGCATTTCCGGCACCAGTCTTCAACATCTTCTTTGCAGTTGACCCAGTAAAAACGCTCTCTGACCTTTTCTAGCGTTTTTTAATACCGAAATGGCCACCGGAAGTTCCGTTATGTAACTTCTATAACACCTCTCTCACTAGACTCCTGGGATCAGCTGATTCCTGGCTGCGGTACCCTCGTCATTTTCGATGGACCTCTTCAGCAGTCCATCCTCCAAAATGATATAATCCCTTTGTGCCCAGTAGGACTTGACCCTAGGATTCAGATGACTCACTTCCTCTTGGTCTCTCTCCTTTTATCTTCCAATACATCATCTTCAATTCTGGGTCATTTTCTAGGTCTCGCTTCAGTAACTCTGGCATCCAGTTCGCATCCACGATGGTCGTTCTCAAGCAGAATTCTTTCTTTTCTACCTTATTACAGTGCTTGCAATCTGACGAACATGGTCTCCTAGATAATGCGTCAGCGTTGCCATGAGTCTTTCCTGCACGATGTTCGACAGTAGAATCATATTCCTGTTTCTGGCGTTTAGCCAGCTCTTTCTAGTAGCGCCGAATATGTCCTTCTCCGCCGCAATTCCAGCATCTAAGTCCTCTTTTCCGTTGCTCTTGACGAACTCGACGTAGTACCTCTTCTATAATTTCATCGCTGACCGAGGAATCATCTAAAGACCGCCTCACCTTGCTGTGTCCCCTGTGCGAAGGTTGTTTGGCAGCTTCAAACTCTAATACAAAGGCCAGGGCGTCATCCAGAGTCTTGGGTCGGGCCAACCGTAGTGTCTGCTGGGTCTCCATATCTCTCAACATCGACAAAGGTCTGGATAGCGAGCTATTCCAGGAAGCTATCCGGTGCTATTCAGGTATTCAGGAGAGTAACTAACTGGTCTCCAACGTGCGCGTCTTTATATATCGACACAGCCCTGCTCGAGAACATTCCAGACGATCGAGACGCTTCGAGAATTTCGGTACATGGAATCACAGAGAGTTCAAAGACGTATTCAGGAGAACTTCGTCCGCCACAATATTATTGGCTTCGCAGACATTATTTCCCGCGAAATCAGGTATGAACTGTTTCTGGTGCTGTTTGTGTTACACCACCCGATTTTTAACATTTAATTTGTGCACAAACTTTAGATAATGCTTTTTTCGTGAAAGTTTTGAGGAAATATCTGCTGGAAGATTTGAGGTGCATTATTACTAGTGTTGTTTTGTGCGAAATAGCTAAAAAGTTTTTTTTCATAGTTTGCCCTAGTTTTATTGTTCCAGTTAGGACATTGTTCAGATAGAAACATCTCCACAGATAATTATTGCTATGTATCATTCTATTTTTTTGGTAATTTTAATTTAATACATGGTTTGTATCGACATTCATGATTCATATTTCGGAATTTTGTATTCCTTTGCTATTTATTTTTATTATTTTCTTGAAGGATGGAACAGTAACAATAAATTTTCAATCGGAACTGGACGTAAAAAATGTATCATTTCGAAAAAACATCTGTAATGTGGCGTATGGTGAACTTTTATCAGGATCTTTGAGAAATTTAATACTCTTCACAATTTAATTTCATCTCCCACATTTGTGGGATTTCATGATCACACATCTCTACATTCAACGTTTTCCATCGTAGAGAATAGAGTATAAACTAGTTCAGCGATTTCCAAATGAAAATTCGACAAAGTTGAGTAACATTCTGACGACATTGTTTACTCGATCATGGAAATATTAATTTTTCTGCTATTCGAATATATTTAAGGTGGGCGTTCAATGAGGTGTGTTTTTATTTCATGTTGCATTTGAAAATGGTTTCACTTTAAGAACTGAAATTTTGTGGGTTAATTCAGAAAGGATTGGAGTTCTTAATGAAATAATTTAAATCGATTTCATCTCGAAAGTTCATTTTTTTCTATCAAAAATAGAAGAAAATGAACCAACTCATGATTCTTTTTTGTTTCAAACGGAAGACCCATGAAAATACATAGTTCAACTTCCGATTAAAAATGATAATTTCGTTCAGAAAAACAACTTGAAATACGGAATTGGCAGAGAATGGCCAAATTCAAATATATGGCGGGAAGAAGTTCCTGCTTTACCCACATATTCACTAATTTCATAGTACAGCGATTTTCGGATAGAGAGCGCCATTGTACATTATTACTTCAATAACCTAGTACAGGTTTATGGGCTCGACTATTAGTTATTTACCCATTCATATGGATAGAGATATTCTTAGAACTTATAGTGATAATGTAAGTTCTTTGGAGATATTCCATAACATGCACGGTGACGCCTCTATCGGATTAGTTTTCCTACTCCCTCTGAACGACGACCTTGAAATCCAGGGAAGCATCCAAATGATTCTTAAGATTTTTTTTTTCAAAATTTATAGGATAAATTTGGGAATAACTCGAAAACGACGCGTTTTAACTTAAAAAAAAACACATAAAAATGCTTTCATTCTCTAAAATGATTGAATCTCTCGAAAATAAGAACCGTTCATGTTTTTCAAGTAGTTTTTTTTTGCGTGGATTTATGAGTCATCTACGCTGTAACTTTCGTACCAGGAGGAAATTTGAATAAGTGTTGATTGAAGAATATGCACGATGAATACAGTGCACACTCAACCAAAATTCAGTTAATTTAAAACGACGGTTCCAAAAATATGGAAAGAACCGTGTTTTTTTCATGAATTTTCGACAGCCTGTATCTTTCGAACGGAACCGAATTTTGAAAAATAGTATGGGAAGAAAGAGTTTTGTTTGATGAGAGGAATCTACAGTTAGAATATTTGTACGAGTCAAAATACTCACCCTGTATGGGAAGAGATGAACTGATTTAGAGTAGAGACAGCTATGCCTCTAACAGGGATCTTGGCCACCAATTGATTATTGGTATTGAATCTGGCGTTACTCTGTCTAGATATTTTATTTGCCATAGATTTACGTACGTGGTTGTGGACAATCAACGCAAGCACTTGGCTTTCTGACACTGTTTGTGTGTGTCATCGTTTGCTTTGGTCGTGCACTCCTTTTTGCCACGTAGGGATCTATACAGGGTGATTCACGGTGGATGGCACATTAGACGTTTCTGGAGAACCAGACTTCGGATCAGTCTGAAAATTTAATGGAATGCATTATCTGACCTGTTCTACCCAACTAAAATATTTTCATCAATGCGGTATTGCCACTTCTATTAGAAAGTAGTAGCAACTTTGCTTTTTCAAATGGAACACCCGGTATATTATATTATTTTTGGAATGTCCAACAACTTCTCGACAACTTTTATTGGCAATTCCCTATACCTATCTGTTGCCGTTTTCGAAATATAAATTAATTTCAATTTTTTTCACCGGAAAACATGACCTCTAAAAATGCTGATAACTTCGGGTTGAGAAACACTATGGCATTGAAATTTGGTTTGGAGTTGGGTGATACATAAATGCTTCCAACACTTCAGCCTGATTTACGTTACTTCAATACAGGGTGATAAAAAAATACAGACTTTTCGGTTGCTTGAAAAAGTGACTGAAAGTTGTTTATTTCAAATGGAGCGCCCTGTATATTATTGGAAATTCGGAAAACTGATAAAATTCGCTTTCATTCTATGTATATCATGCCTATACCTAACTAGTCAAGTTTCGGACTTACGAGCATTTATTTGTCAAAATGTCCCTTCAGAATGGTATTTCCATTCGGTGTTTGGCAGGCAGGCCATGATTACTATTTCACAGTACCTTGTGACATTCTCCTAATAATAAAGTCACCGAGAAGCTTGAATTTCGACATTTTCTTCATTTCAGAAGTTGCAAATACCCTCGAAACTATGGAAGAAAACTAATCAAACGAATTGCTCATGAATTTGTTCATTATTATTAACTGGAGAGACTTTTTGAAGATCGGTGGATAAGGCGCTTAGGACCATGGAATTGGCCAGCAAGAATACCCGATCTTAGTCCATTAGATATTTATCTGTGAGGAATGTTGAAAGAAAAAGTTTACAAAACACCCGTGCATTCGAGAGATGAATTGGTGGAAAGGATTGCCCAAGCATTTGAAGATTTGGATTTTAAAGAAATACAATCTGCCACGACGAAAGCAGTCAACACCCGCAATTTGAAGTGCTTGGAACTTGGAAGTTAACGGCCAGCGATTCGAACATACTTTGAAGTATTCGACATGATTGTTCTACTTTTTAATGATAATTCATATAAATAGTTTGACTCTCAAGTTTCTTGGTGCCTTCATTATTGGGAGAATGTCACAAGGTACTATAAAGTAGTAATCATGGCCTGCCTACCAAATACCGAATGGAAATACCATTCTGAAGGGACATTTTGACAAATAAATGCTCATAAGTCTGAAATTTGACTGGTTAGGTATAGGCATGATATACATAGAATGAAAGCGAATTTCATCAGTTTTCCTAATTTCCAATAATATACAGGGCATTCCATTTGAAATAAACAACTTTCAGTCACTTTTTCAAGCAACCGAAAAGACTGTATTTTTTATCACCCTGTATTGAAGTAACGTAAATCAGGCTGAAATGTTGGAAGCATTTATGTATCACCTAACTCCAAACCAAATTTTAATGCCATAGTGTTACTCAACCCGAAGTTATCAGCATTTTTAGAGGTCATGTTTTCGGTGAAAAAAATTGAAATTAATTTATATTTCGAAAACGGTAACAGATAGGTATAGGGAAATGTCAATAAAAGTTGTCGAGAAGTTGTTGGAGATTCCAAAAATAATATAATTTACCGGGTGTTCCATTTGAAAAAGCAAAGTTGCTATTACTTTCTAATAGAAGTGGCAACACCGCATTGATGAAAATATTTTAGTTGGGTAGAACAGGTCCGATAATGCATTCCATTAAATTTTCAAACCGATCCGAAGTCTGGTTCTCCAGGAACGTCTAATGTGCCATCCACCGTGAATCACCCTGTATAGTCCGTTGGATCTCCGTCTATACAGAAGAAATTTGAGCAAATTTGACAATCAGTTCGAAATCATTGTATTAGTTGGAGTGAAAGAGAGAGATTGTTCTTTATTTACTGAAAACAGACAATGAGCCATTGACCTTTGGTCCTTCACCTCATATTTGTTGGATGTAATCTTCAGAAAGAGAAGCCAATTTTCAAAATCATTAGAACCTATGAAATTTGGATTTTTTTTCTGAATATTATTAGCAAAATACGTTGAAAAATGGTTCGTATTTGTCTTGCTTGTGGTAAATTGGACTATTTGAATCCTGATTTGACTCTTAACATTTTCAAGTAACAATGGCGTAGATTCTTCGATTTTTCGAATTTCACTTTTCAGATTCCCTTCTGATTTTTAGAGGAGGAAAATCAATTCTTAATTTAGCTAACTCTGTTTACCTAACTCACAACTCTCTCTGTTTAAATGTTCGGAACATTGTATGAATTCGTAAAAAAGAGTTAATTCACTTGTAATTTTATTTCCATTCCTCAATACCGTTAACATCACGCCACTGGACCTTTCAAAGTCAGATTCCGCAATGTTGCCATGGCCGGACCTAGTGATATTGCTATCCTTTATACTATCTTCGTTCCACTTATTGAAAACTGACTAAATTTGGCTTCGCCAATTCTAAAATTTTTGAATGGGATGCTGTGTCTCCTCTTTCTATGGTCTAAGGATTCAATACCGACAAATACTCTCCGTCTTATCATTTAAAAACATCATCTGCGTATTTTGGTAAACTTATCGTATTGTTTTTCAATCCATTCGTCACCATATTGTAATGCAAGTGACGATTCTTTGTTGAGTAGGAATTTGTAATTATGAAAAAATCCGATAATGTTACAGTTTTTAATTTTCAGGCCTACGTCAGAGAGCTCTGATGCAGACAGCGGAAAGGGCAGTGAATTCACCTTTATCCAAGACTGCAATATCTGATAAAGAGAAATTTTCCAAGAACCCTATGGTACTGAAATCTGCAACACCCATGATATTGAATAACAGATCTCTGCAAAGTGAGAATCTTAATTTTGGTACAAATCTCCTGTCTTCAACACCCAAACTACCCATGGTTAGATCTTTGCTTCCTCGTGAAAGATCAGCTCTCGATAAATTGGTGGATTTCTTGGTGGGAGATGGGCCATCAAACAGATATGCGCTGATTTGCCAAAAATGTTTTAGTCATAATGGTGAGTGGTTATACCTTATATATTTTGTCCACTACTACTGAATAAAGTGTTCATAATTCATGTCTTTAGGCAAGCATTATGACATCCATTAGGCACTTGTGATTCATGCAAGAGCCATTAATTATGTATAGAATTTATGGTTTATCAAACAACAAAAATCAATAAAAAGTTGATATTTTTTTGAGCAGACAATGCTTTGAATAGTTATTTTTGTATCTAGTGCGCGAAATGCTACTTTGTTGATCGAGAACTGATTTTTTAACGAGGCGCAGCCGAGTTAAAAAATAATACTCGAGATCAACAAAGTATTTCGCGCATGAGATGCAAACTAAATTTTTTCTACAAACGTTCGAGCACTGGCCGCACCATAAAGCCCGCAACGGACGGCGAGCGATAATATAATATATATTATAGCTTTGCATTGACATATGTCATTTTAGTATGGAAAAATATCGTAATATCGGAATATACAGGGTGAGTCTTTGACTTGTACATATATTTTAACTGTAGATTCCTCTCATCAAACGAAACACTTTTTACCCATACCATTTTTCAAAATTCGGTTTCGTTTGGAAGATACAGGGTGTCAAAAATCCATGAAATTAACACTATTCTTTCCATATATTCGGAACCGATATTTCGAATGAACTGAATTTTGGTTGATTGTTTACTCTATTCATTGTGTATATTCCTCAATTGAAACTTATTTCATATTTCTACTGGTAAAAAAGTTACAGTACAGTCGACTTATAAATTCACGCAAAAATACTATAAAACCACTTGAAAAAGATGAACGGTTCACGTTTTCGAAAGAATTAATTATTTTAGAAAACAAAAGTATTCTTATATTTTTTCAATAACACGCGTCGTTCTCAAGTTATTCCTAATTGTATAAGATTGAATTAGAGGAAAAAATCATGAATTTCAAGAATACCCTGAATGCTGCCCTGAGTCAAATCTCATGGAATATGATTTTTCTCTGGCCTCTCAACAAGTTACCAACGTTGTCAGAATGTTTTTCAACTTTGTCAAGACTAAAATCTCTATGATGAAAAAAGTTGGATGTAGAGATATGTGATAATAAAATTCCACAATCGTGGGACATAAAATTATTCATTTTATATGCAGTTTCTATTTGAAATTCATTGTTACCAGTCCTTCAGCAAAATATCTATCGAAACAATATAACTCGACACCAGAACGACACTAATAATATTACATTAATTCACTGAAAGTCATTTACATAATCATCACCTGTTTGCTTCATTCTCTGTAAATAAATAAAGCGTGAAATTTGTTTATGCCGTGCTATAACGTTTTAGGTTGGACTGGTTGGAGCACAGAGCATCGCGGTTACATCTACGGCCTTCTGAAGGGAAGAGTGGCCTACTCTTAGACAAAGGGTCTAAGGGCCTACTCTTCCCTTCAGAAGGCCGTGGATGCATGGCAACTGAAATTAGGAACGTAGCGCGATAGGGGACGTACTGCTTTCTTGAGTTCGCATTGTTTGAAGAGAAAATCGGCAATCTGGCATCGTCTTCTCTATAGTTCTGTGCTATATCACAGAGAATGTGGTAAGCTTATGTCATTGACCCTGAATCATATGACTTTGGTTAATGGAGTTAGGATAGGTTAGTGAAAAACCATTTTTTATGCGATCGTTTTAGAATATCGAGGAAAATATGAACAAATTATTTGTGTTTACAAACTAATCTTCAGGAAAATCGAAGGAGGAACTTATTTTGGTGGGAGAAATATAGCTTTTCAATTGCCGAAATGATCGGACAGAACTGAGTGTTTTGTTAGGAAATATCGTGTTTGTAACATTCTTATTCAAATAAGGTCAGTGCTTGAGTATTTTCTAATTGTATCAACCAGAACATTTAATAATCACCTCAATTTCAATCGAAAAGTATGAACTTTGAGGTGTTTGCAGAGAATTGATCCAGGCACGCATTAAGCTCAACTTTTTTTTTCAAATGGCTATATCTCTTTAACAGAGCCGAATTCGGAAAAATGGAAAATGAAAAAAAGGTTTCCTTTAGCATCAAGAATCTACAGTTAAAATATATGTACAAGTCAAAGACTCACCCTGTATATTATAGCGTCGTCCGCGGGGCTTGGTGCATTTTCATAAGGAGCGATATTGGTGTAATATATGAGATATAATATATCGCTCGCCGTCCGTTGCGGGCTTAAATGTTAACATTGTAAATAATAAATAGAATTAAGTAGTGATCAATTTTCTCACAATTTGAAAGCCTTAATTATTGTTATACATTAATAAATGAATGAAATTTTGGATTTTTGCTTGACTGAGGAACATAAAGGTTAAAATATAGAAATCCCATAAAGTTTACATGCAGTGTGCGAAGTAAGTATTTCGCACACTACTTCGCGCACGGTGTCATGGTAACGAAGGAAAATGAAAAAAAGGGTCACTTCGCATATTGTTGTCTATGCGCGAACCTGGTCATTTTTTGACGTTTGTAGAAAAATGTTATTTTAATTTAAAACGTCAGCAATTTGTTCCTATAACTGAAATTTGTCATTATTCTGAAAGGATTTTTCATGAGTCTTGGACAAAGTTGAATATACTACTGGACTTTGTCTCGTTTGGTAATCCAAGAGGATAATAGCCATCATAATATCCTCGTTAGATAATATACTTTTATATTGATGATAGAGGCCAGACTGTGGTGAGAATCGATATCTTCTCTTGTGCAGGAATATTTTAAATAATACATTAATCACGTTTTCAGTTCTAACTGAATACGGATACTCCTTGTTGAATACTCCTGAAAATCGAAATTCAGATCTTTTGATCTTTTCAAATATGCGTCCGCCAATTGGTTACGAAACTTCATATACAGGGTTAGCACGCAAGAAACAGTCCAGATGGATATTTCCAGTATGAGTTTTTGTTTAAAACAACAGGTCAATTTTTATTAAGAGAGGACAGGGCCGGATTAACCAAGAGGCAGAGTAGGCAACTGCCTAGGGGCCCCGAATCAGCTAGGGACCCCCGAGCCAAACGAAAGAGCAATAAATGGACCCCCGATTATCGCAAACTTACCGATTCGCGAAATTTCTCTAAAATAATGAGCGAAACAAATAAATTCAATAGCCCAGGAAGGTGTAATTATACCTATACCAGAAAAATATTCCCGAATTATATTCCAGTCTGCATATCACATCCCCTATTTTCAAGAGCTTTTCATACTCATCAAGAGTGTCGGCATTCTCTTGAAACGTCACTAGATGATAGTTTTATTAGGCAGGCGGCACCTCTGATGTGAGAGCCGTTTCACATGCGACAGGCGGCATCTTCTATATTTCAAAAATGATTATCCGGTCTCCAATCAGGATATTCTTCCACAAGGGGAACAATATTCCAGATTCTTTTTAGTTCTATTTCCATTCTAGTGAAACCACGTTGAGATTGCGTTCAGAGTCAAAGTGTTCAATATTTCGTGACTTTTTTGGAGTATATGTATTTGGATTTTTTTACTTCGAATTGTATTGTTGAAGGTAGGTTCTATATTTAATAACGTTGCTAATTTTTCCGTTGGGCGCCTCTTCTATTTTTTTATTTTGAATGTTCTCCGGTGGAAAACAAGTTTCAATAATATGATTTTTCTAGAATGAAATACATACTAGTATTTCAGGAAATTTCGGAACAAGATCGGAAGTGAATTGCCGGGTGTGTATGGATATTAGAATAACAATCAATAACAGATCTACATAAAATACAAAGGAAAAACCAAATGACAAAAATCACCAGAAAAAATAATTGAAAATCTACATAAACCACTCAAATGATCCTCCATCTTTCTCAATGCATAAACGAAAAGAGTTTTTAACATAAGCAAATACTCGGGGAGTACTGCTTGCAAAAGCGTCTTTTATTCTTCTTTTCATGTCTTGAGAGCACAATAGATTTGATATAACCCCATAAAAAAAAATCTGGAGATGTTAGATCTGGTGACCTTGCAGGCCAATTTTGTAGGCCTCCACAACCTATCCATCTGTCAGATCATTCATCATAGAACGTATTTCTATGAATATCATTGCTCCTAATAGTCGGTTTACTAGTTGAATTAAAAATCGAAAATTACTGGAAAAATATTAGGTTTAGGTAGGGAAACCCAATGAAGATAGTTTCGATATTAATTTTTACGTTCAACAAGGTATGGAAATACTGGGTGTGACATTTGAAATAGGAGAGTTTTTGACCATTATTTGTAGTTAATGTTTGAATATTAATTATGATCACTCAGTGTATTCCAGAGTTAAATTTTTTTCTTCTGCATAAGGGTAGCCATTATGTCTACACGAAAAAACATTGTCTGTATCGTTGGCTTGAAGGGTCTATTCATTAATTGCAAATTAAAAATACTCCCTTTTTTCGATTTTTCACCATTTTCTCTTAAGTGGTTCTCCTAAGGCATAAAATGGTCTTCATGAACTCATCCTTATTTGAGCGTGCCATTGAATTTTTGAATTCATTTATAGGGTATTACATTGAAAAAAGTGTAACTATGGTCTATATCTTTGTTATCGAACACCCTGTATATGTGAAAACAATTTTAAATTGTGCATCTGATTGCCCTTCACATTTCACGAAAAAAAATTTCCAAAATGTCTTCATTTACTGCCTGAAAATGAGAACCGCGTCTGTGGTGGGCCACCCTGTATATACTTATCAAATTGAAAAATTCTGATAATGGTTGAATAGGGGGGGGCCCAAAAATTGCACTGCCTAGGGGCCCCCGACATGGTTAATCCGGCCCTGAGAGAGGAGCACCTTTTGATTGCAAATTCAAGGTAGTACGATCATCCCCTTAAATGGAGCATGGGTAACCTCAATAATCTTAAATATGGCACATCATTTCGAAGGCCTTACAAGTTCGTTTCTGTGTACAAAAAAACTCATTGGAAGTTATGGGCAAAGTGCATGAAGTGGTTGAGCCTGTGAACGAATTCTCAGGTATTGAGATGTTGAAATTGTTGACTCTTTGCTTTTAGGCATAATTAAATTCTTATTCAATGTTTTTCTGAATACTTTGTAGCAGTATGAACTATAACAGCCAACGTATCAACTGCAAGAAGTATTCTGGATACGGTCCAATATGTTCTTGAGATTTTACAGGTTTTCTACAGGATAATTCAACACTCATTAGAAAATGCAAGTGCTTTTAATAGTATATTTGTGATATGTTTCTCAATTCGAACAATGAAATGTTGAAAAAAGGTACTATGTATTACTGCCTAGGAATGAGCAGTTTAGCATCTCATCAATTATAATTGATTTTCACGCCTCCTAAATAATGAAGGTAAAGTAGGTATTCTGTGATGACTTCAGAGGTCTGAAACACTGGCGGATATAGGGGGGATGCTATGCCCCCCTCCCCCTTGGACCTCGAATTTTTGGCTATAATCCCTTTATAGCCTTTATAGTTCAGTCGATCCCTAATATTTTCATTAAAGAAATTTATACACTGATAGTCAATGAAAATATCAATATTTCCCATTTCTCCCAGTTAATAGCTTTTTGAAAAATGAAATCTAAAGGATATATTCCGGTAAAATCCAAGGTTTTGACAGCAGTTCAGATTCATACTCCTGATTTCATCTATTCATAAATTGGTTCTAATAATGGGTGTTTTTTGGAGGACTAAGGAGAGATGAACTAGTGATAATGTCATTAGCGATATAGAAGATAAGGGTTGCTGTTTACTTGTTGAAATACCCAAAACAAAAACGGTATGTCAAAAGGATTATAGTCGATTTCAAGCGGATAACCTGGTCCTAAGTGGTAATTACCAAAGATAACCAACTTCATTCAAGCGCTTTTGGTCCTTGTTGGTTATAAGTATGTGACGTCATGAATTAGCCCTTCAACGTCATTGTTTGGACCGCAGATAACCGTACTCGAGAGCTGGGTTAAGATTCTAGTTATAAGAAGTGAGGTTAATAGGCTTGATTTTCGCGCGATTCAGATAACCACATTCAAGCGCAAGTTGGTTATTCGTGGTCCTTCCTGAAGGGCTATAACCAAGGGCAGGACTAGAGATAAAAGCGGGTATTAGTGGTTATCCGCTTGAAATCGATTTAAGTATTGTCGAGGAAGAGAAATTAAGAGCTTGGAGGCTGGTCAGAAAATAACTTTCCTTAAAACTTGGTGGTGTGAAGAACCTCAGATTTTTCCTCACGTTCCGAAAGGGTCGGTGCACCGTCCAACCTGTTGGCAAAAATACCATAGGAAGTAGGCCTTCGATGATTGCCAAATACTAAAAATTGGATAATGCAAATGAATATACAGGACATTGTTTGAGACGGACTTCGGCCACTTTTTTAACTGAGGCCGGTGCATTGTATGAAACTTTGAAGATGCACGGAAGATGGAAGAGTATCAACAATGATTGTAAATTCGGTTACAAATCCTCATTCTTTGGAGTCGTACGCACTTGTTTCCTCCACGTGAGGAACTTTTTGGAGCTTGTATGCTTGAGGTTGAGCTCCTTTTTGGCAATTTGACGGACTGATTCGCGATTGATACCGGTCTCACAGGCTATTTTCCTCATGGAAAGGTAGGTGCTAGGTGTATTGACAGTGCGTTTTCTATCACTTCCTGGCCGACGACCATCATGGCCAAGCTCCTTGAAACGACCAATTGCATCGGACACGGTTTGTCGAGGCACATTGAGCAAACGAACAATTTCGCATTGACGCCTACCTTGACGAAACAGCTCCAAAATCGCACTACATTTGTTTGACATTCTAAAATTTTGTGAAATGAAATTATATCAAACTGAAAATTCACATATTAGTACAGGAAAGTGTAGAGAAACCAAGAGAATAAAAATCATTTGGCTGCGCTGAAATACTTTTGTTCCAGACCACAGCAAAATTTGTCCGAAGTTTTTCTTGTCACCCTGCAATAAAAAATCGTTCAGAATACTTCCAACAACTTTGTCACATCACAACAAACTCCGAGCAGAAATGTTTTGGCTTTGTAAAACCTTCAAAATGATGTGTCACTCGATCCTTTAGGTGTGCCGATATTTTGCTTGAGGGGATTATGGTAAATCCACGAATATTCAGGCAAACGGGCGCGCGAGTAATTCTATATGGATTCCGCTTTTCATCTCACGATGAAGAGTAAGTTTTTTTCTATGAAACCTCCATAGTATGTTCGAGAGTAATTGAGTAATGTGACATAAAGGGTTTTCCGATAAAAGGTGTTATTTTGACGTTCAAAGAATCATGCCATTTTTCTAGATAGATGATCGGATGTTTATTTAATTATAAAGAGGAAGTTATGCCGTTAATAATGGAAAATAACGTCAGCCAAATGACCACCACGACTACAAGACCAAATCTTTTCCTTGAAATTTTCCATAACCGAATCGCAAAATGGTTGCCCTACGTCCTCGAAGGCCTCACGAATTCCATCTTTGAGATCTTGAATGAAGAAATCGCAAGTTATGTTAAATCACAAGATCTCGAGGGCCAATTGTGATCACCTCTTCGAGAAATATCACGGTCCGGAACCTTTTCTCGTGAAAGATCAATGGTTTCGTTGCTTGTGTGGCACGTAGCGCCGACTTGTTGGAAGTAAATGTTGTCCAAATCGATACCATCCAATCCCGACCATAAAAAAGTCATTATGTAATCATCTCTCTATAGCGCAATCCATTGACCGTAACTGTTGCTCCAGCCTTATTCTCTAAAAAGTAAGGTCCAATGACTTCGCCGGACCTTGAACCGCACCAAACAGTCACACGTTGTGGACAGAGAGACTTGGGTTTTCCGAGCCCCAGATGCGACAAGGTTGCTTGTTGATGAAGCCACCGAGGTAGAAATGGGTCTCAACACTCAAGATGATTTTTCGATGGAATTTCGGATCATTTTCATGCAATTCAAGGACCCAATCAGCAAAGACACGACGTTGTTGATGATCGGCCGGCTTGAGTTCTTGTGTTAACTGACGTTTGCGGAATACATTCGGCCACAGCATCAATATTCTCGTTCTTGAGCGACGTGCACGGGTTTTATTCTTCACATCACTTACTTGTCCCAACAGCTTAAATTTTTCCACCAATTTCTGTATTGCGGTTTGGCTAGGTGCTTCACGACGACCCAAACGCCAAATTTTCACCATTTTTGTAGTGAATTTTGATAATTTCAATGCGTTCTCGAAGCGTGTATTGTTCCATTTTTATTAATGGTGTAGTTTCTACTTGTCAAATTTCAAAAAATGACAGCTATTTCGGTCTATTTCTACCGAAATAGCGGGCTATTCAAGATGACACCTCTTATTGGAAAACCCGTCACAATGTTAGTACATAACACAAAGCTCTCATCAGACCACAAAATATTATAGCTTTGAAAAATATGATTATCTTTTGTAGGTATGGCATTGAGGGAAGAATTCGAATATCTGAGTTTCAATTGTTGCTATTGTCATCAATTCAACCACGCCAGAAAACAAAAACCTCCAGCTCCTAAATTGGGCACAGTTAAAACCAGTCCAGTGAGAACCATCAAAGAGGCGGATACATCGGATTCTGAAAAAAATTCGTCTAGTTCAGATTCAGATTCACAAATGCTTCCAAAAAGTGAAGAAACCCAACCTGAATCATCGTCCTCTTCCCCAGATGTTATTGCCAATGTACCGGAAAATGAAATAGAGAAAGTTTCTTCTACCATAGAAGAAATGGATGTAACTGAGATCCCAGAAAGTTCATAGCTAAGTACACATTGATTAAGGGAATATAGTCGAATTCTTTTTATGAGAATGTGAAGCATATTTTTACCCCTCATGGTCTGAATTGAGATGAGAAGAGAGGGAGATGTTTGAAATGTATGAATGCTTTCTTGTATGGTATCAATAATTATCGATTTTGATTACTTTTATTTTTTCATCCTGAGGTTATTTTGATTTACATTGCTCAAATTTATTGCACTACTTCTACCAAAAAAGTCGAGAAGGGCAATGTTTCTATCTATATTTGGGTTTTCGAGGTGATGGATACAAAATCTGGACATTGGCCTCTCCAATACTGATTACAATTTATATTATCCTTTCCAAAATTTGTAATTTCAGATTTATAATTTCCTCTGGATCATGTGACGACTCAAGATTTTCTTGGTGTGAAACTTGGCTTCTGACTTATTTTAACTCCTTTTACCCTGGTAATCCGATCATACTACTTGAGTTATATTCCATAGCATTAATTAACTAACGATTATTGACTGTTAATTCCATATATCTAATAATTACAATATGGTCAATGAGCCAATGACAATTGAAGCTGGTCTTTGGTAAGAATCCAGTTCTGCGCATGTGCGGTAATATTGAAGATAATTGCTTTTTAATTTTGTCTCTCTCTATCACATTTTATTACTTCATGTGCATACTTTCGATCATAACCTAACAATTACATGCGAAATTATTTAATCGCGATAATCCGTTTTCTTCAAGTTCTGTATATCGTTGTTAACACCTATTCATATTTTAGAATCGAACTGAAAAAATTGAGGTGACATATCTACATCCTCGATATCTATTTTCTTGTTGACACTGGGAATATACATAACCTCTACATTTCCCGCGATTTCAGAATTTCCAGTTGAAGCAAGCGTACAATTCAATCCTTACCAACGATTTGGCTTCACTTTGTGACTGAATAGCAGGCATATGAGCCATATTGATGTTATAAGATATATAGTTAATTCAGATAAAGCACTGAAAATTATTTTTCATTACACCGCTCTGAAAACCATATCAAAACATGTCGATTCAGGGCACCGAAAGTGACTCTTTTCCGTGAGGCCGCACCGAAAGTGACCCTTTTCCGTGCGCTGAGACATAGATGCATCTATGCTGAGACACAAAGCAACGATTGCGTGATGACCATATATCTAATAATACCTATATGGGCCATGAGCCTATCAAAACTGAAGCTGGGCTTTGGTAACAATCCAGATCTGCGCTTGTGCGGCAATATTGAGAATAAAAATATTTTTTTAATTCTATCTCTCTCTGACACATCGTATTATGTCTTGAAACGTATGTCATTCTTAACTTCATGTGAATAGTTTCGATCGTAACCTCACAATTAAATGTCAAATGTTTCAATCGCTTTATTCCGTTTTCTTCAAGTCCTAAATATCATTGTTATCTCCTAATCATATTCTTAAATTGAACTGAAAGTATTTAAGTGACATATTTTCATTCTCGATATCTATTTTCTTGTTTTCTTCCAGAATAAACATAACCCCTAAATTTCTTGCAATTTTTGAACTTCCAGTTGACGCAAGCGTACAACTCAATCGTTACCAAAGATTTGGCTTCATTTTGTGACTGTGAAAAGCAGGGGTATAACGGTGGATTTCCATGCATCCGATGTCCGATTCGGATATCGTATACATTTTGTCGGACGGACGAAACTGTCAATATCCATCCATCCGAATTTTCAAAACGTTGTCGTGTGTTTTAATGAGAAAAATGGTAACATTTTGTATATACATTGCGCGTCAAAATTATGGAACAAATTCATTTTCTCAGAAGAAAAATATTTGGCATCCTGAGACAGGACAATTTTTGTTTCACTTTTACCAAATTTTTATGCATTTTTGAAGGATTTTTGTTGCCAAATATTTTTCTTCTGAGAGAATGATTTTGTTCCATAATTTTGACGCGAATTGTATAATTATTGAATTATCAAATTACAAACCTTAAAGTCAAAGCTAGTCTTTCACCCGGTGAGATGGGTTCTCGTATATGGTACATTTTTGTGAGAGATGGTCCAGCAATACTCAATAATTTGTTGAATGTGATATTGCTCATTCTCAAATAATTGAAATACTGCCCACTATCGGACAATCCCATTTCTTGTACCAAGTTATTGAACATTCCTTGGGCCTTTCTGCTCATAAAAATATCTTTCACCCATAATATAGGTTCCTTTCTTTTCAATAGAAGAATCAAAAGCAACAACAACAAGAGAACGTCAAACATTCAAAAAGTTATGTCAAATTTGATACGATAACGGACAAAAGTTAAACATTTTTCAACTTTCTCCGATAACGGAAGGGAGTTGAAACTTTCGGACGAATGTTTGGCGCTCTTTCGATTTTGAATATTTCCGCCAATCACAACACTTTCAGACGATCGTATCATCGGATGACGGATGCATGGAAATCCACCGTTATCCATATTGATGTTATTAGATATATGGTGATGACAGTAGACGTCAGTGTTTCGAATAATTATTGTTTTACAATATCGAAATGCTTTCTGTCGAAGAACAAATATCGTTGGATTGTTTTCAGAGAGGTGTAATGAAAAATATCGTTCATTACACGCCCAGAAAGGCTTTTGCCGTGCTTGCACGAATTCCCGTGTTCGGCTCCGCCTCACACGGGAACTCTTCGCGCGCGCACGGAAAAAGCTTACTTTCTAGACTAGTAGGTAATGAAATATACTATATTGAATACAGAATTAACTATAATTGGATTAATGCAATTTTAAATGGCTGATCACTGAGCTAATTACGAATCATATCCTTCAATGCATTGTAACGATATAATGTACTCTGGCCAATCGATCAGCACCCAATAAACCTTTAAACGCGATGGACGACCACGTATTCAACAACTATGATACAAGAAAACAGGGTATGTCAAATAACTGTCCAACTTCTTCCAGTCGACGCAGGTTCGTATGAATTTAAACATGGCAGGGTATAACTTTCTGCATTTTGAAATTTATGGTAGATATTTTTTATGTCTAATCAATAGAAGTAAAAGAAACGCAGATATAACCTCTTGATGCAAACTAGAATATATTAAGTTGGATTTAAGATTAAGGTTATGCTGCCGAAATCAGAGAAATAGATTTTTCCAAAATATCTGGTTCAAACTAGGTTTTATATCGTTCCTATGTTATATGTTGTGAAAGGGTATATCAGTCACCAGGAACCTCAGTTTTTATACAATTTATTCAATTAGCTACGTTTCGAGACTTTTAGTCTCTTCCTCAGGCTGAAAAATATGATAGTTACATAAACACGATAAAAATCATCTAGACAGAAAGTAATCAACATGAATACCTGTACAACATTAACACATTTTTGTATATTTCACTCTTATTTACTCAATACTTAAACACTACAATTAAAACTAACAATTCATCACAAACAAACATTCAGAAATTTAAAAAAATAAGTTAAACTGGTTCAATTTTAGCTCCGCTCATGCTGTGCTTCGGAGTTATTCTAGAGTATTATTGACTACTTCTAACTATTGTATCTGCAGGATAATGGAAGGAATATTGCGCTGAAGAATACAGTTTGTTGGAGGAGGAAAAATTATACAGTAACCTTGTTGGATATGTCATCATCCATCGCATATTTCTGGTATATTTTGTTACAGTGGATAGGCTAGAATACATATCGTTAAAATATATTGAAATATTTTAAAATTTGGGGAGCTGCTCCAAGTCAGCTCTCCAGCTTATAATTTGTTTCAATTGCTACCCCGCGATAAAGAGCAGCAAAAAAGTGCAACACGAGAGTGCACAATTTTCGAATTTTCAGGACGAAAATTGTAATCGCGTTAGAAGAAAAAAATTATCAGTAGTTTGAGTGGAAGCTAAAGGGTTGACAGAAGGTTTCGAAGTTAGGAGATACCCATAGTACTAAAAGGACTATAATTTGTCGCAAAACCATCTCTCGTCGAATGAATGATCTGAACATGGATGCATAACGTGTAACGGCTGCTAACTAAAAATCGTGACCAAAAATTGTAGATCAAAAACTGCACCCTAGAATGTAGACGGGGTCCTAGCTCCGGAATTATCCGCAATATTTCGGTTGTGGCGCTATCGCGGCAATGGAAAATACCGCGATCCCTTTCGGGAGAAATTACAGATTTTCGATCGACAAGAAAGTTTTGGACATATTCTAATCAGTGCCAGCACCAGGTATTCTGTGCATCTATCTGAACTTTGCCAATGGTTCTCGACTGCCGAGTGTCAATTTTCCTATCATGAATAAAATTAAATCATGATGAGTAATTTGTAACATCCGGATCATTCGATTGGGCAAGTTAATTGAATCATTGCCTCCGAGATTTTTAGCCATTCGTTTATGCTGAAGTGTAGGTGAAAGCAATACATTATAATAATTGAAAAACGAATTATTATATAAGGATCCTTTTTGAAAAACACCAATAGAATTGAAAACCTACGATTCTGAAGATGATCAATATTTTGAGCTTACATATGAACATCGTAGATAGCAAAAAATAACAGTTTTCATATCCTTCATACTTCATGAGATAAAAATATTATAAAAACTGTACTGATTGAGGAATATGCACCATGAATAGAGTAAGCGATTCTCCAGATTCCAGTACATTTGAAATAACGGTTCCGAAGATAGGGCAGAATTTTTTTCATGTATTTTCGACGGCCCATATTACTCTAACGAAGTCGAATTTTGGAAAGTGGTACAAGAAAAGCGTTTGGTTTAATGAGCACCGATTTTTCAATAAAACAAAAATCGCTCACATGTTCACAACTGCGCTTTATGATTATTTTCGAACTGTTTCTTCTATTTTCTTTGATAAATCTTTTATCCCTATTCTACCCATCACCCCACTACTTGATTCAATCTCATGGACTAATATATTATCTAGAAAATTCTGATAGCCCATCACTGCGTAATTTAGGAAATAATTCATTGTTATTTTTTATCTATTAAAGTTTGTTGACTTTGAAAATGTTATTTGTTGGCTATTTTCGATGTGCATACGTTAGCCCAAAATTTCAATGTATTCTTCATTTCAAGAACCCTGAATACGATCCAAATATAAATCGAAACCATCGTTTTTTATTGGACTGGGCTTACTATAAACATGCTCTCATTATTCCTTTTTTCAATATTAATCTTATGAGGTTATTATGGCCAAATAATTCGATTCAAACTGAATCATTCTGCGAGAACTAGTGCGCATGAGCGATAAAGGAGAAGTGACTTGGAGTAGGATATCAAGGAAATTAGGGGCAAATGCCGATTAGCGGTTCAAAGTGTTATGTTATGTCATCAAGAAAAATCTACTTATGACTTCCGCGTAAGGCACCATGTAATGGCATTCTCCCTGCCACAAAAATTCATGATGGATGCGTATGGCGGCAATGGATTTAGGCGGGACGATGCCTACACTTTTGTGTGCTCATTGACCACATCGCCCAAATTCTGTATATTTATAATTCTAATCCAGTCCTGCATATGAATAGGTAGTAATATGCATAGATATCTCTCTATTTTTTTTGTTCGTGGCCATCTGTCAACTTATATGCATGTAAAAATTTTGTGTTTAGTATTTATTTTTCTAGTTTATTTGGTGAAGACTGATGAACAATGTTTGTTCAATATTTATTCCTACTTTCGTGAAAATGAGAATAAATCGCAATTCTAGAATAAAATCGCTCAAGTCAATATTATTACAAATGTTTGGAAAGATTGATGCAGTAATCTTATTGTATGATTCATTTTGAAGAGGGTAGTAACGAATCTAACTCGACGATTTTGTATAATGTAGCATGCGCAAATAAAATTGATGCATTCTTTTATAAATATGTTTATGCATATTGAGATTGTTTTGGATATGAGTTTTCGACCGTGGCTGCAAGTGGCAGTTTTCGTAATGATCTGTCATAAGGAAATTTCTGAGAATAGAGGTTATCATTGAATGAGGAAGAAAACGACAAATAAAAGAATTATACGGAAGTTAGTATTGCTAATTTCACCGTTATGATTTAAGGGATACAAATTGATATCAATATGCAGTGGGCTTCAAGTATCCAGTCTGTTTAACAGAGTTCAGGTTTCGTAAGCCATTATGCTTCATAGTTTGAAATTATTTTGGAATTCGTGAAATTTCAGCGGCAGTGAATTAATTTCAAATACGTCATTTCTACTTATCACTACGACTTTGTTTTTACGAAGAGAACTTTTCTGTTGAACCCTGAATAAACATTTCTTCAAAGAAAGGAGACATAAGAAAAAAAATGTTATTCAATAAGCAACGATACTTGAAGCACTGCGTATAAGACGTATCAATCTTGAAAATAAATTTAAATCTCAATCTCGACAATCAGCTTCTGTTCGGAAGTCATGATTGATATGATGATGAATTTATAACTTTGATGCATCAATAGTTGACAATGCTAGTCATTGCTACCATCATGAGTATTTGTAACTAACTACGAAAATGCTTTCAAAATGAAAATACATCATGAATTTTTTTTTTTTATTGAAGTCAATCTTTTCAAAATAATTTGGAATTTAGTTGTTCAGAAATACATTAAAAGGAACGTAATACTAATTTACGTGAAAGAAATCGAAGTACAGTTGAAAAAACTGTCATTAGTTTCTTCATGAACTTTTAATTTTTTGTTTTTTTCCAAAATTTTCAAATCTTTGGAAGCATAGGATTGAATTGATTGATGTTTTCTAGTCATTAGTATCAGATAGTCGTTCAAGTAGGTTGCCTCTAATAAGATTGATGAAAAATATTAGTTTTAAGGGCACTAAATATTCGATTTCAATCAATTTTTCCTTTTTTATACAAAGACTGCTCGTTATACTTTTTAGAGTTTGTTGCAAAGTGTCCAAGAAACTCAAAATTGATCATTATTAATTTTATTTATAATAATATTGAAAATTTGAGTAATATGTTTTCTTCAATCGGTTAGAATTAGTGAAAATATAATAATTCTACATTGTTCAAAATAATCATTCAGCATGACTGAGTATGTTTAATGCAATTATTATTATCGTTTTCATCAATTCATATTCCTCGTTGGTGATTTTTATCCAATGTCCAATGTTTATGAATGGGGAATGATCAATGCTCAAAATCTGAACAATTATTGTAAATATCCGAATATAAGTATTGTTGAATTTTCCATCATTCGTGAATTTGTTAAAATGTTTGTTGGATCCTTATAAAATGCTGCCTTGTTCTTTGCTATGAAGAGAGAGGAAGCTTATTTTTTTTTAGGAATTGCTGTTCTTGATACTGTGGACTGTTAGTAACTGATTGCTTTGTGCCTTTCTAAATTTTATACTGAATAATTGAAATAAATAAATATATTTGTCTCCAATGTTTCGAGTACCTTTCAATCCTGTGTCCTTTTTACAAGCTTTTATTTAGTTTCACCTGTCCCGGTGTCTGTCTTTCTGTAATCAAATCTTGAGAGTTAAATACGACACACTTCTAATCGTCCGATTGATTTGAAATTTGGCCGGTGTACATAATTCTGGTGACAATGCATCATGAAATATTTGTTATAGAAAAAAACAAAATGGCGGATGAGTTTTGTAATTATGATCCGATTCCATTCAAAATTAGTATATGGGGATTTTTGGGTTCGGCAATGATGATTCATCTGTCGAACTTGGAAAATTCAAAATGGCGGCTACAATATGGCGGACGAGTTATATGGGGATTTTTGGGTTCGGCAATGATGATTCTGGGGATTGTTTGGATCGGAAATTACGATTCTTCAAAATTGAGGAATTCAAGATGGCGGATGAGTGTTGTTAAATAAAAGCTTGCCTTCAAAAATGTTTGTTATGAAAGCTTTTCACATTTAAAGATAGTTTACCTACAGGATTAAATGGAGTAACGCTCAAAAGGGAGCAAAGCTAATTGGTAGAACACGTGTGCACTGTGGGTAAGAAACGTATTAAAAAAAATGTGTACTCAGAGCAATAAACGTTGTGCCAGGGAAACCAAAGGAATGACGGCTGACTGACTTCCGTGTCCTGCAGCCACAGGGGGCGTAGAGTCGTAAGGTATTGTATATTTTGTATTAGGCACCCAGACGGCGTAGCCAGATCAGATAATTCTACGGCCCTCTTGTACTGAGTCGAAACTAAAGGGTTTTCCAATAAGATGTGTTATTTTGACATTCGAATGGAAATGCCATTTTTTAGGATAAATGATCGGATGTTTATTTCATTAAAAGAGGAAGGTATACTGTTAATAGTGGAGAATAACATCATCAATACATAGTATAAAACAAAGTCGCTATCGCTGTCTGTCCCTATGTTTGCTTAAATCTTCAAAATTACGCAACGAATTTTGAAACGCTTTTTTTAATAGATAAGGTGATTCAAGAGGAAGGTTTATATGTATGATATTTGCATAATATTGTAGAGAAACACTGATGAATTTACAGGTTTCTAATAAGATGTCGTAAAGAAACACTTTTTTTGCGCTTACATTGCAAACGCTGACTGAACCCCGCGAGATAAATCAAAATAATGTACTCGGTATTATACACCTAAAAAAAGGTCAACAAAAAAGTCCGCGATGGTATATGTCTATCTCTTAGGGATAACCCACAATAACCATTTTTTACGGGAAAAATTGGCTTATTCAGGAAGTTATTTTAAGTAATACAGCATTAATCCTTATCCAATTAAGTAGGTACCTCAAATACATTGTCCATTCAAAATAGACCAATATGACCCCTCTACAGCATGTAATTTAAATGAATATTTCCGAATTACTGATTTAAAAAGCAGGGACATAGCTGTTCGGCGCCATATTTTTTGGTTTTTCTTCTATTAAGACTTTGCTTTGAATTTAGATTCAAGCCTTGACGCAAATGCAATTTAGTATTAGCGCAAGTATTTTTAGTTATCGAAATTGTAGTTAAGCTAGGAAAATAACTGAATGAAATATGGATTTTTTTGTTGATAATACATATATTCTGTAGTAGGGAGTAGGTATTTAGTATCATCAGCATTGCATCCGTGCCAAGCCGGGGCGGGTCTCTAGTTCATTATAAACAGGAAGGTATGCAGTTGATAATGGAAAATAACATCAGACAAATGACCACCACGACAACAAGACCATATCGACCATATCCTTTTCATGAAAATGAATGGTATCCAGTAAAAGTATCACACCAATCGTCAGGTAGAATGACACATCTTTATATTTGAAGCCACGGGTATTTTTGCTTCTTAAATGGTCCTCAAAAAATCAAATGTTTATTTGTAACATAAGCAAAGTTATACCCCTAGTAGAGTCGATTTATTACCTATGGCCAGTTGATTATGGTGTTACGGCACTCCCAGGTCAGCAGAGATCCATGGCAGTGTGATTCCAGGGACCTCTGCGTGCCCTGGCTGTCCGTGGTGATGAAGATATGCGCCCCTTCGAGGTTGATCTTGAGACACTTCTGGACGCATACATAATCAGCCAGTATCTCGGAGATCCTCAGTTTTGGTCCATTTATCCCCATGCCAGTGCCTCTCTCTGATTTTGATCCATCGGTAAACCATATGGATATGGATTTGAAATCGAAGATTGTTGGTACAACATCCGATGGTTTTGCTGAGATTTAAATCCAATTGATTCAATATCCTCATATATGCCCAGCCCAGTTTCTGAGTAAGAGCTTCCCGTTAAGGGATATTCGTATTGTATACATCAGGCTGCATTTCCTCACATGTAGAGGTGCGATTCCACCGGAGTGCCGCACTGTGCGGCACAGTGGTACTCACTGCTCAGTGTACGCCACAAAATATGTTCGTTGCGGTGGACATGTAAACGTGAACAGCCACATAATGTGCGCGTACTTCCTTGAAAAGTTCACGCACAGTTGCAAACTTTTGTCGCGCACTGCTTCCAGCGGTGGACTCGCGTTGACGCACACACACACACACAAATGTTTCTGCGAACTCAGTTTTGTTTCCGCTTCGAGAGTGAAAACATTTATGTGTGCGCGCGGACATGGATTGGAATAACGAGAAAACAATCCAATTTATTGAAGAAGTAGAAATATATCCGGTATTGTGGGATTGTAATATTGAAGATTATAAAAACAGAAATAAGAAAAATGATGCAGCTGAAGAGTTGGCTGAAAAATTTGACTGCGGTTCCACAGAGATTCCTCGAAAGTGGAAAATAATTTTATCGCGGTACAGGGTGTCCCAAATTCGATGATCACTGAGAGCATCTCGAGAACCATAAGAATTAGAGAAAAAATGTTCAAAGTCGTCCGATCTCTTTTTTCAAAATAATCAATTGTCAGCAAACAGATCCCAGATATCTGAATTGGTTCTCGAGTTACAGGGCGTTTCTGAAAAATTGATGTTTCAAATATTTCGCTATATCTCGTTTTCTGTTGGAGATATCACGAAAATCACAAGAAGTTTTGTTTTGTAATTTCTATTGGCTATACGCTTCTTCCATCTGATTCAAAAAATTATTCGCCGTTCAAGTGCTAGAGAGAAAAGTTTGTGTTTTTCAAATGGCACACCCTATATATTTTCATCATTGCTTTTTAGCAGCAGATTCACCGAGTTTCATCCTGTATTTGGTTTTTCGAAAATCTGATCCGTTTCAAATACACTGCGCAAAAAAATTAACGCACATTATGGAAATCTCAAATTTATTCTACAACTGAAGGTGATCTCAATGATAATTATTTTTATCAGAATTATGCATGCATATGTTATCCACTTTCAACGTTTTTCTTCAATACAGATGTTTTCTCCCAGCAGAAATAAAAAAAGATGATATTATCAGATTTTGAATGTATTGGCTCCATTCTAAAATCAGTTGTTCTCGATCAATTCTAGTGATCAATAGTTCTTCTTTCGTTTGATTTTCTGCACTCGATCGATATGCAACGCGAAACACGCAATTTGACCCAAGAGGAATGTGCCCAAGCGGTAGTTTTGCGAGAAGAAGGGTGGACATTGGACATACACAAGAACTGCAGAAAGGTTTGGAGTTTCCCATACAAGTGTGTCCAGAATGTTGCAGCGATTCAGGGAGACAGGTATGAATGTCCGAAGACTAGGACAGGGTAGACCACAGGTAACAACTGCCGTTCAAGAACGTTACTTGAGAGTTTCGAGTTTCTTCGTTGAGACAACGGTTTGCAACCGCTCGCCTCCTTCAAAATCAGCTTGAGCAAACTCATGAGGTGCAAATTAGCACTCAGACAATAAGAAATCGCCTCAGAGAATATGATTTAAGGCCTCGTGTCGCGGCAAGAGGCCCAGCTCTTACCCCAGCCCATCGAAGGGCGCGTTTGGATTTTGCGAGAGAGCATATCCATTGGGAAGAGGCCGATTGGGAAAGAGTTCTCTTCACAGATGAGTCTAGATTCTGCCTCTACCATTGTGATCGACGTTCCCTTGTATACAGACGTCCACATGAAAGATATGCTCAGTGCAATTTCCTGAATACTACTGGTTTCGGGGGAGGGTCGATTATGGGATGGAATATCTTTGACTGCTCGCACAGACCTAGTGGTCGTTGATAATGGAGCTATGAATTTCATTTTTATGGACGATAATGCCAGACCCCATCGTGCGCGCATCGTTCAGGAGTACCTTAAAGAGGTTGAAGTCTCTCGAATGGAATGGCCAGCAAGAAGTCCAGATCTCAATCCGATTGAGCAGGTTTGGGACAACCTCAATAGAGGGCTGAGAAGTTCAGAAAATCATCCAGCTACTCTTAATGACTTAGGAATCCAACTCGGAGAAATCTGGGAAGGATTAGATCAGAACATTTCAAGATCACTCATTTTGAGTATGAACCGTCGTTTCCGAGCTGTAATTAACGCATATATTGAAAATTTTTTTTTTTCAGGTAAAATTATCGTTCCGAAGATTTAATTCAATGGTGAGGAATATCAGTCACAAGGAACAGTTGTATACAGTTTATTCAATGGCAACGTTTCTGAGCATTTAGCTCCTTCATCAGGCTAAAAACAAAAAACCAATTTGGAAACAACAGCATGGATCATACAATTGGTGTAGCAATAAAGACAAAAATAGATAAAGTGACGTCGCTATACAACAATAAATATGAAATATAACATAGTTGACAAAATAACAATGAATACAAATATAAAGCAAAACACATAAACAATTCACGCCAGGTCGGCCAAGGAAACAATAAGATCAAAAGAAAAAAAAGCGAACTCACCCCATGAATAACGGTTATAAATCATTCGAATACATCGAAATCATCAAATAAATGTTCATACAATAAAATTGCATTCTCAGGATAGTATTAAAACCACACCAAAAAAGACGTATCAGTATGAACAAAAGCATCGGGCAAGACAGACTTCATTAAAAAGTGTGAGACATACTAAACACTCGATTCAAAAACGAAACACGAACTACCGCGCAATAAAATTATCTACATTAACCTTACTAATTAAGTTAAAATACACCGAACTCAAACTACCAATATCGGTGCGTGTATTCACAGAATCTTTTATTCTCTTGATAAAAACCATCTCCTTAAATGTTCGCTTAAACCAATTCTTTTCTTTATTTAAAATTTTTACGTTATTAAAATCAAAGGAGTGGTCATTAATTTTTGCATGCTGTGATAATGCTGTTGCTTCACTACGATTTTTGCAATCTCTCTCATGTTGTTTCAACCTAGACCCTATATACTGTTTTGTTTGGCCTATGTAACTGCCAGCACAATCTGAACAATCTATTTTGTATACTAAATTAGAATGTCTCATCAGGGGATTGCCATCCTTTAGTCGACTGAACAATTTGCCCACAGTTTTATTATAATAAAAAACTACATACTTTGTTTGAGAGATTGGCAAGAATAATGAGCAATCTCTCAAACAAAGTAGTTTTTTATTATAATAAAACTGTGGGCAAATTGTTCAGTCGACTAAAGGATGGCAATCCCCTGATGAGACATTCTAATTTAGTATACAAAATAGATTGTTCAGATTGTGCTGGCAGTTACATAGGCCAAACAAAACAGTATATAGGGTCTAGGTTGAAACAACATGAGAGAGATTGCAAAAATCGTAGTGAAGCAACAGCATTATCACAGCATGCAAAAATTAATGACCACTCCTTTGATTTTAATAACGTAAAAATTTTAAATAAAGAAAAGAATTGGTTTAAGCGAACATTTAAGGAGATGGTTTTTATCAAGAGAATAAAAGATTCTGTGAATACACGCACCGATATTGGTAGTTTGAGTTCGGTGTATTTTAACTTAATTAGTAAGGTTAATGTAGATAATTTTATTGCGCGGTAGTTCGTGTTTCGTTTTTGAATCGAGTGTTTAGTATGTCTCACACTTTTTAATGAAGTCTGTCTTGCCCGATGCTTTTGTTCATACTGATACGTCTTTTTTGGTGTGGTTTTAATACTATCCTGAGAATGCAATTTTATTGTATGAACATTTATTTGATGATTTCGATGTATTCGAATGATTTATAACCGTTATTCATGGGGTGAGTTCGCTTTTTTTCTTTTGATCTTATTGTTTCCTTGGCCGACCTGGCGTGAATTGTTTATGTGTTTTGCTTTATATTTGTATTCATTGTTATTTTGTCAACTATGTTATATTTCATATTTATTGTTGTATAGCGACGTCACTTTATCTATTTTTGTCTTTATTGCTACACCAATTGTATGATCCATGCTGTTGTTTCCAAATTGGTTTTTTGTTTTTAGCCTGATGAAGGAGCTAAATGCTCAGAAACGTTGCCATTGAATAAACTGTATACAACTGTTCCTTGTGACTGATATTCCTCACCATTGAATTATATTGAAAATTGTTCATTTCTCTTCTTTCACATAAGATTCGGTGAAATCCTGAAATTTTCTTCCATTTAATGTGTCTTGTTTCGTTTAAAAGCTTCCCGAGAGAACATAAAAAATAAGTTATAGAGTCAATGTAGAGTTAACTTTCATTAAAATTGAGACTTTCAGAATGTTGCTTTAATTTTTTTGCGCAGTGTATATTGAGTGTTTCGTCTTCATTTGAATCGGTACAGCTTGTATATAAAGATTTTTCTTATATTTGGAGATATTTTATTTAGGCAATAGAACTTACAGAAGAAATCTTTTTGGAATTTTTGTGATATCTCCAACAGAAAACGAGATATAGCGAAATATTTGAAACAGCAATTTTTCAGAAACGCCCTGTATTTTTTCTCTAACCCTTATGGTTCTCAAGATGCTCTCAGTGATCATCGAATTTGGGGCACCCTGTACAGCTGCACTACAAAGCACAACATTTTCTTGATCCTCCATATTTTCAACTATTGACGGAAAGCGCAACAATGAGAACTTGTTCGTGCTGCACTGTGCGCGCAAAAGTTAGACACAGCTGTACCGTTGGAAACGGACGCTAAATGTGTTTCACAGCTTGTACGCGAACAACTGGAGTGCAGCACAAAATGTTCGTAAACATTTGTGCGGCACACGGTTTTGGTGGAATCGTACCTTAAGGTAGACAAAACGAATCTGACCACAAGCGCTGCTGTAGAAGGTGTGCGCATAAATCCCGTACACCAATGCAGATCAGACCGCGTATGGTGACCTCGTCGGTATTTGTCCACCATGCTAGAGACGCATGTAAAACCACAGTACCTATACCATTTTCGGTTTCACACCCCATGTCTTTCCAAAGAGTCTTTTGCAGGCCCGCATGGCCGCCGTGGCTCTGGAAAGAATCTTATCTATGTGTTTCCTACAGTTGAGTTTACTGTCCAGGGTGACGCCAAGATATTTGCACTCACCAGAGAAGTTCAGAATCTGGCCATTTAGGACCGGCGCTCAGATATCGAGATTCCTTCGTCTAGTGAACGGAATTAGTGTTGTTTTCGAGGTATTGATAGTTAGCTCCTCTTCCTCTACATTATATTGAAAAAATTTTATTGCTATACGTCTCGTTTCTGCAACCGTTTTAGGTCTTTTAGCTGAGTGCGGAGTTTAGAAATGCCAGAAACACGAAACACCTGTCAATTGAGTTGGGGGATAGATGCATAGAATACCTCTAGTGTTGGCACTGATTAGATTTTGTTTAAGACTTTCCAGTCGATTGAAAATCTGAGTAGTCGTCCTGCTTTTCATTTCTCCCGAGAGGGGTCGCGCCCCATGCCATTGCCGCAATAGCGCCACGACCGCAAAATATTGCGAATTATTCCGGAAGTAGCACCAGTACTGAAATCTAGATTGCCGTTTTGATCTACAAATTTTTGGTCACGATTTTTAGCACGGAGTCGTTACACCAGGTCTTCTATGCATCTATGTTGGGGGGCAAGGGGGCATAGATTTAGAATGAATTCTAAAATGGACGAGTTCAAAGATATTTCATGTTTTCATCTCAGGGCATACAAAAAATAAGAATGGTGGAGACTTGGAACCATCGAGAATCGATTTCTCGAATGCGGGTAACCCTGATGAACCGTAGGGTTGCTCAAACTCGGAGGTTAATCGTTAATTTGTGAACAAAAATTGACATAAGGAGTTATTTGAGTTTTGGAAATTATTTATTACCTCTCAAGAATTTATATATTACAGAAAAATCTTTATCGCCATATCCGTTACTAATTAAAGCTCTATAAATTTGATGTGCGGTCGCAGCAAGTGGGACTGATGCTTCGATGTTGACAGCTGTAGCTTCCGCAAGTCCCAGATCCTTGGACATCAGTCGGATGTTGAATCCCCCTTTGTAATCGTTTGAACTGGGCACATTCGGCAGTAAGTCAGGTACAGGACTATATGTTTCCGAAGACCAGCATTTTCCAGTCGAAACATTAACGATTTCGTGTAGTACTTTAGGATCCAATCCTGCTTTGATTCCCAAATTCATCCCTTCAGAAACTCCCATCATACACACACCTAGGATTAAGTTATTGGAAAGTTTAGCAATCTGTCCAGCTCCTGCTTTTCCACAATGAAACACTCTAGCTCCCATGTGAAGGAGTATTGGTTTAATGTAATCTACATCTTCTGCATTTCCTCCCACCATGAAGGCTAAAGTTCCCGCTTCTGCTCCTGTAACGCCTCCAGATACAGGGGCGTCTATGAATCTAACATCTTTCTCTTGGGCTATTTTGAATAATTCTTGTGATACCCTTGGTTCAATGGTAGAGCTGTCCACCAGCAAAGATTTCCTTGGTATCGATTCAAGAACACCGTCGTCTAACAAGGTTTTTCTCACTACATCGCCATTTGGTAACATTGTGAATACGATGTCGGAATCTTGAGAAGCTTCTACTGGGGTGGCGCAAATGTGCGCACCTTTGACTGACTTTGCTGCTTCTGCGGATACGTCGAATACTTTAACTTTTTCACCCTTCTTCACCAAATGGCCAGCCATGTGTTTTCCCATGTTTCCTATTCCGATGAAACCGATGGTACTGGCAGTTCTCCCTGAAAAAGAGAAGATGTGCTGAATATCCTTGAAAAATATAATTTCTGAAATAAGAATAAGCATAATATTTGTTCTAAAGCATAGTTTTGCATACATTTCTGAGCTGCGGAATCAATCTTTTCTCACTTTCTTGTTTGTTGATAAGGGAGAATTACAAAATAATCGCTTTGTTCGCAGAGACCATCCCAAACTAATTCTGGATGAATATGCGCAGTTCTAATATCGTTGGTGGAGCCTACTCCCCTACTCCGCCCTACTAGCATTAAATCATAGATAAATTATATTCCGTGGCTACCTTTGGATACATTACTGCGTGCCAAAAAAGTACCGTTTACTCTCCATTCACTTCTATAAAGTATCCCGGTTGGCCATGCATTTCTGACACATTTCACCGCGTTTATTTCGGAAATGCAGATACAAACGCAACGTTGCCGTTTCTACATATAAATCGTAGAAGTTACGTATTTATCAAAATGTTTATTTACTTTGGGAAAACAATGAAGAAACTTTTTTCTCTTCTAAATATTTCACGGATATAAACATGGATGGAAGATTCAGTTATTCTATTTTCTTGTGCGGAAATCAAGAACCGAGTGTTGAAATTTTACTCAAACATAATGGACAGAATAGTCCGGTACTTTGTGATAGTTCATTCGAAAAAAGAAAGAAAGTACTCGAATAACCCATCAGAAAAACTTCCAAACGAACAGACGGACTTATGGAATTTCCCAATTTTCAAAATTTTCATGAAATAAGCCTACAGACGACAATTAAATACCCCTTTGCGCAACTTGAAATACTCTGTATGAAAATGTAGTTGTACTACGAATCCATTGTCACAGTTAAACCTTAAAAGAACTAACTCCATTTACAAGTTAGAAAAGAGTAAATAGAAAGTAGCCTTGACAACGTCGCTCATAATTATTTTTATTTGACTTTCATGCATGGCGTAGCCAGGATTTATTACAGGAGGGGGCAAACCTTGATCATCCTCCATGGTCGTTCAAAATTTTAGGATGAAAAGAAAAGGCAAATTTAAGTTATTTTTTCTTTCAGGGTGGGAGGGTCGACTGCCCCCCCCCCTGCCTATAGCTGGCTACGCCCATGCTTTCATGATTGCCAACTTGCGTCCGTTTTGAGTAGAAGAACTCGATAAACCTTAACCATGGTCAACCGGGATACTTTATGAAAGTGAATGGAGTATAACTCGTCAATAATTTTTGTACGGAGAATATTCTCGCACCCGTCGATATTTAATTTCGAAAGCAATTTATCCTGTGCTTTTTGGGAATGTAGGTAATTTGATAACCTACTCAACGGTGCAAATGAAAGGAAAATTGGTTGTGCCGTTTTTTTATCGAAACATTAGAAAATGATGAATTGGATATGGTTACTCGCTTTATTGAATCGACTAGTTTCCTTTTCGAGGATGGAAAATAATTTTATTGGATTTAATGTTCGGACTGAGAACCGTTGACTGTAGGACAATGTTCAAGCTGTTCTTCGAAACTCCTCAATGTATTATTCAACGTAGCAACAGGTATTCTTCCGACTTCTTTCTGAATTTTAAGTCGTGGGTCTTCCCAATTATCTGGCCTATTTTGGTAAACAGTAGGTACCTACTCTTCAAATGGCCCCACAGAAAATAGTCGAGACTCGAGAGGGTTCAAATCTGGAGATCGGGGTTGCCATTCAACTGATCCTCTCATACAAATCCATTTCTCAGGAAATGTCCATCAAGATACCATCTTGTTGGAACCAAATATTGTCAGCTACTTGGCCTACTTGTCGACCATTCATACCGGGAAAGAGATCAATGACTGCAGGTAATGTTTGATTCCTCAGTTACTCTAGATGAGAGTCACTAGTCGAATTTCCTTCTATGGAAAAAGGTCCAATAATATTATGGCCAATTGTGCCCAACCACAAAATTGATTTTTCGGGATGTTTGGTGTGATTTGTCTGCGCCGCCCAATGAGTATTTGCTGTGGACCAGAAGCGACAATTATGTCGATGGACAGAGCCATTCATATAAAACGTAGCTCCATCCATTCCAGAGAATTCGTAACCACGCTGAAAGTGTTTAGGTACAAAGTGGTCACTATTCTGTTTTTTTGTGTTTTTGGTTATCAGGGCTTCGAATTATATTGAACATTAAACCGAAGTTAAGTTCTAAGTAATTACGAAACTGATTTTTCCCTCTAAAAAGCGCCTCTTCTATTTTTTTCATTTTCATGTTCTTCTGTGGAAAACAAGTTTCAATAATATATTTTCGTTATTTTTTTGAAATGACATATAATACTAGCATTTCAGGAAATTTCGGAACAAGATCGGAAGTGAATAGGGTTGCCGGGTGATTACGGATATTAGAAAAAAACTAATCGTTTGTGCAATCTCAATTTCAAAATTTAAATTAGTAACTATATTTTTTGAAATGACACATGTATATGAAATTGAATTTAGAAATGAGTGAACTGATGTATAAAATAAACCAATAACGATATTAAATAGAATAAAACAAATGAACTGTAACAATCTATATTATTTTTATTTATATATTTTCGTTTTTGTTATTGAATATATATTTTTTCAATCAATTTTTACTTTCCTTCTTTGAAAAACTCCCATAAAAACATACCATAAACAACTCAGATCTATAGAGGGGGCCCCCAAATGAAATTTTGCGGGGGAATATTTCTATGTATTTTTAGTTTATTCGAACTTCGACAATTACCTGATAATCATTCATGACTAATGACTATTGTGATAATATTCGACCTATACAGGGTCCTGCAATGGTGCCAAAAACTTCCATAGCTGCCGAACCAGACATCTCAGAGATTTCTTTGAAAAGTAGACCTCTTTTACCTTCATTTCTGCATCTCAGGAAATTATTTCCGGATATACAGGGTCTCCCCGATAAATGTTATTCAACAAATGGATGATTTTTTCAATGGATCACCCCATATATTTTCGCATATTAACAATGACCTTCATTACCTCTTTCATGGAACAAAATATTAGAGACATTTTTCCAACGGTATAAAGATCTTATTCGAAGAAAACTGCAAAAAGGTGAGGGAAAAGCAGTTCAGTAGATTTCCAGAAGCGATAGAAACATGAATTTGGTCTTAAAGTTTTTTAATTGAAGGATTTGCCTTGTCACCGTTTCTGAATGATCAACCTGCCATATACAGGGTGCCCGTTATTGAGGTTCAAATATGAATAACTTCAAATTATTATTTCTCTATTTCTTCAAATGTAACACCCTGTATTTTTCCCACAGTGATGTAGATAATTGAATACCTGACATTTTCTCAGAAGTAACCTTAGGATTATTTTCACTCCCTCATCCATCAGACACGAAAAATGATATCGTAACTGGAAATTTTATTGGAATAATAACATAATAAGAACAAAAGGTCTTAAAAAATAGACAAAATGAATCTTTTGAGGTATTATTCAACACGGCATTACTCATCATGGGAATCTTCGATAGACAGGCTGTTCGAAATCGATAACTGAATTATTATGTTCAGAAGAAACACTGAGCTCTAAATTATTATTACTTAATCAATAATCGATGTATTTCGACATCTCCTGTCACAACAAGCGTGTTAAAAAACCCCCGAAAACTCGATTTTTTTTGAATGCTTCCAATCGGGATATTGGGCAGCATAAGTGGCACTAAAATCATATCAACCATTCCATTTTTTCCTAAAAATTCATTCTGATTCACTGTATTCGAAAGTATCTTCGAGCTCAAAGTAGCAATAAGGCATGAGCACCTCCGGTTTTTCCGGAAATGACGTCAACTTCCGTTTTTCAAATTAGAACACCATTTTTTTATTGGAAAATTCTCTCTGAGCGGGAAAATTCGAAAAAAAATCGAAAATAGAGCTCCGCTGAAACAAGAATAACTTCGAGGTTTTTCGATGGAAAATTTTCATTTTTGGGATTTTTCAAGATGTAACATAGATGTATCCACTTTGAAAATCGAAATCGCGATTCATAATACACGGGGTGAAAAAATCGCTTTCAAAGTTAGGGATGACAAAATCGTGAAAAATCAATTTTTTCAAATAAGAACCCCATTTTTTATGGCAGATGTTGAATCTACGTTAAAAAATAATGTGAGTGTATGAATCACACCCTTGCCCTAAAGTGGATATTTTCTGAGTTATTCACAAAAAACTGTTTTTCGTCTTGAATTTTCAGCTATTTCTTTTCCCTTCACGCCAAAAAGATGAAATTTTCAGGAACTGTTACTTAAACCATGTTTTAGATTTTACTACCCTAATATGCAAGAGAAAAAAATCACAGGTTGCTCCTAAATAGATGGCGAATTTGGATTCGAATTTGTATCGGAAACCTCTCCATTTCAACTAATCGGCCATCGGTTTTCTCTCCAGTGATAAATAAATAATTCCTTATGAACCATATGCGAAAACTTACCATGTTTTACATTCTTTTTTTTTAATGATAGATATCCTTAATTACATCTGCCATATTCCTCTTTATTCAGTACCATTTTGTGTTTACTATTAATTTGGTGATAATTCGTATTAAGTTATAAAATCGATCACTATGCCTAATTGTACCAATGAAGATTATTTAAATCTCATTCTACTTCATGGAGAATGTAACAAGGTTGTAGATAGAACGATTCGACTGTTCATTGAGAGGTTTCCTGACCGACCCAGACCAACGAGAGATACCATTAACAGAACCATGACAAACTTGAGAAATGTCGGATCTTTCGTTAAGAAAAAAGTGTAGTAGAAGATGAGAACAACGAAATTACAGTTCTTGCATATTTTCGTGTGAATCCTCAAAATTCTCTCAAAGATGCCGAGATTGATCTGGGATTATCTCAATCGAGTGTTTGGAGAATATTAAAAAAACATAAAATGCACCCACATAAATTCAATAGGGTACAGCATTTGAAGGAAATTGATTTCGTCAGGAGAACAGAGTTTTGCGAAGCTATGATGATTCGATTTCAAGAGAATGAAAACTTTTTGGACAGTATAATTTGGACAGATGAATCTAAATTCACAAAGAACAGTCATTATTTTTTTTGGAAATCTGAGTATGTGTATATGTTCATTTTGTAGATAGGTAAAAGTGTAAGAATAGCTATAGCTAAACTTTCGCCTAATAAAGACGGTTATTATTATTATTATTCTTCATCGGTCTCCCGTTCTCAGCTCGAGCTGGTTATTCTTCTTTGAACCAGTGAAAAAACAATTCAGTTCCTCCCACTAGTTCAGGAATTTCCGCACGATGTAACAGGTTTGCAAATCCACAGCCTGCTGTGCACATCCCGCGATATTCCGGGATAATTCGATCCCTTGAAGATTTCTCTTCTCCATCCAGGAAGTGGTTTGTCCTCGCAATTGTTCACGTAATGAAAAGCTCGCATTACTTCAATATTCATTTCGCGGCTACACTGGATACGTGCGTTGCGAGCTCCCGGAGCTCCCCTGCGGGCAGTCCTCCTCACGGTGGTCGAGCCAGCAGGTGGAGTGGCATCTCGATCTTCTGCGATGATATCGGTTTCCACTTCTCGTTCATGGGTTTGCCACCATTTACCCTTGGTGGCCCAGGTAACTCGGGCCGTGGGGACGTCACCCCCCATGTGGCGTGGCAGAAACCAAACCACACACGTGCGGTTATTATTATTATTATTATTATTATTGGGATGAAGAGAACAACCACCACTTCAGACAATGGAACTTCAAAGAGACCTGGAGTTTCAATTTTTTTTGCGCCATCAAAAATAATGCAATTCTCGATGTTCACATTTATGATGGGACTTTAACTGGTAAGATAGAACACTACACATGTTTGCATTATTTAAAGAATGTTCTCCCTTAGGAGACAGATATTCTGACATATTGACTCAAATAATTGAGCCGCTAGTACAGAACCATAATGACTTATGGTATCAACAAGATGGCGCGCCTCCACACAATTCACTCAATGTGTCAAATATCCTCTACAGGCTATTTGAAGATCGATGGTTGGCGAACAATGGTCCACATCTTTGGCCACCACGTTCTCCCGATTTAACTCCTTTAGACTATTATGTTTGGGGTAGGATAAAAAATATTGTCTACTCAACTCCCCTGACTGATAAAGAGGACTGCATAGAACGAGTCAGAAATGCGTTCAGGTTTGTTTAGATTTTTAGATTCATAGTTTTGAAACTCAATTTGGTTTTTAAACACTTTTGCAGATCTCTTCCTCCCGATGAAATAAGAAGAGCAACGCACGAAGCATTCCTGAGACGTATAAATAAATGTCTAGAAATTAACGGTCAAAACTTTGAGCATCTTCTCTAGTTATAACTGCGAGAGTTTGCCATGGTTCTCCTAATAGTAACTTGAAGTTGGTTTCAAGAAGGGGTGAAAAATCTACAGCATGGTTCAAATAACAGTTCCTGAAAATTTCATCTTTTGGCGTGAAGGGAATAGAAATAGCTGAAAATTCAAGACGAAAAACAGTTTTTTGTGAATAACTCAGAAAATATCCATTTTAGGGCAAGGGTGTGATGCATACACTCACATTATTTTTTAACGTAGATTCAATATCTGCCATAAAAAATGGGGTTCTAATTTGAAAAAATTGATTTTTCACGATTGTGTCATCCCTAACTTTGAAAGCGATTTTTTCACCCCCTGTATCATGAATCGCGATTTCGATTTTTAAAGTGGATACATCAATCTTACATCTTGAAAAATCCCAAAAATGAAAATTTTCCATCCAAAAACCTCGAAGTTATTCTTGTTTCAGCGGAGCTCTATTTTCGATTTTTTTTTCGAATTTTCCCGCTCAGAGAGAATTTTCCAACCATAACTGAAAAATGTTACATCAAAATAACTTGAAATTTTCTAAGGAATCTATTTCTGCAATAAAAAAATGGTGTTCTAATTTGAAAAACGGAAGTAAACCCTGTATTGTATTGTTTGTACGGAAGAAAAAATATCATTTTTATGTTGATGCTCAGGAAGTATGATTCTGGGAATGTTTGTCCTCTTTCTCTTTTGAATCTCCGTTAGTTTTTATGTTATCACTTATTTGAATGCAATTTTCAGTTGCGATATCATTTTTCGTGTCTGCTGGATGAGGGAGTGAAAAAATCCCAAGTTTATTTCTGTGAAAATGTAAGGTATTCAATTGTCTATATGATTGCAGACCCGGATCTACGATTTTTCCTGACCGGGGCGAAAACTCATAATGGCGCCCCCATTTGTGAAATATTTGAATTCATAATAAACAACAAAAATAAATAAAACAAATGAATAATAAAAATAAATACTAATAATAAGGAAAATATCACAAGGATAGAAATTAATTTTTTTTCTTCACAGCTTCGCGCATCGTGATTTTCTTTCCGCGAACGCATCTATCAGCTCCTCGAAATCTGCTTCGGAAGCAGTTTTGTTTTCTATATCTAAGATCGAGAGACCTTAGAGACGTTCCCGACTCATTGAGGAATGCAAATAATTTTTTATTATTTTCAATTTGCTGAGACTGCGTTCACATCTTGCAGACGTGCTAGATAATGTGCAGTCTGCAGTATATTCTTGAAGCTATACTGACATTAGGAAAAGCTTCCTGCCGTTCTTTCCAGTGAAGAATTTGTAGCAGGTCTAATGAAGTCGATCTTTCACTAATTTCAGGAACCAGCTCTTTGAAAACCACTAGTTCCTAACAAAAATCAACTGCATTCAAGTCTTTTCAATATTTTTGTGCTAAAAGAGCCATTTTCCTGCAGATCCTCTTTTTGCATGTTTAAAAGGACGTGGTCATTGAGGAATGCGAAATTCGTATGCAGGCTCTCTGCGCTTTATAATCTTTTTCTGATTTCTGACAATAATCTGAAACAACCTTAATTTCTAAGAATTGGTTCCACATCCAATTCTTCTCAAAGAAGTGTAGCTTCCGAGATCCATTTTTCAATAGGTTTTTCTCTCATTCCTTGAAATATCCTCACAAGATCTTGCATCAAAGATAATGAACGTGAAATAATTGTTTCTCCTTTCTGAATTTCCACGTTGACCCTATTGATCTCTCGCAGAATATTATCCCAAACAGGATGAATCTAAAATCCATCACAGCATGAAGAAGATGACCAGCTTCATACTAGGATTCTGCGACTATTGAGGATTCTTTGATTTCTTCCACAGCCTTCAAAACTCCCGGTAAATTATTGAGCAAGGCATTAACAGCTTGATGTTTAGCCCATCTTGATTGGCTACTTCCTTTCCAATTTTTTTTCGTGCACTTTTTCATAATTGTCCATTGTGTGTTTGAACTAACAAAACAAGAATACAGTTTTTGTACAACACCAAATAAATATACTGCTTCTGAACATGATGAAGCCGAATGGACCCCCACAAGATTCAAAGAATGTGCTAGGCATGGAACTAATACTGCCAGCTTGTTCATCTGTAGAATTCTGGATTGCCCACGACTTTTTTTGACATCTAAATCATCTGCTTGCAGTTTATCTCGAATTCGCTATGATATTATTCTCCAGTTTTTCTGTCAACTTCTAAGAAGTCAATAAAACTTTCCTTGTTCTCATATCCAGACTCCGTTCTATTTAAATATCGTATAACCCGGTTCATTTTCCATCTGGGGGTGCAGTCAAATATAATAGTGAAATAATTGGCCTCCTTGATCTCATTAATAATGTTATTCCGAATTTTGGTTGCCATTGAATCGATCACTCTATTTTGTATAGTTTTGGACAGATATGATGTTTGTCCTCTTTTTTGAGTGGCCAAGATGGCACTCCAGAGTCGGATCATAGTTAATAAGAATAATACTTTTTTCCGAGAAAATCAAAAATAAAAAGAATTAACCTCTGGTTGTTTTTGGCGCCCTCTTAAGCTGGCGCCGCGCTTGCCCCCCCCCCCTAGATCCGGGCCTGTATGATTGTGGAAAAAATACAGGGTGTTACATTTGAAAAAATGGAGAAATAATAATTTGAAGTTCTTCATATTTGGACCTTAATAACGGACAACCTGTATATGACAGGTTGATCATTCAGGAACGTTGATAAGGCAAATCCTTCATTTAAAGAACTTTTTGATCAAATTCATGTTACTATCGCTTCTGGAAATCATCGGAAGAGTGTTACTGAACTGCTTTTCCCTCGCCTTTTTGCAGTTTTCTATAATATTTTGCGCCATGAAAGAGGTAGGTAATGAAGGTCATTGAAAATATGTGAAGATATATGGGATGATCCATTAAAAAAATCATCCATTTGTTGAATAACATTTATCGGGGACACCCTGTTTATCCGAAAATAATTTCCTGAGATGCAGAAATGTAGGTACAAGAGTTCTACCTTCCAACGAATTGTCTAAGATGTCTGGTTCGGCAGCTATGGAAGATTTTCGCACCAGAGCAGGACCCTGTATAAGTTAAATTAATATTTAGTTAGCAAAGGCAACCCGTAGAATAAAACCAAGAATAAAACTAAGGACACGACAATTTTTTCTTTCAAGACAAATTCGGAACAGGTCAATTACGAATGCGCTCTTGCCAAAAATGCGATAATTCCACAAATATTACGAAATCGCAGGAACAAGGCGTGAAATAAACATGTCCATAAAGTTAGCAGTGCTATTTGCGAGAAAATCAATACAACCTATTGCATTAATTGTCGAATAATTGTCGAGAATTTGTCGTGAGAGAAAAAAATTTGTCGCGTCCTTAGTTTTTTTTCTACGGGGGAGTGGCTTTGCTAACTTAACGTTAAGTTAGCAGAATCAGTCTCTCAATATCTACCAAATATCATGGATATCGTTATAAATAATTGTCGAGTAATTGTCGAAGTCCATATGAAGTAAAAAAGTAAAAAAAAAAAACACAGAAAATTCATTTCCCGCGAGTTTGAGATATTTCTGGAATTATCGCAGTTTTGGTAGTAGTGAGAAATGATCTCACATATGAAGAACTGAAGAAAATAAGAGAACTTTCAATTGAACGTGAAATAGAGATGGCTGCAGTGAGGTTCACAAGACTGGGGCTGGTGACGATATCTGTATATAGGCCGCCCTCGGGGAATTTCCGAATGTTTCTCTCAATACTGGCTGAAGCCTTGGAGGAGTGTTTTGACGGGTATGGGGACGACAGGGTTGTTGTGGCGGGTGATTTCAATGTGGACTTTGCTAAATCAAGTAATGAAAAAACCGAGTTGATCGAGCTGTTCAGGATGTTTAATTTAAATTATATTTTCAAAGACCCCTCTAGAATAAGTAAATTATCAAGTTCATGTATTGATAACATGTTCACAAACTTGTCAAATAGTGAAATTGAAGTCTCCACCTACGAGCCATATTTATCGGACCATCGGGCCCAGATTTTGTCGCGCCCAATAGCTAAAATGAACGATACATCGCAGGAGTACGCCAAGTTTACGCGACAAATAAATGGGAAAAATACTGATAAATTTTTGAAACGTCTTCAACTAAACAACTGGAAACTTTTATATGAGGAGAACGCGAAGGCACAGTTCACAGGTTTTCATGGGGCACTTCTGTCCATTTTTGATGAGTCTTTTCCAGAAAAAAATGTCCGGATTACAAATAGGAAGACTTATAAGTACACAAAAAGACTGAGAGACCTAAAAAATAAAGTTGATGCCGCAAGAACAATTGCTGAAGTATCTAGAGATGTACCTAGTGCAAGACTATATAAAACCATGAAAGAAATATACAGGAAGGAAATAATAGAATCTGTTAAAACAACAAACATTGGAAAGATCGCTCATGCTGATGACAAGCGTCGGGCAATGTGGAACTTGATCAGGGAAGAGACTGGTAGCAGGAAGAGTTTTCATTCGTCTACTAGCGTGGTGGATGGTGATGCCCTGAACTGCTTTTTCTCCGCGGTTGGGCAACAAATCCAGAGCAGAGTAGGGTCATCGCTGGGGGCTTCAGCAAAGCTGCTGGGTAATCTGCAAGTGGACTCCGAATCATCCATGTACATGTATCCTATTACTGAAGAGGAAATTATGAATGTCACAAATTCTTTAAAAGACAAAAAGAGCAGGGATGTGTATGGTATGTCCGTTTCGTTATTGAAGAAGATGGTACCCTGCATAAAAGAACCGTTGGGCAAGATATTTAACGATTGTATTGAGCAGGGAGTTTTTCCACATGAACTTAAGCTTGCCATCATAACACCTATATTAAAAAAAGGAGATCCAAAATGTTTCGAGAACTACAGACCTATATCAATCTTACCGGTCATATCTAAACTGTTTGAATCAATCTTGAAAAATCGATTGATTGATTTTCTTGAGAAGAAAAGTTCTCTTCATAAATGCCAACATGGGTTCAGAAAACGCCGATCAACAACAACGGCAATGATTGACGTTCTGGAGGCAATTCTGGATGCATACAATGGTGGAGAGGAGGTAGAATTATCCTGTATAGATCTAAGCAAGGCCTTTGATAGTGTTCCACATGAAATACTCTTGCAGAAAATCCAGTTTTATGGTGTGAGGGGAAAGGCATATGAACTATTTGCATCATATTTGGCAAACAGGTATCAGAAAGTCAGATGGAACAATATTTCCTCAAATAGCATAGAAAGTAGGACGGGGGTACCGCAAGGTTCTATATTAGGGCCTATATTATTCATTCTCTACACAAACGACCTATACGTGAACGTAGAATGTGATAAAATCTGCAGTTACGCCGACGACACAGCTGTACTGACAAGATCGAACGGCTCCCTACATCCGACGACGAAAAAAGCCTTGGAGGACACTCAAGAGTGGTTTGTTGCGAATGGCCTTAAGGTCAACGTTGAAAAGACCCAGAGTATGACTTTTACCACCAAAAAGCAGACTGACGAATCCCTGTCTTACCTGGGAGTCACCATCCACTCCTCCCTTAGCTGGAAAAAACACATTGAAGAACTATGCGGTAGACTATCGACCGCTATATTCTTCATCAGGCGAATAAAGCAGATCTCCAACATAGAAACAGCTAAGCAAACCTATTACTCAGCTTTCCACTGCCAAATGCTGTACGGGATCATAATGTGGGGACAGAGTGGTTTCATAGAAAAAGTTCTCTTGAAACAAAAAAGGGCCATTCGAACCCTTTATGGGATGAAATCTACTGAGAGCTGTCGTGATGTCTTCAGGAGGGAGAAAATACTGACTGTGGTATCTTCGTTCATTCTAACCTGTGTCAGATATGTGCATCAAAATTCCAACAAATTCACTACAAATTCGGAATATCACAGCTACAACACCCGTGAAAAACATAAATTTACACTGCCATATATGAGGATAAAGAAGACGCAACAAGGCCCTAACTTCACAAGTATAAAACTGTACAATAAACTGCCCGATAACTTCAAACAGATGAGCGAAAGAAATTTTAGCAAGCACGTGAAGGAACTACTTCTGGGAAAGACAATATATAGTGTGGATGAATTCTTGAATTGTAGTTGACTTGTAATATGTTATATTTGACTGATTGTGAATTTACCTAGTGTATGTCCAGATTTTAAACCTTATGATTGACGATTTTTGACGAACCGTGTGATCTACTGACGGTGAACATTTATAATGTACACATTTCGATTTTTTTTCCATGTACATGTATAAATAAATTATTATTATTATTATTATTATTAACAGCGCATTCGTAATTGACTCTTTTTCGATTGCATTGATTGTCGAATACCAGTCCCGAATTTGTCGTGAGTCGTGAAAAAAAAAATTGTCGCGACCTTCGTTTTTTTTTCTACTAGGTGGCTTTGCTAACTTTATATTAATTTAGCAAATAGTGGTCGAATATCATGACGATGATCATAAATGATTGTCGAGTAATTGTTGATGACGTTGATGTTCAACTAAAGTAGAAAACACAAAAAAATTTAATCTTTTTAGCCATTTCCACTCCATTTTCTCGCGATTTCCCTATACTTGTGGAAATATCGCATTTTTTGGCAACAGCGCATTCGTTATTGACTTTTTTTCTATTGCATTGATTGTCGAATACCTGTCCCGAATCTGTCGTGAAAGAAAAAAAATTGTCGCGTCCTTAATTTTTTTTCTACTCGATTGATGCAATCGAATAAAAGTCAATAACGAATGCGCTGTTGCCAAAAATGCGATATTTTAGGGAAATCGCGAGAAAATGAAGTGGAAATTGCTAGAAAGATTAAATTTTGTGTGTGTTTTTTACTTTTTTTGAACATAATAACTCGACAATCATTTATGATCATCGTGATGTTATTCGACCACTATTTGCTAAATTGATATAAAGTAAGCAAAGCCACCTAGTAGAAAAAAACGAAGGTCGCGACAAATTTTTTTCTTTCACGACAAATTCGAGGTAGGTATTCGACAATTAATGCAATCGAAAAAAAGTCAATTACGAATGCGCTGTTGCCAAAAATGGGATAATTCCAGAATATCTCGAACTCGCGGGAAAAAGAGATAAAATAAACTAAAAGGAATGGATTTTGTGTATTTTTTACTTCATATGGACTTCGACAATTATTTATAACCATTTTCATGATATTTGGTCGATATGGATAAAGTGATTCTGCTAACTTAACGTTAAGTTAGGAAAGCCACCCCGTAGAAAAAAAATTAAGGACGCAACAATTTTTTTTCTTCACGACAAATTCGGGACAGGTATTCGACAATTAATGCAATAGAAGAAAGTCAAAAACGAATGCGCTGTTGCCAAAAATGCGACATCTCAGAAATATAGGAAATTCGCCAGAAAATGGAGTGGAAATTGCTAGAAAGATCAAATTTTGTTTATGTTTTTTACTTTATTTGAACATCGACAATTACTCGACAATCTTTCATGATCATCGTGATGATATTCGACCACTATTTCCTAAATTAATATAAAGTTAGCAAAGCCACCTAGTAGAAAAAAAAGAAGGTCGCGACAAATTTGTTTCTTTCACGACAAATTCGAGGCAGGTTTTCGACAATTAATGCAATAGAAAAGGAGTCAATTACGAATGCGCTGTTGCCAAAAATGCGAAAATTCCAGGAATATCTCGAACTCGCGTGACAAAGACGTAAAACAAACAAGAAGGAATGAATTTTTTGTGTATTTTTACTGCATATGGACTTCGATAATTACTCGACAATTATTTATAACCATTTTCATGATATTTGGTAGATATTGAGAAAGTGGTTCTGCTAACTTAACGTTAAGTTAGCAAAGCCACCCCGTAGAAAAAAAATAAGGACGCGACAAATTTTTTTCTTTCACGACAAATTCTCGACAATTAATGCAATAGGTTTCATTGATATTCTCGCAAGTGGCACTGCTAACTTTATAGACATGAAATAAACTATAAGTAATGACATTGTTGTGTTTTTTTGTACTCCATATGGACTACGACAATTACTCGACAATTTTTTGTTTTTCAGTTTTCCACATATCCTATAGTGACGGGGGTTATCCTTTTTTCAGAACATCTTGTATATAATTTCATGACATAAATTATTGTGAAGAACTTTTATTGAATATTTTTGAACACATTGGGCGTTACGCCACTGCTTATTATAGGTTAAAGACTTATGACATTATTTATTTCCCATTTCCCCATATCGATGGAGAAAACAAGAATATTGAGATGACAAATTCAGTATCCGACAAGAAACAACGAATTTTACTTAAAATAATATTCGATGAAAAAATTTTGTCTTTGCAGCCAACATAATATATGTTTAATATTTGATTTAAATGACCGACAATCATATCAGCTGTTCAATGTGTTCATCCAATCATCTTCTTCAAAAACCGTGTGCCTCGCCAATTGATTGTTTTGAACTTCTGTCGATATTATTCTTATTTATTGATATACATAATACATGAATAAGGATATATTTACAACTTACTCGTAATTTCATTTTGAAGGAAATTTGGAATTATATTCAATCCACTCTTCAACATGTTCACTCTATGAAAGTTAGTACTAGTACTACACCACAAGTAGAATAAATTAACTACGGTTTTGTTCTCATATGCATAAATAATAATCACAATTCTCAACTGGTTTCTATACTTTCTGCTGGGTGACTTGACTTGGCTTCTCAAGCTCGGGCCTGACCTATTGATGTTCAAATGAACTTACTGAACTTGTATCAATAAGAAATTTTCGGTTTCGTTTGTCGTCTTCAAGGTCGAACACAGTGGCGTAGTGGATATGATGGCAAAATAACTGTGGTTTTGGTGATATGAAATATGGAAAGACAACTCTGGTTATGATAATTCTTTCTGTACAACTTGTTAATTTATGTAATCTTCTGTATATTCCATATGAAATTTAATGGTGCATACAAGATATTGAGTTGCATTTCTATATTCTGCAGTTTGAACCTCCAAAATGTATTGATACGATATCAAAAGACATTGAATAATATATTGACGAAGATGGATGAAGAAATAAACAAAATAATGTTTGCATTTCAAATTTTCACGATTGAATTCAAAATTTCTTCATGCTGTCTTCAACTTGTAGGTACATATATTTCAACTGTAGTTCCTCTCATCAGACTTAACACTTTTTCCTATATCATTCTTCAAAATTCGGTTTCGTTTGATAGATACAGGGTGCCGAAAGACGATAAAAAAACAATTTTCTTTCCACATTTTCGGAACCGTCATTTCAAACGAACTGAATTTTGGTTGCGTGTTCACTCTATTCATGGTTAACAACACTTATTCAAAGTTACAGCGTAGACGACTCATGAATCTACGCAAAAATACTATAAAACTACTCGAAAAAGATGGATGGCTCATATTTCGAAAATATCAATTATTTCAGATAACAAAGGTATTTTCATTTATTTTTGATAAAACGCGTCATTTTCGAGTTATTCCTAATTGAATACGTTTGAATTTGAGGACAAAATCATGAATTTTTAGAATAATCTGGATACTCCCCTGGATTTTAAATATCATCGGGTTTCAGAAGAATTAATCGCACTACAACATATATCTAATAATTTCAATATGGAGTATGGACAATGAGCCAATGAGAACTGAAGCTGGGCTTTGGTGAGAATCCAGATCTGCGCTTGTGGGACAATATTTAATGATTTACCAATTCTGTGTTTCTCAGGCACATCGTATTATGTCGTGAAACGTATGTCATTCGTAACTTCATGTGAATACTTTCGATCATAAGCTCACAATTTCATGTGGAATTATTTCGTTTTCTTCAAGTCCTGATATCAACTCATATTCATATTTTAGAATTGTGTAATAACTGGGGTGTGTTTTTGGGTGTTTTACTCACCTGTCACCCCAATTCAAAATCATGAATCTTACCTTCAGAACACTGCACGCCTTTTCAGCCGAAAGGGAATCTGTACTCGTGCCTTGAACAAACGCAAGGTCTTATGAAAAATCAAGTCCTTTCCTGAGAGGGGAGGAAATGAAAGAAGATTATCATTAAAATTAAAAATAGGTATATTAAATTCCAAAAAATTGTCTCATCCACATTCAATGAATGTGGTTCTTTCTTGACCTTTTCACGGATCACCCAATAAATATAAAAAAACAATAGAACAAAAAACAAATGAAAATGAAGGGTGAGGTAGTACCTTTTTGTACCTTTTCAATTCAAATCGTCGAAAATTTCCATTTAATTTTAATAATTTCTCTCTTATCAGACCAAATACTAACGAAAACACTCGCTGTTAATCTCATTAAAAAAATGAATCACTAACAAATTACCCTTAAGTTACATCAAAAATTCGTGCTTCTTTACTTCACGCCACTGTCGGAACTCCCTTTATTCCCGAGAATTATTCTATTTAAAGCAAATTCCCCCCTGCCTTTGTCCCTTTGGAACGTTCTAGATTCTAGACTCTAGAAGGAATTCGTCTGGGACGACGAGGTCTTACACTATTGGTTGAGAAAAACTATAAAATTCGGTGATTGACAAAAAACTGTCCCCTTGGATTACGTAACCTTTTAAACTGCATATCAGCGTTCTTAACGGCTTCGCCCGTCGAAGTTTCAACTTATGTACCCAGAATAATTCCGCACGCTTGAATGACTATCATCCATAATTATTTTAAAATGGAATTTTTAACGCGGAATAATCCCTTTTCAATATCCAGAGTACTGCAATTGAACTAATAATATTTGAGTGCCATTTTCTTCTTGTTGACATTCGGAATATACATAACCTCTACATTTCCCTCGATTTCAGAATTTCCAGTTGACGCATGCGTACAATTAAATTCTTACTGACGAATTGGCTTCACTTTGTGTCTGTGAAAAGCAGGGATATATACAGGGTGCCCAGGAAAATGTGGGAAATCTCTCGGATTCAGATAAAACCTAAAAAAATGAGACGACAATTTTCCATAATTTTTTTTCCTAGCGGCCTTCCCTACGGAGATACGGCCTCCTGAATGACGTCACTGGAAATCCATTTTACTCGAATAAATCTTAAACTACTTAATATAATAAAAAAATTGATATGATGAACAGTAGTAAGGACTTCTTAAAATACTGCCCTTAAATTCAAATTAGCTCTTTTAGTTTACCAGGGGCGGACTAGTTTGTACATTTTAATGCTCACATTTTCAATTTGGATAGCTTGAACATTAAGCTAAAACGGAAGTTACTGTTGTAAAAAAATATTTTTTCGGCAACCGTCCGGGAAGTACCCAATTCCCGGACGATCTTTCTTTGAGAAAGTAGCATTTCCCGGCCTAGGCCGGAAAAACACGTCGTTGTTGTCATTGTTATCACATAATTCTATACCTATAATTTGAGCGTAGTGGCTAATAAGTATACAAAAGTGTGGCAATCGTTCCCCTTAAATCCAGGGTCAGTCATCGCATATACGCATGCCTAGGGAGAAGAGAAGGGACATGTAATTCTGTATCCATGGATACCGTATGTGACTCAATACAAACAGAGACAAATAACAAAACTGCATCCGCTGATCGCCACGATGTCCCTATTTTCCCACTCTCCGCTATAGCACATGCTCCATAGTCTCACTGACCCTAGTCAGAGCCTTCTAGATGTTTCACTTTCAATTTCAAGGATCAAATTATATATAATTATAGTATAGAATAGTATAGAATTATGTGATTGTTATGATCATCACAATAGCAACGAAATAACGGATGACAGTTCTGTTCTGTTTAATTCATAGAGATAGATTATTCTATCTCGATGGTTTAATTCAAATATGAATCAAAATCAATAAAGAGATGTGTCATCTCATTGATTTGTAATTCTTCACGGTTGCCGAAAAAATATTGTACGCAACACGCCCGGAAAAAGTTTTTTTGGACTCACAGACTTCTTGTCTATTCGTCCAAAAAAACCCTATTTTCCGGACTTGTTACGTAAATTACTATTCTAGAAATTTACTCTTATGAAGTTTTTAATAGATTATTTGTACCAACTTCCAAGCGTATTCATATTCAATCGTTGCAGGCTTTAGTGAGAGTACATTTCTAAAAAATAATTTTTGTTAACTTGCCTTTCTATGCCAAAACTGCATGGTTAAGGATCTTTGTAATTTTGTTTTTCGAAAACGGTTCATTTTAGCGACAATAAACAAGAGTACCTTTTTTTTAGCTTAATGTTCAAGCTATCCAAATTTGTTTTTTTCTACTCCTTATCATACAGGGTGTTAAAAATGTAAGCATTAAAATGTACAAACTAGTCCGCCCCTGGTAAACTAAAAGAGTTAATTTAAATTTAAGGGCAGCATTTTAAGAGGTCCTTACTATACTACTGTTCATCATATCAATTCTTTCTTTAATTATACTAAGAAGTTTGAGATTTATTCCAGTAAAATAGATTTTGAGTGACGTCATTTAGGAGGCCGTAACTCCGTAGGGAGGGCCGCGCGGGAAAAAATTATCGGAACTTGTCATCTTGTTTTTTATTTTTCATCTGAATCCGAAAGATTTCCCACATTTTCCCGGACACACTGTATAAGCCATATTGATGTTATTATACAGGTGTCCCAGAAGTCTCGCACCCCATTGAGAGGATCGAAAGTCGAAAATATTCTAAGCACAAATATCCAGGTTTGAAATTTTTTGATAACGTAGTTAATTAGTGAATGTGACCAATCGGGAGCGCCCTACAGAAGATAAGTAGGTAGTGGGGACGCGAGAGTGAGACGCCAGAGCTACTGTCGGCTTTTCACGCAGTAAACCGAGACTGGGGACACGCCTGCAGCTCTGGCGTCTCACTGCGTACTTATTCTTCTGTAGGGCGTTCCTGATTGGTCACTTCCATTAATTAATTACTAATTAACTACGTTATCAAAAAATTTCAAACATGGATTTTTGTGCTTAGAATATTTTTCACTTTCGATCCTCTCAATGGGGTGCGAGACTTCAGGGACATCCTGTATATGTACATATATGCACTACAAGTTAATATTGTTCTCAGAATGTTTATTAACTTTGTCGAGACTAAAATTGAAATGATGGAAAAACGTTTGCTGTAGAGATATCGGACAAATGTGGGAGATAAAATCGAATACCAAGAAACATGAAATTATACAATTAATACACACACACAGTATCTATCAAAAATTTATTGTAACCGGTCCATATTAAAAAAAAATGTCAATGAAATACGAAATTCAGATATATGAATGATAAATGTCGATACAAACCACGTATTAAATTGAAACGAATGAAAAAAATTATACTTAGCACTAAATAATTTGTGGCGATGTTTCTGTCTAAACAATATCCTCTTGGAATTTTATAAACTCGTCACGACACAGTTAATATTATATTAATTCACTGAAACTCTGCACATAATCATTACGAGATCGAAGAAAAACACCTAAAAAAATCACTTTTCCCTGTTATAACAACATAGCTCTAAAAAAGATTTCCTCCATATTTGTTTACAGATCGCTCCGATTGTCGCTCTACGCATGCGTCGTTCACAGACAATGACGTTTGAGAAGGTTCGATCCATAGTTCCTCTTACATAAGGAATATTGGTGAAGTTGGCAACTTACAGATCGAAACTTCTGTGAAATATTCATAGAATAATTGAAACGTTATCAGGCAAGTGGACTATTATTTATTCTTCTGATTCTTCTAGATACAAATATTCAGCAACGTTTCGGCAGCATTCGTGCCTTTATCAAGGCTGAAAAATTTTAAATCGTTGTGAACATGACAAATAAGCAAAATACAACAGATAAAAATATTTCCTTTACAACATTAATACAATCACACAAATATAATTTTCTTCAGATGAAGAAATATACGAAGGACAAAATCAACATACTAAAATAATACAAATCAAAATTGTGCGTCATCCTTCGCTAGTTGTCTTCTTTATTTTTCATTCTTAATTAATTTTAAGTTCTCAAATATATATATGCATATTCTCTTCTACAATAAATATTACGTAAACCATCATAGTATCAAATTTACTGAAGAAAGGGAGGTTAATAACCCTTATTCCCTTTTTGGAAGTTTTGGTGATTAGGGAAGGTAACAGGCTAATAACTAATTGGTAAACCAAGGAAATTAGTTCAAACTATTACAGCAACCATAGTAGCACACAGAAGATCAATGTGGCAAACAATTTGTTGAATAGGGCACTTTCACTTATCGAAATGAAGTTTCATGTTGGTAACATTCTAATTGACAATAACTACCCGAAATCTTTGATAAAACGCATTATAAAAACCAACAAAAATCTAATTCTGAAAACCTTCAAAATACTAACAGTTCAGTTAGCATTCGCAATGTACATAGTGAAGAGGTACAATATTGTAGATTCCCGTTTATTCCTGGTCTATCACATAAGATTGCGAGAATTTTCAAAGAGTTGAATTGTTAATGCGCATATTATAACACCGTAACAATAGAGAAATATTATACACCGCTTAAAGAAAAAACTCCTAAGCAACTTCAATCAGAATTAACTTATACAGTGCCTTGTAGTAATTGTGAATAGGGTTTATGTAGGACAGACCAGACAACTCCTAAAAAACAGACTAAAGGTGAATACAGACTATTCTGACGTGACGTGATTCCACGTCACGTCAGGCACCGTCAGTGCTCCCATGGCCTGATAGGAACGTGAACGCACAGAACAATGTGTTGCATTTTTATATCACTTACATTTTGACGTTCACGTTCATATTAGGCCAATGGGAGCACTGCTACACGTCTGACGTGACGTGGAATCACGTCACGTCAGAATAGTCTGTATTCACCTTAAGACAACATAGGACTGACGCAAATAACATAAAAAACAAGGACAAGACAGCTTTGACAATGGATGCCTTTGAGGAGGGATATAGGTTTAAATTTGATGAGACAACAATACTTGATAGAGAAAATAATAACTATCGTAGAAATGTTAGTGAAATGATTTACATTACACTGAACAAAACAGTTAACTTCAGGGAAGACACTAACAATCTATAAGCATAATATACAACAATATATTAGTGCCCCTGAAAATTTAATATCATGGATGCCCATGCCCATTTTATTATGAACAACTCTTTACAAGTGAGAAGAAGAATAAGTCGGCATGTGGCCTCCAATGTTTCTGGCTATTAGGTCCCCTCCCCCCTCTTCTGATGAGATGTCATTTCGTATTTGTTGTTTTCTTGGTTACGCTGATGATCAATAAAGTTTATGAAAATTTCCGAAAATTATCCACATAACATCAATTCATGTCACATCCTAGAACACTGACGATATCTGTGACTTCTTAAAAAACAAATGAGGTAGGTTTTATTGTTTATGAAATATTTATTGTAGAAGAGAATATGCTTATTTCTTTGAGAAATTAGAATTAATGAAGAATGAAAAATAAAGAAGACAACTAGCGAAGGATGACGCACAATTTTGTTTTACAATTTTGACGAACATTGATTTGTATTATTTTAGTATGTTAATTGTGTCCTTCGTATATTTCTTGATCTGAAGAAAATTATATTTGTGTGATTGTATTAATGTTTGTTTGGGAATCTCAACTTCCCTGCAATGTTTGTCAATTTTAAATATTTGTTTTATTTTTCAAAAGTTTTGTTGGCCAAATTAAATTGTTTTCCTTTTTTGTTTTATATTCAAATTTCGCGGCATTGCAAGCCACACGTCTGAAAATATCGGCAACTGATGGTTTTTCGGACACATGTTACCATTAATATTCTTACTGCCGAATGTCTTAGTCGCTCGCGAGTGCTATCATCAAAATTGTTTTTAATAATTACTGCGAACTCTAAAAATTCGATCCAGTGCTGTGATCCAACAATTCAACTTCCACAGAAATCCAGGATCCAAGATTTCGGAATACACTGACGAGGTATAAGCGGTTGCCATTGGAACATTATTTTTCTGAGGTGTGCTTGCTCGATCATTTTTATTTTTACTTTTAATTACTTTTTTAAACCAGCATTTTTCCTACGTTTACACTGTTGTATAGGAAATATTTTTATCTGTTGTATTTTGCTTATTTGTCATGTTCACAACGATTTAAAATTTTTCAGCCTTGATAAAGACACGAATGCTGCCGAAACGTTGGTGAATATTTGTATCTAGAAGAATCAGGAGAATAAATAATAGTCCACTTGCCTGATGACGTTTTAATTATTGATTGATAATGGATGAAACTGAAACAAATAATCATATAATGTTAATTGTTTTGATTACAAAATGGGTTTGGTTCAGGTTGATTAATCTTAAATTGAGTGAAAAACCATCGATTACGAAATATTTCATTTCACTAAATTTTTGAAGTGGTCAAATAAAACCATCACAAAATCTCTGCAGCTCCAATTTTCTTGTGACACTAATGGGTACAATGAATTGATGAAACAAGGTTTGCCATTACCATCGGTGAGAACGCTTCAGAGAAAACTACAAAATATCAAATTCGATTCTGGCATACTTGAGGAAGTTTTTACATGTTTGGAGATGAGAGTAAAATATTTTTTTTTGTGAAATGGATATTACCTTGATATTTCGCTAAACAAATACTTTGGGAAATCTGCACTTCCACACCATACTTCAATTGCGACACATGTTCTTGTGTTTTTTATGTTAGGAGGAATTTCTACTCGGTGGAAGCAAACTGTTGGATACTATTTCACTAGGAATTCAGTTAATGGTGCGGAAATTATAGAATTGATAATTCAAAAAGCAGCATAACTTCAGATATGGGTGCCAGTAATCAAGCTTTATGGCGGAGTTGGGGTGTTTCTGCTGAAAAACATACCGCACCCAACTGAATTGTTGATTTCCACACCCTGTAAAATCAGACGAATTTATAATTATTTTGCTGACGTTTTTCATATATTTAATAACATCAAGTCAATGATTGTTCAGAACAAAATTTTCAAATTACCAATTAGTTCCAAAATTAACTGAAAGTGATCTCTTACTAACTCATTCTTCCGGAAATGAAGGTGAAATTTCAAGCAATAATCTAAGTCAGTGTCTAAAATTTTTAGGTACTCGATAAACCTGAATACCTGAGGACACTTTGGTTTTTAGATCAAATTGAAAATGGTTCTACCTCATGACTTCGAGGCATCTTTCTTTCATCGGCTCTCAGCAAATTGAATATAAAGAATTATAATGATTCTATACAATTTTTGAAGGATTTTATTCAGTGGCGCACCCAGGATTTAGTTATGGAGGGGGCTGAACTGAACTGAAGAATTGTTCTTGCCATATACAGGGAGTTTAATTGGTAAATGAACATACGGTAAACTGAGCTAGAGCTACCCTAGACGAATCCAAAAAAACCGATATAAGATAGGTCTGATCAAATCCATAACCGAGATACGGTATGGTTTATATGTATTCACCAAAAAATTTAATTTTTCATAACTTTTGAATCAACCAGTATAGTCGGTTTCAAGGGCGTCGCCAGAAGGGGGCAGGAAGGGGCAGTTGCCGCCCCCCCCCTAGAGCTCAAAAATCCCTTGAAAACTTATGAAATAATAGCATAATATACGAAAATCAGTTCGTTTTTCCTATTCTGATCACTGATCTTTTTTTAGATTTCCTTCAAAATCATCTTCCTATATTACTCGAAGGTAAGGACATTGCAAGAATGTCTTGCTGTTTCAAATATTTCGCTATATCTCGTTTTCTGTTGGAGATATCAGGAAAATTCCAAACAGTTTTCATTTGTAATTTCTATTGCCTATACGCTGCTTCCATCTGATCCGAAAAATTATTCACCGTTCAAGTGCTAGAGAGAAAAGTTTGTGTTTTTCAAATGGGACACCCTATATTTTTCATCATTGCTTCTTAGCCGCAGATTCACCGAGTATCATCCTGTAACCGGTTTTTCGAAAATCTGATCCGTTTCATAGATATTGAGTTTTTCGTTTTCACTCAAATTGGGTCAGCCTGTATATAAAGATTTTTCTTTTACGAAGCAGTTTGATAAAAATAATCAATATACAGGGTGTTTGGTAATTCGACGTGAACCTTGGAAAGGGATACACTAGACGTCATTTGCAGTGAATTGCGTGGAGTAAAGCATGGTCCGAAAATGTATGGTTACGAAGATATGGCGATTTTTCATTTTTTTCGAAATTTTCTGCTTCGTTATCGGAAATAATTTATTTTGTGGAAACTACTCTTCTCAAAATATTCAATGAATATTTTTTTCAAAGCTGAGGAGATGGTCCTCATTTCTTGCGAAAAAGTATTCACTAAAAATTCAGATAACCCGAGATATACAGGGTCATAAATGGCTGCACCTGTTTTCCTCATGAAATCTTGATAAAACAATTGAGAATTACTCGAAAAAAGTATTATGAACTTGGTGTTCAAATGTAAGGAAAAACTTCCCTGTTTCATCAGCTTTCCAAAAAGGTACATATGTCAATAATTCCTTCATGCAATCTAAAAATATGGCCGGAAAACCAAGCAGACAACAGACTTTTTCGAGTCATTATTTAGTGATCGAACCGCCCGCTTACAGCTTACGAATCACGTCGAGTGAAATAAAGGATAATAGGATATCTGAATGACTCGAAAAAGTCTGTTGTCTGCTTGGTTTTCCGGCCATATTTTTAGATTGCATGAGGGAATTATTGACATATGTACCTTTTTGGAAAGCTGATGAAACAGGGAAGTTTTTTCTCCCATTTGTACACCAAGCTCATAATACTTTTTTCGAGTAATTCTCAATTGTTTTATCAAGATTTTATGAGGAAAACAGGTGCAGCCATTTATGACCCTGTATATCTCGGGTTATCTGAATTTTTAGTGAATACTTTTTCGCAAGAAATGAGGACCATCTCCTCAGCTTTGAAAAAAATATTCATTGAATATTGAGAGTCGAGTAGTTTTCACAATATTAATTATTTTCGATAGCGAAGCAGAAAATTTCAAAAAAGTTGAAAAATCGCGATATCTTCGGACCATGCATGACTCGAAGCAATTCACTGCAAATGAAGTCTAGTATATCCCTTTTCAAGGTTCACGTCGAATAACCAAACACCCTGTATATAAAAGAAAGATGTTGGTTACACCATTTATAACTAGAGATCGGATGGACTGTTTGTTATGAAACTTCATTTATGGAATCGTCTTCGGTCTGGTTATTATAAAATACAATAAAACTTCGAAAAAATTGATGAAAGTTTTACTTATGCAGGAAATGCTTTTCCTTCTTTTGAATAAGGCCACTAGGTGTCGCTACCGTTGATGCGTAATCGTACAGAGAATATACAAGTCACTGTACGTAGTCGTAGGTTGATATTACCGCTGTTAGATGGCGATATGTGATTCGCATAGAACTCATGTTAACATGGAAGTCTATTGCCAGATCAAAAAGCGGGTAAACATCTCAAGTTGGTGGAACAGTGAATTTTTACTGAAGGATCAAGTATCTGATTTTGACGATCAGTTTCAAACGTGAGTTGGCCATCTTCATCTTTTTTCTTTATTTTTGAAATACTTTCGAATTTCTGTTTGGGTAAAAGATATATTTGCGGAAATAACTGAATCCAAAATTGCCCATAATTAGTAATTGACTATTACGAGTATATTCGTGTTTCTGTTCGCACAGAGACAGTATTGTAAGCGTTAATAATTTTGAAACGTTTGCTCATCGGGCTTTCACTTATGATATACAATAATATTTCATGGGTTGCCTAATCTGATCTGGTCGAATGACCATCAATAAATTTGAATATGAGTTCAACACAATTCACAGTGTTGATAATTTTGAAGTGTCGATCGTACTATCGACATTTGATCATCTCGATTTGTCTTCTAACGAGCTTGATATCGTCAACTAAATTGAACAAATTGAAGAGAGATTGACAGCTCATATCCATGGAATAATGAGAATCGCGCTGCTCCACCAACTGAGATGTTTACCCATTATTTTGAGCTTAGCGCTAAGATGCCTAAAATAATGGTGTGACCACTGATTAGATTTTGAGAATATTAGAAAAGTTTGGTTTTTGCCACTTCAGGTTGGGCTATTAACAAATGACTGATTTTTTAATTCTGGTCGAGGGGCTGTGTTAATAGTCGATAGTTCTTTAAAGGAATAATTTTTGTTCATATTCTTGACATTTTGATTCATATTAGAGGAAAAATATAATATGGATTATACTCCTGCTATTCCCAGTCACATGAGGTACTGCAAAAAGAGAACTGTACAACAATTAAAAACAAAAAGTTATTATATGTTCAACAATTGGGTACCGCTTGAATTAAGAGAATTCTTTCCATGTGAATCACAAAATTATTGAAATTTTGTATATTATGAACTTTAATGTTGACTAATTTATTTCCTGCTTGAAAAAAAAGCAATGGTAAGTTTATACAACTTTTAAGTATAATTCAGGCGGTACAATGTTCGCCGGGCCAGCTAGTGATAAATAAAACAGGAATAAATATTCTGTAATGACCGTAAACACGATAACTTAATACAGGGTTGGGAGAAAGTATGGAACCACGTGAATATCTTTCGCCGCGAACGAAAAGGACAATATTCAAGAAATTTTGCAAGTAAGTGCAATGGCGCAAAATGCATCTGATGTACTTTTTTTTATAATATACGTCGACGCGACGGGTCGAACCGGAAATCCCCTCAACTTTCTTAATTCATCTGTGAACCCCTGTATTTCTTTGCAGATGTTGAAAGAGCTTGGGATTTCGAATTCGTACATACTGGGTTCAGTGTTGTAGTAAGACCGAAACATCGGACAATAGAAATTCATAGTCGTCGGAAATATTAACAATATTCCATTAAATGCAGTAAATAGAATGAATTTTATCGTTATCACATGTGTTCCCTTCTGAAAATAATATGATATTTTCAGATCCTTCACATTGATAAGTGATGTTGAGTCAAGATTCAGTTGAAAAATAATTTTTTCAAGTTTTCAAAATTTGTCTTCTCTAGTAATCTTCGAACGTAGTTACCGAGAATGTAACAATCGTACAGAATGATAAATAGAATAATCTCGTTTTCAACATGAGAGATATATAAATGTTTGCTCTACTGATAACCATTATGTTGAAATATACATTTTTGTTTACCATCGTCCAATTTGAAAAAAATATTGAGTTGGTTGTGTGTTAACGTGTTACGGCATTGTTTGACGTATTTAAGACGAGGATCAGAAGTTCTCTGGAAGTTTCCACAAGATGCATTCAGATTTGATAATTGTTCCAAAAAATAGATTGCTGAAGCGAGTTGCTTTGGTACAGACTGAGGACAAAGGAGGAAGATCTGTTATCTTAATAAGCAACACGTATGAGATAACATTTCCCAATATAAATATGTTCGAGGTTGATTTGGAATAAACTTTTGGCTCTAATTCATTTTAAAGCATCAAAACTAATTGAAAAAATCATCATTCAAAAGTAGAATAAAAAGGCTTTCAACCAGAGCCTATAAATACGGATCAACCATGGGGTTAGAAGTATCACTTTAGAACAAATCAAATTTGACTTTGTAATTCTCGTCTGGTTTTTCCTTGTGCAAGAAAAACTAATTCGTCAGTTTCCATGATATTCAGACATATTCGAAACACTTATTGAACTTCAGTTTTTTTGTATATTTATTATAAATTTCCACCAATATTTACTTGTAATTAGTTATTTTGGGGCAGGCTTACGATTTTTTCTGACCGGGGCAAAAAATTATGATGGTGCCCCTCCCCCATTTGTGTAATGCATATTTGAATTCTCAAAAAAAAACAAAAAAAATTATACAAATGAATAATAAAAATAAAAACAAATAACAAGGAAAATATCAAAAGGAAAGATATTACATTTTTTTCTTCACAGCTTCACGCGGCGTGATTTTCTCCTATCTATCTAGCTTTCTATAGCTAAGATCGAGAGACCATATACAGGGTGTTTGGTAATTCGACGTGAATCTTGTAAAGGGATATACTAGACGTCATTTGCAGTGAATTGCTGCGAGTGATGCATGGTCCGAAAATCTCTGGTTACGAAGATATCGCGATTTTTCAACTTTTTTGAAATTTTCTGCTTCGTTATCGAAAATAATTAATTTTGTGAAAACTACTCGACTCTCAATATTCTATGAATATTTTTTTCAAATCTGAGGAGATGGTCCTGATTCCTTGCGAAAAAGTATTCACTAAAAATTCAGATAACCCGAGATATACAGGGTCATAAATGGCTGCACCTGTTTTCCTCATAAAATCTTGATAAAACATTTGAGAATTACTCGAAAAAAGTATTATGAACTTGGTGTACAAATGTAAGAAAAAACTTCCCTGTTTCATCAGCTTTCCAAAAAGGTGCATATGTCAATAATTCCCTCATGCAATCTAAAAATATCGCCGGAAAACCAAGCAGACAACAGACTTTTTCGAGTCATTCAGATATCCTATTATTCTTTATTTCACTCGACGTGATTCGTAAGCCGTAAGCGGGCCATGGTTCGATCACTAAATGACTCGAAAAAGTCTGTTGTCTGCTTGGTTTTCCGGCCATATTTTTAGATTTTATGAAGGAATTATTGACATATGTACCTTTTTGTAAAGCTGATGAAACAGGGAAGTTTTTCCTTACATTTGTACACCAAGTTCATAATACTTTTTTCGAGTAATTCTCAATTGTTTCATCAAGATTTTATGAGGAAAACAGGTGAAGCCATTTATGACCCTGTATATCTCGGGTTATCTGAATTTTTAGTGAATACTTTTTCGCAAGAAATGAGGACCATCTCCTCAGATTTGAAAAAAAATTTCATTGAATATTTAGGGTCGAGTAGTTTTCACAAAATAAATTATTTTCGATAACGAAGCAGAAAATTTCGAAAAAGTTGAAAAAGCGCCATATCTTCGTAACCATACATTTTCGGACCATGCTTTACTCGACGCAATTCACTACAAATGACGTCTAGTGTATCCCTTTCCAAGGTTCACGTCGAATTACCAAACACCCTGTATAGAGACGTTCCTGACTCATTGAGGAATGCAAATAATTTTTTATTATTTTAAATTAGCTAAAACTGCGCTCACATCTCGCAGACGTGGTAGGTAATGTGCAGTTTATTCAACATTACTGACATCAGGGAAAGCTTCTTGCAGATCTTGCCTCTGAAGAATTTGTAGCAAGTCTAATGAGAAATGAGAAATTCGTTTGCAGACTCTCTGAGCTTTCTGATTTTTTTCTGATTTCTGGCAATAATCTATCGAAAACAACCTTAATTTCCTTCCAGAATAAACCAACTAGATCTAGCGTTCTTGACTCATCCCCGCACATTTCGTCGATTTGCCTTTTCTTCATTGTTTATTTCTAAGAACTGCCTTTACATCCAATTCTCCTGAAAGAAGTGTAGCTTCCGAGATCCAGTTTTCAATAGGTTTTTCCCTCATTCCTTGCTAGATCTTCACAAGACCTTGCATCAACGATAATGAACGTGAAATAATTATATCCCCTTTCTGAATTTCCACGTTGGCGCTATTGATCTCTCGCAGAATATTATATATTATCCCAAATCGTAGGTTCAGGATGAATCTAAAATCCATCACAGCATGAAGCAAATGACCAGCTTCATACTTGGATTCCGCGACTTGGGAGGATTCTTTGATTTTTGTTGTTTAGCTCACCATCTTGTTTGGCTATTCCTTTCAAATTTGTTTTCGTGCACTTTTTAATAATTCCCCATCGTGTGGTTGAACTAACAAAAAAAGAATACAGTTTTGGTACAATACCAACATCTGAACATGACGATACCGAATGGACACCCACAAGATTCAAAGAGTGTGCTAGGCATGGAACAAATACTGCCAGCTTGTAGAATTCTTGATTGGACTCTTTGACTATACCCGATATGGTCTAAGATTGGACTCCTTTATACACTGTGTCCGTGAAGTATAGAACAAATTAATTTTTACTTTTAGCTAAACAGGTCATTTTAAGAAATAATCCTGAAACACGTCGATTTTTTATTTTAATTTACCGTATTTTAAAATAATAATCTAATATACAGGGTGAATTGGGTTCGAGTAATGACGTCAACGACATTTTTTTTAAATGGAACACCCCCATTTTGTCTCAATTTTCGGGTTACTCTAGCTGAGCTGATTCCAAAAATGTATCACATGTTGATTCCTATTGGTACAGGGTGGACAAAAATACAATAGTTTTGTGTGTGCTCATAAAGTTACGCCTAACATTCTTTATTAGGTAAATTAACAATATTATCAAAAATACTTATTGTCTAGCGGCAATTGGCTCGAATGTAACACTCCGTGTAGTTTGCTACATGTTTAGAGTAATAAAAATGAGCTGTTTCCAAACCAAAACTATTGTATTTTTGTCCACCCTGTACCAATTGGAATCAACAAGTGATACATTTTTGGAATCAGCTCAGCTAGAGTAATCCGAAAATTGAGACGAAATGGGGGTTTTCCCTTTAGAAAAATGACGGTGACGTCATTACTCGAACGTAATTCACCCTGTATATTAGATTATTATTTTAAAATACGGTAAATTAACATCAAAAATCGACGTGTTTCAGGATTATTTCTTAAAATGACCTGTTTAGCTAAAAAAGAATTTGTTCCATACTTTACGGACACAGTGTATATGCCAGCCATATTAGTTCCATTGTCGTAGGATTTTCCACGACATTTTTTGACATCTAAATCATCATATATCTAGAATTCGCTATGATATTATTATCCAGTCTTTCTAAGAAGTCAATAAAACTTTCCTTTATCTCATATCCAGACTTCGTTCTTTTCAAAATATCGTATAACCTGGCTCATTTGTTCTGTGTGAGATACATCTAGGGTGCAGTCCAACATATAAGTGAAATAGTTGGCCTCCTTGATCATTAATAATGTTATTCCGAACTTTGGTGGCCATTAAATCGATAATTTCATGTTTTATAGTTTTGGACAGATAGGATGTTTGTCCATTTTTTTAGTTGGTCTAGATGGCACTTCAGAGTCGGCTCATATTCAATAATAATAATTTTTTTTCGAGAAAATGAAAAATTTAAACCTCCGTTGTTTCTGGCGCCCCCTTAAAGTGGCGCCCAGGGCAAGCGCCCCACTTGCCCCCCTAGATCCGGGCCTGTTTTGGGGTGAAATCATTGCTTTGGAGATTGAAGTTTTATTAAAATGATGGTTGAGTTTTACACTGAAGTTTTAGATATGTTCTTATATGCAGATTTTATGTCAAACGTTCATAAGTATTGAATAAAATATAAGAATATCAAAGAAATATATGTTTCGAATAGGACTGAACATAAGTTCATATTCATATATGAATTTTATTGATAATATATTTCCTTCTCTTCGATAAAAAATTCATAAATTACAATATGATTATCTGATTGTAAAAATACATATTTTAGGTAGAGATCTAATAAAAATCTTTAGCCTGTCAAAAAAGTAATGTAACCAATTGTAATGTGATTAAGGAAAATTCTCACCCCGCACCCCTAGACTTCATTTTTTCAAATAGGAATACATATATGGATTGTGATACATGAAATAAAGGGTAATTTGATTACCTATTCAGCAATGAGGCTAAAATTAGAATTTGGTTGTGCAGTTTTTTTGTTAAAAAATGAGGAAATAATTTACAATTTGTGCTTGGAGAGTACTGCAATCAGACCATTATTCTCTTATTAATTATTAATAAGGGAAATTCACGAATCCCTGGATTTGAAATTTCGAAAGCAGGTTTTCCTATGCTTTTTTGAATTTGCCCTCACACCTTATACGCTCCACACCCCTCTACTTTTTTTTCAAATAGGAATACATATATGGATTGTGATATATCAAATGAAAGGACATTTGATTACACATTGAGATTAACAATTTGTGATTGGTGTCAGGTTCCTATTCTTGGAATAATAAATATCGAGAAATATCCTTCTATCCGCCGATTTGATTTTTCGAAGTTTGAGAAATGCATGCAGTTTTGAAGTTGGGGTTTATGTTCTTAATCTCCATTCTCCAACAATTTTTTCTATTGGAAAAATATTGCTTATGATAAATCGCATCAAAATCAAAGGTGAAAAATGAGGATCATGTCCTTAAGTTAGGACAAACTGAATGAGGGTGAGTAATGGACTAGCAGAGATCTAATTTCCAAAGTACTCCACCGGGTGGCACCATCGCAGCAGGTTTCTGGCTTGTTGGCCGTCATCAGTGTCACATAATCCAATACTACGGTAGCAACCAACTGAACCGGCAGAACTCATATTACTCCCTAGCAGGAAACAATTGAGTGCAGTTAATCTACAGTGTTCCACCTAGCAGGCAAATGTCTACGCTTCATCCCAGAGGTTCATTGTCTTGCTGTGGTGGTGCCACCTGGTAGTCCATTATACTCACTCTAAATTTTACCTCAAAAATGTTAAGATAAAAAAAATGTACACACAAGTTACAAACAGCTGCGAATTATTAATGAATTAGATCGCAAATAAAACAATAAACGGATGAGAATGGTGCCGCCAATGGTGGTTTCGGTTCCACACTTTAGTTTCTGATATCTGATATTTTTCCTGTGTATAATACACTATTTTTTTCTGTGAGAGGAAAAACGACGATTTAATCGTGAAAGAACATATTATTACAATATATTAAAGTCAGAATGTTATCGATATGAAATTTGAATTTTTAAACTACTAAGCTGTTGTATTTATAGAGACAATTAGACCTGCGTTGCTGAGGAAAACTTCAAAGTCAATTTAATTTTGTGATTTGATTCAAGAATTGCGAACTCAGTAGTTGTTTAGTAGTTATTTTGAATAATATAAAGTGAAAAAATCTAGCAGATCAACTGAAGATGACAATATGTATGATATGGTATGGTATTCAATTGAGTATTTTAATATGCTAAATGAATAGGTTGATTTGCACATGTAAATCGCGCGACAAGCTTTCATGATCATATAAATTGTGTTTAATGAGGTTATAAGTTGATAGTTGAAATTTTAAAATAAAATTTTATTTTCTTCTTTTTAGAGCATTCGAATAAAAGCTTTCTTTAAAAGGGCTTTTTTATCTTAACACATTTGATTAACTAGCGTTGCTTGGTAACGAACATTGATAAGATTTTGTCCGTATTGTGTTCTTGTCTTAATGGCTGCCAAATTTAGAGGATTGATGTTTTGATACTTCAGATTCAGTAATGACACAATGGCAAATGTTAAATAAAGCATTTCACTAATACTTCACCATTCCAAATATATCAAGCTATCATAATAATTATCAAAATCGAAGAAATTTATCTGAATTGATGATTTACCAAGTATAACAGATAGAATATTTTGCAGCGGGACTCTTGACAATAGAAATGAATCCATTTTCCGAGGGTTCAGATCTTTCGGAATTCTGGGTCATTCAACATTTTCCTACTTTTCACGCTGTGCCTATTCTGATGTGACACCTGAAAATCCCACTACTACAGGTGCTTAGTTGATAAGATATGACATCACTGGGGAGTACTTATGCATCGACACCGCTACGTGTCGTAGAGTGTATTACAGTGTTACAGGTGGAAAGCATTTTCCCCATTGTGTGGTTCATCGAATCATAGTGGTTACCTGCAGCTACTTGCGTGAAGGTAAATTCTCCCAATTTTAATTCGTATGAAGAAAGCACAGATTTAATTCTTATCCCTACATGTATTCTATATGAAATTTGAATCAGCGACTCTATTTCGATCAAACTGCTGAAATGTCTTGTACCCATAATGTATTTTCATTACTACGGAATAAACAGCGCGAGACTCAGTGAAATTCAATCTGGACCAGTCGAATTTAATGGCAACGCTGAAAATATTTCATTATTCTGTTGATTTTTTTAGTTTTGACATGCATTATGATGCGAATATTAGACAACTTTCAGTGTTTATTGTTAATTATTTTCCTTCCATATTTACTACATGTGTGAGAAGCCACTGAAAGGTATGAAGCTTCCTCTTCGAATTATTCAAAATTATCATTATGAACAATTTCTTCCTCTGAATTTTGTTGATTCAAACAGTACGACGCAAATTAGTCAAATAAGAAATGTTGTTTTAGTATGTTCATGAAAAATCAAAAATATTGCATGTGCTTCAAATATTTTGAATGAGAAGAGACCTACATCAGCAATACTTGTATGGGAGGCTTAGAATTCCTTGCCTCTGACGAGCAGCTACTGTATTCGCATTTTCTTACCCCCCTGGGCCGTGCCTGTAGGAGCATGATGATGGTTTCAGTAAACGCGATTTTGAATATTTTTGAACGAAAAACCACATTCTAGGAAGCACCCTATAATTGATCACACCCATACAACAATCTATCGAAAATGACGAGAACACCCGATGTCTATAAAGTTAGCAGTGCCATCTTGCGATAAAAACCAATGGAACCTATTGCATTAATTGTCGAATAGTTGTCGGGAATTTCTTGTGAAAGAAAAAAAAATTGGCGTCCTCAGTTTTATCTACAGGTGGCTTTGCTAACTTAACATAATCTTAGCAGTGCGAGAACATCAATGAAACCTATTGCATCAATTGTGAAATGATTGTCGAGAATTTGTCGTCAGATAAAAAAAAATGTCGGGTCCGTTTTTTCCTACGGGGTGGCTTTGCTAACTCAACATAAATTTAGCAGAATCACTTTCTCAATATACAATAAAAATCAGAAAGAAAACACAAACAATACATTCCTACTAGTTAATTTTACGCCCTTTTCTCGCGATTTCGTGATATTTCTGGAAATTCCGCAGTTTTGGCAGAAGCGCATTCGTTAATTGTCAAAGAGAAGCAGCAAATTTAATACTTAACAAAACTTATTAAGTGGAAAGGAGATCGAAACGCAAAATCGTTCTCAGAGAACGTTTTAAATGGCTTATTTCGGTGACTTGGCGAAAAAATTCACAAGTTCCACATTATGGACACAATACTCAATGCTGCGGGCGACTCTCAGTATTCATAATAATACAGTGCGCGTCAAAATTATGGAACAAATTCATTTTCTCAGAAGAAAAATATTTGGCAACGAAATCCTGGAACAGGTCAATTTTTGTTTACCAAATTTGTATGCTTTCTTGAAGGATCTTTGTTGCACCCTGTGCCATCCCCATCAACCCACTAAATTTTTTTGAACAGGAAAAGTGGGTCATGTGGTACTTTTTTGGCAAGGTCTTTGTATCTTCTTTACAGGTGTGCAGGAGTTTTCAAGAAAAAAATTTTTTGGAAATTAGTTAGTTCAAAGAGGTTTTCAGTATGTGCACTTTGTGCTCTCTCTTTGAATTGCAAAATTTTATCGAAAAGTTTCAACTTCAGTAGAAACGTCCTAATAACTTACCTACTTAAGATCATAACTGAAGCGCACTGTTTCACACATTTTAATTTTTCACGTGAGGGGGTTGAAAGGGGTTTAAAGTTGTGCATGAACAAAACTGTAATGGTCGACTTTTATTCGGGGACAAATTTCATCAGGTACCAACGAGTCAAAGTAAATGAGCCATGACAAAGTACAATAAGTAAACATACTGAAAACCTAATGAACTCATTAATTTTTCCAAACAAAAAATTTTTAGTGAAAATTTCTGCACGCCTGGTAAAAAGATATAAAGACCTAGCCAAGTACCACATGACCCGCTTTTCCCATTCAAAAAATTTAGAGGGTTGATGGGGATGGCATAGGGATGCAACAAAAATCCTTCAAAAATGCATACAAAATTGGTAAAAGTTAAACGAAAATTGACCTATTTCAGGATTTTGTTGCCAAATATTTTTCTTCTGAGAAAATGAATTTGTTCCATAATTTTGACGCGCGCTTTATAGATATTGCGAAGTACTTGAAACTGAAAACATTCCTTACATTCCGCCGGCTACATTGCATTCATTATAGCATGAATGCCATAATGACATGAATTACATCGAAAGAAAATAACTAATTTCAATGATTTGGGTCGAGGTGTTTCAGTAAAAATACTAGACGCTAAAACCAAAATTGTACGAAGTTTCACTGTAACTAATCCTTAATATGAAATTTACAAAAATATGCAAATCTCCGGCCTTCAGATGTAGTTGTCCATGGTTCTTCATTAATTATCAAAAAGGAAAATGTGCCGTCCAAAAAATAAGCGTGAATAAATTTGGAGGCATGGGAAAAGAGATTGGCTTGAGATTTTGATGGCCTTATCGTTTTTAAGCACGACACCTCAATATTACTTTCTAATTTTCATTTTGCCACCCCTGAAAAATTTCTGCGAGCGCCCATGCTCATGCTGCTACCGTAACAATTGATTTACTGAAAGATTTGTAGATAACATCATTTCGAGAAATGGTCCAACCTCCAAGATCATGCTCCAATGGATTATTTTCTTTGGGGTTATGCTGATAAACCAGAAACAAAAGACGCTTGGGAAGCCAACATAACTCATGTTATTGCTGAAATAAGTCCTGAATTACTCGAAAAATGGTCTGGTGGAATGCGGTTTCTCAGAGCAAGTCGTGGTCGATGGTGGACATATGCCGAAAATAATTTTTCTCTATTTCAGTATAGTAATGAGTTCATTACAGTACTAAAAACAGTGCTGTAATGAATTCATTACAGCATTGTTTTCAGTTATATTTTTCGTTTTTTGATTGTCAGCACTGGCTTCCGCTCCTATCAATTTTCAACACACGTCAATTTGGAAATGTCAATTTCGTAACAGTCACCAACTGCCAAGATACAATACAAAAGTCACTAGGATGAGTTTTTCATTGAATTTCAACAGTATTTCAAGAAATTTGACTGAAATAGAGAAAATATCGTCTAATACTCGTTGCAGAATGCAATTCCAACACTCATGCGTTCGAAAACTCGCTCCTTCGTCGCTCGTTTTCGAATTTCGCATTCGTATTGGAATAGGAGTCCATTCTGCAACTGGTTTCAGAATATACTATTGAAACATGAATGTCATGAAATTATCAGTAGTAATATAACAATTTTGTTCGTAAAATAGTCTTATAAAATATCACACGAGATTGAATTTAACTCATAAGTCTATCAGTTATTTCCAAACTCAAATGAGTTTTCGGACTCGTGATGTTTCCAAACTGATTTTCGTTTGAAAATAAATCGATAGACTTATCAGCAGTAATAAATATCACAAGAGATTGAATTTCCGTGATAAGTCTATCGATTCAAAAGAAAATGAGTTTCATGGAAACATCACGAGTCCGGAGGACGAGTGGTGTTTCCTTAAAGCAACTCATTTGAGTTTGGAAATAAAAGATAGACTTATGAGGTAAATTCAATCTCGAGTGAAATTTTGTAAGACTATTTCACGAACAGTTTAAAAGGTAAGAAACTCCATATTCGAGAAAAGCAAGGAAAAACTCATGTTGACGTCTACAATTTATATTTATCAGTTGTCAAACCATTCGTATCCACAGTTCAATCACAGATTATTCTGTAGTTCAATCGTTTAAATTTAAAACACCGAAGTTGTCAGACCAATCATAATTCAGAGACAGTTGGTATTTTCGTGATAATAAGAGTTGCCTTTGGACTGTGATTGGTCAGTTTTTGAAATGAGTGGAATAACCTTTTAAATAAAAAAAATTGGCTTCAATCTTAATTCGAATATGTTTTATTTCAATTTAAAGTTCCATCACTCTAGAAAAAACACCCGATACTATTAAGAATATAACATAGCCTTTGGCACTCCCATAAAGTATAATGTGGTAAAAATTTCCATTAATCTCATGGGTGTTTTTTGGGGGGGCTCTCAGTGACTCGCTTTGCTCCCTGGAACCAACTTTTGCGGGCACCCATATGTCCCTTCTTGATGTGGATATTTCCATGATACTGAGTATTCATTTATATAGATATTCAGTTTGACCATAGAAGTGATAGTTTTTCATAGAATCATGCATATATTGAGATGTTCATTTCTCAATAGCTCAATTCCGAATGATCTTATTGTTCGGCACGTCTGGGTACGTGTTTGTCAATACATTTAAGAGAGGAAAATGACTGCATTAAATTATCACAATATGCCATAAATAATACACAATGTGCGCCAAACCGAAATTGCACGTCTATGAACATAAAATGTTCATGGCAGCTAAATCGGAAATGTTGATACCTACTGTAGATTGGAATATAACTTGAGATTTCTCAATTGAGTATATTTACGAATACGGGGATCCAATTTGGATTTATTTCTGAATATCATCAGCAAAATACGTTGAAAAACTTCGTATGTGTCTTATTTCTGGTAAATTGTACTATTTGAATCCTGATTCTAGTTCACACAGGTATATTCCACTCATATCATTCTAAATACAGTGGCGCAGATTCTTCGAGTTTTAGAATTTCACTTATCAGAGTCACTCCTGGTCGAATTTTGCCCATTAACGAACTCAACCGCGACATTCGGAATCCAAACCTACATTGAAAATTTGAAGTTTCTATGTTCATTCATTGGAGGGTCATCGTTTTTACGGACGGTCAGAAGGACAGAACTGAATCACGGATTTGTGATCAGTCAATCGATTGAGACTATCCTTGCAAGAAATTCGAGAAGACCAGACATTGTTACAAAATGATATTGCTCTCGTTTGAGTAAAAAGAGCGCTCAAAAAGTTGAGCACTTCCTACCGGGTCCATTCGTGACTCTAAACCATTCAGAAAGCATAAAACAGAAGTTGAATGACGAGTAAACGACTTCATCACCAAATTTCCATCTGATCGAATATGTACTTTTTTAAATGTCGAGAAAATTTACGGAAATTTACTGCTTAACCATTGAGCGGCATTTACGAACTCACCTAGGAGCATAAATATCCTCTTCGAAATTCCACACAATAACGAACCACGGACATACAGCACAGTAACACCGAGAAACACAACTGACTAATCTATCCACAAACCCCTCTTGAGGTCGTGGTGAAATCGCTGTTTTGATAGCCAAATTGCGCCTGCTTGAACAGACAGATTGGCCCTGTCTTTCCTATGGTAAGCTCTCCAAGATATCGCATGACGAGGTCTCAAAGATATCGCATTGCGAGGTCTTCAAGATATCACATTGTGAGGTCTCCAAGATATCGCGTGGGCACATCAGTGGGAAATTCGCTAAGTAACATCACAAAGAGATCTCTGGGACCTCGCGGTAGGAGCTCTCATAAAAGTCGCATTGTAACCTCTCAGAGATATCGCGGAGAAGTCTGTGTTGCCTATGTATTTGAAAAACACTCTGTGTCGCTGTATATTGAAATTTAGAGATTCGATTGAGACATTTGAAAAGAGCAGAAAATTTTCGAAGGGTTGCAGTAGATTTCATTGTCCCGTACGTCTTTATTCTCAAAGAAAGCTTAAAGGAAATATCCAATTGAATATTGGAATTTCACTAAATTCTCAGAAAAATCGTGATCAAATTGAATTATTTTCATCCCACTAATTGCACATTCGTATTTCATAATATTCTGAGGAATCATTTCAAGTTATTTCCGGAAAAACATTATTGATTGAGAAAAATATATTTGAAGTGAACAACGATGAATAAATAAATGAAGAAAGATAAAAACTTAATGTGAATCACAGAAGGTGCTCGAAAGTACCTACCACTGTCTAGCTCAAACACGTTCTCGCCCTCTTCAAAATATGTCTGATACTTGTTTTTATCATGTCTGGATTATTACGTATTTTATTGCAGGCGATTTCGATACGTTGCATGAGGATCTCCTCACTTCCAATTTCAGAGAAATATACTAAACATTTCGAATAACCCCAAATGAAATCTGGTGATCTAGTGGGCCAGGCATGCGGTCCTCCTCTGCTTACCCACATATTTGGAAAGTTCTGATCTAAGAAATATCTGACCATTTCTCTTAAATGGGATAGAGTTCCATATCATGCTGAAAATGCATTCCTGCAATCTCCGTACCTTCGAGTAATACAGGAAGATGGTTTTGGAGGAAATCTAAGTAAAGATCGCCCGTAAGCCGTCTTGGTAGGACGTGTGGCCTCTTCAGCTCATTCATTGCAAATTACTCATTTTGAAGACCCCCATCCATGGTGAATATGGCTTCACCGGTGAATTGAATTCTGTTGACCATTCTTTCATTTCGTAAAATCCAGCTACTAAAGTTAGTTCTACCAATTTCATCATCTGTCAGAATTTGACAGGTACCTACTCACTTCTTTCACATTCGAAGCACGCAATAAATGTCTCTCAATAAAGCCTTTCTTTGGAAATCTATGAGAATATTGAAAATTGTAAAAATTTCATCCGTTCGAGAAAATTGTTCCTATTTAATTACCATGAACTAAAATTCTAAGAACTTATCGGAATTCCAATTTTCAATTGGATCTTTCCCTGGAATTTTTTGGAAATTCAAATAGAAATAGACCGACCTGTGAAAGTGAATCATACGTTCCAAATATCAACCCACTAAAGTGGTTGGTTAAAAAGTTATAAGAAATTAAAATTTTTGGTTAATATATGAACCACGTAGTATCTCGGATATGGAATTGATAAGTCAAAATGACAACGTCGTTGTCGAAGGGAAGGAGCGAGCAAAAACATCTCGACAAGTTGAATAATTGAATATTATGCAAGGATCCTGTAATGATGGTTACAAATACACGAGCATTAACCGGGATACGAAATGAGCCGAAGGCGAATTTCGTATGGTTTATGCGAGTTTATTAACAGCAATTACATGAGAGTTACATAAGCTATGTTTTCTACGCCCGATGAATGATTAAGAGCTCTGAAAATTATTATTATAGTACTGGTGTAGATAATGAATTTTATTTCTCATTTTTAGAATTTTGTTGATAGCCGTGGAATGAGGTTGAAGAAATCCCGATTTCCTCACCACGACGTATTCCCAATAATGCAGACAAGATAAGATAGTAGGTACCCCTAAATGGTTCTTCTTTGTCCAAATTCTTTTTGTCACTACATTGCTACATTTATTTTTGTTAATTGGGATAATTCACCGTCAGAAATATGGCTGATGTAATAAGGAATGTTTCAGCAAGATCTGAACTGAAATTTTTCGTTATGAACAAAAATCAGAACCGTTATTTGGGTTATTTGATTTCTCAAAAACATTCCAAAAATATTCTTGATCATGTGGTGAAAATTATATCGCCCTCATTTAAATACAACGAGCGCTCAAAAAATACTTAATAATGGTGACTAAGAAAAACGTATGTGCTGCTCTGATAGCATATACATATTGGCTTTACAATATTTGCTCACGATTGTTTATGGGTAGTTGGGCAACATTTCATTCGATTTATCACAATGCAAACAATGATAAGCTTTATTATCTACGTAGAATGTGTATTTGAGAGTTGTAATTAAATTTCTACATCAAGCCAATCTTTCGAACTGAAAATACGTTGAACCACTATGATCTAGATAAGGAGAGGAAGAAAAGATATTCTTCTTTCATCGATATCCTAGATAACTACTCGTTCTACTTAAATGGGGGTTATATAATTCATCACGATATCGGATTTTGAGTGAATGAATGGTTTCAAACGATGAGGTTCGACCATAGGCATAAAATCAGAGAGACAGACTGCCTTATAAAATGTTGATTTGATTTGGCTCCCACATTCAAAACTTCTAAGGTGGCAACACAGCATAAAATCCTTGGTTTGAATGAGTATGATGGGCCTTCGATTTTAAATAACTTCTTCCGCGACATTTATTGTTATCCTGAATCAGTTGTTATCCTGAACTGAATAAATCTTCCTTTCAGTATAATTTCATCGAAAATAATTCACGAATGTGAGGAATAATGAATTTTTCAGTCCGCATTGCTCAAAAGATTTTAAAATAAGTAATTTCAACAGCGAAATAATTGTTGTAATAAATAATCAAAAAGGAAAAGAATGAAATATTCAATATATGGAATGCTCGAAGTGACCACACGTCCCGTTTTCTGCAGGCAGTCCGGCTCTTAGACAAAAGAATGTGCCGCTTTTAGTAACTACAATTCGTGGTAGTGAAAAAATTTAATTGCAAAGCATATGACCAAAAACCTTTTTTGCGCTACTAAGTAGGGATCATTTGCCCTGCATTGACTTCATGAAAATGTGGGCATTTTACTGCATATTCACATACCTATTACATTTTTGGTATTTCGACTTGAAAGAACTGAAAAAAATGTATTTTGATAGGATTTAAATGACAGTTATTCCATCTCCACTTTTGATTAACCATTGTTTCGCTACACAGTAGCTTCTTCAGAATTTACATTTTCGAATAACTTCAATACAAAAACTTCCTTATTTTCAGTTTCTACGCCACTGAATCATAAACTTGATACTGTAGTTCTAACAATACACGAATACACTCACCTATGGAATGATAAATTTGGACTAGAATTCCTATCTTTCATACAAACTTCACCCTCGCGATCACTAACCATTTTTGGTATAATATAATAGTATAATACACGAAACAAATTCGAATAATCTGATTATGACTCAAAAATTTCCTGTAATTCAACTACTTTTAGGGGGCACTTTCTGGCAACGTGTTGCTTCGAGGACCACGTGTTGAACAAAGGATGCTCCGTCTCTCTTCCGATGTTGTCATAACTCTAACTTGGATTTCTGTCGTCCGAAGGCCTCTAGTATAAAATAGCAGAATCAATCTTCAGTTAACTCATTGATAATATATTCGAAAATATTGTCTCAATCGAAAATTTCGAGATGTTATATCAATTTTGCATTCCAAATGAGAGAAATAGTTTTTGTGTATAATAATAATAGGTCATAAGAGAAACCTACAACCTGCTTTTTGGCAAAATGAAAATACAACAATTTCAGAGGACCTGTATAAGGTACAATCAAACAGCCTCAAGTTTAAGATACATTTCAATGTATCCCACTTTGAGTTTAGGACCCAATTTGTTAATAATAGGGATGCCTTATCTAACGCAATTCTGGTAACTTCTTGTGTTCTTCAGGGCAGCCACTTGGGTCCTCTACTATTCCTAATTTTTCTAAACGAAATATACAGTTGTTTTTGGCATTCTCTGTTCCTGATATTTGCGGATGATCTCAAAATTTTTCCTACAATTGACAATATAGAGGGCGCTCGCAATATCCAGGCTGATCTTGACAGATTGGTGAAATGGTGTGAATATAATAGATTGCATCTTAATGTCGACAAGTGCAAACACCTAACCATCTGTGGCGGTAGCCCCCGAGTTGACTGCACTTCCTCATTGTCCAACCATTTTGAGAGAGTAGACCAAATCAGAGATTTGGGTGTACTATATGACTGAAACATGAGTTTCAAGCCTCATGCTGATTATATTTTAAATAGAGGTGTAAAGTTGCTTGGATTCATTATCAGACACTCACAGGATTTCCAATCGGAGGAGACACCTAGATATCTTTTTGTGACACTTGTTAGACCGACGCTGGAGTTCGCTTCAGTTGTGTGATCTCCTTATACGTACACAGACTCTGAGAGGATTGAGAAGGTTCAAAATAGGTTTCTTATGTATATTTCCTTCCGCCTTGGCATTGAGGAGATAAATTTTTCAGCTTCCCTCATGAGATCTAGAATCGATCTGACCTCATTGTTCCTTAGACGCAAGCGTGGGGAGGTAATATTTTTTTCTAAGTTGATTTGTGGGGCACTAAACTGCCCTGATCTGTTCGAGCTTTTCGGCTTTCTAGTTCCTCTTAGGCGAACCAGCGGTAGAACTCTAAAAACTCTCCTGTTCCAAGGATAAGCAGTCACGTCAACATTGCATCTGTCTCAGAAGTTGACTTTTTTGATCTGTCCTTGTCGGGGTTAAGGAAGGAGATATTTCGGGCGATCGTAGCGTGAACTTTGTTTTGAATTTTGAGACTCTTTTATTTTTCTTTATATTTTTCTTTCATTATTCTTTTCTTATGCTCTGCCTTTCGAGTTTCGCCTCAGTTTAAATTTAAATTTGGTATTACATATGTTGTTTACTGCTTTTCGCTATCATTTTGCTCATACTGAGATTTGTAAATCTTTTCCATTTCATTGTGTTGCACACGGTTATTCGTGTTATTTGTTATTATTTTGTGATGTACCCAGCCAGGGTAGGTTCGGTCAATCGTAATACAGTTGAATAATACGATGCAGACTCATCAAAGGGGTTTATTTCGTAGACACACTGATTCACATTTAAGGTAACTGTTTACTACGACAATAACTGTTGACTAACAAGCAATCAATACGTAAACGCTTCTCTGAATGAATCTCCCTCGCCAATTGTTATATACTCTTATAAATGTTTACTTGTTTTAATAACATCGTATTCGATAACATAAATGACAACGACGAGACCTAGAGCTCTGGCTTTGCGTGCTGCTTCAGGTCTGAAGGGAGGTCGAATAGTCCTTGTTATCTCAGGTACGAAATATACAGGGTGTTCAACATACCTTCTGTATAAAAAGTACCCGGAATTGTAAAAAAAAAACACATAAATTTAAATTTAATCATCAATATTTATTTTGTCTCCTTCAAAATAGTCCCCATTGCTTACAATACAACTATGATATCGGCGAACCCACTTTTCCTTGCACTGCTCATACGCCGCCAAAGGTATGGCCTTCAGTTCTCGTTGCGAATTTGTTTTGATGGCTTCAATGGACTCAAAACGCGTTCCACGTAGGGGCAATTTGAGTCTTGGGAATAGAAAAAAGTCGCACGGAGCTAAGTCAGGTGAATACGGCGGTTGTTCGATGGTATTTATTGAGTTTTTGGTCTTGTATTCCTTAATAATTATGGCTCGGTGCGACGGCGCGTTATCATCATGCAAAATCCACGAATTGTCTTTCCATAAATCTGGCCGTTTACGACGAACATTCTCACGCAAACGCCTCAATACACCCAAGTAATACTCCTTATTCACTGTCTGTCCTTCAGGAAGAAATTCTGAGTGCACAACACCACGATAATCGAAGAAAACAGTGAGCAAAACTTTAATTTTCGATCGACTTTGACGTGATTTTTTTGAATGATTTGTACCAATCGTATGCTTGTGTTTTTGACATACAATTATCACCAAAGGCTTTTTCTTACATTTTCAATGAATCGGCACAAGAAAATTCGTTTGCAAGACAAAATTTGAGGCAAACTCTTTGATCAACTATTTTTTCCATTGTAAAATTCGCAGAGCACTTTTGAGGTCGACTGATACTGACAGCTGTTGTAAACACACTAGTTGACAGATCGCGCTCAAATTTGGCTTGGTAATAAAGGAAGGTCCTACCAACTTTAAGGAAAAAAAAATTACCGATTCCTTTTTGGCGGTTCATTTAAATAACATTTTCCGGGTTCTTTTTATACAGGGAGTACTACAATTGTATAAAACGGTATTAGCCGTTTATTTTATTAAATAAATAAATAAAAATAAACGGGTCTCTACTTATATAGTTTGAGGGTTCGACTCATGGTCGCTCTATTTCCATCGTACGAATTTTTCCATTTCCCGGAGGGACAAGCAAAGATATATCGAATTTTCGGTAGGGTTTCATAACAAATATAACGACCACACAATATTACGACCCTCACAAAGTTCGAATTGTTGAAATAAACTCACAAAGATAACATACGAATAATATTCACACGAAAGTCATTTGAATACGTCCCAAGGCAATTAGGTTTTTTCGAATACAGGAAAGAATTCTTTTAGTGATATCCTATCGTTCTTATCGTACCCCAAGTAAGTATTTCAAAACAATGTCACTAGTTCACTTTAATGGTGAGTATATGAAAACAAAATATGGTTGACAAGCTCCAATCTCCTTCACGAAGATGCATAGAATACCTGATGTGAACATATTTTCGGTCGAAATGAGTTCAAAATGCCATTGTTCTACTTAAATTATCGTCATTGGGGATTTAAACAAAATCCACATTATTCCACAGTATTTTATTATCATTATAATATTTATTCATATGCGATAGCGTGTTGCTATATGGATTTGTATCGGGACGAGTTTTACGTTTCGTCCTGGCACCGTTCAGAGAACCCATCAGATTGGCTATTATGAACGTATCCAGGACAAAACGTAAAACATTTCGTATCACTAGTATGATAAAAGTTTATTAAAAACAAATCTTGCAGTTGATACGTTTGTTATATCATTGTTTCATAACTCTTGTTCTACAAAAGTTTGATAAAAACATTGAAAAAGAATATTTTTACTGCCCAGAAGCAAAAGATGAACATCATCTTAATCTCAATGTATGCCACCAGGAATGTTTATTATGTATAACTAGCTGGCCCGGCGAACTTTGTTCCGCCTAAATGATAGACTTACGGTGGATTTCACAAATCGTAATCACCGGTGATCGGAGATCAACGGCTTGGTTCTCTGATTTTTGAACTGTCAAATGTTTCCTTGGATATGAGCTATCACACAGAACAGATACACAAAAATAATATGTCATAACATGTGAATCACTAATAATGGCAATTTTGGATTAAGTTATTTCCGCAAATATATTTAAAACCCAAACAGAAATTCAAAAACATTTTGAAAATAATGAGAAAAGATGAGAATGGACATCTCACGATTGGAACTCATCGCCAAAATCCGATTTACTTGACATTTCGATAAAAATTCACTTTAATATTCACCCGCTTCTAGATCTGTTAATAGCCTTTCATGGTTCTATGAGCCCTTTGTAAATTACACAGTAATTGATGTCATATGACTCATATGTTCTTTTTCGACCATTTCAAACCACGACGACCGAAATGCTCGAAAAAAGATCAGATGACATCAATCGATGGCCGCGAAAGCCTCAACAAATTCATCGCCATTTAATTGTGATAATGTCAAATATAGTACCTTCACGATTACGTTATTTGGAATTGGAATAAATAAAACTATAAAAATAACTAATAATCATCAGTCATAATGTGTGAATAGCGTCATCTGAAGTGGTAAGAACGGAACTTATCTCATATCTCAACGAAATCTAATCATTTTAGACAACTGTACTCCTACGGTAAGACATTTTGGTTTTGCCCAACAGCGCAGAGTTGTAGGCAACTCAAATTACACAGTGACTATAGAGGGGATATAGTCACTGTACACACTATTACAGTGACAGCCATCTAACGCGGAGAATATCAATTGAAGTACAAACGAATAAGCGGTAGCGTAACTGTAACTGTAGCGACATCTAGTGGCCTTACTCAAAAGGAGGAAAAGCATTTCCTGTATGAGTAAAATTTTCATCGATTTTTTCAAAGTTTTATTGTATTTTATAATAACCAGACCGTAGACGAATCCATATATGAAGTTTCATAACAAACAGTCCATCCTATCTCGAGTTATAAATGGTGTAACCAACATATTTCTTTTAAATATATATATATATATATAATATATATATATGGATTCCGAGTTTAAGTCGGAATTATATAGATACAGAATATTAATCTACGTTGAGTTGAGGCCCTTCTACTTCTGGATAAAAATTTTCAACTGTCTAAAGAAAAAGTCATCTGAACAGAATTATAATAGTTAAAACGAGTCAGCAATTATAACTTCCTCAAAGATTTCTTCTAATGGGGTTAAACATGAATGATGATTTATTGTATTTTCGTACTTTTACATAAACATTGGTTCATCAAAAGGAATGCAAAAGATGTCTATTACCATTGAGTATTCATTTAATATGAATAAGATGAGTGGATATGCTATTACTCATTGCAAAATCAAAGACATTGAAATCTGCATTAAAATGACTTAGGACTAATGAAAATCTAAAAATACACAAGTCGAAGGATATTTTCGATCATATAATGTATAGGATCATACAGCATTTCCTTTTCAGTTTGGACAATTGTTTCACACTGAGGAAGTTTCAATTATTATTTACCTACGATAATATCACAATACCATTCAAAATTACAGCAGACTTCTTTGTTGATTAAGTTGATAAAGTATTGGCAAGTTAGATTAAAATCACTCCCTGAAAATTTATATTTCCCAATCAGAGGTGTTTTTTTTTAAATCCAACTATTTCGGTAAATGTCACTTTCGAAGCTGTCATTTTTGACATTTGACAAGTAGAAACTACACCATTCATAAAAAATGAAACGATACACGCATTGGAATTATTAAAATTCACTGTAAAATTGTGAAAATTTGGCAAAGACGGTTCGTAAAACTCGAACATTTTTGGGTAGTCGGGAAGCACTTTGTCGAACCACAATACAGAAATTGGTGAAAAAATTTGAGTTGTACCGGACAAGTTAGTGTGTGAAGAAAAGAACCCGTGCACGTCGCTCACGAACAGCCGAGAATATTGCCGATGTAGCCGAAAGTGTTGAAGAAAACCCGGGTTGGTCCATTCCTCGTCATTCTTTGGAATTAGGCATTCCACAAACGTCAATACGCCGTATTTTGATAAAGATTTGGGTGTTGAGGCTCATGAAGTTCAGTTAACACAAGATATCAAGTCAGCCAAGCATCAACAACGTCGGGTCTTTGCTGATTGGGTCCTTGAAATGCCTGAAAATGATCCGGAATTCCATAGAAAAATCATTTTGAATTCCGAGACCCCTTTCCACCTCGGTGTCTTCGTCAACAAGAAAAAATTGTTGCCTCATGTCAGGGGGCTCGGAAAGCCCAAGACTTATTGTTGAAAAGCCTCTCTGTCCTCTATGTGTGACTGTTTCGAGCGGTAATTGGACCTTACTTTTTCGAGAATGAGGATGAATGAGTTTTTGGTTTGAGACCTTTGTTATTGATAACCAATTCACTTAACAGGGTTGAAGGTCAGGTTGTTGGAATAAAAACCACTTCTCAGACCATTGCCGACATGTTTCGATTTTATTCTAAAATCTTCTTCAGGGCTCTAAAATGAATTACAAGATTTTTCAATTAATAACACTTATAAATAAAATGTGTTGGAACATGCAATGAGACAATACATCAGTACAACAATTGAATAAAAATCACATTAATATCTGCATATTACAATGAATAGATAAATTCTAAATTGAAAATACGAAAATTGATAAAAACATTGAATATAATTCAGCTCAGTATACAGGTAGGTACTTGTTTTAACAATAATAAGGGGGAACAGTTACTTACAGTCTTTTTGTGGTTTTATAGTCAAAATCATGAAAGATATGAAATACATAACACTCTTGGACAACATCAAACGAGAATTTAACCAAAAAATGGATAAATCGGAAACAGAATACTGTGATCACACATATGTTATAAGTAGAATTGAATTGTGTCTTGATCTACCGAAATGACATTGACATTCAATATTAATAATTCGTTCAAGTTATTTTTCCTTTTATTTTGTTGATGAGATAGTAATAGGCTGTATTCAAACCCTCAATATCTGTTCTCCTGTTAATGGATTTTTCATCTTGTTTTATAGAGATCATCTCATGTAGTAACCTCTTTTTTAAAATTTTTTGGTGTCCTAATATTTTAATTGAGTCGATGTTAAAATCAAAAGAATGGAGTGTATTCGATACATGTTCTGCTAAAGCGGTGTTGTTGTCTTTCTTCTTTTTTAAAGGGTTGAGTATGTTGAGGGAATCTCTTTTATGCTCGGAGATTCTGTCTTTAAGATACCGACCTGTTTGTCCTACATATGTAGACTGACGATCTGAAAACACCAACAGAAAGCTTTTCACAAGAATAAAAGGTACAACTCCAAGAGAATTATTGAGTAATGTGATCTACAAGATTTGTTGCAGGGATTGTCAGTCTACATATGTAGGACAAACAGGTCGGTATCTTAAAGACAGAATCTCCGAGCATAAAAGAGATTCCCTCAACATACTCAACCCTTTAAAAAAGAAGAAAGACAACAACACCGCTTTAGCAGAACATGTATCGAATACACTCCATTCTTTTGATTTTAACATCGACTCAATTAAAATATTAGGACACCAAAAAATTTTAAAAAAGAGGTTACTACATGAGATGATCTCTATAAAACAAGATGAAAAATCCATTAACAGGAGAACAGATATTGAGGGTTTGAATACGCCTATTACTATCTCATCAACAAAATAAAAGGAAAAATAACTTGAACGAATTATTAATATTGAATGTCAATGTCATTTCGGTAGATCAAGACACAATTCAATTCTACTTATAACATATGTGTGATCACAGTAGTCTGTTTCCGATTCATCCATTTTTTGGTTAAATTCTCGTTTGATGTTGTCCAAGAGTGTTATGTATTTCATATCTTTCATGATTTTGACTATAAAACCACAAAAAGACTGTAAGTAACTGTTCCCCCTTATTATTGTTATTGTTAAAACAAGTACCTGTATACTGAGCTGAATTATATTCAATGTTTTTATCAATTTTCGTATTTTCAATTCAGAATTTATCTATTCATTGTAATATGCAGATATTAATGTGATTTTTATTCAATTGTTGTACTGATGTATTGTCTCATTGCATGTTCCAACACATTTTATTTATAAGTGTTATTAATTGAAAAATCTTGTAATTCATTTTAGAGCCCTGAAGAAGATTTTAGAATAAAATCGAAACATGTCGGCAATGGTCTGAGAAGTGGTTTTTATTCCAACAACCTGACCTTCAACCCTGTTAAGTGAATTGGTTAATGAGGATGAAGCAACAAGTACGGTGAATGGATTGTGCTATCGAGAGATGATTAACCATTTTTTTATGGCCGGAAGTGGATGGTATGGATCTGGACAATGTTTCCATCCAACGAGACGGCGCTACGTGCCACACATGCAACGAAACCATTGATCTTTTTCAGGAAAGGTTTCCAGACCATGTTATCTCTCGATGAGAGGATCACAATTGGCCACCTTCGGAGCCATATGGAAGAGAGAGAAGGTCTACGAATCTACGCCAAAAGCCCAGCGTCGATTCAAGACCTCAGAGATAGAATTCGTGAGGATAGGGAGGACATAAGGCAGCCAATTTGCGATTTGGATATGAAAAATTTTATGAAAAGCATATGTTCTTGTGTCGTGGTTGTGGTGGTCATTTGGATGATGTTATTTTCCATTAATAACGGCATATCTTCCTCTTTATGAATAAATAAACATCCGATAATGTAGCGTTCGATTGCAACATAAAATACCGGATTCTGTAATTTGGGTTGCCTATCCACATTTCCAAATAATTCAACTTCTTCTTTGTTTGTCCCTTTTTTTACCATATGTTAAAGAAATTTCTTTCACGAGAGAGACGTTTTCGTACTTCGGAATTTGGAAGATAGATTTTTCTGAGTATTTTTCATAGTGAAAATCCAATTGAATTTGGGATCAGGATATTTTCCTTATTTCCTCGAATATATTGCGAGTTGGTGGTTTGAAAAAGCAATATAATACCCGTATTGGGGATTATTGAGTACGAAAAAGGATTTCCTTCACTCTAAGGCCGCCCAATATCGAAGTGAGTTTTCTTCATTTAATTAATTCGAATTTTCTTTCACTATTCATCTAGAAAGATTAATATTGATTTCCTTTATTCTAGGGCCTTTTTTTTACCTTTTCTTGGTTTGTGTTATCCCATTTTTCATCTCCTGTTGGCGTTTTGAATATAACGTAGAATATAAGTGGGCTGACCACTGAGATTTTTGAATAACTCCTAACAACACCTTGGAGATTGAATGCTGCAGATTTCTGATTTATGTTTCTGTTATTCCCGAGTTTGGACACGGGATTGGAAAACGGGAAAGGTTTGATCCTATGATAATTTCAACCCTTCTTGATGTCAATTGGTATGTAGAGAACCATTCCAGTTTATAATTGCTGATTCCAGTCAAGAATATCCCGGAGCAAAGTGAAGTTCAAGGAATTTTGAACTCTTTCAATATAGTGTTCATTTCTTGGCTCATATCTCGGAATTCAGATAGTAGCTTTTTGTAATTTTTTGTTGATTTTTTTTTTCCAACTTTCTGACATTAGACAAGTCTCAAATTCAAACATTCGTTCTGCTTGAAGATTATATGAGAGTTCTGATTTGATGGTATAAATTGATATTATTTAATTATTTCGTTTCATGAATAAGATCGGTACCATAAATTAATATTATTTGATTATTTTGTTTTATGAATGAGATCTAAAGAACATAAAAATTCGTGTAAATTCGGACATTTTCTTGTAAATGAAAATTTGTTAGCTGAACTTGATCAAGTGAGGTATCTCTTTGTTTTTTTATTTTTTTTAAATATTATTCACAGCTTTTTCTGACATTTGATTCAGAATTGTATACAGTTTGCACAGTGCGAATATAGAGACAAACTGAAGATCATTATTCGATCATTTTTCTTTCCCCTTATCCCTATATTTCTTTCAATCTATATTATTTTTTTTGTTAATCACTTCATTCGTTATTTACGTATTTAGCCGATTGAAATATATCTTTTCTTTTTGAGGATCACTCAATTAAATACGTTGGCGCCCCATTTAAAAAAGAATATCATGAATCCACGCTGTCTTCACTGACAGCTGACCGAGGAAATCTTAGTGGAACTCTTCATCATTATCTACATCAGTAAGTTCTTATATCTGTATATATATAATTTTTTTTTAACGAGAGTTTTCGCTTTCATATACAAAATGGCATTTTTCTCTGAATGTCAAAATAACAACTCTTATTGGAAAACCCTTTAATTTTCGTTTAAGTGAAACAAGCTCAAAAAAGGAACGTAAGTCTCACGAATGATTAGTTCCAAAATATACAATAGGAGAATTAATTAATATTCATAAAATTTCAAATTGGAAACCTGTTATTTATTCCTTAAACGTCTAATATGCCACGGTACTTGAAGCACCCTCTATAATCATTTCAAAAGACGCAGACTAAGATAAAAATAGTTTCCATGAAAACAATCAAATGGAAATGCATTCAATAATATCGACTGGTAGTAATTCAAGTAGTCGTATTGCTGATCTTGCTGCGATGTTCTAATATTTTATAACAATAGAAGAACACGGAGGTTGACCAGTTACGTTTCATTTCAGTTCACGCCGTTTATGAATACTCATTTCCGATTCAGTGCAGGATTTCCAATATCTGACCTTTCCCATTTATCAGGTGAGGGGGATAATCAACCTTCCAGAGATTCTCATATGATACCTTGGGGTATCAGTATAAATAACAAATAGCAATTGGTTCATGGAAACTCGAAAAAACTGATATTACATTTACGGACACTTCGGGGCATTGAGCATGACGAAAATGTGAAGGATCTATTGAATTTTCGTTTGAAGTTGAAAACAATAAGTTGAAATATGGACGATTCCTGAAACATTCCATTCCAAGTTTTTTCTTCTCCTGAAGAGAGAAAAAACTATTGGGACTAATGAATAGTTCTAACCGAAAGTCATTGAGAATTGAAAATTATATCAGAGAAGAAAAAATTTTAAAAAAATTTTCAGGAAATTTATTATCATTTCCGGTATAATTTCAAGAGCTGAAGCTTCCAAAATATTTTATCCGAATAGAGAATTTCAAACAATGCCATAATCTTTATTACCTGAGATTTTGAAAAGTTTCAGTTCTCAAGAAAGTTCTATTGGGCACCCGAACTTGGGACACCCTGTATATCTATCTCGGTTAATCAGTATCTTCACTGAATATAATTTTCATCAACTCTATCACTCTAACATGTACCTACTTCATCAACTCTTGAAGTTCTCTGGTGATTGTTGGAAAATGTGGGAGGAGTACTTCTACACAAGGTCCACAGTAATGTATTTCACCTCAAATCAGTTCAAGACAAGACTGGTTACAAGTATCGATAATACTCCAAGCGCTAAATAGTAAAACAAACAATGCTAGATGCAGGTGAAAATGAGCGATAATTATGGGCCGTAGTTAGCATAACAAAACCCACATAAATTCAACATAGAAACGAATTTTCATTAATATTCTCATTTCACATGGAACACACTAGTTATTCCGTTGTTTGAAGAATGTGTTTGTGTTGTGCTTTCTCATCCCCATTTATGTTCGTTACGTAATATCTTTGAAGTATGTGCAGTGGAGGGAGGTACCTATTCAAATTTGTGAGGGATTCCTACGAGGTGAATTCTGTCAAGAATGTTCAGAAGAGATATACAGGGTGAGTCTTTGACTTGTACATATATTTTAACAGTAGATTCCTCTCATCGAACGAAACTTTTTTCTATATCATTTTTCAAAATTCGGTTTCGTTTGAAAGAGTCAGGGTGTCGAAAACAAAAAAAAAACATTTTTTTTCATATCTTCGGAACTATTATTTCAAATTTATTTCGGTTGATTGTTTACTATATTTATGGTGCATATTCCTCAATAAAAACTTATTCAATATTTCTACTGGTAAATATAAAAGTTACAGCGTAGCTGACTCATAAATCCACTCAAAAATACTATAAAACTACTTGAAAAAGAAAAACGGTTCCTATTTTCGAAAGGATCAATCATTTTAGAAAATAAAAGTATTCTTATGTTTTTGTGATAAAACGCATCGTTTTCGAGTTATTCCTAATTGTATAAGATAAAATGCAAGGAAAAAGTTTCAAGCATAATCTGGATGCTTCTCTGGATTTCAAATATCATATCAGAATTCAAACAAAATATATAATTCAGATTGGGTTGATCAAGTTGATGAGTTGCAGAAATTTGATGCTATTTTCCAGATTTTTAGCTTTAGTGCCGGTTGTAAGGACTGCACCATACCAGTTTGTTCTCGTTGAGGCTTGAAGTTTTGGGACACTCAACAAGAATATGTTTGAAGGTCATAGTTCGATCACATGTGCTGCATACTGGAGCAATTTCTTAGTTGTAGACGATTATTGAGTAGGGTCGTCATTTTGAGCGGGTCAGGTTTGTTTGAGAAATGTACTTTTTGTATCCAATCTGATTTCCACAGACATTCAACACTAAATGTTGCCGTTATTTCGAATCTTCCTTTGTATGGTCGTGAAGTAATCTATCTACATCCTCTATCCTCCGGCTTTCGTAAAGGGTGCATGACAATCTCCTCAATTATACATGAGAAGTTGTGTAATTTAAAATAATAATTGACCATTTTTCCACAAAATAGTGAATACCGAAGATATGAATATTGTGCTTCACTTCTTATTTAAACATATATTTTAAATGTAGATTCTTGACAAGAAACCTTCTTTCCATTTTCAGAAATCGGCTCTGTTAAAAAGATATAGCCATTCGAAAAAAAATTAAGCCAAATATGTGCCTGATACGAATCTCTGCAAATACATCAAAGTTTATATTTCCCGATTGAAATTGAGTTGATACATTTAGGGAACACTCGAGTACTAACCTTATTTGAATAACAATGTTAAAAACACGATATTTCTCAACAAAAACACTTAGTTCTGTTCGACTATATCTGCAATTGAAAAGCCATATTTCTGCCAGCAAAATGAGTTCTTTCTTCGATTTTCCTGAAAATTAGTTTGTAAACACTAATAACTTGTTAATATTTTCCTCGATATCTCAAAGATATTTTATAAACAATGGTTTTTCACTCAATTTATGATTAATAAACCTATCCTCCCATTTTGTATTAAAAACAATAATCTTCCATGAATATTTCACAGAGCTTTTGGGTAGATTGTTTATTTTCTGGATAACATAGAATACGTGGCGCGATCTGTAAACAAATACGGATGTAATCTCTTCTAGAACTATGCTGTTATAAATGGGGAATGTGATTATATTATTCAATAATAATAATATCAGGAATTTGGACCAACAAAAAGTGTATTGATTTTGAAACATCTACAACTTTGCCAACTTTCTGCTGTTGATTTTGTACGAAACTAAAAGTTCCCGATTGATCGATTGATGACATTCGACAGTGGTTTTCACTTGTTAACCAAATACATGTGGATGAAAATAAAAAAGAGCATAGGGGTAATCGCCAGAATTGTGAATACGGGTTCTGGACAGTTCCTCCAAGTTCTGCAACCTCGTTCTATCATACCACCAAAATTCTAATTTTATATAAGGTGAATCATAATTTTCGGGACATTGGCTAGGGACAGTTTATTTGGACCAACATATTCCGATTGGATAAATATGTCTTTATGTAATACTGGTGTGGAAAATGATACAGAGCGTTGATTTTTTTCTCGCTTTTCTCTAATAATTTTACTGTTTATTTCTTCATTGTTATCAGAATCGGCGCAGAGGCATAACTGGGTGAGAAATGATATTTTTCTACAAGCGTGCACTTTCATTCTCTTTCCCGCACGTATTTCAATTCGTAAAGAGTCACATTGCCAAACAATGTGGGAAAAACCCCTGCTATTCCATTACCGCACGCAAATGCGTGTGGTAATGGATTAGCAAGGGCTTTTCCCGCACGCTTTTTCTAAAGAATAAACTGAATAATGATATATCTCTATGCCACCGACGACGTTACTATGGAAACGGCATGTGAATAAGAATTAATACATTGTCATTATATTATGAAATTGTGTTTAAATATAAATAATATCAACTCGAATTCAATCAGTACGCTCCGGTGAAATGTATACTTCGGGATCTGATGATGGCCTGTCCGAAGAAATATTAGCAGCTTCTTATGAAGCGAGTTTAAATTTGTTACCGGCCAAGTCGAAGATAAAATATGAGAAGCAATATTCAGAATTCATTGATTGGTGTAATTCCAAAAAGGTTCAACCGAGGAAGGAGGAAGTGTTTTCGGCGTATTTTTTGGAAATGTCCAAAATTTGGAGACCAAACACATTATGGTCCCGATATTCAATGATAAAGAGTGTTTGTAAACTGAAACAGGATTTGGATATTGGAAAATTCCATAAATTAACTGCCTTCAGTAAACGACAGAATATAGGATTTCGTCCAAAAAAGGCCAAAACTTTTAATGAAGAGGAAATAACAAAATTCATGAGTGAGGCATCTGATGAAATTTACTTGATGATGAAGTTGGTAACAATTTTTGGATTAGCTGGTGCCTGCAGACGAGAGGAACTTACAAAACTCACCATCGACGATATAGATGATAAAAGGAGACTTGATCATCGTCAATATTAAGGACTCCAAAAATCATTCACCAAGATCGTTTGTTATATCCCAAGACACCAATAATGGATATTTTCTGAACATATACAAAAAATATATGAATTTACGTCCAAAGGAAATACCTCATCGCCGAATTTTCATAAAGTATAATCGGGGAAAATGTAAGATTCAACCTGTCGGAATCAATACAATAGGAAAAATACCGTCCGAAATTGCAGCTTACTTACGCCTACAAAATCCGGAATTATACACAGGACACAGTTTTAGGCGCTCCTCGGCTACTTTCCTAGCCAATTGTGGAGAAGGTATCCAGGCCCGCCGCTAGCTGTCTGAGCGCCCGCGTGCAAATACTGTTATGCCGCCCCCAATAGGGCGCTACATCAGGGGCGTATCCAGAGAGCAATTCGGGGGGGGTTGTGGCAAGTTTTAGCGAGGGACCCCCCCCCCCGTAAATACTCCACTGCGCTAAATATGCTGAGTCTTCTCTAAAAAGGGTTCCCTCATTATGGTGGGAAAAAAATTAAAAAACCTATTGAATTATTGTTATATATACATTATATTATTGTTATTTCTATTCATAAAATTGAAAAATCATATAGATACACACTCAAATATTTATCTAAAAAAATTTCACTCTTCTCGCTTTTATATTTGCGAAATCTTCTATAATCTTAGTCATATCCAATCTATCCAAAATTTGGTGTTCAATTGAAATTATAGCTAAATTACTTAATCTGTGTTGGAGCATAGTGGATCTTAAATAATTCTTGATAATTTTTAATGATGAAACTGAAACCGGCAACTGCGGAACTTCGGGGGGCGGCAGTGCCCCTCCCGGAAATATACCTGAAAGAAACACTGCAGTGAATTCCCTGAATTCCGTGGATATACGGAAATTATCGATGTTGGCCGCCTGTCCTCCCGATCCTTCAGAGAAAAAGTCTCTCTAAGGGGGATGAGGAGACCTTGCCGCCCCCAATGTTGAACGGAGTTGGAGAAATTTCAAAGCAGTTGGCAAAGTTTCGATCGCATATGTCAAAATTTCTATGTTTCTATGACAGTTGGCAAAATTTTAAAGCAGTTGGAGTTGGACAACCGCTCCCCCTTTTTTTCTTCCCCCCTTGCTTACCACGTTGTTTGTCCCCTCCAAAAAAAAATTCAATTTCACTGGATTTGCCGCCCCCCTGGACGTGCCGCCCTTGTGCCGAGCACGCCTTGCACGCCCGCTTACGGCTGGCCTGAAGGTATCACAAATATTAAACGTTTAGGAGGATGGAAGTCAACTGCTGTTGCTGAGGGATACTTGGAAGAATCTATTAACCAGAAAAAAAAAATGTCCACTAAAATTCTTAATTTGAATGGTTCTTCCTCTTCAAACTGTAATACAGAATCATTACCTTCCAAAGAGCCTTCGAACAATATGATGGCAAATATTCAACGTTTTGCTTCTTCCTCTTCAAACTGTAATACAGAATCATTATCTTCCAAGGAGCAGCTGACTTCGACCAATATGATGGCTTCTGCTATAAATTTGCATAACGCGACCAACTGCATGTTTACAATAAATATAACTAATAACTGAATATTTCTAATGAATATATTGATAATAATGGGAAGAAACAGAATGTACATAGATTCCTTATCAAAATTCATTTTTATGTGCTGTTAGTCTAGTTTTCTTTTCAATTAATAAAGAATTTATGAATATTATTACAGTTTAAATTTATTTCATAGGCTTGTAGTCTCTATGGACCGAAGGTCAACGATGAGAGTACAATGGTAACGACTTGTCAGAGACTTTTGTCATTCATGTGTATTTAGAATGATCAATTCACATTTGATCTGTGTGTTGAAATCGATCTCGTATAAGCGCTTGTAGAAAAAATATTGTTCCTAACTCGTGCGGAAAGTGTTTTTCCCGCACTCAACTGCTTACCCGAACTCCGCTTCGCGTCGTTCGGGTAACGGCAGTTTCGTGCGGGAAAATATCACTTTCCGCACTTGTTAGGAAAATAACTATTTATCGAGTATTTTTTTTATTCATATTTTGTCGTAGCACTCGCTACCCGAATGATTCCTAAGGATGACATAAAGCGGTAGGTTATTGTGTAAGGTTGTTCAAAGCCTATTATTATTATCATTTGAACTGGGGTAGTGATGGCTCAGTTAGCCTTACGGGGACTGCGACCACATCTCTTGTTCTCTACCCTAATCATTCATTGAAACCCAAGGAGCCTTGGCCATTACCTCGTGGTAACGTGGTTCTTAGGCCAGCCAGCTCTGAACACTTGCATACCATGTGTTCAGCTGTTTCTGCCTCTGATCCACAGAGCCTGCAAATCTCATCTGCTGACTCTCCCATATGGTACAAATGATGTTTGTACCGTGACAGCTTTAGGAGCTTACTGGTATAGGTCGGTGCATCACGAATTTCTTGGACTGAGTCCAGGAGTGTTTCTTCAGAGGGTAATTCTGTTGTCGATCTCCCATTGTTGGACCGCTGTCTTATATTGGTCTTTTCCAAGCCCACAGAAAGGCTGAGGTCCAGCAGGTGATAACCTTGAGGCACTTCTCCCAAGCTCATCGGCTTTTTCATTTCCATCAACACCACAATGCCCTGATTGCCCTGGCATCAATAGTAGGTTCATTTCATTGCCTATTGCCTCTGGCCAGTTTTTTATGGTGTGACGGCCCTCCCAGGTCAACAGAGATCTCTGGTGGTGTGATTCCAGGGACCTCAACCTGGCCTGGCTGTCCGTGGTGATGAAGATATGCGCCCCTTTGAGGTTCATTTCAAGACACTCCTGAGACCATACGTAAACAGCCAGTATCTCAATCTGTAAAATAGAGGGTTCACATCCCAGGGCTTCAGAGATCCTCAGTTTGGTACCGTATATCCCAATGCCAGCGCCTCTCTCTGATTTTGATGTATTGGTAAACCATATGTGACTTTTTGTCCAAGCGATTCATGAAACTTATAGCACTAGGACGGCCAGCTATGACCATTTCAAAGGGTGTTCTGAATCGAAGATTGTTGGCTTAACATCCGATGGTTTCTCCAAGCTGTTTGAATCCAGTTGATTCAATATCCTCATATGCCCAACCCAGTTGGGGGATATTCTTATTGCATTCAGTAGGCTGCATTTCTGCACATGTAGATGTAAGGGAGGCAAATCGAGAATGACCTCAAGAGCTGCTGTAGGAGCTGTGCGCATTGCCCCCGTGACACCAATACAGGGCAGCCTTTGTAAGGCGTATTAGGACCTATCGCTCAGATAACCTATCCTCACCCTATACTATATGTCTCAATAGTTATGTACATCTATATATATAAAAGAAAGATGTTGGTTACACCATTTATAACTCGAGATCGGATGGACTGTTTGTTATGAGACTTCATATATGGATTCGTCTGAGGTCTGGTTGTGATAAAATACAATAAAACTTGGGAAATATCGATGAAAATTTTGCTTTTACAGGAAATGCTTTTCCTTCTTTAGAGTAAGGCCTCTAGATGACGCTACAGTTACAGTAACGCTACAGCTTATTCGTAGGTACTTCTCGCCGACTTGGCGTTCTTACGACTTCAGATGGCGCTATTCACACATTATGACTTATTATTGATGAGTTATTATTATCAGTTGTTTTTACAGTTTTGCTTATTAATAACGACGTTAGCAAACATTTTCCTGTCCATGAATTTTAGTTATTACAATAAAACTGAAGTGAAAAGTAATAAAATCGAATATTTGGCAAAGAAGAATTCTGTGATATCTGTCATTGATATCTGCGCTGTTGACCAAAACAAACTATTTTGGCGTAGGAGTACAGATCTCTTTAGATTCCGTTGAGATATCTCAGTTCTCTTAAAAAGTTTCGTTCTTACGACTTCAGATGGCGCTATTCACACATTATGACTACAGTGATTATGACTTATTATTATCAGTTATTTTTACTGTTTTACTTATTAATAACGTTACTACACCAAAACTGGAGTGAAAAGTGGTAAAATCAAATCAAGAATTCTGAGATACCTGCCACACTTATATCTGTGTTCTGTGTTCTTCTTCTGGATTCTGTGTTGCCATCGTTTTGTCAAGGACGCAAAGTTTGGTTAAGTGAAAACCGTTAAGTGAGTGAATTTCAATTCGAATTTTCAGTGTCTTTGGTGTTTGTATTTGCATTTGTAAACCTAAAGTGGATCAGTGGTAATTGATCATTGGAACTATCGTGGACATATGTAAGTATTGAATGCTTCTTTCCCACATTTTGATTTGTAACAATTTGTTTTATTCTCCAGTGTTATTTGTAAACCTAAAGTGGATCAGTGGTAATTGATCATTGGAACTATCGTGATCTATATTTGCATTCGTGGACATATGTAAGTATTGAATGCTTCTTTCCCCCATTTTGATTTGTAACAATTTGTTTTATTCTTCAGTGTTATTTGTAAACCTAAAGTGGATCAGTGGTAATTGATCATTGGAACTATCGTGATCTATATTTGCATTCGTGGACATATATAAGTATTGAATGCTTCTTTCCCCCATTTTGATTTGTAACAATTTGTTTTATTCTCCAGTGTTATTTACAATGCCACGTACCAGAAGATCTGATACATCACGAAGAAGCCGTAATGCAACTAGGCTTCGGAATATTTCGAGTCAATCCTCTGTAGAGGATCAAGAAAGAGCACGGGAGCAGCGCCGTTTAAGTATGGCCCGACTTCGTTCTTCACGGACACCAGAACAAAGAGAGACAGTCCGTCGAACAGCTCAGATGGATATGAGACAGCTTCGAGCTAATCGCAATAACTCGATTATAAATTTGAAAGGTATAGCTTTTCAATATGATTGTACAATTGACTACAGCTCTCACCGTTCAGTTGTAATAGGCCCAATGGAGGTTGTATGCTGCTATTGCGATGCTTTGAGGTTTGTTGGAGAAGTTCCAGGATTGTGCTGTTTGAATGGCAAGGTAAAATTGCCATCATTGCCTCCCCCACCTGAACCATTGCATTCTCTTCTTCTTGGAGAAACAACAGAATCGCGACATTTTCTATTGAATGCTCAGAAATACAATGGATGTTTCCAAATGACTTCCTTTGGAGCAGACATTATTGAAGAACGTGGATTCAATCCAACCTTCAAGGTAAGATAGTTTTACTAACATTAATGATATCAAATCACTTACTTTGTCTTCCCCTTCCGATGTATAGATACAAGGCCAGATTCACCATCGAATTGGATCATTGCAACCACATCAGGATGCACAGCATAAATTCCTCCAAATTTACTTCATGGGCAATATGGATGATCAACTCGATCAACGGCAAACTATTAATGCATCAGTGAGAAGAATAATTCTTCAAGAACTGCAGCAAATGCTTCATGATAATCATGCATTGGTTCAATTGTTTAAAACTGCTTTGGAACGCATGCCAAGTGGCGATCACAAGGTTGTGATTAGAGCAGATAAACGACCTGTCGGAGCACATGCACGCCAATTCAATGCTCCAACAATAGACGAAGTGGCAATTGTGATTGTAGGAGAAAATTTGGATACTCGGGATATTATTCTGACACGTCGCAATACAGGAGAATTGCAACGAATATATGAAACACACCGTTCATATGATGCTCTGCAATACCCCCTCATGTTTTGGAGTGGAGATGATGGATATCACTTCAATATCAGGATGATAAATCCATCGAATGGTGAGTACCTATATTTGAATTTGAAAAAATCCAAAACAGTACTTCAGTATGGGTATTTATTCAAGTAGAAACCCAGCCCTTTCGACAAATTGTCATCATCAGGATTTCCTGGAAGGGTAGCTATGGTTATTACAAAGCAAGTAAAACAAACCTAGATAATTGCCTGTCCAAGAGTTATACCCACACTGAAGTACCGTTTGATTATTTTTAAAATATTCATTGTGCACAACCATCTTCTGATTATCTATATTAGAATAGAATGTCTATTTTATACTAATTTGCATTATTTGATTTCAGGCCAGGAAACTACCAAGAAAGTTAGCTCGATGAATTATTATGCATTCCGTTTGATGATCCGTCAAAATGCTGATAACTATTTGCTGAGATTTCGTCGTTTGCTGCAGCAGTATTGTGTGGACATGTATGTTAAAATAGAAACAGAGCGCCTCACATTCATCAGAATGAACCAGTCTAAACTACGTTCAGAGGAATATATTCATTTACGGGATGCAATCAACACCGAAGGAGATGCAGCTAATGTAGGTCGATTGACAATTTTACCAGCAACGTATATTGGCAGCCCGCGTCATATGCATGAATATGCACAAGATGCAATGACATATGTTCGTAATTATGGTCGCCCTGATTTATTCATTACATTTACATGCAATCCGAAATGGGATGAAATCACTCAGCTGCTACTTCCCGGACAAACATCAAGTGATCGACATGACATCACTGCACGTGTCTTCAAACAAAAAGTGAAGTCGCTAATGAATTATATCACTAAACATCATGTCTTTGGGGATACTCGATGCTGGATGTATTCAATTGAATGGCAAAAGCGAGGCCTCCCACATGCACACATTCTCATCTGGTTAGTAGAAAGAATTCGACCAGACCAGATAGATGACGTTATATGTGCAGAGATTCCTGATCATGTGAACGACCCTGAACTGCATGATATTGTAGTCACTAACATGATTCATGGACCATGTGGCATCATCAATCCCCAATCACCTTGCATGGTTAATGGAAAGTGTTCAAAGCGTTATCCTCGGGGTTTCACAGAGAACTCCATCACTGGCAACGATGGTTATCCACTTTACCGACGTCGATCACCTGATGATAACGGCAGAACCACCATAAGGAAAGTTAAAGGAAATGATATTGTAATCGATAATACTTGGATTGTTCCTTATTCACCACTTCTTTCCAAAACCTTCAAGGCCCATTGCAATGTGGAGTACTGCAATTCAGTGAAGTCGATTAAATATATCTGCAAATATGTCACAAAAGGCAGTGATATGGCGGTTTTCGGCGTACAAAATCCCAATACCAATGATGAAGTCACGCAGTATCAAATTGGTCGATATGTCAGCTGCAATGAAGCAATTTGGCGTATATTTTCATTTTCAATACACGAACGCCATCCGACTGTTGTACACTTGGCAGTTCATCTGGAAAATGGACAAAGAGTTTATTTCAATTCCTCGAATATAGCTCAACGAGCTGAAACACCTCCAGCAACAACATTGACCAGTTTTTTTTCGATCTGCATAAGTGATCCGTTTGCACGAAATTTACTTTACTCTGAGATACCACGTTATTATACTTGGAATGCTTCTTCAAAGAAATTTCAACGTCGAAAACAAGGTAACGTGGTGCCCAACCATCCAGGTGTGCGTTCTTCTGATGCTCTTGGTCGCATTTACACAGTTCATCCGAAAAATGACGAATGTTTTTACTTGCGATTATTGCTGGTGACTGTTCGTGGGCCAACGTCGTTCCAGTCTCTTCGAACTGTCAATGGTGTTGTATATCCAACATTTCGTGCTGCATGTCAAGAGCTCAATCTACTTGAAAGCGATGCACATTGGGACACAACAATCGCTGAAGCAATTGTTTCTGCATCTGCAAGCCAGATACGCACATTATTTGCCATCATTATTTCTGCATGCTTTCCATCGAATCCATGTGAACTGTGGAGTAAGTACAAAGATGACATGTCCGAAGATATACTACATCACCTTCGTGTCACATCAGGCAATCCTAATCTAGAGATGAATGCAGAGATCCATAACCAGGCTCTGATTTTGATTGAAGATCTTTGTTATCTGATGTCAGGCAATTTGTTGCTTAAGTTGGGAATGCCATCACCTCATCGTGGAACTAATGAAGCTTTCAATCGAGAATTGGAACGCGAACAGGAGTATGATCGAGATGCTCTAAACCACTTAGTGCAAACAAATGTACCACTCTTAAATATCCAACAAAAGGAAGTTTACGATAGGATAATGGGAACAATTCAAGAAGGGAATGGTGGTTTATTTTTCCTCGATGCGGCCGGTGGCACTGGTAAAACTTTATTGATATCAATAATTTTAGCTACGATTCGTGCAAATTCAGAAATTGCAGTAGCAGTAGCTTCTTCTGGGATAGCAGCCACATTGCTAGAGGGATGCAGAACAGCTCATTCTACATTCAAGCTACCGTTAAACCTACAAACAGTAGAATACCCAACATGCAATATTGCAAAGCATTCAGCAACGGCAAAAGTTCTGATAGCAAGTAAAATAATTATCTGGGATGAATGCACAATGGCCCACAAACGAGCATTGGAAGCACTCGATCGGACTATGAAAGACTTGCGCAATGATTCCAGATGTTTTGGAGGCGCATTGATTCTATTGTCTGGCGACTTCCGACAAACATTACCGGTCATTCCAAAATCGACCGCTGCTGATGAAATAAATGCTTGCCTAAAGTCATCGACTTTGTGGCGTTATGTGCAAAAACTGCAATTGACAACAAACATGCGAGTTGCATTGTTAAACGATCCATCTGCCAGAATTTTTTCAGAACAGTTACTGGATATAGGTAATGGTCGTGTGCCTGCCGATCAATCGACAGGTTTGATTTCGCTACCTCGGACTTTTTGCACTTTTGTGTCAACAAAGGATCAACTAATTAGCAAAGTCTTTCCTGATATTATTGGCAACCATAAAAATTTGAATTGGTTAAGTGAACGAGCCATTCTTGCGGCAAAGAACAGAGATGTTGATGAGTTGAATCTGACCATTCAAAATCAAATTATAGGTCAGCTGCATAGCTATAAATCTATAGATAGTGCAACGAATGAGAACGACACAACAAATTATCCAACTGAGTTCTTGAATTCATTGGATATACCTGGTTTGCCACCTCACAATCTACAACTGAAGGTTGGATCTGTTGTCATTATGTTGAGAAATCTTAACCAGCCAAAATTATGCAACGGAACACGTTTAGTGGTGAAAAATCTCAAAAATAATGTGATTCACTCCACAATACTCAAAGGAAAATATAAAGGTGAGGAAGTTCTCATTCCCAGAATTCCGATGATCCCAACAGATATGCCATTTGAGTTTAAAAGAATTCAATTTCCTATTCGCCTTGCCTTTGCTATGACAATCAACAAATCGCAAGGCCAATCATTGGGAGTGTGTGGACTGAATCTAGAAAATAGTTGTTTTTCTCATGGTCAATTGTATGTTGCATGTTCGCGAGTTGGAAAACCTTCTGCTCTATTTATTCTGGCACCAGGTGAAAAAACTAAAAATATTGTTCATCACAAGGTACTTCAATGAGGTAACTGCAGAAAATTAAAAATGTTATGCTTTAATGAAGATGACTTTTTTTCTCATGTAAATATCAATGTAATTAAAATTTTGTATATTTTTACTTTAATTTTGCCTCATTTATCTCCTGCTTGGGAACTTAGCAATGGTAAGTTAATACAACTTAATGTAAAATTGAGGCGAAACAACGTTCGCCGGGTCAGCTAGTATATTGATATTTATTGAACTTAATGTTTTCCTTATTTTCAGAATTCGAGACGCTACAGTCAAGTGAATGGGCAGAGAAGGTCTTCTGATGATTCGAAAATAAAGAGAGCTATCCGTCGACAGTATATATTTTACACTGTCATGGAGTTGCTCTCTTTATGGACGAATTAACTTTCATCAATATATTATTTACCTCATAAGAAAATGGTGTACAATGTAACATGTAACATAATTTTACATTCTTTAGTATATGAAGGATACACAGGAGAGCAGCGAATTGCTATTCAGATACCGCATTTCGAGGAAATCGAATTTTACAGGGAAAAATGTAGATACCTGTACCTCAACCGTATTGAAAATAGTATTACAATAACAATATTATATCTTTCCATATGGAATTATCTGTTATAAGAGTTTCATAATAAAATCTCGGTGTATTTTTTGGCCCTAGTATCTTTTAGGGTAAAATCATTGAGTTTAAATATACATACACTGCGTTCGTTATATCCTATCCGGAGTGAAGGGAGAGAATACATAATATCTAATTAATTCGAATACGGATTACGGATATACAATAATTAAGTGACTTCGGAGCACAAACGGAGAGAAAGATCTCAACAGATGGAAGGTTGACACTTCCCTTGCCATTTCTGCTGCGAAGTCACTTAATTGTATATTCTTATCCGAATAACGTTCTGTGTTCCTATTCTCTCCCTTCACTACGGATTGGATATAGCGAACGCAACTATTGAGGTACATCGCCCTTAGGGCTTGTTCGGACTAGGCCAGTAGATTAGACGAGTAGCGAATGATTTTGTAATTTCCTGTGTGCGAACGCCAGCAATCGAGTCGAGTAGAGTCCCAGGATGATGTACCTACTACCTTATACTGTTTGAGTCTTTGATACTGTGGTAGAGTAGTCAGTGGGCGAATCGACTCTCCACTCGACTAAAATACTGGCCTAGTCCGAACAAGCCTTTAAACTTGGCTCGACTTTTTCTAGATTTCATTACTTTTTAGAGATAAACGAGCAGCTCCATCGAGACTTGGCTAGTTTTTACAGAATGTTTTTGGTGGGATCTGATTAATTCGATAAGCATTATTTTGGTTGAATATTTTGATGTGAGATTGCGCTACGCTAGAAAGTGAACGAGTAATTTGATGCAAAAGATCAGGAAATCACTGAAACATTCAATACTATTTCAGGGATTGTCAAATATCGTTTTGAAAAAAATGTAAATAGATTATGCATATGTTTCTAATCAAATTTCTGTATATTTTTCCAAATAAACTCCCGATTCAGATTTATTTTATTTCCCAAAGAAAAAGTGAAATTCTTAGTTCTAATAAAATAAAGAAATTGAATGCTATATTGCACCGATTTGAATAAAAGTGGAACAGTTTCAAAAGAAAACATTGAATTATTATAATAAAAACAGATTTCTCATAATCACTCCCAAGCAAAATATACCTAGGTACCTACATTTCTACATATATACGACAACAATGACCCAAAATTAGCTTCCGAAACAAATCGTTAAGAAATACCTCAAAAGTGTAATATATGTACTAATATGCAATGGTATTTTCTTCATTTCTACTCTGAATTTATTGAGGTAGGTATGAAATATTGTTGAAAGAGATTGAAAGTTTGTTTATTATTTTGAAAACCCTGTACTGGCCTGTACTATTAAGATGGGCGTTCAATGTAGTGTGTTTTTATTTCAAGTTGCATTTGAAAAGGCTCTCACTTTGAGAACTGAAATTTTGTGGGTAGACTCAGAAAGGATTGGAGTTCTTAACGAAATAATTTAAAGCGATTTCATTTCGAAAATTCATTTTTTTTCTTTCAAAATTAGAATAAAATGGGCCAACTCATGCTTCTGTTTTATTTCAAACGAAAGACCCATGAAAATAGTTCAACTTCCGATTAAAAGTGAATCTTACTGATAATTTCGTTCACAAAAACAACTTGAAATGCAGAATTGGCAGAGAACGGTCGATTTGAAATATATGGCGGGAAAAAGTTACTGCTTTATCCACATATTCACTCATTTCATAGTTCAGTGATTTTCGGATAGAGAGCGCCATTGTACATTTCATTCATGATGATAGAGATATTTATAGAACTTGATAGTGATAATGTATGTTCTATGGAGATATTCCATGAAATGGACGGTGGCGCCTTAATCGGGTGAGTTTTCGTACAGCGCGACATTAAATTTTCTGCAGTACAAACTGTCTAAGCATAAAATAGGATAAAATAAGCAACGTCAAGATAGGCACAAGTCGGCACAAGTACATACCAATTTATTTAAAAATATCCGGAATAAGCTTAAAACCTTAGGCCAGGCGTGTATTCAGGGGGGGCTATTGAGGTTCTAGACCTTTTTCCAGAGGTCCCTTATTCTCATTCACAACAAAGAACTTTCAAGTATTGTTTAAGTGATATATAAGAAAAGCCCACTAACGTACAGCCATCTATTGAATGTCAAGTTTACACGCAAGATTTTTGTTTGTGCTGCCATATAGGGCACTTTCGGTCATTGGGATCCGGACGTAACACCGAAAAGACTAAACATAACAGATTTTGAATTGAATGCGCTGTAAACCGTGTTTTCGGTTTATGTGTTTTCACCAACGATTTATTGGTTTTCACGAAAAAACAAGTCTTTTCTTCTGATTTCTTGTGATAAAGCAAAGTAAGTAAGGAAGTGTTTCTCTGTTTGCCCAAAATGTTAATATTGCAATAATCCCGCTTCTCTTTATCTATAGTTCGTATTGCTGACATGGATAAATATTTAATTAACATAAAAACAAAAAACAAGTGTCAACAAAAAAAAGAAGAATGAGCCCGAGCCTACTCAAGAAAATTGTGCCACCGATTCCACATTTCACGTGTTCCAAGACAATAACTTGGATTTTGGAAAGTGGTATCAGAATAGATGAGCGTTGAATGATAACGAGAAACACAGCTTACTAACCCACCGTTGGAGTCCAACTAAAGATTATGTTTTTCCCAAATTTTTGGAAGGACAAATTCATAGAAGCTTCCATTATAAATGGCTGGAAAATTGGTTAGTATATTATTAGGAATGTAATGGTGCATTCTGCGAAACGTGTGTCTTATTTTCTCGTGATACAGCACATAATTCTTCATTGGGTGTTCTTGTGAGAGAACCTTTAATAAAATGGAAAAAGGCTAAAGGATACGGTGAAACTCAATACCACAAAAACTCATTAGAAGCGACATATAGCTTTATTGAAACTTACAAAAACCGCTCTCAAAACGTGGCTGTTCAATTATCTTCGGCACTGAAGGAAAAAATTCAAAAAAATCGTCAAATCTTGATAAGTATTATCGAAACCATAATATTCTGTGGGAGGCAAAACATTGCCTTGAGAGGACATTCTGAAAGTCGATTCTTATCTTATTTGTTTTTTATAATTTATTATAGTTACAAAAAATAAAACTTTTTGTTACATTGCCATCTTTTACTGGATAATAGCTGACCCCCCCCAGCACACCTTTCTGGGTACGCGCCCTTAGATTAGACTATACTATAGTCATAGATGCATAGAATACCTGGCGTTGGCACTGATTAGATTTTGTTTTAAGAGTAGATCGAAAATCTGAGAATTTGTCCGGATTTTCATTTCTCCCGAAAGGGTTCGCGTTATTTTCCATTGCCGTAATAGCGCCACGACCGCAAATAATGAGGGCTATTCAGGAAGTAGTACCAGTACTGAAATCCAGAGTGCCGTTTCGATCTACAAATTTTTGTCACGATTTTTAGTACGGAGGCGATACACCAGATATTCTATGCATATGTCTATAGTTTAAGCTTATAGCCAATACGGTGCGAGTGGCCCTGAAACGATTAAAAATACAGCCATGTCAGCCATCGTGACGAAATGATACATCCCTCGTTCAAGTGGAACGAGCTCTCAAAAAAAAAACTCTTGATTGCGACAAACGTGAGGTATGTATTTATAATGTGCGACGATCAATTCTAAATGATCTCCTTATAACTCCCAATTCTTGTTTATCATTCATTCAAATCTGTTAATATTTGTCAATTTTTTATTTTAATTCTTCATATGATATACATTCGAATCATATTGAGTGCAATTCGAATACGTTCTTTCAACATTCAATTGCCCAAGTTACCAGATAAATTGCTGAAAAATCTAACTGATACATACATACGTTTATTATAAGAAAGAAAATGTCAAAATTGAACAGAAGCCGGTAAGAATATTTTATTTGGGGAAAACTAGATTGAACTTCTTTACATTTTTAGCATTAAAGTGTTTCCAGGCAGCAGTATTTGCGCTGAAACTATGCTTATAGGAGATATATCTTTTGGAAGCAATTGTGTCGTGCATCCTTTCGTGCAAATTCTTGCTATAGCAGGACCTGTCATAATAGGAGAAAATTGCTTGATAGAAGAACGTGTACAAATAATTTATAGGTAAATACAACTAATAACAAGGAAAATTGCTGTATATTGTTAAATAATCGGTGAAATCATCCACACATATATCACGAGCAAAACAAAACACAAATAAATTGGCATAGGTATCGAAAATCCATGAATAGGTATGTTGTTACTACAAATTTATAATCATAGTCATTCAAAAACCTGAAATTGAATTTCAAACATGCAGATATGTTAATTTAAAATCTGGTGTACTAGTTTCTTGAAAATGTATATAGAGTGAGTCACGAGGAACTGTACCGGGTGGCATATTCATATGTTACCGACACAACCAAGCACGTCGAGAAGCCGAATGATTTCGTATAAGTTACCGACGTAACTTCAGGATTCTGTCGGTAACTTATGCCTGTTTTATACCGACAATTTTTCGTAAATTTCATCGCGAAGTCTCTTCGCATCAAACAGCGCTGGCAACAAAACTTGACAAATGCAAAACACACAAATGGATCCTACCCATATATCTAATAATTCATAATTCCTATATGCCATATGGGGAATGAGCCAATGAAAACTGAAGCTGGGCTTTGGTGAAAAACCAGATCAGCGCGTGTGCATGAATATTGAGAATAAATATAATTTACTAACTCTGTCTCTCTCTCTGACACATCGTATTATGTCGTGAAACGTATGTCTTTCATACATTCATGTGAATACTTTCGATCATAACCTCATAATTTCCTGTGAAATGTTTCAATCGCTTTATTTCGTTTTCTTCAAGTCCTGAATATCATTTTTAACTCCTATTTATATTTCAGAATTGAACTGAAAATATTTAAGTGACATATTTTCATCCTCGATATCTTTTTTCTTGGTGTCTTTCAAAATAAACATAACCTATACATTTCTCGCAATTTTTGAATTTCCAGTTGACGCAAGCGTACAACTCAATCCCTACCAAAGATTTGGCTTCACTTTCTGAGTGTGAAAAGCAGGGGTATAATCCATATTGGTGTTATTAGATATATAATCATACCGCTTAAAATTCTAACCTTAAATAAGTAGATACTTGATTAAACATACCTCAACTTCCGATTTGTTGCTCACATTTGTTTTGAATAATTATATTATTACCCTCAGTAGAATATTGGTAAAGTTTTGGTAAATGCTCTTAAGTTACTAGGTTTATCATGGTAATGAAATAAGCAGTATTAAAAATATGCAATATTGCGATAACTGAATGCACTTGTTTGATAAAACCACTACTCGCTTAATAGTTAAGTTACAGACAAAACTAAGAATTACGTCGGCAACTTATTATTACGTGTTCAGCATCGCTCGGAAAACCAATTGTGTGTTTGTGTCGGTAACATATGAATATGCTACCGGGTGTCCCGAATTCGTTGTCTAGTGAGGGGATCTCAGAAAACCGATGAGCTAGAACAAAATGAGTGGCACAGTTTAAGATAATTATTTTGGTGAAAACCGCATCCTTCTAAGTCAAACCATTTTTGAGCTTTCAGAGAAAATTGGAAAATGGCGTCAAATGGAATGTTTTTATAACTTATTCATTACTGATGCTGTAAAAATGAAACAAAAACTTATACATGCACTTTTTCCAGTAGAATTTATTGAAGTTATCAATTTTTTGTATTACAATTATTTTCGAAGTTAGAATACAAACTTGTGTTTTTTAATGTAAAACATTCGAATCTCTGTGACAGATAAAATTGCCTTTTTTTTCCTTTTCGAAAATATACAGGGTTATCCCGGTTATCATAATAATCCGTGCATTAGACTTTTCTCGGCTTCTATGAGGAATAGATATCTGAAATTTGGCACACGGCCGTTTTTCAAAGGGAGAAATCATTCTAAAATATTTTCATCGAAATCACACTTCCGGTTATACCGGAAGTGACCATCAGCTTTTGTATTTCGAATGGAACTACCTATTTTTCTAACCAGAAATGGAATCCTTTTTTAATTTTACACATTTTTTATGTGAAACATTTTCACGTAGTCGTCATGGTTACGGATATAAGGACTTCTATGAGAAAACGGCCAGTTGCAGAGCATGCATGCATGTTATCTATAATAAAGAAACAAATGAAGGATATTACGAAAATTCAATAATTTTGCTTCGTATTGCATGGCTATCGAATCATGTTGTTCTATTGGAACTGTCGGTTGGTTGGTTGGTTGATGAGCTGACAAACAAGAGACCGGGTTAGCGCTTGGCCTCCCTGTGACACTGCGACCAACTAGGGTCTATTGTATCACTCTTACGTCAGTGGTTCCTCACGAGAATAGGTTTGTGTCCCTTATCAGGTTCAGTAGCCTTTTTATGAGGTATTTCGGATTCATTCCCGTTTCCGGATTGATTTCACCAAAGATTCTGTAGCGCCTTCTTCCCAAGGCGTCGCATTCAAAGATTATGTGAGAGGCTGTTTCTTCCTCTTCGCCGCAGAGTCTGCAATCCACGGGTTCTCCAAGTATTCCTATGGTGTTCAGATGTTTTCTGAGGCCGCAGTGTCCCGTCAGTAGACCTACTATTATGCGTGCCTTTGTTCTGTTTAGATTCAAAAAGTCAGCTGTCAAGGTTTGGCTTGTGCGTCCTACCATGGCTTTGCTGTGTGTTTGTCCGTCGCTCTGTTCCCAGTGTTGTCGGTGTCTTTGTTTTATGCACTCCTCAATCAGGGTCCTGCATCGGTTTTTGCTGATTCCAAGCACAGGTTCTGGCCCTGTGAATGGCGATTCAGATGCTTGTCTTGCTAACTGGTCTGCTTTTTCGTTGCCTGCTATTCCCTTGTGACCTGGCACCCACATCAAAGTGACCTTGTTGTGTTTTGCCAGCTCCAGAAGGTCCCGGAGGCATTCCCAGACGAGTCTAGACTTTATCTGTGTCGAGTTGAGAGCTTTGATGGCGCTCTGGCTGTCAGAGAGAATGTGGATGTGTTTTCTTTGGTAGCCACTTTCCAGGTTCTTCTGTATGCATTTCCTAATGGCATGTGTTTCAGCTTGAAATATCGTGGCGTGTTTGCCGAGAGGTATTATGAAATCCCATCTTGGCCTCACTCCATGTATTCCCGCTCCTGTTCCTTCATCTGTCTTAGAACCGTCTGTGTACCAGACTATTTCTGCAGATGATTGTGATTCTATGCTCGAGTCCCATCTGTTCCAGTCGAGCTGTGTTTTGAATGGTTTTTCGAATGAGTATAGAGGTTGCATGTAGTCTGAAATCATATTAAGCTCGGCTACGTCAGCTACATGAGTGATTCTGGTGTGCGCAGTTGTGCTGGTTCTCCAGTTTTTTGTTTGGATCAATCTGTATGCACCCATCCTGGCCTCTCCCATGACATGTATGTCAAGGGGTGAGAGGTTGAGGATGACCTCCATAGCAGCTGTTGGAGTGCTGTTCATTGCACCCGTGATGCAGAGACAAGCAAGCCTTTGGATTTTTCCAAGGTTGGTTTTTGCCTGTCTCTGATTTGTTTTTGGCCACCACAGGAGTGAGCCATAAGTGATTCTGGGTCTTATTACCGCTGTGTAAAGCCAGTGCATGGTTTTTGGTTTGAGTCCCCAAGTTTTTCCAAAAGCTCTCCTGCACATCATAAGTGTCGTTTTACTTTTGTTGGTTACATGATGTAGATGTTGGTTCCAGGTTAGTTTCTTATCGAGAATCAGCCCAAGGTATTTTACCTGTTCTACAACTTGTAATGTTTCGCCGAAGAATCTGGGAGGTGTGAGATCTCCCATGTTTCTTTTGCGAGTGAAGGGAATGAGTGCTGTTTTGTTCGGATTTGCCCTTAGGCTCTCTCTGTTGCACCATTCCTCTACAGTCCTCAGTGCGTATCGCATAAGTTCTGAGGTTATTCCGGTGTATTTTTCCTTGACGAGTATGACTATGTCGTCCATGGGCGTACCCAGGGGGGGGCCAGGGGGGGCAGCTGCCCCCCCCCTTGAAAATAAAATAAGTGTTAATTTTCCTGGTTTCCTGACAATAAACCTGACCGACCATCTTCTCAGGTATGAGCTGCCCCCCCCCTAGCTGAAATCCTGGGTACGCTCTTGATGTCGTCTGCGTATCCTTGAGAATAATATCCTTGGTTATTCAGGGAGGTTAGCAGCTCGTCCACCACCATGTCCCACAGAAGAGGGGATAGTATGGAACTGTCACAATCAATTCATGTTTCTAAGAAATTTCAAACTGCAATAACTTCATTTTTTCAAATGGCATGCCCATATTTTTTATACAGAAATCGACAGAAAATTTAATGTCAAACATTTTTTGCGTTCCTTATGTCTATCTTCAATCGTTTTCTAGAAATCTCATGTTTCATATGAAATTGTCTGGTTTATTTTCTGAATTGATGTTCTTGGTTGGCTATGAGGCTCCGTTGCTAATACCGAAGTAAGTGCTTTCGTTCTATCCGAATTAATCTTTAATAATAACGTTTCCAATTTATCTTGCAAACATGGAAAATCGTCGTTTTGTTTATTCAAACGAGATGGTGTTTTCATTATTTCGTTATTACGGAGAATGTAATTGTATAATTTCGAGAATTTGCGATTTGTTCAATGAAGAATATCCTGATGTACATTAAAATAATTATAGCAGGAATTTGGACCAATTTAATTCAATATCCTTTTAGTACATCGCCAACGTTTCGAATCGGTTGTGATTCTTTTTCAAGGCTGGAATGTTTAATATATCTAAGGCGCATCCACCATTAGCAAAATGTTTTATCTATTTTGTTAAATTATTTATTGTCATTGTTGTGTTTCATCCTGTTGTTTTACCCGAGATGTGATATTGTGACGAGCATATACAATATTTTACAGGAGAGTTGAATGTCATCTCCATGTTACTAATTGTGATTTGTGGAACGTACCGGGGGACGATCCTGTCTACTCATGTTGTTTTAACAACACATTAACCATTTTCAAAACACTTGAAGATTGAATGAAAACTAAAACGAGATACTCAGACAATTATTTTAATAAAATTGACGATATTCAATCCAATGAGATACGAGGTGAGTGGCGGGTCGTCTCTGGGTTCTTTTCATTTGTTTCTAAGTTTATTTTGACATTCCAGCCTCGAAAAAGAATCACAACCGATTCGAAACGTTGGCGATGTACTAAAAAATGAATTAAATTGGTCCAAATTCCTGCTATAATTATTTTAATTATCCTGATGTACCACCTATGACTTTGTTCTATCTGAATAAATCTTTGACTTTTCTAGTTCATCTTGCAAACGTCGAAAATCCCCGTTTTGCTTATTCAAAAGAGAATTTTTACAGAATGCTTCGATTTTTTCAGAAATTTAATTAATTTAAAAATGATAAATCCCATGCAGCTGATTTTCATCGTTTATTTGTAATATTGGTAGACAAAACCAATAAAAGAACAATTCACAATAAATTGGAATATATTTTTCATAACAAGTGTTCTATTTTTTCCCATTCTCTGTCAAACACAATTCCAGTCTGGTTTTCACTACTTCAGTCGTGGCCTTCATTAAATCAGTTTTTCAAGGATTAATTTGGATAGAACAAAATCACCTACTTCGGTATCGTTAACAACGGAGCCTCATAGCCAACCAAAAACATCAATTCAGGAAATAAATCAGACAATTTCATATGAAACATGAGATTTCTAGAAAACGATTGAAGATGGAAGTAAGGAACCTTTGGAAAAAATGTTTGAAATTAAATTTTCTGTCGATTTCTTTACAAAAAATATGGGCATGCCATTTGAAAAAATGAAGTTATTGCAGTTTGAAATTTCTCAGAAATATGAATTTATTGTGACAGTTCCAATAGAACAACCTGATTCGATAGCCATGCAATACAAAGCAAAATTATTAAATTTTCGTAAGATCCTTCATTTGTTTCTTTATTATGGATAGCATGCATGCTTTGATACGTTTCGCGTACCTCTGCAACTGGCCATTTTCTCATAGAAGTCCTTATATCTTCGTAACCATGACGACTACGTAAAAATATTTCAGATGAAAAATGTGTAAAATTCGAAAAGGAATCCATTTCTGGTTAGAAAAATAAGGTAGTTCCATTTGAATTACCAAAGCTGACGGTCACTTCCGGTATAACCGGAAGTGCTATTTGGATGAAAATAACATGGTATATAAATTTCTTATGAAACTATCAAAATAATCAAAAGTTTCATTTTCACACGACAAATCAACCAGGTGCCTATCTATGATCTATGATGCTCTTTGAACTGATAATTTTAATACTTATTCGATGGTTGAGAGCAGAATTCTTGGGAAACCAATTTAGATTGTAGGATTTTTAATTAAATAATGAATTTCAGTAATTAATTTTGTCATTGAATTCTATACAGGGCGTTTACATATTCCTAACATATGTAGGGTCTATATCAGCATATCAGCATCACGAAATGGCCACTTAGAAATGTATCCCATCTTACCAATATGTATACAGGATGATTTATTAATTCTGACCGAAATTTCATTCGACTAACTTTCTGGTACCGTATATCAGAATGATTTTTTCATGGCGCATCTTTCGGATTGTTTATGCCGCATATCATATTTTGACTGCTTATTTGAAAATTACCACCTTAAAGACCACCCTCTGAGATTGTTTTCACATTCATTTGAAATGCATAAACACAGGAATAGAATTAATTCATTCGAATTTTTGTCACACCTGTGAACGTGTTATAATTATTGAACGAATCTGAAGATACAGGAACATTATAAGATTTAAATATTGTCATTCCAAACTGGGAAGAAATTCTTTCATGAAACATTTTATAATGATCGAGCAAATCAAAATAAATTTTTTTTTTTTTTTAACCCTTTATTGAAATTTACAATCTACTATTCTTAAGTATTAAGTAAATATGTGGAACTATTAACTGACATGAAGAAGATATCAAACAATATTGATACTTCTGTACAATACTTCAATTAAAGTCAATTGGCCAAGTTCTTTGTAGTCTTCTTTTGCTGAAGGGGTTTTGTGCCAGTTGGTCAATGAGGCTGTTGTCATGTCCTTCAAGGTTCTGATGGTACTTTGTTGTACGTTTTTTGATTTCATCATCGATGAATGGTATCATTAAATCATTATGTATGATGTAGTTAGATACATACCACGGCGCATCTGCTATCGAGCGGAGTATTTTGGACTGGAGTCTCTGTATAATTTGAGTATTGGATTTCTTGGCACATCCCCAGAATTGTATGCCGTATGTCCATATCGGTTTTTTTATCGCCTTGTAGATGAGTACCTTATTCTGAAGAGACAATTTGGATTTTCTTCCTATGAGCCAATACATTTGTCTGATCTTCATGTTTATTTGTGTTTTTTTGGCTAGGATGTGTGGTTTCCAAGTGAGGCGTTGGTCTAGATGAATGCCAAGGTATTTTGCTTCTGTTTTAACCGGTACTTGAATATTGTGGATTTGTACAGGAGGACAGATATTTCTTTTATTGGTGAATGTAACTTGTACTGACTTCGTTTCATTGATAGTGAGTCGCCATTTTTGATACCATTGTCCCAACTCAATCAGATGTTCTTGGAGGTTTTTAGAGGCCAAATCAGCATTTTCGTGAGATGTAAGTGTCGCTATATCATCTGCAAATGAGGCTAATGTTGTATTAAGATTTTCTGGAATGTCAGATGTATAGATCAGGTAAAGCAGTGGACCCAAGATACTTCCCTGTGGAACTCCTGCTTTTATTTTAGTTGGGCTTGATATAGCATCACCATATTTCACGGCGAAGTGTCGATCCGTAAGATAGGATTTCAGGATTAGATAATATGGTTGGGTGAGTAGTTTCTTCAGTTTGAATAGAAGTCCGTTGTGCCATACTTTATCGAAAGCTTGAGATGAATCCAGGAATACAGCAGTGCAATATTTGTTCTCTTCTAGGCTTGTTGAAATAGTGTTCACTACACGATGTATTTGATGAACTGCAGAGTGGTGTTCCCTAAAACCTAGTTGATGATTGGGTATTAGTCTGTTCATGTCCATGTCGTTCTTCAATCTTTTGAGTAAGAGTTTCTCGAACAGTTTTCCTAAGATTGGTAGGAGACTTATGGGTCTATAGGATTTTACGTCGTGTTCGGGTTTGTTCGGTTTAGGTATCATAATCATCTCAGCATATTTCCAGATTGTGGGAAAATAAGACAGAACAATCATTCGATTGAATAAAGTATTGATGAATATGATAGCTTTCTGTGGAAGTTGTTTCAGAATTTCTGCTGTTATAAGATCGAATCCAGGTGCTTTCTTATTTTTTAACTCCTTTATTTCACGATAAACTTCTTTCGGCTTGAAAGGCCTCACAGGAAGTGACATTTGACAGGCAATATCTAAGAATGACTCAACTTCTGTATCATTGATTCCTGGTTGAGGTTCGTCTGGGGTAAATACTTGTGATAAATGTGTTGCGAATAGTGTTGTTTTATCCTCATCAGAGCTAGCCCACTCTCCATTTAGCTTTTTGATAGGAGGATTTCGCTTTATAGGTCTTTTGTACTTTTTCGTAGCTTTCCAGATGTTGTGATCGCCGTTATTGTCAATGTTCTCTATGTGGTGTTGGAATTGTGAATTGGAGTACTTTTGTAGGATCTTATGAAGCTTTCTGGTTAGATAGTTGTATTCTTTTTTATCCGCCGAATTACGAGATCTCTGCCATCTTCCTCTCGCTTGTCGTTTTGCGGTCACCAGTTCTCGAATGTGCAGAGGTAATTTCGTTTTTCCATCTTCTTTAGAGTTCGTAGGTGTGCTATCCCAAGCTGCTTTCTGTATCATTTCCACAATATATTTGGAGGCTTCTTCTAAATCTTGAGGATCTTTGAGCTTAATGTTCAGTTTAATGTTGTCAGTTAGGATTTGTTGAAATGAGTTCCAGTTTGTCTCATGTGTTGTGAGAGTAGGTTTAGTCTTCCAGAATTTAGAGGTTACAGTTATGTTCATTAGTATGGGCGAATGATCTGATGATAGATCCGGGGTTGATTCTGTTCGAAGGTAGCCATCTGCAAAACCTTTCGTGACGAAAAAGTCGAGGAGGTCTGGGATTTTGTTTGGATCAGTCGGCCAGTAAGTTGGTGTTCCTGAAGAAACTACGTCTAGATTTCTGTTCATTATGACCTTCATTAGATTGCGTCCTTTAGGAGTTATCAATCGCGATCCCCAGTGGGTATGCTTGGCATTCCAGTCTCCTCCTATTATGAATTTTTGTTTGAATTGATCAATAAATTCCAAATATTTGTTTTCTGTGATGTTATGTCGAGGCGGGGAATAGATAGCTGATACATCGAAGCTCCATGTAGATGTATATACTCTGATATTTGTTGCTTGTATCTCTTCAGTAATATAATTGGGCAATGTATGGTGTTTGAGGTTACTACGAATAAGGATGGCTGAGCCTCCCTGTGCTTTGCCTTTTGGATGTTCAGCAGAGTATGTTTTATATTGTGGAAGATTGAAGAAGGTTTTCTCTGTGAAATGGGTTTCCGATATCAACATTATATCTATTTTATAAATATTCATGAAAGTTGCTATTTCATTTTTATGGTTTGGAAGGCCATTGGCGTTCCATGATGCGATACGTATGAGCCCCGCCATTTTTGGTTCTATTTCAATTTGTTAACAAGTGTTGTTAAAAGATTAAGAATAATCTGGTTCTGGTTCATCATTTGCATTATCATAGATTTGAGGTCCGAAAGAAAAGATGTCATCACGGTTTCTAGGGAAGCTTGTTGATTCTGAGAAAGATAATCTTCTTGTTCCTTAGTTTGTTGGAGTGCTTGGGCATAAGACATTCTTTTTGGTGCGTTCATTGTTTGGGCGGCAACATGATCTATTTCATACGTTGTTTCTGGAACGTTTTGTTGTCTGACAGGTTGTCTGAGGGTTTTATTGTGGTTCTTTGTTTTTGCGAGAAGTTTGTAAACTTGGCATCCTTTGTAATTGGATGGATGATCTCCATCACATAATGCACATCTTGCAGGAGTTGTTTTCGGTTTTGTACAAATTTTAGAATCATGTTGTTGGCCGCATTTGACACACATAAAAGGTCTGTTGCAGTACGTTTTCGAATGCCCGTATTCTTGACATCTGGTACATTGAATGATTTCACGTTTTCTTTTTGGTGGTTCGATATCTACTTTGTGATTGAGTATGAATTTTATATCGTATATTTCTTTGTTGTTTGCTTTTGGTTCTAAGTCGATATAAAATAGTGGAAGTGGATTTTTCATTTGGTCTTTTATGTTGCTGATATTTCTGACTGCATGTCCTAGTTTTTCTATTTCTGATTTGATTTCATCTTTTGCGACGCTGGAATGAAGATTTCGTATGACCACCCTGTAGGCCCTTTCTTGTTTAATTTGATAGGTATGAAAAATAATGTTTTCATCACGTAGAAATCTTACTAATGCTCTGTAAGTGTCTGGTATTCTAACGTTTATTTTGATACAGTTGTTTGATAGTGCTTTTGAATAATATTGTTCATCGTTAATAACTGTTGATAACTTGTTTCTCATTTGCGGATAGTCTGTTACTCCGTGTATATAGATCGGTGGAGGTTTGGGTATAATTGGTGTTGTTTGTGTAGTGCCTTCAGTATTTGCATTATTTTCTAAGAATTGAAATCTATTGCTGATTTCGATTGCTGGGTTTTCAATTATTTCCGGAGAAAGATTTGAAAATTTTCTTTTTTTTATAGTTTGCCATGGAATGCTGTTAGCCATGATTTCGATGACTTAGTTGCCCTTAGGACAACCGATTTATGTGGTAGTCTTATTCAGAATCTAATTAATTTCCGAATGAAAATTGGATACTTATTTACATACGTTTGAAGCAGATGGCACGGAAGAGATAGTGTGGATCGCTGATATCACACGTGTACTCCCGATCACTGTTCAACCGATCACTGTTCAACGCAAAATAAATGTTCGATATTTTTTCTTTTAACATTTTGTCATCATATTACATCTTGTAACAGAAAATGACATTAATTTGTTGTAATGATAATTTTCTCATTGAAAAACTTCGTTGAGTGACAAATCGATTTTCTCAGTTTCATAAATTCAACATGTTATAATTTCATGCGAACATTCAATGAACATAATCTTCCGAATTGAGATGAAAGTAATAATTCCCAATAAATTCACTACTTTTTTTTATTTTTTAGATCATTATGAAACGTTCAGAGGTTTGACCAAAATTTGAATGATTGAAGTCTATTCCTATTTCAAATAAATTACTAACAATATCAGAGCTAGGGTCTGGACGGTGGCCTATATAGGATGGTCATTTTTACATCAGCAGTCATACCTAATTGATTTTTTGATATTCGGTATACATAATCCAAAAGATGATATATTCTGAAAAAAACATTCAATTCTGATAAACCGTACCAGAAATATAGTAAGGATGAATAAATCATCATACAAACGGTGATTTTTTTAAGTGTTTCATTAGACGTATTCGAGAAATTTTGATACAAATTGAAGATACTGTATTTTTGTTTATGAGTAGGTACATGAACTTAAATTGCAAAATATTTTGAAGCGGAATCGACTTCCGGTTCTGGTAGATGTTTTTGTCGAATCATAGGTTTATTGAGATAATTTTTAAGTAGGTAGGCTATATCAACAGTTAGAATATGTCAGTTTCATATTAAGATTTTCCTATTTAATCATCATTCATTATCTGCTTTGTTAATTTGTCACATTCGCCGCAAATGAAGAACAGACTTTTGATATATCTTTCGATCCTAGTGTAACTAATTATTATTGCGTGTTTTGCATAGTGCTTAATCAATAAAAATAAGAAAGAATGTCAATTCCTAACATAGCCCACTTTGAAAAAGACGAGCATACCTGAGCCAAAACCTGGCTTTAGTCGTGAAGTTCTAATTTTATTAGATAACGGCAAAACTACTGATTTTATAGATGAAATGTTTGGCACACTCTAACTAGTATATCGATCGGAAGAACAAAATTATATGGGTATCATCTGAAAAAAAATGAGATTTTATAGTTTTATTGAAGCTCACTTTGAAGCCCTGTTTCAGGCACCCTGTATAATATGTCCTCTGAATCACCGTACCTTCTTTTGTTCCAAGTTTGCAAACAGAAATTCTTACCATGAAGGATTTGGGAGATATAAACACTAATTTGTGACACTCTTTCTGTCAACAAATTTGACAATAAGGCTATAACCTAACTCAACAATCGCTTGACGTGGTGTCGCATATCATACATCAAATCAGTGGAGATTAATCGAAGAATTCAAATATGTAACTATACAGCGTGTTACTGTTACAGTGGAAAAAACGAAGTCTACATTCGTTGCCGGTAGGACCGGAACTAGATTCCGCTTGAAAATATTTTACAATTCAAGTTCATGTTCTCTAAAACAAAAACACATAATCTTGAATTTGTATCCAAATTCCTTCCTCAAATACTTCTAATGAAAAACTTGGAAAAATCACCCTGTATAATGGTAAGGAAAAATAGGGAAACATTTCCAAGTGGCCATTTCGTGATGCTGATGATGAACCCTATATACAGGGTGAGTCTTTGACTTGTACATATATTTTAACTGAAGATTCTTGAGGCCAAAAGCAACCTTTTTTTCATTTTCCATTTTTCCGAATTCGGCTCTGTTAAAAAGATATAGCCATTTGAAAAAAAACATTGGGGTAAATACGTCCCTGAAATGATACTGTGGAATTGATTCAAAGTTCATATTTCTCGATAGAAATTGAGTTTATACATTTAGGCCCAATTTAGGGAATACTCAGGTAGTCAAGTACTAACCTTATTGGAATAAAAATGTTGCAAACACGATAATTTCAACAAAAACAGTTAGTTTCATCGGATTATATCTGCAACTAAAAAGCCATATTTCTCACACCAAAATAAGTTCCTTCTTCGATTTTTCTGCAGAATAGTTTGTAAACACTAAAAACTTGTTCATCTTTTCCTCGAAATTACCAAACAATATCATGAAGAAAGGCTTTACATTCAGATTTATTATTAAACAACCTAACTTAGTCTAATTTGTATCGATTCTGTGAATTTTCGGACAGAAATGTCAAGAACATGTTGTCAGCTTGCTGATATTTTCATTGAGGTTAAGGATTTTTTACGAAACATAGTATTCTGTGGTATAAATCACGATACATTTGTGTACCGTGTTATGAATATCTATGAATTCTGCCGTTTCCATCATAAATCGACTTTGCCGCCAAATTTTACCACGCATGCGTAGAGCGAAAACCGGAATATTGGTTATCTTGTCTGGAGCCAACTAAAACAATAACACTAATAACAGACTAACAGAGCAGTCTCTGAACAGTCTGAACAAACTGTTAACATTATGTGAAGATCTAATTACATTCAGTGGATTATTGTTCTAATGTGATTATTACGTGGAGTGAATAATTTCAACCGTGTCGAGTACCTCCAAGAGTACCTATGTTGTTTAGATAGAATGATAGAAACATCGCCACAGATTATCAGGTATCGTTTCATTAATTTCAATTCAATAAGTAGTTCGTGTTGAGATTCATCATTCATATCCGAATTTTGTATTTCATCGACATTTAACTTCAATATGGACCGGTAACTATGAATTTTCAATAGAAACTGTGCGTGTTAAATCCTCCTTGGTGTTCAATTTTATCTCCCACATTTGGGGGATTTTATTATTAAAAAATATCTCGACAAAGTTGATAAATATTGTGACAACATTGTAAACTCGTCTTAAGACCAGAGATCGAACAATTTTCGATGATATTTAAATCAGAGACGCATTCAGGTTATTCTTGAAATTAATGATTTTTTCGTCAAATTTCTGCGGGTAAAATTGGAAATAACTCGAAAACGACGCGTTTTATTGAAAAAAAATAGGAATACTTTTAGTTTCTTAAATGATTGATTCTTTCGAAAATATGAACCGTTTATCTTTTTAAAGTGGTTTTATGGTGTTTTAGCGTGTATTGATGAGTCGACTACCCTGTAACTTTTATACTAGTAAAGATATTGAATAGGTTTTGATGGAGGAATATGCACCATGAATAGAGTAAAAACTCAATCAAAATTCAGTTCATTCGAAATAACGGTTCCGAAGATATAAACAGAAAAGTGTTTTTTTCATGGATTTTCGACACCCTGTATCTCCCAAACCAATACGAATTTTGAAAAATGGAATAGGAAAAAAGTGTTTCGTTTGATGAGAGGAATCTACAGTTAAAATATATGTACAAGTCAAAGACTCACCCTGTATAGATGAAGATAGGTTTAACGTCTGTAAATAATAATTAAGGAAAGATATAACGGCATGCAGACAATTGAATATTTTTGAAAATCCTATATATAGAAGTATATGAAGTTCCTCGTGGGACACGTGGGACTCATGAATTGGAGTTACAAACGGAGAAGAAAAATTTCTTACATAATTTTAAGAAAAAATATCTCATAACCTCAAACGTTTCGTTTTCGACAAATAGGGTGTTGAAGTTCGAATTTTTTTGGAGAGTTTTTCTCATAGTACTTCACAAGATATTCTACGTGAATTTGGTATAGATATCACATTGTTCCTCATCACCTCACAATGAAATGTGATTTTCTTTCAACTGGAGAAAAATACAAACATTATTATGGTAAATAGGTACAAAGTGATAATTCCTTTTTTATTTTGTTTTCGAAAACGGCCCATTTTATCGACAATAAACATGAGTACCTTTTTTTTAGCTCAATGGTCAAGCTAACCAATTTTCTTTTCTACTCTTTATCATACAGGGTGTTGAAAATGTAAGCATTAAAATGTACATCCTAGTCCGCCCCTGGTAAACTAAAAGAGCTAATTACAGTTTGTAATAAAACAGTATTTGTGTAATTACTTGTCAAAGTATTATTAACTGTCGTGTCTTCAGTTTGTTTATGAAACATCTCATCCAAACCTAAGTTTTCGTTCTTCCACAACGCAGGAATTCTCAAAGATCGTGAATTTGTCATGGATTTTCTCGAATTGGTCCTTAAAACCAATCCATCAGTTCCTTATATTTCCAGAATTTAATCTTTGGAAGACGATTTTTTTTGCTATGCTCACTGCAACTTCGTGAACTGCACTGATCCTTTTCTATTTCTTTCTTGAGGAAGAATTCGCACTTAGACTTGTATTTGATTCATTCTTCCCGGTAGAATTTGACTTGATTGAATTCTTCTTCAAAAGTTGCGTCGTCGATTTCTGAAGACAGTGGTGATGTTCCTATGTTTTCATCTGCACTAAACAATCTATCGCTTTTGTCTTCCAATTGTCTAGTAACAGATCAACAGATGCTTAGTGTCCAGCAGGTTGCTTAGTGTCCAGCGTTCAGTCTGGAAGGACAATTGTTTGTTATTAGCTCCGCGATTATAAAAAACTGTTGATTCCCGCTAGACCGCACCGTTCAGTCATGTAGTAGAGAATGCGCGCGAGGAGCTTGGTATTCCACATTTACCAATACCTCCGCACTCACCAGATTTGAATTGCATAGAACATGCATGGGATATGCTCCAAAGAAGATTAGATAATCATCAATCTACCCCAGAATCCTTAAATGATCTGAGAGAGCTTCTGCCCCGTTTGTGGAACCAAATTCCTCAAGAAATGTTCAACAACCTCGTGTGTAGGGGAGAGCAGGGTAATGGGAGCCTACTAAGGGAAAACTTTCATAAAAACCATATTTATTGACATTCCCATAATTTTTAATTGGGAACTCTTAGAATAGTAATACAGGTATGTTTTGATCAAAGTTAGAATCAATTACAGTCATGTATCAGGGTTGAATAACGAATTTGCAAAAAAAAGTCAATCGCTCTAATAACCCGACATGTTGGAGTAATGGGAGCCCATTTCACGCTCACATGGGAAATGGGAGTCGTCATGTTGATTATTGCGCAAAAGTAGAACAAAACACACTTCAAATGTGATCTTAATTAGTCACTACGAACTATTCATTGTAACAAGAATAAAATAATCTACTTTTCGAGAAAAACATGAGAAATAAACACAAAATTATTGAAAAAGAACATATGACCCAGATCTCATGGATCCAAACAGATGGAACAAATATAAGAAACTAGACCATCACTTCCAGAAAATCATCATGGGCCCATTTTCCGCAATTTCTGCATCAGTAGGGGAGCGAGGGGCTTGTTGTAACAGTTTTCATGAAAACTAATATATCTTGAGATCCATTGATCGAATTGCTACCGAATGAAGATGGATGGATGCTGTAAGTCTTCCTCTACCAAATCAAGTGAAAATTATACCAAAACTATTGTTCATTATTTCATAATCGATTATTTTCTAGAAGAAGTGCGGTGTTACAACTTACCTCGTGCTTGGGGCAAGTAGTAACGACAAAAAAAGACAACAATAATACCTCTGATCATATATTTTTTGTTTATTTTTAACGAGATGAACATCTTTCTAAAGAAGGTATTATGTAATTCTCATTGAAAATCAACTTGAATACACTTTTTCAGTAATCAACACCTAAAAATTCAGTAATTAACAGTTTCATTCAGATGAACACTGCTTATAATCATCATGGCATTTTAAATCACAGAAAAAGTAATGAAATCATTTAAAACTGAGGCATGCTTCGTAATTATCTCCTTTTGATATCTATCAAACAAAGTATTGCACATACAAGAATCAACATTCGGCGGGTATCATCATAATTCAATCTTCATCTGAGCTAAAATTAATACGAATAAAAGATATTGTGTCTCCTGTAACACATCTCAATTATGCCCACATCTTACAAATGATACACTCGACCAATCTTCCTTATTTGAATCTGCGTAAGCTTCACCACATACAAGGCAACACCACACTTCTGATTCAGATTCTGAATCTGAACATAAAATTTTTTTTTAGCTCTGTCTACTCCGGTTTTATTTTTTGTTGATTTACCTTTGCCTGTTCCCTGCCGTTTACCTTTTCGTTTGATTTTGTCATCTTTTTCCACTATATACACGCTCATCATAACTTGGGGAATGTTGTAACACGTTACAATAAGCCCCGGGATTTTGTTACAACTAACCCCATGGTATGATTTTTAACATTTATCAAGATAACTATTTAAACAATTTAGCAATCTTAAAAACTGTTACACATTATCAGAGATTGATAAATTTGAGTGTAAATTGGATACAGAAAGTTTGAAATTAGTCAATAATATTAATGCAAACCAAAATTTTACGACAGTACAATTTTATATTACTTGGCAAAAATGAAGCACGAGCACACTTCCGGTCACTTCGCAGGCTGACAGGATACTTGATATGGCAACATTATGCGGCGTGGTTTATTGGTAAAATCGAGTCAAAGAAATACGCCAATAAAGTTAAAGATCCTATTGAAAAGACTGAAAAGAGCCTGTTACTACTTGCCCCTGTTACAACAAGCCCCTCGCTCCCCTACCACATCTACCTGCTTTTTCTTGAGTCAAAATTACCATAGACTCCTATTTCCCGTTGACTACCATTTTGAAAAATAATAAAATAAATAATGTAACCCTAATTTCAATCGCAATTGAACAAATAGCTTTAGTAATTGAATGAATCTACGGATTAAATGGATATAAACATAATGAAATAAGAATGAAATTTCATGCTTCTCTGGCAGTGAAAATCCACAGTTTTTTATAAGCGCGGGGCGAATAACAAACAATTGTCCCTCCAGACTGAACGGTGGACACTAATGGTATCCACTCACGAGGCTACCGAGACGGGCGTTTTATGAAAGTTTATAAGGCCACGTGCGAAAAGAGTCTCCGTGATTGGTCAAGGGCTCATAAAGTGTCATAAAAGGCCATAAAACGCCCGTCTCCGTAGCCTCGTGAGTGGGCCCCTTGAGGACTCATACAGCCCAGGTGAAGTTTCTCGAAGGTTTGCGAATGCATCCTTGTGTTTAAAATCACGTGAATTTGTCTACATTCGGTTAAATCACCATAGCTCCCATTTCCCGACCGCTCCGATTACCCCGCACTCCCCTAGTATGCAAAGAAGATGTCAAGCTCTTATTGATGCCCGTGCATGGAGGCCATACATTGTATTGATAGTCTTAATAAAATGCTTGAATTCTCTGGGAATAAAATTTTGTTATTTGGCTCGATTTTTCTTAACCACCCTGTATACGCTGCAGACCTAAAGGCTAAAATTAATTTGCAACTTGAAATCATATTAACATGAATTTTCAACAACAAAAATCTTATTTTAAGTCAATATCCCTAACTCTTGTGGAGCTGTTTATTTGTTCCTTCTATTTGTATCCGTGAAACCTGGGTCATATATTATGTTCTTTTTCGATAATTTTGTGTTTATTTTTCTTGTTTTTCTCAAAAAATAGATTATTATATTTTTGTTGCAATGAATGGTTCGTAGTCACTAAAGATCACATTTGGAGTATGTTTAGTTCAACTCTTGCGCAATAATTAATACGAAGGCTCCCATTTCCTATGTGAGCATGAAATGGGCTTCCATTACCTACTCCAACAAGTCGGGTTATGGGAGCGATTGATTTTTTTTGCAAAATCGTTATTCTATCTTTATACCTATATGACTGTAATTAATTCTAACTATATACATATGATTAAAACATACCTGTATTATTGTTTTAAGTGTTCCTAATTGAAATTTATAAGAATGTCAATAAATATGGTCTTTATGAAAGTTTTTCCTTAGTAGGCTCCCATTACCCTGCCCTACCTACTTCTGTGCCTTGTGGCCTTATCTAATAACATTATTCGGTCTAACACTGTGCAGAACTTGTACTTGGTGCTCAAGAGATGCATTTTTGATTTCACTACCTCGAAAAGTGTTTCTCAGTTTTTTCGAATGAAAACCTATAATTCTTTTATAGGTCACCTCCTGGCGAAACTCCTGTGATCAAGAAAGGTCCACCTCTAGTGATTGGTTCGAATAATACTTTAGAAGTAGGATGCCGCATTGAAGCAAGAAAAATTGGAGACAACAACGTTTTCGAAACCAGATGTTTTATCGGCAGCCAAGTAACTGTAACGAACGATTGTATCGTTGGAGCTGGATGTAGGCTCGGAGAAGATTCTGTATTGCCTGAAAGATCTGTTGTTTTTGGTCATAAGTGCACGATCAGGGAAAGCTTGAGCGGGCCTTTAGTAAGTTTTCCATTGTGAAAATTGACAGATTGTTTGAAGTCTTCCAGTACTTCTACTGCTACTTTTCAAAATGTCTCTTTGCGAAGATAAGGGCATGATATGACTTGATATATGAGGTTAGAGGCTAACTTCTTCCGAAGAATTTCTAAGAACTGAAATGAATCGATTTGAAATCATCAACATCAAAATTTATGACCGAGATAAGATAGAAGTTTATCTACGTAGCTTAGATTTTCTCTAATAAATATAAAACTTTTCTATTCAAATAGATAAAACACTACCAAATTATTTGCTTTCAAATAAAGAGTTTTCCAATAGGCCGTATTTATGAAAAGAAGCCTTACCTTTTACTATCAAAAGAAGAAGCAATTCCTTCAAGATATATACTTACATAAAAAGAATTGAAAGAAAAGGTTTTGCTTCGAGGAGTTTGCTTTGAAGTAAGAGGTTATACGGTCGCCGTATGTATAAAAAGAAGCATTTGCTCACAAACTAGAGGATCTGCTTCCAAAAATAGGAATCTAGGTTCACAACAACTTTTCTCACTCTTTTCTGTAGTTGCCCAGCCATCGCACAGCTAGTATATGTGATTTTTGATTTTGTGGTACCAGTGCATTTGTTGTTATGGCCGATATGATGCATTTACATTCAAGAAAATATTACAAACCAAGACGTTCACCTGGTGAATCGGATTTTAAAACATTATTTAGATTCGAGGAGGAGAATGTGATGTGGTTATCAGACCACCTGTTATCAAAATACAGTGTGACGAGAAAAACCTCGGACAAACTCTTTTTCATTTAACTTTATCAAACAGAAGAAATTGAACAAAACAACAACAAATAATAATAGCTTGAACATTTGTTAATACAGTGAAACCTGATTAATTGGGACCTGGATAAATGGGAAACCTCTATTATTGATACTTCCAATGAGGTCCCGGCACTTTCTCCTCGAATTACCTCTGTTAATGGGACTTTTCGAACCTGGATAAATAAGATTTGATTTCTACGATTTTTTCGACATTTGCCTCTATAATTGGGACTACGCAGCGCAATTCCCTGTATAAGTGAAACATTTCATCAGGTTTTCGCAGGATTCGACACGTTTGCAAACATTTCAACTTCTTTTGTATCCTTCTTTGGACACAGAAGACATGGGTGTACCCTAGATCTTAAAAATCCCTTAAAAACTCATGAAATAATAGCATAATATACGAAAATCAGTTCATTATTTCTATTCTGATTTTTTTTGCCCCCCCCCCTAGCTCAAAGGCTGGGTACGCCCTTGACAGAAGAAGAAGTAAAGGAAGATTGTGAAGAGACTCCAGTGAAAATTGATCGTGAGGCAATGAAACCTTTACACGAGTATTTTGAGATATCAGATATTCATAATTCTATTTTTGATCAAATCTATTCCATCGAGAAACAGGTTTCAGGAACTAGCCAACAAATACAAACAAACATAACTGATTACTTCAAGTGATAAACTTTACTATGTATGTAGGTATGTACATATATTGTATGTAGGTATTGAATAAATATCTACATCCAATTCATAATACCGAAAATAGTGATTTTTGAAAACATTTCCACCCCAACCCCACTATAAATGGAATAATAGTACATTTCGACCTCTATAAGTGGAGCCTCTGTAAATGAGACCACTATGGATTCAAACCTGTCTAATTGGAAAACTGGATAAATGAGAACCTCTTTAAATGGTTTGAAAACTTTGGTCCCTTGAGATCCCAACTAACCAGGTTTCACTGTAATATATTTAAGCCGTTTCGAAGTGGCTTCCTTTTGGCGCCGATACACAGCTTCAGACGCTTCTTGAAATTTTCGGCAATGGGCCGCAGCTCCTTGGACGTTAATCGGTTCCATTCCAGAAGCAGACATTGCTTCAGCGACTCCAAATTTTTGTGTTTTTCAGCACAAGCCCTGTGCTCCAAACATCGACCCAACGCTGTAGTCCATTGGGTTGAGATCCGGTGAGTAGGGCGGCCAATCTGCAGATGAGATGAAACAAGGAAAATGGGTCTCACACCATTCTTGCGTCATTTTCGTTCTGTGAGCCGGAGCGAAGTTCTGTTGAAAGGTCCCATGCGTATCGCCGAAGAGCTGCTTGGCCCACGGAAGTACTACGGCCTCGAGGATGTCGCAGCGGTAGACTTCTTGATTGATTTTGACCCCTTGATCCACAAAAACTAAGGGAGTTTCACCACTGCCGCAAATTCCGCCTCAGACCATGACGGATTGCGGATTTTGACGGTGTTCGACAATGGCCGATGTACCGGGAGCCTCTACGGACCAGACTCTGTCGTTTTGGTGGTTATGGGATTGTTCTACGGTGAAAAGCTTATCGCCTGTGAAGAGAATTCGCTCCCATTGCTGACCGGCGGTGAGACGAAGGAGTTGGTGGCACTTTTGGAGCCGTACGCGCTTGTTTCCCTCCGTGAGCAGTTGAACTTTTTGGAGCTTGTATGGCTTGAGGTTGAGCTCCTTTTTGGCAATTTGACGGACTGATTCGCGGTTGATACATTCCACAGGCTATTTTCCTCATGGAAACCCTCGGATTTCGATTGACTCGCTTCTTGACGATGTTGCGATTGCTATAGGTGTATTGACAATGCGTTTTCTACCACTTTCTGGACGACGACCATCATGGCCAAGCTTCTTGAAAGGACGAATTGCATCGGACACGGTTTGTCGAGGCACATTGAGCAAACGAACAATTTCGCATTGACGCCTACCTTGACGAAACAGCTCCAAAATCGCACTACGTTTGTTTGACATTCTAAAACTCTGTGAAATGAAATTATATCAAACTGAAAATTCACATATTAGTACAGGAAAGTGTAGAGAAACCAAGAGAATAAAAATTATTTGGCTGCGCTGAAATACTTTTGTTCCAAACCACAGCAAAATTTGTCCGAAGTTTTTCTTGTCACCTTGTAGAAGTATTTCTGCGTTACTTAGCGATACCTCGATTCCAGAGAGGAATCGCTGAAGAATTTGGATGTACGAATCCCTCCGTCTACAGAATATTCCATGAGGTGCTTGAACCAAAGATATTCTACAATTGTAGAATATCTTGGCTTGAACGGATTGTACCTACATCTCAATTCACTTGCGAACAAATAAACGCAGAACACATACGCGTTGATTGCTCACTGCAAGTCTTAACCTGTTGAGATCGCTGTACCCTTTTCTCAACTTATCCGAAGGATTTCTTTGCAAGGAAAAGGTTGAGATTTTGAATACGAATCAAAGCAAAACCTTTCACTTCTATCTTTTGCTTTTATCTTTCACTTGAAAGTAAATGCTTCATTTTCTATGAATACGGACTATTGAGAGCTGTTATTTCGACATCCAAAGAACAATTTCATTTTTTTAGATGAATGATTGGATGTTTATCTGATTATAAAGAGGAAGGTTTGCGTTAATGGAATATACCATCAGTCCACAGGACCATAACCTTTTCATGAAATTTTCCATAATCAAATGGCAAAGTGTCTCGATAGCGTCACGAATTTCACCTTTGAGGTCTAGAATCGACGCTGGGCCAAGAGGCGTAGACCATATATTTCGCGTGGCCCCAAAGGAAGAAGTCGCAAGGTGTTAAGTCACAAAATCTCGGTGGTCAATTGTGATCACCTCTTCGAGAGATAACACAGTCCGGAAACTTTTCTCGTGAAAGATTAAAAGTTTCCTTGCTTGTGAGGCACGTAGCGCCGTCTTGTTGAAAGTAAACGTTGTCCAGATCAATACCATCCAATTCCGGCTATAAAAAAATCATTAATCATCTATCGATAGCGCAATCCATTCACCATAACTGTTGCTCCAGCCTCATTCTCGACAATGTAGGATCCAATGACCCCGCCGGACCATAAACCGCACCAAACAGTCACACGTTGAAGATAGAAGGGCTTTTCAACAATAATAATAATAATAAACGTCTTTATTTGATAAATATGTAGTATCTACTCAGAGGCGAAGTCTAGCAGAGCTATTCAACTCAATCCCCCGAGAAGAAGCAGAAAGAAAAATAACTTTTGGGTTTTCCGAACCCAGACAATTTTGCTTGTTGACGAAGCCACCGAGGTGGAAACGGGCCTCATCACTCAAGATAATTTTTCGATGGAATTCCGGATCATTTTCATGCATTTCAAGACCAAATCAGCAAAGACACGACGTTGTTGATGATCGGCCGGCTTGAGTTCTTGTGTTTACTGAATTTCATAAGCCTTAAGACACAAATCTTCATGCAAAATACGTTTGTGGAATGCCTAATTCCAAAGATCGACGAGGAATGGACAAACCTGGGTTTGGTTCAACACTTTCGGCTACAGCAGCAATATTTCCTGCTGTTCTTGAGCGACAAGCACGAGTTTTATTCTTCACATCACTGACTTGTCCCAACAGCTCGAATTTTTCCACCAATTACAGTATTGAAGTTCGACAAGGTGCTTTACGACGACCCATGTTCTAGTTTTACGAACCGTCTTTGCCAAATTTTCACTATTTTTATAGTCAATTTTAATCATTACAATGCCTTGTTAAAGCGTGTATCTTGCCATTTTTATTAATGGCGAAGTTTCTACTTGTCAAAAGTAAAAAAATGTGACATCTACAGAAATAGCACATCTACAAAATAACACCTCTAATTGGAAAACCCTTTATCATGATGATCCAAAACCAAGTGAAAAGTCATTCTGTCTAAAAATTCACAGTTCGTTCATTAAACCATATAGATAGGAAATTTTGAAAATAATACTTCCCTAACTCGTCAACAGACAACAGCATCACATTATGTCCTGATAATCTACGTCCCTTCCTGAACAATTACTAGTTCAGTCTGTTGTTGCATAACATTTTCATTCTCAAAAAGCGGTAACTACCGCACCAAACTTTCCTGCTGGCGCCCAATTTGGATTAAGTCCTAAGAAGTGTTATTTTGAATAGTCGGCTATTTCGGTAGATGTCACCTTTGAAACTGTAATTTTTTGATAGTTGACAAGTAGAAACTACGTCATTAATAAAAGTGAAACGACACACGCTTGAATTCACTTCAAAAAAAGGTGAAAATTTGACAGAGACGGTTCGTAAAATTCGAACAATTTTGTACGTTGTGAAGAATCTTGTCGAACCGCAATACTGAAATTGGTGGAAAAATTCGAGCTGTTGGGACAACTTAGTGGTGTGAAGAATAAAACCCGTCCACGTCGCTCAAAAACAGCCGAGAATATTGCTGCTGTAGCCGAAAGTATCGAAGAAAACCTAGGTTTGTCCATTCCTCGTAATTCTTTGGAATTAGGCATTCCACAAACGTCATTACACCGTATTTTGCATAAAGATTGAGGCTTATAAAGTTCTTTTAATACAAGAACTCAAGCCAGCCGATCATCAAAATAAACGTCGTGTCTTTGCTGATTGGGTCCTTGAAATGCATGAAAATGATCAGGAATTCCATCGAAAAATCATCTTGAACGATGAGGCCCATTTCCACCTCGGTGGCTTCGTCAACAAGCAATATTGTCGCATCTGGTGCTCGGAAAACCCAAGAGCAAGAGTTATCGTTGAAAAGCCCTTCTATCCTCAACGTGTGACTGTTTGATGCGATTTATGCTCCGTCATTGGACCTTACTTTTTCGAGAATGAGGCTGGAACAACAGTTACGGTGAATGGATTGCGCTATCGAGAGATGATAAATGAGTTTTCATGGCCGGAATTGGATGGTATTGATCTGGACAACGTTCACTTTAGGAAGACGGCGCTACGTGGTCATTTGACTGATGTTATCATTAACAGAAAACTTCCTCTATAGTCTATATGATGAAATGAACATCCGATCATTGATCTAAAATAATGTAATTTTTCTTTCAATGTCCAAATAACACATCTTATTGGAAAACCTTTCAGTTCCATCCTGTTTGTACTCCTCACAGATTGCATCCCTGCAACACTTTTTTTATTCGTCGCCTTGCACTTGTGCCCTGTCACTGTGAACCGCAAGTACATATTCAAAATCCAACGGCGCACTGAGTGATACCTCGTTGATGCGAGGATTAATTCCAAGAATCGCTAGTGATTTGCTCTTCATAGTTTTTTAGAAATTTGCTTGTTAATACTTATTTATTTATTTATTTAAATAATGACAAGGGTTGAGATTATTAAATCTATAAACCCAACTTGGTTCTCACGATGTTCTCTGAACATTACAGGATATTCCTTTTCGTGAAAACCACAACATTAAAAAAAAAACTCAAATACATTCATAATAAAGCAACTGAAGGAACTATAAGTACTGTGTAAACAAAACTTACCCCTGTTAATTGAAGCCTCGGTCCCCCTAGTTATATTCAAAGAAATATATTTTTCTTCCATTCTCAACAGTATAACACACTCGTTTTCTCTAATCTTTTATTTTTTCAGCGCCATCCCGATTATCTCAGCACAGTCCGGCAATTACTTCTAAGAAACCATAGACTTTTGAAAGTAACTCATCGTCATCAATCTTCTAGATGTCATAATGTGAAATAGTACGAGAACGAAAGAAATCTAGAGAAAAACATTGTTCGTTCACATCAATTTTGTCGATGATATTTATACTGAATGATATCATTATCCGTATTTTTATTTGGTTACAAATAATTGAGTTTTTGATGTTAATTTTCTTAATAAATAGCTATAATTATTCTGTTTTTTTCAGTCTTGACCTGTGTGATAATTAAACCCAAAAATCTGGGAATTTAGGGGGGACAGAAAGTATAAGAATATTAAGAATGAATAATACTGCAATAATCGTAATATCAAACATGCATCCATTACAATTCGCCGGTTAGCCGGACGCATTTTTCCGTTCCCTATACAGTCAGCGCGACAGGTCGCTCTCACCGTATAGGAAACTGAATGCAAAATGGAACACTCCATTTCCTAGCAGATATGCGCGATGTGCTCTCTGCCCTGTTAGTCTTCTGGGTGCCGATGGGACAAATTGCAAATTATTAATAAAGTTTTCTTACTTTCTGTATAGCCTTATTAGGTAGAGTATACCACATTTTTCCTCTGTGAACATTTTTGTATAGTCACGGTTTTTTTTTCAGCAAACCTCTCGTAAGTCGACCATATTTTCATTTTTCTTAAATCAAACATACTCTTTTCAGTAAAATGCAATCATAAAAACAATCTGGGAGAAATGAGAAAACATGATTGTCTACCAACATAAACATGACTGAAAATCGCATTTTTTCAAAGTATCAATACTCTCCCGAATTTTTCAGAATCGGTTGATACAACCATATGAATGGTGGGTGGCGATTTCCTTGTACGACAAATGGAAAACGAAGATTTTTTGGGATAAAAAATTATGAATAATGTCTTTTTTTTCTCTCTCCACCTTGAAAATACAATGTAGGGCACCAGTTGTCCGACGGAAAAAAATGTGGCGTTCATTCAAAAATTAAAGAATTCACTGCTCTCATTTGCCCCCCCCCCCCCTTGAAGATAAAATCAATGTTAATTTTCCTGGTTTACTGACAATATACCTGACCGACCATCTTCTCAGGTATGAGCTGCCCCCCCCTAGCTGAAATCCTGGGTACGCTCTTGAATAACGATCAAATGTCCCCAAATAAAAACGAATCGGTAGAGCCTACACTAATTTTTTATTTGGAATTTGTTACCATCGATATCTAAAAAGCCCGACAATTTAGTGTTATATCAGCAGTTGTCTTCAGCTAACCATTGCAAATCAGCAGGTGCATTTCAAATTCAATTCAATTTTATGAATTCGCAAGCATATTATATTTGTGGTGAAAGGTCTGAAGTTTCATTATTATCATACAAAACTGTATTTATTTTTAATTTTGATATCATAATTGAATGGCCGGCAACTGGAAAAGCAATTTGGTGAAATTCTAGTATTCGGACGGGTGTCCGACTACTAGTAGTTCGGAGCTCATTTAGTTTGTTCTTTTTTGGCGCTTTCATATGACTTATTGCACATCTCTTATTCACATCAAATAACTCGATACTTCTTTTAAACTCTAGCTAGTGGTCGTACATTGGAAATAATTCGCATATGCAGTTTTTGGCCCATTGAAAATCGTCCGACTAGTGGACTGCACGCAATTCGTTGAGTTCCAATGATAGTCGGCCACTCCACTACTACTTCTTGATTTCGGCATTCAGGACATCATTTCAGACATGAAACCTAATAGAAATCTTAGTAATTTTCGTCAGTAGGTACGAAGAAAATAGCTCAAAAGAAAGGACACAGGGAGTCAGAAACGGTGGGAAATTAAGTGAAATCTGCTGGCTGTATGGGGTACCACTGGTACCAGAACAACGTTGCAGGACCGTATTAATGAAGTTTTGAGTTTTTCATTTCCGTACCCTTAGAATCCTTAGATATGAAATAAACAAAATATTTTAATATCATGGGAAATGCACTAGTGTGGCCCTATTAAAAATCAACCTATCATGAGCTGTCCGACTACAATAGCGACAGCGTGGCCGATCACTGGCACCAATCGTCCGAATACTGGCGAAAATGGCCTTTTTTAATTATTTCATTGCGGAAAATTCATACAGAGCAAAACAGAGTATCATTGGTAATTATAAGTAGGGAATGCAATCTCGGTGCGGGATCCCGCGGGATTAGAAATTACAATCCCGCGGGATCACGGAATTTTCGAGATCCCGGTAGTACTGAAGAAATTCAAAAAATGGTGAAAATTTCTTGGTTGTAAACTTGTGAATATGGGGTTAGTTAAGATAAAATATAACTTAAAAGAAAAAACTCTATTCATTAATACATAAAACATAACTTATTTCCTTTATTTTATAATAACAAAAACGATAATAACAAACACAATAATAACAAATACAATAAAAAAAATTGTGTCAATTCCGGTGTTTTTCTATCTCTGATTTTGAAAATAACGCCGTAAAAAGCAGAGATTACTCAGGGTGTAGTCTGATAATCTGCACCTTATGTCAGTGTCAGTTGCTAAATATCCTGAGGCTGAAAATGCTCTTTCTGATTCCACACTAGTTGGCGCCAGTGTGATAAGGCAATTATGGGCAAATGTTAAAAAACTTCCCCTTGCTCCTCCACACACATAGAGTAGCATCTCTTTCTTTAGAATAGACTCTAGTCTGTCTAGACTGTTGGTAGGAATGGTAGGTGTTTTCAAAGGATTTTTAGAGGCTTTCAGAGTCTCTTCTAATTCTTCTTGCAGTGTTCTAAAACATTGCGGCTCAAACCCGTCGATCTCGGTGGGGATCCCGTTATTATTCTGCTGCGGGATTGATCTCAAAAAATCATGCGGGATCCCGCGGGATCGGGATTGCATTCCCTAATTATAAGTGTGGTATATTATCAATGCCTCACCTGGAGAAAGAACTATTAGGATTACTCTGAAATTAATTCACCCTATCTAATAACTAGGGATTGCATTACCGGTTTCCAGATTTACCGCCCTTAGTGTTCTTCTAATTACCGACGAAGAAACCGACATCTTTTACCGGTAATTTCGGTAAAAAAAATGCCAGCGCTGATCCGTTGTTTCTGTAACTGTAATGCACAAGCAGCGCGGACGGAATAGATTGTAAAATATTCCACTGTGTGAAAAGGAAATGCAATATTTTTGGACAGAGGGAATTCACGGGAAATACTTAGAAATGGCTTTCGCAGCACTCATGACAACTCGGCCTACTGGTGTGGAGACCTAAGCCATTTTTTCGCGTGAATCACGGTTCAAAACTATTTCAAAAACATTTCGAAGTAAACGTCACCAGTTCATGCATCGCTAAAATGCCACAATTTCAAAACGGTGACGTCATCATAGAAATGTCAATTCAATTTATGAATTTAAAAGTTTGAAACATGATACATATGCACATAATATAATAAAAATATTTATAATTTTAGTTGTGTTTATTTGTATATTATCTTGTATTTTCAAATTGGACTCCAATCAGTTTATGATGAATTTGAATGTTCTCGTCCTGTGACCTGTAACGACTTATTGAAAAAATATACGCAATATTCATATTGATTGAATCAAGATGAAGAAGCCGTAAAATCAATTTCAAAAATTTGAACATACATTTTCAAAACTAAATAATATTTCAAAATTCTAAAATAAAGGTGTGCTCTACTCGAAGTGATTTATTACTTCACAGTCACAGGTTACAATGCATTCTAAAAACAAAGCTGTCATATTCCATGCAATGAAGAACAGTTATTATTATTGTTTATTCAAAATAAAGACGGTGAAAACCACGGATACTGTTTGAGTATCCGTGGGTGAAAACAAAATAAATCCAACTTTACATAACCTATATTCTTCAATCAGCTGATTCCAAACTTCAAACTGCAGTTCGAACTATTCCGCTACCTGCTTTCAAACCGCTTCAAATTATTTTGAACCATTTGGTGCGTGACGTCACCAGTTCGACGCGAAAACACGAATATTTCAAAACGGACGAAATAGTTTTGAAATATTGTCACGCGAAAATTAGGCTCTAATCTTATTGTATTGATATATATCAATACTGTCATCACTTAGCCGCTACCTCATCTTTGTTATAATTGTTCCTGCCGCAATTATGACTTTTTTGGACTCCACACTAGGAGGTCGAGATGTCATGAGTGCTACGATTGCTACGAAAGCAATTTCTAAGTTTTTCCCCTGAAATACCTTTTTCCAAAAATAATGTTATTTCTTTTTTACTCATTTACATTCTTTCGATCCTTTAAGTTTAATGAAGAAGAGAAGAAGGTCCAGAGAAAACAAAGCTCATAAGCTTTGTTTTCTCAGGGCCTAAAGGAATCGAACGAGTCGTTGGAAAAGTTAGAAACGACAGATATTTTTTTATTTAAATTACTATTTCGAATGTTTTAGGGCCTCTTACTAGTCTTTGAGTTAGGTATATTTTTTTTTAATTTACCTAGAGTTTTACTCTTCTGTTATTATTATTTGATAAGAATAAAACTTTGGTTATTTATTTTGTGTCTTATTCTTTTATGTCGGAAAAACCGGTAAACTGGTAATTCTTCAAATAATTTACCGAATTACCGGTAAATTCAAATTCGGTAAATTTGCAATCCCTACTAATAACTTCAATATGGCTTATATCCCTACTGCTATTCAGTCAAATCCTTGGATTGAGTTGTACACTTACGTCAACTGGATATTCAAAAATGTAGAGGTTATTTATATATTCCGAAAGAAAATAAGAAAATGTTTTTGAAATAGTTTTGAACCGTGATTCACGCGAAAAAATGGCTTTATTCTCAATATTGCCGCACAAGCGCAGATCTTGATTCTTACCAAAGTCCAGCTTCAATTTTCATTGGCCGCCTATATTTTGAAAATTTAAGGTTATGGTCATTCCTCTGTCAGATACGCCCGCAACGTTGTCGTTTCTGCATTAAAATCGCAGTAATTACGTATTTATCAAAATGTTGATTTACTTTGAGAAAATATTATGTGAATTCCATAATTTCAAAGACCTGGCGAATGCTGAAGAAACTTTTTCTCTGTTAATACTGGAAATATTTCACGTATATATGAACATGGTATGAAGATTCGGTTATGCTATTTTCTTGTATAAAGAATCGAGTGTTGAAATTTCACTGAAAAATAATTGACAGAATAGTCCGTTACTTTGTGAAAGTTCATTCGAGAAAAGAATAAAAGCACTCGAATAACCCAAAAGAAAAATTAAGCATACAGAAAACATTTAAATACCTTTTTGTACAACTTGAAATACTTCAGTATGAAAATGTATAGTAGTTCTACCGTCTACGAAACCTGCGCCACAGTTAAACCTTAGAAGAACTAACTCCATTCACAAAGTTAAAAAAGGGTAAATAGAAAGTAGACTTGGCAATGTCGCTCGATTTTCACGAGTGCCAACATGCGTCAGTTTTAAGGGAAAGAACTTGATAAATCTAAATCAAGGCTATAACCGCGATACTTTATAAAAGTGAATGGAGTATAAGTCGTAGCCTACGTAATCTTGATTACGTAGGCTACGTTTATACGTAATAAAAAACCATATACTTATGTATATGGTTTTTATGCAATTCCATATAATCTTAGATTCATAATACACATTAATACACGAGGGGTAAACCGGTTGCAATATTTTGTAGGTACACCCCAATGCCAAACAATGCCACATTTACATTGAGCTTATGGCAGACAATACAAACAATGCCGGCAATGCCAGTAAATGCCAGCAAATGCCTCCCAATGCCAGCAAATGCCTGCCAATGCCAGTAAATGCCTGCTAATGCCAGCAAATGCCTACCAATGCCAGCAAATGCCTGGCAATGTCATCCAAAGACAAGCGTCTTCCGCCTACATTTAACATTGTTAATCATTACTAAATTTGACTATAAGGAAAAAGTAGGACTGAGAAGATAAGTAAAGCTAATACAAACATGTTATATATGTATTGAGATCGAAAATAGTGCCATCACAGTAACTCCCGAATATTCCATGTTAAAGCTCTTTTTAGTTGGAGGGCCTTCTGAATCATTCCTTCTTTTTTTTCACATTTTTCACAGGAGTAATCAGGATAAACAATATATCATCATTTGTTCCAAAGCCTTTTTTACAGTAGTAGTCGATGTAGTAGTGCAAAAGTTTCTAAATTCTTAATATCCCCTCCGGAAATATTGGAAATCAATTTTGAATTCTAAGAAATATTTTATTTCAGTGGGGACTTAAAGTTCGTTTTCTGCTCCCAGAAAAAAATGTCGGCGAAGGTTGCGTTTTCCGATGCTTTTTACATTTTTTCATTCAAGTCCAGAAGGTTGGAAAAAAGCAGATTTCAGTTCTATTATAAATGTGCGAAGCAGAACAAAACAATAAACGGGAAACACTAAAAGCCGTTTCGCATGCGACTGATGATCAGTTCTGATGGTCAGTCGGGGCCGGCGTTTGAAGTGGATTTTACAATCCTTTCACCTTCCACATGCATGCATGGGTTTCATCAGTCGACCGATGAAACAAGCACGAGCGTTGGTTCGACCCGCTGCGTATGCGTTTTGTCGGCACATGTCGGGGCAAAAGAGACATAACAAAGGAGGTGTTCACATTTCGATTGCGCATGTTGTTGAATATTCTGAGAATTTTTTTAAAGTATTGACGAAAGGATTTTATTTGTTTACCAATAAGTTGAAAGCGAGGTTGAAAGCTTCGAAGCCTGTAGTTTAAGAGGGGTCTCCTCTGGAGATCTAGGAGTAATCAGTATAAACAATATCAATAGTGGATAATAATTGATGGGAAGGAAAAATTTTATTTTGAAACAGAAATGCTGATTAGTGCCATTGAAAGAAAAGCGGAAATCTGGGATACATCCTCAGAAAATTATAAAAATAAAGATTTGAAAATTGAATATTGGGAGGATGTGGTTCAGATCTGTTTATTGCAGGAATATTTCAAGAATCTTTTTCAATGTAACAGTCAAAAGCAAGTGAGTCCGCATATTCATGAATTGATGGTCAATAATATTTTTCCCACTCAACTTTTCGTCTGAGGTCCTGAAACCAATCAGCGAGCAGATTTTTTATATAACTTTCCAAACAAAGAATTCACCAGATAATAATGCCAATATAATAATTTTGAAATACGGAAAAAGTTTTCACTTCGTCGGGAATTCGACAACCACAGTGTCAGGCTCCTTCCTCTTCAAATCTATATAGCGGCGACTGACGCTACGCATCCATGTGAAAACAAATACAGCCGACTGGGGGACTGATGATCATTTAAAACGACCATCAGGACTGATCATCAGTCCCATGCAAAACGGCTCTGACCGTTAAATCAATGAAATACGAGTGAAAATAACACTTCAATACTGAAATAACACCAAACATTCATTGAAATTAAGGCGGTATTCTACAAAGAGACGCCATGTTCATTCAATGACAACTGAACGAAATATTTGGTGTTGTAAATTCGAAACATAACATCATACAATGTAGGCGAATGCCAAACAATGCCAACAAATGCCAAAAAATGCCAGCAAATGCCAAACAATGCCTGCAAATGCCAAACAATGTCAGCAAATGCCAAAAAATTCCTGCAAATGCCAGCAATGCCAATGCCAACCAATGCCTACCAATGCCAACCAATGCCAATGCCCAATGTTGTACACCATATTGCCAACCGGTTTACCCCTCGTCAATACATCATGTTTTGGACTTGTCAATAGATAATTGAACCTGATTTTTATGTATGGATGTGAGCCACTTTTATGGAATGCTCTTATTCTTTTTCAATTCAACAGAATGCGTTTTGTTTCCCATGTTTTTTTACCTACTAAATCAACCAGTATAAACCTATGTTTTCATACTTTCTTTCATGAATTGATTGATTCATTTCGACTTTTTCACATATCAAAATAATTCAACAGAAAAATCGAATCAGCAAATTCAGTATTGCCATCAGATTCCTGCAACATCTTATCAATTTTCGTATCTTAGTGACATTTTGCATGTTCTTACATCATTGGCAAAGTTTAAGCTAGTACTACAACCACACTAAGACTGAAAGGTTTAGGTAGGATTCGACAGTTACCAAGAACTCTTCATAGAACTTCCATTTGCGAAATATTTTCACATAAGCAGAATGGATTCAGTTTAGGTGTATGCAAAATATTTCACATATCTAGGATATTTTGGCATTTTGTTTTTTGTAGATGAAAACTCTAACACTGAGAACACTACAGTACTAATATACTAAGATATAATATTTGCTAAGAAAATAGTACAAGAGCAAATTCACAATTTTTGTTTCATTCTTATCTACATCATTCTAGGGATCAGTATCAAATTATTCAATTCAATGCTGATTTATTAGTATCCTCTTCGTTTATTTCATATTTACTAACACTGAACCCTGATACCTTGTAAACTTCTGCTTTTTTAATACCAGCAGCTTTTGCAAAACTTTGAGCTGAAAATTGACGATTTTAACTTTGTGGTCAACAATAGAAACTTCGTCTAACCTGGTGTCATTCTTATTTCTTCCTCCGATTTCAATCCATGGTATGCAGCCCAATCTGCCTTTCCTTTATACATTTCATAACAAACAAACCCGAAAGCGTTCCAAGCTAATAGCATATATCCTACTGCTAGCCTTTTTTGCCAAAGGGAAGCCTGATCTTCATGGATTGGCTTAGTATGTCTTCTAATTAGTCTCCGAATGAAATGAAATTTGAATAAAGACATAATTTCTCATAAAAATATATATTTAATTCAAAAATCAATTATGTGTTTCCAAATAAATAGAACATCCCACGAGATGTCAAATATTTTTTAGGTTAGCCTTGTTCCTGTCCTTTCACACAGATGACACAGAACATCAAAGAGTCCCTCGTAGCTTTGAAATCTAAGAGGCCTCTATGATCCCTTGGAGAACGGCGTTGCCAGTATGACAAGGGAGGGTTAGAAATTCAGGAAAATTCACTATTTGCACACCTGTAGTTGTTTACATCAGTATTTCGCGGGCAATCGTTGGATGAAGTTCACGTTCTCAGGTTTTTTTCTTTGATTAAAGTTATAATATGTGTTTATAACATAAATAGTGTGTATGAGTGAATCGCAACAGGATGTGTACACATTCATTTTGAGAATCTCCGATTTGAGCTTTACAGTGCTCAGTTCCTGGTTGTGGGAGCAATTATAAATCCAAACACGAGAATCAGACTATGAGATTACGAAGGCTACGGATATATGATTCTATCATCATTCTATCTCTAACCTTATATTTTTGAATTGAATCCTATAGGATTAGAAATTCCATTAAATGAATAAATAATAATAGAAAATACATATAACATAACAAAAATCGATGTCAAAAATAATTTTATTATTGGATAAAGAATTCTGCAGAGTAGTGAGTGTTACGGTAAGAATAGAGTAAAAGAAATTGAAAAAAGCTACCAGTCTTTCAAACGTTTATAACTGAATTACATCGTGCTGTAAATTCGAGTAAACCAAATCAAAAAATCGTTAGTGAACATGAAAACAGCATGTGAAGATATGAAGTACCACGGCCTTCTAAAGACTTTAGAAGGCCGTGGAAGTACTGCCTCTGGAAGTACTCACCAAGCAATCTGCTGAGCCGATTTTTCGAAGGAATCACGGTTCGAAACTATTTCGGAAGCACCGTCACCAGTTCGTGTAGAAGAGATTATATAATTATATTCTCTGGTTTGACATAACCTCATTTAACTTAAACTTTATCTATGATTTTTTTATATACGGCTCAAGCTCAAGTTTCCCAAGAAAAGGGTAAAATAACTCGAGCTCTAAAAACTAAAAGCGTTTCAAATTATAGGTATAGAATTGACGATTTTAACTTGTAAAAACCACTTCAAAATGGGGCATGCCTGTGATTGGGATTTTTTCATCAATATTCACAAGGATCAATTAGTTTCATCAGGAGTCCCTCCGCTATTTTGGAGAACAATTTATGAAAAACTCCTTACTCAGACTTTGGATATAGGCAAAGTAGTTCAGTTATTGAAATTTGAGAAGGAAGAAGATCTTCGTAATCAACCAATCTGGGGGTTGCAGTGTATATCACGCATTGATAAATCTGACCCACATAACATTTTCCTCATTGATCATGCATGGACTTTTCGATTGGAGCATGCTAAAAAGCAACTTATGGAAAACGAGAATTTAAGAAAAAGAATGGCTGCCCTCCTAGACTTGGATGGTTCTGTTCCAATAAAGGAACTCTCTGAAAAAATATTTAACAATATGTGGCCTCTGTGCTTTAGTTATTCAGTTGCTAGTGCATATAAGTCAGAAGACTCTTTACCTATTTGGTACATAATGGATGAAATAGGTTCAGCTTTAATTCATAATAATGAGCCTAATTGTCGAATCGTACCATTTTACTTCAGTAACGAACAGATAACTTACTCACTATTATTCCCTACTGAAGATATTGATGCAGAAGAGTTTTTATATAGAGATTTTGCAGAGGGTGTCCAAAATGAGCAAGATCGAAATGTTTTTTTGCTACCTTGGAGGGAGAGTGCAATTGATTATAGCATAATTCCTAAAACACCTACAGTAGAATATTTTTTGGAAGGTCACATTAGGGAAACTCTTCCCAACTTGGAATATTTAAGAAGTTCTAGTGATGTTCAATTCAATCATAGAAAGTTGAAGATATTTACTCAATACTCCTTAGTGAGGAACTATGTATCTTGTGACATGTTTCAATTTGTTGAGAAAAGAGAAGAGGCAGATATTTTGTGGTTAACTGAGCACTTTAAAAATTTTGAAGAGCTTAGTGAAACACCAGAAAAATTTGTTAACCAATTTCCTTTTGAATATGTTATAACTATTAAAGATTTACTTAGTATAACATGTCGAAAAGATGGAGAAGAAGATTTCGAAAAATTTTGGCCTCCTTGGATGCCCATAACTTATAACTTGAAAACAGAGCTAGGAAATTTTGTTGCCTATTATAGGAAGAGGAAATTCGAAAATTTGGATAACACATGGATAATAAAACCTTTCAACTTAGCAAGAGGAATGGATACTCACATAACAAACAATTTGAATTGTATCATAAAACATTCAACTACTATTCCTAAGATTGTTCAGAAATATATCACTAATCCAGTTCTATTTCACCGACCCGAGTGTAATGGCTATGTCAAATTTGACATACGTTATGTTTTGTTACTGAAAAGTGTAAAACCGCTCAAAGCTTTCATTTATAAAAAATTCTTCTTAAGATTTTCAAATGTTCCATTTGAATTGAATGATTTCGATATATATGAAAAACATTTCACTGTGATGAACTACAATCAAAATACACCCTTGAAGCATATGCTGTGCGATGAATTTTTGACAGAGTGGTCTGAACAATATGGACAGCACGATTGGAGCGAAATAGAAAATAAAATCACATCTATGTTGAAAGAAATCATTTTGAAAGCTACTTCACATGAACCACCCTGTGGTATTGCTGAAAGTCCTCAATCAAGAGCCTTATATGCTGCAGATATAATGTTAGAATGGGATAGTAATAACCAGATGCAACCTAAAATTCTTGAGATCAATTGGACTCCTGACTGTAAAAGAGCTTGTGAATATTACCCCGATTTTTTCAATGATATATTTCAACTATTGTTTTTGGATAGAGAAAATGATAATATAAAAGAACTTTGATTCTGCTTTTTTTATCAATATCCTTTGATAGAGACTGACAATCTATTTTACCGATGGTGGGTTATCTGTCAATATGATATAACATTAATTAATTCAATTTAAAAATCCATCATGATCAATCAAAAAAGTAGAACAGACTAAGAAAAATAATGAAGATCTAAATATTAATTCAAGCTGGGCAAAAATATCAATTACTCTCATTAAGGTTTTCTAATAAGAGGTGTTATTTTGACATTCAACGGAAAATGCTATTTTTTTTACACAAATGATCGGATGTTTGTTTCATTATAAACATGGGTACGCCGTTAAGGTGGGCGTTCAATGTAGTGTGTTTTTATTTCAAGTTGATTTCGAAAACGGTTTCACTTTGAGAACTGAAATTTTGTGGGTGAACTCTGAAAGGATTAGGGTTCTTGTCTTGTTGAAATAATTTTAATCGATTTCATTCCGACAGTTAATTTTTTTTCTTTCAAAAATAGAAGAAAATGAGCCAACCCATGTTTTATTTCAACAGAAAGACCCATGAAAATAGTTCAACTTCCGATTAAAAGTGAATCTACTGATAATTTCGTTCAGAAGATCAACTTGAAATACGGAATTGGCAGAAAATTGCCAAATTCAAATTTTGGCGGGAAAAAATTCCTGCTTTACCCACGGATACTCAAACAGTATCCGTGTGCTTTACCCACAAACAAAGATTAAAGAGTAATCTTTGCCCACAAATTGACTTATTTCATAGTTCGGCGATTTTCGGATAGAGAGCGCCATTGTACATTTCATTCATGAGAGAGATATTCATAGAACTTATAGTGATAATCTAAGTTCTATGGAGATATTTCATAAAATGCACGGTGGCGCCTCTATCGGAGGAGATTTCCTACTTCCTACTCGGCTTTAAACGCCGACCTTAATGATGGAGAATTACATCAGCCAAATGACCACCAATACTACAGGATCATATCCTTCTCATCTCTTCGAGAGGTAACACGGTCCCGAAACTTTTACCGTAAATGATCAATGGTTTAGTTGCTTGTGTGGCACGTAGCTCCGTCTTGTCGAAAGTAAACCTGGTCCAGATCAATTCCAGCCTAATGTAATGTCTAATTCCAAAGAACGCCGAGGAATGGACAAACCTGGGTAATCCTGCTGTTTAATCAAGCGGTCCGTCAAATTCGCCGCAACGTTGCCAGATCGGGCAATTATTCCGGTATTTGAAGAAAAGGGTATAGTTCTTTCCTTCGTTAGCTCTTCGAACTAAGCAACTCTCAGACTCTGAATAAATTATTAGAAATCACAAAATTGCTTTTAATATAGTGTTCAATCCAAAACCTCTTCCAAAACAATACTCTAATTGATTAAATTAGAATTTCTCAATATCTTTATTACGTGATAATAGATAAGATGAAAAACAATATGGGGCAATTGAATGGAATGTATTTTCTGCATTTTATTTTACGCTATTGATGTAAATTTCGAAGAAGTGAAAAAAATTTCAAAATTCAGGCTCAAATAGATTAATTTACACACAAAAAAAGCTGACATGTGTCGACAACTGGGCCAATAGTTATTAACACTCATAATTTATTTTCAAATGGAGTTCGTGAATTAGGACAAATTTCATCGAAAAATGCGGAAGATATTTCCAGGTGGCGCTTCCTTCCAATGGATCGCCAATAAAAATGACTCTCCCAATTTTTGAACGCAGTATAAGTTGATAATTCTTATTCCTTTTTTACGGCATTAAAATACAATTTCAAGAAACCGATTTGCATAATATGGCAACAAAATCCGCGTATGACACTGTTCGCATATGCGCAAATCAGCCTCCAAATCTCACTTGATTAAACGGTGGGATACCCAAACCCACGGATACTCAAACTTTGAGTATCCATGACAAACCTGGGTTTTCTTCAAGATTTTGGGTTACAGCCGCAATATTCTTGGCTCTTTTCGAGCGACGTTTACCGGTTTTATTCTTCTCATCACTAACTTGTCTCAACAGCTTAAATTTTTCCACCAACTCTGTATTGCGGTTCGACAAGGTGCTACACAACTCTGCCAAATTTTCATCATTTTTGTGGTGAATTTTAATCATTTCAATGCGTTGTTGAAGCGTGTGTCGTTCTATTTTTACTAATGACGTTTCAAATGTTAAAAAATAATATCTACCGAAATAGCGAGCTATTCGAAATAACCAAAGGAAATCTTTGAAAATAAAGCCTCCTATCAGGCAATCCAAACCACGTGGCGCCCTACCTCCAGATAACCTATAAATTTTCTGACAGGTCGCTGGCTTGCAGTAAATATGAGGAATTTTATTATCTTATGCATTTCATGAGTGAACGAGTGAGTTTTTATGATTTCTAATATCAAAAAGTATCACTGAAGAAGAAAATTTCACTCAATCATTTGATTACAACTTTTAGTATTGGAAGCCCGAAGAGCCCGAAGAGAATATTAGTCAGAGCACTGTCCCTGTAACTTCTTTATCCTTTTATATGATATAAATTTAAATATTCATCAGTTTTACATTTTACATGAACTGAATACTGCTTATTTCAGTGTCTACGAAGACACATTCACTTTAGTTTCTTATCTTCGTATTGTCAAGTCTTGATGACTGCTGACCCAATTTCCTTTTGTTTCCTGATAAGTCACTTAATATGTGTATAATACACCAAGTTACACACACTGGTGTTCCAAAATATTCAAGATAATCGATGTGTGTGAAGTTGGCCCAGCACTTTTTGATTTTCGAAAAAAAAAATTGTGCTGAATTGTGCTCGGTTTGTGCTGCTTTGAAATTTTTTTTTAATTCCATTTGGTTCTCAAGATATTTCGAAAATCAATAAAATGGGCTAGCCCAGCACTTTTCGAAAAAATGGGTTTTAATGACTGAAATAGTTTGTGCTATACATGTGCTGAGTTGTGCCGTTCAAATTTTTCTGAAAGTACCTCTAATTTTCCAGAAAATCGAGATTCAAGAAAAAAGTTAGCCCAGCACTTTTGTTTTTTCTTTTCCCAAATATGTGGAAAAATTTGTGCTACATTTGTGCTGTCTTGTGCCGTAAATATTTTCACGAAAATTCCCCGGATTTTCCGGGAAATGGCGAAAATGATAAATGCAGTCAGCCCAGCACTTTTGAATTTTTCCAATTTAAACCTGTTTGAAAAATTGTGCTATACGTAGGCAAAGTTGTGCCGTTGAAATTTTCACGAATATCCTGCTTATTTACCAGAAAATGAAGAAATTAGAAAAAAGTTAGCCCAGCACTTTCGTTTTTTTTTTCGACGAAAATTGTTTTATCTGATTGAACTACATTTGTGCTGACTTGTGCTGGTAATATTTCTAGGAAAAACTGTCAATTTTCCGTTTAAATGGATAAAATATGAAAATTCAGTGGACTTCCTGAAAAATAGGATATGTGGCAACAGTGTGCGTGAAGTTGGCCCAGCACTTTTTGATTTTCGAAAAAAAATATTTTGTGCTGAATTGTGCTAGGTTTGTGCTGCTTTGTGCCGTTAAAATTTTTTCATTATCCCGTTCGGTTCTCAAGATATTTCACTAAATGTGTGAACCGGCCAGCTTAGCTCTGTTCAGAAAATTGGTTTTCAGCAGCTGAAATAGATTGGGTTTACATGTATGGAGTTGTGCCGTTCGAACTTTCCCGAAAGTTCCTCTAGTTTTCAAGCTTTCCGAAAATTTGAATAAAAAAAATTTTGGAAAATATACAGTGTTATATGAAACAGAAAAGTCAAAGTCACTTCCGTTCAATTTTTGTTTTTCCCAGTTGAAGGTTCCTTGAACGAATTGAAGAACACAAAATTTTCAAATTTTTATCTTTCGAAATGGCTGAGATAATCCATTGGAACAAATATTTTGAGACACCCGGTATATAGAATTATTTTAAATAGTAATTTTTCAGAAACATCCTGTAACTTGATAACCAATCAAGATATCTGGGATCTTTTTGCTGGTAATTGATTATTTCGAAAAAAGGGTGTCATTAAACATTTTTTTAACCCTTATGGTTCTCGAGATGTTCTCAGTGATCATCGATTTTGGGATACCCCGTACAAACGGTCAATTTCATATTCACAAGAAACAATAATGAAATCTGTCGTCGCTTACTTTCAACTATATTATCGATATTCTGCTTTGAAAGTTGAACTCTGACAACAGCGCTATCGAACCCCGCGGCTGATGATGTCGTAAATTAGTACGAATGGAGTATGTAGTGACAGTTATGATCAAAGCGTTGCGGGTTGCAGTTCAACGATTAGAATATTTTTTGTTTCTACGTTGCCCTTTACCTTTGCTACGTGTTGCCATTAATAACCGATTTCCCGTCAAATATATCGATTTATTTAATTTTTTCGATTTGAAGAGACAATTTGAAGTTTTTTCCCAGAATTCGAACGTCACAAGTCAGCACATATGTAGCACAATTTTTTTCTCATTAATTTTGGAAAAGAAAAATCATAATTGCTGTTACAACTTTTTTTTTATTCAAATTTACTATTTCAGCTGCTGAAAACCAATTTTCTGAACAGAGCTAAGCTGGCCGGTTCACACATTTAGTGAAATATCTGGAGAACCGAACGGGATAATGGAAAAATTTTAACGGCACAAAGCAGCACAAACCTAGCACAATTCAGCACAAAATTTTTTTTTTCGAAAATCAAAAAGTGCCTGGCCAACTTCACGCACACTGTTGCCACATATCCTATTTTTCAGGAAGTCCACTGAATTTTCATATTTTATCCATTTAAACGGAAAATTGACAGTTTTTCCTAGAAATATTACCAGCACAAGTCAGCACAAATGTAGTTCAATCAGATAAAACAATTTTCGTCGAAAAAAAAAAACGAAAGTGCTGGGCTAACTTTTTTCTAATTTCTTCATTTTCTGGAAAATTAGCAGGATATTCGTGAAAATTTCAACGGCACAACTTTGCCTACGTATAGCACAATTTTTCAAACAGGTTTAAATTGGAAAAATTCAAAAGTGCTGGGCTGACTTCATTTATCATTTTCGCCATTTCCCGGAAAATCCGGGGAATTTTCGTGAAAATATTTACGGCACAAGACAGCACAAATTTTTCCACATATTTGGGAAAAGAAAAAACAAAAGTGCTGGGCTAACAATTTTCTTGAATCTCGATTTTCTGGAAAATTAGAGGTACTTTCAGAAAAATTTGAACGGCACAACTCAGCACATGTATAGCACAAACTATTTCAGTCATTAAAACCCAATTTTTCGAAAAGTGCTGGGCTAGCCCATTTGATTGATTTTCGAAATATCTTGAGAACCAAATGGAATTAAAAAAAAATTTCAACGGCACAAAGCAGCACAAACCGAGCACAATTCAACACAAATTTTTTTTTTCGAAAAATCAAAAAGTGCTGGGCCAACTTCACACACATAGAAAATCCTCATAATTTGAACGACTTGTACATCCAACTTTGGCACACATTTATGGCATTTTTTATTGAAAATGCACTTAATTTAAATAATTTTCACTGGTCTGATATTCCTAAGAGTAAGATTGACTAGAAATATCAAAAAAATGTCCACATAAAACAATTTTTCAAGCAAATAAACGGTTTTAATGTCTACATGAACAAAGCTAAATTTGGTTTATTTGACCACCAACTAACCTCAAAAAAATATTTGACAGGTCATTGGATTGCCTGATTGGAAAACCCTGATTATATATCAAAATTTTTTTTACGACTCGCAATCCAGAATGAAATTTTGCCATTAAAAAAAAATCACCTTATTTGATAAGAATCAAAGCAGCATCCAGACTTATTCACCCATTATGAACAATTTGCTTAATACTAGAATTGAATGGACTTGAATCCAAAAATAAATTGAAGTCAAAAAAACCTAAACAGTGTTTGTTAATAAACAACATCTGACTGTCTGATGATTAGAGAGTGCTGCTATTGCTTTAGGAACACTTGGCTTTAAAAGGTACAGGAAATTGAAATTAATATGTCAATAATTTAATTCATTTTGCCTCTACAAATCAATAGATAAAATGTTTTCAGTAAAAAATAGTCAGTTTCACTTAATCTAACTTTTTAGATAATTTCTGATGACCAATGACTACAAATACTTGACCCAATGCATAATAAAATTGATAGGTCAATATTTCAATATAATTTTTTGACTCTACAAATCAATAGATAAAATGTTTTCAGTAAAAAATAGTGTTTGTTTCACTTAATCTAACTTTTAAATTATTTCTGATGATCAATGACTACAAATACTTGTCCTAATGCATCATAGGTGTAAGTTCTTTTCAAAAAAGTATCTAATAACTTTATACCTGATATGTTGTTCAAACCTGGTATTAATGGAACAGCCTTAAATTCCAGCATTTTCTTGGATTTTGGAGCAAGAGGTTCTAATTTCTTTCCAGATATACCACACCATGCAATACCTTTTGGATTTTCAAAATAGAGCATCAGTTCCACTGTCCTCTCACTGAAAAACATAAAATTAATAACTGCTAATCAATTCATATTCTGGTCTTTCCCAAACATTGGATCTTTAATGCACAAGAAAGAGAAATCAGCCAGTCAAACAATGCAACATATGATGAGTAATCAATTTCAATTCTTCAACTAGATCGTCAGCTACCCCACTCTGTCAATGTCGAAACAGATTGAGATTACCACTCACGGCCGGTATTAAAAAGGGCAAATTCCTCACTAAAAATACAGAATCCGGCAGTTGACGCACGATGTAGTTATTACAACAGCTCTAAACATGCGAAAAAGGATAGTGAATGCTTTTCGAAGCATGACTCCAGCCATGTTGACAGAGTTGGTGGGTATTCAACGTTCGGATCAATTTGTGTTCAAGAGAAAGCGGTAGACACTTTGAGCATCTCTTAGAACATTAGAATAAAGATACCTTGAAGCTATCTCGAGACACTACAATAAGCGAAAATCAAAAAAACATCCGTACAAATGCTACCAATGTCCAATTCAAATTTCGAACAGCCGGTCAATCGAAGATACCCATGATGAGTAATGCTGTGTTGATTAATACCTGCAAAGTTTCATTTTGTCTATTTTTAACGTCCGTTAGTTTTTTTGTTATTATTTGAATAAAACTTTCAGTTACGTTACGATATCATTTTTCGTGTCTGCTGGATGCGGGAGTGAAAATAATCCTAAGGTTACTTCTGAGAAAATGTAAGCTATTCAATTGTCTTCATTATTGTGGGAAAAATACAGGGTGTTACATATAGATATAATAATTTGAAGTTCTTCATATTTGGTCATTTGGACCTTAATAACGGACACCCTGTATATGACAGGTGGATCATTTAGGAACGGTGACAAGGCAAATCCTTCAATCAAAAAAACTTTTAGATCAAATTCATGTCACTATCGCTTCTGGAAATCGTCAGAAGACTTCTACTGAACTGCTTTTCCCTAAAGAAAACCTTTTTTCATTTTCCATTTTTTTCGAATTCAGCTCTGTTTGAAAGATATAGCCAATTAAATTGAGTTCATACATTTAGGGAATACTCAAGTAGGTACCTTATTTGAATAAGAATGTTGAAAACACGATATTCCTTATCAAAAAAATTTGTTTTGTCCGATTATATCTGCAATTAAAAAGCTATATTTCTCTCGGCAAAATAAGTTCCTTCTTCGATTTTCCTGAAGATCAGTTGGTAAACACAAATAATTTGTTCACATTTTCCTCGATATCCCAAAAATATCTTATAAAGAATGGTTTTTCACTCAATTTATGAAAATTAACCTAAACCATTTTGCATTCAAAACAAGAATCTTCTATGAATTTTACAGAGTTTTTGAGAAGACGATGCCAGATTGTTGATTTTTCGGATAATATAGTATAACGGTGCGTCTTGCGAGGTAGCGGGAGCGCAAAGGACGCCATAAGATCTGTGAATCGACCCATCTCAAAAGTCAGTGCCTGTGAACGACGCATGCGCATAGCAACTATCGGCGCGACCTGTGAACAAATATGGAGGAAATCTTCACTAGAGCTTATTATTTTGGGTTTTTTCTTCGATCTCGTGATGATTATGTGAAGCGTTCCAGTGAATTAATGTAATATTGACCATGTAGTGTCGAATTTATAGAATTCCAAGAGGATATTGTTTAGTTAGGAACATCGTCACAGATTATTCAGTGCTAAGTATTATTTCATTTTTCATAGATTTCAATTTAATACAGGGTTTGTATCGAAATTCATCATTCATATACATATCTGAATTTTGTATTTTATTGACTTCTATTTTTAATATGGACCGAAGACCATACATTTTCAATAGAAACTATGCCTATTAAATGTATAATTTCATGCTCCTTGGTGTTGTATCTTCCACATTTGTGGGATGATTCGAAGATATTTAAAGGCAGGGAAGCATCCAGATTATTCTTGAAATTCGAATCTTTATTGTATGCAATAAGGAATAACTCGAAAACGACGCGTTCCATTAAAAAAACATAAGAATTCTTTTATTTTTTAAAATTATGGATTTTTTTTAATATATTATTTTTACGTGGATTTATGTATCGGCTACGCTGTAACTTTTATACCAGGAGAAATATTGAATAAGTTTTGATTGAGGAATATGCACCATGAATAGTGTAACCAATCAACCAAAATTCAGTTCATTTGAAATAATAGTTCCAACAAATTTTCAAAAATGGTATAGACAAAATGTGTTTTGTTTGATAAGAGGAATCTACAGTTAAAATATATGTACAAGTCAAAGATTCGCCCTGTATATGGCAGTTTCGGTTAAAATAACAAAGTAGCTTGTACTTTTGCGAGGTACTTTCTGATACAAGCAGAAACACTATTGATGATAGAGTAAACATGGGTTGTCCTATTCCACTGATGACTCAAATGCCATCCACCATGAAACTTCCTGTATAATTATGTATATGTACATTTCTCACCAATTATTTATTAGTTCGCATTTCAACACAAAAGGCTCTTCTAGAACTGCATAATTTGGTAATTCTTTCAATATCAAGCAAATATCTCCATTTTCAGGACCCTAAAAAAATGATCTACTTGGTGCTCCACATTTATGAGAATCACCCATAGACTATAAAGAGAAGTATTTTACCATTCTGGAAAGCTGACTTGTCTGTAATCTCCCTTTCTCACCCAAATTAGACCTCCACACAATATCTAACTTTCCAATATTTTTTGAACCACTCAAAATTTTAGCATCATCATTTGTTGTTAGACAATACAAAAATTGGCAGATTGATTGAGGATTCACCAACATTGAGGGTCCAAAAATGTTCTCACCATTAGTGGTATAATTCAATGACACAACTAAAAATATTATAGGATATAATAATATGAATAAGAGGTTATGAAATCGAGTATTTTACCATTATAATTTTGGGAAGCATCCAAATCAACTTTTTCCAAGTATATAGGACCCATTGTAATATTTTGAACTTGTGCTTCCAAATATACATCATCATTCTCAGCATTATAGAATTTCGTTTTTACATCTAATGGTTTTAATACTTGAATTTTGAAGAACTTTCTGAAGGTAGCTGGTAGTCCCACAACATTATTGTAAGATACCTCACAAACTAAACTGAGAAAAAAATTATTAAATAATGAGGAATTCCAAACATTTCACCTACATATGTGTTCCTATTTCCTTCACTTCGTGGTGAATAATGACATTGATAGTGTCATCGGGAATCAATTCTGGAATGGGTGGATTTGAGGATAATGACAATTTCTGGGAGCTTGTTTGAAGATCAACCTAAGGAACAAGACATAAATTTTTCAAATTTCCCACTATATGGCGTGAGTTGCACCTTAACTTGTATATTTTTAACAACTTGTTGTGTTTCACTGAAGACGCAAATGTAGCTAGAGAACGTCTCCCCTAAGTATATATTTACAGGGCTCTGGGGTAAAAGTAAAAATTGGCCACAACATAATGTTTCAGCTGCTTCAACTGATGTAGGATCTAGTTGAAGAGCATTGTTGAATAAATTTCCTGGCAGATCATTGCTTTCACAAGTAATAGGTAAGGGACTTGTTAAAGTTGGTCTAGTCAATCGCATAACTGAAAATGAAATATTGAACGAATTGGAGTTCGAAAAAAAAAATATTGACATTCACCTTTCAATGCTAATGAATGTTCCTCCATTTCCATATCTAAAAGATAAAATTATACTTAACTTTGAATATTATTTGAAGTTTATTCAAATTTCAAACATCTTTGGTTTATTAGAGGTTATCTATAATATCCATAGATAAAGGATATCACAGTCTTTGATAATATCTATATTCTATGTTCATATATCTTCTTCTTATTTCTAGTACGGGTTTATGGGCTCAACTATTAGTTATGTACCCAAAAACCATGGATTATCTGTGTATAGAACATAGATAGATCGATCACAGAAATTCTTGATCTTCTGACAGTTGGTCTGTCAGGTCTGTGTCTCTGTCTCTACTCTTTGGTTCTGTGCTTCTTGCTCATAACAAATCAGAGAATCATTTTGGCTGTTAGCGGCAATTTTTTGATTATGTTTTTTTCATCACCAAAGTTTTCCATATCATTCGATAAAGTTTGATTCCTTGTTAATCTGGTCCATTAAATGTCTGTTTGTTCTGAAAGATATATCAATAAATTATATGTTTGTTTCTTCAGTGTGGAAAACCGATTATTGTTTCTTATTTCTATAAAGTCATAATGGGGGTAATGAAATTTCCATCAAAAATAATCAATTTTAGCATAACGTATTCGCATATTTCAGAGGAAATCAAATCCTAAAAGTAAAGAAAAAAGGTTACAGAGGAAGGAGGAACAATTCAGGATAAGCCAAGCTATGCAAGCAGTGGCTTTAGCTAATAAATTAGAAGATCCATTGGAACCATTTCCTGTATTCAGAAATTTCAGTAAAAATGGCATAAATGCAGGGTTATCTGTTATCAAAGGCAGTGGCCTTGATGAAGGGGTTAAACAATGGGCTTTTAATTTAACAAAGAAAAATATGCAACAAAAGTGAGTTATCAAGCATTTAGCATTAAAACTCTCAATTTTATTCCAGGATGTTCATATAATATTAGGATTTCCAAAGCCATCATTGAAATGAGCATTAAATCAATTTTAAGTTCTAGAGGGCTGTGAACTCAACTTTTCATACTTAAAACTTCAACTCGATTTGTCAGTTCAAAATTCACATTTGTTTGGCAATCGACTGATTTCAGAGTTGACATACCTCTGTGGAACCCACCGAACATGTCAAGTTGCAAATTATATTTCTCATTGTTATGTTAGGTAATTATTGCCATTAAATATTATTTTTCAATCTATCTTAGATATGAATCATGTTCTTGGGGTTGGTCAGATTCCAAAAAATTAGAAGAATTGAATGATGAAGCTGCTTGGTATCTCCTTGCAAAATCTGTGGAAAATGGAACATTGTTAGGATTTTCCCATTTTAGGTTCGATATTGATGAAGGCATAGAGGTGTTATACTGGTAGGTATTTGTGTAATTTTTGATTTGTCTTTCTGTAATACCATAATGAAATATTTTTGTGCTCTTGTTCTACTTACATGAGAATGATATCATCTCGTCTCAATGCAGTATTTTTCTAATTTGGAGCTGTGAGTGATGACTAATAGGTGGTTAATTCAATTCGCCCTGAACATGATCACTCTCAAATGGAAAAACCCAGAAACTTGAAAGTTTTCCGAATACTTTCAAAACTGAATGACCTTTTCAAGCTACATGCTAAATTTAGTACAGATACCAGTCCCTTATAAAACTCGAGCTAATTATCTAAAAAAAATCTTATTATGTTATAACAGATACCAGATAATGAACGATTTCTCTCAAAGATGTGGTCAATTTTTTTTATGGCTGACAAAATACTTTTTCTTCTGTACCCTTGATTGGCAATCTACTCAAAAGCTTTTGACCTAACACCAGCTTTAATTATCCATTTTTTTTCTAGTTATGAGTTGCAGTTAGAAACCAGTGTTCAACGTAAGTCCTTAGGGAAATTCATGATGCAAATTTTGGAACTTATTGCATTCAAAAATAATATGAGAAAAGTTATATTGACAGTATTGAAGAACAATCCTCACTCAAAATTTTTCAGAGCTATCAAGTAAGTATCATTTATTCTTACAGATAGAAAATTTGTGTACAGGGTGAGTCTTTGACTTACATTTATTTTAACTGTAGATTCCTCTCATCAAATGAACACCTTTTTCCCATACCATTTCTCAAAGTCCGGTTTCGTTTGAAAGAAAATCCATGAAAAAAACACTTTTCTTTTCATATCTTCGGAAATATTTATTTCAAACGGATTTTGGGTTGGTTGTTTACACTATTCATGGTGCATATTCCTCAATCAAAACTAATTCAATATTTCTCCTGGTATAAGAGTTAATGCGTAGCCGACTCATAAATCCACGCAAAATACCATAAAACCACTTGAAAAAAATAAACGGTTCACACTTCGTTTTCTAGTTATTCCTAATTTTATGCGATAAAATGAATCTCAAGCATAACCTGAATGCATCCCTGGCATTTTTTAAATATCGTCCCCCCATGAAATTGAACATTTAATATCCTATTAAGAATTTGTTGTTACCGGTCCATGTTAAAAAAAAGTCAATGATATAGGTACAAAATTCAGATGAATGTGAATGTTTATTCAAACCACGTATTAAATTGAAATTATTGAAGAATTAAAGGATACTTAACACTTAATAATCTGTGGCCATGTTTCTATCTGAACAATATCCTCTTGGAATTTCATAAACTCGACACTACACGGTTAATATTACATTAATTCACTGAAAGTTTTCACATAATCATCACGAGATCGAAGAAAAACAATCAAACTAATCACTTTCCCCTTTTATAACAGCATAGCTCTAGAAAACGAAAAGATTTCTTCCATGTTTGTTTACAGATCGCGCCGGTTGTCGCTATACGCATGCGTCGTTCACAGACACTGACGTTTGAGTTGGGGCAATTCATAGATCTTACGGTGTCTCGCGTGGTAGCGGGAGCGTGACCACGCGCGCGAGTTACCTATTCAAACGATAGTCGATAATACTAAACACGCAAAAGTGGTGTCGACTACTTTTGCGTTGTCTGAATGCCTAAATCGCTATCACGCAAGACACCGTTATACTATGTTATCCGAAGAATCAACCATCTGGCAACGTCCTCTCAAAAGCTCCGTGAAATATTTGTGGAAGATTATTGTTGTAATATTTCAAACTTTTTAGCTTGAGAATATTTTCAAAGGGGAGATAAAAAGGGCGAATACTAGGCTGTAGCTATAAGGGGTATTTTACCCTAATGGGGATTTTATACTTTTGTTTTGGCCTGGCGTTTTGGCCTATGGTTGGTCCTTGGTATTTCGTAGTAATTCAGTTTCGTGAAACAATAAGGTGAAGTAGATAAATAAAACACTTGATTGGACACAGGGATGGAACAGGCCTTTATTGGCCCAGGAAAGCAGTTAGAAGGAACGGCTTTGCTCTAAAGGGAGAAAAACGAATAAGATCATTTAGCATTGGACTCAAAGCAAAAAACCCTTTCAGCATACATTTGAATGAAAATACATGTAGCAAGTATCAGAATATTATAAAGATTACACAGGACATCTCAATCAAGACCTTATTCTTTACAACAAGTTGTTATCTAACAACTAACTGACAATAAATGTAGCAAAGACCTACATTTTTATACAATATTTCAATAGATTAAGTAAAAATTGATTAATTATGTTTGACGTCCCTCTTTTGCAGTTTATATATTTAATATGTAGAATGCAATAAGAAATAAAGTGTTTATTAATTTATTTATTTATACAAGGAGGACGTCCCAGCTTCGCCCGGGTAGAAATTTGTTTCACGCGGCTACTCTTTTATAGATCTTCAACACTTCAACCAGCCATATCTTTTGATATATTCGTTGTAATTGTATGATGTGAAGGGCAATTTCGTTCTAAATTAAATTCTGGGTATGAATAACGTATTAAGTTAGATGAGGATCGATACCCTATTCATAAAAACACTCCCAAATAGTGCATAATTTTGGAAAACATCTGACTACCATAAACAGGTAATAGCAAGTCAATCTTGAGAGATAGATATATGCTATCGCGGACTTTTTTGTAGAACTATTTGAGAGGTACATTTCTGTCATACATTGTATCCACGTAAGTCTTTAATTTTTGCAGCGCACATGAAAATAGCTGTTTATGGCTGATTTTGTTACCTATTTTTTGTAATTATTGAAGTTATATTAGGTATCCTTAGTTTTTTCGGGTAAAAAGTATAGCCTATGTCACTCAGGGATAATGTAGCTTATTTCTAAGGGTGAATTTCTGAAATCGTACCAGTAGTTTTTGAGTCAAGTCGTATCAGACACACAAAAACACAAATCTTTCCTTTTTATAATATTAGTATAGACAACAACAAACAATGCGGACTGTGATATAATTTTGTACCTGAACAGATACAAGCTGAAAGAAGTACATGGGATTATTTCTACAGAATATGCATGTAGAGCACTTTAAACAGAAAATAACTCCTTTTCAAAGAAGACCAAATTTGTCTCTTTTCATCGTTATCTGGTTTCTTCCCCACTGAATCATACACAACTTGATGCTTTATTAACAATACACTTACCAATGTAACGATAAATTTGGACTAGAATTCCTATCTTTTCCACAAACATCACACTTGCGACTACTAACCATTTTCGTTATAATGAAAAATAATACACAAAAAAAAAAGAATAATCTGATTTGACTCAAAAAATTTCCTGTAATTCAACTACTTTTAACGGGCACTTTCTGGCAACGTGTTGCTTCGAGAACCACGTGTTGAGCAAAGGATCCATGATCCATCCATCTCTCTTCCAACTGAAGAAGGAATAAAGAGCGGTGTTTTCATAATTTTATCCTGAATTTCTTTCGTCCAATAGCCTCTAGTATAAAATAGCAGAATCGACTATATTCTTTAATTAATAATATATCCGAAAAGACTGTCTTAATTAAAAATTACGAGATGTTATATCAATTTTGCATTGTAAATGAGATCAATAGTTTTTGTGTATAATAATAGAGGAACCAACAACCTGCTCAGTTTGGCAACATGAAAATATAGCAAACGATTTCAGTGGACCTGTATAAGATACAATCGAACTGTAAAGTTGTAAATTTCAGATGCGACACATTTTAATATAAACAAACGGGTCCCTACTTATAGTCCAAGGGAATTTCCGAATATCTCATTTGGAGTGAATGCTCCAGTTTGTTAGTGGTTAGAGGATAGACTTTTATGGAAGTGGACATGATAACATGTATTATGAGTTGGAAAATATTGTATCCATACTAAGTCCATCCATATTAAGTTACAATGAGTTCTAAATGTTATTTGTTTGTTACACTGAAAAGTCCATTCTTGGTTTGAAATTTATCCAAATTTTATATATCCCATTTTTCAGCTATGAATTAGACGAGTCCTCTCCTATGGACGATGAAGAAGACTATTCCTATGACATATTGAGCAAGATTAATAAGAAGTTGATGCCTCCCAAAACTACCAGTTCAACAGTTTCGAATAAGACTACCCATGTACACACTCATTGCTGTTCAGGTCATCATCATTGATTACTTTTAACAGTCATTTTCTGTGAGACTAAGGCCATAAATAAATTACTCTTTCATTATGATTAGTTATTTTTTAGTGATTATTTAAATGCTGAAAGAAAAAGTAGTAAATGGGTATCAAATCATCAGAAGTGCTTCATGAAGATCTGGCCATTCACGTGAAAATCAAAGTTGAATAGGCTGAAGACTTTCAGGCAGTACTTAGTTCGTAACACAAACTGTATAAATTTGTATGCATTTATTTCATGATAGCACTACTTCATTGAACAACTTGCGGAAATATTCGGCTGAACTGTTTTTGGATGGTCATCTTATATGTATACAGGGTGTATTTTAAGGTGAGGCTTTTCTTTTGATAGTTGATAGAACTCATCAAAATGAATCATTCAACCGAAAATTTCTTATATGAAATGTTCAATTCAAAAAATTTGAGCATTGATACCTCAATACTACTCTGGCCTGCATCTATCTGTTCATCACATCTCTGCATCAGGTTTATGAACATCCGCGAAGTTGGGTGATTTCTTAGCGGAAATCTTGTTCTGTACAACTCATAAGCTGAACTGGCATTTTGTTTTGATTCACCATTAATTAAAAGCATATCAACAAGTTCATTATTTGAATTAACGTGCGGCATGTTCGAAACAAAACACTTGTACCCTCTCCGTAACAGGTTTGGAAAATATTCCAGTTTCATTTTCTCGTAACGGGCATAATCCATGTAAAAAAAATTTGGTAAAATGACTTATTTTGTTGAGTTCTACCATCTGTCAAAAGAGCTCACCTTTAAATACACCCTCCTGTATAAAAGTGATGATGTATGAAGGTATTCTCGACTCTTATTACACCGGAAGTATGTTTTTTCATGTTTACGGAAGAGAAAGATTGTTTGACTGACGTGTTCCGAATGGGTATCATCACACTCTTTACACCAATTCAACAAAAATTGGTTATAATCAATTATGAAGAGGGGTATTGGAAGAACTGTTTAACCCTTCGACTATGGTCTAAGATTGTTTCAATCTATTATTTGTTCTGTGATTTCAATCTCCAATATTATCATTGAGTAAATTGAGTTATATTTAAACTAATATTAACATCATATAGGATGTCCCAAGTTCGATTGCCTATAAGATGTTCATGGAGAACTGGACATATTCGAAATCTGAAAATTGTGATTATGATATTGTTCGAAATTCTCCACTGAGCTAAAATATTTTCGGAGCCTGAGCACTTCCGGTTATACACCAAATTTGTTCATAAAATTATTTTTTTTTCGTTTCTGATATGGTTGAGTATTCAATGCTCAAAACATTTCTGTTTAAATCATTGTATTCGTTCAAATAGTTTTCAAAATATCGGTAAAAATGTCAAATATTCAGTCAGTATTATGTTCATTTATCTTATTCTGAGTGTAAACTCACATCTTCAAAGTAGAAGAATGTGGAGAGGTCATGCACAATAAAGTAGATCAAGTTTATTTCCGTCTATTGATCTGTTATTGATTTCCGAATTATCGATTTTGTGTATTTTTTGTTTCTTGAGTGTGTTGACTTACCACTTACCCATTGTCACCCAACCACTACAGAGGACAAGCTCGCGTCATCACTCAATGTGTCCACTGTTAGAACCCTGAAGAGGGCTTGTAATTTCCAGCCGAAACGTTGGTGTATGAATAAAAGCACAGAACATTGTCATATCCTGATTTAACCCCTTACCTCCATCTAAAAATCTATCTGACACAGGATTACATTGAATTTAATCAAAATGTGGAAATTCTTTATAAAAAATCTGTATCCAGTGGCAATCTGTATAACACATCAAAAATCTGTTTAAATACGGAAAAATCTACATATCTGGCAACATTGGATAAGTATTTTGTGGTACCGTACTCGTCAGAGAACGGTGTGCAGTGCACTGAGAACAAACAAATGAACAATTATTTGTGTTCTATGGTTGCGAGCATAGATAAAAAATATTTTTCTTTCTCTGGGTTGCGATTTATTGACATGCGCGTCAAATCTACCACAGTCTGTGATCCTAAGTTTCCTCGTTTTATTTTGCGCACATCGCATTTTTTAGTCGATCTGTTTGAAGGCAAGTGGAGTCATGCTTGTTCTGTAATCTATATCAACTCGCTCCTACGTCTTTTTTGCATATTCTATAATGGCAAATTCAACTGAATTGAATGGGTGCCTTAAAAAAGGATCGCCCAGGAAAAAATCAAGGACGGACGATATTGCTTCCAAAGTGACAGTCATTTTAGGGGCTCAGTGGGGCGACGAAGGTAAAGGGAAGGTTGTGGACATGCTGGCTACATCCATGGATATTGTTTGTCGTTGTCAGGTAAGTTTCCGAGAATTATTCAACTTCAAGCTCGAATTTCTATGCAAATATCACCAATTCAACGATCAATCTTATTTTCATTTGTTATTGTTGTGAAATTACGATATAGGTTAGTTTCGGTGTTTGAAACAGAATTTCCAACATGTTTGATGCAACTCGTGAGTTTTCAATTATGACTATGAATTTGTTAATGTTTTCATAGCTCAATAACTTGACATCCATCAATAACAACTATTGTCATGTGATATTATATTGGTGACATAATTTTTTGGGCGATCTTATAATGTTCAGGTGTCAAATAGTAGTCTATAGTCATATATCAGCACTATTTAAGGAACATTCTGGAAATATCCGGTAGTTTCGTAAAAAGTAATTCATTCCAAAAAGCTGCAGTTTGCGAATTTTGAAAGCAGGTTAATCGGTGGCTGAACATGAGATCAAGATGCATCGTGCATGAGACATTTTTGAATTATTTCTTGTGAATAGTTCAACCTCCTGCCTTTGGTGATTGAAGAACCTTTCCAAATTAGATACCATTTGATTTTGATTCACTTTAGCGACTTTAATGTTTCAAAAAGCGCGTGTTATACAGGGTGTTTGGAGGGTGAGTAGCCATAGGTAAATGGTGGATAGGTGATGCTCTTGGCTACTTGTTGCGCCTAATAAAATAACATTTTGCCCAAAGTTCAAGGTGTTATAATTTTTTTACCATTTTTCTAGAAAATTCCCATTTTTCTCATTAGAACCTTGAATTTTTTCAAATTTAATGCTCGAGGTGCCTAAAAAATGATTTATTTCCTTAGTCTAGTCTTGTCTTATTCAGATCGAATCATAATTTCATACAAACGTCTTCAAAAAACCTGACAGCGTCGTATCAAACATCAAAATGAAAAAAAAATAATGTTGTGTCCACTTTACAAAGTGAAATAAAAAAAAATTACATAGTGTTAGGTTTTAAAATGGCTTTAAAAACTTCTCTAGTTAATACTCTTTGCAATGGTATGTAACATGTACCATTAATAATCAGATAACTCAACAAAAAACCGTTTTGTCTTCAAGGATGCCTTGAAAGGATGACGACAAAACTATTCCATTGAGCAGGCAAAATCTTTTCTCTCATTCTACCACAGCTAAACATAGCGTGCTCTCTCTATCATCGGATAACAATACTCCCAAGGGCGTCGTCAGGGAGGGGGCAGCTCTCCCCCGTGCCCCCCTCAATCAGAATAGAAAAAATGAACTGATTTTCGTATATTATTTCATAAGTTTCTAAGGGATTTTTGAGCTCTAGGGGGGGGGGGGCAGCTGCCCCCCGTGTCTTCCCCCCAGCTCAAAAGCTGTGGGGTAATTACTACATTTGCAAGTCATTTCAAAGGCCTGCAGTAAAGGTGCAGTAATGCAGTTTTGAGTTCACTCAACATTTCGGTGGTTCATCAGCATATTCTGTAGAAAACTAAACATAGAGAACTTCAAATCATTAAATAAAATGTTTAGTTTTCTACAGAATATGCTGATGAACCACCGAAATGTTGAGTGAATTCGAAACTGCATTACTGTACCTTTACTGCAGGCCTTTGAAATGACTTCCAAATGTAGTAATTACACCACAGCTTTTGAGCTGGGGGGTAGGACACGGGGGGCAGCTGCCCCCTCTAGAGCTCAAAAATACCTTAAAAACTTATGAAATAATATACGAAAATCAGTTCATTTTTTCTATTCTGAATTCTGATTGAGGGGGGCTCGGGGGGCAGCTGCCCCCTCCCTGAAGACGCCCTTGGGAATATTGTTAGCCGATGATAGAGAGAGCACGCTATTTTTAGCTGTGGTAGGATGAGAGAAAAGATTTTGCCTGCTCAATGGAATAGTTTTGTCGTCATCCTTTCAAGGCATCCTTGAAGACAAAACGGTTTTTTGTTGAGTTATCTGATTATTAATGGTACATGTTACATACCATTGCAAAGAGTATTAACTAGAGAAGTTTTTAAAGCCATTTTAAAACCCAACACTATGTAATTTTTTTTTTATTTCACTTTGTAAAGTGGACACAACATTATTTTTTTTCATTTTGAAGTTTGATACGACGCTGTCAGGTTTTTTGAAGACGTTTGTATGAAATTTTGATTCAATCTGAATAAGACAAGACTAGACTAAGGAAATAAATCATTTTATAGGCACTGTTTTGAACTGTATTGGTGGACTGTATATTAAATCGAATAGTAACTCGCAAAAATATGGTTTATTGTCAATCTACATATATGGTACAGGTACATAGTTATTTCAGGTTATGCATATCTCCGCCGGGGCGGCAAATCGGAAGTTCCGTCGAATCTTCTTCTTTCATTCCGGAGCGCCTGCGCTCCAAGCTAGTGGACTGGGGCGCCAACTGTCGTCGGTGATGTGAAGCCATATGAGCGTCAACATACTCCCCACCTTGAAAGTCCCTACTTTCAAACAACCATGGGAAGAGGGCAGATCTTCTGGAATCCTCTTCTTATTATTCCATTCGTGGTCTTTATCGAAGCCACCCGTGCAACTCCATCCGATCCGGGGTGCAGCTCGCATATTCTTCCTAGCAGCCATTGGGTAGGTGGTGTGTGCTCTCCCTTTATCAGCACTAGGGAACCTTCTGATAGAATGCCGTCGTTCGACTCCCACTTATTCCGTCGTTGTAGTTCTGATATATAATCAGACTTCCAGCGACTCCAAAAATGCTGACTCATTTGCTGCAGAAGCTGATATCTGCTCAATCGATTGGTGTTGGTGTCGCTGACGTCTTGATCCGGAATGGAAACCAGCAGTTTGCCAATGAGGAAGTGAGCCGGGGTTAAAGGTCCGAAATCGTTTGGGTCGGAGCTTATGGGGCAAAGAGGACGCGAATTCAAAATTGCCTCTATTTGCGAGAGAATTGTAGCGAACTCTTCGAAAATCAATGGTGTATTACGTATCACCCGTCGTAAATGATGCTTGACACTTTTGACTGCAGCTTCCCACAGACCACCAAAATGAGGTGAATAAGGGGGTATAAAACTCCACTCTATTGCCTGAGTAGAAACAGCCTCAATTAATTCGTTTTGTATAAATTTGAAAAATCTAGTTAATTCACGTTGTGCGCCAACGAGGTTTGAACCATTGTCTGATAAAATTTTAGACGGCTTACCTCTTCTAGAAACAAACCGATGAAGGGCTTGTAAAAAGGCTTCTGAGGACAAACTGGAAATCAGTTCTAAATGAACAGCCCTCGTTGAGAGGCAAACGAATACCCCAACATAACACTTAGCCGAACGGCAGCCTCGACCCCTTTTGTCCTTTATCAGGAATGGACCCGCGTAGTCTACACCTACAATAGTGAAAGGGCTGGAGGGGCAGACTCTATCTCTAGGTAGATTTGCCATAATTGGCTGGACGGTTTTTGCCGCGAATTTGAAGCATGTTATGCATTTCTTTACGATGCTGCGAGCTAGGTTTCTACCAGCTATTGGCCAATACGTTTCCCTTAATGATCCCAGTAGTAATTGGGGACCTCCATGGAGGAGACGCTCGTGTTCATGGGAGAACAACAGATTGGTAAAATGATGTTTGGCGTGGATTACAATAGGGTGCTTCTTGCTGAACGGATAATCAGAATGTTTGAGCCTTCCACCTACTCTTAAAATATCTTCGGGGTCTAAAAATGGGGCTAGACCAGAAAGCACATTGTTCGACCTGACGAGTTTATTAGCGTGCAAAATTCGTAATTCCTCGCGAAACGAGTCTTGTTGACAAACCTTTATTAAGCAGTTTAATGCAACGTTCAATTCGACTGGCTTAAGTGGACCAGCGCGCCTTTCGCTCTTGTGAAAACAGTTATATTTGAATCTTAGGATATAAGCCGCTACTCTCTGCATTCTTAGAAACTTAGAAAATCGTTCGAATGGAAAACCTAAAGGACCTGAGGTGGTAACCGTCAAGACGTTCGATTTCAAATCGGGTAGGTCGATTGCGCTACATTGATTTAATGGATTCGATGGCCAATACTCTGAATTTTCAAGAAGCCAGGTGGGACCATGCCACCAAAGGTTAGACTCGAGAATTTCCCTAGGATATAGTCCTCTGGATACAATATCCGCAGGGTTGTCGTGGATGGGAACATATCGCCAATTGGCTCCCTCAGTGAGAGACTGGATTTCCGCTACCCTATTGCCGGTGAAGGTTTTCAGCAGGTTCGAACTGGTGCGTATCCAAGCTAGTGTAATGGTTGAGTCTGACCAAAGTGTCAAGGACTCAAAGTTAATTTTAGTTGAAGACATAACCTTGTGTGATAATCTAGCTAGCAAAAGTGCTGCACATAGCTCCAATCGCGGTATGGACGTTGATTTTAGTGGTGCTACCTTTGATTTTGCGCAGAGTAACTGTAGATGAATGTCACCTTGGGGGTCGGTGCTCCTGAGGTAAACACATGCCCCATACCCCTTTTCGGAAGCGTCTGCAAAGCCATGCAATTGTACGCTTGTGGCATCTTTACAGGTTGCTTGTCTACTCAACCTGAGCTCGTTCAGGATTGGTAATTCACCCTCGAGCCTTGTCCACGTTTCTAGCATTGCTCCAGATATTGGCTCATCCCACGTTTTTCCATTCGCCCATAGTTTTTGGAGCAACATTTTTGCAAGGATGATACATGGGCTCAATAATCCCAACGGATCAAAGATCCTTGCAATAGTTGATAGGATGCATCTTTTTGTGATTTTGCCCTTGGTGGGGCTGATATTAATATTGTATAAAAGAATGTCCCCTTCACAAGACCATGTCAAACCTAACGTTTTTATGTTTTCGTTATTATTGAATACAAATTGATCCCGTTCGATATGGCCTGCATTTACATCCTCAAGGCACCTTACGTTGTTTGAGCACCACTTCCTGAGTGGAAACCCGCCAGAATTCAATGTTACGGAGATAAATTTGCTAATGAAACGACAACCATCAATTGTGGTCGCTCCAGTCAACAGATCGTCGACGTAAAAGTCGTGTTCTATTATTTCGGCCATTTCGGGATTGCTTTCTTGAACTTCCTTGGCCAAGCTCAATAAGCAACGCGTCGCAAGGTAGCTTGCTGATGTTTGTCCATATGTGACAGTATTCAAGACGTAGGTTTCTGAATTATCATCTGGATTATCACGCCACACTATTTTTTGCAATTGACGATGTTCTGGAGCTATCAAAACTTGTCTATACATTTTTGCGATATCGGCTGAAATGACATAATTGTGTTTCCTAAATCTGAGTATGATTGATAAAATCATCCTGTAATTTTGGACCGACAGCTTGTATGTTGTTTAGAGATAATCCACTACTAGATGGTGCGGACGCATCAAAAACAACTCGCAGTTTGGTCGTCAAGCTGTCCTCCTTCAGAACACTATGGTGTGGCATAAAGTATTCAAAATTGGTAGTGTTGCTGCCATTATCCATCGTCATATGGTTAAGATTTCTATACTCCCGCATGAAATCCTTATAGAGTGAGCATAGGGAGGCGTTTCTTTGTAGTTTTCGCTCTAGCGCAAGGAATCGTCGCTCGGCCTGAATTCTAGATTCGCCGAGAACCGAAGGACTTTCCTTCAAAGGCATGGTAACGATGAAGCGTCCATGTGAATCCCTTTGAGTAGTTGCATTGAAATTAGATTCGCAAAATTGTTCGATCTCCGATAATTGTGGATGACCTTGAAATTCCTCTATTTCCCAAAATTTCGACAAACTATCAAGTAACTCTTGATTAACGCTGAGATTACAAGAAGTTTTGGAAGTGTCCTTGAGACCCATTTGTCCGGAGACCACCCAACCGAAAAAGGTTTCATATAGAATGGGCATCCTCTCACCCAAAGATATTTTATTCTCGCCTAAGATTGCCCAAAATATATCGGCTCCAATGAGTATATCGATGCGTCCTGGCTTATAAAATTGTGGATCTGCTAAAGTTATATCATTTGGTATTGCCAATGATCGCGTGTCGAAAGAAAGGCTCGGCATAATTCCCGTGATTTGTTCCAAAACGTAACAATTGCATTCAATTTCGAATTTTCGGTGCATGGCTCTTATGGTTATTTTGCCTTTCCTATCAACACTTGAGTTTGTATTCGAAATTCCGTAAATAGTCAGGTCTGTCCGCTCGGTAGGAATATTTAGCCGCTCTAGCAAATGTTCAGTTATGAATGAGGTTTGTGATCCGCAATCTAGTAATGCTCGAACCTTATGCAGCTTTCCAAATTTGTCTGCTACGAGTACACAAACGGTTGATAGGATGACCTGTTGCGGCATTGGTATAGTTACGCCACTACTCAATGTAGTCGAAGTACCTGCCTCGCCATGAACATTGTTTTCTTGATTGGACGAGCTTGCACGAGATTCATTTTTATCGTGCAAAATGGTATTATGCCAAGATTTACATTCCCTGCATGGACCGAGCTTGCATCTTTTAGTTGAATGCCCTGCTCTCAAACAATTATAGCAAAGATTAGCCTTTTTGACAAAGTTTCTTTTCAAAGGTAAATCTAAATTGATAAATTCTTGACACTTGTAAATTGCATGATCTTGCTTACAGTAAACGCATGAGTAGTTCGTAGAAGTCAGACATCTGGCATTACCTTGTTTAGAATATCTATTCCCAGTTGAATTTGTCTTAGAATCTTGTTTATTAATGTGCAGATTCGATTTCGATTCTATTGTGCCCATAAAATTTGCTCTTCTCTGCAGAAACGCAAGAAAATAATCCAATTTTGGTAAATCATCCCTTTTTGCTGTTTCCCTTTCCCATTCCAAACTAGAGGATGGATCTAATTTATTCGTCAACCAGAAGATCAATAATGGATCCCAATTTTTGATGTTTTGGCCTAATTGTTCTATAGCCCCCAAATGTTTGATAATGTCGTCTGCTAAATTTTGAATATTATCAGATGTCGGTTTCTGAATGTTATCAACTGAGAAAATGGCCTTAATGTGCTCATAGATCAATTTCTTTTTATTGTTGAACCTACCTTGCAATAGAGTCCAAGCAACTTCGTAATTACTTGAAGTGTATTTTATTTTCGAAATTGCGACTGCTGCCGTTCCGCTTAATGCACCTCGTAGGTAGTGAAATTTTTGTGTATTGTCCAAACTAGTATTGTCATGAATCAAACTTGAATAAATGTCCCTGAATTCCAGCCAGTCCTCAAATTTCCCATCAAATTTAGGCAAAGAAATATCAGGCAATTTTACTGAAATTGAAGACGAGTTGTTTATTGAACCGTGCAATGAATTGTTTGACTGTACCTCCACGGCATCGTTGAATTTTTGAAGAACACTTTTAGCTGAGGCAATAGCATCATAATAGTTATTTTCGAACATTTCCCTTTCTCGCACTTGTTCTTCGATCTTGGATTCGTTACATTGCAACTCTATCTGTTCTTGATGCTCATGAAAGTCATGCAACAGTTTTTCCGCGTTAGCTAATCTATCAGTCAATTTTATGATATCCAAATCGTCAAGCTGTTCTTTATTGCCAATTTCATTCAAGAAATTTGTAAAAATGGTCAAACCGCTTTTAACGACGCCCCTTTTCCTAATCAAAGGTTTGAGTTCCTCCATTCTAAATTGAGGTCTGAATTCTCACACAAATAGCACAATTTCAAATAAGCAAAGGAATGGTAAAATGGGAACGACTCACCCCGTGGTTATTCTTGTTTGTAATTGACCAGTTGGCCTATGGTTCACCTTCTGCGTGATATTGTCGGCTTTTCCTGGATCTGGATTACGATGTTCTCCTTTCCTGACACGTGCCTCGAACAAGTCCTCTTGCTTTTGTTGTAAAATCGTCAGCTTCTTGTCACTGGATACGGAATTATTGTGTATCCGCTCGATGGACCAATGTTTTGAACTGTATTGGTGGACTGTATATTAAATCGAATAGTAACTCGCAAAAATATGGTTTATTGTCAATCTACATATATGGTACAGGTACATAGTTATTTCAGGTTATGCATATCTCCGCCGGGGCGGCAAATCGGAAGTTCTGTCGAATCTTCTTCTTTCTTTCCTGAGCGCCTGCGCTCCAAGCTAGTGGACTGGGGCGCCAACTGTCGTCGGTGATGTGAAGCCATATGAGCGTCAACAGGCACCTCGAGCATTAAATTTGAAAAAATTCAAGGTTTTAATGAGAAAAATAGGAAATTTCTTGAAAAATGGTAAAAAAATTATAACACCTTGAACTTTGTGCAAAATGTTATTTTATTAGGCGCAACAAGTAGCCAAGAGCATCACCTATTCACCATTTACTTATGGCTACTCACCCTCCAAACACCCTGTATATTCAAATAAATACTGATTGTTCTGATGAGATATCGCAAACTATTGGTTGTTTCTCAATTCGAATAATACTCTAGAACTCTACCATAAATTAATCTCCTGGTCTTTCTTTTACCGCTTTTTCTAGTGGGGTTCAGTTCGAACTGAATCCATAGACGTGATCTTTGCATTGGACACTGCCTTCAGGAAGATGGACTGTTGGTCAGACACTCCAGTTTTGTGAAGGTAGTGTTCGAGTGTTCATATATTTGACTATACCATACCACAGTATAAGGTAAAGGTAGGTAGGAGAATGTCACAAGGTACTATCAAATAGTAATCATGGCCTGCCTACCAAATACTAAATGGGAATACCATCCTGAGGGGACATTTTGACAAATAAATGCTCATAAGTTCGAAACTTGACTAGTTAGGTATAGGCATGATATAAGTACATAGAATGAAAGCAAAATTCATCAGCTTTCTGAATTTCTAATAATATCCAGGGCGTTCCATTTGAAATAAACAACTTTCAGTCACTTTTTCAAGCAAACGAAAAAGACTGTATTTTTTACCACCCGGTATTGAAGTAACGTAGATCTGGTAGATGTGTTGGAAGCATTCATGTATCACCTAACTCAAAACCAAATTTCAATGCCATAGTGTCTCTCAACCCGAAGTTAGCAGCATTTTTAGAGGTCATGATTTTCGGCGAAAAAAATTGAAATTAATTTATATTTCGAAAACGGCAACAGATAGGTATAGGGAAATGTTAAGAAAAGTTGTCGAGAAGTGGCTGGAGATTCCAAAAAAAAATCTAATATACCAGGTGTTCCATTTGAAAAAGCAAAGTTGCTATGTACTTTCTAATGGAAGTGGCAACACCGCATTGACGAAAATATTTTAGTTGGGTATAGAAGGTCCGATAATGCACTCATGCAAATTTTCAAACCGATCCGATATCTGGTTCACCAGAAACTTCTAATGTGCCATCCACCGTGAATCACCCTGTATAGCTGTGTTGACGGCACCGGGAAAGTCATTTTTGTCTTATGGCGTATATCCCGTTTTCGAAGCATGAGCGTGATCGTCTCGGCCGTGTTCTTCTTTGCTGAAGTTCGTGTCCACTTTGGTCACGGTTTTAACCAGCCTTCTCCATAATAGTGCCCATCCACGGGGGACACCGAATCGGAAACATTGTATCCCGATCTGCAATAAATCATGGCCAATAAAATGTGCCGCTTGGGTTTTGACAAGAGGTAGATGGATTGTGTTGCTAGAATTTGCCAGCGTTGCCACTCATAGGCCTTATTTTTAAAATATCTGTTGGAATATCCTGTGCTTTTTACTTTCCACAGGCAGGTTTTCTGCCTGTACAATTCTATGAATCCTGTTAAAAATTCTTTCATTTTAAGCAAAGTTGCTTCTGAATTTCAACTAGAAGATGTTCTGGAATCGACTGCCCAGTGCTGCCACACGCGTAACTTAAAAATGAACTGAAAAAATTTGTAAGGTAAAATTATGAAAGAAACCAATAACGGGAAGTCAAACATACCTTTCAAATTGAATAAAAATGTCACACACCACAATGAATTTCCACAGAAAATGAGGAAGCTATCAGTAAGGAGGCTGGAGAAAGATTGAGCATAAAATGAATAGATAATTCTCAGCGGAAATCACAGATGCAAACACAACAAAATCTTGATTACCCAAATTCGACCGTCTTCTCATAATAATAAGAGTGAAAATAGCGTACCTACCTGTACAAGCACCACCAGTCTAGGTACAAAGGGTGCGAATTGTAAACAGATGTTTTTTTTTATGACATCTAATGCCAGCTCAACCAATTTTGCAAAACTGATAAGAATTCAACTACCTGGTGCAATAATATTCAACAAAATCGGAGATGCCGTTGAAACTTTCTGAATTCCCTAATTCTACGGACATTTTCGTAGAAGTGACTGACACAACTGCAAAAATTCCGATGTTCTTCATGGGAACTGATAGCATCTGCAATGGAACGCGCCGGATTTTATGGCCCTTTATTATCTTTGCCGCTTGTGTCCGGTTCGGTTGCCTCGTGAGTGGAGACCATTACGTCCTGTCCTCTGCTTTTCTCAGGCCTGTGGTTGAGTTATGCGTGGCATTGGGAATGATGGTTTCTGGTCACATCTTATTAGTATTTTTTAGTGCTCAATTCAATTGTAGTGTAGAAATCAGAATGGCGGGGAACCTGCAAAATTGTAATTTTTTTCTCTGTTGCAAATTTCAACGTATTCAATGGTCTTAGATTTTCCGTGAAAATTTTTTTTACATATGGTCAGTGAATACGAAATTCACCCAACATTGTTGAAATCTTTCATGGTTCAACTATCTTTCATTTTGAATACTGATGTTGAAACAGAATGAAACAATATCCCTTGGTTTTCTTTTTGTAGCCTTCCAAAGATAACGCTCGGAGTACTTTCATAATTTTCATTTGAAAAACTGAAGGCCAAAATTGTGCTAATGAGCAACTAGCGTTCATAAGAAAAATAAATCCAATACATCGTAGAGAGTTCGGTTTCTACTGAAGTTTTTGAAATGTTTGGCACACCCTAACTAGTTTTCGACGAGCAATCGATCGGAATTATAAAATTATATGGTTCCCATTTGAAAAAAAATGAGATTTCATAGTTTTATTCAGGCTCACTTTGAAGCCCTGTTTCAGGCACCCTGTACATATAATATTTCCTCATAATTTATACAAGAAGCAGTATCAGCGTACTTCCTTTTGTTTCACTGTTGCAAAAAAAAAATTCTTACAATGAGGGATTTTGAAGATATAAACACTTATTTGTGACAATCTTTCTGTCAAAAAATTGAGAATCAGGCAATACCTTGCTTGATGTGGTTGCGCATATCATACATCGAATCATTGCAGAATTAAACGAAGAATTCCAATATGTATAAATAAATAGGGTGTTAGATTTGAAATAACGGAGTTTCCACTTGAAAATATTTTACAAATGGAGTTCATGTATTCTAAAACAAAATTACAAAATTTTGAATTTGTATCGCAGTTCCTTCCTCGAAAACTTCTAATGAAACACTTCAAAAAATCACCCTGTATATCAAAGGTTTGTTTTAACCATCTTTATAGTTGCTATTGATCTTGCCGCCCTAAAGTTGCCACTGTTTCTGTTGAATAAAATAGCTTAGGCATTAATTTTATATTCTCTACACTCTACAGGAATAATAGAAGATGAAATTAATTTTATCTAAGGATAATTGCAAGTTTTCGCACGATGGAATTCGTACCAAATTTACTCGAATATCCTTCGAAATTGATTCCCATTGATTCCCAAATGAACTCATTTGTTATAACAATATAAGTAAAACCTCGATTTTCAATTGTTAATATCTTAAAAACAGTTGAACGTAAGTTTGCCTGTGATGCATCAAATTAATTGTATTTTTAAGGAGAATCGATAAACTGCAAATTATACAGGGTGTCCCATTTAAAATAAGCAAGACATATGTGAAAAATCTGACAAGCGATTGACATGTCAATTTTGTCACCATATTTGGACGATTCGGGACAAATACTACAACTTGGCTAATTTGAACTATACAGGGTGACCAAAAATAACGGAGAAAGCCATCTAGTAATTTATAATGAGATGAGCTTGTATACAGGGTGTCCCAGAAGTCCCGCACTTCGTTGAGGGGATCGAAAGTGAAAAATATTCTAAGCCCAAATATCCATGTTTGAAATTTTTTGATAACGTAATTAATTAGTAATTAATTAATGAAAGTGACCAATCAGGAGCGTCCTACACAAGAATAAGTAGGTAGTGGGGACACGAGAGTGAGACGCCAGAGCTGCTGCCGGCTTTTCACGCAGTAAACCGAGACTGGCGTCTCACTTTCGCGTCCCCACCACTTACTCAATCTTCTGTAGCGCGCTCCTGATTGGTCACTTTCATTAATTAATTACTGATTAACTACTTCATCAAAAAATTTCAAACATGGATATTTGGGCTTAGAATATTTTTCACTTTCGATCCCCTCAAGGAAGTGCGGTACTTCTGGGACACCCTGTATATTAACAAAAATGAGTGAGTTAAAGTCAGGAGCTTTTGAGCGCTCCTTCATCCACCTTATAAGTAGATTCGAATAAAAAAAAAATCGTCGATGATCACGGATACGTTATCACAGAAAAATGTGAAGCTATGAAGCGATCTGGACACAATTCTGTATGCTGAATATGTTATTCTTCACCTAAATGCAAAATTTCATCTCCATCGAATCTCTTTAGTTAATTGGAAAACTAATATTGGGAATTTTGGATAATTATTTATTCAATTGTTCACTTGTAACAAACGCCGACGTTTCGAAACGATTCTTGTTTCTTTATCAAGGCTAAAAAACAACAATAATTAGCACATAAACACAACACAAATTTTATAAAAGCAACTATACCTAGTTACGGTGACAATATTGGCCAGCATTAAAATCTTGAAAGTTACAAATAAAGGAAATCATCATCTCAGGTATAACAAGCATGTAAAAATCACAAAAATTCATATTGGTAGAAACCACGAAAATCAAATTGACCATGATCTGACATGAACCCGTCGTATGTTATAGAAATAAAACAATCAACAAAACATTCAGTCAGTGATGGAGCATAAATGAACGAAAAACAAATTATTATACTTTATGTATGAACACGGAATCATATTCTAATAAAGACAAACGCTTGCTCCAATCATTATTATCATTCTATTATATTTATTTATTCTCTATTTTAAATTAATTATTCTTAATTATTATTGTTGTTCTTATTAACAATTACAAAAATGTAGAACTAATCGGGAAACAATGAACAATTCCAACACAACCAAACAACAAGTAATATACTCTTTCCAGTTATCAACTTCTGAGTAAGGAGTTGTAAATCAAACTCAAATGTTGAACATCTTCTCTATGGTTAACGGTTTTATTTGTTTTAATATGTATCATCTCACTAATATTTCGTCTATAAGCAGACCTTTCCCTATCCAAGATTTAGACATTGTCAAAATTAAATTTATGTCCTGTGGTCATCTGATGTAATGTTAGTGCCGTTTTATTGAAATTAGAAATGTTCTTACAGTCGTATTTATGTTGTTTCGTCCTTTCTTGTAAATATTGTTTCGTTTGACCTATGTAGTGTTTGTCACAGATGCAACATGGTATTTTGTAAACTAGCCCTGACTGTAAATTTTTCGGAGTATTGTCTTTGAGCCTAGTGAAAAATCTATTAATAGTAGTAAGATTATAAAAAGCACATTTACATCCCACACCTTTGAACAACTTATCAATTGCCTGCGAAAGACCAGGTATATAAGGAAATTTTAAATAGGAAGTAGGATTACTATCTGGAGAATTGTCCCTCTCAACAATGCGATTTGTCCTATTTATCAAGTACTTAGGGTAGTTATTCTGTGACAAAATATTTCTTACGTTTCGAAACGTCTGCGTTTGTTACAAGTGAACAATTGAATAAATAATTATCCAAAATTCCCAATATTAGTTTTCCAATTATACTTATCATGGATAATAATCAATTTCCAATCTCTTTAGTTATTTACGGAACCCCTGGTGGAATTTTCCTCAATTTCGAAATTACCTGGGCATTCGGTATCCGTCCGAGAGTTGACATGTTTCATCGGAAACATTTTTTTGACCTCTCTCAAGAAATATTTGACAGCAGCTAGGATCTTAGAAATCGTCTATGATTCCAGATATGTTATGGCAGAAATATTGGGATATTTTGTTCAATAATTCTCGAAAATTCCGCATGTCCGGCATTGTGAACGATTTTTTGACAGCTGTCGAATTTTTTTTTCCCGTTGGATTCTTGAATGCGAATCTTCCTACAATATGAATAAACGAAGCTGGAGCTCCTGACTTGAGTCAGAACTGTGGTCCATTTTTTTATGGAATTTTTGTATTCTACGTGTTTAGAAAAAACAAATCGTCAGGTTTTGGTGGGCGAACATTTTTTCTTGTTCCTTTCAAAAGTTCTTTATGAAAAAATCTGGAACACTTTCAAATTAAATTTTTCCCAGTCAAATATTTTAACTCAAACGATAGGATTTTGAACCGATCGATTATATTGATATAGTAAATTCTTCACTTAATTAAGGAATTAGTCGTTATTGATATTTAATAATACATCGATAATGAGGTCTCATTTTTATGATAAGAGTATCAAAATTGTTTAGTTCTCCCTCTTCTGAACAAGGAAATGATAATTAAAAACGCGGTTTGGATCTATCCAGGAAGTATGACATGGCTTTTCAATGACATAGTTTTTCAATGTTTTTTCAAAAATTTTCCGGGTATATTTGAAATGGAACTCTTGCTTTACTCATATGTACAGGGTGTCCAATTCGTTTTGTCCTATCCCCTTATACAGGGTCTTTCACGAGGAACCTCACCCATATTTATACGGGAAACTACTGAACGCATTTTCATGAAATTCAGCACTTATAAGTATTTCACGATGCTGATGAAATCTAAAATATTTTCAAGGCATGAGCACCTCCGGTTTTTCCGGAAATGACGTCAACTTCCGTTTTTCAAATTAGAACACCATTTTTTTATTGCAGAAATAGATTCCTTAGAAAATTTCAAGTTATTTTGATGTAACATTTTTCAGTTTTGGTTAGAAAATTCTCTCTGAGTGGGAAAATTAAAAAAAAAAATCGAAAATAGAGCTCCGCTGAAAAAACAAGAATAGCTTCGAGGTTTTTGGATGGAAAATTTTCATTTTTGGGATTTTTCAAGATGTAAGATTGATGTATCCACTTTAAAAATCGAAATCGCGATTCATGATACAGACAGGGGGTGAAAAAATCGCTTTCAAAGTTAGGGATGACAAAATCGTGAAACATCAATTTTTTCAAATTAGAACCCCATTTTTTTATGGCAGATATTCAATCTACGTCAAAAAATAATGTGAGTGTATGCATCACACCCTTGCCCTAAAGTGGATATTTTCTGAGTTATTCACAAAAAACTGTTTTTCGTCTTGAATTTTCAGCTATTTCTTTTCCCTTCACGCCAAAAAGATGCAATTTTCAGGAACTGTTACTTAAACCATGTTTTAGATTTTACTACCCTAATATGCAAGAGAAAAAAGTTACAGGTTGTTCCTAAATAGATGGCGAATTTGGATTCGAATTTGTATCGAAAACCTCTTTATTTCAACTAATCGGCCATCGGTTTTCTCTCCAGTGATAAATAAATAATTCCTTATGAACCATATGCAAAAACTTACCATGTTTTACATACTTTTTTTTACATCTGCCAAATTCCTCTTTATTCAGTAGCATTCTGTGTTCACTATTAATTTGGTGATAATTCGTATTAAGTTATAAAATCGATCACTATGCCTAATTTAACCAATGAAGATTATTTAAATCTTTATTCTATACTATACTAAACTGGTAATTTCAACTAATCGGCCATCGGTTTTCTCTCCAGTGATAAATAAATAACTCCTTATGAACCATATGCAAAAACTTACCATGTTTTACATACTTTTTTTTTACATCTGCCAAATTCCTCTTTATTCAGTAGCATTCTGTGTTCACTATTAATTTGGTGATAATTCGTATTAAGTTATAAAATCGATCACTATGCCTAATTTAACCAATGAAGATTATTTAAATCTCATTCTACTTCATGGAGAATGTAATAAAGTTGTAGATAGAACGATTCGACTATTCATTGAGAGGTTTCCTGACCGACCCAGACCAATGAGAGATACCATTAACAGAACCATGACAAACTTGAGAAATGTCGGATCTTTCATTAAGAAAACTATACACAGAGAAAAAAGTGTAGTAGAAGATGAGAACAACGAAATTGCAGTTCTTGCATATTTTCGTGTGAATCCTCAAAATTCTCTCAAAGATGCCGAGATTGATCTGGGATTATCTCAATCGAGTGTTTGGAGAATATTAAAAAAACATAAAATGCACCCATATAAATTCAATAGGGTACAGCATTTGAAGGAAACTGATTTCGTCAGGAGAACAGAGTTTTGCGAAGCTATGATGATTCGATTTCAAGAGAATGAAAACTTTTTGGACTGTATAATTTGGACAGATGAATCTAAATTCACAAAGAATGGTTCTTTCAATAGGCATAACAGTCATTATTGGGATGAAGAGAACAACCACCACTTCAGACAATAGAACTTTCAAGAGACCTGGAGTTTCAATGTTTTTTGCGCCATCAAAAATAATGCAATTCTCGATGTTCACATTTATGATGGGACTTTAACTGGTAAGATAGAACACTACACATGTTTGCATTATTTAAAGAATGCTCTCCCTTAGGAGATAGATATTCTGACATATTGACTCAAATAATTGAGCCGCTAGTACAGAACCATAATGACTTATGGTATCAACAAGATGGCGCGCCTCCACACAATTCACTCAATGTGTCAAATATCCTCTACAGGCTATTTGAAGATCGATGGTTGGCGAACGATGGTCCACATCTTTGGCCACCACGTTCTCCCGATTTAACTCCTTTAGACTATTATGTTTGGGGTAGGATAAAAAATATTGTCTACTCAACTCCCCTGACTGATAAAGAGGACTGCATAGAACGAGTCAGAAATGCGTTCAGGTTTGTTTAGATTTTTAGATTCATAGTTTCGAAACTCAATTTGGTTTTAAACACTTTTGCAGATCTCTTCCTCCCGATGAAATAAGAAGAGCAACGCACGAAGCATTCCTGAGACGTATAAATAAATGTCTAGAAATTAACGGTCAAAACTTTGAGCATCTTCTCTAGTTATAACTGCGAGAGTTTGCCATGGTTCTCCTAATAGTAACTTGAAGTCGGTTTCAAGAAGGGGTGAAAAATCTACAGCATGGTTCAAATAACAGTTCCTGAAAATTTCATCTTTTTGGCGTGAAGGGAAAAGAAATAGCTGAAAATTCGAGACGAAAACCGTTTTTTGTGAATAACTCAGAAAATATCCATTTAAGGGCAAGGGTGTGATGCATACACTCACATTATTTTTTAACGTAGATTCATTATCTGCCATAAAAAAAATGGGGTTCTAATTTGAAAAAATTGATTTTTCACGGTTTTGTCATCCATAACTTTGAAAGCGATTTTTTCACCCCCTATATCATGAATCGCGATTTCGATTTTCAAAGTGGATACATCAATCTTACATCTTGAAAAATCCCAAAAATGAAAATTTTCCATCCAAAAACCTCGAAGTTATTCTTGTTTCAGCGGAGCTCTATTTTCGATTTTTTTTTCGAATTTTCCCACTCAGAGAGAATTTTCTAACCAAAACTGAAAAATGTTACATCAAAATAACTTGAAATTTTCTAAGGAATCTATTTCTGCAATAAAAGAATGGTGTTCTAATTTGAAAAACGGAAGTTGACGTCATGCTCATGCCTTGAAAATATTTTAGATTTCACCAGCATCGTGAAATACTTATATACGTGCTGAATTTCATGAAAATACGTTCAGTAGTTTCCCGTATAAATATGGGTGAGGTTCCTCGTGAAAGACCCTGTATAGGAACACACATGTAATAGAAAAAAGTTTCAGATAAAAGTTGTTCGTGTTAATGTAATCTTTTATTGCATAATAATTTCGAAATGGCGTCGAGCTTATACACAGGGTGGTGACATAAAGTTATCCTCTTTTATATTTTTGAAAAGAGCTCAAAAACACGATTTCAGTCATATATAACATTAATAGTCTATTATGTTCCGTTCCGAATTTATGGCTAGTTTTCAGTGAAAAGGGGTCCAACTTTGGACTGCAATAAAAAAGTCTCTATGGAATGGATTTGAATGAAACTTGCACTGGGAGTCTTTCAATTTAGTTGTCTTTCATATTTAATCACAAACAATTTGATAGACAGCGATTAAAATCATTGCGATTGTCTTTCTTCAACCTCCAAATATCTCGAATTTTTCAAATGGAACACCCTATATTGAGTTACATCATTTGAAAGATCTCTTCAAGACGAATCTAAATATGTCGGGAAGCATAGGTCTAAAATTTATTTTGGAAAACTTATAGACGACTCATTTATGTAATGTTGAAATTTTATAGCATAATCATTCGAATATATCGTTGTAAGGTTACGATATATTGAAATTAGCTGCTTGGTTTAGAAATATTTAAAAGCAAATTCATCCAAGATAATAGTATATTGTTTCATTAGGAGGAGAAGTGTCACTTTTCGTGGCGAGCTTGAGTTTATCCGCCGAATGGAGTGAGGCGGATAATTGAAAGCGAGCCACGAAAAGTCACTTCTTCTCCGAATGAAATATGCTATTTTATTTCCAAACGTTTTCAAATTCATGAAAATTGTACATTTATATTGTATATATATACAGGGTGACTGGTGACGTAAGGGACAACGGCTAAGTGGAGATAGAGGACCTCAAACTGAATGAGAATTTGGGTTTCAAATGTCCCATAAGGGTATTCGTTTCGGAGATATAGGGTGATTTATGAAAAAATGCTAAATCTATGAACTTCCATATCTTCGTTAATATGATATGTTTTTCGCTGATATTTTACATGTTTGTTCATACAGGCATTCTCTGTCAGCATAAGAAAAAAAAATTGAAAAAATTGCTGGCCCGTACTCAAAAATTTCAATTTACATGTCGAGTGAGAAATATCACACGGTATATGAGATAAAATAAAATCAAATAGAAATTTGGAAAGAGGGGAAAAAACTGATGAAATATCTGTTTTTTGTTTGAATGGCACAAATTTTCTTTCTTCTCTATGATATGTTGAAGTAAGAAAATTACAATATTTTTTATTCAAATCATGAAAATTAGTACTACTGATAGAAAAAACCTTGAATTCGAGGGCCTAGAATTAGCCTGGCATCAAAATATTTGCTTACTTGATTTTTTTATTAATCATATTTGCGATTTTTTCTATTTTTGTGTTTGAGTATCCAACTCTATCATCACCCCATCTACAACAAATTTTATTTTGAAATTTCTTATGGCATCGAAAAATTAATTGATAAAAATAGATTTTAAGATTTGAAGAAATATTTTGATGCCTGGCTCATTCTAGCGCCTCGAATTCAAGGTTTTTTCTATCAGTAGTACTAATTTTCATTATTTGAATATAAAAATATTGTAATTTTCTTACTTCAACATATCATAGAAACGAAAGAAAATTTGTGCCATTCAAACAAAAAACAGATATTTCATCAGTTTTTTTCCCTCTTTCCAAATTTCTATTTGATTTTATTTTATCTCATATACCGTGTGATATTTATCACTTGACATGTAAATTGAAATTTTTGAGTACGGGCCACCAATTTTTTCAATTTTTTTTTCTTATGCTGACAGAGAATGCCTGTATGAACAAACATGTTAAATATCAGCGAAAAACATATCATATTAACGAAGATATGGGGGTTCATAGATTTAGCCTTTTTTCATAAATCACCCTATATCTCCGAAACGAATACCCTTATGGGACATTTGAAACCCAAATTCTCATTCAGTTTGAGGTCCTCTATCTCCACTTCGCCGTTGTCCCTTACGTCACCAGTCACCCTGTATATTCTTTTGAAAGAGAGAATAACATACTGTTTTGTAATATCAAACAATATATGGCATATGGCACGTGTGAAGAAATGGCGACAAGGAACAGATTGTATAAAAGAATAAAATCTGTTTCCCGCTCCAAATCTGAGTGTTAGCAGAGGGAATGTAAACGGGGTACCATACAATTATGCGTATGATACACGAGAACAGATAAAAACCTCTGAAAAAACTCTGTCTCCCCGTGTATGTGTGGTGATACTGAATTTGTTAAAAAATATGCTGCTATCCATGTTACAGAGCTCCTTGTGCTTGAAAACATGCCTTTTCATCGAACTGGAGGCAAATATCTTGAAATTACATCTGTAACAAGAAAAAAAAGAAGAAAAACGAGAAAGAAGCAGTAGAAAAAAATACTTCACCTGCTAAAAAAACCTTTTCACAAAGCCCTAACTCTCTCATGGATCAGGAGGATCTTTCGATCAGGTCCGATCTTCCAAGTGATGATTCTTCTATTCTATTTATATTGTAACTTTATCAAATAAAAATTACATTTGCATTGGAAGTTTTCGTATTCTATGCATCTATGTTCATATTGTTCATGGTAACCAAGTAATCTTTTTCGTAGCAACACTTTTCCTGCCGCCGCGCGCCGGAGGGAAAAGTAAATATTTCTCCGCCTAGGCGGAGAAATAGAACTTTTCGATGATCCTGTCAGTCGGGAACTGACGTTGTTATCATACGTTTGGAAATAAAAGGAATTTATCAATCATCCAATCAAATCACAACAAATAAATTCACAGTAAATGTTCAAAATGGCCAATATTTTGGGCAATACAAGAAGTAAATCGCTTTTCCAAGCTTTTGGCACTATTTTCAATGAAATTTGTTTCATTTAGTTCTCGAATCGCACCTTGTATGAGACGCTTTAATTGATCTTCAGTATCTACTTGCGTTTGGTGAACCATATTTTTCAGTGTGCCCCATAAAAAAAATTCATCGGAGTCATATCAGGACTTCGTGCCGGCCATTTCATTGGACCACCCTCTCCTATCCAATGGGTATAATTCTCATTTAGCTACCTCAATACCCCTGTGGTAGGGAGCTCCGTCTTGTTGCCAAATCAAGCCGCGACGAAACATAAGTGGGATTGCATTGCCTCCTCTATTTCATTTTGTAGCATATTCAGATAGTGTGCAGATGTCAAGTTCTCTTAAAAAAAATGGGACCTAATATTAGGTTCCTCCATAAACCACACCATACCTTGACAGATTTTCCACCTTGCTTCTTAACTTCTACCAGCCTATGCTTATTTGAGTCACTCCAATAACATCTGTTCTTCTTGTTGAAAATTCCTGGAGCTGTTGTGAAGATTGCCTCATCAGTCCACAAAATATTTTTGAAAAACTCATGCGCAAACTGTCTATCCATCATAACTTGCGAAAATTGCATCCTTGACACATAGTCGGGTTCCTGCAGTTGTTGAGTCGCATAAAATTTGAAGCTTTTTTTGCGGTGAATTTTTAAACATCTATGAATGGTACTTTTTGGTAATCGCAGATTCAACGATGCTCGACGAACGGAGTCCTCAGGAAACTCTTCAAAATGTAAGACAACGTCGAGTTGAGTATCCTCAGACAGAACTCTTTTCGGAGCGTTCGTTTTCTTTCTTGTGAATGCACCTTCAGATTTAAACTTATTGTAGATTCTTTCAAAATCTGATCTTCCAGGTAACTGTTTTTCTGGAAATTGAGCCCTGAAACTACGAGCAGCTAACGCAGTACCCTTGCCGTTAGCCAGATAGCACTCAAGAAGTTCTATTTTATCTTCTTAAGTCCTATGCTACCCTACATATTTAGATTCGTCTTGAAGAGATCTTTCAAATGGTGTCACTCAATATAGGGTGTTCCATTTGAAAAATTCAAGTATAGAATTTATTGATTGCTAATCTACAACGGGCAGATGCCAGAACCATTTGACTGTCATCAATAACCATTGAAAACAATTCCTACTGTATCCAATTATGAACAGAATTAATCATCAATTTCTATATAGTGTTGATAATTGGTTGAGGTCAGGGATGAAGGAAATCAATTTGATGAAATTTCTGCCGACGTTTCGATTATATTTAAATCATCTTCGGGGCTCTGAAAGAGCAATACAAGGACATTATTCAACGATACAGAATGGCCATCGTAAAACAAACACAAGAAATCAGGGATCCCGAACCTGAACAATTACCAATTTCAAACAATTATTAAAATTATAATGAACAATATAAACACAACATAGACGATCGTATAAAGGATACCTATCTGACAACATGAACGAAATAAATTAACTTGCAATGAAAAGATCCAATACAGGCGAACAACTGAACAAGTAAATAACGAACTTTCTTAAAAATGTTTCTTAAAAAGGTGTTTTCTAAAAAAATTATCAAATGGTGACTCACATCATCGGTTGACTCCTATTGTCCACTCATAAAACATACAAAACGGTGTCACTTTTAAAAAACAGGTAAGACGTGACATGAAGGATCGAGACATGAAGGAAACTGAAATGCAACCACATACGATGTGCAGGTTGACAATGCAATTCGATTACGATAAAAAAAAAGGGGGTTCTCGGCATGCAAAACACAATCATAAGGAATTCCGTTCTCAATGACTATAAATTCAGCCGTGTTCTTTTAACCTGGCTATTATATTGAAATAAGCGGTATTTAAATTCTCAATATCCGATCTTTTATTTATGGATTTATTATTTTGTTGAATTGATACCATTTCATGTATCAATCTCTTTTTTAAAATTCGCTGATGTCCTATCACCCTTGCATTGTTGAAATCAAAAGCGTGAAGTTCCCTAAGGGAGTGCTCAGCTAAGGCCGTGTTATTCTCCTTTTTCTTAATTGGGTTGTGCACATTTATGCTGTCCCTGCGATGTTCACCAATCCTTGTTTCCAGGTATCGACCCGTCTGTCCAATGTAAAAACAATCACAGTCCTTACAAGGTATTTCATAAATTATATTAGACAGCATTAATTTTGGTGTTTTAGTTTTTAAACTGGAAAACAACTGTCTGACTGTGTTGCTTGGTTTAAGGGATATCATAGTATTTGCAGTTCTTAGAATACCAGCAACTCTCTCAGAAAGGCCCTTGATATATGGTATTGAAAAGTACCTCAGCTCTACATCATCCCCACCCCCACGATTCTCCATTCTACTCTCGGACGTACGTTCAGAGAGAATCCTCTTTACCATGTTCAAAGGATAGTTATTTTTTATGAGTAAATTTCTGATCTTCGTCATATTCTGATCATGGAAACTACTGTCTGACAAGGTGAAGGCCCTGTGCTTGATGTTTTTAATTAAATTGAGCTTATGAACGAAGGGATGTAACGAGTTGTAGCTGAGAAACCTCTCCGAAAAAGTTTCCTTATGGTACCAGTCCGTTATGAGTCTATTACCCTCTCTCACCACTAGAACATCCAAAAAAGGCAATCTACCATCCCTCTCCACCTCAACCGTAAACTGCAACCGCGGATGAAAAGAATTGAACGACGTCAGTATATCATCAACACAATCTGATGGAATTGAGGTTATTATATCGTCAACGTACCTCCGAAAAAAAGGTACCTGAAAGGACAGCCTAGTAAGCGCGTAATTCTGCAGTTCAAACATCACTATGTCTGCAGCTATTGGAGCCAAACAGTTACCCATACATAATAACATAACCATAATAACACGTATGAAAAGCTTCGTTGTGATCCAACCAAGAAGGTTCAAAACCGCCTCAACAGGATAATAACTGGACTTCACAGGCGGAGCCACATTGATGAATCAACATACAAATATTTGCGTAGTGTAAATGGCGTAAGTCCGAAAATTTATTTCTTGCCTAAAGTACACAAGAGTGGTGTTCCGCTTCGACCAATTGTTAGTTTTGTGGGCAGTCCGCTTTATAACCTCAGCAAATTTTTGGCTAAGCTTTTGAACCATATATTCGTGAAAGATGATAGATATTTGAGGGACTCTTTTGAATTCGTTAATAGTATTCGTGAAATTGAATTGTCAAGTGATTACACGCTTATCTCACTTGATGCGATTTCACTTTTCAGCAACATACCAACCGAGCTTCTCTCTGACCTGGTAGCAAAATACTGGAATAAAATTGAGTCAAATACACTTCTAAGCCTTGCGGAATTTCTAGAGCTCGTGGAATTGTGTGTAGATAATAGCTATTTCATTTTTGAGGATGAATTTTACAGGCAAGTTTTCGGTCTTGGTATGGGTAACTGTTTGGCTCCAATAGCTGCAGACATAGTGATGTTTGAACTGCAGAATTACGCGCTTACTAGGCTGTCCTTTCAGGTACCTTTTTTTCGGAGGTACGTTGACGATATAATAACCTCAATTCCATCAGATTGTGTTGATGATATACTGACGTCGTTCAATTCTTTTCATCCGCGGTTGCAGTTTACGGTTGAGGTGGAGAGGGATGGTAGATTGCCTTTTTTGGATGTTCTAGTGGTGAGAGAGGGTAATAGACTCATAACGGACTGGTACCATAAGGAAACTTTTTCGGAGAGGTTTCTCAGCTACAACTCGTTACATCCCTTCGTTCATAAGCTCAATTTAATTAAAAACATCAAGCACAGGGCCTTCACCTTGTCAGACAGTAGTTTCCATGATCAGAATATGACGAAGATCAGAAATTTACTCATAAAAAATAACTATCCTTTGAACATGGTAAAGAGGATTCTCTCTGAACGTACGTCCGAGAGTAGAATGGAGAATCGTGGGGGTGGGGATGATGTAGAGCTGAGGTACTTTTCAATACCATATATCAAGGGCCTTTCTGAGAGAGTTGCTGGTATTCTAAGAACTGCAAATACTATGATATCCCTTAAACCAAGCAACACAGTCAGACAGTTGTTTTCCAGTTTAAAAACTAAAACACCAAAATTAATGCTGTCTAATATAATTTATGAAATACCTTGTAAGGACTGTGATTGTTTTTACATTGGACAGACGGGTCGATACCTGGAAACAAGGATTGGTGAACATCGCAGGGACAGCATAAATGTGCACAACCCAATTAAGAAAAAGGAGAATAACACGGCCTTAGCTGAGCACTCCCTTAGGGAACTTCACGCTTTTGATTTCAACAATGCAAGGGTGATAGGACATCAGCGAATTTTAAAAAAGAGATTGATACATGAAATGGTATCAATTCAACAAAATAATAAATCCATAAATAAAAGATCGGATATTGAGAATTTAAATACCGCTTATTTCAATATAATAGCCAGGTTAAAAGAACACGGCTGAATTTATAGTCATTGAGAACGGAATTCCTTATGATTGTGTTTTGCATGCCGAGAACCCCCTTTTTTTTTATCGTAATCGAATTGCATTGTCAACCTGCACATCGTATGTGGTTGCATTTTAGTTTCCTTCATGTCTCGATCCTTCATGTCACGTCTTACCTGTTTTTTAAAAGTGACACCGTTTTGTATGTTTTATGAGTGGACAATAGGAGTCAACCGATGATGTGAGTCACCATTTGATAATTTTTTTAGAAAACACCTTTTTAAGAAACATTTTTAAGAAAGTTCGTTATTTACTTGTTCAGTTGTTCGCCTGTATTGGATCTTTTCATTGCAAGTTAATTTATTTCGTTCATGTTGTCAGATAGGTATCCTTTATACGATCGTCTATGTTGTGTTTATATTGTTCATTATAATTTTAATAATTGTTTGAAATTGGTAATTGTTCAGGTTCGGGATCCCTGATTTCTTGTGTTTGTTTTACGATGGCCATTCTGTATCGTTGAATAATGTCCTTGTATTGCTCTTTCAGAGCCCCGAAGATGATTTAAATATAATCGAAACGTCGGCAGAAATTTCATCAAATTGATTTCCTTCATCCCTGACCTCAACCAATTATCAACACTATATATCAAATTGAAGGTCATTAAACTTGCTACTATCAATTTCTATTCCTGCAATATGATGTAAAAATAAGTTGACATAACGTTACCTACTTTGTGACCTGTACAGAATTTCACAAGTTCGTTCTTCAAAACAATGACTGTTGAATCACTATTATGCAAATATAAGCAAACTGAGTTATTCCATATTGGACAGTTTTCATTATTGGTAGTATGTATGTGCAATTTCAACAATACTGAATCAAAAATTTCATTCACTTGGAGAATATTTGATGACTGCTCCGAATTGGTGATGTTACTGGATCAATTGCAGGTTCCTTCTTTGTGTTTCATACAGATTGGGTATCTCTCGGATAAATTTTCTGTAACTCGTATGGGTGCTCAGCTTCGCTTGCCAACTTTCAGGACTCGTAGAATTAGGGGAGATGTGTTGCTGTTCGCTAGACTTTCATCTGCAGTCAATCTCCATGAAGTGTGAAATATTTTCTCGAAATAATCGAGAATTGGAATTTGGAAACATGAAACTACAAAATGAATTTAGAATTGAGAATTCTATGTCTCCATTTGCAGAATAGACTCGAAAGTGTTTTGGCTAGAATGGAAGGACAAGAGTCAAATGTCTAAAATAATGGTGTTTCGCCAAAATTGAGAATATTAGGTACCTATTAAGTATTGAGTGTCTTCAGATTTATTGCAAAAATCAACGTTTTAAATAAAAATTATTTTATTTCACAAATTCGGTACATTATACTTAAAACCTAATGAGTAATACTGATTATTTCTCAATTATTAAAAAAAAAAACAAAACAAAAAAAACATTTGTCAATGTAGGAAATGTTCAAAATGCTCGCCGCGAACGTCTTGGCAACATGATACAGACATCGTGTTACTAAGGCTATGAGAATAAACAAATCTGTTTTTGTTTTTTTTAATTTCTTCTCAGTAATGGTTTTTGCTTACTTTCTTCATATCAAGAGGTAAATGGGAAATAAGTATTGAGTGTAATGTATCGAATTTGTGGAATAAAATAATTTTCATTTAAAATGTTAAAATCTGAAAACACTTAATATGTATTTCCGAAAAAGTTGAAGATAGGTATAGGACATTGTACATTATGTCTAGAATTTTCTGAAGAATCCAAAAAATAAATATTATACAGGGGGTTGCATTTGAAATAAGAAAGTTGGTATTGGCCACGGTCACATGGAACATCCTATATAATATTATTTTCTTGAAAAATATGCGCATTTAAAATTACAAATCGACGTGTCCGAGCGTTTTTCCTAAAACCCCCTCATTTATTAGTTATCGAATTTATTCCATTTTGCTGTTACACTCTGTATACATATGATGAGAAGACGTCCATTTATTATTTTCCATCATGCTTGAAATATAACTGTGACTTTTCTCTTTCCCTTAAGCTCAACAATAATTTTTTTTCAGGGTGGTAACAACGCTGGACATACCGTTGTAGCCGATGGAGTGGAATACGATTTTCACCTTTTGCCCAGCGGCATTATAAATCCCAAATGCACTTCGATAATTGGTGAGCTATTTTTATGATTCATCTCATGGTTAAAAATATTAAACATGTTGCGTTCTACACTGTTCCGATGATCTTACATGAATGACCAATGTCTAAACTTGGCGTCAAACCTAATAGTTCATTTCAATTTTGCTTTGTGACGTTCCAATGAATTAATAAGGCCTTCACACCTGCAGAGAAGAACTTCTGAAATTCGAAGAAGATATCGGATCTTTTGAAGTATGCACCGGAACACACGGTATATATGAATAGTTGTGAAAAAATTTAAGGGGTTATTCTTTGTCTTTCATATGTTTTCAGTTCCTTTTTAGCCCCCAAAAACAGTTTCTTTGAAAAACAAACAACCTGACAAGAACAAAATTAAGCAAACATTTTATGCCAGCGAGAAGGCCACCAATAAAATTTTGATGGTGTTCCTCTATGCCTCCTAGTGGTAAAAAGCCATTTCTTAACCTTGTTTCGCAAGAACTATTTTCCATAGTTTACAATAAGAAATTTTACAATGACTATTCCACTCTTTTCAGTTTTAGTGAGGAAGTTTCCGTAGCAACGATCGTTTCATCCCGAAAAAATTTTCAAGTCTGCAAAACCAACATGTTGGTTTTTCAGCGACAAAATTTTTGACGTTTCTCGAATCCATAGATAGCTTCGGAACAGTGGCGGCTCGTAAACTTTTATCTTGGGTCGGCAGATATACAGGGTGTCCCACTAGTGCCGCAGCGGACGATATACGCGTAACGGACTGAGTTTGTCAAAATTTTTTGATGTAGACTTGATATACTCCAAGAAGAGCACATCCTAAAAATATTTTCGAATATATCGGGTGGCCCACAAAACAGGAATAGCGGGTGACTTTGTTTTTTCGAATGGGACACCCTATATTCAATAGTGTTTTTCAATTCTCTGAAACTTCCTGCATGCTTTCGTATACTTTCACATATTTTTATCCGACAGTTTTCGAAATATTGGCCATTTTGACAAAAAAATTATACTTGTAGAGGCTATTTTATCCAATTATATTTCACGAACCCTTGCACATACCAATAACAGTTTTATATGGATCGAAAGACAAGACTTCAAAGTATCCTACCCAGCTATAATAAAGCATCTCCAGCATATAGAGTCCAAAAAAAGACTATCAACATGACGAATTTCAAATCGATTTTTCTTCATTTTTTCAAATGCCTTGCATATTATTTTTTTTCTGCATTATAAACACCATTCATTTTACTCCATTTTTGTCGAATACATGATTTATGCACATCTCTAACAGAAAAGGAATTTTTTGAGTTCGCGTTAAATAATTTCCTGGAAGAAACGATCCAACCACTCACCCAAACTGTTTGGGCCAAACATATTAACATACGAACACTGAAGGCTCCTGTTCCTGTCTGTAGCCGCATCCCGAACGAAAACAATCGAGGCACCCCGATCGGCCCGATCCGATTGTTCCTCGTGTATAATACGAGTCGAGGCATTTCAGGTACGGCATAATCCCATTTGCCGACCCTGCCGCCTGCGATGTGTTGAGCCTGCTATAAGAGTTTAGCGGCAACTGTTCAGCATTTTTTTTTCTCGGCTTAAAATTTCGGGAAATAGTGGTATTGGGCGGAAATTCATATAAGTAGGTACTATCATATTCAAAATCCTCGTCTATAAAAGTACGAAATACGACAAAAATTCGTTCAAAGCAAAATTTATCTCTTAAAATTTGTGAAGTGGAACGAACAACGAAAACATCGCATTTTCGATTTTGAAAAAGCATTAACTAAGAGGCGACTATAATATTTATCATTATCTGAATAAAATTTCAACAGAAAACAGTCGAGTTAAAATTGTTTCGCCTCATTCGTATTCGCATTTCATTGAAACGTCGAATCAGGTGCAGTACTTGGTCCCTAGAAAGCGTTCGATGCTTGGCGCTCTCGTCTTCCCGTACACGTACACATTTCAATTCTCGGACTGATTTGAACGGCGCGGCGTTGAGATTGGAAGAGCGTATTTCCAAGAAGTTGAAATATATCAGTGATATACAAATATGATTTATAGAATTTTATTTACACAGGTCTTGGAAATACAATAATTATAATAAATTTAGTAATTCAACAGAAGAAAGAGTAATACATTTTGGCTGGACATAAAATATATAGGGTCGGCACTGCCGACCCTGCCGTCCCTGACGAGCCGCCACTGCTTCGGAAATAAATATCATAGAGAGAACAGACAACGTTTAGTGGTTTAGTTAATCTATGATGAATTCTAATTTGCCAAATAGCGCAATACGCGTCAAATGTGAACATATTACCCTATTTTCTCGTGGAATAGTCATGCCGAACACCACTCGAAATGTCATTCGCGAAATTTCCGAGCAACAAACTTTCATATTAACAATCGAGAAATTTTGCCGGCAAAATTCCATCTCTAGTGGTATTACATATGAAAAATTTCTTATCTTTATTCTTGTAATTTCTTGGTGAAGTTCACAGTTTTTAAGAAAAAAAAATATAATTTGTAAACAGCCTGATGAGGCTGGAATTATTTTTAACCTTAAATTTATCCATGTTGAGTTGACATTTTTACTGAGAACCGCTACAAATGTTGATAAAATGTAAAAAAATAATCGATTTTAAGCTTTTCACAAAGTAAATATACAGTGTGACAAGAAAAACCTCGGACAAACTCTTTTTCATTTAACTTCATTAAACAAAAGAAATTGAACAAAACAACAACAAGTAATAATATCTTGAACATTTGTTAATAATATATTTAAGCCGTTTCGAAGTGGCTTCCTTTGGCCGCTATACACAACTTCAGACGCTTCTTGAAATTTTCGGCAATGGGCCGCTGCTCCTCGGGCGTTAATCGGTTCCATTCCCGGCGCAGAGATTGCTTCAGCGACTCCAAATTTTTGTGTTTTTTAGCACAAGCCCTGTGCTCCAAAATCGACCGCACGCTGTAGTCTATTGGATTAAGATCCGGTGAGTAGGCCGGCCATTCTGCAGATGAGATGAAACAAGGAAAATGGGTCTTACACCATTCTTGCGTCATTTTCGCTCTGTGAGCCGGAGCGGATTCCTGTTGAAAGGTCCAATGCGTATCGCCGAAGTGCTGCTTGGCCCACGGAAGTTCTACGGCCTCGAGGATGTCGCAGCGGTAGACTTCTCGATTGATTTCGACCCCTTGATCCACAAAAACTAAGGGAGTTTTACCACTGCCGCAAATTCCGCCCCAGACCATGACGGATTGCGGATTTTGACGATGGCCGATGTACCGGGAGCCTCTACGGACCAGACTCTGTCGTTTTGGTGGTTGTGGGATTGGTCTACGGTGAAAACCTTCAGCTCTGTGAAGAGAATTCGCTCCCACTGCTGACCGGCGGCGAGACGAAGGAGTTGGCGGCACCTTTGGAGTCGTACGCGCACGTTTTCCTCCGTGAGGAGTTGAACTTTTTGGAGCTTGTATGGCTTGAGGTTGAGCTCCTTTTTGGCAATTTGACGGACTGATTCGCGGTTGATACCGGTCTTACAGGCTATTTTCCTCATGGAAACCCTCGGATTTCGATTGACTCGCTTCTTGACGATGTTGCGATTGCTAAGTGTATTGACAGTGCGTTTTCTACCACTTCCTAGACGACGACCATCATGGCCAAGCTCCTTGAAACAACGAATTGCATCGGACACGGTTTGTCGAGGCACATTGAGCAAACGAACAATTTCGCATTGACGCCTATCTTGACGAAACAGCTCCAAAATCGCACTACGTTTGTTTGACATTCTAAAACTCTGTGAAATGAAATTATATCAAACTGAAAATTCACATATTGGTAGGTACAGGAAAAATTATTTGGCTGCGCTGAAATATTTTTGTTCCAGACCACAGCAAAATTTGTCCGAAGTTTTTCTTGGGGGGGGGGGGGGGGGGGCTCAAAAAAGGGTTATATGAAAGACCCACCTTATTTTTTGAAAAGGAATCACTCCCTAAATTTCACTATTCAAATATACCTTGTATTGTAAATTAAATCTGCCTTAGTTTCGAAGAAAATATTAGCCACATATTCATAAATTTCATACAAAAATTCAACGTAAAAGCACTCACTTGAGGTCAAGAGTTTTTGAGCCAAATTTTCACCATTTTCATAGTGAATTTTTGTAATATCAATGCGTTGAAGCGTGTATCGTTCCATTTTCATTTATGGCGTAGTTTCTATTTGTAAATGTCAGAAAATGACAGCTTCAAAAGTGAAATCTACCGAAATAGCGGGCTATTCAGAATAACACCTTTTATTGAAAAACCCTTTGTAAGTGCAAAAAACCGAAAAATTACTATTTTCCTAACAAGTGCGGAAAGAGATATTTTCCCGCACGAAACTGCCGTTGCCCGAACGACGCGAAGCGTCAATTTGGATTGTGTCAATTTTCGTATTTCCTAACATTCACACCAACTGCCAAGATACAATATGAAAGTCACTTGGACCTATAATTTGAATTTTTCATAATGAAATGGAATAGCAGGGGTTTTTTCCACACTGTTTGGCAATGTGACTCTTTGCGAATTGAAATGCGTGCGGGAAAAGGGTTGAAAGCACTCTTGTAGAAAAAATGTTTGTTGATTATCAACAGAAAAAAATAGTTTTTCAGCAATTCTCATTTACTTCTAATTCATTGGAGCAGATTTTAAGTTTCTTCAGTAAATAGTTCACATTAAGTCCCTAAATGCATACAACATTGAAAATGTCTCTCCTTCTGTCGTTCAAGCGATGTCTCTTGAATATTCGCAACGGAACAGACATAGTTTCATCGTCCATTAAAATCTTGCACGTTGATTTGTTAGTGCGTGTCTGCTTGCGATAAATTACCTTTTTTAAAGCGAAATTCAATCATTACCTATAGAATTATGTTCCGTGAGTTGATTCGATTTATTACGTCCTGGTACAAAATGACATTAGTAATTTATGATAAATATTATATTGTGGGAAGTATTATCAGACAATCGATGCGACGACAGATTATTAAATTCCATAAATTTGTAGATAACATTTATTTTAGTTACCCGCACGCAACTTCCTAGGTGGGGACTTAGAAACTTGTAAAGTTTTTGTCTGCCTCTACAGATGTCATCATAATGTTGCATCAGCACCGTCTTCTCGGCATTCAAATCGAAACATTTCCTCTGACGTTGTGGGAAGATGATTTAGCACAGTCTGCAACAACGAAGTAGTCCTCAAAATCTAAACCGACTGAGAGCCATATACAGGGTTCCCCATAATAGGCTACCCAATTCAATATCTGAATTAAAATCTTTTCAGTTAACAAAACTTACTTTTTATTACACTAAATTGCAGCTAACTCTTTGGGATTTATGATAACTTATAAATATTCGGCTAATTTCATTCTTACTTTTGAAAATGACGTCTTCTAAATGACCTTCACCACCCTCATCACATTTTTATAATATCAGATGAAAAGTGGTTTATTACACTGCGTAGCGAACATTCGTCTATTCCTTCAACTTCTTCACGAATTTTGACTTGTGAGTACCTCGATTGTACCTGGACGACTCGCAAACACTCTGGCTTTCAAATACCCCCACGCAATTCTAACTCGTTCAATATTTTCTGGTGTACTTACTGTTCTTCGACGTTCAGGCTTCTTCATTCATTATCTGCTTTGTTTATTTGTCACATTCGCCGCAAAAAAAGAACAGGCTTTTGATATAACATTCTAGTGTACCTTATTATTATTGCTTGATCAATAAAAATAAGTAAAAATGACAATTCCTAGCATATATAGCCTACTTTGAAATAGACGAGCATACCACTGAATTTGACTGAGCCAAACCTGGCTTTAGTCTTGAAATTTGAATTTTATTCGATAACGGCGAACCTACTGCTTTTAAAGACGAGCAATCGATCGGAATTAGAAAATTATATGGTTTCCATTTGAAAAAAAAATGAGAATTCATAGTTTTGTTGAGGCTCACTTTGGAGCCCTGGTTCAGACACCCTGTATAATATCTATATATAAAAAAGAAAGATGTTGGTTACACCATTTATAACTCGAGATCGGATGGACTGTTTGTCATGAAACTTCATACATGGATTCGTCTACGATCTGGTTATTATAAAATGCAATAAAACTTTGAAAAAATCGATGAAAATTTTACTTATACAGGAAATGCTTTTTCTCCTTTTGAGTAAGACCACTAGATGTCGCTACAGTTACAGTTACGCTACCGCTTATTCGTAGGTACTTCATTTGATATTCTCCGCGTTAGATGGCGATATAAACAAATATTGTGTACAGTAACTGTATTCTCTCTATAGTCACTGTATAGCGTGTAATTTGAGTTGCCTACAACTCTGCGCTGTTGGGCAAAAATATCTTAGCGTAGGAGTACAGATGTCTAAAATGATTAGATTTCGTTGAGATATGAGGAAAGTTTCGTTCTTACCACTTCAGATGGCGCTATTCACACATCATGACTGATGATCAGGATTAGTTATTTTTATAGTTTCATTTATTCCAAATAATAACGTAACGTACCTAACAATTAAATCGCGATGAATTTGTTGAGGCTTTCGCGGCCATCGATTGATGTCATCTGTTATTTTTTCGAGCATTTCGGTCGTCGTGGTTTGAAATGGTCGAAAAAACACATATTATGACATCAATTACTGTGTAATTCACATAGGGCTTATAGTACCATGAAAGGATATCAACAGATCCAGGAGCGGGTGAATATCAAATATCACAGTGAATTTTTATCGAAATGTCAAGTAAATCGGATTTTGGCGATCAGTTCCAATCGTGAGATGTCCATTCTCATCTTTTCTCATAATTTTTAAAATTTTTGAATTTCTGTTTGGGTAATAAATATCTTTGCGGAAATAAATGAATCCAGAATTGCCATTATTAGTAATCGACATATTATGACATATTATTTGTGTGTATCTGTTCTGTGTGACAGCTCATATCCATTGCAGAATAAAACGAAGAATTCAAATATGTATAAATATACAGGGTGTTGCATTTGAAATAACAAAGTGCACATTCGCAGAACAGAAAGTAGATTCCGCTTGAAAATATTTTACAAATTGAGTTCATGTACTCTATAACAAAAATACAAAATTTTGAATTTGTATCGCAATTCCTTCATCGAATAAGTCTAATGGAACACTTGAAAAAATCACCCTGTATATGCACAGAAAAACTAAAAAAAATTATAAAATATTTGAAACTACGTACATACAGGGTGACCCAAGTTCGAGTGTCTATTAGACGTTTCTGGAGAACTGGACATATTTGAAATCCGAAAATTGGAATTATAATATTGTTCAAAATTATCTACAGACCTAAAATATTTTCAGAGCCTGAGCACTTCCGGTTATACAGGGAGTGAAAATAAATTAGCTCAACAAATTTTTTTTCCAATGTTTTCGTTTCTGATATGATTGAGTATTTAAAGCTCAATACATTTATGTTGAAACCATTGTACTGATTCGAATAGTTTTCAAAATATCGAAAAAAAAACATGAAAAAAAGTCAAATATTCATAGTCAGTATTATGTTCATTTTCCTTATTCTGAACATCATGAGTGTGAACCGTTTTCACAATGTCAAAGTAGAAGAATGTGGAAAGGTCATGCATCTTTTGAATTTTATAAATATCATCACAGGGTGTTTCAAATTTCGTGTCAAAAACTGTGATCCAAAATGGGCCATAACTTCTGTTTTTCAAATTAGAACCCTATTTTTTATGATTGCGTTGGATTCTGCAAAGAAAAATAGTTATAGCACTCTAACATGCTCTTGCCCCTAAATTCAGTTATTCCTGAGTTATTTGCGCTTTTCTGGATTCATGTCGTACGTAGAGTCAAATTCATCGAATCTGTTTAGATTCTCATGAAACCATAGTAACAAGTAATAATCAGACCTGTCACTTGTGAATTATTAATGGGATCATTTCTCTTCTATGGTCACAGAATATTCTCATGCAACATATTCGATGAATATTTTTATGAAAACATTGAATAAAATCGAAAAGTAAAGATAAAACCTAAAATTAATCCTTTCACTTGTGTATTATTGATGGGATAACTTATCTTCTATGATCACAGAATATTCTTAAGTAAAAGATTAGATGAATTTAATTCTACGTACAACATGAATCCAGAAAAGCTCAAATAACTCGGGAATTACTGAATTTAGGAGCACGAGCATCTGAGAGTGCTATCATTATTTTTCTCCGCAGAATCCAACGCAATAATAAAAAAATAGGGTTCTAATTTGAAAAACAGAAGTTATGGCCGATTTCCGATCACAGTTTTTGACACGAAATTTGAAACAACATGTGATGATATTTATGAACTTCAAAAGATGCATGACCTTTCCACATTCTTCTACTTTGACGTTGTGAAAACGGTTTACACACAGGATGTTCAGAATAAGATAAATGAACATAATACTGACCATGACTATTTGACTTTTTTTCAGGTTTTTTTTCGATATTTTGAAAACTATTCGAATGAATACAATGGTTTTGACAGAAATGTATTCAGCATTGAATACTCAATCATATCAGAAACGAAAAAATTTAAAAATAAATTTTTGAGCAAATTTATTTTCACTCCCTGTATAACCGGAAGTGCTCTGGCTCTGAAAATATTTTAGGTCCGTAGAGAATTTCGAACAATATCATAATCCCAATTTTCAAAATTCAAATATGTCCAGTTCTCCAGGCACTCGAACTTGGGACACCCTGTATATGAAAACAAACAAATACTAAAAAATATGACACAGACCAAAACTGATACAATAGACACTTCAATTACATTATGCAATACACATAACTTTAGTTACACATATCACCCTAGGGAGTTATTTATTTTTTCATCTCGGGGGTGATATTTGTCATTTTCGAAGTCACTAAATAGAGTTCTGCTATTTGTTGTCCTTGCATGTGGCCCTTTTGAAAAATGATGCGTTCATACGAAGTTGTTCGTAAATGGGATGATTCAAGTAAAAAGGTGCAAGAAAAGTTGTTTGCACACTGATAGCAGTTCCCGTACAAAATTGGCGATTACGCGATACGCTTGAATACATGACCGATCTATTTTCAGATACAATTTGTGTGTCAGTGTCACGAGCTCCACAATACATTTCGCTTCAACAGAAAACACGCCGAATGCCAGTAAGACGTAATCTCGAAAATTTTCTATTTTTTCCATGGCATATTCTGTTACGAAAAAAAGGCAGACTAATGTTTAACCTCTTATGGTTATTAGAAATTCGATATTCAGGGTGATTCCTGAAAAACGCCACACACTCCAATGGCTGAAATAAGATGGGCTGTAATCTTTTCATTACATTTTTTCAAATTCTTACGAAGCGTTTTGCTTATGCATGCTGCTAGCCTGTTCTTCAAACTTCTAATCTAATCCTCATAAATTTCACTTGCCGAATTTAGTACATAAAAATTTTGGAAGGTTGGACTGAATGATTCTACAAGATTACAAATGGAAAACAAATGAAATTCTATGGCAATGTGTCCAGTATCCTGGTGTATTTTTCAAATTCATGGTCGTGACTTTGAGAAAAACTGAACAGTCAGATTGAATGGAATCTACTGTTGTGGAGTGAAAATGATATAATTCCCATGACTACATTAGACGATGAACGATGTCGTTTTAAATGATTGTAAAATCAAGTGTGTATACGACCATTACCGCGAAATGAACATTACACTTTATCTTCAACTTATTCAGTAAAATTCGAATTCATCTGCATTTTCAAAATTGACAACAGTTGTCAAAAGCGATCCCTGTGGTCGAAAATCGAATGGATATCGTCAAAAATTCACGTTTTCCAAATGCAAATTTTGGATATTCAGACCCAAGATAATGTAAAAATGGATGGGGAGAACGTTACCTTGATGTCTGAAATAGATTCCCCAAACGATTCGACTTTTTTATTCATTTCGTAAGTAATTTAGTTTTTCCTATTTGTTTTAAAGTGAGTTATAGGCGTGAGTTATATTATAACTCACGCTATATTTATAGAGACTATATTACCTATCAAAATCAGTTGAATAATGGATATACTCGTATTATTCTAAGGGAGTAGATAAATAAGAAAAAGTTGCGTAATGCAGAATAAGCGGATTGAAAGAATCTTAATAGATATAAAGACAAAAACAAGACATGATGAATCTACTTACTATGTGAAGAATTTTGTCCTGATACTGTAAATCTCAAAATTGACGAATCATTTAATGAAGGTGTAAACAATAAAGAAGTCACTTTTTATTTTCATTTACTGCAACTCCCAGTTCATAAATGATTAAGGTTGTATGAAAGTATGTAATATAATTGATGCGAAACGCACATGTTCTAATTATAACGAATCGAATACCATAACTATTATCATGTCCTCATCTAGACAGAACTCATCAGGAACTTGTGTTCATAATGTTAGGTATTACGTCAACTATAAAATGATGTCCAATATATTTTCTCTATTTCAGTATCGTAATGTGGTCATTACAGTACTAAAAACAGTGCTGTAATGAATTCATTACAGCATCGTTTTCAGTAACATTTTTCGTTTCGTGGTTGTCAGCAATGACTTCCGATCCTTTTAAATTTCAGCAGACGTCAATTTGGAAATGTCAATTTTCGTACTTCGTAACATTCACACCAACTGCCAAGATACAATATGAAAGTCACTAGGACCTATAATTTGAATTTTTTCATTGAATTTCACAAAATTCGAGTGAAATAGAGAAAATATCGTCTAATACTCGTTGCAGAATGCAATTCCAATACTCATGCGTTCGCATTCGTATTGGAATAGGAGCCCATTCTGCAACTAGTTTTAGAATATACTATTGTCAAATCTTCTCTAATTTCTTTTTCTATTTGCTCTATGTAGGGTTTCCATTTATCAGCTGTACACTCTTGAAGAGCCAAAGCCGAAGTCATTTCACTCGCTCCATATCTTCTAACTTTTCTCGAATTCTTGGCCTATAATATGTCTAATAGAAAAGCCAATTCTGTAGAGTTATACTGAGAATTGTATTATCTACTAGCTGGCCCGGCGAACTTTGTTACGCCTAAATGATACTTACGATGAATTTCACAAATCGTAATCACCGGTGATCGGAGATCAACGGCTTGGTTCTCTGATTTTTGAATTGTCAAATCGAGTTGATGCTAGGTGAAACTCAGATCACCCCCCATGAGTATCGAAGTCCTCAGATAAAGTTACACAATTACACAATGTGGTGCACATAAAATATTTCATACATTGTGTACCTCATTTTCAATCGTTAATCCCCCCCCCTCCATGAAAAAAAAGCTATATCCGCCCTTGGGCGAGATTTCCATGTTTCCATGGATATGAGCTGTCACACAGAACAGAAACACAAATATAATAATGTCAATTTACTAATTATGGCTATTTTGGATTCAGTTATTTCCGCAAATATATTTATTACCCGAACAGATATTCAAAAACATTTCAAAAATCATGAGAAAAGATGAGAATAATGGACAACTCACGATTGAAACTGATCGACAAATTGCGATTTACTTGAAATTTCGATGAAAATTCACTGTGATAGAATTCTATGCAAATTATACAGTAATTGATGTCAATACCTTCACGCTTACGTTATTTTGAATAAATAAAGATGTGAAAATAACTAATAATAATCAGTCATAATGTCTGAATAGCGCCACCTGAAGTGGTAAGAACGAAACTACTCTCATATCAGACAATATGTCTCAACGAAAACTCATCATTTTAGAGATCTGTAATCTAACGCTAAGACATTTCGGCTTTGGTCAACAGCGCAGAGTTGGAGGCAACCCATATTACACACTATATGTATACATCGCTGTCTAACTGTAGCGACACCTAGTGGCCTTACTCGAAAGAAGGAAAAGTATTTCCTGTATAAGTAAAATTTTCATCGATTTTTTCAGAGTTTTATTTTATTTTATAATAACCAGACCGTAGACGAATCCATATATGAAGTTTCATAACAAACAGTCCATCCGATCTCGAGTTATAAATGGTGTAACCAACATCTTTCTTTTATACAAGGTGCGGCACGGAGGGCGGACGTTTTTCAGATGGGCATAACTTTCCCCCACTGAGGACGAGAGAAGTGGGGAAGGTGCCGTTAGACTCGTGTGTTCCCAGCATTTATTTATTTTGCATATGGATCTTCGCTTTCACCCATCATTGGCCCTTACTTCTTCGAAGACGTTAATGGTCGTGCTGTTACCGTGAACTCAGAGCGGTACGTCGAAATGATCAACAACTTCTTTATCCCCGAATTACGACGGCAACGTGTTCCAATCCGATGTGTGTGGTTCCAACAGGATGGGGCGACCGCCCACACAGCCAGAGCATCAATGGACGTTATTCGCCCTCTCTTCCCTGGTCGCCTTATTTCCAGGTTTGGCGATGTTCATTGGCCTCCCCGGTCCCCAGATTTATCCATATGCGATTTTTTCTTATGGGGACACCTCAAGGCTAGAGTATACGAGACCAAGCCCCGAACTCTGGACGAATTGAAAAGGGCTATTCGCGTGGAAGTTGCCCAAGTTGAGAGAGCGATGTTGGAGAGAGTCTACGCGAACTTCCAAGAGCGCCTCCAGCACTGCATCACCGATTTCGGCCACCACATGCCTGATGTGATTTTCCACACTTGACTGTCTCAAATGCTATTTCCTTGAGAATCTGATTCCGTCAATAAATGTGTTTTTGAGTAAAAATTAACGCTTTTATTATTTTTTTAAAACCATCCATCCTCCGTGCCGCACCCTGTATATATAGATTTCGATAAAAATTCACTGTGATATTCACTCGCTTCTGGATCTGGTAATAGCCTTTCATGGTACTATGAGTCCTATGTAAATTACACAGTAATTGATGTCATATGTTCTTTTTTCGACCATTTCAAACCACGACGACCGAAATGCTCGAAAAAAAAACAATCGATGGCCGCGAAAGCCTCAACAAATTCATCGCCATTTTATTGTGATAATGTCAAATATAGTACCTTCACGATTACGTTATTTGGAATAAATAAAACTATAAAAATAACTAATAATCATCAATCATAATGTGTGAATAGCGCCATCTGAAGTGGTAAGAACGAAACTTTTCTCATATCTCAACGAAATCTAATCATTTTAGACATCTGTACTCCTACGCTAAGACATTTTGGTTTTGCTCAACAGCGCAGAGTTGTAAGTGTGTAAATTACACACTATCACAGTGAGGGAATATTGTCACTGTACACACAATTTGTTTATAACGCCATCTAACGCGGAGAATATCAAATGAAGTGCAAACGAATAAGCGGTAGCGTAACTGTAACTGTAGCGACATCTAGTGGCCTGACTCAAAAGGAGGAAAAGCATTTCCTGTATAAGTAAAATTTTCATCGATTTTTTCAAAGTTTTATTGTATTTTATAATAACCAGACCGTAGACGAATCCATATATGAAGTTTCATAACGAACAGTCCATCCGATTTCGAGTTATAAATGGTGTAACCAACATCTTTCTTTTATATATATAGATATATATATATATATAAAAGAAAGATGTTGGTTATACCATTTATAACTAGAGATCGGATGGACTGTTTGTTATGAAACTTCATTTATGGAATCGTCTTCGGTCTGGTTATTATAAAATACAATAAAACTTCGAAAAAATCGATGAAAGTTTTACTTATGCAGGAAATGCTTTTCCTTCTTTCGAATAAGGCCACTAGGTGTCGCTACCGTTGATGCGTAGTCGTACAGTGAATAGACAAGTCACTGTACATAGTCGTAGGTTGATATTACCGCTGTTAGATGGCGATATGTGATTCGCATAGAACTCATGGTAACATGGAAGTCTATTGCCAGATCAAAAAGCGGGTAAACTTATCTCAAGTTGGTGGAACAGTGAATTTTCACCGAAAGATCAAGTATCTGATTTTGACGATCAGTTTCAAACGTGAGTTGGCCATCTTCATCTTTTTACTTTATTTTTGAAATGCTTTCGAATTTCTGTTTGGGTAATAGATATATTTGCGGAAATAACTGAATACAAAATTGCCCATGATTAGTAATTGACATATTACCTATATTCGTGTTTCTGTTCGCACAGAGGCAGTATTGTAAGCGTCAATAATTTTGAAACGTTTGCTCATCGGGCTTTCACTTATGATATACAATAATGTTTCATGGGTTGCCTAATCTGATCTGGTCGAATGACCATCAATAAATTTGAATATGAGTTCAACATAATTCACAGTGTTGACAATTTTGCCGTGTCGATCGTACTATCGACATTTTAACATCTCGATTTGTCTTCTAAATCGTCAACTAAATTGAACAAATTGAAGAGAGATTGACAGCTCATATCCATGGAATAATGAGAATCGCGCTGCTCCACCAACTGAGATGTTCACCCATTATTTTGAGCTTAGCAGCATAGCTAATATGTCTAAAATAATGGTGTGACCACTGATTAGATTTTGAGAATATAAGAAAAGTTTTGTTTTTGCCACTTCAGGTTGGGCTATTAACAAATGACTGATTTTTTAATTCTGGTCGACGGGCTGTGTTACTAGTCGATAGTTCATTAAAGGAATAATTTTTGTTCATATTCTTGACATTTTGATTCATATAAGAGGAAAGGTATAATATGGATTATACTCCTGCGATTCACAGTCACATGAGGTACTGCAAAAAGAGAACTGTACAACAATTAAAAACAAAAAGTTACATGTTCAAGTTCAACAATTAGTTACCGCTTAAATAAAGAGAATTCTTTCCATGTGAATTACAAAATTATTTAAATTTTGTATATTTTGAACTTTAATTTTGCCTAATTTTTTTTTCTGCTTGAAAAAAAGCAATGGTAAGTTTATATATCTTTTAAGTATAATTCAGGCGGTACAAAGTTCGCCGGGCCAGCTAGTGATAAAATAAAAACGTCATCTACGGTCAATATGATACCACTAGAGATGGAATTTTGCCGGCAAAATTTCTCGACTGTAATATGAAAGTTTGTTGCTCGGAAATTTCGCGAATGACATTTTTATCAAAAAATTTAGGAAAAAATGTCATTCGCGAAATTTCCGAAAAGCAACAAACTTGAATATTACAAGGGAGAAATTTTACCTGCTTAAATTTCATCGAGAAAATAGGGTAATATGTTCACATTTGACGCGTATTGTGCTATTTGGCAAATTAGAATTCATCATACATTAACTAAACCACTAAACGTTGTTTGTTCTCTCTATGATATTTATTTCCGAAGCTATATATGAATTCGAGAAACGTCAAAAATTTTGTCGCTGAAAAACCAACATGTTGGTTTTGCCGACTTGAAAATTTTTTCGGGATGAAACGATCGTTGCTACGGAAACTTCCTCACTAAAAATGAAAAGAGTGGAATAGTCACCAAAATTTTTCGAATATTGCTGGGTCTCACCTTCCCTTGTTGTTCGTGCGAAGAGTATCCTGATAAATTCTATCAATTTTCAATTGTAAAGAATGAAGAAATTCATAACTGCATTCAAAATTGATACAATGATTTTCCCAATTTGTTCGATTGAACCTTTCGAGTTATCAGTCCCTTTAGGGTTGAATTCAATCAAACACATTTCAGAATAATCGATTTATACTCGGAAAGAAGAACTGAATATCCAACTTCTTAAAATGCATCGTTTCTGTTCCCTTATTCATAATACGTAATAATATGCCGATACCAAAGCATCAGGTTACATATGGGATAAGAGTTAAATCTGTCACCACATACACTAAAGTGTGGAGTCGACATAAACCAAATAACAAATAAATATTGAACCCTATTTATGAAATTTCCTTCTGCTTATGTATATTTCAACAAAACCAATAACATGATTTCACCTAGTGGGCAATTCCCTTGGAGTATTTCGATTTTCCATAGCCGCCGGAGTTGTTAATATTTCTTGAAGCGATTATATTATCATTAGAGACATTTGCCTACAAATTATAGTCAGGGCAGATATTCGGTGCGAAGTTGCGACAGTGCATTAAACCTTTAGGCGATTTCTATTGCTATCTAATTCATATCGGTGACTTTATTGTCATTAATGAGAAAAGCGGACCAAGGATTTGAGGATCGAACAAGCCAGATGTATCGATTGGATTAGCTTAGTCAGTTTCGGAAGATGGAGAAGAGTTTCGTTTTGTGCTATCTAGAAACTATGAAGGTTTTCCTTTAAAAGGACGAAAATGCGAATTATATTTCTAGACAACAGAAAACAAACCCTCATGGATGTACATATTACCTACTAGTCTCACCCCTGTAGTGCGTTATAGGAGACATTATCGATTAATAAAATTATGAAATTGATGCACAAAACTTTCTTCGAATATTTATGATGAACAACGGCTACAATAAATGGACCATTGCTCACAAATTGTTTCTTATAATTCTAGGAAACGGCGTAGTGATACATCTGCCAGGCTTATTCGAAGAGCTCGAAAAGAACATTGCCAAGGGTCTGAAAGATTGGGAAAGCAGGTTGATTATTTCCGACAGGGCTCATCTTGTTTTCGATTTCCATCAGCAAGTTGACGGCCTGATGGAACAAGAAAACACCAAAAAAGGACAAGGTCTCGGCACAACCAAAAAAGGAATTGGACCAACTTATTCCTCCAAAGCGACAAGGAATGGTATAAGAATTGGAGATTTGTTGGGAAATTTCGAAGATTTCAGTAAAAAGTGAGTACTTTCATTTATCTCTACTGAAAGTTAATTCCCAGATCCTCCGAAATCAACTAGAAGGCAAGAAATAAATAATATGGAGTATTTCAAGTTTTGCAAAAAGGTATTTGAATGTCTTCTTGAGAATTTTGAAAAGTGGGAAATTCCATAGGTTCGTCTGTTCCGTTCGTTTTGCTGGGTTATTCGAGTACTTTTATTCTTTTTCCTAACGAACTATCGCAAAGTAGCGGACTATTCTGTCCATTATTTTTCAGTGGCATTTCAACACTCGATTCTTGATTTCCGTACATAAAATAGCATAACTGAATCTTCCTACCATGTTCGTATAAGTGAAATATTTCCAGTATTATCAGAGAAAAAGTTTCTTCAGCATTCGCCAGATCTTTGAAATTATTGAATTCACATAATAATAATAATAACAACAGTGAAAGTCCATCCTAACATCATCCACGCGATAGAGAACATCATAGCGCTGTGGAAAACGAAGTTTGCCATCCGAGCAGAGGGTCGAACCGTATATACGGGATGGGTGAGATACAGGAGAGGAGTTTTTCAGGGAGATTCGCTGAGCCCGCTATTATTCTGCATAACACTCATACCACTAACAATTGAGTTGAGGGAGAGCAAAATAGGATACAAGGCCGGACCACCAGGCAGAAGGAACCACATGATCTCTCATCTCTTATACGTGGACGACTTAAAGCTCTACGCTCCCTCCGAATCCGCACTACAGCAACTACTGAATATCGTTTCAGACTACACCTCAGCCATAGGAATGTCATTCGGTTTGGACAAGTGTGCTGTATTTCATCTGCGCAGGGGAAAAGCTGAAGATGCAGGAGAAGATATTCGACTGGAAGATGGAATGACTTTTCGACATCTCGAAGACGGAGAAACTTACAAGTTTCTTGGGATGAAACAGAGGGGTGTACTGGAGACAACCCAGATAAAGGATTACCTAACAGCCAGCTACAAAAAGAAGCTGAGAGACATTTGGAAATCACAGCTGTCGGGAAAGAACAAAGTGTCTGCTACAAATATGCTAGCCATCCCGATTCTCACCTACTCTGTCGGAGTGGTGAACTGGACGGTAAACGAACTCCTCGATCTTGATAGGTTAACAAGGAAAACGATGAACATGAATCGTAGCCTACATCCCAACAGTTCAATACAGAGGATATACCTTCCTCGAAGCCAGGGGGGGTAGAGGATTGCAATGTTTGGAATATCAACACTATCAACAAACATTGGAAATGGCAGTAAGGATTCTGAGAAGTGAAGATCCACTTCTGAAATTCGTCGCTCAGCATGAAATTGCGAACCATGGAGCCTTCCTATTCCGAGCTGCACAAAGGGCCCTGGAGAAGCTCAGCATAACCGGCGTATCGATCAATCCTGAGCTCGCTGGAACACCGATCACTCAAACGGACCAAAGAAGCCTAGCAAGACTGATCCGAAAGTCCCAGTCAGATACATTACTCGAACATCATATGAGTAAGACCTTGCACTCCATATATTTCAGGAGCTTAAAAGACCAGGACCTGTCTGAAGAATTGTCTTTCGCCTTTCTAAAGTCAGCTAGCCTTAAGTCAGAGACAGAAGGATTTGTGATGGCGTGTCAAGATGGAGTACTGAATACGAGATGGTATAAAAAGAACATCATGAAAATGGACACCCCAACAACTTGCAGGGCTTGCCGTGGGCAACAGGAAACGATTATGCATATCCTTTCCGCCTGCAGAGTCCATGCCCCATCGGGGTATGTAGAGAGATACAACGCGGCACTCCGAATTCTATACTTTCATCTGAGAGCCGCTTATGGGATAGACAAAGAACCGGTGCTACCATATGTGCCTCTGGAGATTGAAGCGGTGGTCCAGAACGATAGAGCTCGCATATGCTATCCTGTCTCAACAACACGGCAGATCAATGCTGTTAAGCCAGACCTACTTCTGCTGGACAAGGAGCTAAAGGAGTTATTTGTCGTGGAATTCTCCTCCCCTGCTGAAAATAATGTTATGATGAAAGAAGAACAGAAGAGGCAAAAATACAAAGACCTTATGTTCGAGCTTGGAACTTTATACCCAGGTCATAAAATTAGGATGGTCGTACTAATCATAGGATGTCTCGGTGGAATGAGAGCGAACTACGTGGATGAACTGAAGATTATCCCGGTCTGTAGATCACTGGCCGAGGAATTGGCGCACAGAATGCAGAAGGCAGTGTTGCTCGGGTCACTTCATATCATCAGGTCCCATGAACTCTAGAAGCCACTTGCAGCTCATCTCTTTTGTTAAGGGACGCTGCGAGGGTAGGATGAAGAACTCCTCCATTGAATGTGTGAGGGGTTTTTAGTGAGTAGCCAAACAAGATCCTGGATTCTCACACTACCGAGAGTGCGGACCCTCTCGGTGCCCATAAAGGGTTTTCCCCTCACACGGACGTTAAAAAAAAAATAACAGTACTTTATTGACCATAGTCAAAGGCCGTCGACCGGAGTCCTTCAGCCCACACATAATATTTTCTCAAAATCATTATTTTCTCGAAGTAACTTAAATCTTTGATAAATACGTAATTACTACGATCTGACAGAGGAATGACCATAACCTAACATTTTCAAAATATATGCTGTGAAATGTGTCAGAATTCCATGGCAAACCGCGATACTTTATAAAAGTGAATGGACTATATGCACTTGAATCATTTTTAGTGAGTCAAAAGAAATGGTTTGAAAGTGAACTTCTTCAAGTAAACTTTTATTGTCCAGTCTAAGAAATAATGTAGTGATATACAGTTTCAGAATCCAACTTTTGAAGTCACTTTCCAAACTGATGCAGTAAATTTTTTTTAGTAGTCAGTCAATGTTGGCCGAAATTTCAATTTTGAAAACTTGGTTGGAAGAGTTAGAGTTGGTTTTGAATCGAAGGTTATACAGAAACACTATTCAGATTAACATAGTAAAAATAAAATCCTAAAAAGTAAAGATTTGTAGCAACAAGAGCGCATTACAGGGTGTGCATTTTCTCGAATAAAAAAATGCAATTTGATTTGAAAAATACAGGCCTTACATTTCTCAATATATTTTTTTGATGATTATTATGACTCAGCCCGTTACCCGATTCCACGATAAATTGTTAATTTGAAGACTTGGTTAATTCAAATCCACTTCTCGTTGCATTTTTCGTCGACAATGCCGAATGGCAAAATAAAATAGTAGTTGGCACGAACCGTACAGTAAATCTTAGAAGCTAGGTCAAGCAAAATTCACTTTAATCTAAATATTCACCAGAAAATTAATTCAATCATGCCAAAATGGTTATTCCCCAATTTGACACATGTAGTATGTTGAACAACTATGTTAGCGAATATTTTATGAATTTGGAATTTGTCAACGAATCATGATTTCCTTAATCGAAGTTTGTTGGAAGACATAATGCATTTGGCAATTCCACTATATGTGCACAATCATCTGTTCTGGATATTGGCCTACTTTGATTTAATAGTCATGAGTATGAATAAACGCATTGTACATATACATTGTTAGCTCTACAAATAAACGGTCATCAAGTAATCCGCTTGTCAGTAACAATCTTTGAATCCACTACCTTTGTTTTCGAGGTAATGGTTAGATTAATAAAAGAAACATGCTGTAATATGGTGAATGAGACTAGACATCAGGTTTATTCCATTTAGGAAAATTTCTTGACAGGGAAATACCCCCACTGCCTTCATTACTTCCACCCCCTATCGCTTGCATAAGCTCATCAATGCAAAACGTTTCAATTTGATAAAATCTCACCTGATCCTGTTTCAAAATCTCATGAACTCACTACCTCATTTATTCATAAGATTTTCCAATTATCACTTTAAAATTATCAACGCCTAAATTCGCTCACAAGAGAATAATGGTTATTCATACTATTGAATCGAACAAATAGGATATATTACAACTAGTAGAGCCCCTAGATCTACCTATTAAGTAGTTTTCCTTATCGGTAGATTTTGTATGCGAAATTTCAAAGTTTGATCAATTTTTCTGAAGAAATGGGAAAATGATGGAAAATATGAAAACCAATTTATTTTGCATTGATCTTTCCTCTTTCGATCCGTATATTTACATCAAGGCCAGGACATCTGTGAAAAAAGTTTTATCCAGTTTAAAATCGCCCTTTGTGCCGGATTTTTTATGCGATTTTCGCGAATTTTTCGAAAATACTTCTACATCGCCCAGAGAATCGAAATTTCACCCACGTATGATTCGATTATTCCTCTTTTCGACCGTATTCTTCTGAACCCACTTTTTCGACAGATTCCCTCGGGTCGGTCCACAGAGTTGCCATTTTAGCTAGGATCATAGATAACTGGGGAGAAGGCTCCGCTACAAAAATGCCACAGACGTCGGAACTTGTTAGTTCGCCACACGGTCACGAGGTAGCTCTAACATCGTTAGCGTATCTTTAATGATTATTAGTTGTTATTACTCATTAGGTACCATTTGTTACTATATCATAATATATATTGTTTTTAAAGATAGAAATACATACTTTTTTCTTAAATCCGACAATATTATGCATATGGCACGTGTGAAGAAATGGCGGCAAGAAACAGATTGAATAAAGGATGAAAAATTTGTTTCCGGCTCCAAATCCAAGTGATAGCAGACGGAATGTAATCGGGGTACAATAAAAATCTGCGTATGATGCACAAGAACAGATAAAAACCTCTGTCTTCCCGTATAATAATAATATTATGTACTTACCTGAATGTTCGCTCTTTTAGAAATGGATATGGTGTTGGCAAATTTATTTCCGATCATAGACTTTCCATGAAATTGCGCTTGAATAGTTGATTAGAATTAAGCGATTATATGACAACAATATTGTCTATGTTATGATTTAAGGCCATTTCAATCAAAAAGAAGCATAAATGTATAAATAACAGTAGAGCACTCTAAAGATAGAGCCTTAATAACAGTGATAGACACATTATATTTTTGGAACTGTAGCGCCACAGAACAAGATATGTGATGTTTAGCGGTATTAACGATCACAGCGCTACACTAGCGGGCGTCACACGAAACTCGTTAGAAGTCCAAAATAATATGTCGAGCTCATGATGTCTTCTTTTCAGGTTTTAGTATAGTGTTTCGTTACTCACTTGAGATAATTGTGCCATACAAAGTAAAAATTTAATTCATTTGACTGAATTACTTACTTCTTCATTACAAAAACGAAAATTTTCTAATTGGCGTAAGAAAATAATATTTTGAAACTTGAAAGATAATTCTCAACTTTGGAAAATGGGACGTTTCAAAATATTGTTGCAAGTTTACAAGCACAAAAAATGTGATGTATTTCGGACCGATGGTGGATATAAGAAATTACCGCTATACCTAAAAAATAGCGTTATGATACAAAACAAGCGAAAATATCAATATCGGCACATAAACAAGAAATTTTTGACCGAGCAAAAATAAAAAAATTGGTTCGGAAAATTGAGAACCTCTTTTTTTAGCCTGTTAAAATCCCATTCCTCAGACCATGAAAAATATAAATCTTATGTCGTTTCTTGTTCTTCAGATTCCGAACCCTTGTGAATGTCTACGAGATAATGTTCCCAACTTTGAAAGTCAACGTCGAGGAAGAGTTGGAAAGGTATAAGGTTTTTGCAGAGAAAGTGAGGCCTTTCGTAACAGATACAGTATCATACCTTTATAAAGCTGTGAAAGCTAACAAGAAGATCTTGGTGGAAGGAGCTAATGCTGCTATGCTTGATATTGATTTTGGTAAGTAATTTGATAATGAACCTACTGATGGATTTTGTAGATAAAGAACGGACGACATACTACGCGTTGGTCGGCTCGCACCAGAAAAATCATTTATGAATACCATGTCAAGGGTTTGTCAGTAAGAGGTGTTATTTTGAAAAGCCCGCTATTTCGGTAGATGCCACTTTAGACATTTTTGATATTTGACAAGTTGAAACTACACACTACATTAATAGAAATGGAACGATACACGCTTCACAACGCATGAAAATAGTGAAAATTCGACAGAGATGGTTCGTGAAACTCGAACATTTTTGGGTCGTCGTGAAGCACCTTGTCGAACCGCATTACAGAAATTGGTGGAAAATTTCGAGCTGTTGGGACAAGTTAGTGATGGGAAGAATAAAACCCGTGCACGTCGCTCAAGAACTACCGAAAATATTGCTGCTGTAGCCGAAAGTGTTGAAGAAAACCCAGGTTTGTCCATTCCTCTTCGTTCTTTGGAATTAAGCATTCCACAAACGTATTTGGGTCTTAAGGCTTATAAAGTTCAATTAACACAAGAACTCAAGCCGGTCGATCATCAACAACCTCGTGCCTTTGCTGATTGGACCCTTGAAATGCACGATAATGATTAGGAATTTCATCGATAAATCATCTTATAATATGGCCCATTTCCAACTCGGTGGCTTTGTCAACAAGCAAAATTATCGCATCTAGGGCTCGGAAGACTCAAGAGTTATTGTTGAAAAGTCCCTCTATCTTCAATATGTGACTGTTTCGTGCGGTATCTCTTGAAGAGGTGATCACAACTGGCCATCGAGATCTTGTGATTTAACACCTTGCGACTTCTTTCTTTGGGGCCATGTGAGGAGGTCTACGCCAAGAGCGAAGCGTCGATTCAAGACCTCAAAGATGGAATTCGTGAGGCTATCGAGGAAATATTTTGCGATTTGATTGTGGAAAATTTCATAAAGATGATATGGTCCTGTAGTCTTCGTCGTGGTGGTCATTTGGCTTATGTTTTCTTCGAATGTCAAAATAACACCTCTCATTGGAAAACCTTTTATCTCAACAAGTTCTGGAAATGCACTTCAAAGTCTTGATCGATGCACTACTATTCATGAAACCATTTCAGGCCCACAAAAGTTTATTTGAATCCAAAATTTGAAACTTTTCTTTGGAAATAATGCCATGTATTTAATAATTGAACAAACGAATAACGAAATGATTGTGATAACAAACACGATGAAAGGAATGAATTTACTTCGGAAAGTAAACCAGTAATACATTTTACTCAAATATACAGGATCTTATATAGATATCCACTAACATCACTTAACATAATTATCTTATCAGTATCACAGATCCTCTTTGATATTACGATATATCTAAACAATATCGAGCTTCGCGGACACGTGTCCTCAACAGATGAATGCTCCTCTAGGTGGTTCTTCTCTTATTGTCAATATTTTTATTTTGGTGGATTAGAGAGGATGTTGGAAATCTTTGGATTTCTTCATCAATGGAATTATTCCTTATGAGTACCCCTAGCCCAGTGGTTAAGGTGTTGGATTAGGACCCGGCAAGACCGAGTTCAACCCCGTGCTAAAATAGAAATTTTCTAGTCTCGGTAGTGGGCCACCATTTCACTGTTGGTTCGAAAATTAACAGTGCCTTGCCTAAGGTGGCGTAAGGACACAGTAACAAAGCCTATACAAAATACAACTGCTTCTCTGAGCTCGTACAAGTTACAATCTTCGGAGAGCTTGTAGTTTCTGAGGGGTCTCCTCGGGAGACCTAGGGGTAATCAGTATAATCAATATCAATTCAACATCCAACAATAAGTTAACATACACCTAGTTCCCCCCTTCAAGGGTTGACAAATTTCTATATAAGCTTGCTATAATTGAACCAATCAGATTTATTCAATGCGTTGAAGGACACAGCCTAAAATAATCTGTATCGGAGATCGGATTATTTTTTTTTTATATTGGCTTTGATACTCTGTTGCCTGCAGCTTGGAAAATTTCAGTAGCTGTAATAATGCAGAATTCGACGAGAAAATGGCAGAATCAGTTTTGAAGCTACAGTTCCTATTTTTCCAAAAAATGTATTGTTGCAAATTATTTAGATTGATAGTTCAATTTATTTCTGTTCGAAAATTATTGAAAGGAGTCAACATCCGGAATTTTCATTTTTGGAGTTGAATTATTTGCACCAAGAATATTGAAAAAAAAAACCTGAAGCCGCAACACGGATTCCTGTTTTTGTATCCTCTCAAGCTGAGGATACACAGTGATATCTTCAAATGATACGATATCGTTCCATCTGAAGGCTTGCCATCTGCTGGCACGAGGAATTTCAGTTCTCTGTGACAATGCAAGAAAAAATGTCATGTGGAATGTGTTCAGCTGTTCACGCATATCTAATAGGCTGTCAAATATATTCGAAAAACATCATATGGATTCGTCGACATACAGGGTGTCCCAGAAGTCGCGCATCCCATTGAAGGTATCGAAAGTGAAAAATATTCTAAGCCCAAAAATCTATGTTTGAAATTTTCTGAAAACATAGTTAATTAGTAATTAATTAATGAAAGTGACCAATCAGGAGCGCCCTACAGAAGAATAAGTTGCAGTGGGGACGCGAGAGTGAGACGCCAGAGCTGCTGCCGGCTTTTCACGCAGTAAACCGAGACTGGGGACACGTCAGCAGCTCTGGCGTCTCACTCTCGTTTCCCCACGATCACGATCTGCATATCTCTATCCTCTGCTGGATGTAGGCTTTTCCCATTTCCTTCCATTTCCACCTGTTTTGGGCTATTTGCATCCACTTGGTTCCTGCCCGAGACTTGATGTCGTCTCTCCATCTTGTGATAGGCCGCTTCCCCACTGCCTACCTATTCTTCTGTAGGGCGCTCCTGATTGGTCACTTTCATTAATTAATAACTAACTAACTACGTTATCAAAAAATTTCAACCATGGATTTTTGGGCTTAAAATATTTTTCACTTTCTATTCCCCTCAATGGGGTGCGCGACTTCTGGGACATTCTGTATATTTCGAGTGCTCGATAAAAATGATGTTGAAACTTTCTTTTCGAGAAATAAAATTTTTGCTTCTTACAGGTACCTACCCCTATGTTACTTCTTCAAACTGCAGTGTGGGCGGTGTCTGTACCGGATTGGGTATTCCCCCGTGCAGAGTTGGTGACGTTATCGGTATCGTTAAAGCCTACACCACCAGAGTCGGCGACGGTCCTTTCCCCACAGAAATGAAAGACGAGATTGGCGAGTTGTTGCAAACTCGAGGCGCTGAGATCGGTGTGACAACCAAGAGGAAGAGAAGGTGTGGGTGGTTGGATCTGGCCTTGTTGAAGTACACCAACATGATAAATGGTTACACATGCATCTGTGTAACGAAACTCGATATTTTGGACCAGTTTCCAGAAGTAAAATTAGCGGTCAGTTACAGCCTCAATGGAAAGCCGATCGATTATTTCCCATCCAATGCATCGGATTTGGAAAAAGTTGAAGTGAGTAGGTTTTACTGTACTGCAGGTGAGTCTTTGATTTGTACATATATTGTAACTAAAGATTCTTGAGGCCAAGAGAAACACCTTTTTCTTTCATTTTTCCGATTCGGCTCTGTTGAAAAGATACAGTCATTTGAGAAAAAAATTGGGCCAATTACGTGCATGATACGATTCTCGAAGTTCATATTTCGCGATTGAAATTGAGTTGATACATTAAGGAAATACTCAAGTACTAACCTTATTGGAATAAGAATGTTAAAAACACGATATTTCTTAACAAAAACAATTAGTTTTCTGTCCGATTATATCTGCAATTAAAAAGCCATATTAATCTCAGCAAAATTAGTTCCTTCTTCGATTTTCCTGAAGATTAGTTTGTAAGCACTAATACTTGCTCATATACTCGACGATATCCCAAAAATATTTTTTAAGAATGGTTTTCATTAATTTATGATTAATCAACCTGAAATACTCTGTTTTGGATTCAAAACAATAATCTTCTATGAATAGTTCATAGAAATTCCATTTGTTCGTTGCCAGATTCATCAGTATTCCTGAAACTAAAAATTGATTTTTTGGATTACATTACCAAAAAGTAAGAGCAGTTAATATATATGAATCATAACCACTTTTCCGTTCTTCAACTTCACATATCTGTGGTAGTTCAGCATAGTTCGATTTCATCTTTACATCTGTTTAAAACTCACTGGAGGTGAGAAATTGGAATTCTTCTAAAGAGAGAATGGGTTATAAGTTGATCTATGTGACGAATTGTTATATTAATTTCAGTGGTGAAAAACTCGAAATTATTATGTATTACAACCAAAACTGATGGAAAAACTCGGTGTATCAAAACATATTTCCGAGGAGGAGATAACGCTATTGTAAATTCATTGGATGTGAGATTAGTGTACCAACTATCAATATCAGAAAATGAGTTGAATACATAAGTCAAAAGATCTTTCTTTGAAGAAAATCACTGCTGATATTAATCGATTATTACCAGTTTAGTATATTATAGAACTAGTAGGCCTCCGGTCGCGTGAACTAAGCGCAGTTGTCAGATTGTGATCCGGGTTTTCTCTATAGAAAGCATAGAAACACAATGATATGTCCCTTTTCTACGCGGCGAAAGTACGAGACGCGTGCGGACATATTCTTGGTTCCCTGTGGGGTCGTAGGAGGCAATATTTTCCGCGAAATTAGGTATGAACTGTTTCGACAAAGTTGATAAACATTCTGACAACATTATTAACTTGTACCGCGATCAGAGAAGTATGAATTTTTTTGCGATCCGATGATATTTAAAATCCAAGGAAGCATCCAGATTATTCTTATGATTTTTGATTTTTTTCATCAAAATTTATACAATAAAATTGGGAATAACTCGAAAAAGACTCTTTTCATTACAAAAAAACATTAATGACATAAAAATACTGTTATTTTCTGAAGTCAAATTTTTTTAAAAATATGAATCTAGTTTTATAGTATTTTTGCGTGGATATATGAATCGGCTAAGCTGTAACTTTTATACCAGGTGAAATATTGAATAAGTTTTGATTGAGGAATATGCATCATGAATAGAGTAAAAAATCAACGAAAATTCAGTTCATTTGAAATAATAGTCCCGAAGATATGAAAAGAAAGGTGTTTTCATGGATTTTCGACACCATCTTTCAAACGAAGCCGAATGGTATAGGAAAAAAAGTGTTTTTTTTGATGAGAGGAATCTACAGTTAAAATAATTGTACAAGTCAAAGACTCATCATGTATATTCATTACCAGAGTTACTAATTTTCATTCAACAAATTTTATAATTTGCAGGTTGAATACCTGAAGATGCCTGGTTGGCAGCAATGCACAGAAAATATCAGAGACTTCAAAGATCTTCCACATAATGCTAAAAATTATATTGTCAAAATCGAGGAAATACTGGACGTTCCAGGTGAGTTAACAATGATTTTTTTCACAGTATAAAAATGATTATACATTTTCCATTTCGGCTCAAGCCCAAAAATACTATCGTGGTATCCGAAATATTACAAACTTTCAAATTCAATAAAAATCTAGAATATCCAATTATCCAAGAACAATTGAGCACCCTTGACTGTTTTTTTATGGAATGGATATTTCTACGCATGCACGGTGTGACTAGAATTATTTGGGATTTAGCTTCAGTATAAAGATTATGAAGTATCTCAACTTTTCTTAAAATTGTTACTGTACATTTTGAGTACACAAGTCTATATAACGATCTAAAGGGTTTTTCAGTTCGAATACCTCGCTGTTTCGGTGCCACTATTGAAGCTGTAATTTTTTGACATTTGACAAGTAGAAACTACGTCATTGATAAAAATGGAACGATACACGCTTCATCATCGCATTGAAATTATCCTATAAAAATGGTGAAAATTTGGCAGAGACGGTTCGTAAAACACGAACATTTTTGGGTAGTCGTCAAGCACCTTGTCGAACCGCAATACAGAAATTAGTGGAAATATTTGACCTGTTGGGACAAGATGGTGATGTGAAGAATGAAACCTGTGCACATCGCTCAAGAACAGCCGAGAATATTGCTGCTGTAGTCGAAAGTGTTGAAGAACCAAGGTTCGTCCATTCTTCGTCGTTTTTTGGAATTAGGCATTCCACAAACGTCATTACACCGTATTTTGCATAAAGATTCGGGTCTTGGGGCTTATAAAGGTCAGTTAACACAATAACTCAACCGGCCGATCATCAACAACGTCGTGTCTTTGCTGATTTGGTCCTCGAAATGCATGAAAATGATCTGGAATTCCATCGAAAAATCATCCTGAGTGATGAGGCTCATTTCCATCTTAGTGGCTTCGTCAACAGGCAAAATTGTCGCATCTGGGGCTCGAAAAACCCAAGAATTGAAAAGCCTCTCTATACTCAACGTGTTACTGTTTGGTGCGGCGGGGTCATTGGACCTTACTTTTTCGAGAATGAGGCTGGACCAACAGTTACGACGAATGAATTGTACTATCGAGAGATGGGTGGGCGTTCAGTGTAGTATGTTTTTATTTCTAGTTCCATTTCAAAATGGTTTGACTTTGAGAATTGAAATTTTGTGTTTGAACTCAGAAAGCATTGGAGTTCTTAATGAAATAATTTGAATCGATTTCATCTGGAAAGTTCCCTTTTTTTCTTTCAAAAATAGAAGAAAAAATGAGTCAACTCGTGCTTCTGTTTTATTTCAAACGAAAGACCCATGAAAATAGTTCAACTTCCGATTAAAAGTGAATCTACAGATAAAACAACCTGAAATACGGAATTGGCAGAGAATGGCCAAATTCAAATATATGGCGGGAAAAGTTCCTGCTTCACCCACATATTCACTAATTTCATAGTTCAGCGATTTTCGGATAGAGAGAGCCAATGTACATTTCGTTCATAAGGATAGGGATATTCATAAAACTTATAGTGATAATGTAAGTTCTATGGAGATATTCCATAAAATGCACGGTAGCCCCTCTATTGGATTAGTTTTCCCACTCGCTCTGAACGGCGACCTCAATGATTTTTATGGCCGGAATTGGATGGTATTGATCTGGACAACGTTTACTTTCAACAAGACGGCGCTACGTGCCACCCAAGCAACGAATTGATCTTTTACGGGAAAAGTTTCCGGGCCGTGTTATCTCTCGAAGAGGTGATGACAATAGGCCACCGAGATCCTGTGACTTCTTCCTTCGGGGCCATGTGAAAGAAAAGGTCTACGCCGAGAGCCCAGCGTCGATCGAATACCTCAAAGATGGAATTCGTGACGCTATCGAGAACATGGGGCGATTTTGTTATGGAAAAGTTCATGAAAGGGCTATGGTCTTGTAGTCGTGGTGGTCATTTGGCTGATTTATTTTTCATTATCAACGGCATACCTTCCTCTTTGTAATTACATAAATAAATATCCGATCATTTATCTGAAAAATGGTACTTTTCTTTGAATGTCGAAATAGCACCTCCTATTGGAAAACCCTCTATAATCGAGCTTATAAAAAAATTGATGGATTTGAGAGAGTATTCTCTACCAGCCTGTGAAGCAAATAATACTTACACAGTTCATGAGATTAAAACTGTTTGAAAAAATTTTTACTTATCAGAATGAAGATTATTGTAATTTATTTTCAGTGAGATGGATTGGAGTAGGCAAAGGAAGAGAATCTATCATCATCAAAGAATTGAAACTATGAGTGAACACACAAAGGAAATCAATTGAAGTGACATCAGTTTCAAAAGTAAAATTTATAATTTCATGCCAAAAAATATGTGCAATAAAAGTTTAGGATCGCCTAATGGAAAAAGAAAAATACCAATAAACAGTTGTTATGCCCAAAATCTAGCACAAATATTAAGCACTAGAAACTGATGTTATCTTGAAGGAACAATTATTACCAACTGAAAATATTTTATAGTATTTTGAAGTCTAGTGAAAAAGAATATGATTTATTGATGGTTGAGCTTTATGTAATTTTTGTCAGTATCATCCAAATATACAGTGCCTAAAATATGCACAAAACAAATGATTGATTTTTGTACTTAACCTTGTATTCTACTTCTATTCTGACATTCAGAATATATTTCACGTTCTATATATTAATGAATCGCTTTATTTTTCCTCACATTATTGCCCTGATCTGATATGAACACTTTTAGAATCATGCAAATGCCCTATAGTCAGTTACGAACTCGAATAAAAATGATTCACAACATATGTTAAGTTAAAATATGAAGGATTGAAACTGTTCATATTATTTTGAGAGTGATAATAGCTATAATAATGATTAAGCAAAGGGAAAATTATTCACATAAAAGGTGCAGTTTCTTCTTCGCATATGACATAGCTTCTGAGGTAAGTTTAGAATTCAGATGTTTCATAAATACATAGAATACCTGGTGTTGGCACTGATTAGATTTTGCCTAAGACTTTCTTGTCGATCGAAAATCTGTGATGGGATCCTACTTTTCATTTCTCGCGATCCTTCAGACCCAAATGCTTTCCATCGTTCCTTCTCAAAACGATGGAAAAAGAAGAAGAAAACTACATAACAACTGAGCATCTAGAGAAAACTCCACTTCACAATTATCAGCATGCTTACATGGCAGGACGTTCAACGGAGACCGCAATGTATCAGCTGACTGAAGTCACCCAGAGAACTCTTGAATAACAAAGAAATCACCATGAATCCATCTTTGTCAAAACTACTCGTGGAACACCTCAGGGTGGGTTGATATTGTCATGTATTGTTAAAGGATTTACTACGCCGCTGCCTCAACAGGTGTTGGTCCGGCTGAATTGTTCTTATGTTTCACATGTATGATTTGTATTTTATTGAATAAAGATTCAGTTTACCCAGACGATTTGTATCATTCAGATGGTATCTGACATGGCGCAGTCGGTAATTTTTTAAAGAACAGTATAGTGCAAAGTTTTGAAAACAGTGAATTATTAATCATGGGAGATTATCGAGGAATAGCAGAAATGAATTTCAGTGGTAATTTGGCTGAAAACTGGAAATTGTGGAGCCAAAATTTGAAAATTATCTGGTTGCTTCGGAAATCAATAAAAAAGACGAAAATATTCAAATTGCTCAACTTCTTCATTATATTGGAGAAGAAGGAATTTCGATTTATAATACATTCACGTTTGCCGAGGAGGAAGAAAAACATCTACTACAAAAAATCTTGAATAAATTCGAAGATCATTTTCTTCCGAAAAAAAAACCTTTCATATGTTAGGTTTATGTTTTTCACGAGGAAGCAACGTGAGTGTGAAACAATTGAACAGTTTGTCACCGATTTGAAAAATAAAGCGAGATCATGTGAATTCGGAGATCTCAAAGATAGCCTTATCAATGACATTATGAACAGTCAAGTCAAATGACGGGTTCCACTCTAGATGTACAGGCTGTGGGTTGTTATCAAAACACTGGATACAGAAAAAAACCAGGACAAACGAACGATGCCAGGAGACGTTTCGATGCAGTGTCCAGTAACCGTGAACGGCCATTTCGAGGCGACTCCGTCAGGCCACCAAAGATGGAATCATCGAGAGACGACGGTGTGTGTTTCAGGTGCGGTATTGTGCACGAAAGAAATCGGTGTCCGGCTTTCGGAAAACAGTGCCGAAAGTGCGGTTTGAAAGGTCATTTTTCGAAAGTGTGCAGAAGAAAAATGATAAATCAGCTAGAAATGGAAGATAGTGAAACTGAGGAGTGCGATGGAAAATCCGTATTTGTTTATACAGGGTGCGGCACGGAGGATGGATGGTTTTAAAAAAATAATAAAAGCGTTAATTTTTACTCAAAAACACATTTATTGACGGAATCAGATTCTCAAGGAAATAGCATTTGAGACAGTCAAGTGTGGAAAATCACATCAGGCATGTGGTGGCCGAAATCGGTGATGCAGTGCTGGAGGCGCTCTTGGAAGTTCGCGTAGACTCTCTCCAACATCGCTCTCTCAACTTGGGCAACTTCCACGCGAATAGCCCTTTTCAATTCGTCCAGAGTTCGGGGCTTGGTCTCGTATACTCTAGCCTTGAGGTGTCCCCATAAGAAAAAATCGCATATGGATAAATCTGGGGACCGGGGAGGCCAATGAACATCGCCAAACCTGGAAATAAGGCGACCAGGGAAGAGAGGGCGAATAACGTCCATTGATGCTCTGGCTGTGTGGGCGGTCGCCCCATCCTGTTGGAACCACACACGTCGGATTGGAACACGTTGCCGTCGTAATTCGGGGATAAAGAAGTTGTTGATCATTTCGACGTACCGCTCTGAGTTCACGGTAACAGCACGACCATTAACGTCTTCGAAGAAGTAAGGGCCAATGATGCGAGTTTGCGATACAGCGCACCAAACCGTAACTTTTGGGCTGTGGAATAAATAAATGCTAGGAACACACGAGTCTAACGGCACCTTCCCCACTTCTCTCGTCCTCAGTGGGGGAAAGTTATGCCCATCTGAAAAACGTCCGCCCTCCGTGCCGCACCTTGTAGTATAGGAAGTAATCTTAACAGAGTAAATTCATCTTGGTTTGCTTCTATTCTGGTTAACATATGTCATTCATAGATTTCAAACTTGATACGGGCGCTCAGGCAAATTAATTTCGTTAAATAATCTGAAACTAATTGATGTACCGAGGGAGTTTATTATTGAAAGCGATATTTTGTTAAAATCCTATACAAACAACTCGTTACCAGTTTTGGGAAAGTGCTACCTAAATTGTAAACATAAAGAAATCGAATGCATACTAGAATTTTGCGTTGTAGAATCAAAATACGATTGTTTATTGGGACTTGAAGGGTGTGAAAAATTGAATTTGATTAAAAGAATTGATACGATTAAAACTAATGAAAAAGATAGAAATGAGGAAATGATAAGTAAGAACGAGGATATATTTTCAGGATTAGGATGCTTACCAGGCGATTACCATATTGAACTGGAAGAAAATTTTAAACCAGTAATTCACCCCCCGCGTAAAGTTCCTATACCATTATTAGAAAAATTCAAAAATACTTTGGCCAAATTAGAAAAATCAAAAATAATCAGAAAAATCGAAGAACCTACAGACTGGGTAAATTCAATCGTGATAGTCAAGAAAAATGACGGTACTCTAAGAATTTGTTTAGACCCTCGAGATTTAAATTTAGCCATAAAACGGGAGATTTTTCAGATACCAACTATTGACCAGGTAACATCTAAATTAGCAGGAGCTCAGTTTTTTAGTAAATTAGATGCGAATAGCGGATTTTGGCAAATTCGTCTCGACGATGAAAGTGCGAAGTTGTGTACGTTCTCGACTCCTTTTGGCAGATATTGTTTTTTAAGGATGCCATCAAGTCCGCTCCAGAAATATTTCAAAAACGTTTTGAACAAATTTTTGATATAGAAGGAACAGAACTATATATTGATGACCTGATAGTGTATGGTAGGACTAAAGCGGAACATGATGAACGATTAGCACAAGTTTTTGCAAGAGCTCGTAAACATAATGTTACTTTTAATACAGACAAATGTGAATTCGGATTATCGGAAATAACTTTTTTGGGTCACACATTCACTAAAAATGGGTATTTTCCTACACCCCAGAAAATTTCAGCAATTAAAAATTTTCCTCAGCCAAAAAATAAAAAAGACGTTCAAAGATTTTTGGGCATAATAACTTATGTCGGACGATTTATTCCTAACTTGTCCAATTTGAACTCTCCAGAGAATTAATTAAAAATGATGTATATTTTCATTGGACAGAAAAACACACGAAATCATTCGAAGAATTGAAAAAAAAATTAGTAGAACGTCCCGTTTTACAATACTACGATGTCAACAAACCAGTTGTGATTTCGGTTGATGCAAGTAAAGACGGTTTGGGAGCTTGTTTGCTTCAAAATAAATTGCCAGTAGCTTACGCAACACAAGCATTGTCCGAGGTACAGCAAAGATGGGCTCAAATAGAAAAAGAATTGGCGGCTATATTATTCGGTTGCGAAAAATTTTACGAATACATATATGGGAGAAAATTTGTCGTTGAAACTGATCATCGGCCCCTACTTGGCGTATTCAAAAAATCACTTGTATCCTGCCCTGCACGTTTGCAGCGGATGGTTTTGCAATTACAAAAATTCGATTTTGAACTCATTTTCAAACCTGGTAAGGATTTGTTCATATCTGATGCATTGTCCCGTGCTGTAAGTAAAAACGATACTGAATACAATTTTGAGAATTAATTAGATGTTTGTGTAATTGAAAATAATTGTGAAATGACAAATAAAAAATACATGGAGTTAGTTAGGTTGACAGCAGAAGATGTTGAACTCAAACTGTTGAAAACATTTGTGATAAATGGTTGGCCAAAAACAATCAAAAAGGTTCCAGATTCCATCAAACCCTATTTTAAGTACCGACATGAAATAGTTGAAGCTAACGGAATAATGTTCAAGGGAAATCAAATTTTGGTTCCGATTAAAATGAGAAACGAAATTATTGAAAAAATTCATTACGGTCATTTTGGAGTAATTAAATGTAAAAATAGAGCAAAACAATCATTTTTTTGGCCGAACATGTGTAAACAAATTGAAGATCGAGTACTTAATTGTAGAATTTGTCTCAGATATCGAGTATCTAATACAAAAGAAGAACTGGTATTGCATGAGATTCCAAAAACTCCATGGTATAAAATAGGATGTGACATTTTGTATTTAGGTAGTTTAATGTATTTGCTGGTTGTAGATTACTACACAAAATGGGTTAAATTGATTCCATTAGATTCAAATGCTTTTTCTGCCACAGTAATAGTATCCCTTAAGGATTTATTCGCTCGATGGGGAATTCCTGCAATATTGGTCTCTGACGGTGGTCCACAGTTCAGTTCAGGGAAATTCAAAGAATTTTCCGAACAGTGGAGCTTCGTGCATACAATGTCTAGTCCTCGTTACCCCCAATCAAATGGGATGATGGAGAGAACGAAACAAACTATAAAAAAAATATTGCGTAAAGCTGTTGATGAGAGTAAAGAAATTCAATTAATTTTACTGATGTACAGAAATACTCCTACTGAAAGTGGATTTTCACCATCCCAGTTGATGATGCAACGAAATCTCAGAGACATTCTCATTAGCTCTGATCAGGAATTAAAACCTCTTAAAGTTGATTATGATTTTTATAATGAAAAATTGAAAGAGCTAGGAATTAAACAAAAATACTATTATAATAAGAATTGTCATAACCTCAAACCTGTACCTAGAATAGAGAAGTAAGGTATCAGAAGCATTTGGGATCTTCTTGGTCATTTGGTCGAGTCATTGATAAACCAAGAGAACGGTCATACGTAGTTAAAGCCGAAGATGGATCCTGTTTAACAAGGAATCGCAGATTTATTGAAACTCTGCCGGATGGCCATGAAAATCAAAGTCCATGTAAACAAAAAATTATAAAGGATGTCATAACAACTCCTGAAAACAAAGTTCCTGACCATAGTGACTATGATGATAGTTCAGATACACCAATTTCATTTGATACTAGTACTGAGAACGAGATATTTAATGTTCCGGGTACCTCATCATCTGGTAGGATAATTAAGAGGCCAGATAGATTCATGTATTAAATTTATTTTTTCTTTTGATTGTCTCACTATTTTCTTTTTGTAAAAGGGGGGAAGATGTCATGTATTGTTAAAGGATTTACTACGCCGCTGCCTTAACAGGTGTTGGTCCGGCTGAATTGTTCTTATGTTTCACATGTATGATTTGTATTTTATTGAATAAAGATTCAGTTTACCCAGACGATTTGTATCATTCAGATGGTATCTGACAGATATCTCCCCTCTTATGGAGAGTGGATGAACTTCTACACAGGCTAAATGGTTCTTCGGACTAGGCCAGTATTTTAGTCGAGTGGAGAGTCGATTCGCCCACTGACTACTCTACCACAGTATCAAATACTCTTAAACAGTATAAGGTAGTAGGTGCATCATCCTGTGACTCTACTCGACTCGATTGCTGGCGTTCGCACACGGGAAATTACAAAATCATTCGCTACTGGACTAATCTACTGGCCTAGTCCGAACAAGCCTTAACGGAGTTAAGCTTCGAATGTGTAGGCTATGCTGACGACATAGTCCTAATACTTTGAGGCGAATTCGAAGGCACTCCCTGTGACCTATTGCAGAGCGTCTTAGAATGATTGAGTAGTGGTGCTTGTCACTGGGGCTGAACATCAACCCAACCAAGACCACAGTAATGCCGTTCACTCGGAAGATGAAACTTCCAACCATGAAGATGTTAACATTGAACGGAAATATCTTGGAGTGGAGGGTCTGAAGTCAAATACCTAGGAATAACCCTGGATAGCAAACTTCTGTGGAATAAACATTTTGAACATGCTACAAGGACTCTGATTGCCTCTATGCGGCAGGAATTGGGGTTGCCACCCAAAAATACTGCGATGGAAATACGTCATGATTGTAAGAACTATAATCACATATGGGGAAGTAGTCTGGTTTGCTGAGGAGGGTCAGGTAATAATCTTATTATTATTCGAACTGGGGTCGTAATGGATCAGTTAGCCTTCCAGGAACTGCGACAACATGGGTCTTTTGTTCACTGCGCTACTCCTTCATTGAGACTCAGGGAGGTCGTCTATGGTGTTGATGAAACCGACAACATCCCTAGGAGTCTTGGAGGTTACCTCGTGGGTATCCAGGACCGGTTTCCGCATATTAATAATTCTAGGACCAGACAGTTCTGGACACTTGCATACCATGTGTTCAGCTGTTTCTGCAGTTGACTTCCATACACGGTACAGATGATGTTTGTTCCTACAGTGCGCTGTCAGCAGACCTACCATAACCCTGAGCTCAGCTCGTGACAGCTTTGGGAGCTTACTGGTATAGGTCGGTGAAATAATCACGAATTTCTTGGACTGAGCTGTCCGTGCTGATGAAGATATGCGCCCCTTCGAGGTTCATTTTAAGACAATCCTGAGCGCATACGTCGAGGCCATTATCTCGGTCTGTATAATAGAGGGTTCCATTCCCAGGGCTTTAGAGATCCTCAATCTAGGTCCATATATCCCAATGCTAGTGCCTCTTTCAGATTTTGGTCCATCGGTAAACCATATGGTAGATTATTGGCATAACATCCGATGGTTTTTTCAAGAGGTTTGAATCCAGTTTATTCAATTTCCTCATGTGCCCAACCCAGTTTCCTGGTAGGAGATTTCCGTTAAGGGATATTCTTATGGCATCCAGCAGGCTGCATTTCCTCACATGTAGATGCAAGGGAGGCAGATCTAGTATGACCTCAAGCGTTGCTATAGGAGCTGTGCGCATAGCTCCCGTGACACCAATACGGGCCAGCCTCTGTAGTTTCAGCAACCGGCTGCGTATGGTGACCTCTTCGGTTTTTGCCCACCATGCTGAAGAAGCATAGGTGACACTGTGCCCATATGGCCGCCGTGGCTCTGGAAAGAGTATTTTCTATGTGTTTCCTCGTTCCTCCAGTTGAGTTTACTGTCCAGGGTAACACCTAGATATTTGCACTCACTAGAGAAGTCCAGAGTCTGGCCATTAAGGACCGGCGCTCTGAGATCGGGATTCCTTCTTCTAGTGAACGGGGTTAGTGTTGTTTTCGAGGGATTGACAGTTAGCCCCTCTTCCTCTCACAACTTTTCTATGATACTGAGGGCAAGTTGCATTCGGCTGCTTATTACTTGCCTCACTATGTTGTCGGCATATGCCTGGGCGTTAAAACCATCGACCGTAAGCCTCTCCAGAACACCGTCCATGACCAGGCTTCATAGCAGGGGTGATAGCACCCCTCCTTTCATTTCATTTATTTCCTGTAGACTTATAAGTATAAGTATAGGATATAGTCAGGTAAACGAACATATAGAAGTACAGGGTGCGGCACGGAGGATGGATGGTTTTAAAAAAATAATAAAAGCGTTAATTTTTACTCAAAAACACATTTATTGACGGAATCAGATTCTCAAGGAAATAGCATTTGAGACAGTCAAGTGTGGAAAATCACATCAGGCATGTGGTGGCCGAAATCGGTGATGCAGTGCTGGAGGCGCTCTTGGAAGTTCGCGTAGACTCTCTCCAACATCGCTCTCTCAACTTGGGCAACTTCCACGCGAATAGCCCTTTTCAATTCGTCCAGAGTTCGGGGCTTGGTCTCGTATACTCTAGCCTTGAGGTGTCCCCATAAGAAAAAATCGCATATGGATAAATCTGGGGACCGGGGAGGCCAATGAACATCGCCAAACCTGGAAATAAGGCGACCAGGGAAGAAAGGGCGAATAACGTCCATTGATGCTCTGGCTGTGTGGGCGGTCGCCCCATCCTGTTGGAACCACACACGTCGGATTGGAACACGTTGCCGTCGTAATTCGGGGATAAAGAAGTTGTTGATCATTTCGACGTACCGCTCTGAGTTCACGGTAACAGCACGACCATTAACGTCTTCGAAGAAGTAAGGGCCAATGATGCGAGTTTGCGATACAGCGCACCAAACCGTAACTTTTGGGCTGTGGAATAAATAAATGCTAGGAACACACGAGTCTAACGGCACCTTCCCCACTTCTCTCGTCCTCAGTGGGGGAAAGTTATGCCCATCTGAAAAACGTCCGCCCTCCGTGCCGCACCTTGTATAAGTACACACAATTTGAATTACAAAATAACATAAATTACATGAAATGTATTTAATCTAATTTACAATTATTTAAGGCCTATTCTATAACATGCTCAAGATATTCGGTCACAGAATAAGACGCTCCCTGCAATATCAGCTGGAATATTCTGCGCTTGAAAAGGAAGAAGTCGGAAATGCTACGCAAATGAACCGGCAGTTTGTTGTAAAGCTCCAAGCCAAGATATCGAGGGGTCCCCTGTGACTGTGTCAATCTGAAGAATGGAATGTGTAGGTTGTTGGACGACCGAGTTGTATAGACAGACAACTGTCCGCATTGAGGCAAACGAGAGATATTCCTTTTCACAAACAATAAACTGTGTAAGATAAATCTGGATGGGAGGGTCAAAAAATTGTTCTTTAGGTATGGTCTACAAGATTCTCTCCACGGAAGACCGTATAAGCTTCGAATTATTCGTTTCTGCATCCTAAATACTCTGATACTATCAGTACTGTTACCCCAACACAATACACCGTAGTAGAGAGCAGACTGAACATAAGCGTTATAGTATAGCCTCAATGCGTCGCTGTTTACGTGATCCCTTAAACATCGAATGGCGTAGTTTCTGGGAGCAAGGGCAGCGCACAAGGAACAGATATGGTTCACCCAAGATAAACTATCGTCCACCATGACGCCCAGAAATTTGGCTACAGTTGATATCCGGATAACACCGGACTGCCCATGAATGAGCGGACAGGAGGGCCTAGAGGGCATCCCCTGCACGTCAGCTCAGTCACTTCAGTTATCCCCCAGGCAGGCCTTGACGGTTCGCCCCGTCAACATAGCTGAGATCCACTCAACAGTGGAAGGTTCTACCCCCGCAGATTTTGACCCGCCGGACTTCCCCTCTTACGCCTTTGCGGAACAACCCTCCTCCAGGAACTAGTGGTCGGCTTTGAGGTTCTGGCCTCTTCAGTGCCTAGAAGCTTTTCCGCCTCCCGTTCTTCTTCGGCTTTTCCGACACGGAGCCAGAGGTTGAGGCCTGCTGTGCCTCTCCGCTCTCCTCCGTTGTCTTGTAGCCCTTTTGGCCAAATTTGTAATTAATTCGCCTCTCAGTCTCTCAACCGATTTCCTATAGGCTGATATCACTATTTCCAGCATGGACCTTGATGGTCCTCTTCAAAGAACTCTCCAGCTAGATGTTTGTAGTCTCTCATTCTGATTCTGAAACAGCGTGAGAATCTTCTCGCTGAAGAGATCTAGACTGTTTGAGACATAGCCGATTAGGATCTCTGGGTGAGGTAGTTCTGCCTCTTCGGCGATCCGCAGATCAGCTCCCTCCCTAGGTTTGAGTTTTGGCAGAATGCTCTTTAGCCACTCTACTGTGGCTTCATCACAGCATGTCAGACCAAGCCAGCCTGGTCTCGTCTGCAACTCCTGGAATTTAGGCTTTACAGACTCCTCTTTTCCCAGTTCAAGGATTTTATTCAGAACTGCTTCCTCGATGACCTTCAGTAGGTCCACTTCAAGGATCACCTCTGGATATTTCCTATCCATTTTGGCTATCCTTAGACCAGCAGCTACCGGCTGTAGTGGGTCCTATGTTTTCCATAAGCGGTTCGAAGCCTCTTGCTTAGCACGCTTAGGCTCTTTGCCTTTGGGCGTGCTGTCCCCCGACCTTGTTCTTTTGGTAGCCCGAATAATTGTTGTCCTGGGACCAAATGATTTCAAGGCTTCTTCTAGCGCCATCCCCTCCTTTATAAGAACTTCATCCTCTTCCTGACGGCCCAGAGAGTTTAGGTCCTACAAATTTCTCGAGGCCCTTGGTAACCCCATCGTCACTGCTCCCCAGCAGCATTTCCTTAGTCATGGGGCCAGGACTTACGCCTTGTTGCCCCGGCTGGGTGAGGCTATCCATTTCCTCTGTATTAGGCACATTAAGGCTAGTGCCAGACCCTTCTTTACTTTTTGGTACTTGATCCGTCATAATTGATCCCACGAGTAGCTAGGGATAGGTAGTCGCCAGGAGCAGAGCCTCGCATGCCCTAGGAAGGCTTATCGAAACCGGAAGTCGCCTGGCATCCGGAGTTCGCATATTAGTGACTAGGTCTTTCCAATAGCCATGCAGACATCGGCATATGCTGTTCCACCTTGTCTTGAGGAAAGTGTTTGTTGTGTCTTTCTCATACTTGGTTCGGGCAGTCAAGCAAGAACCCTAGCAGCGTATCCTCTGCCCGCGAGACATGACCACAGACAGCAGAGTTTGCATGACGATGTAACAGTCATGAGGGCGTCAGACCCTTGCATGCCTGGCATCGTTTACCCACGTGCAATGCCTTAAGCCACGACATTACAGCTAGGCGGTGGGGGTCAGTCTTAGTTTTCACTGCCCAGCTTGGACCTTATCAACATGGGAGACCCTGCCAGAACCGTGTTTCGTCGACTTTGCTCCAAGTATCATCACAGCTACTTAAGCCCTCACACCAACGTCAAGGTGCCAACCATTCGTGAGAGAGGCAAGTCAGGTAAGTACGAGGAAAATGCCCGACCGAGTACAAAGGCTTGCCTGTGTGTATATCACGGGAGCTATGTGAACGTGCCCAAAGAGGGCGCTTGAGATCATCAAAGACCTTACACCCCTACATCTATACTCTGTTCAAATATAAGAGACATCAAAATAAACAAAGTCGCGCAGAGGTAGGATGGGCTTTCTTCAGGTAGAGACTTTATTTCAGGGCTCCAGGGTCGGATCGAGGATAGTTCACACAATCATATAAACTCAAATTCATTTATTCAACATATTCAAATTACAAATGTCATAAGTTTGAAAAAAATAATGCAGCGTCCAAAATAATATATTATGTATTACCCTATTAAAAATTATTCAGAATTTTGTTGGTCTTCTTCTGTGTCACTTTCATCCAGATTCACCAGCACTCGCTCTATTGTTGACTCCATGATATTATCGAGCTGACACATTTTTTCTTCGACATCAGTTACAACATGATGTATGCATTTCTTCCATTTCTCAGCACCAATCGAGCCTATAGCTCCCAGAAACAAATTACGAACCTCAGCAATTTTAAATGAGGAGTTCTGAGCAGCTACTTTTCCTTTTACTTGAGCCCAAATGAGCTCGATTGGATTCAGCTCGCAATGATATGGTGGGAGTCTCAATACTGTTCTTCCCGTCTCATTGGCCATTTCATCTATGATTAATTTTTCATACCTCCCTCTATTTGCCTTGACCAGAGCAAGAAGTTCCGCCTTCAAAAGATCATTTTCGAAGGAAATATTTTTACTGAGCAACCAATTTTTGACATCTTCCTTGCGGGTTGAAGACGGAATCGATTCCATTTTTCTCGAATGATAACTGGCGTTGCCCATTACGATGACAGCGTTATGATCCAGAGTTGGCAAAATTGTTGAGAACCACTTTTCGAACGATTCCCCGTTCATTTCCTGATGGTAATCTCCGGATTTTTTCGATTCGAAAAACCATAGGCCGTTCTCTACAAATCCGTCTTCTCCCCCTATATGACATATAATCAGTCCTTTTCCTTTTCCACTTGGGTTTTTGAGACCTGTTGACAGACCTTCTCGAAAAGCCTGTCTGTTGGACCCAATCGGTTCATCGACCCATATTGAATTTTTTGTACATCCCGCATTTATCCATGTCTCGTCAAGGTAATAAATTTTTCGGCCTTGCTCCCTAAATTCTCGAATTTTCTTCAAATAATTTCTCCTCCAAACAACTATTTCGTCTCTATCAATCAATAAACTATTACGACCACGTTTTTTGAATTTGAATTTCATTTTTTTCAATAATTTATAAAATGTTGTTTTTTTAAAATTCGGCAGGCTGTCATCGTTATTAACAACTTCCAAAACCTTCAAAATTGTAGGAATTTCATTAAGAAAAAAACCGTGAACTATTCTCCTAATTAAGTTCATGTCGAAATCGTCTATTGAATCGATGCTTTTTAGCGACTGGGATTTCTGCTTAGGTGGAATCAATAGATGATTTCGTTTATATTATTTTTCAGAAATCTCGTCGGAAACCGACAAAGGGTTAAGTACAATTCAAACAAATATTTATAACCGGGACAAATTGAGGTACCTACTTCAGATATATCAGGTTATAACCGTTCTAAGCTTTAAGTACGATCCTGGCAGTCTTTTGGGGGCGTGACAAGAATTGTAGAAAAGATCCTTTGACCAATAAGCTGTTAGTATGCGCAAAACAAACCGATTTAGTTTGTTTGTTTACATTCTCTTATATTTGAACAGACTATAGTGATCGGATGAGACAATCCTCAGATTACCTAAACAAGGAACAGGCGATGAGAGAATGAGAGTCAGAGAGTTTGGTTCTCTCTGAATGACTACATCTCATCTGCAAACCTTTCTAGTGATTTAATGATCAAGAAATTAAGATTGAGAAAAAACTTCTAATTCTAAGTAAAAGACAGGATTGGGAACGGGAATACACCGTCTATAATGTCAAAGAAAATACAATAAAATCGTTTCTCTATTTCAGTATCGTAATGTGTTCATTACAGTACTAAAAACAGTGCTGTAATGAATTCATTACAGCATCGTTTTCAGTAACATTTTTCGTTTTGTGGTTGTCAGCAATGACTTCCGATCCTTTTAAATTTCAGCAGACGTCAATTTGGAAATGTCAATTTTTGTACTTCCTAACATGCACACCAACTGCCAAGATACAATATGAAAGTCACTAGGACCTATAATTTTAATTTTTTCATTGAATTTCACAAAATTTGAGTGAAATAGAGAAAATATCGTCTAATACTCGTTGCAGAATGCAATTCCAATACTCATGCGTTCGAATTTCGCATTCGTATTGGAATACGAGCCCATTCTGCAACTAGTTTTAGAATATACTAATACAGATGGTCCTGAAACAGATGCAGAAGCTGGCGCTGGGATTCACGTGGCAAGTGTGCAATATCGTTAGACTACTGTACAAGCGGAAATACTACCAATCGAAAGATGTCTAGACATAAATCTAAAAAGAAACTACCAGAAGTGCCGTCAAAGCACTGAGATCTTATGTCATTGATTCAAAGCTGATTTGGGAGTGCCGAAACAAACTCAATGAGGTAGGCAAGAAAAATATGGCCTTTTTAATCTGGGTTACTGATCACTCGGGAATTGTTGGAAACGAAGAGCCCAATACACTTACCAGAAAGAGCGCACAAACGCCACTCACTGGCGCAGAAATCTTCTGTGGTATAGGAAAATGCCTATAAGAAGGAGTTTATGGAGAAGCGGAAAACCGGAAAGGAAAGAACTCTGGCGGAATCTCCCAGGGATAGATCACTCCAAAAGGTTCCTCCGGAACTTTGAAACTGCTAGATCCAAAAAAATTTCTGGATCCCAGTAAGACCAACTTCACCTTCTCACTGGATTTCACACAGGGCATTGTCGCCTGAAGAAGCCTGTTGAAAATGGGTTTATCGGATACTGACGAGTGTAGATTATGTAGGGATGAGGAAGAAACTCCTCTTCACCTGTGGGGTACGGAATTGCAAGCCAAATGAAACAGTGCTTTGGACAAGAAACTTGTAGGAGTGGGGAATTAACCTCGTTGAAGCCGTCCCATATACTGGAGTAAATAGAAGTCAGCATTGGCAACGTCTCTGAGAATCATTTGACATTTAACGAGTACCAACCTGCGTCAGTTTTTTAAGTAAAAAAACTTGATAAACCTAAATCAACCGGAATACATTATGAAAGTGAATGGAGTATATCTAATAATTCCAATATGGGCAATGCACCAATGAAAATCGAAGCTGGGCTTTGGTAAGAATCCAGATCTGCGCTTATCCAGTAATTTTAAAAAGAATAGAATATTCTAAAACTAGTTGCAGAATGGACTCTTATTCCAATACGAATGCGAATTCGAAAGCATGAGTATTGGAATTACATTCTGCAACGAGTAGGTATTAGACGATATTTTCTCTATTTCACTCAAATTTTGTGAAATTCAATTAAAAAATTCAAATTATAGGTCCTAGTGACTTTCATATTGTATCTTGGCAGTTGGTGTGAATCTTAGGAAATACGAAAATTGACATTTCCAAATTGACGTCTGCTGAAATTTAAAAGGATCGGAAGTCATTGCTGACAACCACAAAACGAAAAATGTAACTGAAAACGATGCTGTAATGAATTCCCAAGTAACACGACAAGCTTCGAATTAGCACTGAAAGCGATTTCTATGCTATCTATCTTTAATGCGATTTGGCATTTAATGTTAGCACAAATGAAGTATTAATAACGTTGTGTGGACGTTTTCCATGCCAAAAAGGAGCACATATTCTGGCATGTATTAAGATTTAGTGGTCAACTTTTAGCTGCAAAATCTAAAAAACTGCTAAGGCTTTTTAGATTGCAATTCCAACTTTTGGCCTGTGATTCGATTTGGCGGCCATATCGCTTTGGCTTTATTTTGGCGTTTACTCGATTTCTTAACCTCAAATTTTTCCCGTAAGTTCCGTTTTCGTCTGTCTGTCAATCCATAGAAAAACAATATTTGTGTCAAACATTGTCAACTAGACATTATGAGATCTGGCATAAGCAATACTGTAGGAGTAAATGTGTATGCATGATGCATATTTGCCAGGTATTGCCAGAAGTATTTGGCAAGGCAAATTTTAGGTGAATATATTGATAAAAATCCCAAAAAAATGAGGAGCCATCAAACAAAAATTCTGATTTATATCTGAAAGTTGTTACAAGGATTCATTAATATTTTTTGTTAGCACAATATACAGAACTCTGAAAAATATCAAAAGCTTTTGCCAAAAATATTATGTATACACAGGGGCCTGCGGTACCTCGGGGGCCCTAGTCCAGACTCATAGCAACCCCATAGGTTTTCTCCGCCTGGATGCGTCAGTGATCCGGACCAATTTTGTCGTTAGGCATTCGGATAATGGAATATCCGGATGATACTACATCGAAATATGTCAAGCGATCATTGCAACTTGCAACACCGCATATTTCTGTGTGTTAGATATCCTCCATATTTATTTTTGGCATGGTTATTACCCAAAAGGATGCTTAGTGGCAATTGTTGCCATATGGCATTCAAAAATGCTATTTGCGAGCTGACAAGATAAAAAGAAACATTTTGAACATTCAGGAGACAACTGCCGGGAAATGGGCACTTTTGAACTCTCATTCACTGTTTTCAAGCGTTCTCGAATTTGTTCAAAATATCGGCCACTGCGCTTGAATGAGCGAAATTTTTTTTCTTTTCAAAATATTCATCTGGTTTTTGTCCATTATCACTGAATGTATGAATGTAAAAGAGCAGTTGAATCAAATCAGAATCAAAACAGTTTTTTATTTTTAGGTAATTTGAGAGACATGTCTCCATTTGGAAAATAGTGTAGCCATAAAGTCCAAACAAATGCTCCTTAAAATTCCATAGAGCAATAGAATTCTTCTAGCCTTCATTCAAGCAATAAAGGCATGGGCGTACCCAGGAAGCTCTAGGGGGGGGGCAGCTGCCCCCCCCCCCCTAGAGCTTAAAAAACCCTTGAAAACTCATGAAATAATAGCATTTTATACGAAAATCAGTTCATTTTTTCTATTCTGATTTTTTTTGCCCCCCCTAGCTCAATTTGCCCCCCCTCCCCTAGCTCAAAGGCTGGGTACGCCCTTGAATAAAGGCGCAGTTATTTCTTCAAGTAATGCCATATGGCTTTGGAATTACTTTGGCCTTTTGTTCAGCATTGAATGCTATTCTAATGCTCCGAATAATTCCTCATGGCTTTGGAAATACTTTAGCATTTATTCAAGCTTTAGATGCTATTTCATTGCTTCGGAAAATTCTATGAAGCTTTGGAATTGCTTTGGCATTTTTTTTAGCATTGCATGCCACTTTATTGCTTCAAAAAATTCTATATTGCTTTTAACCCAATTTGGCATTAGTTTTAGCCGTGATTTCCATCTCAGTGCACTAGAAAACAGCCATTTGGCTTTGACATGCTTTTGGCATAGAATTTGGTTTTTAAGGCGAATTGATGACATGAATTTGGCATTCAATGCCAAAGAAATATGACGGTGTTACTTGGGTTCATTACAGCACTGTTTTTAGTACTGTAATGAACTCATTACGATACTGAAATAGAGAAAAATATCTTATTCTGTCTCTCTCTGACACATTGTAATATTATGTCCTGAAACGTACGTCATGTCGTCATCCATAACTTCATGTGAATTAGGCAATTCAAACCACGTGATTATTCCACCAGTAACCTCAAAAAACGTTTCTGACAGGTCAGGTAAAAACAATCTTATTATTTCATGAGTGGACCAGTGGATTTAATGCTTTGTGTCTTGTGTGCTTAGTGTGCTTTTGAAAAGGAAAGAACGAAACTCATATTCCCAATTTTGGCGAAACAAAATCTAATCAGTGCTAACACCTTTTTTTAGAAAGGTTGATATTTTAGAAAGAATTATTCGTTTCAGAAAATAAAAGTATTTTTATGTTTTTGTAATAAAACGCGTCGTTTTCTAGTTATTTCCAATTTTACCCGATAAAATTTGACGAAAAAAATCATAAATTTCAAGGATAAGCTGGATGCTTCCCTGGATTTTAATAATAATAAGAAACTGTATTTTGAATGATCTCCACATATAACATCAATTTCATCGAATCGCAGAGAAATTATCAACTCTCTGATCGCACTACAAGTTAACAATGTTGCCAGAATGTATATCAACTTTGTCGAGACTAAAATTTCTATGATGGAAAAACGTTTGATTCCACAGATGTGGGAGATGAAATTGAATTCTAAGGAGAATGAAATTATACATTTTATACGCACAGTTTCTATTAAAAATTCATTGTTACCAGTCCATCTTTCAGGAAAATATTGAAAATCAATGTGAATGAAATACAAAATTCAGATATGCATATGAACGATAAATTACTAGCGGATCCGGACAGTTTTCCAGGGGGAGGGCATTAATTTTTTCAAGGGAGGTCATGAATTGATAGAAATTTTTTACCAACATTATAGCAGTTGAAGACTAAAAATGAATTTTTTTTATTGAAAATATTAGGGATCGATTGAACTACTATAAAGAGTCTTGAAAAGATTATATATTAATATAATAATAATAATAATAATAATAATAATACCGCACGGGTGTGGTTTGGTTTCTGCCACGCCACATGGGGGGTGACGTCCCCACGGCCCGAGTTACCTGGGCCACCAAGGGTAAATGGTGGCAAACCCATGAACGAGAAGTGGAAACCGATATCATGGCAGAAGATCGAGATGCCACTCCACCTGCTGGCTCGACCACCGTGAGGAGGACTGCCCGCAGGGGAGCTCGCAACGCACGTATCCAGTGTAGCCGCGAAATTAATATTGAAGTAATGCGAGCTTTTCATTACGTGAACAATTGCGAGGACAAACCACTTCCTGGATGGAGAAGAGAGATCTTCAAGGGATCGAATTATCCCGGAATATCGCGGGATGTGCACAGCAGGCTGTGGATTTGCAAACCTGTTACATCGTGCGGAAATTTCTGAACTAGTGGGAGGAACTGAATTGTTTTTTCACTGGTTCATAGAAGAATAACCAGCTCGAGCTGAGAACGGGAGACCGATGAAGAATAATAATAATATACCCGCACGGGTGTGGTGTGGTTTTGCCATGCCACATGGGGGGTGACGTCCCCACGGCCCGAGTTACCTGGGCTACCAAGGGTAAATGGTGGCAAACCCGCACGGGGGGTACTACTTTGTAGTATACGGGTGTGACAATCCCGCGGACCCCGGTCACTCTCAACCGATGTCGGACAGATATCAGCTAAGCCTCGGAAAACAGTCGCTGCCTGGGGATCGTCAGGGCGCGTCTGGAGTTGGTGCTGGACGTGACAGCATGCGGGCCACCAACGGCAGGATGCTGAGAAGGCAGGCGCCTGCCATACAAGAAGCTATGCCTTTAGACGAGGAAGACATTGACGAGGAGAGAGTTCAGGTTGTCGGTCGCATAGGGATTCAACGCTCGAGAGAGCAGCCCGCAGTCGGAACCGGCAGCCGAAACAGGACGGCACAAAGAGGACGCCACAAGTGGACGCCCGAGCAGCATAGCCTGCTGACTGCGCTATACAGAAGATCAAGACCTGAAAGACGAGGGTACATGAATAGGCTTCATGGTCTGTGGTGCGAAAATTATCCGGACCTTGACTTCATGACGCAGCAAAACCTCAGAGATCAGATCAGTCATCTCAAAAGAAGAGGAATCTTATGGCGGTCTCAAGAGCAAGAAAGGACGGAACAACTAGCTGAGGAGCAGGTGACAGATGCTTCGAGCCAACATCAGCAATTGACGATTGACCTGGTGAGAAACATTGCGAGCCGAACCGAGACTGGTACACGCTCCAACAGGCCAATAACAGAACATGTGAGAGATGTTCCCGAAATAGAACACGGTGAAGAGCAGGTGACAGATGCTCCAAACCAAGAACATCAAGCAATAGCCCTGGGAGCTAGGCCAAGAACGGGACAAGTGAGAGATGTTCCAGAAATAGAACACGGTCAAGAGCAGGTGACAGATGCTCCAAACCAACAACACCAAGCAATGGTCCTGGGGGCAAGGCCAAGAGTGGAACAAGTGAGAGATGTTCCAGAAATAGAACATGGTGAAGAGCAGGTGACAGGTGCTCCAAACCAACAACACCAAGCAATAGCCCTGAGGGCAAGGCCAAGAGCGGAACAAGTGAGAGATGTTCCGGAGTCAATCGTCAATATAAAGGAAGCATTTGAGGCTGCTGTTAGAGACCCACTGGTCAAGGCCACCCGAATAAAAACAAGACTTCAGGCTGAAGATCTAGCCGTAGTGGACAAAATAATTCAAGATCATCTTAACGAGACCTGTTCACTAGAAGATGTGGTGGCTGCAGTGAGAGCGGCCGCTTCACTTCTATGTCCACCGAAAAGTTCAGCTACGAAGAAGGATAAGCATAGGTTAAGACTCAGTCGGCTTGACATCAAAATAAAATCAATGAGGCAGCAGGCATCTTGGTACCAATGTATCATAGATGTTCTGAGAGGCAAAATTGGATCAAGCAAGAAAATGAAGGATATGATCGAGGAGTTTCGTTCCATACATCATGCAGTGGATTTGCCCACAGTCCATCTACTGAAGCAGAAAGCTGTAGATAAAATAAGATCACTTGCTGCAGCGCGAAAGAAACTGATAAAAAGGCAAAAATGGATTGAAGATAACAACACCTTCACCGCAGAACCATCGAAATTATTTCAGTCCCAACAACAAAAGGCACAAAACCCACCATCACCTCAAGAGGTCGAAAAATTTTGGAAAAGCCTGTATGAACAACAAGCAGAAACCAGGGATACTCCAGCACTACTCAGATTCCAGCAGATGTGTGATCAAAACCAACAGCAGAACGATGAACTTTCTGAAATATCAACCGAAGATATTAAAAAAGCCCTTAAGAACAAGCGTGATTTTACAGCACCTGGACTGGACGGTATTCAAAACTACTGGTGGAAGAGTTTTCCAGCTACACATCAACACCTGGCAAGATTATTCAGCGGGATGCTGACTCGCCATGAGCCCATTCCGTCATGGTTAGTGGAGGGTAGAACAGTGCTGATACCAAAATCAGGTGATTTAGGGCAACCCAAGAACTATCGCCCAATCACTTGCCTCAATACACTGTATAAGATCCTCACAAGTGTAATTCAAGATCAAATACTGAGGGTTATTGGACCAGTGTGGAACAGCATCTACGAACAGAGGGGAGCAAAGAAAGGAGTGCAAGGATGCAAGGACAACTTGCTCATAGACAAGAGCGTATGTCTAGACGCCAGACACTACAAGCGCGACCTACACACATCATGGTTAGACTACGCGAAAGCATATGACACCTCGCCGCACGAACTGATCATACGGTTATTAAAAATGCTGAAAGTCCACCCCAACATCGTCCACGCGATAGAAAACATCATAGCGCTGTGGAAAACGAAGTTTGCCATCCGAGCAGAGGGTCGAACCGTTTATACAGGATGGGTGAGATACAGGAGAGGAGTTTTCCAGGGAGATTCGCTAAGCCCGTTATTATTCTGCATAACTCTTATACCACTAACAATTGAGTTAAGGGAGAGCAAGATAGGATACCAGGCCGGACCACCAGGCAGAAGGAACCACCTGATCTCGCATCTCTTGTACGTGGACGACTTGAAGCTCTACGCTCCCTCCGAGTCCGCACTGCGGCAACTACTGAATATCGTTTCAGACTACACTTCAGCAATGGGAATGTCATTCGGTTTGGACAAGTGTGCTGTTTTTCATCTGCGCAGGGGAAAAGCTGAAGACGCAGGAGAAGATATTCGACTGGAAGATGGAATGACTTTTCGACACCTCGAAGACGGAGAAACTTACAAGTTTCTTGGAATGAAACAGAGGGGTGTACTGGAGACAACCCAGATAAAGAATGCCTTAACAGCCAGCTACAAAAAGAAGCTGAGAGACATATGGAAATCGCAGCTGTCGGGAAAGAACAAAGTATCTGCTACAAATATGCTAGCCATCCCGATTCTCACCTACTCTTTCGGAGTGGTGAACTGGACGGTAAACGAGCTCCTCGATCTTGATAGGTTAACAAGGAAAACGATGAACATGAATCGTAGCCTACATCCCAACAGTTCAATACAGAGGATATACCTTCCTCGAAGCCAGGGAGGTAGAGGATTGCAATGTTTGGAATATCAACACTATCAACAAACATTGGAAATGGCAGTAAGGATTCTAAGAAGTGAAGATCCGCTTCTGAAATTTGTCGCTCAGCATGAAATTGCGAACCATGGAGCCTTCCTATTCCGAGCTGCACAAAGGGCCCTGGATAAGCTCAGCATAACCGGCGTATCGATCAATCCTGAGCTCGCTGGAGCACCGATCACTCAAGCGGACCAAAGAAGCCTAGCAAGACTGATCCGAAAGTCTCAGTCAGATACATTACTCGAACATCATATGAGTAAGACCTTGCACTCCATATATTTCAGGAGTTTAAAAGACCAGGACCTGTCTGAAGAATTGTCTTTCGCCTTTCTAAAGTCAGCTAGCCTTAAGTCAGAGACAGAAGGATTTGTGATGGCGTGTCAAGATGGAGTACTGAATACGAGATGGTATAAAAAGAACATCATGAAAATGGACACCCCAACAACTTGCAGGGCTTGCCATGGGCAACAGGAAACGATTATGCACATCCTTTCCGCCTGCAGAGTCCATGCTCCATCGGGGTATGTAGAGAGACACAACGCGGCACTCCGGATTTTATACTTCCATCTGAGAGCCGCGTATGGGATAGACAAAGAACCGGTGCTACCATATGTGCCTCTGGAGATTGAAGCGGTGGTCCAGAACGAAAGAGCTCGGATATGCTGGAACTATCCTGTCTCAACAACACGACAGATCAATGCTGTTAAGCCAGACATACTTCTGCTGGACAAGGAGCTGAAGGAGTTATTTGTCGTGGAATTCTCCTCCCCTGCTGAAAATAATGTTGTGATGAAGGAACAACAGAAGAGGCAAAAATACAAAGACCTTATGTTCGAGCTTGGAACTTTATACCCAGGTCATAAAATTAGGATGGTCGTGCTTATCATAGGATGTCTCGGTGGAATGAGAGCTAACTATGTGGATGAACTGAAGATTATCCCGGTCTGCAGATCACTGGCCGAGGTATTGGCGCACAGAATGCAGAAAGCAGTGTTGCTCGGGTCACTCCATATCATCAGGTCCCATGAACTCTAGAAGCCACTTGCAGCTCATCTCTTTTGTTAAGGGACGCTGCGAGGGCAGGATGAAGAACTCCTCCATTGAAGGTGTGAGGGGTTTTTAGTGAGTAGCCAAACAAGATCCTGGATTCTCACACTACCGAGAGTGCGGACCCTCTCGGTGCCCATAAAGGGTTTTCCCCTCACACGGACGTATTTAAAAAAAAAAAAAAATAAAAAATATAAAAAAAAAAAATAATAATAATATAACCGCACGGGTGTGGTTTGGTTTCTGCTACGCCACATGGGGGGTGACGTCCCCACGGCCCGAGTTACCTGGGCCACTAAGGGTAAATGGTGGCAAATCCATGAAAATGGAGAAAATATCAAGCCAGCAACGAGAAGTGGAAGCCGATATCATGGCAGAGGATCGAAATGCCACTCCACCTGCTGGCTCGACCACCGTGAGGAGGACTGCCCGCAGGGGAGCTCGCAACGCACGTATCAAGTGGAGCCGCGCAATGAATATTGAAGTAATGCGAGCTTTTTATTACGTGAACAATTGCGAGGACAAACCACTTCCTGGATGGAGATCCTCCCTCTATAACGTCTTCACCTGGAGAACTTCAGATGACAAAAGAGAATCATTCAGGAGGAATCTCCAAAAGATCGAATTATCCCAGAGGATCGCGGGATATGCACAACAGGCTGTAGCATTGCAAACCTGTCACATCGTGCGGAAATTCCTGAACTAGTGGGAGGAACTGAATTGTTTTTTCACTGGTTCATAGAAATAATACCAGCTTAAGCTGAGACCGGGAGACCGATGATGAAGAATAATAATATTATTGGGTGTGGTTTGGTTTCTGCCAAGCCACATGGGGGGTGACGTCCCCACGGCCCGAGTTACCTGGACCACCAAGGGTAAATGGTGGCAAACCCATGAACGAGAAGTGGAAACCGATATCACGGCAGAAGATCGAGATGCCACTCCACCTGCTGGCTCGACCACCGTGAGGAGGACTGCCCGCAGGGGAGCTCGCAACGCACGTATCCAGTGGAGCCGCGAAATGAATATTGAAGTAATGCGAGCTTTTCATTACGTGAACGATTGCGAGGACAAACCACTTCCTGGATAGAGAAGAGAAATCTTCAAGGGATCGAGTTATCCCGGAGGATCGCGGGATGTGCGCAGCTGGCTGTGGATTTGCAAACCTGTCACATCGTGCGGAAAATTCTGAACTAGTGGGAGGAACTGAATTGTTTTTTCACTGGTTCATAGAAGAATTACCAGCTCGAGCTGAGAACGGGAGACCGATGAGAAGGATAATAATAAAACCGCACGGGTGTGGTTTGGTTTCTGCTACGCCACATGGGGGGTGACGTCCCCACGGCCCGAGTTACCTGGGCCACTAAGGGTAAATGGTGGCAAATCCATGAAAATGGAGAAAATATCAAGCCAGCAACGAGAAGTGGAAACCGATATCATGGCAGAAGATCGAAGTGCCACTCCACCTGCTGGCTCGACCACCGTGAGGAGGACTGCCCGCAGGGGAGCTCGCAACGCACGTATCAAGTGGAGCCGCGCAATGAATATTGAAGTAATGCGAGCTTTTTATTACGTGAACAATTGCGAGGACAAACCACTTCCTGGATGGAGATCCTCCCTCTATAACGTCTTCAACTGGAGAACTTCAGCTGACAAAAGAGAATCATTCAGGAGGAATCCCCAAAAGATCGAATTATCCCAGAGGATCGCGGGATATGCACAACAGGCTGTAGCATTGCAAACCTGTCACATCGTGCGGAAATTCCTGAACTAGTGGGAGGAACTGAATTGTTTTTTCACTAGTTCATAGAAATAATACCAGCTTAGGCTGAGACCGGGAGACCGATGATGAAGAATAATAATATCGCGGAATATCGCGGGATGTGCACAGCAGGCTGTGGATTTGCAAACCTGTTATAATGTGCGGAAATTTCTGAACTAGTGGGAGGAACTGAATTGTTTTTTCACTGGTTCATAGAAGAATAACCAGCTCGAGCTGAGAACGGGAGACCGATGAAGAATGATAATAATATTTATTGATCCCTTCAGACAAAAAGTATAGGACAAGTCAATAATAAACAAAAAGACATTCAACGAAAAACCCTCGATCTAAACTACAAAAGGGTCTTTCACGAGAAACCTCATCCATATTTATACGGGAAACTACTGAACGTATTTTCATGAAATTCAGCACTTATAAGTATTTCACGATGCTGATGAATTCTAAAATATTTTCAAGGCATGAGCACCTCCGGTTTTTCCGGAAATGACGTCAACTTCCGTTTTTCAAATTAGAACACCATTTTTTTATTGCAGAAATAGATTCCTTAGAAAATTTCAAGTTATTTTGATGTTACATTTTTCAGTTTTGGTCGGAAAATTCTCTCTGAGCGGGAAAATTCGAAAAAAAATTGGAAATAGAGCTCCGCTGAAACAAGAATAACTTCGAGGTTTTTGGATGGAAAATTTTCATTTTTTAGATTTTTCAAGATGTAAGATTGATGTATCCACTTTGAAAATCGAAATCGCGATTCATGATACAGAGGGTGAAAAAATCGCTTTCAAAGTTAGGGATGACAAAATCGTGAAAAATCAATTTTTTCAAATTAGAACCCCATTTTTTTATGGCGGATATTGAATCTACGTTAAAAAATAATGTGAGTGTATGCATCACACCCTTGCCTTAAAATGGATATTTTCTGAGTAATTCACAAAAAACTGTTTTTCGTCCTGAATTTTCAGCTATTTCTTTTCCCTTCACGCCAAAAAGATGAAATTTTCAGGAACTGTTATTTGAACCATGCTGTAGATTTTTCACCCCTTCTTGAAACCGACTTCAAGTTACTATTAGGAGAACCATGGCAAACTCTCGCAGTTATAACTAGAGAAGATGCTCAAAGTTTTGACCGTTAATTTCTAGACATTTATTTATACGTCTCAGGAATGCTTCGTGCGTTGCTCTTCTTATTTCATCGGGAGGAAGAGATCTGCAAAAGTGTTTAAAAACCAAATTGAGTTTAAAAACTATGAATCTAAAAATCTAAACAATCCTGAACGCATTTCTGACTCGTTCTGAATAAAGAGGAATTTGGCAGATGTAATTAATGATATCTATCTTAAAAAAAGAATGTAAAACATGGTAACATGGTAAGTTTTTGCATATGGTTCATAAGGAATTATTTATTTATCACTGGAGAGAAAACCGATGGCCGATTAGTTGAAATAAAGAGGTTTCCGATACAAATTCGAATCCAAATTCGCCATCTATTTAGGAACAACCTGTAACTTTTTTCTCTTGCATATTATGGTAGTAAAATCTAAAACATGGTTTAAGTAACAGTTACCTGGGCCACCAAGGGTGAATGGTGGCAAACCCATGAAAATGGAGCAAGCATTGAGCCTCGGAAAAGAGTCGCTGCCTGGAGAGCGCCAGGGCATGTCCGGAGCCGACGCTGGACATGACAGCATGCGATCCGTCGGTGGCAGGGTGCTGAGGAAGCGGGCCCCTGTCATTCAACAAAATACAGCTCCACCAGAACATCGGGAAGTGGAATCCCAAAACATGGCAGAAGATCAAAATGCCACTCCACCTGCTGGCTCGACCACCGTGAGGAGGACTGTCCGCAGGGGAGCTCGCAACGCACGTATCAAGTGGAGCCGCGAAATGAATATTGAAGTAATGCGAGCTTTTTATTACGTGAACAATTGCGATGACAGACCACTTCCTGGTTGGAGATACTCCCTTTACACCGAGTTCACCAAGAGGCATCCGGAACTTCAGCTGACAGAAGGAAACATTGCGGATCGTAAAAATGTCATAATACGAAAAGGCTACCTGTCAGGACAGGAACTAGATGAGATCAAGAGAGAAATGGGCTATACAATCAATCAAGATCAGATTGTCGGAGATCATAATGAAGAACCAAACGAGCCGTTGGAGAGACCAGTAGAAACGGCAAGGGAACTGCCTGTCACCCGAACTGCTCACCAAGACTGCCCACAATATCGCCAACTGTATGACACGTTCTATAGCAACCTGGCGCAATACAAATCTACTGATCCGCTCAACCGCCCCATCCTTCCAAAATTGAAGTTCAACTCTACGGCCAAAAGTACCATCGAGTGGCTCAACGAAATATTGGCAGAACACCTTAGCACTCAATGGACGTTGGAACAAGTCCACTTATCTCTGTACTGTGCTGCCATCACAGTAATAGGACAAAATGGGCAAAAGATCTACTTCCCCAGAACCAGTGAACAGAAAGTTACAAATGAAGCTCCAGCCTGGAAAAGAAGATTAATGCAGGACGTCGATAAACTTCGTGGAAAAGTTGATGTCTTGGATGAGTTCCTGAAGGATAATAAGTCGCGTAAAGTATTAAACAAAGTGCGAAAAATAGCCACATCCGCAGGGCTGGACCTGGAATCTCCACGACATAAAGATTTGATAGTTGACCTGAAAGATCGCTTGAGACAACAAGCTAAAGCGAAAGGTGCACGCCTACGAAGATACAACGAGTTATCAAAGCGAAAACAACAAAACGCTGAATATGTGAGAGTCAGAAAGAAGTTCTTCAGAAGTCTTGAAAAGCCATCCGAAATCTCCTCCAGTCTGCATGCTGACATCAGCAATGACGAATTTCGGCAATATTGGAGTTCTTTATGGTCGGAGAGTGGTCAATTTCAGAGAAATACTAGTTGGCTGAGGGACATTGAACACCATGCATCCGAAATCGTTGAGATGAGGACTGATATTTTCACAGTCGAGGAAATATCCAACATTATCAAAAACACTAGTAACTGGAAGGCGCCAGGACCCGATCGACTTCAAAACTTCTGGGTTAAACAGTTTCCAGCATGTTTCCCAAGTCTGGCTAGATGTTTCTCGGAAGCGCTGGAAGACCCCTTCAAGATACCGGCTTTCCTCACTCAAGGCAATACCTACATGCTCTACAAAAAGGGAGACCGCAACAATCCAGAAAACTACAGACCAATAACGTGTTTGTCAGTGGTGTATAAGCTGTTCACGTCGCTTGTAAATCATGCGATATATCGTCATTGTGAAGCCAATAATATTCTGGAGGAAGAACAAAAAGGCTGCTCTCGAGGGTCTGCAGGATGTAAACATCAACTCACTATAGACGCTGTAGTGCTGAAGCAAGCCCAAGCGAGAAGGAGGAATTTAAGTCTTTGTTATATCGACTATCAGAAGGCCTTCGATACGGTGCCCCACGATTGGCTTGTGAAAGTACTGGAGATTTATAAGATCTGCCCGAAAATAAAAGCGGTGCTCCAACATCTTATGAGTACATGGAGAACGAATATTCTGATAAATAACATCAATGCTGGAACCGTGAAAATATCGAGGGGAATATTTCAGGGAGATGCTCTGTCGCCGATGTGGTTTTGTATGGCACTAAATCCTCTGTCTATTCTATTGAAAAACACCACCATGGGGTATAGACCATCAATGAGGAATCCGCGAAAACTGTCCCATTTATTGTACATAGATGACCTGAAACTATTCGGCGAGAACTCAAAACAACTCCACTCGCTGATAGATATAGTGCGATCCTTCAGCAAAGACATTGACATGTCTTTCGGTCTCGATAAATGCACCATAGTCAACATCAGGAAGGGTAAAATGGAGAACACACAGGAACAATTTCAAGACATCCACAGTATGTTGCCCGAAGAGACCTACAAGTATCTGGGCATTCCTCAAAATCAACGGATTGACCACACCCGTTTGAAAGCTGAGTTCACTGCGAAATATAAAAACAGGGTAACCAAAGTGCTCAACACCAAGCTGTCTGCTAAAAACCAGATCGATGCCTTGAACTCTTGGGCTACGCCTGCTCTGACCTACACTTTCGGAGTCTTGAAGTGGTCAGATGCTGATCTGAATGAGTTGGACCGACTCACCCGTCGCCTAATGACAAAGTTCCGATGTCTGCACACCAATGCATCGGTGAAAAGGCTTTATCTACCCAGAAGAGATGGCGGACGAGGTCTGTTGAACATCTATAAACTCTGCAGAACCCAGGAGAAAAACTTGAGGCAGCGACTGCTCGAGTCTGAAGATAGCCTGATGAAATTGGTGACAACAGAGGATAGGGGATACACACCTCTGAACCTACAACACAGAGAACTGACATTCGATATCACCACGAGAAGCGAAGATATAAGTATATGGCGGGAACAAGCTCTGCACGGCAGATTTCCCAAACACCTTGAGGGGGAAAATGTCGATAAATTAGCTTCTTTGTCGTGGTTGAATGCGGGACAATTGTATCCTGAAACTGAGGGATTCCTGACGGCTATCCAAGACCGAGTCATAAGAACTCGCAACTATGAGAAGCACTGTTTGAAGCTGAACGTGGAGGACAAATGCAGGAAGTGCGGCGCAGTTGGCGAGTCTATCGAACATATAATAGCAGGCTGTCGAGTTCTTGCCGACAACGCATATCTGGGCCGACACAACCAAGTGGCAAAAATTGTTCACCAGCAGTTAGCTCTTAGACATGGTTTTTTGGATACTTGTCCGCCATACTATAAGTATCAACCTGCAGCAGTGTTGGAAACGGACACAGCGGTTCTCTATTGGGATAGACCCATTACAACAGATAGATCAGTGGACTACAATAGACCGGACCTTGTGTTCATTGAGAGGGATCAGAAGTATGGGGTGATAATTGATGTGGCAGTACCATTGACTCATAACATCGGAAGAACGGAGTCGGAAAAAATAAGGAAGTACGAGAACTTGGCAATAGAGCTGAAGAATATGTGGCAGTTATCGAAAGTCACTATTGTGCCGTTGGTGATTTCGGCTGAGGGAGTCATGTCCAGATCATTCAAGAAAAACCTTCAAAAGATCGAGATATCCCAGAGGATCGCGGGATATGCACAGCAGGCTGTAGCTTTGCAAACCTGTCACATCGTGCGGAAATTTCTGAACTAGTGGGAGGAACTGAAATGTTTTTTCACTGGTTCATAGAAGTAATACCAGCTCGAGCTGAGACCGGGAGACCGATGATGAAGAATAATAATATCGCGGAATATCGCGGGATGTGCACAGCAGGCTGTGGATTTGCAAACCTGTTATAATGTGCGGAAATTTCTGAACTAGTGGGAGGAACTGAATTGTTTTTTCACTGGTTCATAGAAGAATAACCAGCTCGAGCTGAGAACGGGAGACCGATGAAGAATGATAATAATATTTATTGATCCCTTCAGACAAAAAGTATAGGACAAGTCAATAATAAACAAAAAGACATTCAACGAAAAACCCTCGATCTAAACTACAAAAGGGTCTTTCACGAGAAACCTCATCCATATTTATACGGGAAACTACTGAACGTATTTTCATGAAATTCAGCACTTATAAGTATTTCACGATGCTGATGAATTCTAAAATATTTTCAAGGCATGAGCACCTCCGGTTTTTCCGGAAATGACGTCAACTTCCGTTTTTCAAATTAGAACACCATTTTTTTATTGCAGAAATAGATTCCTTAGAAAATTTCAAGTTATTTTGATGTTACATTTTTCAGTTTTGGTCGGAAAATTCTCTCTGAGCGGGAAAATTCGAAAAAAAATTGGAAATAGAGCTCCGCTGAAACAAGAATAACTTCGAGGTTTTTGGATGGAAAATTTTCATTTTTTAGATTTTTCAAGATGTAAGATTGATGTATCCACTTTGAAAATCGAAATCGCGATTCATGATACAGAGGGTGAAAAAATCGCTTTCAAAGTTAGGGATGACAAAATCGTGAAAAATCAATTTTTTCAAATTAGAACCCCATTTTTTTATGGCGGATATTGAATCTACGTTAAAAAATAATGTGAGTGTATGCATCACACCCTTGCCTTAAAATGGATATTTTCTGAGTAATTCACAAAAAACTGTTTTTCGTCCTGAATTTTCAGCTATTTCTTTTCCCTTCACGCCAAAAAGATGAAATTTTCAGGAACTGATATTTGAACCATGCTGTAGATTTTTCACCCCTTCTTGAAACCGACTTCAAGTTACTATTAGGAGAACCATGGCAAACTCTCGCAGTTATAACTAGAGAAGATGCTCAAAGTTTTGACCGTTAATTTCTAGACATTTATTTATACGTCTCAGGAATGCTTCGTGCGTTGCTCTTCTTATTTCATCGGGAGGAAGAGATCTGCAAAAGTGTTTAAAAACCAAATTGAGTTTAAAAACTATGAATCTAAAAATCTAAACAATCCTGAACGCATTTCTGACTCGTTCTGAATAAAGAGGAATTTGGCAGATGTAATTAATGATATCTATCTTAAAAAAAAGAATGTAAAACATGGTAACATGGTAAGTTTTTGCATATGGTTCATAAGGAATTATTTATTTATCACTGGAGAGAAAACCGATGGCCGATTAGTTGAAATAAAGAGGTTTCCGATACAAATTCGAATCCAAATTCGCCATCTATTTAGGAACAACCTGTAACTTTTTTCTCTTGCATATTATGGTAGTAAAATCTAAAACATGGTTTAAGTAACAGTTCCTGAAAATTTCATCTTTTTGGAGTGAAGGGAAAAGAAATAGCTGAAAATTCAAGATGAAAAACAGTTTTTTGTGAATAACTCAGAAAATATCCACTTTAGGGCAAGGGTGTGATGCATACACTCACATTATTTTTTGACGTAGATTCAATATCTGCATTAAAAAAAGGGGTTCTAATTTGAAAAAATTGATTTTTCACGATTTTGTCATCCCTAACTTTGAAAGCGATTTTTTCACCCCCTGTATCATGAATCGGGATTTCGATTTTTAAAGTGGATACATCAATCTTACATCTTGAAAAATCCCAAAAATGAAAATTTTCCATCCAAAAACCTCGAAGTTATTCTTGTTTCAGCGGAGCTCTACTTTCGATTTTTTTTTCGAATTTTCCCGCTCAGAGAGAATTTTCCAACCAAAACTGAAAAATGTTACATCAAAATAACTTGAAATTTTCTAAGGAATTTATTTCTGCAATAAAAAAATTGTGTTCTAATTTGAAAACCGGAAGTTGACGTCATTTCCGGAAAAACCGGAGGTGCTCATGCCTTGAAAATATTTCAGATTTCATCAGCATCGTGAAATACTTGTAAGTGCTGAATTTCATGAAAATACGTTCAGTAGTTTCCCGTATAAATATGGGTGAGGTTCCTCGTGAAAGACCCTGTATTGTCGATTTCGAGGTTCAAGGAGGAGCCATTGCCTTTCTCTCCCCCTCCCCTCTGTATCCGCCAGTGGACAGTGTTATGAATATAAACCAAGTATTAAATTGAAATTGATGAAAAATAAAATGATACTTAGCACTAAATGGGGCGGTCTTTCTATTTAAACAATATCCTCTGTGATAATTTGCGGGCAACTACCAATTCGTGAAAAACACCTGCACAAAAAAGTATCTCAATTTATATACGTAAATTTTATAAACTCGACACTGCACGGTCAATATAACATTAATTCACTGAATGCCTTATCACGAGATCGAAGAAAAACACCTATAATAATCGCGTTCCCCTTTCATAACAGCATAACTCTAGAAAAGATTTCCTCCATGTTTTTTTGTTAAATTGAGATCACCAAAGTCCTTCGACAGTTGTCGCCATATGCATGCGTCGTGAAATTTTGCGGCTTCGTCTTATTCATAGATATACAGGGTCTTTCACGAGGAACCTCACCCATATTTATACGGGAAACTACTGAACGTATTTTCATGAAATTCAGCACTTATAAGTATTTCACGATGCTGATGAAATCTAAAATATTTTCAAGGCATGAGCACCTCCGGTTTTTCCGGAAATGACGTCAACTTCCGTTTTTCAAATTAGAACACCATTTTTTTATTGCAGAAATAGATTCCTTAGAAAATTTCAAGTTATTTTGATGTAACATTTTTCAGTTTTGGTTGGAAAATTCTCTCTGAGCGGGAAAATTCGAAAAAAAAATCGAAAATAGAGCTCCGCTGAAACAAGAATAACTTCGAGGTTTTTGGATGGAAAATTTTCATTTTCGGGATTTTTCAAGATGTAAGATTGATGTATCCACTTTAGAAATCGAAATCGCGATTCATGATACAGGGGGTGAAAAAATCGCTTTCAAAGTTAGGGATGACAGAATCGTGAAAAATCAATTTTTTCATATTAGAACCCCATTTTTTATGGCAGATATTGAATCTACGTTAAAAAATAATGTGAGTGTATGCATCACACCCTTGCCCTTAAATGGATATTTTCTGAGTTATTCACAAAAAACGGTTTTCGTCTCGAATTTTCAGCTATTTCTTTTCCCTTCACGCCAAAAAGATGAAATTTTCAGGAACTGTTATTTGAACCATGCTGTAGATTTTTCACCCCTTCTTGAAACCGACTTCAAGTTACTATTAGGAGAACCATGGCAAACTCTCGCAGCTATAACTAGAGAAGATGCTCAAAGTTTTGACCGTTAATTTCTAGACATTTATTTATACGTCTCAGGAATGCTTCGTGCGTTGCTCTTCTTATTTCATCGAGAGGAAGAGATCTGCAAAAGTGTTTAAAAACCAAATTGAGTTTCAAAACTATGAATCTAAAAATCTAAACAAACCTGAACGCATTTCTTACTCGTTCTATGTAGTCCTCTTTATCAGTCAGGGGAGTTGAGTAGACAATATTTTTTATCCTACCCCAAACATAATAGTCTAAAGGAGTTAAATCGGGAGAACGTGGTGGCCAAAGATGTGGACCATTGTTCGCCAACCATCGATCTTCAAATAGCCTGTAGAGGATATTTGACACATTGAGTGAATTGTGTGGAGGCGCGCCATCTTGTTGATACCATAAGTCATTATGGTTCTGTACTAGCGGCTCAATTATTTGAACCAATATGTCAGAATATCTATCTCCTAAGGGAGAACATTCTTTAAATAATGCAAACATGTGTAGTGTTCTATCTTACCAGTTAAAGTCCCATCATAAATGTGAACATCGAGAATTGCATTATTTTTGATGGCGCAAAAAACATTGAAACTCCAGGTCTCTTGAAAGTTCCATTGTCTGAAGTGGTGGTTGTTCTCTTCATCCCAATAATGACTGTTATGCCTATTGAAAGAACCATTCTTTGTGAATTTAGATTCATCTGTCCAAATTATACAGTCCAAAAAGTTTTCATTCTCTTGAAATCGAATCATCATAGCTTCGCAAAACTCTGTTCTCCTGACGAAATCAGTTTCCTTCAAATGCTGTACCCTATTGAATTCATATGGGTGCATTTTATGTTTTTTTAATATTCTCCAAACACTCGATTGAGATAATCCCAGATCAATCTCGGCATCTTTGAGAGAATTTTGAGGATTCACACGAAAATATGCAAGAACTGTAATTTCGTTGTTCTCATCTTCTACTACACTTTTTTCTCTGTGTATAGTTTTCTTAACGAAAGATCCGACATTTCTCAAGTTTGTCATGGTTCTGTTAATGGTATCTCTCGTTGGTCTGGGTCGGTCAGGAAACCTCTCAATGAACAGTCGAATCGTTCTATCTACACGGAAAGAAATCTATTCTCGTACCAAGTGGATAATATTTGATTGAAGTAAATTATAGATTCATATATGAGCAAGAATAAGATTTAGTCGATTCAAGTATACATTATTCTCCGAATTCAAATAAAATAATTCTTTCGACTAAGTATATCATATACTTGAATTTAATAAATCACGTATTATTGATTCAAGAATATTCATATATTCCTTGTGAGTAAAATGGGAATTTTGAAATGAGTATTCGAAATATTTCATCTAAGGGAAACATAATCTCAAATGGAATTATTGTACATCTTAATCTCAGTAGTTTCTTCGTTCGAAGCAAATATACCAAATACTTGAATGAACTCAATAATTTCACTCAATCCAACATCAGAAAATTGTTAAATTGAGTATATCATATTTTCAAATCAAATTTCATTCAATAATGGTTTTGAGTGAATATTAACTTCAGATTTAGTTTTCGGTCTACTCACAAGAAGTAAATACCTGTTTGGTCAAAACCATTTATATTCTCACTCTGAACCAATAAGAATTCTGAATATTCAGTTTCAGTATATTATATTCTCGAGATGAATAATGAGATTTATTTTATGCTTGTTTTGACAAATAATGAAATTATTTGAAACACGATAATCGTTTAACATTGCTGTGATTTCAGGATGAGGATTATATTCATAAAACGAGGCTTATAAGAATTGAAAACAAATTTATTATACTTCTGAAATAATTATAAACAAACAAAAGTATAAAATTGATCACTGAAAACAAATAGAGAAAATGCTAAATTCAACATATAATCAACTGGACTAGGTACAAATAAACCCAATAATAACTGATGTGAAAAAATAAGTACCTACCACAAATAAAAACTCTATCCTATAAGACAAATCATAATCCTATAAATATTATCACATATAAATAAGTATACAATCAAGAACAGAAGAAATATAAGAAGAACCACAAATAAAAAAATTATATATGTACACATCGCAGTATAATCACATAAAGGTACTGGCACTGAAAGGGATAATTTACATTCAAAACGTGAAACAATTTGAAAATAATTTTGAATGCCTTACGTGCAGAGGAGAACTGATGGTAGAGGTTTTCAACAATAATCAAAATGCTTTTCGGTTCTAATAGAAACTGTCCCAAAACCAACAAATAGGGCGGCACCGTTCCTTTCCATTGTATTGTTTTCTGCCTCTGCTCTTGGATAATATTTTCCATATCTCCAAACCTCTGCAAAAAATGCTTATAAATTCTGTATCCTCTGAATTATTATCCGCATTCTATAATGAGTGATATGATGAGCTATTCCCCCAAAAAAAATACAACAGTACTGTACGAGACCATTTCAATCTAATAATTCAAAATTCGTAAGTTACATAAGAAAATATGGTATAACTGGTTTATTCAACGATGCTAGTACAGTATTGTGTAATTCGAAAAATCATTTTTAGAAGTAGTAAAAGCGAATTCATTTGATAAAAATAAAAATATTTCACTTGCTTCAGAATTCATCTCTTTGATTTTCCTTGAAATCAGTTTTCATTCCTAAGGTAGGTATGAGATCATGATCATTGAGATTTTTTAAGAGCTCCAAGGAAATATCTTGTTCTGAAAAATTGATAATCCCAATGTAATAGGATTTTTGAAAATGAATGTTCTTAGAAATGTAAGAGATGCGCACTTAGAGCATTTCAAGTATTATAACAGCTTGGTGATTCAAAACGTATAAGATTCAAAGAAGAAATTATGTTTTTTTTTAAATCTCAATTTAAATTTAAATCAATACATAGCTAACATATCTTACCTTGAAATAGCTTGCTAACACTGCCCGAGCATCCCTATTGTCCCAATAATTTTTCCACATTTCACTAAAAATTGGTAAACCTTCTTCAACACACTGAACTTGGACGAAAGACGCGATATGAACAAGTCGAATCAAGATCGAGAGTGATATCCCCTTTTGGTCACTGAATAGAGGGCGCTTTTTAGTATATTGTTGAATAATTTACTTGGATCTAGTGGATTGAGATATTCATATACTTGGATTACGATAAAACCTAACTACCGGAAGGAGAATTGGCGTGTTATAGTTTATCGCTGAATATCATACTCTGACCAAGTGAATGAAAATTTTGTCAAGATTAGTAATATATAGTTTCTCTTGAATTTTTAGTTATATAGATTTGTTCTACTTTTTTTTTCAAAATTTTGGAGTTTCTGAATGTTCCAGATTTGATGATTTCTGTTTACATATTTCAAGAAACATTTTTTTAGGATACTTGGATATTTACCCTTATGAAAATTTACTCAAAACGAAATTTTTCATACTACATACTTATATGTAGAAGAATATGGAAAAATTAGATACATTCTCTTCAATAAAAAATCATTTAAAATCAAGTTGGCTCTGAAATAACCTTGAAAAGATGTGATATCTAACAATTTTCACTTGATTCAAGATTAGTAATATATAGTTTCTCTTGAATTTTTAGTTATATAGAATTGTTCTACTTTTTTTTTTCAAAATTTTGGAATTTCTGAATGTTCCAGATTTGATGATTTCTGTTTACATCTTTAAAGAAACATTTTTAGGATACTTTGATATTTACCCTTATGAAAATTTACTATAAACGAAATATTTCATACTACATACTTATATGTAGAAGAATATGGAAAAATTAGATACATTCTCTTCAATAAAAATTCGTTAAAAATCAAGTTGGCTCTGAAATAACCTTGAAAAGGTTAAGGTGCAAACAAGATGTGATATCTAACAATTTTCACTTGAAACATATTCTTCTAGAGTACACGGAAAGAAATCTATCCTCAAATCAAGAATCCCAATATTCTTGAAATATTAGAGTTGTTTCAAGTATATATAGAATCAAAACAAGTAAAAAGAGAAATTTTGTATACTTGGAATGAATTTATTTTACTTAAAAAACATATACTTGATTGAAGAATGAAATTCTCCATCGGAGTATATTATTTATTCAATCCAAACCATTCACTTTTATCAATTCGAGAGTACTTCTACATTTCAGGTAACTATATGATATCTTGACTTCGAAAATATAATATTCTCAGTTCGAGAATTAGAATATCCTCATTCCATGTGTTATATTCAAGAAATTGGTTTTCTTGAAATAATAATTTCGATTGACATGAAATTATGAATTGAATTATTAATTAATCAATCAATAATGATCCGAGAATATTTCGCCAAATGGAATAAAATCGAAAATAAAATATTGCTAGGATAACGTCCAGATTTTAGATTATATGTATACGATAAGTTAGAAATCTGAAAAAAGTTACCATTGAGATAGATAGACTCTCCTTTCAAAATACATATATACATTGTATGGATTGAAATATGAAGTTGAAATCATAAAAAAATTGTGAAAATATAATTGGAAAAAAATTTTCAATTTGGTACTTTTCACAAATCTATTTATAATAAAATTATGTGATGAAACATTATAGAAAAAAAATCACCGAATCTATTACACTCTGTAAAACATTTCTCTTAGTGTAATTCCATAATTTTGAAAGGGAAAGAAAGAAGTTGTTGAAAAATTCATCGTATTTGTAAATTTAAGTGAAATGACATGCATTCACTCGATCCAAGTGTAATTTTCAGAATATACTAAGATGCCAATTCTTTTTCCGGTAGTTAGGCAACATGCATGAATAAGAGGAACCGTGATCCGTTTGCGAGCAGTTTCATCGTAATCCAAGTATATAAATTTCTCCATCCACTAGATCCAAGTGAATTATTCGACAATATACGGTCTTTGGGTTAACAATGCCAAACCTCTTTACTTCTGTATTTATGCAAATAAAGTATTGGTATTGAATGTGGTGTCGAAATCGTTCGAGGATGTTACAACCCCAGAAAGGGCCTAGTATTAATAAGGGCTCTATAGCACCCTTATTTGTTGATTTTGACTTCGATTTCATTATATAGGCATTAAACTTGAGACTGTGAATTATCTCAAAAACTATCAACTGTAGAAGAATATGTTTCAGAAGAATATGTTTCAAGTGAAAATTGTTAGATATTACATCTTGTTTTCACCTTAACCTTTTCAAGGTTATTTCAGAGCCAACTTGATTTTTAATGAATTTTGATTGAAGAGAATGCATCTAATTTTTCCATATTCTTCTACATATAAGTATGTAGTATGAAATATTTCGTTTAGAGTAAATTTTCATAAGGGTAAATATCAAAGTTTCCTAAAAATGCTTCTTGAAAGATGTAAACAGAAATCATCAAATCTGGAACATTAAGAAATTCCAAAATTTTGAAAAAAAAAGTAGAACAATTCTATATAACTAAAAATTGAAGTGAAATTATATATTACTAATCTTGACAAAATTTTCATTCACTTGGTCCGAGTAAGATATTCAGCGATAAACTATAATACGCCAATTCTCCTTCCGGTAGTTAGGTTTTATCGTAATCCAAGTATATGAATGTCTCAATCCACTAGATCCAAGTAAATTATTCAACAATATACTAAAAAGCGCCCTCTATTCAGTGCCCAAAAGGGGATATCACTCTCGATCTTGATTCGACTTGTTCATATCGCGTCTTTCGCCCAAGTTCAGTGTGTTGAAGAAAGTTTACCAATTTTTAGTGAAATGTGGAAAAATTATTGGGACAATAGGGATGCTCGGGCAGTGTTAGCAAGCTATTTCAAGGTAAGATATGTTAGCTATGTATTGATTTAAATTTATATTGAGATTTAAAAAAAAAACATAATTTTTTCTTTGAATCTTATACGTTTTGAATCACCAAGCTGTTTTCTTTTTCGATAAATTTAATACTTGAAATACTCTAAGTGCGCATCTCTTACATTTCTGAGAACATTCATTTTCAAAAATCCTATAACATTGGGATTATCAATTTTTCAGAACAAGATATTTCCTTAGAGCTATTAAAAAATCTCAATGATCATGATCTCATACCTACCTTAGGAATGAAAACTGATTTCAAGGAAAATTAAAGAGATGAATTCTGAAGCAAGTGAAATATTTTTATTTTTATCCAATGAATTCGCTTTTACTACTTCTAAAAATGATTTTTCGAATTACACAATACTGTACTAGCATCGTTGAATAAAAAAAAGAGCGATAATCAACCAGTTATACCATATTTTCTTATGTAACTCACGAATTTTGAATTATTAGATTGAAATGGTCTCGTACAGTACTGTTGTTTCTTTTTTGGGGGGAATAGCTCATCATATCACTCATTATAGAATGCGGATAATAATTCAGAGGATACAGAATTTATAAGCATTTTTCTTGCAGAGGTTTGGAGATATGGAAAATATTATCCAAGAGCAGAGGCAGAAAACAATACAATACGGAAAGGAACGGTGCCGCCCTATTTGTTGGTTTTGGGACAGTTTCTATTAGAACCGAAAAGCTTTTTGATTATTGTTGAACACCTCTACCATCAGTTCTCCTCTGCACGTAAGGCATTCAAAATTATTTTCAAATTGTTTCACGTTTTAAATGTTAATTATCCCTTTCAGTGCCAGTACCTTTATGTGATTATACTGCGATGTGTACATATATAATTTTTTTATTTGTGGTTCTTCTGATATTTCTTCTGTTCTTGATTGTATACTTATTTATATGTGATAATATTTTTAGGATTATGATTTGTCTTATAGGATAGAGTTTTTATTTGTGGTAGGTACTTATTTTTTCACATCAGTTATTATTGGGTTTATTTGTACCTAGTCCAGTTGATTATATATTGAATTTAGCATTTTCTCTATTTGTTTTCAGTGATCACTTTCATACTTTTGTTTGTTTATAATTATTTCAGAAGTATAATAAATTTGTTTTCAATTCTTATAAGCCTCGTTTTATGAATATAATCCTCATCCTGAAATCACAGCAATGTTAAACGATTATCGTATTTCAAATAATTTCAATATTTGTCAAAACAAGCATAACATAAATCTCATTATTCATCTTGAGAATATAATATACTGAAACTGAATATTCAGAATTCTCATTGGTTCAGAGTGAGAATATAGATGGTTTTGACCAAACAGGTATTTACTTCTTGTAAGTAGACCGAAAACTAAATCTGAAGTTAATATTCACTCAAAACCATTATTGAATGAAATTTGATTTGAAAATATGATATACTCAATTCAACAATTTTCTGATGTTGGATTGAGTGAAATTATTGAGTTCATTCAAGTATTTGGTATCTTTGCTTCGAACGAAGAAACTACTGAGATTAAGATGTACAATAATTCCATTTGAGATTATGTTTCCCTTAGATGAAATATTTCGAATACTCATTTCAAAATTCTCATTTTACTCGCAAGGAATATATGAATATTCTTGAATCAATAATACGTGATTTATTAAATTCAAGTATATGATATACTTAGTCCAAAGAATTATTTTATTTGAATTCGGAGAATAAGGTATACTTGAATCGACTGAGGGCCGATTGCACCGTAGACAAAACTGTAGATTAAATCTTAAACCTCGATTAGTCTCTATGATAATCAATAGACACTAATCGAGGTTTAAGATTTAATCGACAGTTTTGTCTACGGTGCAATCGGCCCTAAATCTTATTCTTGCTCATATATGAATCTATCATTTACTTCAATCAAATATTATCCACTTGGTACGAGAATAGATTTCTTTCCGTGTAGATAGTTTTTGAGATAATTCACAGTCTCAAGTTTAATGCCTATAAAATGAAATCGAAGTCAAAATCAACAAGTAAGGGTGCTATAGAGCCCTTATTAATACTAGGCCCTTTCTGGGGTTGTAACATCCTCGAACGATTTCGACACCACATTCAATACCATTACTTTATTTGCATAAATACAGAAGTAAAGAGGTTTGGCATTGTTAACCCAAAGACCGTATATTGTCGAATAATTCACTTGGATCTAGTGGATGGAGAAATTTATATACTTGGATTACGATGAAACTGCTCGCAAACGGATCACGGTCCCTCTTATTCATGCATGTTGCCTAACTACCGGAAGAAGAATTGGCATCTTAGTATATTCTGAAAATTACACTTGGATCAAGTGAATGCATGTCATTTCACTTAAATTTACAAATACGATGAATTTTTCAACAACTTCTTTCTTTCCCTTTCAAAATTATGGAATTACACTAAGAGAAATGTTTTACAGAGTGTAATAGATTTGGTGATTTTTTTTCTATAATGTTTCATCACATAATTTTATTATAAATAGATTTGTGAAAAGTACCTAATTGAAAATTTCTTTCAAATTATATTTCACAATTTTTTTATGATTTCAACTTCATATTTCAATCCATACAATGTATATATGTATTTTGAAAGGAGAGTCTATCTATCTCAATGGTAACTTTTTTCAGATTTCTAACTCATCGTATACATATAATCTAAAATCTGAACGTTATCCTAGCAATATTTTATTTTCGATTTTATTCATTTTGGCGAAATATTCTCGAATCATTATTGATTGATTAATTAATTATTCAATTCATAATTTATGTCAATCGAAATTATTATTTCAAGAAAACCAATTTCTTGAATATAACATATGGAATGAGGATATTCCAATTCTCGAACTGAGAAAATTATATTTTCGAAGTCAAGATATCATATAGTTACCTGAAATATAGAAGTACTCTCGAATTGATAAAAGTGAAGAGTTTGGATTGAATAAATAATTTACTCCGATGGAGAATTTCATTCTTCAATCAAGTATATGTTTTTTGAGTAAAATAAATTCCTTCCGAGTATACAAAATTTCCGTTTTTACTTGTTTTGATTCTATATATACTTGAAACAACTCTAATATTTCAAGAATATTGGGATTCTTGATTTGAGGATAGATTTCTTTCCGTGTACAACTTTATTACATTCTCCATGAAGTAGAATGAGATTTAAATAATCTTCATTGGTAAAATTAGGAGAAGTGTAGGAAGACCTATCACAAGATGGAGAGACGTCATCAAGTCTCGTGCAGGAACCAAGTGGATGCAAATAGCCCAAAACAGGTGGAAATGGAAGGAAATGGGAAAAGCCTACATCCAGCAGTGGATAGAGATAGGCAGATCGTGAGATCGCGGTAAAATTAGGCATAGTGATCGATTTTATAACTTAATACGAATTATCACCAAATTAATAGTAAACACAAAATGCTACTGAATAAAGAGGAATTTGGCAGATGTAATTAATGATATCTATCATTAAAAAAAAGAATGTAAAACATGGTAAGTTTTTGCATATGGTTCATAAGGAATTATATATTTATCACTGGAGAGACAACCGATGGCCGATTAGTTGAAATAAAGAGGTTTCCGATACAAATTCGAATCCAAATTCGCCATCTATTTAGAAACAACCTGTAACTTTTTTCTCTTGCATATTATGGTAGTAAAATCTAAAACATGGTTTAAGTAACAGTACCTGAAAATTTCATCTTTTTGGCGTGAAGGGAAAAGAAATAGCTGAAAATTCAAGACGAAAAACAGTTTTTTGTGAATAACTCAGAAAATATCCACTTTAGGGCAAGGGTGTGATGCATACACTCACATTATTTTTTAACGTAGATTCAATATCTGCCATAAAAAAATGGGGTTCTCATTTAAAAAATTGATTTTCCACGATTTTGTCATCCCTAACTTTGAAAGCGATTTTTTCACCCCCTGTATCATGAATCTCGATTTCGATTTTTAAAGTGGATACATCAATCTTACATCTTGGAAAATCCCAAAAATGAAAATTTTCCATCCAAAAACCTCGAAGTTATTCTTGTTTCAGCGGAGCTCTATTTTCCATTTTTGATTCGAATTTTCCCGCTCAGAGAGAATTTTCCAACCAAAACTGAAAAATGTTACATCAAAATAACTTGAAATTTTCTAAGGAATCTATTTCTGCAATAAAAAAACGGTGTTCTAATTTGAAAAACGGAAGTTGACGTCATTTCCGGAAAAACCGGAGGTGCTCATGCCTTGAAAATATTTTAGATTTCATCAGCATCGTGAAATACTTATAAGTGCTGAATTTCATGAAAATACGTTCAGTAGTTTCCCGTATAAATATGGGTGAGGTTCCTCGTGAAAGACCCTGTATAGATAGTATACTATGTTTTCCGAAAAAACAACAAGCTAGCAACATATTCTTAATAGCTCAGTGAAATATTCATAGAAGAATATTGTTTTGACTGTCTTGAATAAAAAATAAGTTGATTTAGCTTGAATTATCACAAATTGAATAAAAAAACTTTATTTACCAGATATTTTTGGTATATCGAGAAAAATATGAACAAGTTTTTAGTGATTACATACTCATCTTCAGAAAATTGAATAAGGAACTTGTTTTGGTGCGATAAATATTTCTTGCAGATATAAGTGTTTGAAACATTTTTATTGTAATAAGGTTAATACTTGAGTAAATTTCCCTAAATGTATAACTCATTTTCAATCGAGCAATATGAACTTTACAAGAAATGGTATAAGGCATGATTTTGGCCCAATTTTTTTTCAAAGGGCTATATCTTTTTAACGGAGCCGATTTCGAAGAAATGGAAAGTAAAAGAATAGTTTCTTTTGCCCGCAAGAATCTACAGTTGAAATATATGTACAAATCGAAGACTCACCTGTATGAATTAACTCGATATTTCTACTATAAGTACTTAATACATGTGAAAATGAAAATTTCGAGATTTTGCTTTTAGAATAAAGGGACGTATTCGGAATGAAGATAGGTGTAAACCTAGCTGTATATGTTTCATTGGGGGAGTAACAATAATAATAATAATGATTTCATTCAATTGCTCTTTCCAAATACCTTTCTGTCATTCATTTAATTGAATAATGACATTGAGTTTAAATATACATATACAGCGTTCGTTATTACCAATCCGGAGTGGAGCGATAAAAAACGGACACAGAACATCTAATGAAAACGGATCTCTCTCTCTCTCTCTCTCTCCTCTCTTTCAGCCAGGGAAAGAGATCCGAATTATTAGATGTTCTGTGTCCGTTTTTTATCGCTCCACTCCGGATTGGTAATACCGAATGCGCCTATTGAGACATAGATGCATAGAATACCTGGTGTAACGACTCCTTACTAAAAATCGTGACCAAAATTTGTAGATCAAAACGGCATTCTAGATTTCAGACTTTGGTCTAGTTCCGGAATAATCCGCAATATTTTGCGGTCGTGGCGCTACTGCGGCAACGAAAAAAAGCGCGACCCCTTTCGAGACAAATGACAAGCAGGACAAATAGGGATGTTGACTATTTTTTGGAAATGATTTTAATTTGTAGATAAGCCCTATACAAACACGAAAAAAATATTTTCATGGAAAAAATATAGCAAATACCAATAAAAATAGTTTTCAAAATTCCCGCTGAAACGAAGTGATTATGATGACGTCACTATACGGTAACCAGACTTCGCCGTCTGTCAAAGCGAACTGATCTTGTGTGATTTCTCGCGAACGAATCGTTTGCGTAATATCAAATAATCGTGAAATAGTTCGCTGGTGATACGTTTTACTATCTTCTGTTCTTCGTAAGTTCGTACTCGTGATGACAGTCAGGTTATAGGTTAGCTTGTTTACAGAACAGTGACGTCACGTATTCTCATTCGTGTTTGCAGTCACGTGATAAACGGTAATAGATTACACATTTTAAATCTATTTTATTTAATTTAATGAGAGTAATTAGATCACTAAAATATTATTATAGTATTTCAAAAACTACCTTCAATGTGGAAAACCTCAATTTATTTGAATTTGTAACATGTGTCAACATCCCTATTCTTAGATTTTCGATCGACAAGTCTTAAACAAAATCTAATCAGTGCCAACACCAGATATTCTATGCATCTATATAGAGACACAACCCAGTTCAATGATTCGAAGCTAAATTTTGTGTAGTTCCTTCACCGGTTCATAGATGGATAAGTGTGTTTCAGAGAAGCGAAAAGTTTTAGTCCCGCATCAGGCGGTAAGTAGCTGAACTATAAGGCACTATTGCCGAAGCCGAATGCGATGACGATCAGGACCGGCATATGGAAATATGGGATGTTCAGTATTTCATCACCTGATTTTTTTGATGCATTTTCATCTTGGCAGTTAGAATTATCGGAACATTTTCCAAGACAACCAGTCATGACCGACTGCAACCCAAAACTGAAGCATCGAGCTGAGGGGTTTGGATACCATAACCCCTACGCTGTCTTATTTTGGAGAATAAATTCTCGATTGGGTCCTGGTTGAGCCGACTTGTTATCAGATATGGAAATGTTTCCTTCGTCTCCACAATTGAAGGATGCTACTGATGGTTTGTATTAAACAATTAAACCGTTGAAACAATAGGGAATATTTTTCCCAACTGTCCGAGACTTAATGAATTCAATAATTGACAATATGTGGAAATTTTTCAGGTGTTGCGGTCTGTTTGAATAAAAACAAGTTTTTCTCAGTTACTCAATATTTCGTCATTTATTTATGACTGAAAAATTTCCACATATTATCCTTTTTACGGTCGATTAAAATATCAATTATTCAATAATTGATTCCGTCAGAGTTTGTATTGCTGATGGCTGATAATTTCCCTCGAATTTTCCATTCGAATTGAGACGTTCGAAAAAATCATTCATTTTCAGGATTAACTGAGCAGTTGAATTGGCACTTCTAGACCTCAGCTCACCAGTTGCAATGACTGTTCTCATAGCCGAATATGAAGTTCTGATGAAAATCTGCGTGGCCAATTCAACCTTCACTTTCTGGAAGGCGTTTTGATTTATGTGGTTTTCAGTTATCTTCAAGAGAGTACGAAAAAGGCAATTCTTTTCATCGATTAAGTAGGTACGTTTCTTTTTTGTCCCTCCAAGAAACATTTTCATTCCTCATATCCTACCTGAGAACACTCCTTTGGAGAAATTCATGGCTAATAGTTCATCATTATTGAATCACACCGTTTGTAACGAAGATATATAATTTGGATGAATCCGACCCTGCCTACGATTCATAGAACTAGAGGAAAATGAATCTCCTGCAGATTTCTATAAATGAGTGGTGACAAAATGGATCGGCCGATTATAGTTCCTTTAGTAGCTACCATGTGCCGCCACTTAAGTTGGCAAATTCGCAAGTAAACTGCCAAAAATTTGTGTATCAAATAGTTGAACTGGGTTGTGCCTCTATGTATATCAAAACTCAATGATAATGATTAAGATTGTGGTACTATTCACTCCTCACTCATTGATATTCTAGGGATTGAGGACAAAATTAAATCTGAACACTTTACTTTTGGCGAAGTTTCGTCTGTATATTCAGACTTCCTCAGGGTTAAAATTACATAAACATTGATGTGAAATCAAACTTAGTGAAATGTAAAAGCATAACGACAGTCATAAATTTCGGTCATCAATCAAAACAATTCCGAGCCTCACATAATAAACAGGGTGATTTTCTCAAGTGTTTCATTAGAAGTTTTCGATGAAGGAATTGCGATACAAATTCAAAATTTTGTATTTTTGTTTGAGAGTACATGAACTCAATTTGTAAAATATTTTCAAGTGGAATCTACTTCCGGTTCTACCGGAAACGGATGTGAACTTCGTTGTTTCAAACGTAACACCCTGTATATTCATACATATTTGAATTCTTCGTTTGATTCTGCAATGATTTGATACATGATATGCGCAACCACATCAAGCGATTGTCGAGTTATTGCCTGATTCTCAAATTTTTTGACAGAAAGATTGCCACAAATTAGTGTTTATATCTTCAAAATCCCTCATTGTAAGAATTTTGTTTTGCAACAGTGAAACAAAAGAAAGTACGCTTATACTGCTCCTTGTATAAAATATGAGAAAATATTATACAGGGTGCCTGAAACAGGGCTTCAAAGTGAGCCTCAATAAAACTACGAAATCTCATTTTTTCCAAATGGGAACCATATAATTTTATAATTCCGATCGATTGCTCGTCAAAAACCAGTTAGAGTGTGCCAAACATTTCATGTCTTCAAAATGAGTAGTTTTGCCGTTATCGAATAAAATTCGAATTTCACGACTAAAGTCAGGCTTCTTTGTCTAAACACTCTAAACATCAGGTTTATCAAGATCATTTTTAAGTAGGCTACGTCAGTAGTAAGAATATGTCAGTTTTCAACTAAAATTTCTTTATGTAGTCATCATTCATTATCTGCTCTGTTTATTTGTCTCATTCGCCGCAAATAGAGAACCGACTTTTGATATATATACATTCTAGTGTACCTTATTATTATTATAGCATGTTTTGCATAGTGCTTGATGAAAAAAAAATAAGTAAGAATGACAATTCGTAACATAGCCTACTTTGAAATAGACTGAATTTGACTGATGGGACAAACCTGGCTTTATTCGAGGAATTCTGTCAATTTCAGTGGTATGCTCGTCTATTTCAAAGTAGTCAGAGTAGGCTATGTTCGGAATTGTCACACAGCCCTGTATCCTGTATACCACAAATAAAATGACACTATATTCAAACAAACAGCCTATTACAAATAATAACAATTTCATATGAACTGAGATTCCAAATGATCAATAAACTTAGAATATCCACTATTATTTCGATTTAAATATGTATATTGTAACTTTCTCCTGATTATCAGAACGTCCGGAATAAATAAACTATTTATTCACAGTAATTATAAATAAGACAGTAAGATAGGTCAAAAACCAAAAAATCCTGTTTGATTATATTTATTTCAATTGTGACCGGTTTCGTGGTCGTAACGAGACCACATCCTCCGTGGGCCCCCGAATAAAATCATTCGACATGTTTCGGGAAATTTTTACAATCACTATGAGATAAGAAATATACGGGGTGTCTCTTTTGACAAGGAACATCCTGTATACAAAAAAATTAAAATAAGCGGACATTCTTAGTTTGTAGACCATTTGGAATGATTGATATTATCTGTAGTAGGCTGCTTGTTTCATGATTGTGCCATGTCATTTGTGGTATATTATTGTGAGGTTAGGAATTGTTTTAATTGTTGATCGAAATTTATGACTGGCACTAATTGGTTTGTTTGTATTTATAATATTTTTCATGGCATTTGTGACATACTACGTTTTTATATAGAAAAAAGACTGTGAGATCAGATGACCTGTTTTTAGATTTCACGTTGTTTGATTTTGAATCAATGTTTATCTATTTTTAGCCCTGAGGAAGTCTGAATATACAGACGAAACGTCGGCAAAGTCTCAATTTTAGTGTTAATTTGTGTTCTCAATCTCGTTTAAAAATTTCTGTTTAATAATTAAGATAACGAAAATATGGTGATCTATTCAGCGAACAGATTTGAAATGCCACAATCAACCTATTTCCATTATTTTCGGTATTGTACCTACCCACCTACCCATGAGAACTTTTCAGTAGTTCTCGATAATCTGAACTACCTAATCCACATTGTACCGAGCAGCTTGTTAAGTGGTTCGGAAAACCATAGATGCTCTCGTAAGATAATTGGCTTGTCAGATGGCCACCTTTTGTTACTTTTTCACAAAACAAGATGCGTATTAATTATAATCCTTTGCAATGGCACTGATTTAGAATGGAAAGGGTTGAGAAATATGATACTTTGAAGCGATGCCTTGTGGATGATTTCACGTGCCATTATAGGTACATACATACAGGGTTGGGATAAAGTATGGAACCAAGTAAATATCTTTTAGACGAAAATAACGATATTTATGAAAATTTGCAGGTAAGTGCAATGGAACAAAATGCATCTGATGTACTTTTTTTTTGCTAATAATATACTACCGGGTTAACCGGAATGCCATCAACTTCGTTAATTCAAATGGGACACCTTATATATTTTTACAGATTTTGAAAGAGCTTGTTATTTTGGATTCCTAAATACTGAGTTTAGTTAAAAAAAAATTGTGAAAACGAGGAATATAGCACTTTAATCAACCTACTTTGAGTTTTTTGCATTAGAGCAAAAAACTATTAAGATAAAATAATACGTGCAGAAGTCTTCGAAAGAGTCACTCAAGAATTTGTTAGTAGGATGGCATATTGTTAACAAGTAAACGGCGAGGATTTTGAACATTTGAAGTGATTTTGTTTTTCATTATTCTAAAATGAAATGTACACCTATTGTACAACTAACAGTTTCTACAATTTTTTTACACTCAACTGTATGTATGAATTCAAAATAACAAGCTCTTTCAAAATCTGTGAAAATAAATTGGGTGTCCCTTTCAAATTAAATAAGTTGATGACATTTCCGGTTAAACCGGAAGTATATCATTAACAAAAAAATGTACATCATCCCGTCTGTCCAATGAAGGCATATATCTAAAACATCAATAGGTGAAGCCAAATCTTTGGTAAGGATTGAGTTGTTCGCTTGCGTTCAATTGGATCTTTCCCTGAAGCTCTCTTTGAGCAAAATGACGTGCGGAACAATGAAATCTACTGAACCTCATTGAAAATTTTCTTCTCTTTTCAAATATCTCAATCGAATCCCAAAATTTCAATAAACAGGGTGTTGAATCTCAGCTTGGAAGAAGTCCTATATTTTTCAAATACGGATCGAAATTTTTTGGAAATTCAAAAGTAAATCGATCGACCTGTAGAAGTGAATCATACGTTCCAAATTTCAACCAACTATTCTAGTTGGTTCAAAAGTTATGAGGAATCAGGCGCGAATCCAGGCCCGAATTTTGGGGGGGGGGGAACTCTAAGATGTTCAAATGCCAGAATGCATTTGGTATTTTAGGCAATGGTAAATCAACAACATATGCAAAAATATTAAAAAACTGTCATAGGCGCCCACAAAGGGGGGCCAGGAGGGCCATGCCCCCCTGAGATTTTGATGGCCTTATAGTTTTTCAGCACAACACCCTCAATATTATTTTCTTAACACAAAGGCCAAGGTAAAATTTTTTGATGGTCATCACTCGAAAACTATATTTTATAAAACATATCTGATTATCTGATTGCGTATTCGTAATCTACGACCTCATATTACTGAATAACAGTAACTTTAGTTGCTATCAGAGAAAATGATATTTCGGCAGAATTTTCATATGTTGGAAAATTTCGCGAATTTTTAGAAAAAAATTTTTCTCGGATCACCATCAAAACTGCTGGATTCACTGATTCGAGGGCGTAGATTATGAATATGCAATCAAATTTTTTTCATAAAATATAGTTTTCGAGTAATGACCATCAAAAAATCCAAAAATTATCGCAAATTTTCCACAAAAAGTTGAAAATTTCCTGGAGTATCAAACCTAGGAAGGAACTAATTACATATTCGTAATCTACGACGTCGAATTAGTGAATTTCATTAAATTTGGTGGCTATCTGAGAAAATGATATTTTGCAAAATTTCCATGTTGGAAAATTTCGGTTATTTCGAGAAAAAAAAATGTTCTCGGATGATAAAAGTTGCTAGATTCACTTATTCGAGGGCGTTGATTAAGAATATGCAATCAGATATTTTTTATAAAAAATGAGTAATGAATGATCAAAAAAACTAAAATTTTGGACTGTCACGAAAAACTATCATGAAATCCAAACTGATCTGTGGAGATGAATGAAAGTTATATAATTCCATTCATCGTTCCATTCACAAAAGAACTCTTTATAATAAACTAATAAACATGGACGCCAACAAGAGGGGCCAGGGGGTCATTGCCCGCCCTGAGATTTTGATGACGTTTTTCAGCACAACACCCTCAATATTACTTTCTCAATACAGAGGGCAAGGAAAAATGCCCCCCCTTGTGAAAAATGTCTGCGGGCGCGCATGAAAACTGTATTTATAGACATTAAACATAAGGATAAGCTAACACTGATTAAGTTTGACTACTGATTTTGAAAATGTGGGCTACAAAAGATGGAGAATTTTATAAAAGGAAAAGTCTTAAAGTACCTCGAATTATCAGTTATGTTTTAGTTTTATCCTGAGTCAATATCACAAGAAAGATTAAAACGAATATATTATTTCACATTTTGAAAGTTTGAAAAGTTTCAATTTCAAAACAGGGAAATTCTTAAAATTACTTTGTACAGCAAAAACAAATTGTGGGTCTCTATGAATTAAATGGTGAAACAAAAATAGGTGAACACAAAAGTAAGTAAATCAAAGAAATACAATAAAAAAATGAGATTCAAAAATTGCAACCCATTTGCAATACTATGATGATATTAGACTATTAGAGGCATAGACGGTGAGTTTTTGATTTTGCAAAACGTTCAATAACAATAAGGTACACTCGAATATTCGAAGGAAAAAAATCTCCTCACCAAGAGAAACACAAATACAGTCGACTCTTGATAATTCCAAGGGTCAAGGGTTCAATTGAAAACTTTGAGTTATCAAGAGTCAACTGTATTTATATATTCTCCCTCATCTTGGGGTTCATAATTCTGATTGGTAAATTGAAAATAAAAACAATTGCTGAAATATCAGGGATAACCCCTGAAAATCTAAAAAACCGATCAAAGAAGCCGCACTTCACATTAAAATAGTTGACGTTTGTCCGACAGAATATAACGACGAGCTCGATGAAGCGCAAAAAAAAAAACTCTTGAAAATAGGGGTAAGCAGGGAATCAAATGCCGACGGGGACAGTGATATTCACGACCTAATTACGGGTGCGGCACCTTTGAACATGCCGGCGCCCGACAAAAATATTTAGGTACTACTTGAATGCGGCACATGTGAACATAGAAATTGGTCCATATTCATCATTTCTGACCTTATTGCAATTCCTTCCCTATCCGTACTTTCACTTTCAACATCTTTGTTTCAGAAATTGAGTCAAATTAAATTTTTGCCCATCGTGTAATTGTTTTAGCCGAAGTAGGTACGTCAAATTCTAGGAGTGGCCAGCAAAATTTCAAGTGGTCCGGGGCCATTTGGGGGGGGGGGGGAACGTTCCCCCAGTAATGAAATATACTAATTTTGTCAATATTTTGCGAACATTTTATACATCAGGGTGTTTCATTGGTGAATGGCAACCTGAGCTAGAGCTACACTGGGCGAGTCCAAAAAACCGATATATGATAGGTCTAACCAATTCCATAACCGAGATACAGGTTGGTTCATGTATTCACCAAACATTTCAAGTTCTCATAACTTTTGAACCAACCAGTAAAGTCGATTGATATTTGAAATATATGATTCACTTCCACAGGTCGATCGAGTTATATTAAAATTTCCAAAAAATTCCTGGTCCGTATTTGACGAATATGGGACTTCTTTCAAGCTGAGATTCGACACTCTTTATATTAAGATCTTGGGATTTGATTGAGATATTTGAAAAGAGCAGAAAATGTTCAATGGGGCTCAGTAGATTTCATTGTCCCGCAAGTCATTTTGCTCAAAGAAAGCTTCAGATGTCTATGAAGTTAGCAGTGCCACTTGCGAGAAAATCAATAGGTAAAACTTATTGCATTAATTGTCGTGAAGGAAAAAAAATTGTCGTGGCCTTAATTTTTTTTTCTACGGGGTGGCTTTGCAAACTTAACGTTAAGTCAGCAAAACCACTGTCTCAATATCGACCAAATATCATGAAAATGGTTATAAATAATTGTCGAGTAATTGTCGAAGTCCATATGAAGTAAAAAAAACACAAAAAAGCCATTCCTTCTTGTTTATTTTACGTCTTTTTCCCGCGAGTTTGAGATATTTCTGGAATTATCGCATTTTTGGCAACAGCGCATTCGTTATCGACTTTCTTTCGATTGCATTAATTGTCGAATACCTACCTTGAATTTGTCGTGAAAGAAAAAAATTTGTCGCGACCTCCGTTTTTTTCTACTAGGTGGCTTTGCTAACATGCTAACTTTATATTAATTAAGCAAATAGTGGTCGAATATAATCACGATGATCATACATGATTGTCGAATAATTGTTTATGTTCAAATAAAGCAATTTCCACTCCATTTTCTCGCGATTTCCCTATATTTCTGAGAATATCGCATTTTTGGCAACAGCGCATTCGTTATTGACTTTTTTTCTATTGCGTTGATTGTCGAATACCTGTCCCGAATTTGTCGTGAAAGAAAAACAAATTGTCGCGTCCTTGATTTTTTTCTACGGGGTGGCTTTGCTAACTTATCGTTAAGTTAGCAAAACCACTTTATCAATATCGACCAAATATCATAAAAATGGTTATAAATAATTGTCGAAGTCCATATGAAGTAAAAAAACACAAAAAATCCATTCCTTTCAGTTTCTTTTACGTCTTTTTCCCGCGAGATCGAGATATTTCTGGAATTATCCCATTTTTGGCAACAGCGCATTCGTTATTGAATTTTTTTCGATTGCATTAATTCTCGAATACCTACCTTGAATTTGTCGCGACCTTTGTTTTTTTTCTACTAGGTGGCTTTGCTAACTTCATATTAATTTAGCAAATAGTGGTCGAAATATGGGGAAATCGCGAGAAAATGGGGTGGAAAATGCTGAAAAGATTAAATTTTTGTGTGTTTTTCACTTTATTTGAACATCAACAATTACTCGACAATCATTTATGATCATCGTGACCACTATTTGCTAAATTAATATAAAGTTAGCAAAGCCACCTAGTAGAAAAAAAATTAAGGACGCGACAATTTTTTTTCTTTCACGACAAATTCGGGACAGGTATTCGACAATTAATTCAATAGAAAAAAAAGTCAAAAATGAATGCGCTGTTGCCAAAAATGCAATATGGAGTGCGAGTGGAAATTGATAGAAAGATTGAATTTTTTGTGTGTTTCTTACTTTATTTGAACATCGACAATTACTCGACAATCTTTCAGGACCATCGTGATGATAGTCGACCACTATTTGCTTAATTAATATAAAGTTAGCATGTTAGCAAAGCCACCTAAGTAGAAAAAAACGAAGGTCGCGACAAATTTTTTTCTTTCACGACAAATTCGAGGCAGCTATTCGACAATTAATGCAATAGAAAAAGAGTCCATTACGAAGGCGCTGTTGCCAAAAATGCGAAAATTCTAGAAATATCTCGAACTCGCGGGAAAAAGACGTAAAATAAACAAGAAGGAATGGATTTTTTGTGTTTTTTTTACTTCATAAGGACTTCGACAATTACTCGACATTCATTTTCAACCATTTTCATGATATTTGGTAGATAGACGCGACAATTTTTCTTCTTTCACGACAAATTCTCGACAATTATTCGACAATTAATGCATTAGGTTTTATTGATTTTCTCGCAAGTGGCACGGCTAACTTTATAAACATAAGCTTCAGAGGAAGATCCCAGTGAATTTTGGAATTCCAATGAATTCTTAGAAAATTAGTTCATTGTAATCAAATTGGAACAATTTTTTCTTGAACTGATTAAATATTTGCACTTCCAATATTCTAACAGATTTCCAAAAAAAAAGGTTAATTTAGAGAAATTCATTATTCAGAAGTTAGCACAAGAAGAATTGCTAATGCTATAATTCATTTATTGATTACCTTTTTTCAAAATTTCTGAAAACATTCAAGCGACATCAGCGTTTTAAAATTCCTACGAGAATGTCGGAGATTTGGGACGAACCCTTATAACCAGCAGGGTCTATGGGTTGATTATTCGAGTACCAACGGCTGACTGCTGTCAACCGACATCCAGGGAAGGATGCGGTTAGATAACATCTTAGATTGGTTTATGATAACATATACAAAGAATGTTTTCAAACACCAGTGAACAACAAATCGACGGAACTCATTATCTCATTGGAACTCAATAAACTGTATCAGAAACGCCACTTCAGTGAGAAGGATAAAAGGGACGACCGTATTTTTAGAAGTGGAAAGCAGTAGAATTGTATCGAATTGATTGTGTCCCATTCTTGTCGGCTTGTCCATTTAACTAGAAACCTATAGATCCATTTTGTTCGAATTTGTTTCATTTTTGCTGGAATGAATTTGAATAGTCTCAATTGATTTCGAGTTCTGCGGTAGGTATCCAAAAAATTCAATTTCGGAAAAAAATGAACCAGGCTTGATCTTGATTTCTTTTTGGCTAATTGATGGAATTGGAACAATGGGTCTGTGTAATATATGTAAATTGCTCCTATACAGCACACACAAGATATTGGTGCTTGTTGCCAGTGCAAGATTTTGAGAGGTTCAGCAAGTTCTACGTAAGCGAGATAGAAATGTACAATTGTACCTATGTCAATACGATGATGATTAGACATATGACGAAAAAAATGGAAACAGTTATTTATGTGCGTTATATAGATACCAACGCCTGGGCCAAAGGCCCTCTTGCAGAATGTTGCCCGATGGGTGTTAAGATCTAATAACGCTCGTGGTGCATACAAGATTATAGTTTTCACGAAAAAATCATTTTATTACAATAAAAATATTCAAATTAATTTCTCTATTTCAGTATCGTAATGAGTTCATTATAGTACTAAAAACAGTGCTGTAATGAATTCATTACAGCATCGTTTTCAGTTACATTTTTCGTTTTGTGGTTGTCAGCAATGACTTTCAATCCTTTTAAATTTCAGCAGACGTAAATTTGGAAATGTCAATTTTCGTATTTCCTAACATTCACACCAACTGCCAAGATACAATATGAAAGTCACTAGGACCTATAATTTGAATTTTTTCATTGAATTTCACAAAATTTGAATGAAATAGAGAAAATATCGTTTAATACCCGTTGCAGAATGCAATTCCAATACTCATGCGTTCGAAAACGAGCGACGAAGGAGCGAGTTTTCGAACGCATGAGTATTGGAATTGCATTCATATTCGTATTGGAATAGGAGCCCATTCTGCAACTAGTTTTAGAATATACTATTATTGTTGCAATGATTTTCTTTCCATTCAACTTCTAGTAGAAACCATGGCATTTGTTGATATTTTGAAGTTCGTTGCGCATTGCTGTCATCATTATATTGAGTAAATGTCATTGATGTTTTCTTTACCAAATAATACCATAGAAAATGCAGCCAAAGCTGCGAATAATTTATTACCGGAAAATTCCAGACTAATTTAAGAAAAGAATTATTAAATATTCAATCAATGAAAGTTGAAAATAAAATCATTGCCATAGATGAGAACGTGTTATTGTCGTACTGTCAAGAATAGGTTTGATATTTTATTTTTCATTTAGTTCATTTGTTTTATTTATTTTTATATTTCAGTCCGAAAAATTTTGTCCTGCGTCATTGTGAACGAAATATTCTATTGTGAAATCAGATATTCAATGAAAATATCAATATGTCCCATTTCTCCCGGCTAATAGCGTATTTAAAAATCTAAAGAGTAGGGGATTGCATGTTAATGGGAGCCTACTAAGGAAAAACTTTCATAAAAACCATATTTATTGACATTCCCATGATTTTATATTGGGAACTCTTAAGAATAGGACGAGATCTTTCATTCTTAGCGAGTAGATGTATTTAATTTTCAGATTTTTACCTCTGGATCGATTCAGTATTATTTTTGTTTAGGTTGTTATTTTTCGGTACTTGTGTTTATTACCCTTCTGTAGGTTAGGTGTACTAAAGCCTTGTAGTTTAGTGATTAGTTACTCTTTGTTAATTTTTCTGAATACTATGTTCATGGAATATTATTCCGAGGGATCAATAAAGTATATTATTATCCTTCTCATCGGTCTCCCGTTCTCAGCTCGAGCTGGTAATTCTTCTATGAACCAGTGAAAAAACAATTCAGTTCCTCCCACTAGTTCAGAATTTTCCGCACGATGTGACAGGTTTGCAAATCCACAGCCAGCTGCGCACATCCCGCGATCCTCCGGGATAACTCGATCCCTTGAAGATTTTTCTTCTCCATCCAGGAAGTGGTTTGTCCTCGCAATCGTTCACGTAATGAAAAGCTCGCATTACTTCAATATTCATTTCGCGGCTCCACTGGATACGTGCGTTGCGAGCTCCCCTGCGGGCAGTCCTCCTCACGGTGGTCGAGCCAGCAGGTGGAGTGGCATCTCGATCTTCTGCCATGATATCGGTTTCCACTTCTCGTTCATGGGTTTGCCACCATTTACCCTTGGTGGTCCAGGTAACTCGGGCCGTGGGGACGTCACCCCCCATGTGGCATGGCCGAAACTACACCACACCCGTGCGGTAATTATTATTATTATTAGTAATACAGGTATGTTTTGATCATAGTTAGAATTAATTACAGTCATGTATCAAGGTTGAATAACGATTTTTCAAAAAAAAAGTAAATCGCTCTCATAACCCGACATGTTCGGGTAATGGGAGCCCATTTCACGCTCACATGGGAAATGGGAGCCATCATGTTAATTATTGCTCAAAAGTTGAACAAATGTGATCTTAATTAGTCACTACGAACTATTCATTGTGATAAAAATAAAATAATCTACTTTTCGAGAAAAACAAGAGAAATAAACACAAAGTTATTGAAACAGAACATATAACCCAGATCTCACGGATCCAAACAGATGGAACAAATATAAGAAGCTGGACCGTCACTTCCAGAACATTATCATGGGCCCGTTTTCCGCAATTTCTGCATCAGTACCACATCTCCCTGCTTTTTTCTGGGTCAAAATATCCTAGGCTCCCATTTCCCGTTGACTACCATTTTGAAAAGTAATAAAATAAATAATGTAACCCTGATTTCATTCGCAATTGAACTAATAGCTTTAGTAACTGAATGAATCTAGGAATCTACGGATTAAATGGATATAAACATAATGAAATAAGAATGAAATTTCATGCTTCTCTGGCGGTGAAAATCCACAGTTTTTTATAAGCGCGGGGCGAATAACAAACAATTCTCCCTCCAGACTGAACGCTGGACATCAAGGGCTTATACAGCCCAGGTGAAGTTTCTCGAAGGTTGGCGAAGGTGTTCTTGTGTTTACAATAACGTGAATTCGCCTACATTTGGTTAAATCACCATAGCTCCCATTTCACGACCGCTCCAATTACCCCGCACTACCCTATAAGTATTCCGAAAAAATCTAATTACATCCTCAAATTTCGTTGAAATTAATATTATAGATATTTTAGTAGTCGTTATTGGAAACGTCAAAGAAATTTCCAGTAGTCGCTATTGTGTATCCTACGAAAAAAAATGTCCACTAAAATACCTCCGTTGCCATGGTGATCTCTCAAAATGAAGTATGTATTTCGATTGGTTCAAAATTAAAGGTGTGGAATTTTCAGTAGTAATATCACAAGAGAATTTCTGTGATGAGTCTATCGATTTATTTTCAAACGAAAATGAGTTGCTTGGAAACATCACGAGTCCGGAGGACGAGTGGTGTTTCCTTAAAGCAACTCATTTCACATTTGAGTTTGGAAATAAAAGATAGACTTATGAGGTAAATTCAATCTCGAGAGAAATTTTATAAGACTATTTCACGAACAGAATGAAAGGTCAGAAACTCCATATTCGAGAAAAGCAAGGAAAAACTCATGCTGGCGTCTACAATTTATATTTATCAGTTGTCAAACCGTTCGTTTCCATAGTTCAATTACAGATTATTCTGTAGTTCAATCGTTGAAAATACCGAAGTTGTCAGACCAATCATAATTCAGAGACAGTTGGTATTATCGCGATAATACGAGCTGTCTTTGGACTGTGATTGGTCAGTTTTTGAAATGAGTGGAATAGTCTCTATAATTCTCCAGAATTTTATATTGTTTTGGTTACACGATTTAGATACAAATTTCCAAGCAGCTTGGAAACGTCATTTTCTACACAAATAAAAATTTCATCTACCCGTATAGTTTTGAATTCATCAGGGAAACTCCATTTCTATCGGCTATATTATATGTATACGGAACACCTATTTTAACGAAGTCCTCAACGGTATTCGAGATCGAAATTTTCAATTATTTATCGTTTTTATGAATTATCTTTGAGCTTGGTATTTATTCATCTATGATTTTTTATTCGAGTAGAAAGCTCCTAGTTCTGAAACCAACAACTGCCTCATAGGTAAATAATACAGTTTATGGAGAATAAATAATGATATTACTTTCAACACTTCTCTTACCTGAAAATCGTCAACTGTAAATACGTCCTAACATTATTTTCTTACTACAAACATATTCACAGATAATAGTTCGGTGTTTTGGCAGGTCTTCTTTTGTTCAGGCAATAAAGCTATAATGACTAATCCGATAATAACAGCCTTGTTCTTGTTTCTTGCATGTCAGTAGCCAGTCGACAGGGTTGAAAGTAGTGTATACCTGCTTTATGTACAAACATTGCTCTCTATAAATGAAACCATTAGTCATAGCAATAAGAACTGTTGCATGTTCCACCATAAACTGGACAAACATAAATCGATTTCAAGCGGATAACCTGGTCATCATTGGTAATTACCAACGATTTATTCAAGCGCTTTTGGTCCTTGTTGGTTATAAGTATGTGACGTCATGAATTATCCCTTCAACGTCATCGTTTGGACCGCAGATAACCGTACTTGAGAGCGTGGTTAAGATTCTGGTTATAAGAAGGGTAAATAGGAAAGATTTTCGCGCAATTGAGATAACTACATTCAAGCGCAAGTTGGTAAGTCGTGGTCCTTCCTAACGAGCTATAAATATCAAGGGCAAGACCAGAGATAACCGCGGTTATCACTGGTTATCCGCTTGAAATCGATTATACTCCCAGAAGTCGCGCACCCCATTGAGGGGATCGAAAGTGAAAAATATTCTGAACCCAAAAATCAATGTTTGAAATTTTTTGATAACGAAGTTAATTAGTAATTAATGAATGAAAGTGACCAATCAGGAGCGCCCTACAGAACAGTAGGCAGTAGGAGACGCCAGTCGGTCAGTCTCCAGTCACGGTTTACTGCTTGAAAAGCCGGCAGCAGCTCTGGCGTCTCACTCTCGCGTCCCCAACTGACTACTTATACTTCTGTAGCGCGCTCCTGATTGTTTACTTTCATCAATTAATTAATAATTAACTACGTTATCAAAAAATTTCAAACATGGATTTTTGGGCTCAGAATATCTTTCACTTTCGATCCCCTCAATGGGGTGCTCGACTTCTGGGACACCCTGCATATAGCCATGTAGATGACACGGAGAATGTCATTTTTGCCTCATGAAATATACTTACCCTGTTTTCAAAACATAAGCGAGATACAGGGTGTTTAATATATCTACTTTGAGCAATACTATGATAACTGTGATATTTGAAATAATGGTTTCTGGTCACATATAACATAGTATTTTTTTGGGCTCAATTCAATTGTGGTTTAGAATTCTGGAAAAAATAAATCGAAATGGCGGAAACCTGCAGAGCTGGATTTTTTACTCGGTTGCCAATTTGGAAAGCGTATTCGCTTTTCGATTTTCCGTGTTTTTTTTTTTAAATTCGACCTCAACTTTTTTAAACATCCTCAGTAAAATAACTCACCCGAAATTGTCGTAATATTTGAATTGAACTGTCTTTCATTCTAAATAGGTGAAATCAGAAAAAATATAGGTACATTGGTTTTATTTTTTGTAGCCTTCCGAAGGCATAATTTTTTTCAAAAAACTGGAGGCCGTACGAAGGTCAAAATTGTGCTAATGGGCTGCCATAATGACCCGGATTATAATATAAATTTATAAACCAAAAAATTTTTTTCGAAAAATTTGGTAGGCTACAGAAAGAAAGCCAATGTTTTTTATTCTGTTTTTACATCAGTATTCAGAATGAAAGATACTTTAACCATAAAATTTTTGGTCAAATTTTTTTGCGCTGAAGACTTGTGAAAAAGTTGAGTTCGAATTGCGAAAAAAAATTATCTCAGAAAATCCGTTAAAATGATGCTTTCCAAATTGGCAACCGAGAAAAACAAATTCAACTTTGCAGGTTTTACGCCATTTCGATGTCATCTACACCAGTCCACTTTGTCCAGTTTATGGTGAAACATCCTATGCGTGGTGTATTTTGAGGTGAGGCTTTTCTTTTGACAGGATAGAAGTAATCAAAATAAGTCATTTTACCAAAAATTTCTTATATGAAATGTTCAATTTAAAAAAATTATAAAAAATTTTGGGCATCAATACCTTCATACTTCTCTGGCCTGCATCTCTCTGTTCATCATATCTCTACATCTCCGCACCAGGTTTATGAACATCCGCGAAGTTGGGTTTTTTCTTAGCGAAAATCTTGTTCTGTAGAACTTATACGCTGAACTGGCATTTTGGTCTGATTCACCATAAATTAAAAGCATATCAAAATGTTCATTATTTGAATAAACGTGCGGCATTTTCGAAACATTAAACAATTGTACCCTCGCCGTAACAAGATCGAAGATTACTGATCACAATCGATATTCTCAGTCATGTATGATAAGAAGACAAAAAACATGTTGATATCTCCGGATGAGCATGATCGGACTGAGGAATTTTCAGATTCACCTAAAAACTAGAAAATATTCTAGTTACATTTTCTCGGAACAAGGGCATAATTCATTAAAAAAAAATTAATGAAATTTTGATTTCTACCATTTGTCAAAAGAAAAGCCTCACCTACCGTGTATAGTATGTTGCTTTAGATATAAAAATTAATTCTCCGAATGTAGCAGATATAAAGGAATATATCTACGACTCAGATCAAGATAAACAGTCAAATCATTAAAGTGACGACCAATCAGTTCACCGTTTTACTAGAATCGACTACCGCACTGAATTTTAATCATGGTGCTCATCGCATCGTGAGTAACAAGCTCGAGCAGGCCCATCCTGGTGGTCTTGATCACAAAACGGTTCCCCTTCGATCTCACGTAGAGCTTCCATTCGGCGTCCCCTCTTATATTTAAATATTTATTCATCGATGAAACTGATACGGCTGAGAAGGGCCTACCGATTTTCCCATTCTCATTCGCTGTGCTTGTTCCAGGAGCTGACGAATGGAGATGTTCGAAATTGAATGCAATAGCTGGAGGCACGAATATGGAATATTCTGTTTGATAGTTGCAAATGAGATCTCGATGCTCTAAACATAAGGCTAACCACCCACAACATATTATTTTCAATAATTCAGCCGGAAAAATTCACTAATGAGGGGTTTCCCAATAAAAGGCGTTATTCTGAAAAGCCCGCTATTTCGGTAGCTGTCATATTTTGACATTTGACAAGTAGGAAGAAACCACGCCATTAATTAAAATGGAACGATACATGCTTCAACAACGCATTGAAATTATAAATACATAATAATTATAATAACAATACAGGGTGATTTTTTTAAGTGTTTCATCAGACGTATTCGAGGAAGGAATTGCGATACAAATTCAAAATTTTGTACTTTTGTTTCAGAGTACATGAACTCAATTTGTAAAATAATTTCAAGCCGAATCTTCCGGTTCTACCGGAAACGAATGTAAACTTCTTTATTTCAAATGCAACACCCTGTATATTTGTACATATTTGAATTTTTCGTTCAATTCTGCAATGATTTGATGTATGATATGCACAACCACATCAAGCGATTGTTGAGTTATAGTCTGATTCTCAATTTTTTTGACAGAAAGATTCTCAAATTAGTGTTTATATCTTCAAAATCCCTCATTGTAAGAATTTTTTTTTGCAACAGTGGAACAGAATAAAGTAGGCTGATACTGCTTCCTGTATACATTTTTAGGAAATATTATACAGGGTGCCTGAAATAGGGCTTCAAAGTGAGCCTTAATAAAATCATGAAATCTCATTATTTTTAAATGGTAACCAAATAATTTTGTAATTCCGATCGATTGCTCGTCAAAAACTAGTTAGAGTGTCCCAAAAATTTCATGTCTTTAAAAACAGTAGTTCTGCCGTTATCGAATAAAATTCGATTTTCACGACTAAAGGTCAAATTCAGTGGTATGCTCGTCTCTTTTAAAGTAGGCTATGTTAGGAATTGTCATTCTTACTTATTTTTATTAATCAAGTACTATGCAAAAAAATGCAATAATAATAAGGAACACTAGAATGTTATATCAAAAGTCTGTTCTTTTTTTGCGGCGAATGTGACAAATAAACAAAGCAGATGATGAATGATGACCAAATAAAAAATTTCAGTTTAAAACTGACATATTCTTATACTCTTGACGTAGCCTACTTGAAAATTATCTTGATAAACCTGATGATTAGACAAAGAAACCTGGCTTTAGTCGTGAATTTCGAATTTTATTCAATAACGGCAAAAGTACTGATTTTAAAGACATGAAATGTTTGGCACACTCTAACTTGTTTTTACGAGCAATCGATTGGAATTACAAAATTATATGGTTACCATCTGAAAATAATGAGATTTCATGGTTTTAATGAGGCTCACTTTGAAGCCCTGTTATATTTCCTCATAAATTATACAAGAAGCAGTATCAGCGTACTTTCTTTTGTTCCAATGTTGTTAAAAAAAATTTCTTACAATGAGGGATTTTATATAAACACTAATTTGTGGCAATCTTTCTGTCAAAAAATTTGAGAATCAGGCAATAACTCAACAATCGCTTGATGTGGTTGCGGATATCATATATCAAATCATTGCAGAATTAAACGAAGAATTCAAATATGTATGAATAAATATACAGGGTGTTACATTTGAAACAACGAAGTTCACATCCGTTTCCGGTAGAACCGGAAGTAGATTCCACTTGAACATATTTCACAAATTGAGTTCATGTACTCTCAAACAAAAATACAAAATTTTGAATTTGTATCGCTATTCCTTCATCGAAAACTTCTAATGAAACCCTTGAGAAAATCACCCTGTATATTATGTGAGGCTCGGAATTGTTTTGATTGATGACCGAAATTTATGACTGTTATGTTTTTACATTTCACTAAGTTTGATTTCACATCAATGTTTATGTAATTTTAGCCCTGAGGAAGTCTGAATATACAGACGAAACTTCGCCAAAAGTAAAGTGTTCAGATTTAATTTTGTCCTCAATCCCTTGAATATCAATGAGTGAGGGGTGAATAGTACCACAATCTTAATCATTAATTTCTTACAATGAGGGATTTTGAAGATATAAGCACTAATTTGAGACAATCTTTCTGTTAAAAAAGTTGAAAATCAGACTATAACTCAACAATCGCTGATGTGATTGCGCATATCATACATCAAATCAGTGCAGAATTGAACGAAAAATTGTATAAAATATGTATAAATATACAGAGTGTTGCATTTGAAATAACGAAGTTCACATTCGTTTCCGGTAGAACTGGAAGCGATCTTGTGATTTAACACCTTGCGACTTCATCCGAGCATTTTTTATTTTCGAAATATAACACCTCATATTGGAAAACCCTTTAGTAGGAGTATGTAAAGTTCCTCGAGGACCTGTATTCCATCAAATTTCAGTTCATTCGAAATAATGGTTTCGAGATATAGGAAGAGAAGTGTTTTTGAGGGTTTTCAACACCGTGTTACATATACTTTTTTCAATTTGAAACTGCTTTGACGACCTTGGCTATAATAAAAGTTAGTTTAGGTTTAGATGTCCAATTATAAAGAAAACCAATTATGTATTGGTCCACATTTCGTTTAATATGTAAACTTCATCAGAGCACTAAAAGAGGCAGCAAAGACAATGATGTTTAATTCAAACTATGTAGAATATCTCAACCAAATATAAAACATAAAATATAGAAAAATAACAGATTGGTACACACAAAGATAAATTATACATCACAATTAATAATAAATCAAAAATATATGTGAACAACGTACAGGTTCAGAAGTGTGATCACAACTAGAAAGGTCAAGTATGTAAAATGAATCTTAGTCTTTATTGAATTTTGTTGTATGAAAAACACTATTACAAGAAATGATTGAAATACAAAATAAAACGAACGCCGTCAAAAGGAGAACAGATATTGATAATTTGAATACTGATATCCAATATGAAAAAACTATAAATAGCTTATTCATGTCGTGTGTTCAGTCTGTATATATGTTTTCCTTCATTCACTGTCACCTTCTTGCCGAGAAATATTATCCTATTTGAATCCATTAGTTATTGTCTTGATGAAGCGTCTTGTTTGACAAAGAAAATAATATAGAATTGTAAGTATTCGTGCTCTTCTCCAAGATTCACTCTACATACTTGACTTTTCTGGTTTTGATTTCACTTCTGAACCCGTACGTTGTTTATATTTCATTGTAAAATTTTTATTTATCATAAATCCTATCATTCATCTTTGTGTATACCAATCTGTCATTTTTCTATATTTTATGATTCATATTTAGTTGAGATATTCTACATAGTTTGAAACATCATTGTTTAAGCTGTCTCTTCCAGTGCCCTGATGGAGTTTACAATGTTTACATATCAAACGAAACGTCGACCAACACAAATTTGGTTTTCTTAATAATCGGACCTCTAAACCTAAACTACTTTATAATATATTTTTTTCAATCGAACAATATATGGCAGGTACATGTAAGGAAATGGCTACAAGGAAAAAAGAGAGAAAGAAGAACTCTGTTTTCCGCTCCAAATCTGAGTGTTAGCAGAGGAAATACAGTGTGACAAGAAAACCCTCGGACAAACTCTTTTTCATTTAACTTTATTAAACAGAAGAAATTGAACAAAACAACAACAAATAATAATAGCTTGAAAATTTGTTAATAATATATTGAAGCCGTTTCGAAGTGGCTTCCTCTGGCGGCGATACACAGCTTCAGACGCTTCTTGAAATTTTCGGCAATGGGCCGCAGCTCCTCGGGCGTTAATTGGTTCCATTCCCGGCGCAGAGATTGTTTCAGGCTTAGCACAAGCCGTGTGCTCCAAAATCGACCACACGCTGTAGTCCATTGGGTTGAGATCCGGTGAGTAGGGCGGCCATTCTGCGGATGAGATGAAACAAGGAAAATGGGTCTTACACCATTCTTGCATCATTTTCGCTCTGTGAGCCGGAGCAGAGACCTGTTGAAAGGTCCAATGCGTATCGCCGAAGTGCTGCTTGGCCCCCGGAAGTACTACGGCCTCGAAGATGTCGCAGCGGTAGACTTCTTGATTGATTTTGACCCCTTGATCCACGAAAACTAAGGGAGTTTTACCACTGCCGCAAATTCCGCCCCAGACCATGACGGATTGCGGATTTTGACGGTGTTTGACGATAGCCGATGTACCGGGAGCCTCTACGGACCAGACACTGTCGTTTTGGTGGTTGTGGGATTGTTCTACGGTGAAAAGCTTCTCGTCTGTGAAGAGAATCGCTCCCATTGCTGACCGGCGGCGAGACGAAGGAGTTGGCGGCACCTTTGGAGTCGTACGCGCTTGTTTTCCTCCGTGAGGAGTTGAACTTTTTGGAGCTTGTATGGTTTGAGGTTGAGCTCCTTTTTGGCAATTTGACGGACTGATTCGCGGTTGATACCGGTCTCACAGGCTATTCTCCTCATGGAAACCCTCGGATTTCGATTGACTCGCTTCTTGACGATGTTGCGATTGCTAGGTGTATTGACAGTGCGTTTTCTACCACTTCCTGGACGACGACCATCATGGCCAAGCTCCTTGAAACGACGAATTGCATCGGACACGGTTTGTCGAAGCCCATTGAGCGAACGAACAATTTCGCATTGATGCCTACTTTGTCGAAACAGCTCCAAAATCGCACCACGTTTGTTTGACATTCTAAGACTCTGTGAAATGAAATTATATCAAACTGAAAATTCACATATTAGTAGGAAAGTGCAGAGAAACCAAGAGAATATAAATTATTTGGCTGCGCTGAAATACTTTAGTTCCAGACCACAGCAAAATTTGTCCGAAGTTTTTCTTGTCACCTTGTAGGTATAGATGGGACTTAAAAACTCTGTCTCCCCGTATATGTGTAGTGATATTGAGTATGCTGAAGGAATATGCTGATATCCATATTAGAGAGCTTCTTGTGTTTGAAATACGTTTTTCCATAGACCTGGAACATATCTTGAAATCTCTGTAACAAGAACAAAGAAGTAAATACGGAAAAGAAGCGGCAAGAAATACTTCAACGGCTAAAAAAACCTTTCATTGGTCTATCTCATGTTTCGCGAGGATTTCTCAATCAAGTCCGATCTGATGATACTTCTGTTTTTCAAGTGTTCGAGGAACCCTACAGGACCCTTACGTTGGGGGATCATCCCTTGTAGATTTTAAGTGGTTATTTTTTTCAATGATCAAAAAGGCATGAGCAATTTGAAAAAACTTCGGACACTTCATTGTCATATCTGAAACACCTAATTTCATTCAGCTTCAAAAATTCTTTCAATTAGGTTTATCCGCTGCAGATATTTGGCTGATAAAAATTAGAGGAAATCGTGAATTTATCTTGAATCGACTCTTCTATCTTTGATTTTTCGCATCGCTTTTGTCGGTAACATGGGATAGATAAAAGCGGATATGCCTATACATATAGAGCAACCAATGATCTCTTGGCCATCAAAAGATTCTCATTCTTTAAAATTTCGGAATGTTAGGGTGTACAAGATTACCATTTGGCACGAGCCATTATTCCTTTTCGTACCACCTTTCGGAATATGCTTGTGAATTTGCTTTTATTGCGTATGGTGTCTCAGTTTACAAATATTTGTACACTTTCAATACCTGGATTAAAGAACACAATGGTTGTGTCGGAGTTAAAAGCAAACCACAGACAGATTAGGGATGAGGTAATCATCAGGCTTCCGAATACGCTTGATTGACCATCACGAGGTATTATATACATCGTGTCTGAAGATGTTCTTTTGGCGGTCCAAAATACTTCTGAGGTATCTCTTACTGTACCTGAATGCTTTCCGATGGATTACGGAAATCATGTGTAATAGATATGGGAGTATTACTATACAGGATGTCACAAAGTAGGTGTAACAAATTGAAACGCATCATTTTGAACATCTACTTCAATTCGCTACCGGTTGCAGCTTCCTTGATAATTCAATAAAAATCCGGTTAATTTCCAAGAATTCAGAGAACAAGAAAGAAACACACTTGTATTCCAATCACAGGGAAACCTCTCTTGGGCGGACACCATAGGGACCGTGAAAAAGTGTCCGACCAACGGAGGTGTCCGTACAAGGATGGAGTTGACCACAAATGTTTGAAAGGTGAATCAAATAACACACTCTCACACTAAGTTTTTGTTGATTGTATACAGGATGTTCCATCTCAGACGAGCCACCCCGTATATTTCTGATTGGAAAAATTTTCCGAAACACGTCGAATGATTTTGTTGTTTTGGGGACATCTTTTGACCTACATTAAAGGCTTGAACAAGCAACCCTCGAAGGGGGGGGCGCTTCAACCCCTTAAAATTAAATAGGGGAGAGGGGTTGAGTGATACTTCATTTGAAAGGTCTTGGGAGCCTCTTCACATCCGTGTATGAATTATGAAAAACGTAATTTTGATGAACCGTTGTAGCAAAGAATCAATTTTTAAGATCAAATGAGCCACCTTGAATATTTTGTTATTTTTACAATGTATAAGCCCATTTTTATTGAGCCCTTTAAACAAACTTAAAAAATCTTGAAAAGGTCACATTCTTCAAAAATTTTATTGTTTAATCATGCTTACAATAAAAAAAATCTACCTTTTTAAATCAAATGCTCAAATTGTCCTTCATTGACTTCCATACAAAAATACGATCTTGACACTCATTCACAATTCCTTGGCGTAGTTCGTCCAAATTTTCAGACTGAGTCACAAAAATCTTGGACTTAAGATGTCCCCACAAGAAGATAAATTCAGAGGGTTTTTGGCGAAAACAGTTCATCAAAATAACGTTTTTCATACACCGGCATCCAAGACCTTCCAAAAAAAGCATCACTCCACCCCTCTCCCCTAATCAATTCTGAGGGGTTGAAGCGCCGCTCGTTCTAGCCTCAAAAATACGTCAAAAGATGTCCCCCAAACAAAACTATTCCAATTACCATGGGTAAGAAATATACGGGGTGGCTCGTCTGAGATGGAACATCCTGTATATTCACCATATTAATTTTCTCTCCGGGAGTCAATACGCGACGTTTTGCAGACATTACTGCTTTCTTGGGCGAAATCTCAGACAGTCTATCGGGAAGATCAAACTATACTGAACTAGACCAAATGGCAAATGCAACAGTACTCAGTGAAGTATCATGAAATATTTACGCTGCCTTTGTTTCGATTGTCCACTCAAGGGAGAGTTTCGCAACGTAGTACCCGAAAAATAGATGTCCGCGTCCGCCCAAGAGAGGGTACTATTTTTTATACATTGAACAAGTTTGATTATAATTTTGGATTTTTTTCATCAGAAAATAGATGATATGTATGAGAATTGCAAAACCATGCTATACAGGGGTATCTGAATATCACCGAAAAAAATTAAACGGGTGATCTTTGGGGAGAATCAAAGTGGGTACTTGGTTTGAAATTTGTTGAAAAACCTCCCCCGGAAAAGTTACACGATAAAAAAAATGTTTTTCTTTTTTATTTTCCGGTATGGTACCTATATCAGCTTAGGACACGAAACTTGGTAATTATCATTTATCAATGAAATTATACATCTTAAAATATTTTTTCAACCCTGAAGTAAGCTCAGAAAGGGTTGAAAAAGTAACCCTCTGAGGAATTTTTGTCACACCTTTTTTTGTTGAAAATTTTCCTTTCATGACTGAAAAGCCCAAATAATACACTAAGATTTTCATTTCTACAAGTTTTTTCGAAAACTCAAGGATTTTCTAGAAAAAAATTGAAATCGTTTTAAAATATGAGCTAACGCAAGGGTAGTAGTTTGTGCTTTGCAAGTTTGCAATGACAATTATAAAAATAATAATACCGATAACAGGATTGCGTTGAAAAAATTCCATTCATTGACCAATGATAATTATCAAGATTCGTGTCCTCAACTTAATATACAGGGAAAATAAAGAAGAAAAACATTTTTTTTTTCATTTTTGAAGGGGTGTAACTTTTCCGGAAGGAGGTTCATCTGAAAATTCATACGAAATACCCAGAATCACCATTTAATTTTTTCGGTGTTATTCAATTCAGATACACCTTGAATAAGATGTTGAAAAATGATAATTTCTAATAACAATTTGCCTGCAACTTTTGAATTCCATAATGTACTCTCTGTATAAAAAGTACCCGGAAAATGTTATTTAAATGAACCGCCAAAAAGGAATCGGTAATTTTTTCTTTCTTAAAGTTGGTAGGACCTTCCTTTATTACCAAGCCAAATTTGAGCGCGATCTGTCAACTAGTGTGTTTACAACAGCTGTCAGTATCAGTCGACCTCAAAAGTGCTCTGCGAATTTTACAATGGAAAAAATAGTTGATCAAAGAGTTTGCCTCAAATTTTGTCTTGCAATCGAATTTTCTTGTGCCGATTCATTGAAAATGTTAAAAAAAGCCTTTGGTGATAATTGTATGTCAAAAACACAAGCATACGATTGGTACAAATGATTCCGAAAAAATCCGGAAAAACCACGTCAAAGTCGCTCGAAAATTAAAGTTTTGCTCACTGTTTTCTTCGATTATCGTGGTGTTGTGCACTCAGAATTTCTTCCTGAAGGACAGACAGTGAATAAGGAGTATTACTTGGGTGTATTGAGGCGTTTGCGTGAGAATGTTCGTCGTAAACGGCCAGATTTATGGAAAGACAATTCGTGGATTTTGCATGATGATAACGCGCCGTCGCACCGAGCCATAATTATTAAGGAATACAAGACCAAAAACTCAATAAATACCATCGAACAACCGCCGTATTCACCTGACTTAGCTCCGTGCGACTTTTTTCTATTCCCAAGACTCAAATTGCCCCTACGTGGAACGCGTTTTGAGTCCATTGAAGCCATCAAAACAAATTCGCAACAAGAACTGAAGGCCATACCTTTGGCGGCGTATGAGCGGTGCATGGAAAAGTGGGTTCGCCGATATCATAGTTGTATTGTAAGCAATGGGGACTATTTTGAAGGAGACAAAATAAATATTGATGATTAAATTTAAATTTATGTGTTTTTTTTTTACAATTCCGGGTACTTTTTATACAGAAGGTATGTATGACTATTCCACTCATTCCATTTGTAGTGAGGAAGTTTCCGTAGCGACGATCGTTTCATCTCGACAAAATTTTCAAGCCGGCAAAGCTAACAAGTTGGTTTTTCAGCGATAAAATTTTTGACGTTTCTAGAATTCATAGATAGCTTCGGAAATAAATCTTATAGAGAAAACAAACAACGTTGAGTGGTTTACTCAATCTATGATGAATTCTAATTTGACAAATAGCGCAATACGCGTCAAATTACCGTATTTTGTCGTGGAATAGTCATGCCGAATACCACTCGAGATGAAATTTAAGCAGGTAAAATTTCTCTCTTGTAATATTCATGTTTGTTGCTTTTCGGAAATTTCGCTCATGACATGTTTTCCAAAATCACTCGCCTGACGGCTCGTGATTTTGATACAAATGTCGTTCACGAAATTTCCGAGCAACAAACTTTCATATTACAATCGAGAAATTTTGCCGGCAAAATTCCATCTCTAGTGGTATTACATATGACAAAATTATTTCCAAAACTTGCCAAATTTTTTTTTCATGACAAACTTTTGGGTGTAGCCAGGATTTATAACGGGGGCGGTCAAACCATGGTCATTGTCCATGGTCGTTCAAAATGTAAAATTTAGGATAAAAAGAAAAGGCAAATTTAATTTATTTTTTCTTTCAGAGGGGGGTGGGCAGATGCTGATTGATACATCAAATGATCGAAGAGTAATTTAAAGTTCTATCACCCTTAAAAAACATCCGATATGTGGGCAAAATACATTGGCTTGGAATAGAATAAAAATTGACCAATCAAGTCGCAGCTTTTTTGACAGTTGGGAATACGATACCGAAACGACCCGATTTCGGTTATACGTAACCTCAGTTTTCAAATAATAATAATAATATTAAGAGAAAATATCCTAAAAAGATGAAAGTTGATCATCTTCTATTTTTATACCCTATTTCTTCAATTTCTTGTATAAATAAGCTCTTCCTTCGAAATGCAATTTTCATCTCACTTATTCTTATCCTATTTGCTGTAAGAACCCGCCTCTACTCATTGCGTTCAATGATAAGACAATGATTAGTAAATAACAAATTTTCGGTACGACTGATACGATCATCTATGGTCCCCTTTCTCAATTCGCCGATTGAAACATAAATAATGTAATGAGAAACTACCCAAATATATCATCATATTACACAATGAATGAATCGTTTTCATACATCTGTTCCCCATTTTTAAGACCAATATCAATTTCAGCCAATTATTCAACCCCCTTTAGGTTGTACCAATGGCCGAGCCTTATTTGGGGCGGAGTGTATAAGCTCTTGTTGGACCAATCTGTTGCAACAATAACATGATGCTACCCGATAGTGTTTATGTTGTGGGTAACCGAATTAGGCCTTGTAGTCCTTGTTCTTCCGCATAATTTCACAAAAGATCGGATCTCCGTCTAATCTTCTGACCATGCGAAGGGAGGGGTTGTATAAAAGATGGGTAACCCAATTTGCCCAAATAGAGTTCTTTTTCGGATTCCGAAAAGTGCGAGTTGAGGCGACGACCTACACAATCATGACGACGAACGAGAGAAAAAGTGAAAATGACGATGGTCCTGCAAGTGCGAATACGAATTTCACCAATTTCAGCATAGATCACATTTTAAATAGGGCGGGTGAGAACTGTAGGCAGACCAGAAAGATTCAGTTCAACGATGGTGGTTTTGAGAGTGTGAGGTTGAGTTTTGAACAGTTTTCGTGGCTGCAATGCACGAGGTATTGCCCTCCAAAAATTCCACGTAAGTTACTTCTTTGAGATGACATTTACATTTCGTCTATTAACTGAAAAAGTGGTATTCAGAATTTTCGAAAACGTATTTTATCGAAATAAGTTACAATAACGAAAAACATTACCTTCAGACGCACTAGCTAGATTTATTTTCTTCAATTCCATACTGAAAAATATCTGGTCGCGATCAAGAATTCATGTCGAATGAATAATCTTTGTAGTTTTTGTTTGTGCACAACTTGAATATGAAAATGTAGTAGTAACTACTATCAGAATAAGCAGATTTCAATTCTACAAAGCACCTGAAACTTTGTCTCCGCTACTCCGCTTCTTCAAAACTACCTTCGGCATATTTAGTTTCCAAGCGTCTCTGAGAATTATTTTGATATTGCCGATATTTCACGAATGCCAACCTCCGACAGTTTTAATAAAAAAAAATTGATAAACTCAAATCTCGGCAATCCGGTATACTTCATAAAAGTGAATGAGGTATAAATGTATTTGTATTCTATCTAGCCTTATTTAGAATTAGAGATCGTGCAGGCCACGGTAATATATCGCCATTCAACAATAATAATCATAATAACGTAGTTTCTCATCCATCTTCTTCTTCATCACTTTCTGAATCTTCATCTATTTGTATTTGATCATTTTGATCTGATGGGAATGAGTTAAAATTCCTAAATTCGTAGAGTTTCTACCCCTTGTTTGATCTGCTTCTTTTTTCCATCGTCTAGAATAATTAACCACCATATCTCTATGTTAGGAAAGCACACTCTGTATCCATTAACTGTACTTTCAAAATCCACAAAAATTTCAATGATGCTTTCGGCATCTAATTTTGTCTCATTTTGCGTTGGTATATGTACAGCACATCCACTGGCGGATCCGGACAGTTTTTCAGGGGAGGGCATGAATCAATAGATAGAAATTTTTTACCAACGTTATATGACTACTAATGAAATGATTTTTGTCAATTTCTCGGCCCAAGAAGGGGGGGGGATTCATGCCGCCTCCCTGTGTCCGCCAGTGAGCACATCTTGCTCTTGTGTTACTTGGTTGAAATTGTTGAAAAAATGAGAAAGGAGTCGATGTTTTCCGAAAGAAAATCAGTCTATTGTGGATTTTCCTGATCTCTGTATTTGATTGCATGTGTGGCATATACATAATTCAGTTGATGCAACTTACATGAGTTACAATAGTTACTTTTGGACTGTGAACACCATAGTTTGCCATTGATATTATTGTTTTTCTTTATATATATACCTATATGTATTTTTGTTCATACCTGAATCTATTTTATAGTAAGTTGGTTGGTATTTTTATAATATGCAGATGAGTTTGTAATGGGGTTGATCCCGTATATTTATAAAAAAATGTATAGTCAATTATACGTTAGTGGCAGCTCATTTTCTCACCAATTCATAATTCATATTCTTTGAAATGGATTCCATTGTGATTTGTTTTGATACAAATTCTTTCCGCACACAGGAAATCAGAGGAAAGAAGCACCTCAAAGACGCCAGATGGGCAGACATCCTAGGATACCCTTCACAAGTCAACAATTGCAAATTTTGGAAGATAAATTTCAACAAACACCTTACCTTACAGGCGAGCAAGTTATGGAACTTGCGAAACAATTGCAACTAGCAGATATAAGGGTGAGTTCTCGTATATATTGATATACATGGTGTTTCTAAAACAGGTTATCCCGTCTCTAGGATAGGTAGAAAACTGAATAATAACAAATTATCGTAACGCCATCTGTATTCAAGATAACGGGCGTTGAAGAAAAAAATATACACATTTTTTAATATTTTTCAGAAACTACTGAAAATGTTGTGATGAAATTTTGTACAAATATGTTTTGGAAGCTGATACATCCAATGAATTTGTTTTTATGTCTGGCTCTCATAGAGGGCGCTAGATAAACGGTTCGTACCAAGTAATATTGAACCTAACTTTTTCAATATTAGATCAGGCATAGGTTTGAGCAAAAAAGTGCTCGTGGTGAAACTCGATACTGATTTTTGACATATCTTTCACCGAGTCAAAAGCTTTTCTAATGAAATAATCATTGAATTTATCCACCATCAGTGTTATATTTTCAGGTTTTATCTCTTTTTCATCTTTGTTTTTTCCGGTAACAGTTTTGATGACCTGCCAGGTAGCTTTAGATTTGTTATAAGCTTTAAGTATCTGTTCCTGAAATTGACATTTTTCTGTTCATTTTTCTTTTTCAACATATTATTTTTTAATATTTTTATAATGCTCTGGTCTTTTCATTGAGACCAATCATGTCTTTATCTCACAAGTCTTTCAGCAGTATTATTTCTGCGGTTTTTATGTATTTATTTTTCAGTTGTGAGTTTAATTTTACCAGTGAAAAATTCTGATCAAATATTTTATGGTATTTACTTGCAAAAAGGTTCCACATATCATTAATGTTTTCTTCCTGCATATCATACACCCCCAACCAATCCGGGATTTCAGCTCTTCTTTGAAAGATGTTATTTCCTTCCTTGAAATGTCTGATTAGTTTTTTATTGACTGGTTTTGTTATTGAATTGCAGTAAAATGGCCGGATGTGTGTAGCGGAAATACTTCTGTGTGTACATCCTCAATGTCTGAAAGCATATTATCTATGCAAGAACTTTCGTTAGCTGTTATTCTTATGTAAGTTCTGCAAATGGAAGTTTTGAATTTGAGTTATCCACAAAAGGTTTAAAACATTGTGAGCATTTATCTCTGTTATCAAAAATAATAATATTAATATTATATGATATAGGGGAAAGGTCCGACAATTCAAAGATACTGCCAGTGAGGGCGGTCCAGGAGAATAGGGTTAAGCGGGGGGAATCCAGAACACGTTCGGGTAGTAAGATACAACGTAAATAAATAAACTCTTTTTTCTAATACGAATTGAAAATAATAAATAAATAAAATTAAAAAAAAGAAATAATAGTGGTAATAAATAAATAAGAGTTATACACACTTTGTTTTATTATGTGGGTTTTGTTTTTGGTTTTTGGGTGAATAATTGGTGTACACATAGAATAAGTCGATACAAGTATGGATACCTTTATAAGGGATTACCAAAATGAAAATATCTCAACAAATGTGATAGGTAATGTTGGTGATTTCAAGGAATATGTACGTAAAGATGAATTTAGTATGATCCATATGAACATAAGGAGTATCTCCATGAATTTGGAAGAGTTTCAATTATTTTTGTGCTACCTTTCATATGAATTTGACATAATAGTTTTGACGGAGACACATAAAATACTCAATTTAGAAATGCATAATATGGATGGATATACATTATTGTACAACAATGGCGTTTATAAAAGAAATGATGGAGTAGTAATATACGTTAAACAGGGCATTCAGTATAATAGCAAAATTGTTAAAATAGGTGAAGTAAGGGCGATTGAAGTGGATATCCACACAAAACATAAACTCAAAATAACTGCAATATATCGATCTCCTCAAATCGAATTATCTGTATTCAGTGAAGAACTATTACATTATTTACAATGCATTGCAAAAAATGATAAACACATAATTGTCGGAGATTTGAATGTTGATCTGATGTCGAGTAATTCTTCTGTAGAAGAATATAAAAATATTCTGCATAGCTCGGGATATCTATCCTTCATAAATGATTGTACACGGCCAGAGAGTGTTACGTGTTTGGATCATTACTGGGTTAAAGCTCCGGACACGACTGACAGTTTCAGGGGTTTTATTCTGCAGCATTTGATCACCGATCACTATCCAATAGTACTGACTACCAACATAGAAAAGCATAAAACCGTTAGGAAGGCTACTATAAAGAAGAAAAATTACATTTTATATGACAAATTGAGACAGAATTTGAAAAACGAATCATGGATAGCGATTTATCAGGAAAGTAATATAAATACAATGACAACCAAATTTATTGAAATCTTAAAGAATCACATAAAGGATGCTTCGAACATAGTACGATTAAAAACGAAAGAAATTGTTAGGAAAAAATGGATTACGGGGGCTTTATTGAAATCAATTAATACAAAAAATGATCTATACTTATATTTGAAGAAAAATCCTGATGATGGAAATTTGAAGAAAAAAATATAATATTTACAAAAAGAAATTACATAACTTAATAAACACCGCAAAAAAAACTATTTAGAAAATTTTATTCAGAGTCATCACACGGAATCCAGAGCCATTTGGAATTTCGTCAGAGAGACTTGTGGGTCCAATAGACCTGAAAAGGAGAGAATTAATATAAAAACAAAGAATAATATTATGATTACAGATGAAAAAGAAATTGCAGATGAATTCGTTGACTATTTTAGTTCGGTTGGAGAAAAATACACAAGTAAAATAATACCCCCAAGTGATTTCGTGGAAAAAATATGTCACCAAAACCATTCATTTTTTTTATATCCCACCCATCCAATAGAGGTGGAAGGAATGATTGACCAGCTGAAATCGAACAAGGCACCCGGTCATGACCAGATAAGATCGGAAACTCTGAGAGAAATTAAAAAAGAAATATCAACACCTTTGGCATTTTTAATCAATCACAGTTTCGATACGGGATGTTTTCCAGAGGCATTCAAGTTGGGTATTGTTAAACCATTATATAAGAGTGGAGATAAGTCAGAGGTGGGTAACTATAGACCTGTTACGTTAGTATCGAATCTCTCGAAAATTATGGAAAAGTTGGTAAAATCTCGAATGATGAAATTCATAGATAAGTGTGGAATAATTTCAGACCGTCAATTTGGTTTCAGAGAAGGAAAGTCCACTGAAGATGCGATCACTGAGGTAACAAAAAATATTTACAAGTTTATGGATGAGGGTTTACCATCCCTGTGTATATTCCTCGACGTCTCGAAGGCATTTGACACTGTTTGCCATGAAAAACTCTTGAAAAAACTGGAAAATTATGGTTTTCGAGGCAGGATATTTGATTTTTTGCAGGATTATTTGATGGATCGCAGGCAGTTGGTAGACATCGATGGATTCAGAAGTAAAGAAAAGATCATATCTTACGGTGTCCCTCAGGGTACTGTGCTTGGTCCCATGTTGTTTCTCCTATACGTAAATGATCTTCTGAACATGGAGTGTGGGGGCACAATAATAAGTTTTGCGGATGATACCGTTATACAGTATCACGCTGCAACCTGGATGGATCTGGAAAGTAGAGTTCAGTCTGACTTCGTAAAAATAAAAGATTGGTTTAACTTCAATTCACTTACCTTGAACTTGACTAAGACGAAATATCTTCCATTCTCATCATATATTTCCGGACTTCCTCCGATGAAAAGTATCAGAGTACAGAACTTTGAAATACCACAGGCCGAGTCAATAAAGTATCTCGGAGTAATTATTGACAGGCAAATGAAATGGAAGGAACATTGCGAATGTCTAACACAAAAACTAAGATGTCTTATATACAGATTTAAACAGATGAAACGGTATGGGATGGAGACTAGGTATTTAAGGATGTTGTATTGTGCTCTGGTCCAGTCTCAGATAAACTATGGAATTTTGGGATGGGGAGGAATTTATAGCTGTCACCTAAAGTGTCTTAATACGGTGCAAAAGTGGATACTAAGGATTATATATGGAAAGTCCATCAGATTCTCAAGTGACCGACTGTACGATATTTCGAATATTTTTGATGCCCGTTTACTGTTCGTGCAAAAAATAATTAAAAACACATATTTGGGAAAAATAAAAATAGAAGGACTCGACCACAGGTACAGCACAAGGGGTAGACAAATAGAATACAAGACAAGTAAATGTAATAAGGGAATAGGACAGAGGTGTCATGATTATTTAGCGCCGAAAATATATAAATTTATACCAACTGAAATAAGAAATATAAAAATATTTAGTAGGTTCAAGAGGAATGTTGAGCTTTGGATGAGGGAAAATAAGAAATTATTACATGGTTTCATTAAATAAAAGCCTACTCAAATTATGACAAAATTCTCGAATGTGACCGATATTGCCCGAATCTGACCATATATCCAGGAATTTGACATTATATACCCGATTAAGAGTGAGATGAAGGATATAAAACTTTTGAGATGTGTATGTCGTATAATGGTTTTGATTGGAGCGCAAATTTGATTTAGTTAAGTGTGGAATAGAGGAATAAAATTCAATTGGAAACGCATGAATATGGAGCAAATGTGACGCTACCTCACACAGACGGTGGGATCGTTCCGACGAGCCTGCCATCTCAGAGGATAAGCGGATGTTTATTTCAAAAGATGTTTTTTGTTTTTCATATGGAATTCCTTGGAATGTAAATTACTTGAGGAATAAACATATTATTATTATTATTATTATTAATACCTTAATACCACTCTGGCCTGCATCATATCTCTACATATCTGCACCAGGTTTATGAACATCGAATGCAGGTCAAGAACCTTTTGAAGTCATATTTTTAAATCTATTATTTATACTCAGTAATGATAGTAGAATAATTGTTTTTTTTTAATTTTACAGGTTAAAATATGGTTTCAAAATAGGAGAGCTCGAGACCGCAGAGAAAAATTTTCCTCAGAATCAGATCAACTTACTTCATCAGAGACTCCTAAATCGCCCAATAGCGGTGTTAGAAGTCCACCTTTATTTTCCACTGACTTCAGCATAGTATCTCAACGATATATACAACAAAATAGCCAAAGTCAAAGCTGACACAAGAGTTGGATTTTTTTAGTACACTCATAGTGACTGGAATGTAAATATGTGTAAATAATATCAAAGTGATGCATAAAAGGAAATTATAAATTGAATAAAATTATTTTCTGCTTACACTTAAAAATTTCATCCAACCATCTCAACTCATTTTGGCATCAGTCCAGTATATAAATAAATTCTTTGTTGTTAACGGTTGGTAATAGAGCACCGTCAGAAATATTTCATATAAGTATTTTCGATACTAGCTAAGGAGAGTTCTTAAACCATGTTTGTAGTGAATTTAACCTGCCAGCTTCCCTATCTTCAGAGTCGTTTGCTTTCATAATTGTTCATGTTGTTTCACCGTAATTTAGACAAATCGACAAACATACACTTATTATTGATAGTTCTGACAGAAACAGGACTTTCTACTAGAATTTGATATTATTCGTATAATAGAAAAGAAATATAGATGGAATCGATAGCATTGAAAAGATAGAAGAAGAAAAAATAGGTGCAACGACTAGAAAGAATGCAGCAAAAAATAATGTTAGAATTGAAGTTGAAAAATGTTATGGCATCAAATGATCTAATGTTAATTTCGATAAAGTTCATAGTCAAATACACAAATGGATCGGTAATGCAACTGACTTCAAGCAAAACCCAACAGATGTGAAGAACTACAGATTAAGTACACATGAACCCGAAGTGAAACAATTATTGTAGAAAATCATATCCAGGCAGTTATTTCACCGGAAATCCACTCGAATGGCAAAATTTCATCACATAGTTCCACTGATTTATGCCAGTTTTCAGATAGAGAAAACACGAGTACCTAGGCTTCAAAAAAGGAAACAGTGCATGCCTTATTGAATTTTCCCAATAAACTGAAAGATGTCATGCAGTTGTTGTAGAGGAGATTTGGAAGACAAGAAGATATTTTTGAACCAATATTCATTCAGTTGAAAATAGACCAAACCAGTGCCGAAAGATAATTTCTCTATTTCAGTATCGTAATGAGTACTAAAAACAGTGCAGTAATTAACTCATTACAGCATTCTTTTCAGTTATATTTTTCGTTTTGTGGTTGTCAACAATGACTTCCGAGTCTATCAAATTTCAACACACGTTAAGCGGTCCCTAAACGCGCAATATTATTGTGCAAACCGGCTTGCACAATATATTGATGGCAGCCCCTAGACGCTCAATGTCATGGCACAATTTTATCGTTTCTGCAGAAGTTGTACCTACCGTGTGAAGGCGACATTGAAGGTTGTGCAATATTCTCTAGGCGAAGTAGAAGTATTTTTAAAAAATTCGCGAAAATGGCGAAAAAATCCGACAAAAAGGGCCATTTTAAACTCGATAAAACTTTTTTCACAGATATCCTGGCCGTGATGTGAATTAACGGATCGAAGGAAATAAAGTCAATGCAAAATAGCTTGGTATTCATATTTCCCATAATTTTCCCATTTCTTCAGGAAAATTGATCAAACTTTTTTCCTGAGTAGATTTCCATTACCCTGAGCTGCCCTAGTATAGATTACGGCCGGAGGAATATTGCGCAATGTTGCCCTCAGACGGCTCAATCTTTTCCAGTTTGCGCAATATATTGACGATTCTTCGTCCATCACGCAATATATATTGCACAATCTTCCAATCTCACCCTCACACGATCCATTGTACATGTACAAACCAGAATATTGCACAATAATATTGTGCGTTTAGGGACCGCTTCAGACACCGCTTTAGGGACCGCTTCAATATGTCAATTTTCGTAACACTACCAACTGCCAAGATACAGTAAAAAAGTCAGTAGGATGTATAACCTGAAATTTTCATTGAATTTCGATAGTATTTCACAAAATTTGACTGAAATAGAGAAAACATCATCTAATACTCGTTGCAGACTGCAATTCCAACACTCATGCGTTCCAAAATTCGCTCCTTCGCCGCTCGTTTTCGAATTTCGCATTCGTATTGGAATAGGAGCTCCGTTTGCAACTAGTTTTAGAATATACTATTAGAAAATCTAGTCGAACTTTCGAATACTGCAGAATATGACAGTGTAGAAAGCCTGAATTGTAAAGAATATCTGATGAATTCTCAAATTATGAGGGAACTCATTGAAAAGATGCCGTTGAATCTAAGGATGAATTGGGGTATACATGTAAAATCACAACAAAAATGGGTCGAAAATAAGCAATTCACCATCAGAAATGCAAGAACCATGATGAATCTACAATTACCGAGACAAACAATAAACGTTCAAAATCTGAGAAATGACTACAGATTCATGGGAGATATTAAAATAGGAAATTTTCTAGAGATCGAACCAACCATTCTGATTGGACAAGACAATTGGTCATTGATCTGGAAGAGAAGTTGTTTATGAAAACCTCAAATCAAATTTCAATTAGATAGTAATTATACCTACAGTGGCTTCATACAGGACAGTGGCGACAATAGACGTTCACGTTTTGATTGGTCGGACTGTTTTCGACCACTAATGGCGGACTTTCATTGTTTTGTTGTCATGTCATAGTGACAAAAAGCTCAAGATCGAGTCAAATGTCAAACAGCACGACACTCAAATGTAAACAAATATCCGCCATATTTGTGCAAAAACGTGTTCTATGACCCTATTGTCGCCACTGTCTTGTATAAAGCCACTGTAATTATACCTAGGAGCATAGAATTCTATGCTCTTAGATTATACCCTACATATTCCAGAAATACTCAATCCAAAATATGGTCAAGGAAAGTTTTTCTATTGGAAATGCGGGATACTGTGAGAAGGAAGTTAGTTTAATGGAAAAAATTCTCATAGAAAAAACTACTAAAAAGATAGGAAAATGTGCGAAACGGGACTTCTTTCTCTTTGACGAAATGAAAACATCAAATATCCAGAAAGAAATGAAACAACTGAAACAGAAAGAAAAATGGACGAAGACGAAAATTTTGTTGAAATCTTTATTAACCCTTACATTTCTCTCAGTGTACTTCGAAAATGGATGAATATTCGAAAAAGGGTTATGCAAAAAAAATATCCTATGAAGAAAGTCAGCGAACTACCAACAAAACATGGTATCTGTATCTACCACATTTTGCTGTTTATAATGAAAGCAAGCCTGGAAAACTACGTTTGGTTTTTGATGCAGCTTCGAAATCTCATGGAATCAGCATGAATAGTTGTCTCATGAGAGGACCCGATCTTTTCAACAACCTGATAGGCATTTTGTTGAAATTTCGACAAAAGCGTTTCGCCTTTGCCTTTTTATAGTTTTATTGAAACTCATTTTATACAAATGACACTCAATGTTATTTTTGGCCGTAGAGTTGAAGGTCCATTTTGGAAGGATGGGGCATTTGAGTGTATTAGTAGTTTCGTATTTGGTCCGGTTACTTAGTATAGAAAGTGACAACATTTTTCCGATCCGCAATGTTCCCTTCTGTTAGCTGAATTTCTGGATGCCTCTTGCTGAACTCGGTACAGAGGGAGTATCTGGATCCAGGAAGTGTTTTCTCATCGCAATTCTTCACGTAATAAAAAGCTCGCATTACTACAATATTATGTTTCGGCTCCACTTGATACGTGCGTTGCGAACTCCCCTGCGGGCAGTCCTGCTCACGGTGGTCGGGCCAGCAGGTGGAGTGGTATTTCGATCTTCTGTCATGTCTAAATGTCTTCGGATTCCACTTCTCGCTGCTCTGGTGTTATTATTATTATAGTCAAATTCCTTCGGCTGAGGCCGGTAAGATTGTTTGAAAATGTATCTAAAAGTTTCCTCAAGCTAGCGGCGTTCTCGGATTCTAAAAATGGCACATTTTCTAAGTCGTTCCATAAAGCTTGAGCACGCAATTGTTCATTCTGATATTTGCGTTCCAAATAATCTTATGTGATTTGATAATCCCAACCTACAGATTTTATGTGGGATTGAATTAATTTAGTTGTAACTGTGAAAGTTTTTGCCTGTGTTTCGATTTGATTTTGCTGTACATACTGAAATGCTATTTCTGGCATATAGAGGCCTGAAGAAGCAGATGTGAATCTGCGAAACGTCGCTGATCTGTTGAGCATTCATTGTCCTATTTGTAATGTATTAAGAAAAAGATAATATTCTATGTTCTATATGTTCTGTGTGTTAACCAATAAGATAGATGGACAACCATGAGGTAAAAATGTGAGTGTTCCTTTTAAGTAGAATTATAATAAAGTTAATCACCAAAACTATATATTCTATTATGTTTAAAACGTTATACTATTCATTCAAATGTATCCTTGATACTAATCTTGGAGGACACTAGTTGAAATTATGGCTTATTATTATACAGGTTGAGTCTTTGACTTCTACATATATTTCAATTGTAGATTCTTGAGGCCAGAGGAAACCTTTGTTCCATTTTCCATTTTTCCGAATTCGGCTCTGTTAAAGAGATATAGCCATTTAAAAAAAATTGGGCTAAATACGTGCCTGAAACAATTCTCTGCAAACACCTCGAAGTTCATATTGCTGTACACACTGAAATGCTATTTCTGGCATATAGAGGCTTGAAGAAGCAGATTTGAATCTGCGAAACGTCGCTGATCTGTTGAGCATTCATTGTCCTATTCCTTCAAATTTATCCTTGAAATTAATCTTGGGGGACACTAGTTGAAATTATGGCTTATTATTGTACAGGTTGAGTCTTTGACTTGCACATATATTTCCAAAGGAAACCTTTTTTTTCGTTTTCCATTTTTCCGAATTCGGCTCTGTTAAAGAGATATAGCCATTTGAAAAAAATTGGGCTAAATACGTGCCTGAAACAATTCTCTGCAAACACCTCAAAGTTCATATTTTTCGATTGAAATTGAGGTGTAACAAATGACAAACACGATATTTCCTGACAAAAACACTTAGTTCTGTTCGATTATTTCTGCATTTGAAAAGCCATATTTCCCACACCAAAATAGGTTCCTTCTTCGATTTTCCGGAAGATTAGTTTGTAAATACTAATAATTTGTTCATATTTTCCTCGAGATTCTAAAACGATGTCATAAAAATTGGTTTCTCACTAACCTATCCTAACTCTATTAACCTAGGTCATAGAATTCGAGGTCAATGACCAAACCTAACCCATCCTCTGTGATATTTCACAGAACTCTAGAGAAGACGATGCCAGATTGTCGATTTTCTCTTCAAACAATGGTATAGGCGAACTCAAGAAAGCAGTACGTCCCCTATCGTAAACGGATGAACTACCACAAGGACACTAGTTTTGTTCACTTTTCGCTTAAGTCGTCTAGGCGTTGCTCTTTGGAAATGCCAAACGAGTAGTTCTGATTCTAGCCGCCACGCAAGATAAGCCGTTGTTCTGGGTCTCCAACCGCCAACGAGTCCCATCACAGGCCAGTCTGTGATACAATATCGCTTACACGATAACCTTCTTCATGGACTTCGATTCATTTATTTACTTACAGAGAATAAAGCAAACAGGTGACGATTGTGATGTGAAGACCGTGTAGTGTCGATTAAAAATTCAAAGAGGATTTGGTTTAGATAGATATTTTCCGGTAACAATAAATTTTGAATAGAAACTGTGCTTATAAACTGTGTAATTTCATGCTTCTCAGAATGCAATGTTGTCTCCCACATTTGTGGGAATTCATTATTGCATCGAACGTTTTTCCATCATAGAGATTTCATTCTTGACGAAGTTGATGAATATTCTGACAACATTGTTAATTTGTTAAGAAACCAGAGAAGAAATAATATATTCGACGATATTTAATTCAGGGAAGCATTAAGATTTTTTATGAAATTCATGACTTTTTCCTCAAATTTGTTCGTATACAATTAGGACTAATTCGAAAACGACGCGTTTTATTGAAAAAATATAGAAATACTTTTATTTTCTGAAATGGTTGGCTCTGCCGAAAATATGAACCGTTTAACTTTTTCAAGTGATTTTATAGTATGTTTGCATGAATTTATGAGTCGACTACGCTGTAACTTCTATACTAGGAGAAATATGGAATAGGTTTCAATTGAAGAATATGCACCATGAATAGAGTAAACAATCAACCAAAATTCAGTTCATTCGAAATATCGGTTCCGAATATATGGAAAGAATAGTGTTAATTTCATTTGACACCCTGTATCTTTCAAACGAAACCGATTTTTGAGAAATGGTATAGAAAAAAAGTGTTTCGTTTGATGAGAGGAATCTACAGTTAAAATATATGTACAAGGCAAAGACTCATCCTGTATACCTGTCCATGCGTTCGACTGCTACAAGCCGGGGAGAAAACAATTGAAAAATTAAAATTACTGTTAAAATAATTTACTAATAAAATTGACTTATCCACTTAAGATTAATCACATTTGTATGTACATATAATTTGGTCAGAAGTGTCGTTTTCGGATTATCTCTCCAAACATCAGGCAATAGTATTCACAGTTTTTGTTGGCTTTGGTGCTTCTTCTATAGTTGCCTTTTTCGTCTTCACTTGTGGTAGCACCAATTTTTGAAGTTGAATAAATGGATGTTCCACGATAATATACATCAATGCACCAAACGAAAAAGACAGGGTGTAGTCTATAAAAGTGTATTTGGCCTGAAAAGTTTAAGAATTATGCGTTAGTTCTTAGTATTTCTCTGTATTAAGTCATTAACGGGCTTGGTTTTATGAATAAGAGCAGAAAATGGTTGATTAGGATGGCCAGATGGACGAACAGAGTCGAATTTGACCACGTCATCTGCGTATTCAGTTAAGTCAACCAGTGTTTGCAGGATTTGTTATTCATGGTGGTTTATTCATAGGAAGATATTCTATTTGGGGAAAAGTACGAAAAACATGAACACTCTGTATTCAAAAATTTCCTCGGTCAAATGCAACTTTTTTTCACTATACATATATTGATTTTCATAACATCTTCAGAGGTACGAATTCTGAATCCGATACTATGACCAGTTTTCGAGATACAGGGCGATAAAGTGGAAAATTACTGATATTATTAGTTTTTTTTATCAAATTAAAATGTCGGATTGATTTTATGTTGCGCCCATGGGTTTAATATGAGTTTCGGTCAGATGTACATGGAAATGTTCAACTGAAAATATTTACAGGGTTATCCACGCATAAATAACCATAGCTTTCGCAAACACTCAATAATTCTATCGTTCGGTCACAGAGAAATTATTCCATTAATTTAATACCTAGTCGTACAATTTTAGATCTGAAATAATTCATTATGCTTACTTTTCATACAGGGTGAGCCATACGGCCGACGATACAGAAAATAATTATACTTTGAAATAATTGAAACTGATCGAATCAGTAATTCTCCACTTTAACGCCCTGTATCACGAAAACTGGTCATAGAATCGAATTTAGAATTCATATCTCTGAATATGTTATGAAAATCAATATATATATAGTGAGAAAATAGTTGCATTCGACCTAGGAAATTCTTGAATACAGAGTGTTCATGTTTTTCGTACTTTTCCCAAAATAAAAATTAAAGATGGCAGCCACAATATGGCGGACGAGTTTTGTAATTATGATCATATTCTATTCAAAATTGGTATATGAGGGTTTTCTGGGTCGGAAATTACGATTCTTCAAAATCGAGGAATTCAAGATAGCGGCTTCGAAATTGCGGATGAATGTTGTTATAAAAGCTTATCTTCAAAAATGTTTTTTGGTCATTAGGCTTGTTTTAGTGAATTTTAATAATTTCAATGCATTCTTGTAGCGTAAAACGTTCCATTTTTATTAATGACGTAGTTTCTACTTGTCAAATGCCAAAAAATGACATCTTCTGAAAAAAGCGGTCTATTCAAAATAACGACTCTCCTTGGAAAACCCTTTAGATGCATAGAAACCCTGGTACATATAACAACTCCTAACTAAATATCGAAACCAAAATTTGTAGATCAACTCTTCACTCTTGATTGAACTGATTGAAGTATATGACATGATCAGCAATATGTCAAGGTCGTACAGCTATTGCCGTAATGGAAAAATGGCGCGACCCCTTTCGAGAGAAATTGAAAGTAGCTCAAATAATCAGATTTTCTTTCGACAAGTCTTGAACACAATCAGATCAGTGCCAACACTGAGGTTACTATAGGCATCTATGGGTTTACAATCAAAACCACGAATTGCAAATTTTCCTCGCATTGGCGATTTCAAATTGGATTTTGATAGCAGCTATCTCCATCCAGGTGGTCGTAAAATTAGCTTTTTCTTTGGGCCAAATATACAGGATGTAAATTGCTATTCAAAAAAACTTGTTGAAAAATACCAAAATACTCACTATGTAAAATATGGATAAGTCTACCATCTCATCTTCTCTGAGTATTCTCAAGAACACGAATGCGTAATGGAATAAATATACACAATAGCAAAAATTCGCTAGAAACACTAGAGGTTTCACTTCGAATATAATCTTTATCAGACCTGAAACACAAAATTTCTTACAAATCTTTTCTGATCTATAATTCAAAAATTTTTATGAAAACATGGCTTTGAACTGGTCGATAATAAGTGAAAAAGGAAATTCTATTTATCAGTGTGGAAAAATACATCAAACAAAATCCTTATTTTTGGTGGATCTAATTTATTTTTATTGACAGCAAAAGCTTGCATGCTCGACTAGTTTCGGTGAGTCCAACTCACCATCCTCGACCTCAAGAGCCAAGTAACACGACAACTGCAACGAGAGAAAAAATATTTAAAAGACAAATTATGTAAAAATTGATTTTGAGAAGAGGAAAATTTCAGTAATAAAGTTAAAAACTCACGATGCAGTAGTCTGTCACAGTTTCACGAACAATCGATCGGGAAACATTTTAAGAAGATAAAATTACAAATATCGTCAAACTTTGGTTAAAATATAAATATTGAAATACATGTCAGAAATAAATGAACAAAAACACACAAAGTAGCAACACGCACGCGAACTAGTTTCGTCATAGAATTCGTAAAAGCAAATTCAGCAAGGTCATAAATATTTTAACTTTATTACTAAAATTTTCCTCTTCCTAAAATCAATTTTTACATCATTTGTCTTTTATATATTTTTTCTCTCGTTGCAGTTGTCGTGTTACTTGGCTCTTGAGAATGGTGATTTGGACTCGCCGATACTAGTCGAGCAGGCAAGCTTTTTCTGTCAATAAAAATAAATTAGATCCACCAAAAATAAGGCATTTGTTTGATGTATTTTTCCATACTGATATGATGGTGGACGCCAAAGGGTTTAGAGATATTATATTAATTCTATTTATGATAATCATTGCCATTTTTGCAAACGAAACATAAGGTTATGGAGACATCTTACCACCCGTCCTTGTAGCCATTCCTAAAATACCAATTGCAATACCGATGCCAAATAATGGTCTGGCAAGTATAGAAACTAAAATTTCAAAGATCCTCCTCTCAAACTGGAAGGATGCAGCAAATATTGCTGATATAGGCAATCCAAAGAAACACAGGAACCACAATATTTTTGTATGCTGCAAATGAATTTCGATGTCAATTTTAGTTTTATTATTGTTACCTTGGACTATAGAAAGTTTGGTCTAAGATTGTTACCAATAATATCAATCTTACATTTGTATCGAACAACTTTTCTTGCTTTTTGTTGAAATAAATAGTGCCGAATATTATTCCCACCATATAAGTGATCGTATTGCACCAAATAGGGATATAGGACCAAATGAAGCCATCGGAAACCATCATGTCTTCTAAATTTGCTGTCCTACAGAACGAAGAATGAAAATAAAGTATTTCTCTCCTCTATGAAACAAGAATATTTGTCTGATATGAGCACTTACCTTGGTATTAGCCTCAAGAAGCCTTGAAAACTAGTATTTGCTATTATACCCACTTGTATCGCTATGGTTGTTATTATTGTTAATCCTATGAGGTATTTTCTTGGAATTTTCAGTTTTTGACTCAGGTAAAATAATACTAAACTCAGAAGATATAGCTGATAATCTGTTGCTAAATACCAAGTTACACCTGTGCACTAAGAACGGACAAAAATTAATTTTCGACAAATCTCTCACCACTACCTACTCAAAAAACTACTTACAATTTTGTCTGATTCGTAAAAGTTTTGTATAAAAAGTAAATTCTTCCACCAGTAATATCTGCAGATTTCCACTTCTCTCTCTGCAATGTCTTCATTGATGTATGATATTAAATCAAAGGTGAGATTACTTCTTACAGCCATTAATAAAACTACTATTACTGGTATTAATCTGAAAAATGTGCAAAAGATATAGGCGAATGTGGATAGTTCACTCGGAAAATAATAACCATTTCATTGAAATTCAAAAGAAAATATCATTTTATCTACTCCCATAGAATAATGTATTCATTATTATTAACTGATTTTGAACTGTAATAGTATCTATAAACCAATAGCGTGAGTTATCATAACTCATGCCTATAACTCACTCTGATATGAATAAAATACATAGTATACAGGGTCTTTCACGAGGAACCTCACCCATATTTATACGGGAAACTACTGAACGTATTTTCATGAAATTCAGTATTTATAAGTATTTCACGATGCTGATGAAATCTAAAATATTTTCAAGGCATGAGCACCTCCGGTTTTTCCGGAAATGACGTCAACTTCCGTTTTTCAAATTAGAACACCATTTTTTATTGCAGAAATAGATTCCTTAGAAAATTTCAAGTTATTTTGATGTAACATTTTTCAGTTTTGGTTGGAAAATTCTCTCTGAGCGGGAAAATTCGAAAAAAAAATCGAAAATAGAGCTCCGCTGAAACAAGAATAACTTCGAGGTATTTGAATGGAAAATTTTCATTTTTGGGATTTTTCAAGATGTAATATTGATGTATCCACTTTAAAAATCGAAATCGCGATTCATGATACAGGGGGTGAAAAAATCGCTTTCAAAGTTAGGGATGACAAAATCGTGAAAAATCAATTTTTCAAATTAGAACCCCATTTTTTTATGGCAGATAGTGAATCTACGTTAAAAAATAATGTGAGTATGCATCACACCCTTGCCCTAAAGTGGATATTTTCTGAGTTATTCACAAAAACCTGTTTTTCGTCTTGAATTTTCAGCTATTTCTTTTCCCTTCACGCCAAAAAGATGAAATTTTCAGGAACTGTTACTTAAACCATGTTTTAGATTTTACTACCCTAATATGCAAGAGAAAAAAGTTACAGGTTGTTCCTAAATAGATGGCGAATTTGGATTCGAATTTGTATCGGAAACCTCTTTATTTCAACTAATCGGCCATCGGTTTTCTCTCCAGTGATAAATAAATAATTTCTTATGAACCATATGCAAAAACTTACCATGTTTTACATCCTTTTTTTTAATGATAGATATCATTAATTACATCTGCCAAATTCCTCTTTATTCAGTAGCATTTTGTGTTTACTATTAATTTGGTGATAATTCGTATTAAGTTATAAAATCGATCACTATGCCTAATTTTACCAATGAAGATTATTTAAATCTCATTCTACTTCATGGAGAATGTAATAAAGTTGTAGATAGAACGATTCGACTGTTCATTGAGAGGTTTCCTGACCGACCCAGACCAACGAGAGATACCATTAACAGAACCATGACAAACTTGAGAAATTTCGGATCTTTCGTTAAGAAAACTATACACAGAGAAAAAAGTGTAGTAGAAGATGAGATCAACGAAATTACAGTTCTTGCATATTTTCGTGTGAATCCTCAAAATTCTCTCAAAGATGCCGAGATTGATCTGGGATTATCTCAATCGAGTGTTTGGAGAATATTAAAAAAACATAAAATGCACCCATATAAATTCAATAGGGTACAGCATTTGAAGGAAACTGATTTCGTCAGGAGAACAGGGTTTTGCGAAGCTATGATGATTCGATTTCAAGAGAATGAAAACTTTTTGGACTGTATAATTTGGACAGATGAATCTAAATTCACAAAGAATGGTTCTTTCAATAGGCATAACAGTCATTATTGGGATGAAGAGAACAACCACCACTTCAGACAATGGAACTTTCAAGAGACCTGGAGTTTCAATGTTTTTTGCGCCATCAAAAATAATGCAATTCTCGATGTTCACATTTATGATGGGACTTTAACTGGTAAGATAGAACACTACACATGTTTGCATTATTTAAAGAATGTTCTCCCTTAGGAGATAGATATTCTGACATATTGACTCAAATAATTGAGCCGCTAGTACAGAACCATAATGACTTATGGTATCAACAAGATGGCGCGCCTCCACACAATTCACTCAATGTGTCAAATATCCTCTACAGGCTATTTGAAGATCGATGGTTTGCGAATAATGGTCCACGTCTTTGGCCACCACGTTCTCCCGATTTAACTCCTTTAGACTATTATGTTTGGGGTAGGATAAAAAATATTGTCTACTCATCTCCCCTGACTGATGAAGAGGACTGCATAGAACGAGTCAGAAATGCGTTCAGGTTTGTTTAGATTTTTAGATTCATAGTTTTGAAACTCAATTTGGTTTTTGAACACTTTTGCAGATCTCTTCCTCCCGATGAAATAAGAAGAGCAACGCACGAAGCATTCCTGAGACGTATTAATAAATGTCTAGAAATTAACGGTCAAAACTTTGAGCATCTTCTCTAGTTATAACTGCGAGAGTTTGCCATGGTTCTCCTAATAGTAACTTGAAGTCGGTTTCAAGAAGGGGTGAAAAATCTACAGCATGGTTCAAATAACAGTTCCTGAAAATTTCATCTTTTTGGCGTGAAGGGAAAAGAAATAGCTGAAAATTCAAGACGAAAAACAGTTTTTTGTGAATAACTCAGAAAATATCCATTTTAGGGCAAGAGTGTGATGCATACACCCACATTATTTTTTAATGTAGATTCAATATCTGCCATAAAAAAATTGGGTTCTAATTCGAAAAAATTGATTTTTCACGATTTTGTCATCCCTAACTTTGAAAGCGATTTTTTCACCCCCTGTATCATAAATCGCGATTTCGATTTTTAAAGTGGATACATCAATCTTACATCTCGAAAAATCCCAAAAATGAAAATTTTCCATCCAAAGACCTCGAAGTTATTCTTGTTTCAGCGGAGCTCTATTTTCGATTTTTTTTTCGAATTTTCCAACCAAAACTGAAAAATGTTACATCAAAATAACTTGAAATTTTCTAAGGAATCCATTTCTGTAATAAAAAAATGGTGTTCTAATTTGAAAAACGGAAGTTGACGTCATTTCCGGAAAAACCGGAGGTGCTCATGCCTTGAAAATATTTTAGATTTCATCAGCATCGTGAAATACTTATAAGTGCTGAATTTCATGAAAATACGTTCAGTAGTTTCCCGTATAAATATGGGTGAGGTTCCTCGTGAAAGACCCTGTATTGTTCAATGAGTGGTAATGTAAGTCATAACACACGCAGATGAATTCATCAAGAGTGTTATGATCTGTTAGGCTGCTGAGGTAGGATCCTGTGACTTGTTCGAATACATTGACCTAGTATTTATACTTAGAGAACTGAATGAACTGATTAACTGAAGTATAGCACCAACTATGTTCATGTCCTGTACGATCTTTATAATAATCGATAAATTTAAATATAGAGGCCATCGACTTTTATGAGCACATGACAAGAAGAGACTCTCATTGTTCATAGTGCAAGGCTGCTCACCATCCGCAATACTACAACTCAACCCGTCAGAAGTGCCGGGGATGAACCGATCAATCACGCAGGGAGCGGAGCTACTGCACTCTGGAAGTCCTATTATTCCTCGGTAGCATACTACTTTATGGTTTCAATATAGTATATTCTAAAACTAGTTGCAGAATGGGCTCCTATTCCAATACGAATGCGAAATTCGAAAACGAGTGACGAAGGAGCGAGTTTTCGAACGCATGAGTATTGGAATTGCATTCTGCAACGAGTATTAAACGATATTTTCTCTATTTCACTCGAATTTTGTGAAATTCAATGAAAAAATTCAAATTATAGGTCCTAGTGACTTTCATATTGTATCTTGGCAGTTGGTGTGAATGTTATTAAGTACGAAAATTGACATTTCCAAATTGACGTCTACTGAAATTTAAAAGGATCGGAAGTCATTGCTGACAACCACAAAACGAAAAATGTTACTGAAAACGATGCTGTAATGAATTCATTACAGCTTACAGCACTGTTTTTAGAACTGTAATGAACACATTACGATACTGAAATAGAGAAAATTATTTAATAGGAGTGAGTAAACTTGAACCTTATATGAGGTAGGACTATGAATACGGAATATGGAGAGTTCTCACCTGAAATATCTGTTCAGTCCTAGGATGCATATATCCTTGAAAGTGAGATCGCCATTCTTCTTTATGATATTGTTTAGCTGAATTGTCAATAGCCAGGCCGATATCAAGAAGTAAGTTTGTACTAGAAATGTGAATATTGTAACCACGCATCTAGCGATGGTATTGAAAAATATCTGGAAAAAATTGAATTTGTATATTTTAATATACATAACACACAGGGTGTTTCTAAATTCATGTAAAAAAAATCAGGAAGGGATTGCTCGTATGAAATTGAGATGATCTTTCTCATAATGAAATTTCCTCCGCCCATCCCTTTCCGAAATATTAACCCCAAAAAGTGGTGACTAAATTCATTCTTCTTTCTGAAATTTCAGTAAAGCAAGAATCTTTAAATTCTGTAATTTCGTGCACTCGCAAAGGACAAATCACGGGTATGTTTTCAATATTCCTGGTACAATATACGGGGTGAAATTAGCAACCCTCACTTAATTTCTTATCAAATCCTTTTTTTCGAGATGGAGTTTCATGAAATAAAGTCATAACTTGAAATCCTTATTTTATTTCAAACAATTTTTATTCCTTAATTTTTTTCCAAAAACAATAGCTGAAGAGAAACAAAATAAAAACTCAATTTTAGTCACCACCTTTCAAGGGTGATATCTCGGAAAGGGATGGGCTGAGGAATTTTGCTATAGGAGAGACCCATCTTAATTTAATACAAGCAATAACCTCCTGAATTTTCGTCTCATGAATTTAGAAATACCCTGTATACAGGGTGAGTCTTTGACTTGTACATATATTTTAACTGAAGATTCTTGACGTCAAAAGAAACCTTTTTTTCATTTTCCATTTTTTCGAATTCGGCTCTGTTAAAAGGATATAGCCATTTGAAAAGAAAAATTGTGCTTATTGCGTCTCTGAAATGATACTGTGGAATTGATTCAAAGTTCATATTTCTCGATAGAAATTGACTTCATACATTTAGGTAATACTCAAGTACTAACCTTATTGGAATAAAAATGTTGCAAACACGATAATTTCAACAAAAACAGTTAGTTTCATCGGATTATATCTGCAACTAAAAAGCCACATTTATTCCACCAAAATAAGTTCCTTCTTCGATTTTTCTGCAGATTAGTTTATAAACACTAATAACTTGTTAATATTTCCCTCGAAATTCCCGAACAATATCATGAAGAAAGACTTTTCATTCAGATTTATTATTAAGCAACCTAACCTTATCTAATTTGTATCGATTCTGTGAATTTTTGCACAGACATTTCAAGAAGATGTTGTCAGCTTGCTGATATTTTCATTGAGGTTAAGGATTTTTTACGAAACATAGTATAAATCACGATACATTTGTGTACCGTGGTATAAATATCTATGAATTCTGCCGTTTCCATCATAAATCGACTTTTACCACGCATGCGTAGAGCGAAAACCGATGTATTGGTTATCTGGACTCTGGAGGCCAACCATAAACAATAACAAACCAGAGTCTCTGAACAAACTGTAAACATTATGTAAAGTTCTGAATACATTCAGTGAATAATTGTTCTAATGTGACTATTATGTGAAGTGAAAGTGAATTAATATAATTTCAAGCGTGTCGAGTTTAAAAAATTCCAGGAGGATGTTGTTTAGATAGAAACATCGCCACAGATTATCAGGTATCGTATTATTTTTCATTAATTTCAATTTAATGAGTAGTTTGTATCGATATTCATCATTCATATCCGAATTTTGTATTTCATCGACATTTAACTTCAATATGGACCGGTAACTATGAATGTTCAATAGAAACTGTGCGTATTAAATCCTCCTTGGTAACCTTGGTATTGTGACAACATTGTAAACATAAAAGGAATACTATTCGATGATATTTAATTCAGAGACGCATTCAGATTATTCTTGAAATTAATGATTTCTACGTCAAATTTCTCCGGGTAAAATTGGAAATAACTCGAAAAGGACGCGTTTTATTGAAAAAAAATAGGAATACTTTTAGTTTCTTAAATGATTGATTCTTTCGAAAATATGAACCGTTTATCTTTTTAAAGTGGTTTTATGGTGTTTTAGCGTGTATTGATGAGTCGACTACCCTGTAATTTTTATTATAGTAGAGGTATTCAATAGGTTTTGAATGAGGAATATGCACCATGAATAGAGTAAAAACTCAACCAAAATTCAGTTCATTCGAAATAACGGTTCCGAAGATATAAACAGAAAAGTTTTTTTTTTCATGGATTTTCGACACCCTGTATCTCCCAAACCAAACCGAATTTTGAAAAATTGTATAGGAAAAAAGTGTTTCGTTTGATGAGAGGAATATTCAGTTAAACTATATGTACAAGTCAAAGACTCACCCTGTATATGTCATCAGATTTCATACGAAATGATCGAAGTTTACTTACGCTTTCCAGATACTCCGGGTTATTCAAAAACGAGAACATATTTCCATAGAAAGCGTGCATAGAAATTATAAGCATCATTGTTAATGTACGAAGTCCTTGTATGGATTTCAGTTTTTGGAAATCCTCGTTCAGTATCGGTTTTTTCAGCTCTTTCCATATTACAATAAGTGAAAAAATAGATAATATTTTCACCAAAAGGTTATCTGGAAAATGGAAAAATTCGATTATACATTAAATGATTATTTTGCCATCTCGAGACCGAAGGTCTACAGGGAAAGTATTGTAACAGTGACGATTCGAATCTAAGAGCCACAAGTATTTGAAACCTCAGACCAAATAAGCAGAGACCAGTTTATTTACATTAAAATGTTTGGATTTTTGGAAGATAAATGGAGCATCCTTTGCTCAACACGTGGTTCTCGAAGCAACACGTTGCTAGAAATTAAAAGTAGTTGAATCACAGGAAATTTTTTGAGTCAGTATCAGATTCATCAAATTTTTTTCATGTATTATATTTTATTGAACCAAAAATGGTTAGAAATTGTGGAGTTTGTGGAAAAGATGGAATTCTAGTCCAAATTTGTTGTTCCATAGGTAAGTGTATTGTAACGAGGATATATTGAAAAATTCTTAGCCTACTCAAAATAATTAATTACTCAACATATTCTCCTCTTAATTGAATACATTTATTACAGCGAACCTGCAACGTCTCTAGAGTCTAGACCTTTCAAAAAAATGTTTCTTCTTGCTCTGCAAACCAGTCCTCCACAGCTTTTATTACCTCCTCGTTAGAAGGAAATTTACGACCTTTTAAACTTTTTTTCAGTTGAGGAAAGAGATGATAGTCGAGCGGAGCGAAATCTGGTGAATAAAAGCGGTGTTCTACTAATTCTAACCCTAAATCACGAATTTTTTGCACAGCTACATGAGATTTGTGTATTGGAGCGTTGTCCTGTAAAATCAAAATACCTTTGGATAGCTTTCCGCGTCGTTTCCCTTTAGTTTTTTCCCGTAGGGTGGTCAGTAATGTCGTATAGTAATCTCCAGTTATTGTTCTATCCTTATCCAAAAAATCAATTATGGCAATTCCAAAAAACTGAAGCAAAAACTTTTCCAGCAGATTTTTGGACACGAAACTTCTTAGGTCTTGGAGAACCAGATTGTCGCCATTCCATCGATAGTTGCTTTGTTTCTGGATCGTAGAAATGTACCCAAGTTTCATCCATAGTAACAATTCGGTTTAGGAAGTCTACATCGTTTTCAAATCGAGCACAGATCGAACGCGATGCTTCTACCCTTGTACGCTTTTGGTCAACATTCAAAAATTTGGGGATCCATATTGCAGAAATTCTTCTCATGTCCAAATTGACGTGAACTATATGATGAACGCGTTCGTATGAAATCTTGAGTGCTTCAGATATCCGTTTTAGCCCAATTCGACGGTCTGATGAAATCATGTCATGCACTGCATCGATATTTTCGGGGACTGACACAGACTGGCCTTAATCCTCTTTAATGGAAAATTTACCTCTGTCGAAGCTTGCAGTCCAATTTATCACGGTCGCATACGAAGGACATTGATTACCAAGTGTATTAAGCATATCTTCGTAAATCGTAAATCTGCTTACCTCTTAACCCTTTTAAATACAGGTACTTGATTTTGGCTCGATACTCTAATTTTTCGATTTTTACAATTTCGGTGGACATCTTTTTTTTCATTGCGTAACTCTGGTTTACTTTTTTGGCGTCGAACTATACACTAACACTTCTAATAAGTTATTGTTCGTTGATATGGTATCGCAATATTTTGTTTATGCCTGGAACTGGTCTAGACTAGCTAGATATCAATACATCCTCGTAGAACTGCAGCATCCAGTTGTTTATGATTCAGTGGCGTAGAAACCGCGAAAGTGTTAATAAATAACAGAAAATGATAATTTTCTTGAATTGAGGTTACCAGATAATGATGAGAAGAAACGAATTTGGCCTTTCTTGATGGGATGGTCAAATATCTGCCCAAATGAGAAAGCAATTTTTATAAGTTAGTTTTGAATTGAAGATACTCAGGTCTGAAGAGCTACTGTCTAGCGAAACAATGAGTCTTTGAATAATTAAAAATGGAAATGGAATAACTGTCATTTAATTCCTAAAACAGTTCTTTCGGTGTTGAACCAAATCATAAATGCAGAACAAAGATATCGGAGTTCATCTTATGAGTAGTCACCGATCGCATAACTTTTTCCTTGAAAAACTGATTTTCCTCAAGAACTTTTTTTACGTGGAATCCAATGGTGTCACTAGTTTTTTCATTATCAAATATCCGAGTACAGCGAATTTTGGGCACAATGTACAGGCTTTACTATGCAGACTTACCCTTCTCATGATCAGCCAAGTATGTGAATGTTGTAGCAGCAACCATGAATACTCCATAAATAACAGCAATTGATCTGAAACGTGATAAATTTAGAATAATTGAGCGACACTCAACCTAATAACAACTATTGGAACTTGAGGTGAGTTGGTAGAAAAAAAACTAGAAGTAGTTGAGTGAATTGTAATGTAATAGAATCAAAACCGTATCATTATTCTTTCATTCCGATAATTCGATAATCAATGGGTACTTTGGAAAATTTCATTCTATAAATGAGTGGGAATTTCGTTCGATACAAAGACCCGTTTTTTCCACAATGTTGATATTTCTCCGAGTGTTTTTTTCGGCATGTCATTATTAAAATAAAACGTCCTGCTTCTATTATAACAAATTTTATCGAGACTTGCCAAAAACTCTTTCGAACTACTCGTCAATTTAATGTTATGTTTTAGTTATAAGAATATACCCCATTTTTGAAGCCGTACATGGATTTCTAAAGGTGAATACAGACTATTCTGACGTGACGTGATTCCACGTCACGTCAGACGCGTACTGTGCTCCCATTGGCCTAATATGAACGTGAACGTCAAAATGTGAGTGATATAAAAATGCAACACATCGTTCACGTTCATATTAGGCCAATGGAAGCACAGTACGCGTCTGACGTGACGTGGAACCACGTCACGTCAGAATAGTCTGTATTCACCTTAAGAGTATCAATAACGATAATTATGATACAAGATTTTACAAAACAGAAAAATGAATGAATCAACGAAAAGATGAATAAGATCAAAAAATAGAAAGCAAAATAATACAAAAACCAATTATACTGTATTGATTACAACCAATTTTTTAATTTTTTCTCGAACATCATAACAGAATTTAATATTCTGCGAAACGAACGAAATAAACTCATTCAGCAAATGTGCTGCAACATAGTAGAAACCATCCTGCAACTGGAGCGTTCTCTGTTTGGACCAGCTAAAATTACTGATACTTCTGAGATTCACACATTACATACTGAGCCTTGTCGAGAGTCTCTCATAGAGATATGCTGGTAATTTATTTTTCTACAAGCGTGCGCTTGTCTTTCCCACACGCACTTCAATTCGTAAAGAGTCACATTGCCAAACGGTGCGGGAAAAACCCCTGCTATTCCATTCCCGCACATTTCCCGTGCGAGAAAGAAATGGCAGGGGTTTTTCTCGCACGCTGTCTCTATGCACCAAACGCAACCGACGACATTGCTATGGAAACTACATGTGAATTAACATTTGTCATAGATGCATAGAATACTCCTTACTAGAAATCGTGACAAAAATTTGTAGATCAAAACAGTATTCTAGATTTCATATTTTGGTCTAGTTCCGTAATAATCCGCAATATTTTGCGGTCGTGGCGCTATTGCGGCAGTCGAAAAATAATAGCGCGACCCTCTTGGGAGAAATGAAAAGCAGGACAAATTCGCACTGATTAGATTTTGTTTTAATACTTTCTTGTCGATTTTCATTTCTCCCGAAAGGGATCGCGCTATTATTCCATTGCCGCAGTAGCGCTTGGCCTGTGAATTATTGCGGATTATTCCGGAACGAGACCAAAATCTGAAACAACTTTCGGTCACGATTTTTAGTAAGGAGTCATTACACCGAGTAATCTATGCAGTGGCACAGCCAGAATTTGCGTTCGGGGGGGGCCCGATGCAAATATTCAGGGAGAAAAAAACATATGGCATTAAATTCAACTGTATCTACTGATATACAGGTAGAGAAGTTTGCATGCAGAAAAATCTCCGAGGGGGGGCCCGGGCCCCTCGGGCCCCCCGCTGGCTGCGCCCTTGAATCTATGCATCCATGACATTAGTATGAAATTATTTGAATATATATCAAATCGAATTTGATCAGTGTGTTGAAATCAAGTCGATATCGTATAAGTGCTTGTAGTAAAAAACATTGTTCCTAACTCGTGCGGAAAGTGTCTTTCCCGCACACAACTGCTTCGCTTCGTTCGTTCAACGGCAGTTTCGTGCGGGAAAATATCTCTTTCCGCACGAGCTAGGAAAATAACTATTTCATTACACCGCTCTGAAAACCCTATCAAAACATGTCGATTCAGGGCACCGAAAGTGACCCTTTTCTGTGCGGCCGCACCGAAAAACGTTTTCGGGGCGCTGAGACATAGATGCATCTATGCTGAGACACAAAGCAACGATTGCGTGATGACAGTAGTTTCGAATAATTATTGTTTTACAATATCGAAATGCTTTCTGTCGAAGAACAAATATCGTTGGATTGTTTTCAGAGAGGTGTAATGAAAAATATCGTTCATTACACGTCCAGAAAGGCTTTTTCCGTGCGCACTCTTCGCGCGCACACGGAAAAAGCTTACTTTCTGGACTATTAATGAAATATACTAAATTGCGACATTATAGCACTGAAAGCACGCAATATCTATACAGGGTGTTTGGTAATTCGACGTGAACCTTGGAATGGGATATACTACACGTCATTTGCAGTGAATTGCGTCGAGTAACCCATGGTCCGAAAATCTATGGTTACGAAGATATGGCGATTTTTCAACTTTTTTGAAATTTTCTGCTTCGTTATCGAAAATAATTGATTTTGTAAAAACTACTCGACTCTAAATAGTCAACGGATATTTTTTTCGAAGCTGAGGAAATGGTCCTTATTTCTTGCGAAAAAGTATTCACTGCAAATTCAGATAACCCGAGATATACAGGGTTATAAATGGCTGCACCTGTTTTCCTCATAAAATCTTGATAAAACAATTGAGAATTACTCCAAAAAAGTAATATGAACTTGGTGTACAAATGGAAGGAAAAACTTCCCTGTTTCATTAGCTTTCCAAAAAGGTACATACGTCAATAATTCCTTCATGCAATCAAAAAATATGGCCGGAAAACCAAGCAGACAACAGACTTTTTCGAGTCATTTTGTGATCGAACCATGGCCCGCTTACGGTTTACGAATCACGCCGAGTGAAAGTAAGGATAATAGAATAACTGAATGACTCGAAGAAGTCTGTTGTCTGCTTGGTTTTCCGGCCATATTTTTAGATTGCGTGAAGGAATTATTGACATACGTACCTTTTTGGAAAGCTGATGAAACAGGGAAGTTTTTCTACACATTTGTACACCAAGTTCATAATACTTTTTTCAAGTAATTATCAATTGTTTTATCAAGATTCTATGAGGAAAACAGGTGCAGCCATTTATGACCCTGTATATCTGGGGTTATCTGAATTTTTAGTCAATACATTTTCACAAGAAATGAGGACCATCTCCTCAGCTTTGAAAAAAAATATTCATTGAATATTAAGAGTAGAGTAGTTTTCACAAAATTAATTATCTTCGATAACGAAGCAGAAAATTTCAAAAAAGTTGAAAAATCGCGATATCTTCGTAACCATAGATTTTCGGACCATGCTTCACTCGACGCAATTCACTGCAAATGACGTCTAGTTTATCTCTTTTCAAGGTTCACGTCGAATTACCAAACACCCTGTATGTATTCCGCAAATTTACATTTTCTGAATGCACGTGATATCACGTCTGATATTTTGTGAAATGTCATTCTGACATACATTTGAAACCGATCTGGGTGCTCATTCAATAATTCTTGAATTAATTGATGGAATTCCCCCACTTCTTCTGTTCGTTGATTCATTTGGTAAATCGAATCCGTTCTATGAGAATCACCAGCAACTGTAAAAGCAGCTACATTCTCCATATCTTCTTCCCATTTCCTCGCGTGAGCTCACGTGACGTGACAACAATGTGTCTGCACCTTTATCCTAATCTAGCTCGAAGAGATTTTGCATACAAACCGCATAAGTTGCAGACACATTGTTATCACGTCACGTCACATCACGTAATCTTCCCAAAATGTGCAACCACAATAATGCATGGAACTTAGAGCATAGGAAGAGAGACACACCTTTCAATAATAAATAGTGGAGCCAAATCATCAGAACTAAACTGGGTGATTGTACTACTACGGAATCAAAATTGTATGCACCTTAAAAGGTGCGTACAAATTGTTGTCACGTCACGTGAGCTCACGCGAGGAAATGGGTAGAAGATATGAAAAATATAGCTGCTTTTACAGTTGCTGGTAATGAATTCATCAAAGTGAGCCATTTTACCGAAAATTTCTTATATGAAATATTCAATTTAAAAATTTTATAAAAATTTTTGGGCATCATTACCTTAATGGCTTAATACCACTCTGGCCTGCATCATATCTCTGCATCAGATTAATGAACATTCGAAGTTGGGTGATTTCCTAGCGAAAATCTTGTACAACTTATACGCTGAACTGGCATTTTGTTTTGATTCACCATGAATTAAAAGCATATTAACAAGTCAATTATTTGAATAAACGTGTAGCATTTTCGAAACAAAACAGTCGTACAATCTACACCGTCGGCTCGCCGAAGATTACTGATCACAATGGATATTTTGGGTCATGTATGATAAGAAGACAAAAACAAGATGTTGATGCGATATCTACGGACAAGCAGGCGAGGGAGCAGGTTCGGACTGAGGAATTTTCAGATTCACCTAGAAACTAGAAAATATTCTAGTTTCATTTTCTCGAAACAGGCGCATAATTCATATAAATTTTTTTTTGGAAAAATTACATTTTTTGATAAGTTCTACCATCTGTCAAAAGAAAAGCCTCACCTTTAAATGCACACTTTACTGATATGATTTCTTAGTTTTCAGTTTATTTCGTAAATTTTCATGGCAAATTAAAGGGAGGTAGTATCAAGTAAAGTATTGAGCTATAGTGGGGCTATAGCGAGGGGTCCCAATCAAAAAAATACCAACGCGTCGTCAAATAAAACTTATTAGGTGACGTGAAAATCAATTTGTAAATGTATATCTAGGGTGTTACTGAATTGGAGGTACAAACGAAAGGAAGGTTCCCTGCGTAATTCTAAGCAAAAAATATTTCCATAAATATGGGACTAATAACGTTTCATTTTCAGGATATAGGGCATTATAGTTTTATTTTCTTCAAGTTTTTCTCTATTATCTGTACTTCAAGATATGCAACTGAAATTAGGTATGGAAATCGCAATGTAGATTTGACATCATTTGACATGGCAATTTCGATTGTGAATCTAGAGGGTGATATTTTTCTGGAACACCGCCCCCTGTTTTACCCCAGAACTGTTTTCTGATGGGTCCCTGTTCGTTTGATAAATTGTTTTGTAGTTATAGTAAACTTTATGGATTCTTGTTGTTTTGTCGTATCTGCGGTTCTCTTGAAATCCTCAGAAAAATAAAAATTGTAATGGCACTCTAGTTAATATATTGATGAAGGCTTTTGCAGCCGGATTCAATTTCAAATCAAGCATATTCCGGGTTTTCTAGCCCTGGTCAAATTCTTAATGAAAATCCGGAATACTCTAGAGTTGAAGAAGAAAATCCAGTTAGTAAGCTGTGGTGAATAAATTGATTGTTAGTTTCGACACATCATTTTGAACTCATGTTCAGTTGAATATCTTGTGAAGTGCAGAAACTATGAGAAAAATTTTGTTGAAGTCAACAACGGATAACAAATAAATGAAGAAAGAAACATAAAAAATTGAACGACAGAAAGTGCTCGAAAGTATCACCGTTTTGCTTAATACACATTTTTGACCTCTTCGAAATATATCTGATATTTTTTTTCGATCATGTCTTTGGTCCAATTAATTGATTTTTATAAACGTCGCACCATACATTTTTTGAATATTCGTAAAAATGTGTATTGAGCAAAACGTACTTTCGGGCACCTTCTGTAATTCACTTCGAGTTTGTTCCTTATTCGTTCGTTATTCATCGTTGTTGACTTCAAATAAATTTTTCTCAATCAATAATGTTTTTCTGGAAATAACTTGAAATGATTCCTTAGAATATTATGAAATACGTGGGATAGAAAAATTCGATTTGATCACAATGTACGATTTTTCTGAGAATTTTGTAGAATTCCAATTGATTGGACTTTTCCCTGAAGCTCGTTTTGAGCAAAATGACATGCCGTACAATGAAATATACTCAAAACCATGTAAAATAAACAGGGTGTTGAATCTCAGTTTGGAAGAAGTCCTATATTTTTCAAATACGGACCTGGAATTTTTTGGAATTTCAAATATAAATCGATCGACCTGCGGAAGTGAATCATACGTTCCAAATATCAACCGATCATACTGGTTGGTTCAAGAGTTTTGAGAAATTCAAATTTTTGGTGAATACATAAACCACCTTGAATCTCGATTATAGAATTGATTATATACATATATCTATCTATTATTTGGACTCGCCTAGGGAAGCTCTAGCTCAAGTAAACGTAATTTCATTTACCAATGAAACACTATGTAGATGTTATATTGTGTAAAAATGATATTACATTATTACCAGAGCGCCTGCCTACAGAAGAAGGGCCCTGTGTAACATCAATGTTAAAAAATAAAAGCAAAAAACCTTTTTAAGAAAAGCTTTCATTTAAATGCTTCAATAGAGAAAATAAAAATGTCCTTCAAAATTTCAACTATCAACCGGTCTGCGTAAGTACCTACCTATAAGTATTTAATTAAACTGAAATAAAAAAAAATTGTAATTAGCTAATTAAGATACTCAATTGATTAGGTACTAGTTTATTTACACAAGTAAATCACGGATTAGCTTTTATGATCATAGAAATTGTGTATAATGAGGTTATAAGTTGATAGTTGAAATTTTAAAGAAAACTTTTATTTTCTTCTTTTCAGAGCATTTAACTGAAAGCTTTTCTCAAAAAGGTTTTTTTTTGCTTTCATTTTATTTGTTACTTTCCAGTTATTTCTTGATATTCTCAGCAAGACCTTTCTTTTGATACCCATATTTCAGAAGTGCATAAAAAATAACCATTCCGAAATCTTGGATGTTCCGCCATATTGGATTTAGAATCACGTCAACATTATTTTTCGAGTTACTCTCAACAGGCCCTTTCATTTGATACCCATATTGTATAAGTGCATAGAAAATAACTATTTCGCCATCTTGGATGTTCCGCCATATTGGATATAGAATGACGTCTTACTGTTCATCGTGTATTGTCATACGAATTGAAAGTGTATACAGAATTTCAGCTCAATCGGTTGCAGATATCTGCTTCAAAATTGAGTAGCAAGATTTCACCCGAACAAACATACATACCTACATACATACACATTGCAAGTTGAAAATAAAAGCTTCAAATAAAAAGACGACTCATCACAATGAAAAGAATATCAAGGCGCTTGTTGATCATCGAGGTTTCAATTTTTCCTCAAAAGCCACTAACTATGAATAATAAAATATATTCCACAACAGTATCTTCCTATTCATTCTACTAATCATCCAGTATCGCATTCTCATTTCAGACAGTATGAACGTGTTATTGACTGAAGTATTCATCAGCTTACCCGAATAGTAAATCCCAATAATCCACATCGTTTAGAATGAGACGACCCTTCTCAAAGCACCTGAAATTATTCACAATTCCCTTAAGACTTTCATTTTCGTATCTGGTTGCGTATTCTTCTTGTAATGCCTCGTTCAATGTTCGTATTTGATGTTTTCTGAAGCAGCGACCATGGAGCAGCTTCGATCTATCGAGATTCCTATAATCTTTAGACGAATCCTGAAAAAAAAACAGGTCAACAGTTAACAATATTGCAAAGTAATTCCGAATTACAAACAACAGTAGCCTAAAAATTAATTATCCAAAGCTTCTCCTTCTTTTTCGAATTCATCAGTGGATTCTTGAGGCAAAAACGAACCCATTTTCATTTTCCATTTTTCCGAATTCGGCTTTGTAAAAAGAAAAAAAAGATATAGCCATACGAAAAAAACATGGGCCAAATAAGTGCCTGATACGATTATCTGCAAAGACGTCAAAGTTCATTATTTCTTGATTGAAATTGCGGTAATACCTTTAGGGAATACTCAAGTACTAACCATATTTGAATAGAATATTAAAAACACGATATTTCTTAACTTCGTTTTCTCCGATATTATATCTGCAAATGAAAAGCTATATTTCTCCCAGCAAAATAACTTTTGCGATTTTCATGAAGATTAGTTTGTAAACACTAATATGTAACTCGTTTATATTTTCCTCGATGCCCAAAAATATCTTATAAAGAATGGTTCTTCACTGAATTTATGATCAAACAACCTTACCATTTGGCACTGAAAACAAACAAAACAATGAATTGATGTAATATTAACCGTGTAGTGTCGAGTTTCTATAATTCCCAGAGCATATTGTTCAGATAGAAACATCGCCACTGATTATTTAGTGCAAAGTATCATTTTATTCTACATTAATTTCAATCCAATACATGATTTATCGACATTCATCATTCATATATCTGAGTTTTGTATTTCATCAACATTTATCTTCAATATGGACTGGTAACAATAAATTTTTGATAGAAACTGTGCACATCAAATTTTTTCCTATAATTCATGCTCCGTGATTGTCAATTTTATCTCCTACATTTGTGAGATTCAATTATTACATATCTCTACATCAAACGTTTTTCCATCATTCAAATTTTAGTCTCCACAAAGTAAATAAACATTCTCACAACATTGTTAACTTGTAGTGCGATTACTTTCTCTTGCGATTCGATGATATTCAAAATCCAGGGAAGCATCCAGATTATTCTTGAAATTCATGATTTTTTCCTCAAATTATACAGTGTAAAATTAGGAATTACTCGAAAAACGACGCGTTTCATTGATAAAACACAAAATTACTTCTATAGTTTCAAATGATTGCCTCTTTCGAAAATACTGACCTTTTACGTTTTTCAAGTGGAATTGTGGTATTTTTGCGTGGATTTATGAGCCGGCTACGCTCTACTTTTATACCAGGAGAAATATTGAAAAAGTTTCGATTGAGGAATATGCACCATGAATAGAGTAAACATCAACCAAAATTCATTTGAAATAATAGTTCCGAAGATATGAAAGGAAAAGTGTTTTCTTGATGGATTTTCGTAACTCTGTATCTTTCGAAAAAAAATTGAATTGAAGAATCCACAACAAGTCTATTATAATAATTATTATAATTATCATGATTTGAAATTCAAATAGGAAAATATAAAGTTCCATATTTGATCATTTCATTCACTGAATTAAGAACGTATATCGATCGCATGCTGATTTATTTTTGTAATTAACATTTAATATCAGATAATTTACAGTTACTACCCTATAAAAAACATGTTTTCAATAACACTTCAAAAACATCACTTTCAAAACGTATAGGTACCATTGATATATAAATATGTCGAGAAAAAAGGAAAAAATTTTAATTCAATTTCATTAGCAATTTCATTTCTACAACATGAAAAGGGCTGATGAAAAAACCTCATCAGCGAATAAATCATCCTCAGCAACGAAAGGTCTACCATTCATGACCGAAAAGGTGAAGACTGCGAATTGAAAACCCCAACTACTCTCCACCCCTCGTAGAGATTGAACAACAATCTCCTCAGTTAAACATGAAAAATTGCGATACTAAGAAAGTAAATTCACCTGTTCTTACAAAATAGTGAATACCAAATGTATGAGTTTTGTTCGTTACTTTTTATTCACTTAGACTTCTGTGAAAAATAAATTCGACAGCAGCTGTCAAATAAATCTCCAGTGATTCCTGATATTTTTTTCTCTATTTCAGTATCGTAATGAGCTCATTACAGTTCTAAAACCAGTGCTGTAATGAATTCATTACAGCATCGTTTTCAGTTACATTCGTATTGGAATGGGAGTCCATTCTGCAACTAGTTTTAGAATATACTATTATCATATAAGCTAAAAGTACCCCGCACTTTTTCTATGGCAGATGGCGTTCCGTCAAATGTTCTAAAATTTTGGTATAATGTAGTACTCGACCTGCTGATCAAAAGTGCCCAAGGCCCCAACTCAATCCTATGACCAGTTTTGGGCATTGAAGTTGAGAATTACCCATTTTTCCTACGCCCTTATCTCGGAACAGAATCGAATGAACTTCAATTTTTCTCAAGAAACATTTCATATCCCCAGGGAGCAATCATATAGAGGAATATGACCGAAAATCGTTACGAATACAGGATTATCCATAATTGAATGCATGCCCGATTTTGAAGGTATAAAATATGTCAGTTTCAGAGCGAGAACGTTCACAAAATGAACTATTACACTAGATATGTTGTTGTTACATCGAAAAAGTCTGTGATACCCAGAATTTATACCGGGTGATACATTATTATAGAAACTATTCTCAAGGAAGGTTAAGTGGACACCCTGTATTTATGGGTTGATTCAAAGAGTTTGTTTAATTTTTTAGAACATATCATCATGGACTTCAAAGAATACAGGGTGATTCAGTCATGAAATAAACTTTGAACCTCACGAAAATACCAAAAACCCCTTTTTTTTCATCGCCCTTTATTTCAAGATTAACCCCGATGAGGTGAGAGCTTTCTTTCACCATTGTACTTGAAATAAAAACATCTATACGGCTGAGAGTTGTCATCCACTTCCTATGACCAGATTTTTTTATGCTGGAATAAGAAAAGAATAACATAAATAAATAATTTTCATATTACATAAACAAAAAATCTTTTCATTGGAAGTGGATAAAAAGCCGTATTGATGTTTTTATATCAAGTACAGTGGTGAAAGAAAACTCTCACCTCATCGGAGTTAATCTTGAAATAGAGGGTGATGAAAAAAAAAGGTGGTTTTTGGGTATTTTCGTGAGGTTCACAGTTCATTTCATGACTGAATCACCCTGTATCCTTTGAAGTCCATGATGATATGTTCTAAAAAAATTAAACAAACACCTTGAATCAAACCACAAATACAGGGTGTCCACTTAACTTAACCTTCCTTGAGAATTGTTTCTATAAAAATGGATCACTCAGTATGGATTCTTGGTATTTAGGTTTTTCCGATGTAACAACAACATATCTAGTGTAATAGTTCATTTTGTGAACGTTCTCGCTCTGAAACTGACATATTTTATACTTTCAAAATCGGGCATGCATTCAATTATGGATAACCCTGTATTCGTAACGAGTTTCGGTCATATTCCTCTATATGGTTGCTCCCTGGGGATGTCATGATATGTTTCTTGAGAAAAATTTAAGTTCATTCGATTCTGTTCCGAGATACGGGCGTAGTAAAAGTGGGTAATTCTCAACTTCAACGCCCTGTATCTCAAAAACTAGTCATAGGATTGAGTTATGGTCATGGACACTTTTGATCAGTAGGTCGAGAACTACATTATACCAAAATTTCAGAACATTTGACGGAACGCAATTTGCCATAGAAAAAGTGCGGTGTCCTTAATCATGATTATGGTGCGATATGGACAACATTTCTAAATGGAAAAATTCAACATCATATCCGAAGTTTTGACACTTTGAGGACAATGAAAGTTCTAATGCCCATACTCATGGAGACCCTATAGTCGAATTTTGCCCAACTGCGGCATTCGAAAGCCGAACCTACCCTGAAAATTTCAAGATTTCCATTCGTGAGTCATCGTTTATATGATCGAAATAAAAGACAGAATTGAAATCACACGGATTCGTCATAAGTGAGGCCAACCTAATCGATTGAGACATTCCCCGCTCGAAATTTTAATATCTATAAAGTTAGCAGTGCCACTTGCGAGAAAATCAATGACCCTATTGCATTAATTGTCGAATAATTGTCGAGAATTTGTCGTGAAAGAAAAAAATTTGTCGCGTCCTTAGTTTTTTTTTCTACGGGATGGCTTTGCTAACTTAACGTTAAGTTGGCAGAACCACTTTCTCAATATCTACCAAATATCACGAAAATGGTGATGAATGATTGTCGAAGTCCATAGGAAGTAAAAAAAAACACAAAAAATTCATTCCTTTTTGTTTATTTTCCGTCTTTTTCCCGCGAGTTCGAGATATTTCTGAAATTATCGCATTTTTGGCAATAGCGCAGTCGTAATGGACTCCTTTTTTATTGCATTAATTGTCGAATACCTGCTTCGAATTAGTCGTGAAAGAAAAAAAATTGTCGCGACCTTCGTTTTTTTTCTACTAGGTGGCTTTGCTAACTTTATACATATTAATTTAGCAAATAGTGGTCGAATATCATCACGATGATCATAAAAGATTGTCGTGTAATTGTCGATGTTCAAATAAAATAAAAAACACACACAAAAATTAATCTGTCTAGCAATTTCCACTTCATTTTCTCGCGATTTCCCTATATTTCTGAAAATGACGAATTTTTGGCAACAGCGCATTCGTTATTGAATTTCTTTCGATTGCATTAATTGTCGTTTACCTGTTCCGAATCTGTCGTGAAAGAAAAAAAATTGTCGCGCCTTAATTTTTTTTTTCTACGGGGTTGCTTTGCTAACTTACGTAAAGTTAGCAGAACCACTTTCTCAATATCGACCAAATTTCAATTTTAAATAATGGTCGAGTAATTGTCGAAGTCCATACGAAGTGAACAAAACACAAAAAATCCATTCCTTCCTGTTCATTTTACGTCTTTTCCCCGCGAGTTCGAGATATTTCTGGAATTATCGCAGTTTTGGCAACAGCGCATTCGTTATTGACTTTTTTCTATTGCATTGATTGTCGAATACCTGTCCCGAATTTGTCGTGAAAGAAAAAAAATTGTCGCGTCTTTAATTTTTTCCCTACAGGGTGGCTTTGCTAACTTAGCGTTAAGTTAGCAGAACCACTTTCTCAGTATCGACCAAATATCATGAAAATGGTTATAAATAATTGTCGAGTAATTGTCGAAGTCCATATGAGGTAAAAAAATACAAAAAATCCATTCCTTCTAGTCTATTTCACGTCTTTTTCCCGCGGGTTCGAGATATTCTGGAATTATCCCATTTTTGGCAACAGCGATTGACTTTTTTCCGATTGCATTAATTGTCGAATAGCTACCTTGAATTTGTCGTGAAAGAAAAAAATATGTCGCGATCTTCGTTTTTCTTTCAACTAGAACTAGGTGGCTTTGCTAACTTTATATTAATTTAGCAAATAGTGGTCGAATATCATCACGATGATCATAAATGATTGTCGAGTAATTATCGATGTTCAAATAAAGTAGAAAACACACAAAAAATTTAATCTTTCTAGCAATTTCCACTCCATTTTGTCGCGATTTCCCTATATTTCTGAAAATATCGCATTTTTGGCAACAGCCCATTCTTTATTGATTTTTATTCGATTGCATCTATCGCGTGAAATAAACTGAATGGAATTGATTTCTTGTGTTTTTTCACTTCATATGGACTTCGACAATTATTTATAATCAATTTCATAATATTTGGTCGATAATGAGGAAGTGGTTCTGCTTACTTTACGTTGAGTTAGCAAAGCCTCCCCGTAGAAATAAAAATAAGGACGCGACAGTTTATTTTCTTTCACGACAGATTCGGGACAGGTATTCGACAATTGATACAATCGAATAAAAGTCAATAACGAATGCGCTGTTGCTAAAAATGAGATATTTTCAGAAATATAGGGAAATCGCGAGAAAATGGAGTGGAAATTGCTAGAAAGATCAAATTTTTGTGCGTTTTTTACTTTATTTGAACATCAACAATTACTTGACAATCATTTATGATCATCGTGATGATTTTCGTCCACTATTTGCTAAATTAATATAAAGTTAGCGAAGCCACCTTATAGTAGAAAAAAAAACGAAGGTCGCGACAATTTTTCTTTCACGACAAATTCGAGGGAGGTATCCGAAAATTAATGCAATAGAAAAACGGTCAATCACGAATGCGCTGTTGCCAAAAATACGATAATTCCAGAAATATCTCAAACTCGCGGGAAAAATACGTAAAATAAACAAGAAGGAATGGATTTTTTGTGTTTTTTTATTTCATACCTAGTAGAAAAACACACTAAGGACGCGAAAAAATTTTTTCTTTCACGACAAATTCTCGACAATTAATGCAATAGGTCTTATTGATTTTCTCGCAAGTGGCATTGCTAATTTTATAGACATGAAATTTTAACAATACAAGCATCGCCGCGAAATCATTCAGGATTCATTCAAGTAAAGTGTTTTCCAATAAGAGGTGTTATTTTGAATAGCCCGCTATTTCGGTAGATGTCACTTTTGAAGCTGTCGTTTCTTGACGTTTGACAAGTAGAAACTACGCCATTAATAAAAATGGAACCATACACGCTTCAATGACGCATTGAAATTATTAAAATTCACTATAAAAATGGTGAAAATTTGGCAGAGACGGTTGGTAAAACTCGATAATTTTTGGGTCGTTGTGAAGCACCTTGTCGAACCGAAATACAGAAATTGGTGAAAAAAATTTGAGCTGTTAGGACAAGTTAGTGATGTGAAGAATAAAACTGGTGCTCGTCGCTCAAGAGCAGCCGAGAATATTGCTGCTGTAGCCGAAACTTTTGAAGAAACCCCAGTTTTCTCCATTTCAAGTCGTTCTTTGGAATAAGGCATTTCACAATCGTCATTACACCGTATTTTAAAGATTTTGGTCTTAAGGCTTATAAATTTCAGTTGACACAAGAACTCAAGTTCATTTTGTTAATGAACTTCGTGTCTTTGCTGATTGGGTCCTTGGAATGTAGGAGAATTCCATCGAAAAATAATCTTGAGTGATGGAAATAGGCCTCATTTCAATCTAGGTGGCATCTGGGGTTCGGAAAACCTAAAAGTTAATTTTGAAAAGCCTTTCCTTCTTCAACGTGTGACTGTTTGGTGCGGTTTATGGTCCGGCGAGGTCATTGGACATTTTTTTTTCGAGAATGAGGCTGAAGTAACAGTTACCGTGAATGGATTGCGCGAATTGGATTTCATTGCTATGGACAACGTTAACTTTCAACGAGATGGTGCTACCTGCCACACAAGCAACGGAAGCATTGATCTTTTAAGGGAAAAATTCAAGATTCAAGACCTCAAAGATGGAATTCGTGAGGCTATAGAGGACATAGGGCAGCCACTTTGAGATTCGGTTATAGAAAATTTCATGAAAAGGATACATTCCTGTATTCGTGGTCGTGATGGTCATTTGGCTGATATTATCTTCCATTATTAACGGCATACTTTCCTTTTTATAATGAAATAAACATCCGATCATTTATCTAAACGAATGGATTTTTTCTTTGAATGTCAGAATAACCCCTTTTAATGGAAAACCTGTGAGAACGGATTGTTCGGAAGTGAAACAATAAATTTACCTGTATAGATTTCCAAGCCCTGGAATCCACTGTTTTATTGTATGGAACCAGGCTGATTGATATTTTGCAGAATATTCCATTATTTTCTCCACATTTGCTTGGATCATCCAGTTCATACTTCCTCAACGACACGGGAAAATATTCCTCTGTAATGAAGGTAAAAAATGTCATATAAATGTCAATTCAAAGTAGGGCAATGAAGGAAGACTAGTAAAAAATTTCACTGGACCAGATCTGGCCAATACTTTCCCATCATTACTTATGCGTGCTTGTCAGTGAGGTTTTCCTAGATAGATTAGCAAAACAATTATTTATTGAGAATTATTTCATTGCTCCTTAAGATCAATGTAATTATGTTTTTTTTTCCATTCGCCATAATGCTGAGGACTTCATTCAAACCAACAGATTAGGTCGGATATTTTTTTCAAAGGCAGGGAATGCCTTGCCTGTCATTATTTCGTGGAATTTACAGCCTCAAATAGCAGTCAAGGTTGAAAGTAGATTCGAAAACATCAGTGCTATATCCTATGGTCGCTAAAGATGCAAAGTGTTTATACCTCGAATTTGCAATATTTATTCATCTGCAGGGTGTTTCATTGGTGAATGAACTTACGGTAACCGGAGCTAGAAGAGCTACCCTAGTTGAGTACAAAAACACCGATATATGGTTTACATACAGGGTCTTTCACGAGGAACCTCACCCATATTTAAACGGGAAACTACTGAACGTATTTTCATGAAATTCAGCACTTATAAGTATTTCACGATGCTGATGAAATCTAAAATATTTTCAAGGCATGAGCACCTCCGGTTTTTCCGGAAATGACGTCAACTTCCGTTTTTCAAATGAGAACACCATTTTTTTATTGCAGAAATAGATTCCTTAGAAAATTGCAAGTTATTTTGATGTAACATTTTTCACTTTTGGTTGGAAAATTCTCTCTGAGCGGGAAAATTCGAAAAAAAAAATCGAAAATAGAGCTCCGCTGAAACAAGAATAACTTCGAGGTTTTTGGATGGAAAATTTTCATTTTTGGGATTTTTCAAGATGTAAGATTGATGTATCCACTTCAAAATCGCGATTCATGATACAGGGGGTGAAAAAATCGCTTTCAAAGTTAGGGATGACAAAATCGTGAAAAATCAAATTTTTCAAATTAAAACCCCATTTTTTATGGCAGATATTGAATCTACGTTAAAAAATAATGTTAGTGTATGCATCGCACCCTTGCTGTAAAGTGGATATTTTTTGAGTTATTCACAAAAAACTGTTTTTCGTCTTGAATTTTCAGCTATTTCTTTTCCCTTCACGCCAAAAAGATGGAATTTTCAGGAACTGTTACTTAAACCATGTTTTAGATTTTACTACCCTAATATGCAAGAGGAAAAAGTTACAGGTTGTTCCTAAATAGATGGCGAATTTGGATTCGAATTTGTATCGGAAACCTCTTTATTTCAACTAATCGGCCATCGGTTTTCTCTTCAGTGATAAATAAATAATTCCTTATGAACCATATGCAAAAACTTACCATGTTTTACATTCTTTTTTTTTAATGATAGATATCATTAATTACATCTGCCAAATTCCTCTTTATTCAGTAGCAATTTGTGTTTACTATTAATTCGGTGATAATTCGTATTAAGTTATAAAATCGATCACTATGCCTAATTTTACCAATGAAGATTATTTAAATCTCATTCTACTTCATGGAAAATGTAATAAAGTTGTAGATAGAACGATTCGACTGTTCATTGAGAGGTTTCCTGACCGACCCAGACCAACGAGAGATACCATTAACAGAACCATGACAAACTTGAGAAATGTCGGATCTTTCGTTAAGAAAACTATACACAGAGAAAAAAGTGTAGTAGAAGATGAGAACAACGAAATTACAGTTCTTGCATATTTTCGTGTGAATCCTCAAAATTCTCTCAAAGATGCCGAGATTGATCTGGGATTATCTCAATCGAGTGTTTGGAGAATATTAAAAAAACATAAAATGCACCCATATAAATTCAATAGGGTACAGCATTTGAAGGAAACTGATTTCGTCAGGAGAACAGAGTTTTACGAAGCTATGATGATTCGATTTCAAGAGAATGAAAACTTTTTGGACTGTATAATTTGGACAGATGAATCTAAATTCACAACGAATGGTTCTTTCAATAGGCATAACAGTCTTTATTGGGATGAAGAGAACAACCACCACTTCAGACAATGGAACTTTCAAGAGACCTGGAGTTTCAATGTTTTTTGCGCCATCAAAAATAATGCAATTCTCGATGTTCACATTTATGATGGGACTTTAACTGGTAAGTGGTAAGATAGAACACTACACATGTTTGCATTATTTAAAGAATGTTCTCCCTTAGGAGATAGATATTCTGACATATTGACTCAAATAATTGAGCCGCTAGTACAGAACCATAATGACTTATGGTATCAACAAGATGGCGCGCCTCCACACAATTCACTCAATGTGTCAAATATCCTCTACAGGCTATTTGAAGATCGATGGTTGGCAAACAATGGTCCACATCTTTGGCCACCACGTTCCCCCGATTTAACTCCTTTAGACTATTATGTTTGGGGTAGGATAAGAAATATTGTCTACTCAACTCCCCTGACTGATAAAGAGGACTGCATAGAACGAGTCAGAAATGCGTTCAGGTTTGTTTAGATTTTTAGATTCATAGTTTTGAAACTCAATTTGGTTTTTAAACACTTTTGCAGATCTCTTCCTCCCGATGAAATAAGAAGAGCCAAGCACGAAGCATTCCTGAGACGTATAAATAAATGTCTAGAAATTAACGGTCAAAACTTTGAGCATCTTCTCTAGTTATAACTGCGAGAGTTTGCCATGGTTCTCCTAATAGTAACTTGAAGTCGGTTTCAAGAAGGGGTGAAAAATCTACAGCATGGTTCAAATAACAGTTCCTGAAAATTTCATCTTTTTGGCGTGAAGGGAAAAGAAATAGCTGAAAATTCAATACGAAAAACAGTTTTTTGTGAATAACTCAGAAAATATCCATTTTAGGGCAAGGGTGTGATGCATACATATACATTTTTTAACGTAGATTCAATATCTGCCATAAAAAAATGGGGTTCTAATTTGAAAAAATTGACTTTTCACGTTTTTGTCATCCCTAACTTTGAAAGCGATTTTTTCACCCCCTGTATCATGAATCGCGATTTCGATTTTTAAAGTGGATACATCAATCTTACATCTTGAAAAATCCCAAAAATGAAAATTTTCCATCCAAAAACCTCGAAGTTATTCTTGTTTCAGCGGAGCTCTATTTTCGATTTTTTTTTCGAATTTTCCCGCTCAGAGAGAATTTTCCAACCAAAACTGAAAAATGTTACCTCAAAATAACTTGAAATTTTCTAAGAAATCTATTTCTGCAATAAAAAAATGGTGTTCTGATTTGAAAAACGGAAGTTGACGTCATTTCCGGAAAAACCGGAGGTGCTCATGCCTTGAAAATATTTTAGATTTCATCAGCATCGTGAAATACTTATAAGTGCTGAATTTCATGAAAATACGTTCAGTAGTTTCCCGTATAAATATGGGTGAGGTTCCTCGTGAAAGACCCTGTATATGGTGGTGAATTCACCAAAAATTTCGATTTCTCATAAATTTTGAACCAAACAGTATAGTGGGTTGATATTTGGAACGCATGATTCACTCCAACAGGTCGATCGATTTATATTCAGATTTCCCAAAAATTCCAGGTCCGTATATGAAAACTTATGAAACTTCTTTCAAATTGAGATTCAAATTTTGAGATTTGATTGAGATATTGGAAAAGAGCAGAAAACTTTCAATGGGGTTCAGTAGATTTCATTGGTCCGGTCCGCACGTCATTTTGCTCAAAGAAAGCTCCAGAGAAAGATCCACTTGACATGGAAATTCCAATAAGTTCTTAGAAAATTAGTTTTTTTCGAACTGATGGAAGATTTGCATTATTCAATGTTCTATTAGATTTCTAAAAAAAATGTTAATTGAGAAAAAGTAATTTGTATGTTCCGGATTGTGAGAGAAGTGAATGTCACGAGGGATGGGTTCTTCACTACGAGGAATTAGCATGAATGGGCTGAAGATAGTACGCATGCGGTAAGGTATACGAAATCCCAATACAAATTTTCAAAAAACGTATGTTGCAGTGTTTATAAAAATCGATTGATTGGACCACACATTCTACGGTCCTATTAAGACGGCTTACAGGAGATCTTTACTTTACTTAGACATTTTTCGGATCAAAACATTCCAAATATGTGGATATAGGCAGAGGTACACCGCATGCCTGACCCGCTAAAAACCAGATTTCAATCCTGTTGATTATTTCATTTGGGATAATTTGAAATATTTAGCATATTCATCCTCATGCAACGTATCGAAGTCGCCTGCAATAAAATACGCAATAATCCAGACATGATGGGAAAAAGTATCAGACATATTTTGATAAGGGCAAGAATGTGTTGATCAAAATGGTAGTACTTTCGGACACCTTCTTTAATTCACGTTAAGTATTTATGATTATTTATTTATTTATTTTTTCATCGTTGCTGAATTTTTTTCAATCGATAATGTTTTTTCGGAAATAAGTTGAAATGATTCCTGAGAATATTATGAAATGCGAATGTGCAATCAGTGGGACAAAAAATTCAATTCGATCTCAATAAACGATTTGGTGAAATTTTTATATTCAGATCAATTCCTTGAAGCTTTCTTCGAGCAGAATGACGTGCATTACAATGAAATATACCGAACCCCATTGAAAATTTTGTGTTCTTTTCGAATATCTCAATCAAATCCCAAAATTTCAATATACAGGCTAAGTATTGAAATCTCAGCTTGGAAGAAGTCCCATATTTTTTAATGAAGGCCTGGAATTTTTTGAAAATTCAAATATTAATCGATCGACCTGTGGAAGTGAATCGTACATTACAAATATCAACCGACTATACAGGTTGGTTCAAAAGTTATGAGAAATTGAAATTTTGGTGAATACATGAACGAACCTATAACTCGGATGGAATTGATTAGGCCTATCATATATCGATTTTTTGAACTCGCCTAGAGTATCTCTAGCTCAGGTTTCCGTATGTTCAAACTTCCCAACTTCCTTCTTTATTGGTATCGCTCAGCTTGTTATCGCTTCCAATTTCTTCTTCACAGCTCTGTGAAGATTTGGAACAAATGAAAATGTGAAATTACTGCCGAAACTAATTCTATGCAGCACTTTTTTTCTTACCATTTTTAAAATTTGTCTTCGTTTGAAAATTACAGATTGTCAAAACATTTTTGTCCAAATCTTCGGAATCGTTATTTGAAGTGAACTGAATTTTTGACTCTTTTCATGATGCATGTTCTTCAATGAACAGTTATTTAATATTCTTATTCTGGTAACAAAGTTACAGCCTAGTCGATACTAACACAAAATCTAGAAGTGATTGGCCGGTTCTGTTTTCGGATTTGGATTAAAGTCAAGAAAAAGAGCTCTCTCTCCAGACAACGCGCACCCTGTATAGCATAGTTCAGCGATAACAATTCTGGAGATTTATTTTCGGGGAGAATTATCTTTCAGAATGTCTAATATCATAAACAAAATATAGTTTACCTATAGATGTTATGGAACATTATATCGACAATGGCTCAAAAATGTTGTTTGAGAGAAGATGATCAAAGATATAAAAAAAATTGGTTGTAAATGTTGCCATTATCCAGGTTCATATTTGAATAAATCAAAGTAGCTATTTGGTAATCGCTGGATTTATTAATAAAAGTCACTCAACTAGTTTCGCCTTTGAATCGGCATCTTCAGGAGTTCTAGAAGAATTATTTTAATGATATTACACTGAGAGAAATGCAAGTGTTAATAATTAAGATTTCCTTATTTGGAACAGTTTTATTGATAATTAATAAAATTTATTAATTATTCGAAAACGTTATTCATATTTAGAAACTCTGGATTATGAATTTATTTCTGAGAAACATTCTATTTATTTCGGCAATATTTATTTATAATAAGAAACGTTTATTACAGAAAAATAAATGTTGCATCGAGAAATAATGTTCGAAAAAATTGTTAGCTTAAAAAAGAAATTATTTCCACCAAACAAATCTTTTTGGAAATTCGAAGTGCAGTTATTTATGTCAAACAATTGCGTATTGAATTATGAATTATATAAAATTTATTAATTATTGATAAATATTGATTGGACACCAATAAGTGTATATTAATGCTCGGATCTTTGTTTTACCGCGAATCCGACAACATGACGAGACTTGTCAATTGCCCCCTCTTCCTCGTCAGTCGTCAGCCCCCTTTAGGCTGCGAAGCGAAATCTGCACGTAGGCTCGTTCATTCTTATTTTTGTGTATTATTATTCTTCGTTGGTGCGTTATTGCGTTTGTGATTACGAAATTCGTGATTACGAAACTATAGGTGAGTGAACTAAACAATGGATTTCCAAAATTTTCTGAATGAAAATGGTTTGAACCACTTGGCTGGTGTTTTTGAAGGTAAGGTCCAAATTATTTATGATGATTATTTAAAGTAAAATTGGCTCTCTCCGAATATTATGCTTCTTGATTGAAATACGAAGAATATTAGCTTTCTTCACACTCATATACTCTTTTACCACAGAAATACATAAATCGTTATTACTAATGGTATGTTTTGTTACCTTTTGTTGAAAAATTTAGTCCCTGTCAATGAAATATAAAACAATCTCATCCAATTCAACAAAGGGTAAAATTTCAGTTAAATCCGTGAAAATAGATTAAATGTTTTTCTCGAGTTTTCCAATAGTAATCTTTCAATGTCCATTTTTAAACTTATATCATTGATTTCAAATTTTCTGTATTGAGGGGTCGATCACAAACATTCAAAATCAAATGAAAACTGACCGGTTCGAGCTATTTTCCAACAAAATAATGGATATCAACTGAAGATACGAATTTTGTGCGTTACTTTCCACTCACTCTATATATTATTTCCCTTTCAGTATTTTTTACATCATGAATTTTCCGTTCGTGAGATCAGAATAAGATGACGCTTAATTCTATTGTTTCAGAGAATGGTATTGATTGTGTGGAATTACTTGAAGAATTTCTGAGGACTAATTCTTTCGATAAATTTATTGAATTGCAATAGTTTAACTTTGGTTTATTATTGTTGAATTTGCACTAGAATGTAAATGTTTCTTCATGGTTTGATGGTGTTGATCAAACTGGTCATTCTAATATTGCTATATATTTTTTGTAAAACCAAATAATGTTTAAATACTATTGTTGAAAAAGATAACTTAGTTTCTTATTATATGTATAGGACGTTTGTTTGTACATTGGTACAACAATGTAAAAAATATTTATATGACTATAGGCTGTTTGCATGAGGATTATATTATATAACATATCCTGAGTAGATTAATTGTGAGTGAAACGATTTTATGTAATGCTGCAGCATTTGGAAAATAAATATTACTAACCAGAACCATGATTGATAGTTTCACTCACAATCAATCTATACTCAGAATATGGTAATATTGTAAAATTAGGAACATAAAGCGACGACCTCTACTGGGATCGCTTTTTTTAGTACAAAAACTGATAATTCCTATTCTATTATCGCTTTAAATAAATGTTACGTTCCAAGTTATTCCTATTATTTATTTTTGAGCAAATGCTCCACCTCTTCAGGGACTATTGTATACGTGCCTCAAATAACTATAACAGTTAGACTGATTTGATGATAGCAGATTTCATATTATAATCTATAATAAGCATTTTTTCAATATGAAAACCTAATTACTTCAGTTCCTGTTCATATGATCATATTTATTGAAATGAAATGACCCAATTGAAAAAGCTATATCATTCATAGAAAAAATCATGAATAACATGATTTGTTGCCAATAATTCAATATTGAATGAAAAAATATCTTTCTTCACGACTAATAAATTCGTTATACAATAAGAATATCTGAATAATTTCTGTTATTCATATGAAAAAAATTTATGAAATATAAATTTTCATTTGTTCATTGTGAACGAATACTAATAATTTATTATTTAATGAAAACTATATTTCTTCACAGCTAATTAACTTGTTAATTGAATCAAATATATAAAATTTTTGTCTCGTTCCTTTTATTAGATATCAATATATCTTTGTTAGTCGTTAACTAGCATTACTTATCAGAAAAAAATAAATTTTTCTCATAAATAACAATTATCCTTTAAAAATAATTCATTATGGAATGAAAATATATCAATGTATATAGTAAAAAATCTTTTTTAGCGATGAATCAATCATTTATTTGACATGAATAAAATTTATTTACAAATAATAACAATTTATCCATGAAACTCAAATAAATCCATTATTTATGACAAATAAATATTCATTACGCCATATTCGAATCAGGGGATTATTCAATATGAATAAACTTCATTATATATAAATAAACTGTTCTCTCAGTGTATACATATAACGTGGTTTTCGTACTTACTTGTCAAATTAATAGAATTATTCGAATTACAAATTGAGTAAACATGCGAATATAAATGGAAAAGTTTTTGATTTCTAGTTAGCTAAAGTCCTACAAGATTTAAGGTTATTATTATGATAAGATAGAAACGCGCACATTAAAAGTTTCGTCCAATATAGTAATAGATTTTTCTTTTTGAATTTTATTTATGTCATAACAAAGTTCATGATGAATTTTCGAAGATGGGGCGGTAAGTTAAATTTGTATCCAATTGTAAGCTCAGGCACATATTTCCGTTGTATTTTAAATTCTTTTTAATTTGATATATTTCCAATAAGCCTAGGTTGTTTCCTTTACGGTACAATGTAACAATTTTACATTTTCTTGTTCGTCTAATTCATGTTTGGATACTTTAAGGTGGTTTCTAACGGCACTTTTTGATTATAATTTCTCAGGTGTTCTGTTATTCTTGTCTCTGATGATCTATACGTTTTTCCAATATAAAATGCGTCACATGTCTTGCATTTCAACTCATAAACCGCGTTTGAAGGATTGCTGTTTTGTCCTTAAAATTGTGAATGTGGGAATTCAGAGAATTATTGGATCTGAATGAGATTTTTATGTCATGTTTTCCAAAAAACTTGGCGTACTTATTACAAATTTCACTGTAGAAGAATAAGAAAATCTATATTTCAAGGTTTTTACTTCATCAGTATTGTCAGTTCTATTTAAATGTTACTTCACCAATTTTTAATGAATAAGTCAATATACCAAATTTTGATCGTAGTTATTTTCTTGGGCAATTAATTTAATAATTTCCTTCTCCCTCTCAAAGCTTTCTCTGTTAAGAGGAATTCTTAATAGTCTATAAATATGTGAATTAAATGTAGCATATTTGTGAGCAATTGGGAGATTGCAGGTTTCATTGATGGTGTTCGAAGTTTGAGTTTTTTTTCTGTAGACATCGAAAATGATTTTACTGTTATCTATTTTTAGGGCTAATGGTGGGTTTCACAAAGATCGTTGATTGAGTGATTCACAGAATACCTTGACGTTTTTGTCAAATCGACCAATAGAATTTCAAATTTACGGATTTTTTATCACAGAATCGCTCGATTGAGCATTTGATCACCCGATCAACTTTTGTGAAACCCAGCTTCAGTCTAGGAAATTGATGTTAAGGTATCTTATTCTCATAACATTGTCATCTATCACTATTGGACGAAACTTTTAATGTTCTTCATAGCCTGTTTCTATCTTATCATCATAATAACCTCAAATCTTGTAGGACTTTAGCTAACTAGAAATCAAAAACTCTCAGATTTAAATTCGCATGTTGACTCAATTCGAAGAATTTGTAATTCGAATAATTCTATTAATTCGACAATTAAGTACTAACAACAACCTTATATGTATAATATCATGAAAATAATTCTTCTAGAACTCCTGAAGATGCCGATGCAAAGGCGAAACTAGTTGAGTGATTTTTATCCATAAATCCAGCGAGTTCCAAATAGCTACTTTGTTTTATTAAAAAATATAATATACGGGGTGTTTCTATTTCATGCGAAAAATCTCAGGAGGTGATTGCTCGTATGGAATTGAGTTGGAACCTTCCTATAACAAAATTTCCTCAGCCCACCTCTTTTGGAAATATCACCCTTAAAAAGTGGCGACTAACTTTAATTTTTCTCTAATTTCAGTGAAGCTAGAATCTTGATATTCAGCAATTTCCGACTATTCACGGGTATTTTTTCAATATTCCTGCTACATTTGACGGGGTTTAAATTAGCAACCCTTACATTATTTCATATCAAAACCTTTTTTTCGTCAAATAAAATTAAAATTTGAAAGCTTTGTTTTATTCAAAATAATTTCTCATTCTTAATTTTTCTACCAAAACCAATAGCCAAAGAGAAAAAAAAACTCAATTTTAGTCACCAACTTTTAAGGGTGATATCTCGAAAAGTGGTGGGCTTAGGATGTCTTGTTATAATACGGGTATCCACCTCCTGAATTTTTTCAGAAAAAAAAATGTTTCATGAAAAGGTGACGCCGTCTCTAGGTTAGGCAGGAACTGAAAAATAATTGGGGGTTGCTCAGTAAAAAAAATTCGTAACGCATCCCGTATTCAAGATAAAGAGCGTTGAAGTGGGTGAAAAAGTTTTCTGATTTTTTAGCAGGGGATAAACTCGAAATTGTTCTCAACATAAACTGATTTTCTATTTTCTTACTTTTGAGTAGTTGTCATAACTAGATACTAATGAAGAAGAACAGCCTCAGAATTCACCAATGAACAGGAAATGTCAAGTAGGAACAATAAAAATATTTACTTTATGCTGAATCTCAAAAATTCGGTATATTATATTACGAAAAAAATTACAGATATTCTTTCTTAATGGTTTCAACATACAGTTCTTGAAATGCGGAGTATTAATTTTTGAAACAGTAATTTTCTCCAGAATCCTAAGGTTCAACACTAGATCTTTGCACAGAAATTTGTGTGAACTGAATGTCTTTTCAGAAAATGTTCAAATGTGGAATACCTAATGCCTGAAAAACCTCATGCTGATACGTACTTACCCCTTGTTTTCTTTTGAAATTTAACTAAAATGTTTGCTACCTGTTTTATAAACACAACAGATAGATATCAATCACTAAGGAATTAATCGATAATGAGGAGAAAATATTTACCACATTGTACGAGCGATGATAACAGGTACAGGAACACTACGAATTTCAATTTCACAGTCATTTCCAATGTCGGTGGCAGGATTTGAATGTCTCGTTATTTATATTCACTATAAACTAGATCAATTACGGGAGTAAACATGAGGGAAATTACGAGTGTGTCGCACTGATGGTCCTTAGCAGTCCATATGATGACAGCGAAAAAAGTAGAAGCACATATCTTCTATCGAGGGCAATTGTTAATAAACACTTGCGATTTATCGATCAGAACAAGTCTTGCGAATGATTTTTCTTTGTTGTTAAAGAAAAACTGGAAATTTCAAACTGAAAAAATATAATTGGTGTTAGTACTCATCTTCGATTGACCACACATTATCGGTCTGAGAAATTAAATCTCAAGGATCCAATAATACAGACTGTAGTTGCTTGAAGTAAAGATTCGTACGAGCTGAAGGAGTTCATGAACAATTAAAAAACGAACGTTTACTGAATGTCGATATTTATCTGATAATTTTGATTTTTTGAATTTGACTCATTTGCTATTTGCCATGAATGCTATTGGAATATGGTTACTTCGGAAAAATTAATGAATTAATTAAAGCGTTTTTCAATAAGAGTAGATATTTTGACTATTCCACTCATTTCAAAAACTGACCAATCACAATTCAAAGACAGCTCGTATTATCGCGAAAACACCAACTATCTCTGAATTATGATTGGTCTGACAACTTCGGTATTTTCAACGATTAAACTACAGAATAATCTGTGATTGAGCTATAGATACGAACGATTTGACAACTGGTGAATAAAAATTGTAGACGTCAACATGAGTTTTTCCTTGCTTTTCTCGAATATGGAGTTTCTGATCTTTTATTCTGTTCGTGAAATAGTCTTATAAAATTTCACTCGATATTGAATTTATCTCATAAGCCTATCTTTTATTTCCAAACTCAAATGAGTTGCTTTAAGGAAAATCCACTCGTCCTCCGGACTCGTGATGTTTCCAAGCAACTCATTTTGGTTTGAAAATGAATCGATAGACTTATCAAGGAAATTCAATCCCTTGTGATATTACTACTGACTATTCCACTCATTTCAAAAACTGACCAATCACAGTCCAAAAACAGCTCGTATTTTCGCGATAATACCAATTGTCTCTGAATTATGATTGGTCTGACAACTTCGGTATTTTCAACGATCGAACTACAAAATAATCTGTGATTGAACTATGGATACGAATGGTTTGACAACTAATAAATATGAATTGTAGACGTCAACATCAGTTTTTCTTTGCTTTTCTCGAATATGAAGTTTCTGACCTTTTATTTTATTCGGGAAATAGTCTTATAAAATTCCACTCGAGATTGAATTTACCTCATAAGTCTATCTCTTATTTCCAAACTCAAATGAGTTGCTTTAAGGAAACACCACTCGTCCTACGGACTCGTGATGTTTCCAAGCAACTCATTTTCGTTTGAAAATAAATCGATAGACTTATCACGGAAATTCAATCTCTTGTGATATTACTACTGTCTATGTCTATCGATTCATTTTCAAACGAAAATGAGTTGCTTGGAAACATCACGAGTCCGGAGGACGAGTGGTGTTTCCTTAAAGCAACTCGTTTGAGTTTGGAAAAAAAGACTTATGAGGTAAATTCAATCTCGAGTGACATTTTATAAGACTATTTCACGAAAAGTATGAAAGGTCAGAAACTCCATATTCGAGAAAAGCAAGGAAAAACTCATGTTTATATTTATCAGTTGTCAAACCGTTCGTATCCATAGTTCCATCACAGATTATTCTGTAGTTCAATCGTTGAAAACACCAAAGTTGTCAGACCAATAATTATTCAGAGACAGTTGGTATTTTCGCGATAATACGAGCTGTCTTTGGACTGTGATTGGTCAGTTTTTGAAATGAGTGGAATAGTCGCAGGAATTCAATCTCTTGTGAAAAGTCAGATTTTTCTGTATATTTCACTTTTGAAGTTGTCATTTTTTGATATTTGACAAGTAGAAACTACACCATTAATAATAATGAAATCCATCAACAACGCACTGAAATTATTAAAATTTACTATAAAAATAGTAAAATTTGGCAGAGACGGTTCGTAAAACTAGAACATTTTTGGGTCGTCGTGAAGCACCTTGTCGAACCACAATACAGAAATGAGTGGAAAAATTTGAGCTGTTGGGACCAGTTAATGATGTGAAGAACACAACCCGTGCACGTCGCTCAAGAACAGCCGAGAATATTAGAATATTGCTGCTGTAGCCGAAAGTGTTGAAGAAAACCTATAGGATTGTCCATTCCTCGTTTTCTATGGAATAAGGTATTCCGCAAACGTCACTACATCGTTTTTTGCATAAAGATTTCTTTCTTTACTGAATAATGGATTCTTACGACAATTTTGATTTTTCTGATGAATTTGAGAGAATCGTTCGATTTTTTTCTCGAAATCGGTAGGAGATCGACAAAAGTATCAGAAACCATAGAGTTCAGTAGAATGACTAAACTCCTTTTTATAATTTCTCAAACTACTAGTGAATCACAAAAAAAAAGTTCAAGAGGATAACAGGGGACAGTGTTCCCAGAAAAATGTCGGCATGTATATTTGCAGGTGTATATGTCAAATTTCAGTCGAGTATCACAAGATGAAAACAAAAGATTCTTACTTTATCACCCTGTATTTCGAAAACAGGATGTTTGTGGTCCCATGTTTATGGAGAATTTTTTTCTTATAATTATGCAGGAAATCCTGGAAATCTTTCATTTTCGTTTGTACCTAAAAATTTCCCCATTCAATATAAAGGGCGTTGAAAAAGAAAATCATTTTTCACGTTTTCGCCGAAACTACTGGCAACATTTTTATGAAATTTTATACGAATATCTTTCGGAAGCCGATACATCCAATGAATTTGTTTTTACGTATGACTCTCATAGACGGCGCTAGTTACACGGTTCGTACCTTAGACAAAGGAAAGAGTTTCCTTTGTCCAAGGTTCGTACCAAGTAGTATAATAACATTTTTAAATTTAGATTTGAGCGGGCTGCGGACTACGAGCGATAAAATATTTATATTATAGCTCTATAATGAGATATAATAAAATATTATTCATATCATATTAAGCGTGCAGCAGATTAGGATATAAAAAAATTATATTTATATCTAGTACTATTTTAGTAGGCATAGCGATAGGTTGTGTTAGTTCGTGCCGTTTAAAAATGGAAAACTTCGTCGAAATAGTACTTGATACCCTTGATAGCTCTTCAGAAGATGAAGAAGCAAAATGTGGCAATGATTAGGCGTTAATTATTGCTAATAAAAAAAAAACGCCTAATAGATTCTGGATAATCATATTAAATTTCGTAAAGAAAGGGGTGAATTTAGACTGTTTGATGATCTAAGTGATGAAAATATTACGAAATATTTTCATTTCATTATTTTTGTAATCTTCTTCATCCACTTTCCATAAACATGGATTTTCCCTTACACTTTCAATTAATCGTTCCATTTCATTAGGTTGAAAAAATTCCACCGTATCTACTGTCCGAAATGCGTGAAACCATTGAGTTTTACTATACATAGAGGCACAACTCAGTTCAACGATTTGGTGCACAAATTTTTTGCAGTTTACTCGCCAATTTGACAACTCAAGTGGCGGCACATAGTAGCTACTAAAGGAACTATCGCAGAAACTATATTCTGCTTGCTATTCATTAATTCATTCATAGGAATCTGTAGAAGATTTATTTTCCTCTAGTTCTATGAATCGTAGGCAGGGTCGGATCCATCCAAATTTTATATCTTCGTTACGAACGGTATGATTCAATAATGATCAACTATTAACCATGAATTTCTCCAAAGGAGTGTTCTCAAGTAGGAAATGAGGGGTGAACATGTTTCTTGGAGGGACATAAAAGAAACACACTTAATCGATGAAAAGAATTGTCTTTCTCTTGAGGATAACTGAAAACCACATAAATCCAAACGCCTTCTAGAAAATGAAGGTTAAATTGGCCACGCAGATTTCCAGTAGAACTTTATATTCGGCTATGAGAACAGTCATTGCAACTGGTGAGCTGAGGTCCAGAAGTACCAATTCAACTGCTCAGTTAGTTCTGAAAATGAATGATCTTTTCGACTGCCTCAATTCGAATGAAAAATTTGAGGGAAATTACCTAAGGAGACCGTTGTCCGAGAAAAACACCGCAGCAATAAAACTCTGACGGAATCAATTGAATTCATTAAGTCTTGGATAGTTGGAAAAATATTCCCTATTGTTTCAACGGTTTGATACAAACCATTAGTGATAGATGCATAGAAATACCTGGTGTTGGCACTGATTAGATTTTGTTTAAGACTTTCTTGTCGATCGAAAACGTGATATTTTGTGCAGCTTTTCATTTCTCCCGAAAGGGGTCGCGTTTTTTGTCGTTGCCACAGTAGCGCCACGACCGATAAATATTGCGGATTTATTCCGGAACTAGTCCAAAATCTGAAATCTAGGATGCCGTTTTGATCTACAAATTTTGGTCACGATTTTTAGTAGGGAGTCGTTACACCAGGTGTTCTATGCATCTATCATTAGTGGCATCCTCCAATTGTGGGAAGAGACGAAGGAAACATTTCCATATTTGATAACAAGTCGGCTCAAATAGGATCTAATCGAAAATTTATTCTCCAAAAATAAGACAGCGTAGGGGTTATGATCCAAACCCCTCAGCTCGATGCTTCCGATTTGAATTGCAGTCGATCATGACTGGTTGTCTGGAAAAATGTTCCGATAATCCTAACTTCCAAGACGACAATGATTTCGACCTGTGTACAATGGGGGAATCTGAAAGTAGGCCCATTGATGTGGTTGATTGGACAGATTAGACCATATAAAAAAATAATTGTCGTTTTATTGCATCCAAAAAATCATGTGTTGAAATACTGAACATCCCACATTTCCATATGCCGGTCCTGATCGTTATCGCATTCGGCTTCGGAAATAGTGCCTTATAGTTCATCTATTTACCGCCAGATGCGGGAGTAAAAATTTTCGCTTCTCTGAAACACACTCCGGCTATGACCCGGTGAAGGAACTACACAAAATTTAGCTTCAAATCGTTGAACTGGGTTGTGTCTCTATGTATATTTAAACTCAATGGTGAAACTGAGTTGCATTTTCGTGGCGCGGGGGTTTAGACGTAAGGTGGGAGGTGGGATATACTCTAAAATATCGCTCGCAAAGCATATCTCTGCAGATACTCAATATATCGTCTGGATATACAGATATGGAAAATGTAGTTGGAAACACTGGGGTTTCAGTACAAAATTCGAGCAGTCTTTTAGTCCAGTTGAACAGTGGAAGAATCGAAACCTCAGTGCGATTCGATATCGAATAAGCGACTGGTCTAGTCTAATGGCAGTTTCGATAGTAGTGGGGATGCCTGGATCTCTGCTGTTCTACGCGGATCGAAGATCGAATTCAGTCGCAATGCGAACTTGGATGCGATAGACCATACTGTTTGAAAATAAATTAGATTCCGCGTGAATAAAAATGTTTACTGTTCAAGAGAAAATTCAAATAATAAAATGGTATTTCGGTGGTCAATCAATTGCGGAGACAATAAATTGGTTTATTGTTGTCTTTGAAGATAGGCCGATACCTTCACGTTCGGCTATTTCCAAAATAGTTAAAAAGACCATTTCAAAAGAATGGAATTTTGCGAAAGGATGATGGAAAAAGAGAAAGAGAGTAGTTCATTTCTGAGCAATATCTTATTCACGGATGAGTCATCGTTTTGCTTGCATAGAAAACATAACCCATCCGTAGTAAGATATTGGTCTAGGGAAAATAAGCACCTGACTATTCCTGTGCGTACCCAGTATCCTGAAAAACTCAATGTTTGGACAGGAATGCTGGGGAATTACATGATAGGGCCATTTTTCATCGATGGCAACCTAAATGCTGCAAAATATCTGGAGCTTTCACAGAATCAGATTATTCCGACAGTTCGGCAGCTACCTATTAACTTCGATGATGTCTGGTTTCAACAGGATGGCTGCCCGAGTCATAATGCAAGAATTGTCACTGAATATCTGAGGACAACATTTTCTGACCGTCTCATTTCAACAAACGGAACGATCAAATGGCCCCCCAGATCTCCAGATTTATCTCCCAATGATTTCTTTCTTTGGGGTTATCTGAAAAATATGGTGTATGGGCAAGAAATTGAAAGAGCGACAAATAATACTGAATTAAGGTCCAAAACAATCCAACTTTGTGCCAAAATAGCAAGTACGCCAAATCTTCTCAGAAATATGAGATTATCTCTTTATAATAGATTTGGCTACTGTTTAGCACAACAAGTTGGATTATTTGAACCTTTAATTTGAATTTGTCGATCTTCAATATCGAATTAGTTTTTGTTTTCCATTTTTGTTTATTTTCATAGAATATTTTTGTTTTTCAATCAGGTACGTAGAATGTATTTTTGTTTTCCGTAGAATTTATTTTATTTTCAAACCAGTTATGGTGAAAAAGACCTGAGCACTAATTTTCAAAGGAAATTATTTGTGTCATTCATTGAGGCAAATTAATTCCTCCGATAAGAGTGGAATAAAATTGTCGTATTCATTTTCAACGGACATAATAACACCCATTGCTTCGCGCGTTGGGAGTTTTACTAATCAGTAACACTCCTTCCTCTAATCTAATTCGATCCGAGATCCTAGATCCTTGCGCTCTGGCATCCCCACTACAAACTGCCATAAATCTAGACCAGCCGCTCATTCGATATCGAATCGCACTGAGGTTTCGATTCTTCCACTGTTCAACTGGACAGGAAGACTACTCGAATTTTGTACTGAAACCCAAGTGTTTCCAACTACATTTTTCATATCTGTAGATATATATTATAGCATTTATGCGCTGTGTTACATGTTATTTTGTTTAAAGCGATTTTTATGTAATATGTAAGATACAATTTTACAACAAAAGGGTGCTTCTGGTAAAACTCGATAATGTGTACCGTTTTCGGAGTATTTTGGTTCAAAAATCATGAAGTTATAACTGATGCTGGTATGAAGTAATGATAAATGTATTAAACAAACAAAAAATCCCAAGATGAAAATTTAAAAAAGGCTAACAACACATAAAAGAATTCATCGCACTTCGATAGAAGGTGTCATAATGGGTTCAGTAACCATTTTCCGAATCGATGGATTGCTGGGGGTGCAGAAGCTCCCATTCATTGGCCTCCTCCGTCATGCGATTTTAATCCCTTGGATTACCCAGTTTGGTCGTATCTTAAAGAAAAAGTGTATGCTTCAATGGTTAATTCACCTCAAGAATTGAAAGACATAATTCAACGTCACTTTAATGACCTCATGGTTCTCCCAATCGTTTAGTTTGGAAGATTGATGGATTCTTCAGAAAAATGGATAGACTTGTGTATCTATTCATGAAAACGGAGGACATTTTAAACACCTTCTCTAATTGAATTCTATTTTTAATTCAATGCTTGTAGCCTCTTTTTTTAATTTTCATCTTGTGATTTCTTGCTTAATCATCGCATTCATACCAGCATCGGTGATTAGGTACTTCATAATTTTCAAACCAAAATACTCCGAACACGGTACACATTATCGAGTTTTACCAGTTGCACCTTTTTGTTGTTAAATTGAATGCTGTTTCAGTTCTCCTGAAATTTTGCTTAATAAATCTAATTTTTAAAAAGTTTGGTTTCAAGTTTTTCATTGTAAAATGGTTATATATTAAAATAGCATTGAAGCTAAATATCGCCTATTTTTCATTGAATTTTTTTCATCAATCAATTCGATTATTATCATTATTGCTTGAAAAAATTCGGATCTGTAGAACCTGAGATCTCCGGACGAACGGGTATAAATGGATTTGTAATAACAAATTCTGAAAACAGGACAAAGATTCCTCGTAGAACATATACGAGTTACCAAAATTTGACGATAAAAAAAGATTAGTTATCTTTCATAATATAAATGAATGAATCCCATAAATAATGGTACAACACTTTATTCACTACGCAAATTTTACTTTTACTCAACCAATTTCCTCGAAGGATGTCATCAATTTTATTATAATTATAATAATCCTAGAGTAAAATAAAAAATACTCTGAATCGATAATGGATCCACATGATGCTATGAAATTATTCGCCAAAGATGGTTGAAGCCGAAATGTTATTATTGATATGACACTGAATTATTTTTTGAAATTTGGTCATTCGATTATGTAATTAATATTCTAAAATTAGATATAACCATTGAGTTCAAATATACATAGAGGCATAACCCAGTTCAACGATTTGAAGCTGAATTTAGTGTAGTTCCTTCACCGGTTCAGACGGATGAGTGTGTTTCAGAGAAGCGAAAATTTTTGACGAAGTACAGTCAAATTGTCCGCAAAGAAGAAGGGCCTCACGATACGGTCGCCATAAGTGTTTGATTGCTTAAGTTGCACGAAAAATATGGAATTTCAATGTGACCAGTAACAACAGACAACAGTCATGACAATTCAATTTGGTTCATGATTATATGGAAAAAACTTGAAGATAAGATGAATGGTCATTACTCATTATATTGAGATCATTAATGCTTGCTTATTTTCTCAAGCTTTATGTTGGATCTTCTTAAATTTACTGACAGAAGGAAGAAACAACATATTGTACAACTCAACTTCCCTATTCAAATAAAATGGGTTGGGGTTGCCGCGCAGAAGAATGAAATGATACGATGGATTCTATGTGTTATCCTCAAGAACATAATTGGCAAGTCCGAGCGGTCATTACTAGAAAAACCTCTACTTCCCTTTCAATTTCCTGTGTCCAGGAGTCCAGGAAACCAACTTGTTAACACTCACCTCTTGGATTTCACACAATTTATTGATGTTTATCGGATTTGAAGAATCTAATGATGAATGGAATGATAAAATACATGAACAATGCTACATACCCCCTAAAACGTTGATGAAGTGAGGCAAGATAGCTAATAAAATTTGTTTCATCTCAATCTTAGTGATAATCACAGTGCTCACTCCCGAAGATGAAACAATTGAATGAAAATTTGATATAGTCGCGCCGTGAAAAAATTTACAATTTTAATATTTTCGCTCGACTAATCACCAAGAATCACGCACCAAATCTCGTTTTTTATCTGCTCATTCTGCTCACGTATACAATAAAGACAATAAATTTGATGATTATGATATAAATAAATATAATACTTTTTTTTTCTCTTATGGTTGTTGTTATGATCAAATCTGAAAAGATTTACGACGAATTCAAAGATACTGAATCTTCTCCTTATTTCACCAGTTACGTACTCTTTGACTATTGAAGAAATGCCTTCGAAAATGAGAAATCACTAATTAAATAGAAGCTTGAGTTGTAATAGAATGTACAGAAGGTTATGGAGACATACACGCATGTGATCCTAAGGGTAAAGAAATCTGAAATAAGCGGAGAAAGGTTCCAGAGCTACGACTTTCTCGTAAAGTTGATATTTTGACAAGATCTGACCATATAAAATGATTCAAGAGTATCTGACTGAAGAGAATTGGAAGACAGTGAAACTGTCTCAAGAAGCAAATGTTAGGATAGGTCAATAAGGACAACAAATTAATAATTTTTTTAAATGACCTCTGAATATATAATGTGGAGTTCTATGCTTTTCTAGAGCAGTGATTCCAAAAGTGGAACGTTGTCAACATTTTCAATGAAGTTTTCAGGCAGTAGAAATCGATCAAATAAATGACTTCACCCAAAAAGGCGTGTACGAATTCCTGAAGATGACAATTTATGAGCACGTTTCAATTTGTGACTTCAACCGTTCAAGATGCAGCATGCAGCCTACTGTAAACAAACATGGAGGACATTTTTTCTAGAGCTATGTAGCTATGAGAGAGAAACGTGATTATAGAAGGTGTTTTTCTTCGATCTCGTGATGATTATGTGAAGATTTTCAGTTAATAATGTACCTAATACTAACCGTGTAGTGTCGAGTTTATAAAATGTACATGTATATATTTAATTAGGCAGTTTTTAGTGCAGAAGATTCTCATTAGCTGACAGTTGGCAGCAAATTATCACAGAGGATATTGTTCAGATAGAAACATTGCCACAGATTATTCAGTGCTAAGAATTTAAGTCTCGACAATGTTGATGTACGTTCTGTCAACATTAAAAATAAAAATAAATAATTTTTCTGCGATTCAATAATATTTGAAATCCGGGGATGCATCCAGATTATTCTTGAAGCTTATTATTTTCTCGTCGAATTTCATGGTATAAAATTTCAGGAATAATTCGAAAACGACGAGTTGTATTAATAAAACATTAAAAGACCTTTATTTTCTGAAATTATTGATGCTTTTTAAAAAATGAACCGTTTATCTTTTTCAAGTATTTTTAATTAGATCTGTGAGTCGGCAACGCTGTTACTTTTATACCAATGGAAATATTGAATAAGTGTTGATTGAGGAATATGTACCATGAATAGAGTGAACGCTCAACCAAAATTCAGTTTGTTTGAAATGTCGGTTCTGAAGATGTCGGAAGAATATATGTACAAGTTGAAGACTCACCCTGTATAAGGGAGTGGTTCCTACGCGAGCAGACAAGAGAGACGCCGCCAGAGTATTCGGCAGAGTGTGATATGAGGGATTAGTTTATATTTTATTTAAATCAAAAGAAAAAACCCTTTCGAAAATAGCTTTCATTTAAATGTTTTAAAAAGAGGAAAATGATTTTTTTTTATTTCAACTATCAATTTATAACATCATTATACACAATTTATATGATCATAAAAGCTTGTCGTGCGATTTACTTGTGTAAATACTAACTAGTACCTATTTAATTGAGTAACTTAAGCCGGGTTTCATAAACGTTGATCGGGTGATCAAATGCTTGATAGAGCGATTCTGTGATAAAAAATCCGTAAATTTGAAATTATATTGGTCGATTTGACAAAAACGTCAAGGTATTCTGTGAATCACTCAATCAACGATCTTTATGTAACCCACCATCAATCTGCTAAGTTTAATTTTTGTTAATTTTAGTTCAATTGAATACTTATAGGTACTTACACAAACCTGGCTACAAGCTTTTATAATATTATAAATTGTGTATCGTCCATCGATTTCATAATCTCTAACCGAGAGTTTCATCCTGGCCAAATCTTGGATATACGAACACTGACATCAGCTAATGTAGGGACGGAGCATGGCTTAGTACTGTGTAAATATCGCTGCAAGGCCAATTTACTGAAGAGAAAAACCACTGTTTACATGGAAAAATATAATGTGGAGGCATTCAGGAATGAATCTACTAAAGAACTCTATAGAAACAGGCTGAAGAGCAAGCTGATAGCCGAATGTGTGGAAGATGAGGAGAGCGTAGATAAAGTCTGGGCCAAAATCAGGACTAGTATAATCGAAAGCGCAAAGGAAGCAATTGGAGTTCGAAGAGTTAACCTAAACGGAAAAAAGCAGAACAAACCATCATCAAGACATCAAGATCCTAGCGAAGCAAAAGAAAGAAGCATTTCTTCGTTATAAAAACGCAAGGACAAGGGAAGCATATGATGAGTACAAAATGTTCAGGAACAGAGTTAATGGTGGCATAAAAGATTTAAAGAAGGAATACTGGGAAAATTTTTCGAGTGAAATGGAAAACGACTTATATGGAGGGCAGAAGAAAATCTGGAAAGTATTGAGGAACCGCAAACGAGATATTAATGAAGAGGTTCAGGTGAACAATATCACACCGGAAGAATGGAAAGAGTTTGTGGGAGGTCTTTATACCGGACAGAAATGGAGCGACACACAGACAGAAGAAGTTCATGAGCAATATGTAGAAACACTGAACGAAGAGGAGATAACCCGGGACACAGTTCACAGGGCATTGATTAAAACCAAAAACAGGAAAGCACCCGGTCCCGATGACATCACCAATGAAATGCTCAAATATGATGGTATCCCAGGCAACACAGACTTCTCCGCGATATCTCTGAGAGGTTGCAATGCGACTTTTATAGGAGCTCCTACCGCGAGTTCCCAGAGATCTCTATGTGATGTAACTAAGCGAATCTTGGAGACCTCGCCATGCGATATCCTTGGGACTACTCCATGCGATAACTTGGAGAGGAGAGCGCACCATGCGATTGACAAGGTCAATCTGTTTACGCAGGCGCTATTTGTCTATCAAGTCGAACTTGTATAAACAGCGAGTTTACCAAGACGGCAAAACATCGAGAGGGGCTTTGTGGATAGAGTAGTTAGCTGTGTTTATCGGTGATACTTACTGTGCTGTGCGAGGTTCGTTATTGTGTGAAATTTCGATGAGGATATTTGTGCTCCAAGTAAGTGTTATTTTCATTAAATCCTGGAGTTTTCTCACCTATTAGGACATATACCGTTACCATTTTTACCGCCATTTATGTTATCCGAGTAATTCAACCACCATTAACCAACACCAACAATAAATTGATCAATTCACATTAAACGATTTTCTACTTGATATATTGGTGATCAGGATAATTATTTCTATTAAGAATATGCATGAGTGTAATAACTTCACAACAGATTTTACAAGAATGGTTAGTAAAGTCGAATATTCCCAAAATTCAAGCTAATAAATTATTGATAATTCTTAAAAGGCATGGTTTAAAAGTTCCTATGGAAACCAGTATTGCAATTCCACGGGAACTGTTTGAAATTATATCTCATTTTGTTTCAAGCTGATATATGAATGCAGAATGGGCATTGAAATGTTGTTGAAATCCTCTTTGTTCAATTTGTGCTCCAATAGCACTTGACACAATGTCTATTCACGTTTTGATTATTGTATAAACCACTGACCTTACCAAAGTGTTACCCATTTTCTTGTCAATCTACCGATCTAACGAAAAAGCACATAAATCTACCGAAATTTGATGGAGTGAATGTATGTTCTGATATTCTAGGAAATCATGACTCTTACGATATTATTTTGAAGATTTCCTAAGCATACCATAATTTGATACATAAGTTGAGTTATACGTTGACAAATCTATATTTTTTTCAAGCATAGTTTCAGAATAGTTGCTGTTTTCAATAGGTGTTAATTTTTTGAATACCTATTTATTTTGTCAGAATACTCATTTTTTGTTCGAAAGATCCGTTTTTCGAACATTAATTTTGTAAATAAATGAAATCCATTTTCAATTTTGCTTCATTCGTAAAATAACCTTCTTGCCCAATATTTCGGATAAATGGTATTTCAACTTGAATAACACAAAAAATATGTGAAGAGGTATCTTTTTCCAAAAATCTACTGAAATCTACCTATTTTTTTCCAAAAATCTACCGAAATCTACCAATTTTTCCGAACTTGTAGGTACGGAGGGTGGCAACACTGCATACGTGGTGGACAACAGAGGAGTCTTTTCTCAAGATGGGCTGAGAGATTGTACCCAGAGAAAGAAATAAATGTAATGTTTTGAATAATTTTTTTAAATTTTTTATTACAATTTGTTGATAATAAAGATTGAAGGATTTATTCTCTTGTTTTAGTTTACCTTCTGTTGCAGCCGAAAATAATGAATAACTTTTAACACTGTTTGTTGTATAGTTCAATTCTACGTGTAATATAGCTAATATGCTGATTCTCATCATAGGAATAGGACAAATCAAATTTAGTTTTCGATGTTATATTAACATTTCGCAATGCAACCTGTATATACCTGTGCAAAGCGGCCTGTGTAGAAACTTCTTATACATCCCGCAATGCGACCTGTTTGAGAATATCTTATACATCTCGCAATGCGGAGGTTAAAAAGAAGTTCTCAAAGTCCTCGCCGCGGGTGGTGTGTGCGAACTCTCAGTGTGGCTTGTTTGAGAATATCCACGTAGGATATCGTCAAGAGTTCTCTGGGAACTCTTTTGTGGCGGACATTTGGAGGAGATATAGAGCTCCCTGCGACCTCCCAAAGAAGTCACAAAAGGCGTCACATTTTCCTAAAAAAAAGTCGCAGGGATTTCTCTAGGATATCTTTGTGTTGCCTGGGATTGAATTGGAGGAAGCTTTATCAGTGCTGTTCCGGAGAGTTGTATCAGAACGAAAAGTTCCGGAAGACCTGAAACGAAGTATTACAATACCGGTCTACAAGAAAGGGAACAAGAACAACCCCGCGAATTATCGAGCTATAAACTTATTGAACAGCGTGAGTAAACTATTCACGGAAATACTGACTGTACGGATAACAACCAAAATAACCATCAGCGAAGAACAGCAAGGATTCAGAAACAATAGATCGATGACTGATGCAATATTCATACTAAGACAATTAATAGAAAAATCGGTGGAATTCGGGAAGCCCCTATATCTCTGCTTGGTCGACTTGAAAAACGCATTTGATAGAGTGCAGTTGCCGGACGTTTTGAAAATTCTTTATGAGAATGAGATAGACTCCAGGTACATAAAAGTGATCGAACAGCTTAACACTGACAACAATACACGTATAAAAACGCAGCATGGATTATCTGAGGAGGTGCCTATACTATCAGGAATCCGACAAGGCGATCGCCTTAGCCCGACCCTCTTCAATCTTATCATGGACAAAATAATTGCAAGCGTCAACGAGATCAATGGGGGATATAGAATGGGACACAGGACAGTAAATATTTTATGTTATGCCGACGACGCCATACTAATGGCAGAAAACGAAGACGATCTACAGCGACAACTGTACCGATTCCAGATAAAAGCAGAAAAGTTGAATATGATGATATCAGCCGAGAAAACAGAATCGATGGTTATCTCTAAGGAACCTATCCGATGCAAACTGGCCGTCCATGATAAACCCATCAGACAAACTATGTGCTGCAAATACTTAGGGGTGGAAATATCCAGTCACAAGAATATTTACCAGGAAGTAAGAGCTCAAGCAAATAAGGCCTCAAGAATATCGGGATGTCTGAGAGACATGATATGGAGGAACGAGCATATGACGGCAGAAAGCAAAGTCCGCATATACAAGACCGTAGTAAGACCAATTTTGACGTATGCAGCTGAGAGTGCTGAGACCCGGGCAGAAACATCAAGAACAAAATCACTACTTAGAACTACAGAAATGAGAATCTTGCGCACAATTAAGGGAGTAACATTACGAGACCAAATAAGGAGCAGTGTCATACGGGATGAACTGAAGGTTCAAGATGTTGTCCGATTTGTATGATCAAGACGCCGAAACTGGAGGGATCACATAGACAGAATGGGAAGTGATCGATTGGCAAAGTGGGCAAAGAACGAAAAACCCAACACAAGCCGCTCCCCTGGACGACCACCAAAAAGATGGCATGAGAGCTGGACATCTACGTCACAGGAGGCTGGATAAACAGAAAATAACAAGACAAGTCTTAAGAATAAGTGGAAGAAGAAGAAGTGTATAATGAGGGTATAAGTTGATAGTTAAAATTTTAAAGGAAAATTTTATTTTCTTCTTTTAAGAGCATTTAAATGAAGCTTTTTTGAAAAGGTTTTTTTTTATTTATTTTTTACTCTTTAGTTATCGCTGGCTAGGTCTCTGAGTTATTCCCGGCAAGCCCCTTCATTTTATACCCATATTTTAGAAGTGCATTAAAAAATAGCTATTTCGCCCTATTGGATTTAGAATGACGTCAACATTATTTTTCGAGTTACTCTCAACAAGCTCTTCCATTTTATACACATATTATAGAAATGCATTATAAATATCTATTCCGCTTTCTTGGATGTTCCGTCATATTGGATTTAGATGATGTCCTACAGCCTATTGTCATCGAAATTAAACGTGTATATGTCGTAGTCGGATTCTAAAAATTTTGCAAAATGACTATTCATTTTGTAAACTGACGAACGTTTCCTAAAACGCTTTCAACATACAGATCGTTTTACAATAATCGGCGTGAAATTTTCAGTCGGTTTGTAAACCGCGTATAACGTATCAGACGGATTGTCATATCCTTCATCCTTTTAAACGTTCCACCTGAAACTACTTGATCCGAAAAATATATATGCTACAATAATTATCGATGGAAAAATGGCGCTTATCAAATAGGTACTGAAAATGGCGTTTTAAACCGGTGGTTTTCGAGGGAGTTGCTGATACCGAACAGGTCACTCAATTCTGTAGAATTCAATGTTCCAATTGAAAATACAATAACATTAAGGGAGCAGTAGTGAATTCCTCAAAGTTCGGCGGCCAAGGTTTCAAAAAAAGTGCTTGCCGTCCGAACAAAAATCAGTGTAAGACAAGGAGGTGCTTTTTTTTTCAAAGCATATCAAAAATGCAACAGCAGGTGCCATGTGAGCGGCCTCTGCTGCAATAAGTTATAATAGTTTTATTTTTTGTGGTCTTTCTTTTTCTAAGGTGGGCGTTCAATGTAGTGTGTTTTTATTCCAAGTTGCGTTTGAAATTGGTTTCACTTTGAGAACTGAAATTTTGTGGGTTAACTCAGAAAAGATTTGGAGTTCTTAATAAAATAATTATTATTTCTGTATCCAGAATAATGAAGTACAGATGATTATACAAATATATCAGTTATTCAATTTGCATCAAGACACGAAACGTTCTCAGAATACGATTCAAATGATTCGACAATCCGTCGGATGCGTTGTTCGCAGTTTACAAAGTGACTAAAAGTTTCAGACCGATTGTAAAACGATCTTCATTTCAAGAGCGTTTTAGAAAACGTTCGTCAGTTCACAAACTGTCTAGTCATTTCGCAAACTGACGAATTTTAGTATCCGACTGCGACATATACAAAATTCAGTTCAATCGATTGAAGATATCTGCTTCAAAATTGAGTAGCAAGATTCCACCCGAACAAACATACATACATTGCAAGTTCAATAAAAGCTTTTGAAAACGAGGGAAGCTGAATACTCAATCAAGAAGACAGAAAATTCTATGTGAAAGTAGAAGGAGATTGCTCCACAATCAGAAGTTTGGGAGCAGGAGTGCCACAAGAAACAGTCCTTGGTATTACTGTAGGTATTACTGCTGACAAAGGCTAACCTGGAAAAGCCATATCAGGAAAGCCATAGACAAAACCAAGGCAGCGATGATTAGGCTCTACCATTGTATATATTAAAACTCAATGGCTCTACCCACTGATAGAAAGAAGCAGTTATATGCCTAAAGAAACGCGATTGAAGATTATTAGGACCGTTGCTAGACATCAACTGACCTACGGATTACAGTGGCTTTATACAAGACAGTGGCGGCAATAGGGTCATAGAACACGTTTTTGCACAATCATGGCGGATATTTGTTTACATTTGGGTGTCGTGCTGTTTGACATTTGACTCGATCTTGAGCTTTTTGTCACTATGACATGACAACAAAACAATGAAAGTCCGCCATTAGTGGTCGAAAACAGTCCGACCAATCAAAACGTGAACGTCTATTGTCGCCACTGTCCTGTATAAAGCCACTGTACTATGGATCAGGGCCGTGGACATTTGCGACAAAGAGCCATATGAAAAGAATACAAGCAACAGAGAACTAATTCACGTTGAGCTGTGGTTTGTCAGAAATCGACAGATCCATCGAGATTTAAATTGTGAAATCATCGCCGAACTTATGAAGAGGAAAGCTAATAACCTATTCGAAATAGCGGAAGAATATCCGAATCAAGAACACAGGAGTTGAGTGCACTATTATCAGAAGGCAATGACAGAGTTGTCGATTTTTCGAGCTAACTTCAAAAAGGTTGTGTTTCATCAGCTGACAGTTGCCTGGACCTTCGGCCAAGTTTATGGGAATTAAGGTGCAGACACATTGTTGTCACGTCACGTGAGCTCACGCGAGAAAATGGAAAGAAGATATGGAGAATATAGCTGCTTTTACAGTTGCTGGTGATTCTCATAGAAGGGATTCGATTTACCAAATGAATCAACAAACAGAAGAAGTGGGGGAATTTCATCAATTAACTCAAGAATTATTGAATGAGCACCCAAATCGGTTTCAAATGTATGTCAGAATGACATTTCACAAAATATCAGACGTGATGTCACGTGCATTCAGAAAATGTAAATTTGCGGAATATATAGATCTTGCGTGCTTTTAGTGCTATAATGTGACAGCAGATAGAAAGTCGCAAAAATTTTTACTACATTTTGATTCCGTAGTAGTATAATCATCCAGTTTAGTTCTGATGATTTGGCTTCACTATTTATTATTGAAAGGTGTGTCTCTCTTCCATCGTTCCATGCATTATCGTGGTTGCACATTTTGGGAAGATGACGTGACGTGATAACAATGTGTCTGCACCTTTATTGTTTCATCGCGAAAAATCCATGATCTTCGAAATAAATCGCACAATTTGAAAGCTTCGTTCTGACTAAATACTAATTTTGGTGGAATGGAAGAACGTACTGGCCACAAATTATGTGTCATCTGTCAAATAAATTGTCCCTAAAACAGTGTGGCGTATTTGAAAACCTTACCTCGAAAAGCACACAATAATTATTGGCAATCCTTTTTCAATATAATAATCATCAATCAGAAATTCTCTAATGAGTTTCCATTTACGGCTACTTCTGGAAATCTCTCATTATGATTTTGCGGCATCTAAAAGTTAATGAATGCCATCGAATAACACTATTACTGTTACGTAATATTATGGAAACATTTCGATCAAATTCATTTTACTGTATGAAAGTGAATGGCATTCATTTCCAGTATTTGATATGCTAATCACAAAACTAATTATTCTTTTTTTGTTCTAATTAAGCAGACACTTTTTCACTTTACCCCTTTCACTTTTTAGTTATCAGTGTTATTACTTATTCATTATCTATGAACATTTGAACGTGAAATTATAGGGTTGAATAGTACTCGACGAGACCTTAACATAAGGTAGGTCCCCCCAGTAGGGTTTTGAAGTTACTGAAACGGAAAAATCGGTGTGTCAAGTTTTCGTTGGCTCACCCAGTATTGATTATTTTACATACACTTTATCAGAATGAAAAAAACAGGATCCAAACGAGATGAAAATAATTATTGTATTGTGTGCTATGGAAACTATGCAGAGAGCAGAGAAAATGTGGAGGGTGAACAAATTGGTCTTGTGGACACCCAATAAACATAAACGTAAAAAAACGTTTCACAAGTTGGTTTTCCAGCGATAAAATTTTTGACGTTTCTCCAATTCATAGATAGCTTCGGAAATGAATATCATAGAGAAAACAAACAACGTTTGTATGCATTCTAATTTGCCAAATAGCGCAATCCGTGTCAAATGTGACCATATTACTTAATGTTAGACATTTTCTCGTGAAATAGTCATGCCGAATTCCACTCGAGATGAAATTTAAGCAGGTAAAATTTCTCTCTTGTAATATTCAAGTTTGTTGCTTTTCAGAAATTTCATATTACAATCGAGAAATTTTGCCGGCAAAATTCCATCTCTAGTGGTATTACATATGAAAAAATTCGACAAGAACGCAATTGGAACATCCCCAAAGAAACCATACAATGGCTGCGATATGTCACGGTGAAGAACAACACCTCAATAGCAGGCACTCAAACAATATGTTCACCATGGAAGAAGAGAAGTATGGTGCACGGTGCACTTCCTTGATGTATTCGTTACCAGAAATCCTAATGGGACACAAGGTTAATGGAATACCCACACGGCTCACAGACAGATATATTAAGGAGTCTAATCAACAACAAATTGGTGAACTCGAAAATGAAAATTCGCTCCTTCGCTCTGAGGTGTCACGAATCAGGAAGAAACAAAATAAAAATAACGTGGTAATACATGGTTTAAATATCCAAGATAAGAACACCGAAGAAGCCACCTTAGACCTTATAGAGAATGTCTTAGAAGCTGAAATTAATCTGAACTCAATTAAGGATATACATGGTATAGGAAGGGGGAGTGAATCTAAAACTGTGATTGTGGAATTAGATTCCTTTAAAGAAAAATCGAAATTGCTCAGAAACGCTAAAAAATTAAAGGGTACCGGTGTGTTCATTACACCCGACCTAACCCCAGAAGAGCGACTGCACAATAAAGCTCTATATACTCACCTAAAAGAAGCTAGAAATAGAGGTAAGAGATCACAAATCAAGGGAAACAAGTTGATTATTGATGGAAGGACGTTCACTCTAGATCAGCTAGAAGAGATTCGTGTCGGCGAAGCTGGTACCTGCAGTGGTCACCAGGAAGGGAATGATGGCACCACGAAAGATGGTAATTTTGTGAAGGACATTTTGAAGAAGTTCGATTCCACCCTTGAAACCAGGAGGAAGGTGGGTCCAGAAACTCGTTCGCGATCAAACAGAAACTAAATTCCCCAACATGGATGCATACATTCGAGATTTTACAGCCAACTCGATTGAAGCCAAAAATATCGATGACTTAAAAGTATGTGACAGGGAAATGAAAAAGGGGAAACATGGTGTAAATATATTTCACAATAATATAAGGAGCATATCAAAAAATTTCGAGGAGCTGTCCATTGTGCTTTCTCAGTTTGAATCAGAGTTTGATGTCATTGTACTTACCGAGACCTTTGAAGTTGATAATATAAATGTTTTTCAATTAGACGGGTACAGTACAGTTTATAATCAGGGAAGGGTCAATAAAAACGATGGTACAATAATATACATCAAGAACAACTACAGATGGACATCCAACATCGTTGAAGTAGGCAATATAAAGATGATCGAACTTGTTATTCACATTAAAGCTACATTTTCCATACAAATATATTCACTATATCGATCACCGAGCGGACGAGTGACAGATTTTCTGGAGGCACTGGAAAAATTCCTTGTGGGTCATTCAGGCAACCACAGCTTGTCATTATTTGTTGGGGACGTCAATATAGACTTGTTACAGACGGGAAGTAATATAGTTCAGGAATATCTTAACATTATGTACGAACACGGATATATATCATCAATAAATACCTACACTAGGGTACAAAATCAAACGAAGTCATGTTTGGACCATCTTTTTATCAAGAGTAAAATCCCCTTGAACGATCTGTTCCCGGTAGTATGGAGGCACAATATAACAGACCATCATCCAATTATGCTAAAAATTGCTGTAGATACTGAACCTGCCCCTCCTGAGGGGACCTCTGATGAAATCAAATATCGAACGGTGACCGATTTCTCTAAATTGAGAGAGAATTTAAGTAAAGAGAACTGGCAAGAATTACATACTGGAGAGGATTGTGACGGACTGGTGAATGGGTTTATGGAGATTGTGGTGAAGAATGTCAAAAACTGCACTAGAAAAATAAAAATATTGAAAAAAGATACGAAAAGGAAGCCGTGGGTTACCAACGGCTTAGTTACTTCAATAAATAAGAAAAATCTCTTATACAAGCATGCCCAACGACAGCCTGATAATTTGGAGCTCAGAGAGTGCTACAGAAGGTACAGGAATGAGGTGAACCGTCTGATACAGCTTGCAAAAAACTCTTACATGGGCGCAAAAGTGAGAGAGGGACATGGAAATGCTAAACAATTATGGAAATATGTTAAAGATCTGGAAGGGAAGAACAAAAGGAGAGAAAAAGTGGAGTGTCTTAAGCCGAAGGACGATGAAGTTATCTCGAATCGCCGCGAAATCGTGGAATGTTTCGGTGAATATTTTTCTAGGATCGGTTCGGAACTGATTGGAAAAATACGGAAACCTATTCATAGTGTGACCCGACCAAGAAGACTGATAAATTCAATTGGTCTCGTGGATACCTCAGCTGATGAAGTTGGATTTGTAATTAATCACCTCAGTGTTGGGAAGACAGCCGGTCTTGATGGCTTGAGTGCGGAATTGTTTAAACGTGTGAGTGACATTGTATCTGAACCATTATCTTTAGTCTTTAATAAGTGTATGCGCCAGGGGCATTTCCCCGAAGCTTTCAAGGTTGCCAGGGTAACCCCTGTATTCAAAGCTGGGGACAGGACACTTTTAACCAATTATAGGCCAATTTCGGTGAATTCGATCATGGGTAAGATTTTTGAAAAAATCTTGAAGACTAGAATAGTTGGATTCATAGAAAAATATAAGATTTTGTCCAGTAGACAGTACGGGTTTCAAGCGAATAAATCAACAGAAGATGCAATGGCTAGACTATTATCAAAGGTTTATGAAGCTTTGGATGAAGGTGTTCCTGCCCTATGCATATTTGTGGACCTGTCGAAGGCGTTCGACACCGTTTCACACCTGGATCTGCTTTCAACATTAGAGAATGTGGGATTTAGAGGGAGGTCATTTGACTTGATGAAAAGTTATCTCAAGGACCGGAGGCAGATCGTGGTGCTGGACGGTGAGCGGGGTTCTGAGAGGGTTGTTGAATGTGGGGTTCCGCAGGGAACGGTCCTCGGACCGCTTTTGTTTTGCCTTTATGTTAATGACTTGTTCGACTTGCCAACCTGTGGAGATATAATTTCGTTTGCGGATGACACCGCGGTGCTCTACACCGGAAAATCCTGGGCTGCCCTAAAGACAAGGGCTGAGAGGGACTTCAGCTTAATTTTAGACTTTTTCAGAGAGAGATTGCTGACTGTCAATTTCGATAAGACTTCATATATGCCGTTTACGAGTTATGTCTCCACACTTCCGGATTTTGAGAAACTCTCTATTCAATTGGACCATGAAACGGTCCATATAAATGGGGAACAAAAGGTCAAATATCTAGGTATAATTATAGACCCCCATCTGCGATGGGATCATCAGATTGAGCACCTTTGTACTAAATTGAGACGGCATCTAGGCTTATTTAAACATGTGGGGGGATTTTGTAGTTTGGCCGATCTCAGGGTGCTTTATTTTTCATTGGTGCAGTCGTTGTTGTCTTACGGTATTCTTGTGTGGGGTGGGGTGGATACAGTGCATTTGAAAAAGTTAGAAATTGTACAGAAAAGAATCTTAAAGGTAATTTATAAAAAGCCAGTAATCTACCCCTCTGATGACTTATTCAGGGAGGCTGGGGTGCTCGACCCCAGGCAGCTATTCTGTCAAAGCTTTCTCTTGTATTATAAATATAAAAGTGATAAAAAGCCAATAAAGCACAATTTTCAAACTAGATATGCTCTCGGAGGACACTCAATACCCAGAATGTTGAAAACGATCGGGCAAAGATGCTATACATACTTAGCTCCACGTACTTATAATATTTTACCCGACAATATAAAAGAATTAAAGTCCTATAGTTCGTTTAAGAAGTTCATTAAAGATTGGATGTTCCTCCAACCACGGAGGATCACAGCTGATTTGATTGATCTGAAAAATGCTCCCATCAAGTAGGTAATTGTCATACCTTTTCTGATACATCTCATGTTACGAGCGTTGTCAATATGTGCTCCGGACTGTAACTGTAAACCTTCTGAAGCTCTTTTTGTGTGTCATGAGAATTAAACTATTGATCTGTTTCTTGATTGTGCTTAGAATTATTTTTCAGTTTACTGTACTTACCATACACAAGATTTTCTTTCATGGTATAATATAGTTGTAATTTGTAGTTTAGTCGATGTTCATCTTGGATAGCACTTTGTTCTTACCTTAGGCTTAAGTTTTTTTGTGATATTGTAATATTTGAATATGCAAATTATGGTTGAATAAAGTTATTATTATTATTATTATTATTACCCCATCAAAAGCGTGATGTGATCAAAACACTGGTTGAGAGAGCTCGACGGATATGTGAGCCTGCATATCTGCTAGACGAATTGGGACATTTGCGGCAAGCATTTATTTCAAATGGGTACAATTCCAGTGAGATCTCGAGACCGAAGCAGACAACAATTGAAAATGGACTATCCGGAATCATTCCAAAGAAGGAGACATTCCTACCTCTCATTTAATCATTGACGGACAAAATTTGCAAACTTCTGAAAAGGCATGATATCAAAACAGTCTAGTGATTTTTTAAGTGTTTCATTAGACGTTTTCGAGGAAGGAATTGCGATACAAATTCAAAATTTTGTATTTTTGTTTCAGAGCACATGAACCCAATTTATGGAATATTTTCAAGTGGAATCTACTTCCGGTTCTACCGGAAACGAATGTGAACTTCGTAATTTCAAATGCAACACCCTGTATATCTATACATATTTTAATTCTTCGTTTAATTCTGCAATGATTTGATGTATGATATACGCAACCACATCAAGCGATTGTTGAGTCAAGAGACCGAATTTGCTCCTAATTAAATAAGGACTTGAATAGTAATTTTTATCGTCGGAAAAACCAGTGGCGTATTATTTTTTTATCTGAAAATATTCAGTCTTGCTGCAGTACGGACGCCACTGGTAGAATAGAAAAGAAATGATACTATGCAAAAAGTGCTTCTTGACGCTCAAAAACTATGTCTCAAATTTCATAAAAATATTTCAAACAATGTGAAAGTTATTCATAAGAAAAAATTTTTTTTTCTATAATTTTAGCACCCCGTATCTCGGAGAGGAAATATTTCTCGACATATGGTTATATGACAAACTAGGGCTTATTTTTGATGTAGAATACATGGTTAATATTTCTTGGTTACGATCTAGACCACCCTGTATATGTGACATATTATTTTCAATGAGCCCTCCTAATTATGATAAGGCGCCCCAGAATTTGAGTATCGTTGAATCAGGAGAAAAGATTTAAGTTTTGTGGAAATTTAATTTATACCATGAAATTACATATCAATATTGATATATGTACATTGAAGACGAAATCAAAGTTTCCTTACGCATATTGGTAAAGATGGCATCTCTTATAAATTCTCGAAGAAAAAATGAATAATAACAACTGTCATTAATTGACGACCGGCAAAGTCCTTCAGGCTCAGCGAAAATATAATTCAAAATTTTATTGTACTTTCTCCAAGCATCTTCAATCTATTTACTGCATCTCATATATTTGCCTCAGTATTATTGGAATATTAAATACCTGATTATAATTCAATGCATATATGACACAGATACTCATAAAAAATGAATTAATGCACAAATTTTGGACGCGCCGCGCCAACTTTGGACCGCATAATCAAAAGGAACTACGCACATTTGTCTTTCGCATCACCGGCACCAAGTAGCGCTCACCAACCCGACCAGAGACTGTTTGATAATACAATATTCTTATTTACAAACATAACACTTGCAGATAGAAGAATCATGCTATAACAGACTCACTTTCTATTCATGTTCTCGGAAGTGTCGAATTCGTTTTGGTTGCTCAGGAATCAGGAAGAACACATTCACTTTTCTTCGGTATATAATATCAGTTGATGCAGCGATGTGGTATTACGACACTGAACGACTCGATCGGAATTTTGTCACAACAGAAGATGATCTGTTCGCCCGCATTTCTCGATGGTTTTTCCTTTCAGAGGATTTCTCTAACAAACTGACATACATTCATGATAATCGATAATTCTGGAATCTGGAAATACATAATAATAATAACAGTACGTTATTGACCATAGTCAAAGGCCATCGACCGGAGTCCTTCAGCCCTGGAAATACATCTTATCATTGAAAACAGACCCAATTTGCAATAATAATCCAGCCGGAGGTATTATATTTTGAAAATATTGTATTACGTGATTCAAAAAGAGAAAAGGATTAGTTTACATTTATGAATGGGGTCAAATGAATATCACCGTCCTCAAATAAAGAAGAACGAAATAGCTCTATCGCCAATATAGTCAATATCCCCGTCAACAGTACAGCATCCAATAGCGGAATATAAAGTTGATATTCCGGTCAATAGACCCCCCGCTTGCAAATCAAAAGGTGACAATCAACCTCACTTCACGTGTGATAACTGCGAAGTGATAAATTGTACAGGATGTACAACGTTCACATCAGAGACTGAGGAGAGATGCTTACCCCTAAAAGAGCGCAAACTAAAAATTATGTGCAATGACTGCATAAAAGACCACTCCAAGACAATGGATAATATGAGGAAATTAAAACAGGAGAACTATATCCTGCAAGAACAAATAGCAGTGCACACAACTAATAAATCTGAGGATAAAGATGAAGATGATGTAATACAGCAATTACAAATAGAGAATTTAAAACTGCAAGAAAGGATTAACCTAGTCGAAAGAGAAAAGGAGATCTATGAACAGGAAAAACTAGAAATCGAAGAAAAATCAAACACAATGATTGATAAACTACAAAAAGAAAACAAAAAATGTATGACAAATAATACAAACCTAAGTCAAATAAATTCGATTCTTCAAAAAAACTGGAAGTGGACAAAAACAATATGGGCACACTTACAAGTGAGAACGTCGCACTTAAAAGCGAAATTAAATTATCATCAGAGGAAATTAAACAACTAAAACAAGGTGAAGCAGAGAAATTTAATGAGAATTGTAAAGCAGAAGATGTGGAAAAGCGCTTCAATAACGGTGCGGAAGAAATTGAGAGTATCAGAGCTATGATTGGTAGCTTGGTTCATGACAAGGGGAAGGAAGTAACCAAGCTGGCTGTTACACCTTCATATTCTAATGTTGTGACAAGAACATATCCAGGAAACCAAGACCAACCTAAATCGAACCAGCAAGAGAATGACACCCAGCATTCAGAAGAAGAAGAAAAAAAGACGCTACTAAAACAGGAACAAACATGCTGAAATCAATGAAAGAACATTAACACAATATTATGGATGGAATTATATCACTCCAAGATTTAAAGTCACCTAAAGGACCAAATACGCTGCTCACAAATACCAGGAAAGAAGTCCTTCACCAGCATAGTGGGAAAGATGAAACAGAAACTGAATATAGCTTAGTTGTACCAAAAAGACAAATTGTTCCTGAGAAACAAACCTCCATTGGAACGTCTATGAAGGAAAACGATAGTAATGGTGGTTTTCAAGGGAGAAAAAAAAAGATGGGAAAATTTGGATGTTCATATCTCGAGTGAAGGATATAGTGACCGAGGAAATTATACAAAAGTAGCTAAAAAACTAGACATAATCACTAATGAAGAAATCATTATTGAAAAATAGATACCTAACATACAATATAAGACAAAACAAATGTTTCCCCAACTAGGATTGCCAATGAACTTCAAGGAAAAAGTATACGACAGCAAGTTTTGGCCCCGTAGAGTGGCATTCGCGAGGTACAATTTTAAATTGGACAAAATGAGGGAAGAAAAAGCTAAACAAAATTTTCAGTTCATAGCCTCACCAACATTACATGCAAAAAAATAACATCACCCTTAATTAAAAAAAACTGACGATATTAAACATCAAAATCCAATCAATAAAAAATAGAGTCGAGAGATTGAACATGTGCTTGAATGAATTAAATCCAAGTGTGATATGTATCACCGAACATTGGATTACCAGCAAGGAAAAAGAACTTCTGACAAAACTGAGATTGGATAACTACATTTTGGCCCACAGCTTTTGTCGTTCCAAGCAGAATAACGGTGGATCATTAATAATAGTTATTCGACATATAAGTTTCCAGGAAATCGCCTCACTTGAACAACTACAAGAAGATATCATTTCAGAAATGTCAGGAATCTATATACAGAGTGAAAAACTTATAGTTATATGTAATAGATCACAAAAGGCTAAACTATGTACTTACTTTCACTCAAAAACTTGAAGAATTGTTGGACATAATTTTAAACTTAAAAAATACAGAAACCACAAAATAATAGTTGCGGGTGATTTCAATGTCAATATACTGGCAGCTACCAAAGAGAAAAGTATGATACAGAGTTTGTTTGAAATATATAACTTAAAACAAGTCATGAATGAGCCTTCTGGGGTAACTCCACTCACTGCAACTTGTATAGACAACTTCTTCTGTTACTTCGAAGTGACGAGCTCCCGAACTATAAATCTACACCTTGCTGATCATTATGGGCAAAAAATAGAATTTCCATCTGTAACAAAACAAAATGTTCTCAATAATCAGAAAATTAAATACAGACCCATAACTAGTATGGCCATCCATAAAATGAAATCCGAACTCAGCCTCATAAACTGGAGGAGTATGTTGGCCACCAAATCAGCCAGCCAGTCTTTCACGTTATGTTTTGACAAATTTCTTTGTCTCTTCAACTTGCTTTTCCCTGAAAAAGAGAAAAAATAATGCACTCCAATGTGAAGAGTGAACTAAAAAACAGCAGACCAATAAATGAACTGTAGAACACACTGGAGATACGTAGCATTATCTTCAGTATCACACATAACACAGAAGTCTCCAATTGTTATGAAAAATACAAAGAAAAACTCGGAAAAACTATTGATGCAGAAAAGAGAAGAATTAATGAAGAAAAAATAGAGAAATCAAAAAATAAAACTAAACAAGAGTGATCAATAATCAACAAAGAGACTAAACATACAAAACAAATGTCTAAATCTATAATAAGTGCTGATACCTTCAATGATTATTTTTCAAGCATTGGGCAGACCATTAACAGTGACTTAGTCCAACTAATTGTGGGAAACAGCAGAATCTACCTCAAACAAGATCTAACCTTGTATTCAGTCCAACCCAACCTCAGAATTTGAAATAATAAATATAATATCGAACATGAAGAGCAAGAATACAAGAGATATTTATGGAATATCAGCAAAATTTCTTAAATCAATTCAAGAGGTTATCATTGCCCCGTTAAATATAATCATGGATAAATGTTTACATGAGGTAGTTTTCCATAGTTAGTTGAAAACAGCTATCTACTATAAAATCCGACGATGAAGGGCACGTAGCTGCAGGCCCGGATCCACGATTTTTTCTGACCGGGGCAAAAATTCATGATGGCGCCCCCTCCCCATTCGTATAATATATGAATTCATAAAAAATTAACAAGAATAAATAATACAAATGAATAATATAAATAAATACTAATGATAAGAAAAATATCACAAGGAAAGAAATTAGATTTTTTTCTTCACAGATTCACATGCACGGCGTGATTTTCTTTCCGAGAACGCAGCTAAAAGCTCCTCGAAAGCTGTTTCGGAAGCAGTTTTGTTGTCTTCAGCTAAGATCGAGAGACCATAGAGATGTTCCTGACTAATTGAGGAACGCAAATAATTTTTTTTTCATTCTAAATTTGCTGAAACTGCTAGGTGCAGTATATTCTTAAAGCTATACTGTCATTAGGAAAAGCTTCTTGGAGATCTCGCCTGTGAAGAATTTGTAGCAGCTCTTATGAAATCGATCATTCACTAATTTCAGGAACCAGCTCTTTGAAAACCACTAGTTCCTAACAAAAATCAACTGCATTAAAGTCTCTTCAATATTTTTGCGCTAGAAGGGTCCCATTTTTCTGCAGATCTTCTTTTTGCATGTTTAAAAGGGCATGGCCATTGAGAATTACGAAATTCGTATGCAGACTCCTGGCGCTTTCTAATCTTTTTCTGATTCCTGACAATAATCTGTCGAAAACAATCTTAATTTTCTTCGAGAATAAATCAAATAGATCTAGCGTTCTTGACTCATCCTCGCACATTTCTTCGAACTGCTTTTTTTTCTTGGAAGAACGTTTATTTCTAAGAATTGGCTTCACAGCCAATTCTTCTGAAAGAAGTAGCTTCTGAAATCCAGTTTTCAATAAGTTTTTCCCTAATTCCTTGCAAAATCTCCACAAGACCTTGCATCAACGATAATGAACGTGAAATAATTATACCCCCTTTCTGAATTTCCACGTTGACCCTATTGAACTCTAGCAGAATGTTATTTCAAATTGTTAGGTTCAGGATGAATCTAAATTTCATCACAGCATATGAAGCAATCCAATTTGTTTTCGTACACTTTTTCATAATTGTCCATCGTGTGGTTGAACTAACAAAAAAGAATACAGATTTTGTACAACGCCAAATGAATTTACTGCTTCTGAACATGATGAAGCCAAATGGACACCCACAAGATTCGAAGAATGTGCTTGGCATGGAACTAATAATACTACCAGCTCGTTCATCTGTAGAATTCTGGATTCGACTCCTTTATATATGCCAGCCATATTAGATCCGTTGTCGTAGGATTGCCCACGACATTTTTTGACATTAAATCATCAGCTTGCAGTTTATGTAGAATTCGTTACGATATTATTCTGCAGTTTTTTCGTCAACTTCTAAGAAGTCAATAAAACTTGCCTTTTTCTCATATCCAGACTCTGTTCTCTTTAAATATCGTATAACCTGATCCATTTGCTCTGTGTGAGATACATATGGGGTGCAGTCAAACATAATTGTGAAATAGTTGGCCTCCTTGATCTCATTAATAATGTTATTCCGAATTTTGGTGGCCATTAAATCCATAATTTCATTTTGGTAAGATTTGCAGAGATAGGATATTTGGATATTTAGAATATCAGAAATGAATAAAAATTTACCTCTGGTTGTTTTTGGCGCCCACTTAAGCTGGCGCCCAGGGCAAGCACCCCGCTTGCCCCCCCCCCCCCCCTCCCCCCGCATTTTTCCGTTCCCTATACAGTCAGCGCGACACAGGTCGCTCTCACCGTATAGGAAACGGAATGCACAATAGAACTCCGTTTCCTAGCAGATATGCGCGATGTGCTCACTGCCCTGTTATAGTCTTCTGGGTGCCGATGGGACAAATTGCAAATTATTAATAAAGTTTTCTTACTTCCTGTATAGCTTTATTAGGTAGAGTCTACCACATTTTTTCTCTGTGAACATTTTTGTAGTCCCGGTTTTTTTTTCAGCAAACCTCTCGTAAGTCGACCATATTTTCATTTTTTTCAATCATACGTATTCTTTTTTTGTTAAATGCATAAATGCAATCCGAGATGCAATCATAAAGACAATCTGGGAAAAATGAGAAAACATGATTTATCTACCAATATAAACATGACTGAAAATCACATTTTTTAAATTATTAATACACTCCTGATTTCTTCAGAATCGGTTTATATAACCATATGAAATATGAAAATGCAATTGTCCGACAAAAAAATGTTGATGTTTTTTTGTCCGACAGATGAAAATCGACGATTTATTTGAGTTTTTAAATTCATTAATATTTGTCGGACAAGAATGAATTTATATTTTAGACAGATTCGTTTCATAGAAAAAACAACTGTCCACCATATAAAATGCGGCAAATCCTTAGTCTAGTTGAATATAATGGTTTTGTTTCAGAATCTTTTTTCGATTATTATTGAAATGAAACAATTGATTTCGATTGAAGGGGTATAATTCAAATTGTTTACTGACATTTCTATTCAAATCTAAAAAAAACAATGAAAATACTCCTTCCTCACATTGAATTCATTGTAACAAGACGAATGGTATCCATAGTAAAAGTATCACACCAATCGTCAGGTAGAATGACATCTTTATATTTGTGATGTTCTCTTGATGCCAAGAATATTTTGCACAGTTTAAGGATGTTTCTTCCTCTTTTTTCGTTTTAAAGCCACGGATATTTTTTAAATGTCTGCACAAAAAACACTCCATCACTACTAGCAATATTACATCGGCAACAACTGAAATTGCCGAACTTTATTCGTCGTACAGCTAGATGATAGTATTCAGCACATCCTTCTTAAATGGCCCTCAAAAAATCGAATGTTAAGCGTAACATGAGCAAAGTTACATCCGGTAAATGCATATAGTCTATTCATAACCAAATTAGAGCAGTGAATTCTTCAATTTTTGAATGAACGCCACATTTTTTTTGTCGGACAACTAGTGCACTACATTGTATTTTCAAGGTGGAGAGAGAATAAGAAAAAAAAAAGACATTATTCATGATTTTTTATCCCAAGAAATCTTCGTTTTCCATTTGTCGGACAAGAAAATCGCCACATTTTTTGTCGGACAATTGCATTTTCATACTTCATATGGTTGTATCAACCGATTCTGAAAAATTCGGGAGGGTATTGATACTTAAAAAATGCGATTTTCAGTCATGTTTATGTTGGTAGACAATCATGTTTTCTCATTTTTCCCAGATTGTTTTTATGATTGCATTTCACAAAAAAGAGTATGTTTGATTCAAGAAAAATGAAAATATGGTCAAGAGGTTTCCTAAAAAAAAAACGTTCACAGAGGAAAAATGTGGTAGACTCTACCTAATAAAGCTATACAGGAAGTAAGAAAACTTCATTAATAATTTGAAATTTGTCCCATCGGCACCCAGAAGACTATAACAGGTCAGTGGGCACATCGCGCATATCTGCTAGGAAACGGAGTGTTCCATTGTGCATTCCGTTTCCTATACGGTGGGAGCGACCTGTAGCGCTGACTGTATAGGGAACGGAAAAATGCTTCCGGGACATCTCAAAGGCTTTCGACTGCATCCACCATGAGACTGATAAATAAACTGGAGTATTATGGACTCTGCACTCAGGCACTCCATCTAATGAGATCATACCTCGAAGGACGAACGCAACAAGTTGAGTGGAATAATGTCATGTCGGGATCACGGATGGTTCATTGGGATGTACCACAGGGATCCATACTGGGCCCTATGCTCTTCATTATCTATATGAACGACATGAACATTAATAAATCGCATCAAGAATATTCAGTCTTAACCTCCCTTTTTGCCGATGATACATCGTACTTCATTAAGGCTACAAACCTGGAGATTCTTAAAAGAGCAGACAGTAATGTGATTACGGAGTCCAATAACTGGTGCCGTGATAACTTGCTGAAAGTGAACGAAGAAAAAACCCAGAGAGTTACATTTGGTGGCGGAGAGGCAAATAGTCTGAAATTCTTGAGAGTGCATATCGATGGGAAATTGAACTGGGAAAGTCCATATAGAGGCGGTTAAAAAGAAGTTCTATATACAATACGGGTGATCGACAGAGTGTGTACTAGAAATGCGGCCTTAGCTACTTACCATGCAAATTTCCATTTCATACGGCATAATTTTGTGGGGAAATTATGCTGCTATTGCTATACCACCTGAAGAGAACAGAAAGTTGCAGAGAGGCATGCAAACACCTGAAAATAATCACTATTCCCTCGTTGTATATCCTGGAGATTGTAAATTATGTCCATAACAACAAAAAACTGTTTCCAGCGAATTCCATGAATTCAACACAAGAAATAAAAACAAAATGGCAAATGGTAATACCGTACCACCGAAAAAAGCGAACGCAACAGAGTGTGGACTTTTGGGGAGCAAAACTGTATAATCACCTACCTGAACACTGTTACACCTAAATTCAAGAAAAAAGTGAAGGAGATGCTGCTAACCAGGACCCTTTATTCTTATTCCATAGAAGAGTACCTGAATGGAAGTTGGTAGCTGTAGATATGAAATGATATGACGTGACATGTAAAAATTGATGTCTAAATATACATATTCTTATTCTTCTTATTCCGATATTCTCCTGACAGAAAAAACAATAACCTGTCATCCCTGTGTTGTGACACGAATTTTTTGTGATGACATTACAACAAGTATGTATTATGTAAAGGGTGTTATTTTGAATAACCCGCTATTTCGATAATTGTCACTTTTGAAGCTGTCATTTTTTGAAATCTGACAAGTACAAACTACTCCATTAAAAAAAATGGAACGATTACACGCTTCAAAGACGCATTGAAATGATTAAAATTCACTAGAAAAATAGTGAAAACGACTCGTAAAGCTCGAACATTTTTGGGTCATCGTGGAGCACTTGTCGAACCGCAATACAAAAAATGGTGGAAAAATTTGAGCTGATGGGACAAGTGAGTGATGTGAAGAATGAAACCCGTGTACTTCTCTCAAGAACATCCGAGAATTTTGCTGCTCTAGAAAAAAGCGTTTAATAAAACCCAGTTTTTTCTATTCCTCGTCGTTCTTTGGTATAAGGCCTTCCACAAACGTCATTACAATGTATTTTGCAAGATTTGGGTCTTAAAGCTCAGAAAGTTAAGTTTACACAAGAATTAAAGCCGGTCGATCATCAACAACGTCGTGTCTTTGCTGATCGGGCCCTTGAAATGCATTAATATGTTCCGGAATTCCATAGAAAAATCATCTTGAGTGATGAAGCCCATTCCCATCTTGGTGGCTCCGTCAACAAGCAATATTGTCGCATCTGCGGCTCAGAAAACCCAAGATTTATCGTTGAAACGCCTCTCTATACTCAACATGTGACTGTTTGGTGTGGTTTATGGTCCGGTGGGGTCATTGGACCCTAGTCTTTCGAGAATGATGCTGAAGCAACAGTTACGGTGAATGGACAAAGTTTACTTTCAACAAGACGGCGCTACGTGTCACACAAGCAACAAAACCGTTGATCTTCAACAGGAAAAGTTTCAGACTGTGTTATATCTCGAAGAGGTGATCACAGTTGGCCACCGAGATCTTTTGATTTAACACCTTGCGACTTCTTCCTTTGGGGCCATGTGAAAGAGGAGGTCTACGCCAAGAGTCCATCAGCGTTGATTCAAGACGTCAATGATGGAATTCGTGAGGCCATCGAGGACATAGGGCAGCCACTTTGCGATTTGATTATGGAAAATTTCATGAAGAGTATATGGTTCTGTAGTCGTGATGGCCATTTGGCAGATGTTATTTTTCATTATTAACGGAATACCTTCCTCTTCATAATGAAATAAACATTTATCTGAAGAAATTGAATTTGTATTTCAAGGTCAATGTAACATCTCTTATTGGAAAACCGTTTATGAAAAGAATATCCCCTTCAAAAACAAAATAACGGATCCGAGCGATTCTTCAGAAAAATTTCTACCAAACCATCGTTTTCTGTACGGTGCGGTGGAATAAGTGTTACCTCCCCCCCCTCCTATTAACTACTCTTTTTTATATATTAAGAGTCTTCAGCCTTCAAAATAGGAAACGGTTCAGTGCATTAATTTTTATTTATTGGATTATTCAGCTTAAGGGGAAGTATCACCTTTTGAATCGTGGTGAATCTCCATTTAAAAAGTAGTCTCTTTATTTCACCAGTAACTACCCCAATTTAGGACGTAGAGACTTGATTTTTTTTCAAATTGAAGTTGAAGATCGTCCCGAGGGCAAATAGTTTTTTTTCGATTTAATTAGTTTTTCAATTTAAAAAAACAGGTTGAACTTCAGCGTTTTGGAAACTACATTTAAAGACTTTTTTTCGACGGTTCTTCATGATTTTTTGAAAAAAATCGCAACTATTTGTCCTCGGCAATTTAATCTTCTTTAAACTACAAAAATTTTCATGATGATTAGTTCTAAAATATAGCTTGTACTCATGAAAAACGAGAAACATATTCAATAACCCAAATATTGCAGAGATCTAACGATTACCCTGTTTTTTTTTTAATTGAAAAACTAATTGAATCGAAAAAAGAAAACTATTTGGCCTCGGGACGTTCTTCAACTTCAATTTAAAAAAAATCAAGTCTCTACGTCGTAAATTTATTAGGGAAGTTACTCGTGAAATAAAGAGACCACTTTTTGAATGGAGATTTACCACGGTGATACTTCCCCTTAATAGAACAAATGTTGGGGCGCAGGGAATATTAACAAGAAATCCTACCCTGAACTAGATCTCACACTGACTGTATAATACACTAATATTCCTTCAACAGTCATCTGGGAGTAGATACCTGCGGGGCGGGTCATTTAAAAGAAATTCAATTCCATGTAAGAATCCACAATTGTAAGAAACAATTAATTTTCACTAATCGACGGCTAATAAAATCCTTAATGAAATGTCTTTGGTAAAAATGGATATTCATCATTTCGAAAATTCAAGGAAATAAATTTGGCGAAAAGAACACATTGTTGTAATTTTATTCACAAAAAAACGGTAAATTTTGAAAGAAAAAGGAGATAGACATTTTACTAAATGATAGACTTCAATACTGGAATGAAAGAACACGAAAATATTTGTTCGTTTTGGTGGTGGAAATGTTGAAAAATTACCAAAAATGATAGGGAATATCCTTTTCATTCATTTAATACTTATGAAATATTTTTTTTATTATTTTTATCTTCAAACACTCATACATCCCTTCATCAATCGGAAAAAATAAATCGTTTCTAACCCTTTTTTTTTCAGGGACGTAAACCCTTAAAAAAAAATCTCAAACAGGTCAATTTTCATATTGAACGTAGTATCTTATGACATAAAAGTTACGAACGGGACATAATCCCTCTTCATGGGGGTGTCACTCCTTCGATTTTTTTAAATGAGAAAGTGCATCATGCGACATCTCATTTAAAACCTATTGAAACACTGATTTCAAAAATGTATAACACTTTGGTGTCGCATGATGCACTTCCTCATTTAAAAAAATCGAAGGGGTGACACCCCCCATGAAGAGGGATTATGTCAGGCTCGAAACTTTTATGTCATGACATACTACGTTTAATATAAAAATTGACCTGTTTTAGCTTTTTTCTCAAGATATGAAAATAGAGTAGTTAATAGGGGGAGGGGGTAACACTTATTCCACCGCACTGTAGAAGTATGTATTATTCGAAAGAAATTCAAGAAAGTTAGCGGAAAGAAACATTTTCCCGCACGAAACTGCCGTTTCCCGAAGCGGAGTTCGGGTAAGCAGTTGAGTGCGGGAAAGACACTTTCTGCACGAGTTATAGGAACGATATTTTTTCTACAAGCACTTATACGATATCGATTTGATTTCAACCCACTGATCAAATTCGATTGATATATTCAAATAATTTCATATTAATGACAAATGTTAATTAACATGTCGTTTCCATAGCAACGCCGTCGTTGGCGTTTGGTGCATAGAGACATATCATAATTCAGTTCATTTATTGATAAGGAAGTGTGCGAGAATGGAATAGCAGGGGTTTTCTCGCACTGTTTGGCAATGTGACTCTTTACGAATTGAATTGCGTGCGGGTAAAGGGTTGAAAGTGCACGCTTGTGGAAAAAAATTACGTTTGTTCAGGTTCGCGTACAGTTCACAGGTATAGCGGAAAACAGGCTAGTTCCACTCGTAACTTTTTCAGAATTCATCGAAAATTACGTCATCCGATATTCCTATCGAGCGATTATCAAAGAAAGAAGATCCACTTTTCTCGGAGTACGATTCTTGATAATAGCACACAGGACATTCATCGAATTATTCGAATCAATAGTTTCGGACAGTGGCGGCTTGTCCTATGAGGCAGGTGAGGCAGTGCCTCACCAATTAACGTCGAAAATTACACGTATAAATATCATATATTTACATATTAATTATTTATTCAATCAATTAAAATTGTTTTCAATATCTTCTTCCATACGCATTTATATCGAAATTTCCCTTCATTATATAGCAATAAAATGCGTCTCCGGTTGGGTCTAAGTTTCCGTATCTCACGATTTCTGGGTTTCCAACTCCCAGTAAACGGCAGAGGCAGGCCTCACAGTCCTCACACTGCCTTTCTTTACGCGTCATTTTACATCATAGGGAACGGACGGCAGGCGAGAAAACCGCAGCCCTAAAAGCGAAATATTGCGTTGAGTCTGAGGCTAGCCTCTTGATATTCTATCGCGAAGGGCAAACTGTAATTATTCTGCACTATTCGGGAACTAGTTCTTTAATCTTTGAACTCGGGTTAGTTTTCAAATTGGGTTCGATTTGTAAAAATAGTTTTATCTGTTTTCGTGTAAATTAAGGTTTGTCTCAGTGTTCATATGATGTCTTTCAATCTTATTACTGAATTCAATTTCCATCGGAGACCTAAAGGCGAAATGTATTTAACGGGACCGATGGGACGTCACGAATTCCTCAGTTAGATGTAAACGCTCGAAAGACTTGTGATTTTTTTGATTTTTCAGGTAATCAGCAAAGTTTTTGGCGTAATTCTTATGGGGATAAATCATACGAGGTCTGGCTATTAAATAACGAGACTGCGCGCGCAGAAGGCGTCCTAGAGGGGTAGGGTGGGAAACGAATGCAGCATTGGATAGCTGGAAGTGTCTACTATTCCAGTACGAAAACACGTTTTCGTCGCTGTAGTAGTATTTTTTGTGTAGAGGTTAGAAACGAAAGTGTTTTTTTCTCGTGCCGATAACGATGTGTGACGAAAAACACGAGCAACGGATCAATATGAAATTTCTCGTCAAATTAAAAAAAACTCCGACTGAGTGCTATAAGTTGTTGAAAGAGGCCTATGGTGAGAATTCTCTATCTCGTGCGCGTGTTTTCGAATGGTATAAAAGGTTTTCTGAAGGCCGAGAGAGCACCGAAGATGACCAACGTCCAGGTCGACCTGTCTCTGTTTCAACTCCGCAAACAGTGACCAAAATAAATGAAATTGTGCGCGGAGATCATCGTATGAGCATTCGGATGATTGCTGAGACTGTAAACGCCGATAAAGAAACTGTCAGAAAAATTTTACATGACGACTTGAACATGAAGAAAGTCTGTGCGAAGTTGGTCCCAAAAAATTTGACCCCTGACCAAAAGCTCGTCCGTCAACAGATTTGCTCAGATTTTCTTGAGAGGTTAGATGAAGAGCCTGAATTGATGGAAAACATCATCACTTGCGATGAAACCTGGATATTCCAATACGATGTTGAAACTAAGCGGCAATCCATGCACTGGAAAACTCCTGCATCGCCGAGAATGAAAAAAGCAAGGTCATCGTATGAGCATTCGGATGATTGCTGAGACTGTAAACGCCGATAAAGAAACTGTCAGAAAAATTTTACATGACGACTTGAACATGAAGAAAGTCTGTGCGAAGTTGGTCCCAAAAAATTTGACCCCTGACCAAAAGCTCGTCCGTCAACAGATTTGCTCAGATTTTCTTGAGAGGTTAGATGAAGAGCCTGAATTGATGGAAAACATCATCACTTGCGATGAAACCTGGATATTCCAATACGATGTTGAAACTAAGCGGCAATCCATGCACTGGAAAACTCCTGCATCGCCGAGAATGAAAAAAGCAAGGATGTCGAAATCAAAATTTAAAGCCATGCTAATCGTTTTTTTCGACATCAACGGTATCGTGATGACTGAATGGGTTCCAGAGGGTCAAACTGTAAACCAAACTTACTATTTGAAAGTTTTGGCAACGCTGCGAGAGCGAGTTCGTAAGAAACGGCCGGAGTTGTGGAAAAGCAAATCGTGGATCTTGCACCAGGACAACGCACCTGCCCATAACGCGCTGTCTGTGAAGCGTTATTTAGCCGCTAGAGGCACTCCAGTGCTCGAACACGCGCCGTACTCGCCTGATTTAGCACCCTGTGACTTTTTCCTATTTCCGAAGATCAAGTCTGCCTTAAAAGGAACCCGGTTCGAGTCGATGGAAGAGGTAAAGCGAAAATCGGCGGAGCTCCTAAATGCTCTTACAAAAGAAGACTTCCAGCATTGCTTTGAACAATGGAAAAAAAGAATGGAACGGTGTGTGGCGAGGAAAGGGGAGTATATTGAAGGGGAGCATTCGATTGTAGAATAATTTTTAAAATAAAACTCTTTTTCATAAGCAGTCTCGTTATTTAATAGCCAGACCTCGTATATAGTTCAAGAAGTAAAGCGATCTATTCCAGATTTGATTGAATGTCTTGAGAATATTACGCAACTGACGAAGAAGAGAGTTCACTAGAACAAGTTATTTATAGGTATATACAGAGTGTCCCATTAGTGCAATGAAGTAGATAATCTCATTACTTACGTCAGTTACGGAATAATTTTACTGCAAAAATGGTTGCTCTTGCACTGATATATCAGCCTAAAATAATAGTAGATACCGGCCACAGGGTGTTCGTTTGAAGCGGTATTACTGGTATCAGAATTAGGTCAGTTTGTTCTAATGGTAACCATTTCATATTATTTCATCTCTTAGTGCCAAATAAGTAGGTATTTCTATTCATTGGCATCAACATTTTTCTTAATTTATCCGGCGTGGCTGACATATAACGAAAAAATTATGGGAATGTGGAAGATTTCACTTCATTATCAGAGTGAAATAAACTTCAATATTCTCAATGTTCTGGTTAATGGGTGTTTCAAATCGGATGATATGATGAAAAGCAACTTGCTTGTAGAGGATGTTCTCAACAAGGTCCAAAATTGAAGAATTTCAATAAGGATGCTCATTTTCTTCAACTGGCTTCAAATTACTTTTTATACACACCCTTTAATATGTTTAGTTTTCGAGTAAGATAACTCTTCATCGCCAGAAGTAAATATTTTACGAAGCAAAATGTTTCTAGAAAAATATGACCTTGAGTATGCTAGCGATAAAGAATTATTCTAATCATCAGTTCTGCAATAGCCTTTTTCACGGCAGGGAATCTTTTTTCTCCGATGTGCCTCACCACCTTAAACTGTCACGAGCCGCCACTGGTTTCGGAGACGATAAACAGTCGCCATATTATACTTTGAGAAAAAGTTTGCCATTACAAGAGAGTGTATTGATTTCACATACCGTTCATCAAACAAAACGTCTAGTGCTCAATGCTCATACTGGTCTTTCCAATGAACGGGAGAAATTTTTATACGAAGAAATTACGAGAGGATTGTTTTGTGGTTTTCACGAATCGTGATTGGGAATTCGCGATTATTTTATATGGCCACTGGCATATCAATAATAATATAATTTATGTAAATGTGTGCGTCAAATATTATACAGGGTCCTGCAATAGTGCGTTAGGCTTTCATAGCTGCCAAACCAGACGTTTTAGAAATTTAGTTGAAAAGCATTTCCTTTGTTATTTCAATTCTGCATCTCAGGAAATTATTTTCTAATATACAGGGTGTTCCGAAATAAAATTAATGAACAAATGAGTGATTTTTTAAACGGAACACCCCATATATTTTCGCATATTTTGAATGCTCTTCAATACCTCTATCATAACGCAAAATATCAGAAAGAACTGCAAAATTTCTACGAAACAGTAGTTCGGTGAAAGCCCTCTACCGATTTCCAGAAGCGATAGAAACATTTCTTTCAACTTAAGAATTTGCATAGTCATCGTTCCTAAATGATCGACCTTTTTTATACAGGGTGTCCGTTATCAATGCTCAAATATGAAAAATTTTAAATTGTTTTTCTCGATTTTTTCAAATGTAACACCCTGTATTTTTTTCCATGATGATGTACACAGTTTAAAACCCTACATTTTTTCAGAAGTAACCTTAGAATTATTTTCACTCCTGTGTCCAGCAGACACGAAAAATGACATTTCTACCAAAAATTTCAGGAATAATGAACACAATAACTAACGGATATTTTAAATGAGTCACACAATGAAACCAAACTGAATGACCAATTTTTGAAAAACTTTGAAACTCTTCCAAAATCATAATCCTTGAAGTTCAACACGAAAATGATAATGCTTGTCCGAATAAGTAAAACATACATAGGTATTATTGGTAACATGTGTGAAACGATTACAGAGTTTTATCGGCATCCAAAAAAATTATTATTCATGAAATGGTTCATATAATTTTCATGTCGCAGCAGTGCCGCAGAAACTGTTATGAAGTACATCGATTACTATCATGGATCAAAATATTGTTATTCAGAGCTCAAAGTTATTTCCGAATACAACAAATTGAGATGAATTTTGGCAAAGATGAAATGGTTGATATGATTTTCATGTTAGAGCAGTGCCACAGAAACTGTTTATTAGCCAGTAGATACTATGCTGTCGAATATCCCGAAAGAAAACATTCACATGAATCGAGTTTTCGGAGGCTTTTAAACAGATTTGTGGAGACAGGAGATGTCAAGTATAAAAAAGAAGAGGCCACTAACGAGGACAAGGAGCTCGAGGCTTTACTGTATGTAACTGAAAATCCACACACAAGCCAAAGGGAGCTTGGTGTAGCCTGTAGTACAAGTGATCGTTCAGTTCAAAGAATCCTCAAACAAAATAAGTATCATGCCTACCACATTCAGATGCATCTCTTTTTTGTTTTTGGAACGCTGTCAATGTCCTCAAATTCTACTTGTATCACACAATAGAACATCTGAATGAGGATTCCTCAGTAAGCCTAGTATAGAAATTGTCTTGTTATCCACACCTATATAATCAGCAGTACTCTGCTTATCTAAAGAATTGAAAACCCAACCTCTCAATTCGAACTTAGCCTTTGACAATATATCTTTGGATTCCTCAATAAACCTTGACAATTCTGTTTCATCTTTTACACTTGCAACACAATCTATATATATAAAAGAAAGATGTTGGTTACACCATTTATATTTAACTCGAGATTGGGTGGACTGTTTGTTATGAAACTTCATATATGGATTCGTCTATGGTCTGGTTATTATAAAATATAATAAAACTTTGAAAAAATCGATGAAAATTTTACTTATACAGGAAATGCTTTTCCACCTTTTGAGTAAGGCCACTAGATGTCGCTGCAGTTACAGTTACGCTACCGCTTATTCGTTTGTACTTCATTTGATATTCTCCGCGTTAGATGTCGATATAAACAAGTAATGTGTACAGTGACTATATTCCCTCTATAGTCACTGTAATAGTGTGTAATATGTAAATGTCTCAGCGTAGGAGTACAGATGTCTAAAATGATAAGATTTCGTTAAGATATGAGAAAAGTTTCGTTCTTACCACTTCAGATGGCGCTATTCACACATTATGACTGATGATTATTTGTTATTTTAATAGTTTTATTTATTCCAAATAACGTAATCGTGAAGGTACTATATTTGACATTATCACAATTAAATGGAGATGAATTTGTTCAGGCTTTCGCGGCCATCGATTGATGTCATCTGTTCTTTTTTCGAGCATTTCGGTCGTCGTGGTTTGAAATGGTCGGAAAAAGAACATATGACATCAATTACTTTGTAATTTACATAGGGCTTATAGTACCATGAAAGGCTATCATCAGATCCAGAAGCGGGTGAATATCACAGTGAATTTTTATCGAAATGTCAAGTAAATCGGATTTTGGCGATGAGTTCCAATGGTGAGATGTCCATTCTCATCTTTTCTCATAATTTTTGAAATGTTTTTGAATTTCTGTTTGGGTAATAATTATATTTGCGGAAATAACTGGATGCAAAATTGCCATTATTTGTGATTGACATATAATAACATATTATTTTTGTGTATCTGTTCTGTGTGATAGCTCATATCCATGGAAACATTTGACAGTTCAAAAATCAGAGAACCAAGCCGTTGATCTCCGATCACCGGTGATTACGGTTTGTGAAATCCACCGTATCTTCTAGGCGGAACAAAGTTCGCCGGGCCAGCTAGTTGTCTACATAAAAGGAATTCAACAGTTTACCTGTTGTACTTGGATATTTTAGTGTGAATTTACGAATATGTAAATTCAAGGTCGCTGCTAATAAAAATGGACTCGATTTCAAACCAAAAACTACTCTACAGTGTTTGTAAATTTCAACAATAATTCTCTGCGAATGATCTTCCCACCATAGAAACCTCAAATAGTCTCTTCCTTTCTCTGAAAGTGCTATTTGTAGAAAGGCTTTTGTAATATCTGCTGTGACACCAATTTTATTGATTCGAAACTGAATCAGAAGAGGTACAATCAAATCAGTCAAGTTAGAACTCTTGAGTAATAAATCATTCCATGATACACCATTTTTATCTTTTGCTGAAGCGTCGAACACTGGTCTTATTTTGGTTGTGGTACTGGTTTCTTTGATTACAGCGTGATGAGCTAAATAGTGAACATTTTCATTGGAATCATCATCATTTACTACTTCCTCTATTATTCCCTGATTAACCCAATCAGAAAGAACAGTATCATAATCTGAAAATTTACTAGTATCGACTATCCATTAACCTCTTGGAATTTGAGAACAGTCGTCTTTCTGCTGAATAATAATTTGACATTAAACTATTAGAATACTCTTGCTGCCATGGTAAGTTAACAAAATACCTGCCATCCTTATTCTGGATGGTAGTTTCATGGATGTTTTCTAGAGTTTCCACATCTAGTATTTCTTTGCCTTTTGATTCCGCAGATCCTCGAATACCTAATGTTTCTAAATTCCATAAATCAGATATGGAATATTCCAGGAAAGTATTCGTAACAAAAGAATTTATATGATTCAAGACTTGTTTTCCTAAAACCGTCCAACCAAAATGAGTATGAACCGCGAATATTGATTCACTTATATTCTCCATCTTGCCTGTTAAAAGTCCACCCAAAAAATCAGCACCTATCAACAAATCTATTTCAGAACCATGATCACTATATTGAACCAGATCTGTTCGAACTATTTGCCTCTTCTTTAAATATTCAATAACTTTATGATAGTTTTGGAAAGTGATTGCAAAATAACAGTTTGAAATAATTTATTCAGAGAACGTAGTGTTATATTATACCTATTTACTTCTTTTGGAGTATCCATTGTACCCCCGAATACCGGCCGCGTGAAGTTGGCGAAAAAATGTCGGCACAAATTCTGAAATAATCCCCAATATTTAGTGCCCAATTTGTGCCCATTTGTGCCGTATGAATCAATTTCAGCACCATTATGGTTTTCGAGATATTCGAGTTTGAAGTTTTTGGTGCTAGCTTCACACTTGGCACCAACATTTTTCGATTTCGAAAAACTTTTAATGCCAATATTTAGTGCCCAATTTGTGCCCATTTGTGCCGTTTAATTGACCTCATTATCACTTGTAGTTTTTAAGTTATATCAGTTTGAATATCTTGGTGCCAGCTTCACACTTAGCACCAACATATTCCAACTTTGAACAAATTTTGATGCCAATATTTTGTGCCCAATTTGTGCCCATTTGTGCCGTATAAATGACATTTCTACCATTCGTAGTTTTTGAGATATTGACTGTTGTTTTTCAGCCGGCGTGAAGTTGGCACCAACATATTCCAACTTTGAAAAAAATTTTCCGCCACTATTTAGTGCTGAATTTGTGTCAATTTGTGCCGTTGAAATGGCTTCGATATCTTGGATAGTTTTCGAGTTATGAAAAATATTGTGTTTTATTAACGGCGCCATCTATGGGAAAAAGCAAGTATTGTTTCGCTTCATAATAGGTCAAATATGTCGGCCTCACATATGTGAATTCTGTTACATAATAACTTCCCATGAACTTATAAATAGACCTCTGGCTCTGATTATTAAGCAAACAATTCCTTGCGTTAATCGAACAATCTATCCTTTTCGATGGTAAAAATATGTTGACTCGGGAAAATTGTTGAGTAATATTATTTCTAAATAATATTATATTTCCATATGGAATACAAAATTCAATAAATACAATTAGAAATATATTCCTTATTACAATTACTTGCATGGATTCACTTTCCTGCATAAAAGCAGAGCGTGTGGCGGCAAACATCAAACGGGGCGATCTAACACGTGCTTGCCTAGTTGAAACGGCTGTTTCGTGAGCGTAATTTTTTTATTAAAAGGACGTTCCGATATGGCATTTACGGCACATTCGGCGATTTCTCTGATCTGACATTTACTGGTGAATTTAATTCACTTTGGTAATTTACGGACCTTCTGAAATAATTGAAATCGAATTTAGCTTGGTCCCAGACTCCCAGATAAACTTACCCAGGTTAAAGATGGAATATTGAACCGGGTTGAAAATCAGTTTTTTTTAAACTGTGACACAAATTTTAGTTTAAAGTCCCGAAGCACCCCAGGAATTATTGCATCACTAAGGTTATTCTTCGTGATATACTTGAACTAATACAAAGTTCGTAACAGTAGGTAATAGAAAGAATAGAAAAAAAAAATGAAATTTTTATTACACTTCATATCTTTACATCATCACTATGTACAATTAATAAATAAATACTTATAACAAACAAACATCATCAACAATTTTTGACAAAAAGGCTTTATGCTATATTCAAATTGTATATAGAAGCAGATGAGGGTTCACGGAAACATCATTTCTAACAACTCTATATTCCTTCAATAAGTCATTGAATTCCTCCCACTGGCCATCATTTCTTCTACAATATGCAGTCTAATGACCTATCCCGGTACTTACAGCTGGGGAAATAAAATTGGCTACTCCTCTGAGCATATAGGACTTATTTTCAATGCTCAGAAAGTCAGAACTAATTGAATTTCATTGAGGATAATTTTCCCACATCACGATCAATTATCAAATAATCGGTGAATGTTTTGACTGTTTTCAATTCGTTGGAGCATTTAGGGCATTTTGATTGCGATGGAGGAACTAAGTCGATGCATTCTTGCAATCTTTGAAAACCTTCTTTTTTCAGACGTTCTACAAAGACTGCTACAAAAAATAATTCCCGATTCAACATATTTTTACCATCGAAAAGGATAGATTGTTCGATTAACGCAAGGAATTGTTTGCTTAATAATCAGAGGTCTATTTATAAGTTCATGGGAAGTTATTATGTAACAGAATTCACATATGTGAGGCCGACATATTTGACCTATTATGAAGCGCAACAATACTTGCTTTTTCCCATAGATGGCGCCGTTAATAAAACACAATATTGTTCATAACTCGAAAACTATCCAAGATATCGATGCCATTTCAACGGCACAAATTGACACAAATTCAGCACTAAATAGTGGCGGAAAATTTTTTTCAAAGTTGGAATATGTTGCTGCCAACTTCACGCCGGCTGAAAAACAACAGTCAATATCTCAAAAACTACGAATGGTAGAAATGTCATTTATACGGCACAAATGGGCACAAATTGGGCACAAAATATTGGCATCAAAATTTGTTCAAAGTTGGAATATGTTGGTGCCAACTTCACGCCGGCTAAAAAACAACAGTCAATATCTCAAAAACTACAAATGGTAGAAATGTCACTTATACGGCACAAATGGGCACAAATTGGGCACAAAATATTGGCATAAAATTTTTTTCAAAGTTGGATTATGTTGGTGCTAAGTGTGAAGCTGGCACCAAGATATTCAAACTGAAATAACTCAAAAACTAAAAGTGATAATGAGGTCAATTAAACGGCACAAATGGGCACAAATTGGGCACTAAATATTGGCATTAAAAGTTTTTCGAAATCGAAAAATGTTGGTGCCAAGTGTGAAGCTAGCACCAAAAACTTCAAACTCGAATATCTCGAAAACCATAATGGTGCTGAAATTGATTCATACGGCACAAATGGGCACAAATTGGGCACTAAATATTGGGGATTATTTCAGAATTTGTGCCGACATTTTTTCGCCAACTTCACGCGGCCCCGAATACCCCTTGAACGATATTCTCAATAACTACTTTAGAAAACATCATCTCTTGAGCACATTTCTCTGTGATATATGAACGTTGTGAACCAGAATCTAAAAGTTCACGAATTGTTTTTATCTTATTCCCTGATAGGATTTCTACTCTCAAAGTTTGTAGAAGTGTTTCGGAATTTAAAGTCGTGATGGAACTCAGAATGTGTCCATCCCTATCATCATTTTCATTATTGTCTAATTTGTGCCTATTCAATTCAGGACACATTATCGGATGATGTTTTTTGGAACAGATGATACATTTCAGGGCATATTGCAAACGCGAAAAGAATGACTCAAATTCAGACAAGAAAAACAACGTTTCTTTTTGATGAACAAAACTCTTTTCTGTTCTAACGACATGCTCTGAGCTTTAAAACAGTCTTGACTAGCATGTCCTTTATCACAGAAAACACAAATAATTTTATGGTTTATACCTGTTTCAAATTTAGAACTTCCAGTATGAAGAGTTTCTTTCTAATGTGGATCTAGTCGAAGAAACATTTTCTTATCTAAATGTAAAAGACCCTGTAAATCATCATAACTTCTACTAAGTGCAGTATGTTGTCTTTCCCAAATTTTGATTAAATCAATTGGTAAAGCAGATTCTACTAAAGGAAGAAGCATAGCAGCATATTTATCTCTAACAACTCCTAAAGTTTCTAAAGCCCTCAATTGAGTTTCTTATTTATCATAAAGAATAGATAAAGATGTACTATTGGAAACATTCAACATCGACTTTTGCTGATTAAGGACCAATTCAAGTGATTCTCCCACGTATACCTCGATCAAAAATTTTTCTCTACCAAATCTGTTCTTCAACTGGTCTATCGCTTCTGAATAGATCGAGGCCGAAGGTGGGAAACTTTCCACGAGCATTCTGGCTTGACTTCCCTCTTGGGTGGCTTGAAGTAGATATTGAAAGGACCCCGCACTTTTTGTATGGCAAATGGCGTTCCGTCAAATTTTCTTAAATTTTGGTATAATGTAGTACTCGACCTAGTGATCAAAAGTGTCCATGGCCCCAACTCAATCCTATGACTAGTTTTTGAGATACAGGGCGTTGAAGTTGAGAATTGCCCACTTTTACTACGCCCGTATCTCGGTACAGAATCGAATGAACTTCAATTTTTCTCAAGAAACATTTCATTACATCCCCAAGGAGCAACCATATAGAGGAATATGACCGAAAATCGTTACGAATACAGGGACATCTATAATTGAATGCATGCCCGATTTTGAAAGTATAAAATATGTCAGTTGCAGAGCGAGACCGTTCACAAAATGAACTAGTACACTAGATATGTTGTTTTTACATCGAAAAAGTCTGAAATACCCAGAATTCATACTGGGTGATCCATTATTATAGAAACTATACTCAAGGAGAGTTAAATGGACACCCTGCATTTATGGGTTGATTCAAAGTGCTTGTTCTATTTTTTTAGAACATATCATCATGGACTTCAAAAAATACAGGGTGATTCAGTCATGAAATGAACTTTGAATCTCACGAAAATACCCAAAAACCACCTTTTTTTTTCATCACCCTATATTTCAAGATTAACTCCGACGAGGTGGGAGTTTTCTTTCACCACTGTACTTGATATAAAAACATCAATACGGCTGAGAGTTTTTATCTACTTCCTATGACCAGATTTTATGTTATGCTGGAATAAGAATAGAATAACATAAATAAATAATTTTCATATAACATAAAAAAAAATCTGCTCATAGGAAGTGGATAAAAACTCTCGGCCGTATTGATGTTTTTATATCAAGTACAATGGTGAAAGAAAATTCCCAACTCATCGGAGTTAATCTTGAAATACAGGGTGGTGAAGAAAAAAGGTGGTTTTTGGGTATTTTCGTGAGGTTCAAAGTTCATTTCAGGACTGAATCACCCTGTATTCTTTGAAGTCCATGATGATATGTTCTAAAAAAATTAAACAAACACCTTGAATCAATCCATAAATACAGGAGGGTGTCCATTTAACTCTCCTTGAGAATAGTTTCTATAATAATGGATCACCCAGTATAAATTCTGGGTATTTCAGATGTTTTCGATGTAACAACAATATATCTAGTGTAATAGTTCATTTTGTGAACGTTCTCGCTCTTAAACTGACGTATTTTATACTTCCAAAATCGGGCATGCATTCAATTATGGATGACCCTGTATTCGTAACGATTTTCGGTCATATTTCTCTATATGGTTGCTCCCTGGGGATGTAATGGAATGTTTCTTGAGAAAAATTGAAGTTCATTCGATTCTGTTCCGAGATACGGGCGTAGTAAAAGTGGGCAATTCTCAACTTCAACGCCCTGTATCTCGAAAACTAGTCATAGGATTGAGTTGAGGCTATAGACACTCTTGATCAGTAGGTCGAGTACTACATTATACCAAAATTTTAGAAAATTTGAAGGAACGCCATTTGCCATAGAAAAAATGCGGGGTCCTTTATCCTCTTGCATAATTTTCTTATCTTCATGAATTTTCTCAAATTGTCCCCAAAATTTTATCCAGTTCTTGACATTCCCATCAAATTTTGGCAGTTCTAGTTTCGGATAATTTAAATTAATCGATTTTTCCGCCGTATGGTGGGGAGGGTGGTGGGAAGGGTTAATAAGAATTATATAAAGTCTTTTGATTTGACGTCGGAAAAGCTTTACTCCATTATGTTGAGTTATATACAATCGTTTGTGATGTAGAAGATGTAATTAATCGAAGAACATCAACATAAACGTGGCAGATGGGGATGATTGGGTTCCTCTTACTCCATCTAAATTTCAGTTATTCGTCAGGTTCATTAGAAGCAAGAGAGGTTGTTGATTTGGACCAAATAGATGGTGAATTCTTGAACGACCGATTCCGTTATATTAATCTAATAAGAAACGATTTGCATAGTCGTTTCAGGAAAGAATATTTAACAGAACTGGTTCATATGGGAAAAACAAAATTCGGTTCTTTGAAGGTTGGTGATATAATTCTGGTGTAGGAAATAGAAGGTTTTCTTGGCCCATTGGAAAAATCGAAGAAATATATTTTGGAAAAGATGGAGCTTGCTGAGTGGGGAAATTAAAGACAGCTACAGGATTTCTAATTCGTCCTCTACAAAAATTAAATTTATTAGAAACAGGACAAAAGGATGCCGAAAAGAAAGCGGATGAACAGGAAAACAAGCAACAAAAACCAGAACAACATCAAGATTATCAGTGCAGCCACAGGACAGAAGAAGGAAAGTCAAGATATGGTCGAATTTTGAAAAAGAGAATCCCTTGGGCCGGAAGATGTTAGATCTATTTATATCATTTTCATGTTCATATTTATCGAGTTACATAAACAATTGTAGTTGGCAGTTGTTGTCAAAAGGATTAAAAAAGTTGAAACAGTCATTTCTTTCCTTGGTCCATAAAACAGGCCCCAAATTCAACAGGACATTCCTGGACACATAGATTTAACATTTGGATGATGTTATTTTCCATTATTAACAGCATACCTTCCTCTCTATAATGAAATTAACATCCGATCATCTATCTAAAAAATGGAATTTTTCTTTGATTGTCAAAATAACACCTTTTATTAGAAAACCCTTTATTTAGAATACAGGGTTTTTCTATTTCATCCAACTTCATCAAGGATTATAAATTTCTAAACATTTTTCACTTAATTATTTTCTCTTGCCTAAAAATTTCAATTTTAATTACAATTTCGGATTTTATTTTATTTCATTTTCATAATCAGGTTCACATTCAATTCTTGACTGAAAAGATGTACCTACTACAAGATACTTGAAATTATGGGCTCAGGCAACATTATTTATGATGGGACATAATGGTACGCTTATTCTTTATGCTCATTGGGACATTAATATACGTAACGAATATAACTAATCACAATTTTAAGTTCCAATTAGTTTAGCAATCTCTTTCTCCCATAATACCTAATTGAAATGAGCTGGACAGCAAATTAATTTTTATTAGCCGCTTTTTAATTCAGATTATAATAGTCATTCCACTAGGTACTCATTTTTCACTTATATGAAACATTTTATGATTTTGTTTTCCTCATTAGATTTATATTCGTTCACTATAAGCAAAAAAAATCGTTAACGTTTATTGAACGACTGGCAATAAAATGTTTCGGTTATGATAGTGCTGTGATTATGATTTCTTCCGCCATTTTCGAGACCCTAGACTCTAGAGGACGAAAAGTAGTTAAATCTCAGAAAGGCGCCTGATTGAGAATTTGAATAAGGAGAACATGCAGATGAAATGAGTGAAGATTTCACAAAAAACCAAAAGATCGGAAATCCTACGACCCAATGAAATCACACAGAATACAGAAGGCTATGAAATGCTAGATAACATTCAAATAACGGCAGGTTTTTATCATTGCTGAAGATATCAAAGTGAAGTGTTTTCCAATAAGAGGTGTTATTTGGACATAAAAAAAATGCCATGTTTTGAGATAAAGAAGAAGGGGGTATGCCGTTAATAATGGATAATAACATCAGCTGAATGACCACCACGACTACAGGACCATATCCTTTTCAGGAAATCTTCAATTATCAAATCCCAAAGTGGCTGCTCTATGTCCTCGAAAGCCTCACGAATTCCATCTTCAAGGTCTTGAATCGAAGCTGGGCTGTTGAGTGGACCTTCTCTATCACATGGCCACAAAGGAAGAAGTCACAAGGTTTCTAATCACAAGATCTCGGTGGCCAATTGTGATCACCTTCACCGTGAAAGATCAATGGTTTCGTTGCTTGTGGGGCACGTAGCGCCGTCTTGTTGAAAGTAAACGTTGTCCAGATCGCAGCAAACAGTCATACGTATAGGATAGAGAGGGTTTTCAACAGAAAGTCTTAGGTTTTCTGAGCATGCGACAATTTTAAAAGCTTTTATTTAACTTGCAATGTATGTACCTATGTTTGTTCGGGTGGAATCTTGCTACTCAATTTTGAAGCAGATTTCTTCAACCGATTGAGCTGAAATTTGGTATACACGTTTGATTTGGATAACAAAACAGAATTAACTGTGTGACGTCATTCTAGATCCAATATGGCGGACAATCCAAGATGGCGGAATAGTTATTTTTTATGCTCTTCTACAGTATGGGTATCAAGTGAAAGGGCTTTTTGATAGTTAGGTACTCGAAAAATGATGTTGACTTCATTCTAAATCCAAAATGGCGGAACATCCAAAATGGCGGAACATCCAAGATGGCGGAATAGTTATTTTTTATGCACGTCCGCAATATGGTTATCAAACAACAGTGCTTGTTGAGAGTAACTTAAAAAATAATGTAACCTCATTCTGAATCCAATATGGCGGAATGTTTATTTTTTATGCACTACAATATGAGTATCAAATGAAAGGGCTTGTTGAGAGTAACTCGAAGAATAATGTTGAAGTGATTCTAAATCCAATATGGCGGAACATCCAAGATGGCGGAATAGTTATTTTTAATGCACTACTTCAATATGGGTATCAAATGAAAGGGCTTGCTGAGAGTTACTCGAAAAATTATATTGACTTCATTCTAAATCCAAAATGGCGGAACATCCAAGATGGCGGAATAGTAATTTTTTATGCACGTCTGCAATATGGGTATCAAATAAAAGGGCTTGTTGAGAGTAACTCGAAGAATAATGTTGACGTGATTCTGAATCCAATATGGCGGAACATCCAAGATGGCGGAATAGTTATTTTTTATGCACTTCTGCAATATGGGTATCAAATGGAAGGGCTTGCTGAGAATATTCAGAAATAACTTAAAAGTAAAGAATAAATTCAAAGCAAAAAAAAATCTTTTCGAAAAAAAACTTTTATTTCAATGCTCTGAAAAGAAGAAAATAAAATTTTCCTTTTAAACTTCAACTATCAACTTATAACCTCATTATACAGGGTGGCCATTTGAAAACGAAACAGACGAGATTACAGACGAAATAAATTTTTTCGATAGAAATGCTCGGACAGGTCGATTTCTGTTTCGAGGGGGACAACTTAAGGTGTAGGTTACGGACGCATAGCGCTTCAACCCTTGCTGCTACAACCCTCACCCCCAATTTTTGAATAGGGAAGATGGGGTGAGTGATACCTCATTTGAAAGGTATTTTTATACTGATTTCAGCACAGTAATTGTTTTTTCATTTTATGCATAAGTTCTCGAAATATTCATGCTTTAGTTAATTTTATCACTTAAATTAATTTTTTGCGAATAATTGACATTTCGTGCTTCCGAAACACCAAAATTTCCGTACTTGTATTTGAAATTGCAAAACATCTACCACTGGGCAAATGAAGTCATACCTTACGTGTTAATGCTACTAGGGTCAGATGTTCGACTAGCTGTTTTATTCACTGAAATCATTCTCCAACTGTACGGTATCAGAACGATTTGAAGTATTGATCTAAGAAATAAGACTTTTCAAAGTAAAGTGAATAATTTATCAAAAACTCACAATCATGGTTGTTTTGAAGCTCAAAATGTCGATTTTTCACAAAAAAACACCACAAGTGCAATGAAAACACCACTTCATTTTCAAATACTTAGTTAAGAATATTTCGAGAACTAATGCATAAAATGAAAAAACAATTACTGTGCTGAAATCAGTATAAAAATACCTTTCAAATGAGGTATTACTCACCCCATCTTCCCTATTCAAAAATTGGGGGTGAGGGTTGAAGCGCTATGCGTCCGTAATCTACATCTTAAGTTGTCCCCCTCGAAACAGAAATCGATCTGTCCGAGCATTTCTATCGAAAAAATTTATTTCGTCTGTAATCTCGTCTGTTTCGTTTTCAAATGGCCGCCCTGTATACAATTTATATTATCATGAAAGCTTGTCGCGCGATTTACTTGTGTAAATAAACTAGTAGGTACTTACCTATTTAATTGAGTAACTTAATCTGCTAAATGCAATTTTTATTATTTCAGTCTAATTAAATACTTACAGGTACTTACACAGGTTATAAATTGATAGTTGAAATTTTTAGGAAAATTTTATTTTCTTCCTTCCAGAGCAATATGAAATAAAAGCTTTTTTCAAAAAGGCTTTTTTCGCTTTTAATTTATGGCTTATTGACGAGCCACCAGTTGGAAATTGGAGTCATCACTCAAGTTGTTTTTTCGATGGACTTCCGGATCATTTTCATTCACTTCAAGTACCAAATCAGCAGACACGACTTCGTTGATGATCGGCCGGCTTGAGTTCTTGCGTTAAATAAACTTTATAAGCCTTAAGACCCAAATCTTCATACAAAATATGGTGTAATGACGTTCGTGGAATTCCCACTTCCAAAGAACGACGAGGAATGGATAAATCTGGTGTTCTCCAACACTTCCGGCTACAGCAGCAATATTTTCGACTGTTCTTGAGTGACCTGCACGGATTGTATTCTTCATATCACCAACTTGTCCCAACAGATCAAATTTTTCCACCAATTTCTGTATTGCGGTTCGACAAGGTGCTTCACGACTACACAAAAACGTTCAAGTCTCTGCCAAATTTTCACAATTTTCATAGTGAATTACAATAATTTCAATGCGTTGTTACGGCGTGCATCGTTCCATTCTTATTAATGGTGTAGTTTCTACTTGTCAAGTGTCAAAAAATGACAGCTTCAGAAGTGACATCAACCGAAATATCGGGCTATTCAAAATAACACCTCTAATTCGAAAACGTGCGGAGCCGCGAGTAATAGGTACTATTCATACGACAATGTTATATCTGATGGTAAAAAATAATTGAAAATTTTAAATTATAGTCTTATTCAATATAGCAGATCAGTTCCATCGGTCTAGTCACTCTAGTCGGCTACATAACGAGAAGAGAAATTGGACCCAACACCCAACAGAATTCTTTCCCTTTTATTTCGAATATCTGTTGTTTCCGATTTGAGGCCCTGCTGGTTTCATAACTCCAGCAATGGGGAATAACAGCGAAAAACGTAAATAATCATATAAATCTTCATAAATAATTCAACGATTCATATTTATGATAGATATAATCGTTTAATCTCGAGAGTTTTAGGAAATTTCATTCTCCTATGTAGGTATTTGTTATGGGTTTTGTAGACGGACACTTTCTCTGGAAAGTTTATGGAACATTCCTTTATGAATATGTTCTTGTTATGTAAGAGTAATTTTAATCTCCATAAGTTCATTCAAGTGTAATTTTTGTTCACCTGGAGGTATTGCTAATGAGTGATTAACTGCACTCTAGTTGGTAATCCTGCATTTCTGAATAAACATTTCAGCCAATTAGGTATGTTGTTAATCGATATTGTATATGGCGTAGATAAATTAGATGCACTTCATTGCTGGTCAGAAAGCCGCAAGCTCCAATTTTGAATGGGCAAAGAAGCATTCTGTAGAATTATGAGGAAAATTGTCTCGCACCTGAATGGAAATGGTTATTTGTGTAACAAATGCAAAAACTGTATATTCGAGTTCTTTTGTCCATTTTTTTCTACTATCGAAAATAAGTTTCTTCACCCGAACATACACTCCTCCTCTCGATAGCAAAAGGGAATCTGCATAATGGAGTTCTAAAAATTCGAAGAATCTACGCCTATGTTATGTACTTTGAAATGATAAGAGTGTAAACTCAAAACAGGATTCAAATAGTCCACTTTATCACAAACAAGACACTTTCGAACCACTTTTTCATCGTATTCTGCTGATAATATTCAGACAAATCCAAATCTCACTTTTCATATGCGATGTCGTGATGTCGACAAGAAATGTCATTAGTTACAAAAAATATAGATGCATAGAATACCTGATGTATCGACTCCTTACTAAAAATCGTGACCAAAATTTTTAGATCAAAACGGCATTCTAGATTTCAGATTTTGGTCTATTTACGGAATGAATCCGCAATATTTATCGGTCGTGGCGCTACTGCGGCAACGACAAAAAGCGAGTCCCCTTTCGGGAGAATTGAGAAGCCGGACAAATTCTCGGATTTTCGATCGACAAGAAAGTCTTGAACAAAATCTAATCAGTGCCAACACCAGGTATTCTATGCATCTATCACAAAATCAAAATAGCAGTACGAAATAGAGTTGTAACGAATATTGGCAATCGCATTCGCGAATATTCGCATATTTTTGGATATTCGTATTCGTATTCGCATTCGCATCCGCGAAATTTCTGCGAATGTTTTGCGAATATGAATATCAGAAAAAAAACAACTTTTAACACAAAAATTAGGTGCAATTGAAACTTACAAAAACAAATCTATGAAACATTTATCAGTCTTTCTTTATATAACTTTTTAATGTTTAAATAATAATCATCTTGAACAAAATACAAACGGAACGCAACGCGTAATTGCCAGCAAGCCATAGACAATTGGCGCCAAATTTGAACATATCTACATTCGCATTCGCGAATGTCAGTAGCAGACATTTGCATTCGCATTCGTATTCGCGAATGTTTGAAAAATGACATTCGTTACATCACTAGTACGAAATTAATGAAAGAACTGGCCACAGATTCAGAAAACGGTGCTGCCATAACGTTCCCATTCATTATCTGAGGCAAAAACGGCCGAGCCGTTTCGCGAATATTCCCATACTTTAGTTTATGTAATGTGAAGAATGCAAATATTGTGTACAGGGTGTCCAGATTTCAATGGTTTAGTACTACAACTCCTAAACTACATATAGAAGATAGAGAAACAGAAATTGCTGAAAACCCCAAGTTGCTACGGCGTCTAGTTTCGGAGTTACAGGGCGATTTTGGTATTTGGTCCATTATTATAATTGGCTATAACTTCCCTATATAGGATCTACGCTCTCGAAATGAACACATCTTTAGGGTACTTTTTTACTGCTTTTCATCGGTGCTATTTGATTTTTTGTATCTGCTCAAATTTCGGAGCTATAACAAAAATTTTTTTTTCCAATGGAAACCTTAGAGGGAAATGATATTTCCAAATTCATTTTTCTTCAACGATTTCAAAAATATACAACATTATAAACTTTCGAGTTCACTATACCTACATATATCGAAAACTTCGAAAAAACAATTTTCGTTCAACAAAATCCTAGCAGGCTTTGATTCACTTCCTTCAAAACTCAAATATATTTTGATAGATATCCTGCAAGAACTCAGCCGCAGAAAAGTATATTCACAAGGCTAAAGAATAATCTAATGGCTGTTGTTCAAGTATTTTAATGCTTTTCATTTTTCAATTTAGCAGATAAATCATACTAGAATCATTAAGGCCCGGATATAGGGTGGGGCAAGCGGGGCGCTTGCCGTGGGCGCAAGCTTAAGGGGGCGCTAAAAACCACCAGAGATTAATTTTTTTTTTATTTTTGATTTTCTCGGAAAAAAGTGCCATCTTGACCACTCAAAAAAGGGACAAGCATCCTATCCGTCCAAAACTCTACAAAATGAAATTATCGATTTAGTGGCCACCAAAGTTTGGAATAACATTATTGATGAAATCAAGGAGGCCAACTATTTCACTATTATGTTCGACTGTACCTCAGATGTATTTCTCACAGATTAAATGAACCAGGTTATACGATATTTAAAGAGAAAGTAGTCTGGATATGACATAAAGGCAAAGACTCATAATACTAAAAATAAAGCAAAGTTTTATTGACTTCTTAGAAGTTGACAAGCTGGCATATTTGAAGGAGTCCAATCCAGAATAAGATCCATGCCTAGCAGCCTAGCACACTCTCTGAATCTTGTGGGTGTCCATTCGTCTCTATCATGTTCAGAAGCAGTAAATTCATTTGGTGTTGTACAAAAACTGTATTATTTTTTTGTTAGTTCAACCACACGATGGACATTTATGAAAAAGTGGACGAAAACAAATTTGAAAGGAAGTAGCCAAACAAGATAGTGAGCTAAATATCAAGCTGTTAATGCCTTGCTCAATAATTTATCGGGAGTTGTGAAGGCTGTGGAAGAAATCAAAGAATCCTCACTAGTCGCAGAATACAAGTATGAAGTTGGTCATTTGCTTCATGCTGTGATGGATTTTAGATTCATACTGAACCTAACAATTTGGGATAATATTCTGCGAGAGATCAATAGAGCCAAAGTGGAAATTCAGAAATGGGAAATAGTTATTTCACGTTCATTATTGTTCATACAAGGTCTTGCAAGGAATGACAGAGAAACTTATTGAAAACTGGATCTCGGAAGCTACACTTCTTTTAGAAGAATTGGATATGGAGCCAGTTCTTAAAAATAAATGTGTTTCCGTGAAGACAAAGCAGGTTGACGAAATGTGCGATGATGAGTCAAGAACGGATCTAGTTGGTTTATTCTCGAAGGAAATTAAGTTTGTTTTCGACAGATTATTGTCCGAAATCAAAAAATCGTAGAGAGTCTGCATACGAATTTCTCATTCCTCAATGGCCATGCCCTCTTAAACATGAATAAAGAGGATCTGCAGAAAATGGGACCCTTTTAGCGCAAAAATATTGAAGAGACTTGAATGCAGTTCATTTTTGTTAGGAACCAGCGGTTTTCAAAATGCTGGTTCCTGAAATAAGTGAAAGATCGACTTCATCAGACCTGCTACAAATTCTTCACAGGCAAGATTGGAAAGATGCTTTCCCTAATGTCAGTATAGCTTTAAGAATATACTGCACATTACCTACCACGTCTGTAAGATGTGAACGCAGTTTCAGCAAATTGAAAATAATAAAAAATTATTTGCGTTCCTTAATGAGTGAGAAAAGTATCTATGGCCGCGTGATGCTATGTGAAGAAAAAAGTCTAATTTCTTTCCTTGTGATATTTTCCTTATTATTAGTTTTTATTTTCATTATTCATTTGTATTATTTATTTTTTGTTTTTTTTTTCATGAATTCATTTACCTACATATTACACAAATGGGGGGGCGCAATCATGAATTTTTGCCCCGGTCAGAAAAAATCGTAGATCCGGGCCTGAGAATCAACAAGTTTGGTCTGAGTAATTATAAAGCTAATATCAATTTGGCAGCTTACAATAATTGTGAGATATCGAATTCTATGACCTTATAAGAACATTAAAAGCGCCAGAAGATACAACAATGATGAAACTGAATTGAATTTGACAAGTGGAAATAACGAAGACACGAAATTCTATGAGTGCCTCAGTTTTGAAGAAAGAGAATCAAAGCCTGCTTGGATTTTGTTGAACAAAAAGTGTTTTTTCGAAATTTTTGATATATAGTGAATTCGGAAGTATGTCAGGATATATATTTTTGAAATCGTTGAAGAAAGATGCATTTGGAAATATCATTTCCCACTATGGTTTCCATTTGAAAAAAAAATTGTATAGCTCCGAAATTTGAGCAGATACAAAAAATCCAATAGCACCGATGAAAAGCAGTGAAAAAAGTGCCCTGAAGATGTGTTCATTTCGAGAACGTAGATCCTATAATACGGAAGTTGTAGCCAATTATAATAATGGACCAAATACCAAAATCGCCCTGTAACTCCGAAACTAGACGACGCAGCGTAGCAACTTGAGGTTTTCAGCAATTTCTGTTTCTCGAAAAAAGAGAACATGACATGTATCTTACTTTTTCCCCATCTTCTATAGTTTAGGAGTTTTAGTACTAAACCATCGAAATCTGGCCACCCTGTACATATACAGGGTCATAAATGGCTGCACCTGTTTTCCTCATAAAATCTTGATAAAACAATTGAGAATTACTCGAAAAAAGTATTATGAGCTTGGTGTACAAATGTAAGGAAAAACTTCCCTGTTTCATCAGACCAGGGGCGGTTCTAGGGCGGTGCGAGCGGTGCGACCGCACCGGGCGCCATCATGCAGGGGCGCCAAAATCAAATATGGGGCTGTTGAATTTTGAAGTCTTGCTCCTCTTTCGGACTCGCGCGACTGTACAATTCGACCGAAAAAATAGAGAAATATTTTCATATATTTTCAATAAACAGCTTGGGTTTTCAGTCGGCATGCCATGTCTTTCCCTGCGATCAAATATTTAAGTTCATTACGCTTGTCGGTATTTTTTTCAAACGTCACCCGTCACCCAAATAGTTTATTGGGCGGCTCCTTTGATGCGTGATTCAGGCGGCTTCTTTGATGAGCTGTTCTTAATGCGGCTTTTCTGTTATGATTGCCCATCCTCCAATCAGAGTTTTCTTTTAAATAAAGAGGGAGAATCTCACGAAGTATTTTCATTTCTTCTTTTCTAATTCCTGAGAACAAACATTCGAAACCACGTTGTGTTGAGATTCTGTTCAGTGTTAAAATTATTAAGTTTTTACTAGGTAGGTATTCTAAATTTTTATGTCTAAGGAATTTAGGATTTCTTATTGTGTATTTAAGATAAACTCATAATTAATTGAGTAGCTTATTTTTAACATTCAATTTTCTTTCGATAAGAAACAACAAAACGAGTGTTTCAATAATATGATTATCACTTCTGTGATTGTCTTTTTTAGCCTTGAGAAAGAGGAAATCCATCCTCGAAACGTTGGCCTTGTGAATAACAAAAGGTTAATAAAACTTTTCCTGTTACCCAATATTGTTTTTATTTATTATCACTCCTTTTCTATTATGACATTCTTATCTAATACAAAATGGAAGATATTGCCGGTTATACAGGGTGTTCAAATTTTGCTGGGCTGACCCAATTTTGTTTTTCCGAATACAAGCCTATATTTAATATCACTTTTTCAGTTTCCACATGAAGAATATTGAACACTTTTTACACAGCTTCGTCTTCAGTTCGAAAATATTGAAGGTATCCGAGATTTTCAACACAATGGAATTCAACCCAAGATTCTTCACTTAGAACGTTTCAAGTCATCATTAATAGTTGAATGAGAATGAGAAAAATTTGGAGTAGAGCTTTTTCAAGAGTGAATGACTCTTAGACTTCAAATTAAAAATCAAATATATTTCTTGTTTGTTTAGAAAGTAGTTTACTCAAATTCCCTTTTTTTGGTTATTTGTCAGTTTTTGAAAAAAGGTTTTTTGAGCACTTGTGAAGCTTACCATAGGTAATGCTCAATGAAACTTAAAGAGGCCTTTTTTCGCGCTTCTTATGAATCCGTAATATTCAAGGTGTTCCATTTGAAATAAGGAAGTTTTTTGACTGTGCTGATTTGAAAATCGCTTTGAGTGATGGTGAAAAATGTGATATCTCTGGATATGCTTTTGTTGAAGAACTTGTCAGCCTGAATCCAATATTGAAGAGTCTTCAAGCAGCAGAGCCAATAACAGTTCTTCGACTTGCAAGATATTTTCCCAAATGGGACAGCGTTTCGTATCTTGCTAACTGTTCCTATAAACGCAGCCAAAGGAGAACGAAGTTTCAGTGAATTGAAGCTTATGAAAACTCTACGATCTACAATGTGCCAATAAAGACTATCCGATCTTGGAATTTTGTCTATAGAAAAAGCTATTGCACAAAATATTGTGAATATTGTGAATTGCTAAACAAAATTCGCGATAGCTAAAGCCAGAAAAGTGCATATTTGAGTTGTTTGAAATAAATAAAAGTTGTCAAATCTAATATCTATTATTATACTCGCACTATGAAAGATCCTACTCTCAAAAACTCGCACAAATTGGTGAAACGAACTTTTCAATGATTTGAATTCATGACAGCAATAATTCGGTTTTATCGTTGTAGGGGCGCCACTTTCTAATCTCGCACCTCCCAAAAATATTGATAGCACCGCCACTGCATCAGACTTCCAAAAAGGTACATATGTCAATAATTTCTCCATGCAATCAAAAAATATGGCCGGAAAACCAAGCAGACAACAGACTTTTTCGAGTCATTAAGTGATCATGGCCCGCTTACGGCTTACGAATCACGCCGAGTGAAATAAAGGATAATAGGATATCTGAATGACCCGAAAAAGTCTGTTGTCTGCTTGGTTTTCCGGCCATATTTTTTGATTGCATGAAGAAATCATTGATATATGGACCTTTTTGGAAAGCTGATGAAACAGGGAAGTTTTTCCTTACATTTGTACACCAAGTTCATAATACTTTTTTCGGGTAATTCTCAATTGTTTTATCAAGATTTTATGAGGAAAACAGGTGCAGCCATTTATGACTATTGATATCTCGGGTTATCTGAATTTTTAGTGAATACTTTTTCGCAAGAAAGGAGAACCATCTCCTCAGCTTTGAAAAAAATATTCATTGAATATTTAGAGTCGAGTAGTTTTCACAAAATTAACTATTTTCGATAACGAAGCAGAAAATTTCAAAAAAGTTGAAAAATCGCCATATCTTCGTAACCATAGATTTTCGGACGATGCTTCACTCGAAGCAATTCACTGCAAATGACGTCTAGTATATCCCATTTCAAGGTTCACGTCGAATTACCAAACACCCTGTATACAATTTTTTTACGATTTTGCCGAAAATACTAGCAACATAATTATGAAATTTCACACGAATGTGTTTGGATGCTGATAAATCCAATGAATTTTTTTTATGTCTGACTCTCATAGAGGGCGCTAGTTGCAAGGTTGGTATCAAATAGTATTGAACATAACTTTTCTATATTAGATTCAATAAGCAAAATTTCGAACGAATTAAACATCATTTAATTTTACCTACATTAAAAAGGCACTTTGGTAAAACTCGATACTGTGTACCGTTTTCGGAGTATTTAATATTTTGATTGGAAATTAATGAAGTAATAACCGATGCTGGTATGAAGTAATGATGAATGTATCAATCAAGCAAAAATCACAAGATGAATATTTAAAACAAGCCTTATAACATGAAATAGAATTCAATGATATTAGGTCTTCAAAATGTCCTCCGTTTTCACGAATAGGTACACAAGTCTATCCTTTTTCTAAAGAATGCATTAATCTTCTAAACGATTGGTAGTCAGCTATGAGATCATTGGGGTGACGTTGGATTCTGTATTTCAATTCTTGAGGTGAATTTACCTATGAAGCATAAACTTTTTCTTTGATCAATAACTTCATCAGTAGGTTCATTGGATGTATCAGCTTCCAAAACGTATTCGCATTAAATTTCATTGCAATGTTGCCAGTAGTTTCGGCGAAATAAAAAAAATGTGTATAATTTTTTCTTCAACGCCCTTTATCTTGGTTACGGATGGCTTCACGAAAATTTTTCATTTAGCAGTTTTCTGTCTATCCATGAGAGTGAGACGTGATCAACTTTTTTTGAAGCACCTTGTAGAACTATGTGAACAAATGTGATAGATCTAGTAAAATACCCATTTTTTTGCATTTACTTGTGGATGAACCAGTTATAGGAAACACGTAGTTCGGGAATGGGTTATAAATTAGCAAACACAGCTCTTGGAGTGTTCGAAACGCATTCGGATATTCGAAGAATGAAAATAATATATCGGTCGGTTCAAGAGGCAAAAGATTGATCAGCCAAACTGAAATATCGACATAATAACCAAATATTACCGCAACAAGTGTCTTATTATTGGGTAATTTTGGTTGCCTACTCCTCGGCTGTTAGTTTGTTATAGCTTACATAGGTTACAGGTTACAGTGGCTTTATACAAGACAGTGGGGGCAATAGGGTCATAGAACACGTTTTTGCACAAACATGGCGGATATTTGTTTACATTTGAGTGTCGTGCTGTTTGACATTTGACTCGATCTTGAGCTTTTTGTCACTATGGCATGACAACAAAACAATGAAAGTCCGCCATTAGTGGTCGAAAACCTTAGAATAAAGAATCAAGAAGAAGGTATTTTATATTCTATGTCGAAAACAGTCCGACCAATCAAAACGTGAACGTCTATTGTCGCCACTGTCCTGTATAAAGCCACTGTACTGCGGTTTAACATCAGATCAATACTTTGATATCGTAAAATACAGGGTGTTTCTTCAACATGTCGAACGAATTCAATTTATCATGCTCTGGGAGATCCGGAGTCAAGGGCGGATATAGCTATTTTTATGGGGAGGATATAATATCGATCAGGTACACAGAGTATGAAATATTTTATGCGCTACCTGTGAGCGACCAGAAATCACGGTCGCGTAGCGGTAGCGTCATAGCCGACTTCAACTCAAGCCGTGCACAGAGAAATGCAACGTCGCTTACGTTGATTCCGGGAGGCATTTTTCCGTTCCCTATACAGTCAGCGCGACAGGTCGCTCTCACCGTATAGGAAACGGAATGCACAATGGAACTTCGTTTCCTAGCAGATATGAGCGATGTGCTCACTGCCCTGTTATAGTCTTCTGGGTGCCGATGGGACAAATTGCAAATTATTAATAAAGTTTTCTGACTTCCTGTATAGCTTTATTAGGTAGAGTCTACCACATTTTTCCTCTGTGAACATTTTTGTAGTCGCGGTTTTTTTTCAGCAAACCTCTCGTAAGTCGATCATATTTTAATTTTTTTTAATCATACGTACTCTTTTTTTGTAAAATGCAATCATAAAAACAATCTGGGAGAAATGAGAAAACATGATTGTCTACCAACATAAACATGACTTAAAAATGGGATTTTTTCAAAGTACCTATTAATACCCTCCCGATTTTTTTCAGAATCGGTTGATACAACCATATGAAGTATGAAAATGCAATTGTCCGACAAAAAAATGTGGCGATTTCCTTGTCCGACAAATGGAAAACGAAGATTTTTTGGGATAAAAAATTATGATTAATGGCTTTTTTTTCTTATTCTCTCTCCACCTTGAAAATACAATGTAGTGGACTAGTTGTCCGACAAAAAAAATGTGGCATTCATTCAAAAATTGAAGAATTCACTGCTCTAATTTGGTTATGAATAGACTATATGCATTTACCGGATGTAACTTTGCTCATGTTACGAATAAACATTCGATTTTTTGAGGGCCATTTAAGAAGGATGTGCTGAATACTAACATCTAGCTGTCCGAAGAATAAAGTTCGGCAATTTCAGTTGTTGCCGATATAATATTGCTAATAGTGATGGAGTGTTTTTTGTGAAGACATTTGAAAAATATCCGTGGCTTTAAAACGAAAAAGGAGGAAGTGACATCCTTAAACTGTGCAAAATATTCTTGGCATCAAGAGAACATCATAATCACAAATATAAAGATGTCATTCTACCTGATGATTGGTGTGATACTTTTACTGGATACCATTCGTCTTGTTACAATGAATTCAATGTGAGGAAGGAGTATTTTCATTGTTTTTTTTCAAACTTGAATAAAAATGTCAGTAAACAATTTGAATTATACACTTTCAATCGAAATCAATAGTTTCATTTCAATAATAATCGAAAAAAGATTCTGAAACAAAACCATTATATTCAACTAGACTAAGGATTTGCCGCATTTTATATGTCAAAAATATAAATTCATTCTTGTCCGACAGATATTAATGAATTCAAAAACTCAAAAAAAATCGTCGATTTTCATCTGTCGGACAAGAAAACATCAACATTTTTTTTGTCGGACAATTGCATTTTCATATTTCATATGTTCATATTGGTAGACAATCATGTTTTCTCATTTTTCCCAGATTGTTTTTATGATTGCATTTTACAAAAAAAGAAGTACGTAGGTATGATTAAAAAAAATGAAAATATGGTCGACTTACGAGAGGTTTGCTGAAAGAAAACCGCGACTACAAAAATGTTCACAGAGGAAAAATGTGGCAGACTCTAGCTAATAAAGCTATACAGAAAGTGAGAAAACTTTATTAATAATTTGCAATTTGTCCCATCGGCACCCAGAAGACTATAACAGGGCAGTGAGCACATCGCGCATATCTGCTAGGAAACGGAGTTTCATTGTGCATTCCGTTTCCTATACGGTGAGAGCGACCTGTCGCGCTGACTGTATAGGGAACGGAAAAATGCTTCCGGGAGTCCTATGCTCTCTCGTCGATCCGATGTTAGTTCGACGCGGACTCCCTAGTCCCTATGTCCGCATCCTTAGTTTATAATTGTTGCATAATTCACGGAATAATTGGAAAAGAACTATTGTTGGGGAGAAAATTCAGTTTATTTTTTGTTTTAAATTATTAGAAAAGGTAGTTTCCACAACACCCAGGAGGTACTACCGTGAAGCGTTACTTTTTAATGGGTAGTTCGCCAGTAGTCCTATTTTCCCAAAAACAATTGGTTTTCAACCAAAAATGAAAAATAACAAAATATAAACTCTGTAGTTGATAATAGATAAAAAAACGATACATAACTCTTACCTGGTTGATAAATAAATGAAATAATATATATACCCCACCATAAAATAATATAGAAACTTACCTATTCTGTATGAATTTATACATGCATACAAAAATGAAAATACCTCTGTTCATACTATCTGGAGAGTTTGTAATTTTCTTTTTTTGGGGAGGTGTTTAGATGAATCCGAGGGTGAATCGGTCTTTTCAGATTCAATGTTTGAGTTGGTCTTCTCTTTTCTATAATCATTTAATATAATATTCGCAAATACTGAAAGCAAATGAAACAAAATTTTTTTGTAGTCCTTTCCACATAAACAAGTTTGTTGAAATTCCTCAAAAGCGTATTCTGTCTGAATACTCAAAAACGTTAATTTTGAAAGAATATATTTTTGATCAACCGCTCGTAGAAAGTTCGATTCTAAGGAACTATCATTTAAAATAACCTCGAAAATAGCACACATATGAAGAAAAATTATTCTAACATAACATGAATAGTTGGAATTGATAGACCCCCTCTCTGCGAACTATCAAAATATTCATTATCTACGGAACTTCCTTTCTCTTCTACAACCAGGGACAAGCAAATACTACAATCTAATTTTTTGGAAGCACTATGGGATCCATATCCTGAAATATAAATTGCTGCCGATTCATCTAAAGAACAATCGATTAAATAATTAGAATTAAATATTTCACTGAATTTATCGATATTCAAGTTGTCCTCATCAAAAGTAAAACAACACGAATCATTTATTTCTAAAGAAAAAAATTTTTTTTATATCGTCAAGGGAAAATGTTGATCTATTGCATTTGAATATTCGCTTTACTCTAATTTTCTTTTCCGCATTCAAAACTGCATCCAATGATGCATTATAATTACAACCATTTAAAAGTCTATAATTGCCAAAACGCTTTTCAAGTTTTTCGGTGGTGAATTTACCCGGTAAAAAATATTCAATGTTATAATTTGTAAAACTATACCTTATTCAAATCAAATCAAATCAAATCAAATTTTATTCCTCAAATCAATACAGTTTCGTTCCCATTTATAATATGTAATAATTACCCTTCGTGAGAGGATAGACGCACCTAAGTACTAGCTTGAGTTGTGCTTTCCATCCCCCATTCGGGGTGTTCAAAGATACATAATAAGAATCAAATTTGGCAGATGAGACCAAACACAACTATTTTCTAATATCTACGCTGAACATTCAGCTTGGTGATCTTTTGAGCAGAATGCACAAAACAAAAAACAAAACACATGCAGAGAGAGAGAGAGAGAAAGAGAGAGAAACACAAAGACATAGAGAGAGAAACAAGGAATCATGCAGCCGCTTTCTTTCAACCAAATAAGTTGAGAATTTCAGTGTTGAGCCTGATAAAAGCTTTAGTTGACTTCTTGAATTTACTGAAATTAGTAATGTTTCTTATGTGAACTGGTAGCTGATTAAACAGTTTGGGGCCGTGATAGAAAACACACCTCTGTGTGTGACTCTTTTTAAAGATTGGTAGACTTAAGCATGAATTAGTCACGAATCTTGTAGGTTTTTCTTTATCCTTTTGTAGGTCGGTTTTGTTTTTAAATGCCCAGACCAAACACTGAACTATATAGAGATCTCTTACCTTCAGCAGCTGCGTTTCTCTATAGATACTTTCCGTGGGAAACAATCTCGGTTTCCTAAATAAAATTTTCAGTATTGTGTTCTGAGTCACCTGGAGGGCGTTCAGGGAATTATTGAAAGTACCACCCCAGACACCAATACAGTATCTGACTACAGACTCCGCAAGTGAATGGTATATGGTGGTTAGATTTTTGCACTCCAGGATATTTCGCAGCTCGTAAAATTTCCTGATCAATTGTCTAAGTCGCCTCACAACATAAGCCACATGTTCACCCCATCTTACATGCTGATCCACAATTACTCCAAGATACTTGATCTTTTCCGTCTTCTCGATAACAGGACAGTTGCAATTCACTGAGTCAAGACACTCTTTCTCATGGATATGGAGGCTGTTCAGCCTCGGTTGGTTGTTCTGCAATGGGGTGAAAGTGATAAATTTAGTATTTTCTACATTCAGACTCAGTAGGTTATGATTAAGCCATATCCGCATACACCTCAGTCCCCGTTCCGATCTTTCAAAAGCCTCATTCCAACTACTCCCCGTGAATACATTATACATCCAAAAGTGTAGAAGTACTCTGAACAAAAGCCTTATAAGTATCATTTGTGAGATGACCGTTTGAATCTGAATCATGCCATTTATTTACCCACACAACAATTTTTTCCAAAAACTGAACTCTATAATCATCATCTTCATTTGAAATCGGTTTAGAAAATTCATTTCCCCTAACGATGTCCTTTATGACACTAGTATTATTAACAATATCCCACCAATTTCTTATCAACTGCAGGAAGTCTGCAGTGTCGTTAAACCCAAAATCTTTCAAAGCAGCTATTGTGGTATCGTGAAATAAATTGTCAACTAGTGAAACTTTTTGCCTTTCGAAGCTATTTGGGAATAAAGTTTTGAAATTCAATTTGAATGCTTTCTTAATTATTGAATTTTTTCAGCTTCGTAAACTTTTCTGACATCACTTAATTTTGCATATTTGATAAGGCCTGTTTCGAAATCAGGATAAACGAATGTTTTATCTAAATTTTTTAAATTGAACCAGTTGTTTCGAATATTTTTCATAACATGAACAAAATCATAGGACAAGAATATAGTTTTGCCAGTTTTTGAAGGATTGGGAATAAAATTTTTTAAACATTGTTTGGTTTATTCTACAATTATCTGTTATGATGCATAAAATTTCAAACCCACATTTCTGAACTTGGTCAATTACACAAGTTGCGAATGGAATAATTTCACTTCCGCTAATACTGTCAACTGGAACTAATTTTACAATTTCATGAAAATTCCCAAAAGCTGAAGATATCAGGCTAAAACAGTTTTTGCCAAACTATCTCTGTTGGCAGCGTAACCAATCAAATTTTTGGAGCGGTAGTCCAATCTTGGTGTAATATAAATTTCGTCTATCAAAAGAACAACAACTTTTTACCTAGGTGTTAAATTTGAGGATATATTTGATATATAATTACATATTGTTATGCATATCATTATTTGGAGAAACATTTAGGCCAGAAGATATTCTCTGTAAATATCTTTTATTAGGTAAAATGAAAAAACCTCTCAGAAGTTCATAGGTGGCATGGGAAGTTGTATGAATCAGAAAAGCCATAATAATGGTTGATGAAGAATATCTATTTTTCTTTAAGGTGATATGTCTTAACTGATGGATTAAAATTTCGAGATTTTTTGAATGCGGTAAATTCTTTTCACACGATACAGTTAATGCTAGGTCCAAATATTTCAAACTTTCATCCATGAGATAATTAAATGATTCAGAAAATATTTCGGTTTCACTTCTAAAGTTTTCTTTGTATCTTGCCAAAATGTTCTCTAGTTGTGACCATCTGCTCAATTTCAAATCGAAAGGAAGAATACACTTCAAATCATTGAAATTCAACTTGTTTTTACCCAGAAAAACTTGAACAACCATATTGTCATTAATTGAAATTTGAGTTTCGAGCAGAAGTGAGTCCTGGTTTTCCTGAACTTTCAACTGATAGAAATAAATTTTATTTTCCGCTTTGTGAACTATCCAATTAATAAGTTCTAATTTATTAGAATATTCATTTAAAAGTTGATCGAAATTTTGAATAATGTCTAAAGTCTCAAATTGGTGAACAATTTCATTATGTAAATCAATATAATTTTGACGCCTTTCATCGGGAGTTTTTCTTGCAGAAACAGAAGGTTAAGAAAGATATCCAGGCAAATTTGGAAAAATTGATGGAACTGCATTTTTATTTAATTTTGGATATCTGAGGAGGTTCTTTCCAATCGTGCCATCTTTACGTTTGAATACATCGTATCTAATGATTTCATTTTTTTGGAAATGAACTGAACAAACAGCTGAATTTTGGGAAGGTGACCAATTTTTACGAGGTATAGCAGAGATCCATTTCATTCTTGAATCAGGTTCCTTAGGAAATTTAAAAATAGATACATACCAATTTTGTGAGTCGTAATTAGACTTACAACCTGTAACATAACAGCGACGAGGCATTTTCAATGTTTTTCTGGAGAGACAGGAAGAGTCAGAAACTTTGTACCAGATCACTACGTAAATTCACGCACTAATTCTCAGAATTGACATTGAGTCACACTTAAAAGTGATCAATTTCACAATAGTCAATATTTCAAAAACTCAGATGAACTTTATAAACACTGAACACTACACACACAGTACACAAAATCGGTAACAGGTGCAACTTAACCTAGAATCTTAAAATCCGACCTCCCACCTTCCCGATGCATTACGGGTCACGAGATCACGATCGCCAATAGAAATAGGTCTCTCAGACAGCGTTGCCGCTTATGCTGTTCACGGCTTGAGAGTTGAAGTCGGCTATGGTAGCGTCGTACCGGTCTACGAGCTGCCTTAGAGCACGGCCATCTAAAGACAAAGGGCCCGGCTGTTGAGAAGTGCGGCAACAGTGTACTGGGGTATAGTAACCCGACATATCCGGACGTAAACAAGCGTCTAGTGGCGTTTTTGTAGCATCCGCGCTTAGTTTAGTGTTCATTCCGGTCATTTTTGTGAAAAATAAGTGAATTATTGCGATTGTTCGAGTGCTGTGTACAGTGAAAGTGTTTGTGATATTGGTGTTAGTGAATTCTTCTTAGAATAGCAAAGAATAATTGGTCTTTTTGTAAGTCTGATATCTAACCTATAAATTCAACTTGGACTTGAGATCATCTGCTTCGAAAAATGGTCAAAACGTGTTGTATTCCATCCTGTAGAAGTAATTATCCGTCTACAAAAAATGAAGGATATTTCAGTTGTTTTAGTTTTCCGAAAGATGAACAGCGTAAGCTTTTATGGATGAGGGCCATACCGCGAAATTTCATTCCAACTAAAAATAGTGTAACGTTTTCGGGGTTAAACAAATCGTCTGCTGAATTGAATGTCTAATTTATTTCCAATACCACTAACTGATCACACTAATTTATGTACAATAACTAATACTGATTTATTTACACACTGGCTAATAATGCTGATTTATATTCACAACTCGGAATTCGCGATTCACAATTCGATTCGGCTCTATTCAAGTAGTAACTGACCGTCCGCATTGTGCGCGTCTTTATATACCCAATATGTCTCTGTTTCTAGAACGATCGGATATGTTCTGGAGGCTTCTCGAATAATTCCTGTACGCGGAATCAGAGAGTCCAGAGACGTACTCAGGCGGACTTCGTCCGTTACACTGCCCCCTCCTTAAGACGTTCGGTCCCCGAACACCCTGGATGGTGTGGCTGAATCTACAGGCGTCTCCTTTTCTGCAGCACCCCTGTCGTCCGAAATAGCACTCCACTGTCTTCTTCGGCGTATATCCGCTCGGGTTGAAACTGCAGACCAGTATCTTCATTCCCGTCCTATGGAAAATGACCTCAAGCATACTTCGAACGATTCTCCAGTTGAGCTGATCTAGACCACAACCCAACTTTGGCACAGCTAGCTTTTTCACCTTCAACTTGGTGAGGTCGTCTCTCAGCTGCAACAGGGTGTCCCACATACTTTTGTAGCTGGGTTTGTTGTCGGAGAATCTCTTGGTTACCAGGTAGAAGAGGTAACGCTGGCCATCAGCCAACCTCAGCGTTTTCCCAGTACGAGGATGTTGTTTTCGGAGTTCTGGTACACGGCCAAATTTCTTCAGGAAGACGAATGCTATTCCTCTCGACATACGCAGGTCTTCCGAGACACAATGGGCTAGTGAATAATCTTCAGGTACAGAGAAGAGATCTTGCTGTTGCTCAATGGTAACTCCAAATCTAGCCTTTCCGGTTCCACCGTAGTTTGCCATGAATAGGTCGAAACTCATCTCCTCCTGCTCCGCTTTCTGAAAAGTCGTTCTTCTCAGATGGGTTTCGTCATGTTCCTCATAGTCTGCCTCATATTTGCCTAAACGATTTATATGGACCACACGTTTCTTGCCTCTGGGCAGTTTCTGGATACGGTACACTACATCGTTGATTCGTTTTACTACTCTGTATGGCCCTTCCCAATCCTTCTGCAGCTTAGGTGATAAACCTCTCTTCCTCTGGGGATTGTACAGCCAGACTAGGTCTCCCACATTGAAACCACCTTCTGCAGCTTTGCTGTCATACCGAGTCTTCATTCGGTCACTCGCTATTTGGAGGTTCTGTCTGACCTTCTCATGAATGTGATGTAGCCTACTCTTCAAGAGGCTCGCGTAGTCCTCACCAGCTATCTCCGTTCCAGGCTTGCATCCAAACTCCAGGTCACAAGGCAACCTTATTTCTCGGCCGAACATAATACAGGCTGGTGTCTCTCCAGTCGATTCTTGCACTGACGACCTGTAGGCCATAGTGAACAGATGGAGATACCTGTCCCAGTCTCTTTGGTGATCAGAGACCACTTTGGCCAGATATTTTCCCACAGTTCTATTCATTCTTTCGACCATGCCATCTGACTGTGGGTGAAGCGCAGTTGTCCTTGTCTTTTTGATTCCGAGTAATTGGCATACATTCTGGAACAGGCTAGACTCGAAGTTTCGTCCTTGATCCGAATGAAGTTCGAGAGGCACACCAAATCGGCTAAACAACTCCTTAATCAGAACATCCGCCACTGTCGAGGCCTCTTGATTTGGAATAGCATAAGCTTCAACCCATTTGGTGAAATAATCCATCGCAACCAGAATGTACTTATTCCCATCTTCGGTTTCGGGGAATGGACCTGCAATATCGATGGCAACTCGTTCCAGAGGACTCCCCACGTTATACTGCTTCATTGGAGCTCTACGACTTCCCCTCGGGCCATTCGATGAGGCACATAATCTGCATTTCCGGCACCAGTCTTTAACATCTTCTTTGCAGTTGACCCAGTTAAAACGCTCTCTAACCTTTTCTAGCGTTTTTTTGATACCGAAATGGCCACCGGAAGTTCCGTCATGTAACTTCTCTAAAACCTCTCTCAGTCGACTCCTGGGAACTATCAGCTGTTTCCTTGCTGCGGTACCTTCGTCATTTTCGATGGACCTTTTCAGCAGTCCATCCTCCAAAATGATAGAATCCCACTGTGCCCAGTAGGACTTGACCCTAGGATTCAGATGACTCACTTCCTCCCATCTTGGTCTCTGTCCGCTTATCTTCCAATTCAACAGCATCTTCAATTCTGGGTCACTTTCTAGATCTCGCTTCAGGGATTCTGGCATCCAGTCCGTATCCACGATGGTCGTTCTCAAGCAGAATTCTCTCTCTTCTACTTTATTGCAGTGCTTGCAATCTGACGGACATGGTCTCCTAGATAATGCGTTAGCGTTGCCATGAATCTTTCCTGCACGATGTTTGATCTTATATTTCCGTTCCTGATATTTAGCTGGCCCTTTGCAGTAGCGCCGAATATGTCCTTCTCCGCCACAATTCCAGCATCTAAGTCCTCTATTCCGTCGCTCTTGACGAACTCGGCATAGAACCTCTTCTATAATTTCATCGCTGACCGAGGAATCATCCACAGTGCGGCTCATCTTGTTGTGTATCATGTGCGAAGCTTGTTTGGCAGCTTCAAACTCTAATGCAACGGCCAGGGCGTCATCCAGAGTCTTGGGTCGGGCCAATCGTAGTGTCTGCTGGGTTTCCAAATCTCTCAAACCATCGACAAAGGTCTGAATAGCGAGCAGTTCCAGGAAGTTCTCCGGTGCTGTAGGATATGCCAGCCTCACCAACCTTGCTATATCTGCTTCAAATTCCTGCAACGTTTCTGCACTACTCTGTTGGCGACTCTTGATCTGTGCGTGATACACTTGTTGGAGGTGTGCATCACCATATCTCATTTGGAGTTTAGTTGTCAAAGCCTCGTAATTACCTTGTAGGCTTGCAGGAACTGTCTGAAGAATATTCAATGCATCTCCCCTCAGTGCAACAATCAAGGCTGTCGCTTTCTCTTCCTCTCCCCATCCATTGGCATTCGCTGCTGCTTCAAATTGCTTCTGGTACGTGCACCAAGGTGTTTTGCCATCAAAAGTTGGAGGTTTAATCTTCATTTTATTACTCTCTGTGTTGTTTTCCGATTTCACGAAGTTATTGGGTGATGAAGCTAAAGTTTCTTTTCCATGTGATGTTCTCTTCAGGGACTCTATCAACTTGGCATGTTGTTCAATTACTCCTGATATAACTTCGAGTTTTCCATTAACCTCATCAACTACTTCTTCAATTTTTCCGTCGACCTTATCAACTACTTCGTCGAATTTCTCATCAACTTTATCAAATTTTTCATTGACTTCTTCAAATTTTTCGTCAACCTTATCAAATTTTTCATTGACTTCATCTATTATTACATCCTTGATAGCCTCCATTCTCTCATCCAAAGTACTTGCAATTTGACTCACCACCTTATTTTCCATTTTATCCATTTTTTCTTCCATTTTTGAACTCATTTCTCGAGAATTCTCATCCATTTTTTCTTCCAATTTCGAGCTCATTTCTCGAGAATTCTCTTCCATTTTCAAGCTCATTTCCCGAGAATTCTCTTCCATTTTTAAGCTCATTTGTTCAAAGGCTTGCTTGAAAAATTCCATACTCGCCTGGTCCATTTTCTCCTTTTGCGATCTTGTTATCGGCATTCAAAAAGTTCCACTATGAAGTCCACAATTCACTTAGCACAGCAGTTCAATTGACCCCACACCTGACACCAATGTAACGTTTTCGGGGTTAAACAAATCGTCTGCTGAATTGAATGTCTAATTTATTTCCAATACCACTAACTGATCACACTAATTTATGAACAATAACTAATACTGATTTATTTACACACTGGCTAATAATGCTGATTTATATTCACAACTCGGAATTCGCGATTCACAATTCGATTCGGCTCTATTCAAGTAGTAACTGACCGTCCGCATTGTGCGCGTCTTTATATACCCAATACGTCTCTGTTTCTAGAACGATCGGATATGTTCTGGACAAAGATATTCTACACCAAGATGGAGCATTCCTTTACTGGATGAACTGAATGTTATGTGGCCATAATAAACACTGTTTGTTTACAAACAAAGAGTGTTGTCGTAAACAGAAGTCAGTGGCGTGGATCTAAAAAATTGTAAATAATACAAAATCAGAAATAAATCCCCAAAAGGTTATTATCTTATAATCTTCGGTTATTATATTTCATTGGGTGCAGAACGATATCATATTTTTTTTTAATTAAATTTCGTTAACCGTCCCGAATGTTTCCATCTTATTGTAAATTATTTTTAGACGTAGAATTTTGAATGTTCGGGGATATTGTCTTCAATGTGAAAGGAAATTTGGAATAGCAAATATGATTTTCATATATTGTTGTGATGGTTTGGCTAATTACACAGATACAGTTGAATGAATCTCATTAACAATGATCTCATGAATTATCTTGTTTTATCGAATACATCTGTATTCGGGTCACTTTTCAGTGAGGCTGAGTCTGTGTAGTACATAAGTACCGAACGAGACAGTTTGGTATATTGCTCTGAGTTGAGTCAAAATATTTATTGGGGACCCCTATGGTGTTACAAATGGAACTCAGTTGACTGCGAAGGTTGGAAAATTGATCATACTACAACTGCATTCTACATAAATTTATTTCTGATATAAGTTGAATTAAATAACAAATACATTCATAACTTCCATAAAAAATAACGTCTCTAACAGAAAATAAATATAAATAATTTTTATATAAATGAAATACAATAATCAGAATTATAATGAAATAACCAAGAATTGCAAAGATATTATTTAAATTAAACTTATTGATTCTGATACAAAATCAGATGTGTGAGCACATACTTCTATCTCGATTCACCACTTGATCGCTCATTTTTCTCGTTTTGTGAATTCTTTTAGTGAAATATCTTTTCAATATCAGTTCAATCAATGGCAATTTTCCTTGTTTTGGGGTCCTGAAATCTTCATCTGTTACATCACCAACAATCCAACAAAACATTTTCTTCTTCTTACTCTTCGTACAGTACTTTTAGCTTCAGAACTGAAATGAGAAAATTGAAGTTTGATATCACAAACCAGAATATATTTGGCAATATTTTCAAATCTTGAAAAAAATTTAATAAAACTCACAAAGTTGGATGTGGTCCCGTAAATACTGCAGAAGATACCAATTTGCTTGACGATTCTGAAGCGGTTAAAGTAGCAGAATCTGAAGCAGTCAGTGTAGCAGACAAATCAGTGGCTGTTGAAGTTCTGGATATTTTAGTATCACTCACTTTTGTGGATTCCCCAACACTACCAAGATTAGTAATATTATCTGATAGCTTCTGAGTCACAGACCTTTCATCTGGAGATGTGCTACTGGAACTGAAATATGAGATATTATATTTGGTTATCAATATTCTTAGAATCCAATTTGAATAGAACAACCTATAATATTCAGAAGACTTACCAATGAAGCGATAACGAAATCCTGGACGAAATAGCTTCAGTTTTCAAAAGTCTTCATCACAAAAATGGTCAGGGTAAACGTAACCTCCTTCGCAGATTTTGTATTTCCCAAATTTAATTGATCGATCCACAATTTCCGTCTTGCTTTATCACAAGACATTCTATCAAAAGGAAATACGGCTTTTAAAATAAGTTTACAATATGCTCATATTCAGAGCTAGGTACCCCAAGCTACGCCTATGGTAAATTATTGTTTGTTGTCATTTACTTACCAATGTGTGGATCTCCCGCAGCCTTTACTGGAGCTTTATATACATATCACTCAGGAATTAACCATTTTTCAGTTAAATATAACGAATAAGTATTGTACAATGCAGTTTTTACGATAAAAATCACTTAGTTAACTCAAAATAATGAGTTAGAACTAGATTCACTCAAGAATCAGCTGTGAAGAAGGCGGCCATAATGGAATGGTCGAGCTAGGGTGAAAACACAGCGTTGTCACTATTTTATCGCAGAATCTCTCTTTTAATTCGCTTTCTGAATTCAGGTCGAATGAATCAAATATATTTTGTGGAATATGCTTGGTATGAACGTACTAACGAACCCCTAATCGTCATAGTTAGGTATAAGTAAAAGTAAAATTAGTATAACGGTTAATATGAAATACCTTTGGAGAATAAAAACCGTTTCAAGAAGGTGTAAAATAACTAACATTGAAAAAAAGAAACAAGGTCCAGTCAAATATGATTTTACCTATCAATATTTCTAAAATAGCCTCAACATTGATTTCGTATTCAGTAAATTGTAAATTGAATTAAGGCGTATCATATTCGTTGTATATATTGTAGTTGTTGATCTGGAGATTCTAAACATTTTCGAAAAAACCGGCAACTCTGCACGGATTCATTCGTTTCTCGAGGTCACATGGTGGAAAGCCACCAATAGGCAGCTGCGGGAAGGTTGTTTTGATTTTGAAGTAAATAATAAACAATTCGCTATCTTATTTCGACCACGTTTTCTCTCTCACTACACTCTATCTTGGTGTAGAATATCTTTGGTTCTGGAGGCTTCTCGAATAATTCCTGTACGCGGAATCAGAGAGTCCAGAGACGTACTCAGGCGGACTTCGTCCGTTACAATTGTTTTGTTTGAGAGAAACATTTTGATTCCGAAGATATAATTAAATTCGATAAACATTTGCAAGCAGATGGAACCACTAAATTACTCTCTTTAAGATTACCGAAATTGAAAGAAGATGCTATCCCAAAATTTTTTCCAAATTTACCCTCATACCTTTCGAAAAAAAATCAAATAAAAAGGACCGATCCTCAGTGTAGAAGTGAAGCAATTTTTAATAGAAATAATAATGAAGTAGAAGCTTTTTTGAGTTCCGATTTGATTAAAGATTTCAAAGACTTACTTGAAAATTATTCGGCCAAAATTGATATATCTGGATGGGAAATTAAAACATGCGATAACGCAATTTATTTTTATATTTTAAATTTTGAAAAATCATTAACTGTTGAAAGTTCTTTAGAGATTAATGAAAGTCTCCAGATTAAAATATTTCATAAAGATGTACAAATTTCCGCTAATGACTTAAAATGGATACTTCCTTCTGATTTGATTCTCAGCCGATGGTCCCAAGTTACCAATTTGCTTTCTCGTTATAAAAATGTTTCTAATGAAAATAGTACAAGTAAATCTACATCAGATTTATTGAGAGATTCCTTGACTTCATTAGAAGCATTTTTATCGGATAAGAATAATGAAAATTTTGACCATCTCAGGCAACTGGAAATTGTTACTGATCAATTGAGGCAGATAACTAGAAATAAAATTAGGTACTCATCAAGTACAGTAATAATGTCCTTCATTTTGTATTCGCAGTCAGCCTCTTGTTATGAATTAATGAGAAAGTTTTTCATTCTTCCTAATAAGAGGTACTTGAGATCAATTTCATCGTCTCTGGAAATTTCTGCAAATTCTGATAGTGGAAATAAAAACTATCTCTCAAATGTATCTCGCGAACTGCCCACTTTGGATCGCGTTGTAGTACTTTTGATTGACGAGGTTTATTTAAATTCCCGTCTTGATTATCGATCGAAAAATATTATCGGTACCGCAATAAATTCATCACAACCCAAAGATTTGGCTAAAACGGTTATTTCCTATATGATTAGTTCGGCTTTTGGACATACGAAAGAAATCGTAAAATTGTTACCCGTCAATAACGTAAAAGGTACGGAAATGGTGGATATCACAAGAAATATAATCTCATTTATTCAAAATTGTGGTTTCGAAGTTTTGGCTATAATAACAGATAACCATTCCATCAATAGAGTTATGTTCAAAAATTTTTCAAATTCATTTTCAATTCCGAATCCGAACGATGAGCAAAAAAAAATATTTTTGACATTCGATCCCGTGCACATATTCAAAAACATCTGGAAAAATTGGTTAAATTTAAAAAATGTAGATAAAACATTTGTATTTTGTGATTGGGATGATTTAGAAACGGTTCGATACGCGAAATTTCGAAATTTAACCGACTTATATGAAATAGAAAAAAATTTGTTAATAAAACAAGCATTCAAACTCAATCACAAGCCTCTTCACCCTTCGGTATTTGAAAGACATAAAGTTATATTGGCAGATAACATTTTTCACCATTCAACAATTTCTTCTCTGAAGGCCAATTCAATGAATGATACTGCACAATTCGTGGAAATAATTAGAAACTGGTGGGACACTTTCAATACGAACTCTTGTTTTAAAGGTATAATGAAAAGAAACAATTATTCAACTCCTTTCGAGAAAAATAAATTAGAAAATGATATCAAATTGAATTTTTTGAATAAATTTCTTATTTGGCTGGATAAATGGCACAAACTTTCGGGATATAATGGAAAACTAACAATGAAACTTATAACGCCATACGGCAATCGACAAAAGTTCTCATAGATATAATCGAGTATTCATTCATTATTTATGGGGATTTAAAATTTATATTACCGGCGCAATTCAGTACGGATAACTTGGAAAAAAGATTCGGTTTGTATAGATCTCTATCAGGATGTAATTATAATGTATCATTCGATGATATTTTGAGCGCAGAAAAAAAATTAGAATTAAAAAAATTTTCAAACGGGCAGATAAAAATTATTCTTTGAAGGAAATCAAAGATAAATTCAACATCGCGGATTTCGATATATTGGAAAATTCTTCATTTACGGGTAGTCATAACGAAATTTCTGATTTTATGTTCATTTTAGAAACAGATTATCTCCAAATTTGCGAAATAGATAATTCCGCTAAAATTTATGTTTCGGGTTATGCCGCGCATTCCATTTCCCGTAAACTTTCGTGCAATGAATACATTTCATTAGTAAGGGCCGAAAAGGGAGGTAAAGTAAATAATGAGTACTTCGATCGACTTCGATACTCTACAGAGAAACGGTTTGTCGATTGCCACTGACCCTGTCAGTTTTATTTTCGTTCATATGTGCTCTATTTTGGAATATATTTTGAACGACAACGAAACTTTTTCCAAATTTTTGAAGAGTTCCGAACAAAAATCAATTTTATGTAAACTAACTATTCATAGCATTGAATTGGACTTCTATTATTCAGAATTCACAGAAACATGTAGTTGTGGTTTGAATTCGAAGTTCATTTTAAATTCGCTTTGTTCTATTTTTTCCAACATACTTCTCAATAATTACGTTAAGAATACGAATAATGAGACTCGCGCCGAAAAAGTGGGAAAAAAGCGGACACATAAGGGAGATAGAAGTAGTGGAAGTACTCCAAAGAACCGAAAATTAGAAACTTTAAAATGAGGGGTCAAAATTTACATTCATTTTCGCTATTCAAAATGGTTTTGTTATTTATATAAAGAATTTTATGTTACGTTATTTTTTGAGAATTCTGATTTATTTTGTTATGCATATAGAGAATTTCATTGAGTTAATTTTATTTTGAGAGTTATATTTGAGTTAACATTTTTTGGCGAGAGATGGCCCTACACCTCCCCGTGGTTCTTGCTGGACAATAAATTGAATAAAACATCAGCCAATTCGCTTTAATTTCAATTTTGTTTTTCATTTATATTCAATTTATTGACTGAGTAGGGCATACTTCCACCCTTTTTTCAGATATTCATCGGAAAACACATTTATCAACATCAGGAAATGAAATAATACGTTCGAAATATCGTATCTCTCACGCTAAGCATCGTAAGCAGTATACCTCCCTACATTGGTGTTTTGCGGCGTTGCCGCTCAAGGCGTCCGGCCATGTCTTAAGAAGGGGTCCGTGAAGTTAGCGAAAAGTTGGAAGCACTAATTCTGAAACTATGATCAATATTTAGTGCTTAATTAGTGCCTATTAGTGCTTCATCAAACTCTCATTCCACCATTATAGTTTTTGAGAAATTGACAATTGAAGTTTTTGGTGCTGACTTCACGCTCAGCACCAACATGTTCGAATTACTATGAAATTAATATGTCAATATTTAGTGCTTAATTAGTGCCTATTAGTGCTTCATCAAGTTCTTATGTCACCATTGTAGTTTTTGAGAAATTGACAATTGAAGTTTTTGGTGCTAACTTCACGCTCAGCACCAACATGTTCAAATTACTATGAAATCGAGTATGAAATTAATATGCCAATATTTAGTGCTTCATTAGTGCCTATTAGTGCTTCAGAAACGGCTGCGATATCATTTTTAGTTTTGAAGTAATTGAGTGTTGTTTTTAGCCAAGCGTGAAGTTAGCGAAAAAGTTGGAAGCACTAATTCTGAAACAATGTCAAATATTTAGTGCCTGGTTAGTGTGAATTAGTGCTTCATAAAGCTCTCATTCCACCATTGTAGTTTTTGAGATAATACCGCGTTTACACATGCAATGATTTACTGGCGCCGGTGACTTCTGGCGCACCAGTAACTTTAAAATGCATATGTAAACACTTACTGGCGGGCAAGCGTTATCCAGGCATGCATGGATTAAAAATTTTGGTCGCTTCCAAAATTTCATGCGCCAGTATCTTTTCTTGCGCCGGTGAAATTACAACTTGCAAATGTAAACACATTCCGTGCACGCCGATGAATATTGTTTACGCAGCGGAAAATCACTTTTAAGGTTAGGGGCACAGTTTGATAGTATAATTCGGTTCTTTTGTGAGTTTTGTGTTTTAACGATGAACAAAAAAGAGAAGAAATGGAAATCAGAAACCATAATACAGTTTTTAGAATTGTATGAACAAGTTCCTTGTTTGTGGGACGTGCATTCTGGAATGTACAAAAATAAAGATGCTAGGGAAAATGGCTATTTACAGATAGCACGATTAATGAATATTGAAGGATTTGGTGCATCGGAAGTTAAACGACTTTTTCTTTTATGTCGTTTCTTCCGTTCTAAAGCTTCAATAATACTATCAATTATCGATTTTGTAATTTTTCGACCATTTTTCACAAGCTCCTTTCGTGACATGATGTAGGTACCTACTATAACGAGAGTATCGAGCAACTGGCGAGAAAAAAAATAGAAACTGTGTAAACGCTTACTTGCGTGAAAGTTGAACTGGCGTTAAGACTGGCGCCGGTAAATCCATGCATGTGTAAACTTACCATAAACGCAATTATATCTTTTTATACTGCGTCGCCATCTATGGGCGGACTTGGGCGAGTCGTTCCGTCTCGTAGATTCGGCTCTATTACGTCGTAATATTATCATTGCCTAAAGGGGCTCACGGACGCACGAGTTGGGTTGCCAAGCCAACTTCAATATCGAAGAAAGAAATTAATTTGTGGAGGCAAAACCATTCTCTGCAGTATATTCATGTATCGATTATATGAAGTGATGAAATCATTCACGAATACTTTTCGAGTTTTTGTGATGAATAAAAGAATAGAGTGAATAAAAGAATGAAGTGAAATGAATTGCTCGTGCCATAACAACAAGAGTAGGTACAGGTAGTAGGTATTGCTTTTTTCTCAACTGAAGTATAATAATTCCAACAGAAAAATTTGAAGTGCGATAAAAAAATGGGTGTTCCTAAATTGGAGATACAAACAAAGAAGGGAGTTTCTTCAAGTTATATTATGAAAAAAAGTCCAAAACACAGGAGAACGCATACTTCACGGACCCGTTAAAGGTTGAATATTTTTCAAGTTTTTTTTCCAAGTATCTACACTTCACAAGATATTCAACTGAAATTTGGCATAGATATTACAATTGAGAGTTTACACCATATGACATGTACTAAAGAAACCTCCCCTCTTCGTTTGTACCTCCAATTTAGAAACAACCTGATAATGGAGATATAGTAGGTAGTTTAATTTATATTAATGATGAAGGGTTAGGTATATGAAAATTGAACTGTCTCAAAACGTACATAAAAAAATATAATTCGGGTTCTTTATAAAAAAAATATATTATTATATGATAAAAACTTATTTAAATAGTGTACAATAGCAAATGTGGGTTTACTACAATGTCGTTTCTAACTACATTCTAGTCCTTGGATAGGCCATCATATTCTTCCCACTGCCCATCATTTCTTCTGCAATAGGAATTATAATGGCCTATCGCCTATCCCATTTTCTATACAGTGGGCTTTGAAATTAGCAATGCTCCGTAATAGATAATTTTTGTCATTGATGAATAGATTTAATTGGATTTCATCAATAATTACTGATGCTCCGATATCACAGTCGATTAACAGAAAATCTGCGTACTTTCTTTTAATTTTTAAAAAATTGTGATAGCTTGGGCATTTAGAGTTTGAAGGGGAATTGAAATCTATAGATTCATATAAATATTTAAATCCCCTTCTCTTCAGTTGATGAAGAATTACCGGGATGAAAAAAGATTTTTTTATTTTCACGAAATTTAGACAATTATCGCAAGAATACCTACTGATGTATCGAAGTGGGATCACTTTTCAATAAATGAGTCGCAATATAAGTAATGTTACAGTTAACATCGATTATATACAGGGTGTCCGGGGAATAACTGTACATACTCATACCAGAGATAGAGTTGGACTAGCTGATTACGAATTGACTATAAAAAATTAATTTCTGGATTTCCCTAGAAAGCAGGGTGATATTCCAGCTTCATGGAAATAATAAGAACATCATAATATCCAAACTTATTGACGGATATTATTGAAACTTGGGAGGTTATTGGCACATGCTAAGGTCGAGTCTGAAAGATATCAATTATTCCATTATTCCAGGGCCGGACTCATTAATCTTCATTTAAAGTGTTCAGGGTAAAAAAAACACTTTGTATTTCGAATTACAAATAATTGATTCGCTTCTTAGAAAGAAGCTAAATTATGCTTCAATTTGTGGTATCGCTCAAAGTTGTCACATCAACAATTATTTTTTTTATGAATTTCTTAATTTGGATAAAGTTCGAAAATTTTAATTTATTTTCCTGAACAGGACTTAGTCATTTTGTGGAGGTCGAAAATAAATAATAAACTTTCTTAAAAAAGTCACTGAAGGTGAGGAAGACTATAATAATTTGTTGATATACTGGGTGGCCACCCCAGACACGGATCTCATTGCGATGGAGTTAATGAAGGTAAATTTCGAAAAAAAAACTGGTGATGTGTATAGGTTATACATAGACATATTTCAAAATTATTCGTATGTATACCGGGTGTTCGACAACAAAGATATAAGTAGACCAAAGTGACACTTCTCCCAATGTAAAAACCTTTTACTGAATTAGTAAATCGAGTAGTATGACTAGTGATTTTTCAATTTGATAGTCTGTTTCTTCAAAGTTTACTTATTCAATATTAAATATTATGAAGTACTCTGAGAAAGAGGAGATATGATTTTCAGTTTGGGAGAATGTTACAAAATATCTTACTAGATTCAAAGATTCGAGCTCAAAACTGCACAGAAATAAAATTTCCTTCAAGATAAAATATGAATTTTATATTCAAACATGTGATTTTCAGTTCTCTTCATGGTGAAAAATTCAATTTATCGAACTTTATCCATATTCAAAAATTCATAATAAAATAATTGTTGATGTGACAACTTTGAGCGATACCACAAATTGAAGCATAATTTAGCTTCTTTCTAAAAAGCGAATCAATTATTTGTAATTCGAAATACAAAGTGTTTTTTTTACCCTGAACACTTTAAATGAAGATTAATGAGTCCGGCCCTGCAATAATGGAATAATTGATATCTTTCAGACTCGACCTTAGCATGTGCCAATAATCTCCCAAGTTTCAATAATATCCGTCAATAAGTTTGGATTTTATGATGGTCTTAGTATTTCCATGAAGCTGGAATATCACCCTGTAGCTTTCTAGGGAAATCCAGAAATTAATTTTTTTTAGTCAATTCGTAATCAGCTAGTCCAACTCTATCTCTGGTATGAGTATGTACAGTCATTCCCCGGACACCCTGTATAATACACTCCGTACACCATCTCATTCACCTTGAAAATGTAATTTTTTTCGAGCACCTCGCACCGCAGTTTGTAGGTACTTCGTTTGTTCCCATTTTTCGGAAAAAAATTAAGCAAATTGAATAAACTAGAATCTGAGTTTTGAGTATTCAGAGCAAAATTGTCACTGTCACAATGTGCCGATGCAAAGTATCACCCTGTGGATTTGCCATCGAAATTGACATGTCATTTGGTGTAAACTCCCAATTGTAATATCTACGCCAAATTTCAGTTGAATATCTTGTAGATACTATGAAAAAAAAACTTGAAAAATATTCAAACTTTAACAACCCGTATCACGAAAACGAATCTTCCTTCTTCGTTTGTACCTACCTCCAATTTAGGAACACCCATTTTTTTATAGCACTTCAAATTTTTCTGTTGGAGTTCTTATACTTTAATTGAAAAAAAAGCAATACCTACTACCTGTACTTACTCTTGTTGTTATGGCACGAGCAATTCATTTCACTTTATTCTTTTATTCACTGTATTCTTTTATTCATCACAAAGACTCGAAAAGTATTCGTAAATCATTTCATCACTTCATATAATCGATACATGAATATACTGCAGAGAATGGTTTTGCCTCCACAAATTAATTTCTTTCTTCGATATTGAAATTGGCTTGGCAACCCAACTCGTGCGTCCGTGAGCCCCTTTAGGCAATGATAATATTACGACGTAATAGAGCCGAATCTACGAGACGGAACGACTCGCCCAAGTCTGCCCATAGATGGCGACGCAGTATAAAAAGATATAATTGCGTTTCTCTCAAAAACTACAGTGGTGGAATGATAGCTTTATGAAGCACTAATTCACACTAACCAGGCACTAAATATTTGACATAGTTTCAGAATTAGTGCTTCCAACTTTTTCGCTAACTTCACGCTTGGCTAAAAACAACACTCAATTACTAAAAATGATATCGCAGCCGTTTCTGAAGCACTAATGAGGCACTAAATATTGCCATATTAATTTCATAGAAATTTGAACATGTTGGTGCTGAGCGTGAAGTTAGCACCAAAAACTTCAATTGTCAATTTCTCACAAACTACAATGGTGACATAAGAACTTGATGAAGCACTAATAGGCACTAATCAAGCACTAAATATTGGCATATTAATTTCATAGTAATTTGAACATGTTGGTGCTGAGCGTGAACGTGAAGTCAGCACCAAAAACTTCAATTGTCAATTTCTCAAAAACTATAATGGTGGAATGAGAGTTTGATGAAGCACTAATAGGCACCAATTAAGCACTAAATATTGATAATAGTTTCAGAATTAGTGCTTCCAACTTTTCGCTAACTTCACGGACCCCTTAAGAAGGCCGTGCTTAGAGTCACTGTACTGCGAATATAGTATGTGGTGCCACCTATGTTACAAGTGACTCTAACAAGACAGTGGTGACAATGGAGTTTCTCGTTTGTGATTGGTTCACGTGACGAAATCCGCCATTAAATTGCTAAATTTCTTTGTTTACATCGTGGATAAATAACCTAGCATTCTCGAGCACGCTGCTTTATCGTATTTCTCGTCCCTCGTGCGTTCGATGAGTTTAGTTATTTTGAAACTTTTGATTTCTTGTGAGTGAGTGAAATTTCGATATTGGAAGCAGACATTATTCTTTTCAAAACTGTTTTAGTTCTGTGAAATCATTTCATTATTTTGTGGAGACCGATTTCTTTTCATTGGTGAGTTACATGATGATATCATGATACTTTTCTTCATATTCAAATATGAACATCAAATATACATTGTTGAATACTGGAATTGAGGTATCAGAAAATTTATTTCAAATAAGGGTAATCCTGTTGTTTAATCAAGTAGAATTTGGCTAGTGGTGGGGGGTCCGTCAAATTCGCCGCAACGTTGCCAGATCGGGCGATTATTCCGGTATTTGAAGAAAAGGTCATGAACTTTTTCTTTGAAGGTTTTCTTTGCTTAGTTCTTTTCAGTTTTCTTCATTAGCACTTCGAACTAAGTAACCCTGAAATAATTATATATGATTCATATAATTTCTTTCAATATAGTGTTTAATCCAAAAACAATTCTAATTCATTAAATTAAAATTAAATTCGAATTTTTTAGATCAGAATTTAATTATTTATCAAATTAGAATTTTCTAATATCTTTTTAACGTGACGATAGACGAAATTAAAAAACAATTAAGTGAAATTGAACTGGATTTTTTTCCCTTGCATTTTATTTCATGGCAATAAGGTAAATTTCAGGACAAATGCATAAAATGTGGTCTAGGAAGTGCAAAAAAATTTCAAATTACTAATTCCAAAATTTACGCTCCTTCTGATCAGTAGTTGATTAATTCAACTTAGCCAATATTTATTAACACTCATAATTTTGTTTCAAATGGAATTAATACAAATTTCATCGAAAAATGCGGAAGATATTTTTTAGTGGTGATGCCTGCCATTGAGAGGCCAAAAAAAATTAACCTTCCAATTCCTGAACGCTGTGGATAATTCTTATCCCTTTTCTGACATTACAATTCACTCTGAAGAAATGCCTTTGTACTTGTTAACAGATCATGCCAGGCTGTGCAGCAATTAATTGCAGCAATTCTGCGAATAAAGGCTTCTTAATGAAACATTTCCCCAAAGATCCATTGAGGAGGCAACAGTGGTTGATAAAAATGAAGAGGGAAAATTGGAAGCCTACGGATTATTCTTGTTTGTGTGAGGTAAAATCTCAATTTTATTCTCTGTCTGTTCTTAAGTTACAAAACATACATTTTAGGCCCATTTTGCTCCAGAAATGTGGGAGAAAACTAGAGAAGATGGAAAACGGGCTTTAAAATCCAATGCTGTACCTACTCTCTTTTTATTTACACAACCTGCGAAAGTGAGAAAATCATCAAAAATAAGAAAACCAATATCTCCAGAAGAACCTGATATTTTACATTCAGGTGAGTACTGAAACTTACGAAGGTTAATCAGGTCATAAAAACTATAAAAAGTTACATGTATGTAAAATAATAAAACACTCGGGGTGGATTAACTTGTCGTTTATTAACAGTTCACAGTGGGCTTAAAGTACATTCCGTCGGGGAATTCAAAATGGCAGGTTATGTTGTTGTTTACTTGCTTTGAACTTGCGTCTGTCTAGGATGCGGCGGCGTTGTTAAAGAGAGAGAGAGTATAGAAGGATCATCGAAAATCATTGCTTCAGATCACAGGCGTGTTTGACATTAGGCCTACGGTATGGTCTCAGCATTTTATATCAATTTATAGGGGGTTCAAAATTCACATTGCTAACACGGCCATACTGACACTTGAAACGACCTCGTTTCATTAACATAGCAAACAATAATACTTTTCAGGTTACATAAAGCATTGTTTAACTAACATCTGATACAATTGAGTTTTTGTGAGGCATGGCTATGTTCAAGACGCTGGCTCGCGCTGCGGCTTTGTATTTCAGGTGGGAAAAAGAGCCAGGCAAATAAAAAAACCACCACCGCTTACATGCTCACCACTCAAGATTTAGAACTAATTAGCCAAGAACTAAAAGTCAGCTTCAGCTGATTACCACAAAATTGATGATCTGCTATAAAATTGTTCAGGTTATGCAATGGACCAAATCCAATCCTTACTTCGTTTGAAAATTTTACAGCCATGATCAACAACGAATTAAATCACAATTTTTCGAGGCTATAAAGTTCTAAGCTTCTTGAAAAATAACTCATGTCAGATTTTCCATAATGGTACATCAATTATCGCAATGATTATCTGTTCACACAGAAATAGGTCAGGCCAAAACAAAGCCAAAAGAACCAAAAAAAACTATCACATACAAAAGGGATTAGATCCAAACAAGATAATCAGCATAAATTTAAATTTCTTAACTCTTCACTAAAGATTATGACTATCCAGTCGATACATAAAACGATTATCCTGTCTTGACATATAACTATCCAGTCTTCACGTGTTTACTATTATTATGACTATCCAGTCATCACATTACAGTGCTCAAGAATTCACGGGCACATTACGATTCTTTCATGTCACCAACACTAAAACTGATTTTCTGTATCCACAGGCCATATTTTCAGCTGTTCTTGTCCTGCTGTAGTCATTCTGTTCTGATCTCCTATTCGCTTCAGGGCATATCGATCATTCGGCAATACAGCCTAAATTTCAAATGGGCCAATGAACTTTGGTTTCAATTCACCACCATTTGACAGTTGTGTAACTTCCATTACTACTTTCTGATTCACCTCGAACGGGTAACCTGGTTTTCGAGTCATATCAAACTTCTTCTTTGTTTTCTCTGCAGAAACATCCAGTTTCTCAATGAGGGCCTATCTTTATCAACATTAATTTGCTTTATTGGTATATCGCTGAGCAAGTTAATGACGAAAGTCTCTTATTAGAGTTTTTCATTAAAACTACAGGAGCATATCCTGTCGACTTATTCACAAAATTATCAGTGGGAACGTCTGTTGATAAAAGCCAGATCTCCTTCCGGTATGCGACTTTCCAACAGTACAGGATCTACAGTTCTTCACATACTTGCAAATGGTCTTATTCATTCATGGCCAATTCACATCTTCTCTCACCTTGTTGACCATTTTATCAACTTCTATGTGTGAAGATTCATCATGGCACAGTTTCATTATCTCCAATCTAGCCAAAATTGGGACAAAGCATCTCATTGGGTGAGTCCTCTTCCCTTGCCAGTAAACCAAGTCATCCTGAACTGCAAAACCTTCCTCATGTAGATTTCCACTTAAGATCTCCATGCAAAATGGGTCGACTTTTTGCCATTCACCAATAGATTGAGGAGTACCTGTAACAGATTTGAGCACCAGTATTTTGTTCTCGCAAGGCAAATTCCCACTCATATAATCGACATGCTTCTATTTCTCGTGGACTGGGTTTTACCATACCGCATTGAATTATTACTCCTAAAAATTCTATTGACGTTTTGAAGAATTCGCATTTTTGATAATAAAGTGCGAAGCCACACTTTGACAGCCTATCAATAATTTTATTTAAATTAACAAGTCCTTGAATATTTTCACATGGACAAAGTATATCATCAACATAAACTAGGGCAATTTTCTCTTTATAATCTCCTAGAGCCTTATCAATTGCTGACTGACAACATGAAGGAGAATTTATGAAACCATAAGGCATTCTATTGTATTCATACAATCCATCAGGTGTAATAAATGTTGTAATGTGTTTGGAACTGTTCGTCGAATCCTGACAAGTCTAATTCTAAATCTTTACAAACAAAAGTGAACGTTTTGGGAGATTTTCTAAAGGAAGTCACAAAATCAACACAATCCTTATTAATTTAAAGTTGAATATCCGCTTCTTTGAGTATATCTAATCCGATTAAAGCATCAATATCCTTATGTGGAATAATACTATCTGTTACTATGTTGAATTCAATTTCTAGAGCTAATTCACACTTGAAAAATAGGATGTTTGCTTTTCCTAATGTTTTAAATTCAACGTTTCCTATTCCCATAATTTTTTTAGTTTGAGGTATTACTTAACTTCATCAATCCATTTTTCTGGTGATTGTACTGCATGAAATTCACGTCGGTTGTTTTGAACTCGATCTTCCATTGCCATGTTCGCCATGACTTCCATCATTTTCATCTGCAGTTGAGCTTGGATTTCCATCATTTGAATCATCGTCATTGGTTCGACTTGGACAGCATTCTCTTGATTTTGTTGATCCATTTTAGATGAATTCGTTTGCACAAAGAACTCGGTGAAACTCGTAGAATTTAGGTTCTAATTCTTTCTTTGTTAAGAAAGAACCAATCCCGCTTCTGATGTAAAATAATAAAACACTCGGGGTGGATTAACGTGTCGTTTATTAACAGTTCACAGTTTATCAGTGGGCTGAAAGTACATTCCGTCAGGGAATACAAAATGGCAGGTTATGTTGTTGTTTACTTGCTTTGAACTTGCGTCTGTCTAGGATGCGGCGGCGTTGTTAGAGAGAGAGAGTAGAGAAGGATCATCGAAAACCATCGCTTCAGATCACAGATTGTTTGACATTAGGCCTACGCTATGGTCTCAGCATTTTATATCAATTTATAGGGGGTTCAAAATTCACATTGCTAACATGTATAATCATGATATTAGGAGATTTAATTTTATCCCCAGATGATATGTCATCAGAAATCCCTGATACGATCAATGTTGATGTAAAACGTCTATCCACTTACCTAACCTCCATGGCCAATGCGGATGTAAATATCCAATCAAGGAAGAACTTATGATGCGTCACTAAGTAAATATTTTGGAGTTATTACTCTTCCTGAACATGATGGAATGGCAACACACGTTTTAGTGTTTATGCTAGGTGGAGTTGCAACACACTGGAAGCAAGTAGTGGGATACTATTTCACGGGAGATTCTGTGAATGGTGCAGTTTTTGACGGAATCATTAAGGTGGGCGTTCAATGTAGTGTGTTTTTATTTCAAGTTGATTTCGAAAACGGTTTCACTTTGAGAACTGAAATTTTGTGGGTGAACTCAGAAAGGATTAGGGTTCTTGTTGAAATAATTTTAATCGATTTCATTCCGACAGTTAATTTTTTTTCTTTAAAAAATAGAAGAAAATGAGCCAACCCATGCTTCTGTTTTATTTCAACAGAAAGACCCATGAAAATAGTTCAACTTCCGATTAAAAGTGAATCTACTGATAATTTCGTTCAGAAGATCAACTTGAAATACGGAATTGGCAGAAAATGGCCAAATTCAAATTTTGGCGGGAAAAAATTTCTGCTTTACCCACAAATTGACTTATTTCATAGTTCGGCGATTTTCGGATAGAGAGCGACATTGTACATTTCATTCATGATTAGAGAGATATTCATAGAACTTATTGTGATAATGTAAGTTCTATGGAGATATTACATAAAATGCACGGTGGCGCCTCTATCGGCTGAGCTTTCCCATTCGCTTTAAACGCCGACCTTAAAGACATTTTCGAAAAGTGCGCAGAAATTAAAATTAAAACGTTCCTGTGCTGGGATAGAGTCTCTAGTTGGTGTTGATCTTGCTAATGATAGGATCAATTAAACATAGCAGATTTTCAAAATCTGTGCTCGACATTCGCAAAAAGTTCTTGAAATCTCTGATCGAGGTTCACCTCCTATACTCATATCATCTCCTCTGAGATCTTCTAACAGTTTAGACGTCACATTTCCTCCTTCAAAATCCAAAACCGACGTTTCGTTTTGTTCTTTTCAATAAGGTAAAATGTAACTGCCAGCAAAAATCAATCCTCGTCGTCTTTTTCACAACTACACGTCCGGTGTATTTAAACTGAATGAAACTTAAACAAAACACGAACAGTTTTCATTTATTTCTATCCGTGACTGGTGGAAACAGAAAGTCCGTTGGGAACCCCAACAGTCTTCGAACATTTTCCGAACAAAACTGTTCGGAATTTCTGTTCGAACGGACAGTTCGTGTTTTGTTTTGACCTGTCCGTTCGAACAGAAATTTCGGACAGTTTTGTTCGGAAAATATTCGAAGACTGTCGGGATTCCCAACGGACTTTCTGTTTACACCAGTCATGGACAGAAAAGAATGAAAACTGTTCGGGTTTTGTTTAAGTTTCATTCAGTTTACACCGGACGTGGAGTTGTGAAAATGTGGCGCGCTGCAAACTTGAGAGAACAAGACGACGAGGATTTATTTTTGCTGGCAGTTACATTTGACATTATTAAGAATAACAAAACTAAACGTCGGTTTTGGATTAGGCCATCCTTAAGGCAAAAAGGAGTAAATGTGACGTCTAAACTGTTACAGGATCTCAGAGGAGATGATATGAGCATAGGATAGGAGGTGAACTTCGATCAAGTTTTAATAAACATTACAACTTCTAATGCCGGGTTTCCACCAAGCGGACAGAACAAAAACAAAACACGAACTCGGTCCGTTTGTGACAGTCCGCTGTTCTAGAACTTGTGGATTGTTTTCCGGACCCGAGAGTCCGCGAATTGCGTTTTTACGGACACAAACAGAGTCCCATCCAATGTCGGTAAACTTCAAAGGATTTACGAGTTCTAGGACTGTTTGTCAGCTTGGTGTAAACGCCCAGTTTGTTTTTATTTACGTTGTTGCGATCTATTGGTAGTTGGTGCGTGAAGGTAAGAAGTCGTAATGTTTATTCAAACTTGATCGAAGTTCACCTCCTTTACTCGTATCATCTCCTCTGAGATCTTGTGACAGTTTAGACGTCACATTTCCTCCTTTTTGCCTAAAGGATGGCCTAATCCAAAACCGACGTTTAGTTTTGTTCTTTTTAATAATGTAAAATGTAACTGCCAGCAAAAATAAATCCTCGTCGACTTGTTCTCTCAAGTTTGCAGGGCGCCACATTTTCACAACTACAGGTCCGGTGTCTCTATGTAAACTGAATGAAACTCAAACAAAACACAAACAGTTTTCATTCATTTCTGTCCGTGACTGGTGTAAACAGAAAGTCCGTTGGGAACCCCAACAGTCTTCGAACAAAACTGTCCGAAATTTCTGTTCTAACGGACAGTTCGTGTTTTGTTTTGACCTGTCCGCTTGGTGGAAACCCGGCATTACCTTCACGCACCGAATCAAACTACCACTAGATACTAGATCACAACAACGTGAATAAAAACAAACTGGGCGTTTACGCCGTTTACACCAAGCTGTCAAACAGTCCTAGTACTCGTTAATCCTTTGAAGTTTACCCACATTGGATGGGACTTTGTTTGTGTCCGTAAAAACGCAATTCGCGGACTCTCGAGTCCGGAAAGCAATCCACAAGTTCTAGAACAGTTCGCAACCACATCGAGCGATTGTTGAGTTATAGCCTGATTCTCAAATTTTTTACAGAAAGATTGTCACAAATTAATGTTTATATCTCCAAAATCTTTTATTGTAAGAAATTTTTTTCGCAACAGTGGAACGAAAGAAAGTATGCTGATACTGCTGCTTGTATAAATTATGAGGAAATATTATACAGGGTGTCTGAAACAGGGCTTCAAAGTTAGCCTCAACAAAACTATAAAATCTCATTTTTTTTCAAATGGCAACCATATAATTTTGTAATTCCGATCGATTGCTCGTCAAAAACTAGCTAGAGTGTCCCAAACATTTCATGTTTTGCTGTTATCGAATAAAATTCGAATTTCACGACTAAAGCTAGGTTTCGCACAGTCAAATTCATTGGTATTCACGTCTTTTATGAAGTAGGCTATGTTAGGAATTGTCGTTCTTACGTTTTTTATTGATCAGCACTATAGAAATATGCAATAATGATTAGGTACACCAGTATAGAATGACATATTAAAAGCCTGTCCTTTATTTGCAGCGAATGTGACAAATAAACAAAGCAGAGAATGAATGATGACTAAATAAACAAAAATAAGTTTGAAACTATCACAACAATTTTCCTAACAACAAAAAACTTTAACAAATATTTAATAATCGCTGTTACAATAAATTCTTCCAGACATTTATTTATTCTTCTAAGAACTTTGATTTTGTTAAATGTGGATTTCTTTCGTTAGAAATTCTGACTACCCTTTCAACTATTTTGTTACATTCACCATAAATGAAGAACATATTTAATAAATCACTCTTACTGAAATTGTGATTTTTGCATTAGCCCGAATTCGAACAACAAGTAATAAGTATAAATGACAGTTCTCAACAGTGCATTATGAATGAACTGACATATTCTAACTATTCCTATTGACATAGCCTACTTGAAAATTATCTTAATAAACCTATGATTAGATAAAGGGAACTGGATTTATTCCTGAAATTCGAATTTTATTCGATAACATCAAAACTGCTGATTTCAAAGACATAAAATGTTCGGCACACTCTAGCTAGTTTTTGACGAGCAATCGATCGGAATTACAAAATTATATGGTTACCATTTGAAAAAAATGAGATTTCATCGTTATGTTGAGGCTAACTTTGAAGCCCTGTTTCAGACACCCTATATAATATTTCCTCATAATTTATACAAGAAGCAATATCAGTGTACTTCTTTTTGTTCCACTGTTCCGAAAAAAATCTCTTACAATAAGAGATTTTGGAGATATAAACACTAATTTGTGACAATCTTTGTGTCAGAAAAATTGAGAATCAGGCTATAACTCAACAATCGCTTGATGTGGTTGCGCATATCATACATCGAATCATTGCAGAATTAATCGAATAATTCAAATATGTATAAATATACAGGGTGTTGAAAATTTGAAATAACGAAGTTCACATTCGTTTCCGGTAGGACCAAGAGTAGATTCCGCTTGAAAATATTTTACTAATTGAGTTCATGTACTGTAAAACAAAAATACAAAATTTAGAATTTGTATCCCAATTTCTTATTCTAAAATTCGACGATTTTATCTAACCAATGTATTCTAGTGGGAGCCTTTTTTTCTAGAAATCGCGTAAATGGACGGCTCCTCTCCGCTGGCGAGTCCTGGACGTTGTATTTGTATTGTAATCTGTCGAGTTTTGGTTAGAGCCGCGTAGTTGAACGTCCAGTATTTTGATCGAATAATATAAGGAAAATGAATGAAAGATTCTCACCGGAGGAGGATGAAGTGTCGATAGACTTGGTGAGACAACATCCTCCCCCATATAATATAGGGCGCAGAAGTTATAAACATTTGGTTGTCAACAGGCTCGGATCTACGATTTTTTCTGATCGGGGCAAACATTCATGATGGCGCCCCCCTCAATTAATGTAATATATGAATTCAAAAAAATAACAAAAATGAATAATAAAAATGAATAAAAATAAGTACTAATAATAAGGAAAATATCACAAGGAAAGAAATTAGATTTTTTTTCTTCACAGCTTAACGTGGCGTGATTTTCTTTCTGCGAACGCATCATCAGCTCCTCGGAATCTGTTTCACTGTTTCGGAAGCAGTTTTGTTTTCTATAGCTAAGATCGACAGACCATAGAGACGTTCTTGACTCATTGAGGAACGCAAATAATTTTTATTATTTGCAATTTGCTGGAACGGCGTTCACATCTTGCAGACGTGGTAGGTAGGTAATTTACAGTAGGTATATTCTCAAAGCTATACTGACATGAGGGGAAGCTTCTTGCAGATCTTGCCTGTGATGAATTGGTAGCAGTTCTGATGAAGTCGATCTTTCACTAATTTCAGGAACCAGCTCTTTGAAAACCGCTAGTTTCTAACAAAAATCAACAGCATTCAAGTCTCTTCAATATTTTTGTGCTAAAAAGGTCCCATTTTTCTGCAGATCCTCTCTTTGCATGTTTAAAAGGCCATGGCCATTGAGGAATGCGAAATTTGTATGCAGACTCTCTGAGCTTTCTAATCTTTTTCTGATTTCTGACAATAATCTGTCGAAAACAACCTTAATTTCCTTCGAGAATAAACCAACTAAATCTAGCGTTCTTGACTCATTTGGTCGACCAGCTTTGTCTTCTTGGAAACACGTTTATTTCTAAGAATTGGCTCCACATTCAATTCTTCTGGATAAAGTGTAGTTTCCGGGATCCAGTTTTCAATAGGTTTTTCTCTCATTCCTTACAAGATCTTCACAAGACCTTGCATCAACGATAATGAGCGTGAAATAATATTATATCCCCTTTCTGAATTTCCAAGTTGACCCTATTATCTCTCGCAAAATATTATCCCAAAATTCAGGATGAATCTAAAATCCATTACAGCATGAAGCAAATGACCAGCTTCATACTTGGATTCTGCGACTAGTGAGGATTCTTCGATTTCTTCCACAGCCTTCACAACTCCCGGTAAATTATTGAGCAAGGCATATACAGCTTGATGTTTAGCCTATCTTGTTTGGCTACTTCCTTTCAAATTTGTTTTTGTGCACGTTTTCATAATTGTCCATCGTGTGGTTGAACTAACCAAAAAAGAATACAGTTTTCGTACAACACCAAATGAATTTACTGCTTCGGAACATGGTGAAGCCCAATGGACGCCCACAAGATTCAAAGAGTGTGCCAGGCATGGAACTAATACTGCCAGCTCGTTCATCTGTCGAATTCTGGATTCTGGACTCCTTTATATGTATATGCCAACCATATCAGATCCGTTATCGTAGGATTGTCCACGACATTTTTTGACATCTAAATCATCAGCATCAGTTGCAACTTCTAAGAAGTCAATAAAACGCAAGCGCCCCGCTTGCCCCACGCTAGATCCGTGCCTGGTTGTCAGAAATAATATTTGGAAAGAAATAGGAGTGACAATGAAAAAAACTGGTGAGGAGTAATATGTATTTCATTATTATTCAATGATCGGAAATATAATTTGCACTCATATGGAATAAGAACATGATAATTGCATTCTCTGCCCCTTTGCATTTTGCCATGGCTCAGAATCTCAGATCCATGTGGTCCAACAAAATAGGTTTTAGAGGTGCCCCTTGCATCCTTAACAAAACTCAAAACAAGCAAGAAAGATTAGTGAAAAGTTTGAAATACTTCTTAAATTTCATTCCATTTCCAAAAAGCCTCCTGTGGACAGTAACATTGAAGGCGTCCCAAAAATAATTCATCATATCAACTGGTTTCTTTGAATCTTTTAGGGTTGCCAATGTTTCCATTAACAGTTCCTCTTCTTCTTCCAGAAATAACAGCACCACTAATTTTTCTGAGTCCATTTTCATATAATAACTATTTCTTTTATTGTTTTATTTCCACTCGCCAGACTTAAGCCGGCCATAGACATCGTTATTTTTCATCCGTTTATACCGCTGCGATACGAACCGTCTCGACAAAAGCGCCAAAAACCGATGTGTGGGGCCAAGAACCGTCGGTACGACTCGTCGGTAGAAATATCTGCCGATGCTTGATTTTTGTCACGACGGTTCATCGGTTGTCGTGCCATGCCGACTGTGTGTGGGGATTTCGTCGAGAATCGGCGGTTATTTTCCATAAGCGTAGTACAAGTCCCATATTGACCGTTTCTTTATTTCTTTTTTATTCAGCACCGAAACCGCGGCCGCCACTGCTAAGAGATATTTCATCTTCATGACGTGCTTATTCGCGAACGACAGCAAAATAACTGGTAGAATTGACCATATTCACCGTCGCCATATTTTTGTGCGACAATACCAACTACCCAGTGTTTCCAACGGAGAAATATTGAGTTTATCAAAAATACTATCAGATTTTTAGTATCGTATGTGGTATGAGAGGTCATATAAAATTGGTGGTAAACTTTGGTTAAGTATTTTGTGATAAAATCCAGGAAATATGGGTAGATATCAGTATAGGGGAGGCCATGGTTGTTGTGTCAGTAATTAATCAACAATAAGACATCTTATTCGGCAAGAAATAGATCTAAAAATAAAAAACTGACATCAAAATATTTCCATTTAAACTTTCGCGGTCCTGAGAAATTAGTGACTTTCGTTATTCGATGTTAGAACCGTGGGTAGTTGGTATTGTCGCACAACAGTATGGTGACGGTGAATATGGTCAATTGACCGAAATGTGTGGGCAAAACAGTTCTGCGATATGACTCGGCAGTTCGAATCGAGGCGGGGAAAACGGATGAAAAATAACGATGTCTATGGCTGGCTTTAAGCCGGCCATAGACATCGTTATTTTTCATCCGTTTATAACGCCGCGATACGAACCGTCACGGCAAAAGCGCCAAAAACCGATGTGTGTGGCGAAGAACCGTCGGTACGAATCGTCGGTAGAAATATCTGCCGCGGCTTGATTTTTGTCACGACGGTTTATCGGTTGTCGTGCCATACCGACTGTGTATGGGGATTTCGTCGAGAATCGGCGGTTATTTTCCATTGGCGTAGTACAAATCCCATATTGACCGTTTCTTTATTTCTTTTTTATTCAGCACCGAAACCGCGGCCGCCACTGCTAAGATATATTTCCTCTTCATGACGTGCTTATTCGCGAACGACAGCAAAATAACTGGTAGAATTGACCGAAATGTGTGGGCAAAACAGTTCTGCGATATGACTCGGCAGTTCGAACCGAGGCGAGGAAAACGGATGAAAAATAACGATGTCTATGGCCGGCTTTAAACATAGCCATCGGCCCGTCGAACGAGTCATTCCTAGCAAACCACTTCGAGCGGAAATCGCTGTCCTCGAAGGTCGACGGCCTAGGCGCGGCGGTGGACGAGGAAACCGTGGCGTGGCGTCCTGGACGTTATTCGGTTATTATCTGTCGAGGTTTGGTAGTGAGCGGCTGCCGCGAAGTTGAACGTCCAGTATTTTACTCAAATACTATGAGGAAAAATAAGAAATTGAATGAAAGATTCTCACCGGAGGAGGATGAAGTGTTGATAGACTTGGTGAGACAACATCCTCCCCTATATAATGTAGGGCGCAGAAGTTTCAAAGATTTGGTTGTCAAAAATAATATTTGGAAAGAAATAGGAGTGACAATGAAAAAAACTGGTGAGTAGTGATATTTTATTATTATTCAATGATATGAAATAAAATTTCTTATTATATGGAATATGAACATGATCATTCTATTCTCTGCACCTTTCATTTTGCCATGGGACCAGGCCCGGATCTACGATTTTTTTCTGTAATATATTAATTCATAAAAATAACAAAAATAAATAATAGAAATGAATAATAAAAATAAATACTAATAATAAGGAAAATATGACAAGGAAGGAAATTGGATTGTTTTCTTCACAGCTTGACGCGGCGCGATTTTATTTCCGCGAACGCATCTATCAGCTCCTCGAAATCTGCTTCGGAAGCAGCTATGTTTTCTATAGCTAGGATCGAGAGGCCAGAGAGACGTTCCTGACTCATTGAGAAACGCAAATATTTTTTTTATTATTTTCTCTATTTCAGTATCGTAATGAGTTCATTACAGTACTAAAAACAGTGCTGTAATGAATTCATTACAGCATCGTTTTCAGTTACATTTTTCGTTTTGTGGTTGTCAGCAATGACTTGCGATCCTTTCAAATTTCAGCAGACGTCAATTTGGAAATGTCAATTTTTCGTATTTCCTAACATTCACACCAACTGCCAAGATACAATATGAAAGTCACTAGGACCTATAATTTGAATTTTTCCATTGAATTTCACAAAATTTGAGTGAAATAGAGAAAATATCGTCTAATACTCGTTGCAGAATGCAATTCCAATACTCATGCGTTCGAAAACTCGCTCCTTCGTCGCTCGTTTTCGAATTTCGCATTCGTATTGGAATAGGAGCCCCTTCTGCCACTACTATTCAATTTGCTGAAACTGCGTTCACATTTTGCAGACGTGGTAGTTAATGTACAGTATATTCTCAAAACTATACTGACACTAGGGAAAGCTTCTTACAGATCTTGTCCCTGTGAAGAATTTGTTGCAGTCGATCTTTCACAAATTGAAGGGACCAGCTCTTTTGGAAAACTCTAGTTCATAACAGAAATCAACTGTATACAAGGCTATTCAATATTTTTGCGCTAAAAGGGTTCCATTTTTCTGCAGACCCTCTTTTTGCATGTTGAAAAGAAAATGGCCATTGAGGAAAGCGAAATTCGTATACAGACTCTGCGCTTTCTGATCTTTTTCTGATTTCTAACGATACCTAATCTGCCGAAAACAACCTTCGAGAATAAACCCACTAGATCTAGCGTTCTTGACTCATCCTCGCACATTTCATCGACCTGCTTTTTCTTCTTGGAAACACGTTTATTTCTAAGAACTGGCTCCACATCCAATTCTTCTGGAAGAATTAAGTGTAGCTTCCGAGATCCAGACCTTGCATCCCCTTTCTGAATTTCCACGTTGACCATATTGACCTCTCGCAGAATATCATCCCAATTTGTTAGGTTCAGGATAAATCTAAAATCCATCACAGCATTAAGCAAATAACCAGCTTCAAACTTGGATTCTGTGACTTGTGAGGATTCTTTGATTTCTTCCAGAGCCTTCACAACTCCCGGTAAATTATTGAGCAAGGCATTAACAGCTCGATGTTTAGTTCACTATCTTGTTTGGCTACTTCCTTTCAAGTTTGTTGTCGTCCACTTTTTCATAATTGTCCGTCGTGTGGTTGAACCAAGAAAAAAATGGGTTTTTGTACAACACCAAATAAATTTACTGCTTCTGAACATGATGAAGCCGCATGGACAAGATTCAAAGAGTGTGCTGGGCATGGAACAAATACTGCCAGCTAGTTCATCTGTAGAATTCTGGATTGGACTCTTTGACTGTAATCGATATAGTCTGAGATGAAATTTTTTGACATATAAATCATCAGCTTGCAGTTTATCAAGAATTCGTTGTGATATTATTCTCCAGTCTTTCCGTCAACTTCTAGGAAGTCAAAAAACTTTTCAAAAACCCATATCCAGACTCTGTTCTCTTTAAATATCGTATAACCTGGCCCATTCGTTCTGTGTGAGATACATCTGAGGTGCAGTCGAACATAATAGTGAAATAGTTGGCCTACTTGATCTCATTAATAATGTTTTTCCGAACTTTGGTGGCCATTGAATCGATAATTTCATGTTGTATATGTATAGTTTTGGACAGATAGGATGTTTGTCCTTTTTTTAGATGGTAGACCACCTATGGCATATTAAAAAAAAAGGATTTTTGTGAGAAAATCAAAAATAAAAATATTTCAACCTCTGGTTTTTGGCGCCCCCTTAAGCTGGCCCCCAGGGCAAGCGTTATGACTGGTCATGAAGAGAATCTTTTTGAGAATAAGATTTCATTATATTTTTCGTTAAGGAGAATGCAATATCTGCCAAAATAACACAAGGTTGCGAAATTTCTGTTAAGAATCATTGCAGGTGGTATGTTGAAATTACCATCATTGATATACTTTCCCATAATCTTGTTCTGTACAACTTATACGCTGAACTGGCATTTTGTTTTGATTCGCCACACATTAAAAGCATATCTACAAGTTCATTATTTGAATAAACGTTAACACTCGTAATCTATACCGCACCCTCGCCGTAACTGAGTCATGTCAGTCATGTATGATAGGAGGCAAAAAACAAGAGATGTTGATATCTACGGATAAGCGGGCCAGGGAGCAGGTTCGGAAAGAGGAATTTTCAGATTCACCTAGAAACTAGAAAATATTCTAATTTCATTTACTCGAAACAGGGGCATAGTTCATATGAAAAATTTTTGGTAGAATGACTTATTTTGATGAGTTCTATACCATTTGTCAAAAGAAAAGCCTCACCTTTGAATACACCCTGTATTATTTATATCTCATAATTTTATTTGAATAAGTTACGTAGCATAACCTTAACAAAATATCTCTCAACTTTCAGAAAAAGCGTGCCAAACTAGATGGAAAAATATGCGTGATAACTACACGAAGAGGAAACGCGAACTGAAGAAGGGCCAGAAAACTGGATCAGCCAAGAATATTCAGATGGAAAGGTTTTCTGAAAAATATAGAAACTTGAGCTTTCTTGATACTACCTCAATGGATAGAAAGTTAGTAAAGCTAATATTTTATACCTTTGTGCAATATATCACAGTTGTTTATTTCCAGATCTATAAACAACCTTAGTGAAAGTGAAGGAAGTAGTGAATCGCAAGATTTAATGCATTATTCACAATATTCTAATGATATAGATTATACAGAGGGTTTTCCAGAACATGTTGACGTCAAAGCCTCTCCTAGTACCATGGACTTCGCCAGTACTGAGGAACAAAATGACGACCAGTCAACCACAGAGGAAGATCCCGTGACATCTGTGAATACTCCAAAGAGCAAAAGAAAGCCCGTTTCGCAAGATTTAATGCATTATTCACAATATTCTAATGATATAGATTATACAGAGGGTTTTCCAGAACATGTTGACGTCAAAGCCTCTCCTAATACCATGGACTTCGCCAGTACCGAGGAACAAAATGACGACCAGTCAACCACAGAGGAAGATCCCGTGACATCTGTGAATACTCCAAAGAGCAAAAGAAAGCCCGTTTCGAAAGAACAGGAACGAGTACTTGAAGAGATAAAGCGAGGCCGAATTGAGAGAAATCAGATGGTGGAGGAATTGCTGAGCCAAACACGATATGAAATAAAAGAAGAGGAAACTCCAATTTCAACATTCTTCCGAAGTATAGCGTTGACTGTTGAAAAACTTCACCCACATCTACAAACAAGGGCCAAAGTGAAAGTGTTGGAAGTAATTTCAGAACTAGAGTATGAACAACAACGAATAGAGTTCGAGTCTGGTTCCCGATCTTCTTCAGCAGGTCATCCTACTATTATACCATAACAATATTATATTGTACCGACAAACCTGTCGTCAACGTCAATGGCAGCTTCGCAAGATGGTACAATATCGTCAAGATACCCCTTCACATTATTTGAATAATGAATCTTTCTTTTGGCTATTTTATGCAGTACAAATGTTATGGATATTCAGTTTTTTTTTCAACTGTCACGAATAATATAGGTACGAAAAAATGTTCATGGGTTGTTTGATTTCGCCTTCACAAAATACCTATTTTTGAAACAGGAAGTACAGGAACTCACGTCAATGAATTTGTTGAGGCTTTCGCGGCCATCGTTTGATGCCAGACACTCGATCTGGCGAAACGTCGAAATCTAATAAACCACGCCGGCCGAAATGCTCGAACCAGACCAGATGACAACTCACGTCAATGTTATACAAAGTTCTTCTACAACAGAAATTGGAAGTTTTACCCTATTGGTAAGTTTCTTGCTAATGTCTTCCTTAACAAAACTCAAAACGAGTGCGAAGAGATCAGAGGAAGGTCTGAAATATTCTCTCAATTTCGTTTCATTTCCAAAAAGCCTCCTTTGCACAGTAACATTGAAGGCACCCTCTGTATGGCGCCTCAAAAATTATTCATCAAAAAGGCTTATTTGAATCTTTTAGGGTTGCCATCAACAGTTCCTCTTCTTCTTCCATCAATAACAGCACAATTAATTTTTCTGGGTCCATTTTCATATAGGTAGTGTTAAGTTAAAAAATGGACTCAACAAAAACTCTCAATTAATTGAGGAAATATTTCATCCTAATCATAACGTCAATATTGCAATGCTAGAAAGTTGAGTTTTTATTCGATAGATTTCATTGTTACACCGTCTAATGGCCTTGCACCAAATAAACGAAAGAAAGAATACTAGAAAAAAATGCAAGATGCGACCGCATCTTGCATGTATCCGCCGCCCATGACAGATTTAATTTTTTTTTCTGTCACTTCGACGGCCATCCAAGAATATATTTTTGGGGTTTCAGTATTCTAGATTTATTATCTTTCTGACTGAATTTTTTTCATCTTGCATTTCCCCACTACCAGTGACAGAACTTATTTTTTTTCTGGCACTTCGACATCTATCCAAAAAAGTCTTTTCGGTTTTAGTATACTAGATTCATTATCTTCGCGACTAAATTTTTTTTTCGATCTTGCATTTTCCGCTCCCCGTGACAGATTTTATTTTTTATCTGGCCCTTCGATGGCCATCCAAAAAAAAGTTTTTGCAGTTTTAGTATACTGAATTTGTCCTGAATATTTTAATGGGAATCCTATCTGAATTTTTGAATTTAATCCAAACTAATTTATCCCTATTTCTGCGAATTCTTGCTCAGCACAATAAAGTTCGAATATAGAACATTATATTTCATCATACATCATACCTGTTCGCAAAATTGGCCCTGAAAACGTGAAAGTTCAAAGTCCTCGACTCATCTATATAGTCTAAGGCCTAAATTATATACTTACGGTGGATTTCACAAATCGTCTTCACCGGTGATCGGAGACCAACGGCATGGATTTCTGATTTTTGAACTGTGAAATCGAGTTGATTCTAGATCAAGCTGCGATCACCGATGATTACCCTTTGTGTGAAACCCACCGTTATAGTTGTATAAACATACCATTGGTATTTTTTCGAGCAGGAGATAAGTTAGGCAAAATTAGTGTTCAAAATGAAAAAAAAAATTCAATAATATTGTAAATTACATAACGTAATATGTCGTGAATGGTATGCCATTCATACTTCATGTGAATACTTTCGATCGTAACCTCACAATTTCATGTAAAATGTTTCAATCGCTTTCTTTCCTCTAATTCAAGCCCTGAATATCATTTTCGACTGCCATTCATATTTCAAAATTGAACTGGAAATATTTAAGTGACATATTTTCTTCCCCGATATCTATTTTTTGTTGTCTTTCGGAATATTCATAACCTCTATATTATACTTTTCCTCAGAACTAATATGAATCAAAATGCCAAGAATTATGAACAAAAATTATTGCTCGAAAGAACTATCGACTATTAACACAGCCCGTTGACCAGAATAAAAAAATATTTGAATAACAAATAAAAAGTCATTTGTGAATAGCGCTACCTGGAGTGACAAAAACGAAACTTTTCTAATATTCTAAATTTTGCCTTATCCAAATCTAATCGGTGCTCACGCCAATATTTTAGACATATTTATTGCTATTCTGCTAAGCTCAAAACAGTTGTTGGAGCAGCGAGATTTTACGTTTCCATGGATATGAGCTGTCACACAGAACTGGAAGGCTGTGATGTGATTCACCAATAAGAGTAAATTGAAAATTCCAGTAGATGTTATTTTATTTTATTGAAAAAATCTGAAAGGTTGAAAACTTGTATTTTTAAACATTGCATGATCACATACAATGCTTACCTAAAAGCTTGACCAAATTAGAGGAATTCCTTATTGTCGAACAATACGTCAAATAAGAAAAAAACTATTGGGTTCAGTCTTTCTTCAATTTGTTCGATTTAGTTGACGATATCAAGCTCGTTAGAAGGCGAATCGATATGTTCAAACGAAATCGATAGCACGATCGACACAGAGTGAAAATGAAAGAAAAAAATTATCAGCACTGCCGGTTGTGTGTTGAACCCACATTCAGATTTATTGATGGTCGAATGGCCAGATTAGGCAACCCATAAAACATTATTTTATATCATTAGTGGTAGCCCGATGAGCAAACGTTTCAAAATTATTGACGCGCTCAATAATGTCTCTCAGAAACAGAAAAATAATATGTCAATTACAATGATCGTCAAAATCCGATTTACTTAATATTGTTGCTCCACCAACTTGAGATGTTTACCAGCTATTTGATCTGGTAATGTTACTATAAGTTCTACGCAAATCGCACAATCTAATAGCGGTAATAACCAATAAGGTACCTACGAAAAAGCCAACTGTAGTGACACCTATTGGCCTCATTCAAAAAAAGGAAAAGCATTTCCTGCATGCATAAGTAACATTTTCATCGATTTCTCCTGAATTTTATCACATTTTATAATAACCAGACCGTAGAAGGATCCATTAATTAAGTTTCATAACAAACAGACAGTCCATCCGATCTCGAGTTATAAATGGTGTAACCAACATCTTCCTTTCATATACAGGGTGATTCACGGTGGATGGCACATTAGACGTTTCTGGAGAACCAGACTTCAGATCGGTTTGAAAATTTAATGGAATGCATTATCGGACCAGTTCTACCCAACTAAAATATTTTCGTCAATGCGGTGTTGCCACTTCTATTAGAAAGTAGTAGCAACTTCTCGACAACTTTTATTGACATTTCCCTATACCTATCTGTTGCCGTTTTCGAAATATTAATTGATATCAATTTTTTTCGCCGAAAATCATGTCCCATAAAAATGCTGATAACTTCGGGTTGAGAAACACTATGTCATTGAAATTTGGTTTGGAGTTAGGTGATACATAAATGCTTCCAACACTTGAGCCTGATTTACGTTACTTCAATACAGGGTGATAAAAAAATACAGTCTTTTCGGTTGCTTGAAAAAGTGACTGAAAGTTGTTTATTTCAAATGGAACGCCCTGTATATTATTGGAAATTCGGAAGACTGATCAAATTCGCTTTCATTCTATGTATATCATGCCTATACCTAACAAGTCAAATTTCGGACTTATGAGCATTTATTTGTCAAAATGTCCCTTCAGAATGGTATTTCCATTCGGTATTTGGTAGGCAGGCCATGATTACTATTTGACAGTACCTTGTGACATTCTCCTAATAATAAAGGCACCAAGAAGCTCGAATTTCGACATTTTCTTCATTTCAGAAGGTGCAAATACCCTCGAAACGATGGAAGAAAACTATTCAAACGAAGTGCTCATTAATTTGTTCATTATTATTAACTGGAGAGACTTTTTGAAGATCGGTGGATAAGGCGCTTGGGACCATGGAATTGGTCAGCAAGAATACCGATCTTAGTCCGTTAGATTTTTATCTGTGGGAAATGTTGAAAGAAAAAGTTTACAAAACACCCGTGCATTCGAGAGATGGATTGTTGGAAAGGATTGCCCAAGCATTTGAAGATTTGGATTTCAAAGAAATACAAAATGCCACGACGAAAGTAGTCAACACCCGCATTTTGAAGTGCTTGGAAGTGAACGGCCAGCGATTCGAACACACTTTGAAGTATTCGACATGATTGTTCTACTTTTTAATAATAATTCATATACCTAAATAGTTTGACTCTCAAGTTTCTTGGTGTCTTTATATTAGGAGAATGTCACAAGGTACTATCAAGTAGTAATCATGGCCTGCCTATACCAAATACCGAATGGAAATACCATTCTGAAGGGACATTTTGACAAATAAATGCTCATAAGTCCGAAATTTGACGTGTTAGGTATAGGCATGATATACATAGAATGAAAGCGAATTTCATCAGTTTTCCGAATATCCAATAATATACAGGGCATTCCATTTGAAATAAACAACTTTCAGTCACTCTTTCAAGCAACCGAAAAGACTGTATTTTTTTATCACCCTGTATTGAAGTAACGTAAATCAGGCTGAAGTGTTGGAAGCATTTATGTATCACCTAATTCCAAACCAAATTTCAATGACATAGTGTTTCTCAACCCGAAGTTATCAGCATTTTTAGGGGTCTTGATTTTCGGCGATAAAAATTGAAATTAATTTATATTTCGAAAACGGCAACAGATAGGTATAGGGAAATGTCAATAAAAGTTGTCGAGAAGTTGTTGGAGATTCCAAAAATAATATAATATACTGTTCCATTTGAAAAAGCAAAGTTGCTACTACTTTCTAATAGAAGTGGCAACACCGCATTGACGAAAATATTTTAGTTGGGTAGAACAGGTTCGATAATGCATTCCATTAAATTTTCAGACCGATCCGGAGTCTGGTTCTCCAGAAACGTCTAATGTGCCATCCACCGTGAATCACCCTGTATATCTATCTATATCTATTTCCGACTGCCAACCCAAATAAATTTAACTAATTTTGAATATACACAGTCGCTAAATCTTGAATTATATCTATATCTATATATATATATATATATATATATATATATATATATATATATATATATATATATATATATATATATATATATATATATATATATATATATATATATATATATATATATATATATATATATATATATATATATATATATATATATATATATATATATATATATATATATATATATATATATATATATATATATATATAAATTTAATATGTTTTAAGAGTCAGTTTGTATATTTAATAAATTGGATATTTTAAGGATTTATTTTGACTCATTTATTATTAAAGGAGACTTTTATATCATCTACTCTTTATTTCAATTGCCAAGCTTTCGGGCCAATTCGGTCCTTCCTCAGGGCTTTACTATAAAAACATTTAACAGTTTTAATTTGCATAACATAAACACACGGACATAAACTTACAAAATATTGAGGTTCACGTTTTTAAAAATTGTACATTCATCAATTTCACAGAAAAATCGAAATACTTTGAAAAATTTTTTATTACTTTGTTTTGATCTATCTACCCATTAATTAATTCGAAATGTCAGCGTCTGGGAGTTTTTTGAGGTTGTTGTCATTTTTCTTCTTCTTGTTTGTCGCATTATGTCACCCATCTACTGGTCCCAAATATATTCTGTTGTTCATTTTCCATTCGTCAGAAATTAAGTATGTGTATATACTACTCAATTTGTTGGTATCCGTCTTTTTATTCATTGTCTGTTGTTCCCTATTAATGTAACACATCTCCAAAAATAATCGTTTATTGTATTTGGGTTCTATGTCAAGGACAGTAGCGTCACTATAGTTTGGTCTATGATCTTGTTCATTAGCATGTAATGCCAGTGCACATCTTTGTGGGTGGTTTTTGATATCACTTTTGTGACCAGCTATTCTGTTTTTGACTTTCTGTTGTGTTTGTCCCACGTATACTTTATCACATTGTTGACAGGGTATCTTGTAAATTACATTTGATAGGTCTGATATGTTGACTTTGTCTTTTTTATTGGTGAATAATGACGATACTTTTCTTATGTTGCGTGTTGTTATTTTTATTTTTGGATCTTTCAATTCTCTAATTAGTTTAGTTGTTAGAAACTTTATATTGGGTAGTGATGTGAACCATATATTTTCTCTATTCTCTTCGCTTACACCTTGTTCGCTTACTGCTGCATTTGTCTGTTCTATTGTATGTGAAGTTTCTGTATGATGTAGTATCTGTCTTATTAATGTTCTGGGGTATCCATTTTGCCGAAGTGATTTTTCTAAATGACTGAAATTTTTCGTCCATAGTGTGTTGTGACATATTTTTTTTTATTATTCTTTTTTTTTATTCTTGACTTCGCTTCTTTGATCATGTTTATTTTTGTTTTCATTCTATGATTTGACCTATAATGGATGTACCTTTCAGATGCTGATGGTTTTATGTATTTGTCCAGTAGAGTCCTCTGATTTTCTGTCCTGATTACTTTTGTGTCAAGAAATGGTACCCAATTTTCATTGTTTTCCCTTTCTATGGTGAATTTTATGTTGTCATCTATTGTTCCATTATTAAAGATAGTTAAGAGATTTTCCACTTCTTCTGTCTTGGTTGAAATGATAAGGTCATCAACAAATTTTTTTATGAATGTTGGTTGGTAATTCAGTTTTGGTAAGACCAAATCAAGGAAATAGTCCATTACGTAGTTAGCCAAAATTGGACTTAGCTTCGATCCCATAGCACAACCTTTTGTTTGCTTATAGTAATTTGCCTTGTATACACATACGTTGTTGTTGTGGACAAACGTTATCATTTCCATAAAGGTATCTTTTTTTATTCCATTTGTGTGTTGTCTAATCGATTCCCACTTATATTCCATTGATTGTTGTATAATGTTCAGTGTCATGTTCCCAAATAAATTTACCACATCTAATGAGGATAATTCTTCTCCCCGTGGTAACAAGAAGAAGAAAAATGACAACAACCTCAAAAAACTCCCAGACGCTGACATTTCGAATTAATTAAGACGTAGATAGATCAAAACAAAGTAATAAAAAATTTTTCAAAGTATTTCGATTTTTCTGTGAAATTGATGAATGTACAATTTTTAAAAACGTGAACCTCAATATTTTGTAAGTTTATGTCCGTGTGTTTATGTTATGCAAATTAAAACTGTTAAATGTTTTTATAGTAAAGCCCTGAGGAAGGACCGAATTGACCCGAAAGCTTGGCAATTGAAATAAAGAGTAGATGATATAAAAGTCTCCTTTAATAATAAATGAGTCAAAATAAATCCTTAAAATATCCAATTTATTATATATATATATATATTTAGATGTTTTAAGTCCATTATGATGTACCTATTTTACACTGAAGAAGGCGGAGGCGCCGAAACGTTTGTATAAATAAATCATTTCACGTTTTTCAACTACAACCTAGACACCCAACAAATAAATTCAAATACGTTGATATATAAATAACTAGGTAAAAATGAATTCAAATATACTAATGCAGGGGGAAGAAAGCATTCTTCAAGATCTTTACGTCACAACGAAACTAGAAGACAAAAACACACGAAAGTTAATGGACAAGATGGCCAAAGCAAAGGCCAGAAGAACATTCTTACTGAAATGCAAACATAATAAATTATGCCCAACATTTTTGAAACTGAAAACGGATCACATTGATTACAGCTGCAAATATCTCACTGAGAAGTATGAGAGACTGAAAAACAATTTTATTTACCGGACAATAAACCTTTTAATTACTGACACAACCAAAACTATAAACAGATTAAAAGAGGAAATCATGAAAGTACTCAACGAATTCGAAAATCTCAAAGGAAGGAATCTAAGAGAAACCCTAGAACACAATGTGAACCAAACAATAAAGCATAAAACTAACCATCACAAATCCATTCATGACAAAAAAATCGAGAAACTAATGAATTCTCAGAAAGAAAATAAAGTTAATAAAGACTCAACAAGAATAGTTAACTTAACGCAGATCACATTACCTGAATTCGTGACAAAAACACTCAACTTGGGCCCAAAATATGCCATGGAAATAGATAGAGAACATGAAATTCCAACTTTCGATATAATCACCCAAATAGAATGTTCAATTGAAGAATTGCCAAAAGAAGATCAAGACAATATCCGAACAAACATCACACATGCCCTCAATACACACAAAAAACAATTAAAAGGTAGAAAACAGAAAACAAATAGTATTAAATCAAATTTTATAAAAACAAAAACATTCCTGAAAAGTAACAACAATCTACAAGTCATCAAAGCAGACAAGGGCAACAAAATAGTAATAATATCCAAACATGAGTATGATGAAAAAATGATGCAACTTTTAGATGATATAACAACTTACAAAAATATTAAAAAAGATATGACAGTTACAATGGAAAAAGAAAACAACAGAATAATCAAGGAATGGCTACAGGAGAACTACATCACAGCACAAGAGGCAAAAACCATGATTATCCACAATAGTAAAATTCCAAAAATTTATGGATTGCCAAAAGTTCACAAGGAAAGTATACCACTGAGGCCGATAGTTTCCTTCATACAATCACCATTGTACAAAGTATCGAAATTTATTGCTAACATCCTTTCAAAAGCAACAAACACCAACAAATATTACATCAAAAACTCCTTCCATTTAAAAAAATCACTAAAAGATATCAAAATACAAAATAACCAGCGATTGTACTCATTAGATGTAAAGTCACTCTACACGAACATCCCCATTGACCTGGCAATACAGGCAATTGAAAATAAGTGGGAAATAATATCACAACACACAGAAATACCCAAAGAGAAATTTATCGAAACGATCCAATTCATCATGAACAACAGCTATTTCCAATATGAAAACAACTTCTATAAACAGACTAAAGGAGTGGCCATGGGCAACCCAGTATCAAGCCCTATAGCCCAGATAGTCATGGAATTCATCGAAGAAAAAATCATGAGACAATATCAAACATTCTACAAAAGATATGTAGATGACTGCTTTTTAATAACAACACCATCCGAAATGAATGAGATCCTCCACCATTTTAACAACATCCATGCCTCATTAGAGTTCACACTGGAAGAAGAAACTAACAACAGATTGAACTTCCTGGATATGACATTCGTGAGAGAAAATGACGAACTATTAACGCAGTGGTACAGAAAAGAACAAAGTTCGATTCACATTTTAGACTTCCACTCTAATCACCACCAGTCCCAAAAGAAGAGCACTGCCATCGGATTTATCGACAGAGCATTAGAACTAACTTCGCCGATACTACGTAAGCAGATATTAACAGATGTGAAGGAACTTTTGTTCAGAAATAATTACCCTGAAAACATGATTTACCGACTCATAAAACAAAGGACACACAGACTTTACAACACACAACGGGTTACGAAGGCAAACACTGACAACACCAAACGTATACCCCTACCCTTCATTCAAGGTCTGTCACAAAAAATTAATAATATAGTAAAACCATACAACCGAGAAGTTGTCCACAAACCACAAAATCAGATAGGAAAAATTTTCAGCAAAATAAAGGCCCCAACACCAAAAATGAAAAAGTCACATGTAGTGTACAGTGTTCCATGCAAAGATTGTGACAAAGAATATATAGGTCAGACTTCACAGAGACTCCAAGAACGATTAAATGCACATAAATACACCAAAAACGCAACCACAGCACTGAACAAACATAAAAAAACGAAAAAACACGACTTTAATTACGAGGACACAAAAATCTTAGCAATTGAACATCAACAAAAAAGTAGGGAAATATTGGAGATGATACACATCCAAATGAAGAACGAAAATACAGTAAACGACAAGTTAGACACAAAAAATCTTAGTCGTATTTATATGCCCCTACTGAAGCGACCACAAAATTAAAAAAGAAGAATAACAATCATAAGGAACACACGGTGGCATAAAATTGACAGTACTGACTCGACAACACCTAATCAACCAAGATGACAATTAGTGAGATGTTTGCATGAAATTTTTATTTATTTAATTAATATACATGATTTTTAGATGTTTTAAGTCCATTATGATGTACCTATTTTACACTGAAGAAGGCGGAGGCGCCGAAACGTTTGTATAAATAAATCATTTCACGTTTTTCAACTACAACCTAGACACCCAACAAATAAATTCAAATACGTTGATATATAAATAACTAGGTAAAAATGAATTCAAATATATATATATATATATATATATATATATATATATATATATATATATATATATATATATATATATATATATATATATATATATATATATATATATATATATATATATATATATATATATATATATAAAAGAAAGATGTTGGTTACACCATTTATAACTCGAGATCGAATGGACTGTTTGTTATGAAACTTCATTTATGGATTCTTCTACGGTCTGGTTATTATAAAATCTATATATATATATATATATATATATATAAAAGAAAGATATCTATATATATATAAAAGAAAGATGTTGGTTACACCATTTATAACTCGAGATCGAATGGACTGTTTGTTATGAAACTTCATTTATGGATTCTTCTACGGTCTGGTTATTATAAAATGTGATAAAATTCAGAAAAAATCGATGAACATTTCACCTATGCAGGAAATGCTTTTCCTTCTTTTGAATAAGGCTAATAGGTGTCACTACAGTTGATGGCTTTTTCGTAGGTACCTTATTTGATATAACCGCTATTAGATGGCGTGACTTATAGAAACATAGAAGGCTATTACCAGATCAAATAGCGGGTAAACATCTCAAATTGGTGGAGCAACAATATTAAGTAAATCGGATTCTGACGATCATTGTAATTGACATATTATTTTTCTGTTTCTGTCAGTATTGAGCGCGTCAATAATTTTGAAACGTTTGCTCATCGGGCAACCACTAATGATATAAAATAATGTTTTATGGGTTGCCTAATCTGGCCATTCGACCATCAATAAATCTGAATGTGGGTTCAACACAACCGGCAGTGTTAATGATTTTTTTCTTTCATTTTCACTCTATGTCGATCGTGCTATCGATTTCATTTGAACATCTCGATTTGCCTTCTAACGAGCTTGATATCGTCAACTAAATCGAACAAATTGAAGAGAGACCGAACCTAAAAGTTTTTTCTTTTTTCCCATATTGTTCGACAATAAGGAATTCCTCTAATTTCGTCAAGCTTTTAGGTAAGCATTGTATGTGATCATGGAATGTTTAAAAATCCAAGTTTTCAACCTTTTAGATTTTTTCAATAAAATAAAATAACATCTACTGGAATTTTCCATTTACTCTTATTGGTGAATCACATCACAGCCTTCCAGAACACGTTATGTGTGACAGCTCATATGATATGATATATTGTTTATCCTGACTACTCCTAGGTCTCCTGTGGAGACCCCTCTGAAACTACAAGCTTCGAAGCTTGTAACTTGTGCCGAGTTCGGAGTAAGCAGCTGTGTTCATGTGTCCATGGAAACATGAAAATGTCTCTGCTCCAACAACTCAGATGTCTTGAGCTTAGCAGAATAACAATAAATATGTCTAGAATATTGGTGGGAGCACTGATTAGATTTTGATAAGGCAGAATTTAGAATATTAGAAAAGTTTTGTTTTTTTCACACCAAGTAGCGCTATTCACAAATGATTTTATTTGTTATTCAAATATTTTTTTCTTCTGGTCAACGGGCTGTGTTAATAGTCGATAGTTCTTTCAAGCAATAATTTTTGTTAATTTTCTTGACATTTTGTGGCCTTAGGCTATATAGTTGAGTCGAGAAATTAGGCGAAACAAAGTTCGCCGAGACAGCTAGTAGATTACTATTATGCAAACACACTACAAACAGACTACCCCTTTCATTACGTGTCATCTTGAAGTAAATTGCCCTCTGCGGAAGAATTTCGATAAATTTCTCGTTTATCTGGAACGTCTTGATTTTCAAAATGATGTGAATATTTTAACAGAAACATGGAAAGTTCAGAACTTGGATTGTTTTAGGGTACCGAATTACACATCTTACTACAATAATTCTTGTTTAAACCAAAATGATGGAGTTGTCGTTTTTATCAATAATAAGTGGAAGTACTCCATAGAACCCACACAAATCGGAAATATTCCTGTCACTATGATAAAGTTGAAACTGGTTCTGTCGGAGCTAAATATTCTCGCAATTTATAGACACCCATCAACAGATGTAATGGAATTTATTAGTGAGCTCGATGAATTCATAAAACATCATAGAACTTTGAACTTCAATATGCTGATTGGCGATATAAATATTAATACCAAGAAATCAGACATCATCACAAACTTATACCTTCATGTCCTCAGCTACAATGGTTTTAAGCAATACATCACATCAGTGGCATCTCCGATTTTGTTGAATATTATTGCACCAGGTAGTTGAATTCTTATCAGTTTTGCAAAATTGGTTATGCTGGCATTAGATGTCATAAAAAAAACATCTGTTTACAATTCGCACCCTTTGTACCTAGACTGGTGGTGCTTGTACAGGTAGGTACGCTATTTTCACTCTTATTATTATGAGAAGACGGTCGAATTTCGGTAATCAAGATTTTGTTGTGTTTGTATCTGTGATTTCCGCTAAGAATTATCTATTCATATTTCATTTTATACTCAGTCTTTCTCCAGCCTCCTTACTGATAGCTTCCTCATTTTTCTGTGGAAATTCATTGTGGTGTGTGACATTTTTATTCAATTTAAAAGGTATGTTTGACTTCCCGTTATTGGTTTCTTTCATAATTTTACCTTACAAATTTTTTCAGCTCATTTTTAAGTTACGCGTGTGGCAGCACTGGGCAGTCGATTCCAGAACATCTTCTAGTTGAAATTCAGAAGCAACTTTGCTTAAAATGAAAGAATTTTTAACAGGATTCATAGAATTGTACAAGCAGAAAACCTGCCTGTGGAAAGTAAAAAGCACAGGATATTCCAACAGATATCTTAAAAATAAGGCCTATGAGTGGCAACGCTGGCAAATTCTAGCAACATAATCCGTCTACCTCTTGTCAAAACCCAAGCGGCACATTTTATTGGCCATGATTTATTGCAGATCGGGATACAATGTTTCCGATTCGGTGTCCCCCGTGGATGGGCAGTACCCCTTTATGGTATCCACTCACGAGGCTACCGGGACGGGCTTTTTATGACAGTTTACAAGGCCACGTGCGAAAAGAGTCTCCGTGATTGGTCAAGGGCTCATAAAGTGTCATAAAAGGCCATATAACGCCCGTCTCGGAAGCCTCGTGGATTATTATTATGACGGTATATACAAACAAGGCACAAATGTTTGTTTGATGCAGGGAATATCAGGATGGCTTGCGTCGGCTTGCGGCAAATAATAGCGTGAAGGTACTGCACGCAGAGGGTCGAATATTTGCAGCACATCACAGTAAATGGTCACCATCCACGAGGCTACCGAGACGGGCGTTATATCTAGGGGCATAGAATAACTGGAGGGAAGGCTTCATACGCTCGACAGATCATTTTGAACTGCCAATAACGGCGGAGGTTAGAGTTTCGTGTGACGCCCAATAGATAACGCTGAGATCCTTTATTCAGTAACATGTCAGATATTTTGTTCTATGGCGCCACAATTGCAAAGAATATAATGTGGCTGTCATTGTTATTGATACATTTATGCTTCTTTTTAATTGAAAATGGCCATAAATCATAACATAGACAATATTGATGACATATCATCGCTTTATTCTAATCAACTTTTTATGCGCAATTTTATGGGAAGTCTGTGATCGGTAATAAATTTGTCAAAACAATATCCTTATCGGAAAAAGCGAACATTCAGGTAAGTTTTATTATTATTATACGGGAAGACTGAGGTTTTATCTGTTCTCGTGTATTATACGCAGAATTGTATGGTACCCCGTTTACATTCCCTCTGCTAACACTTAGATTCGGAGCGGGAAACAGATTTTTCTTCCTATATTCAATCTGATCCTTGTAGCCATTTCTTTACACGTGCTATATGCATTATGTTGTCGGATTTACGAAAAAAAGTATGTATTGCTTTCTTTCAAAAGAATATATATTATGATATAGAAATAAATTGGACCTAATAAGTGATAACAACGAATAACCATTAAAGATAATTTTATTAAGGATAGCCATGTTATAGCAACGAACGACGTTGTCGCCATCTTGTGGCCTTGCGGCGAACTGACAAGTTAGGACGTTTTTGGCAGTTCATTTTCGTAGGGGAGCCTTCTCTCCAGTTATTCTATGCTCCTAGGTTATATGGCCTTTTATGACACTTTATGAGCCCTTGACCAATCATGGAGACTCTTTTCGCAGTTGTCCTTATAAACTATCATAAAAAGCCAGTCCCGGTAGCCTCGTGAGTGGATTCCATAAGAGTCGTAAGACTGGAGAATATATTCTGAAAACTTTTTCGCGTTTCAGAATAGAAAAACAATTTCAAACATATTGTTACCGCACCCGCGTGCGGCCATCCGGGCCCCCGTAATATCCGGCGGTATAGTAGAACCGCCACTGCATCATACCAAACACCAGGGTGAACTCTGAAACAGCAAGGTGCATAGATCATGCATGCATGGGCGTAGCCAGCTAGGGGCAGGGGGGGGGGGGCAGCTGCCCCCTTCCCTGTAAGAAAAAATAAATTGAATTTGCCTATCGTTTTTATACTAAAATTTTACATTTTGAAGGACCAAGGAGGATGACCATGGTTTGCCCCCCCCCTGTTATAAATCCTGGCTACGCCCTTGCATGCATTCATCAAGAATTCTAACTCATTTGATGAATCTATCATTCATTCACAACAGGCCAGTTTCCAAATGCCTTAAAAAGCGCCATCATTACTCCGATCAATAAAGGAGATAAAAATTATCCAAGAACTTCAGACCAATTTATGTAACGTCAGTCATAGCGAAAATATAGATGCATAGAATACCTGGTGTTGGCACTGAGACCTGTTTCACATGCGACTGATGATACGCATGCATGTGAAAGGATTTTAAAATCCAGTTCAAACGCCGGCCCCAGACCGACCATCAGGACCGATGCCTTATTTCAGTTCACATATAGAATTCATGAACACTTGAACGCAAATAAAAAGGCAATCGTCATCTTCATAGACCTTGCTGATGCAGTCGACAGTATTTCCCATTAATTACTCTTGAAAAAGCTGGATGCTTGTGTTATAAGAGGTGCAGCATATGAACTCTTCAGGTATTACCTAAGCAACCGCATATCGTTCGTGAGAATCAACGCTCATCTCAGTAGACCACAACAACTCAAATTCGGCATACCACAGGGAACAATCCTGGGTCCGCAACTCTTTCTGATTTATATGGATGACATGTTGAAGATTAATATGAATGGTGATATCATCTCGTACGCCGATGATACGGTTTTACTTTTCGCCGAAGACACCTGGGATTCCTGGGAACATGTGAAATCTACATCGGAGATAGGCCTATATAAAATCAAATACTGGCTGGTTATGAACCTATTGAGTTTAAACTTCCAAAAAACTAAATTCGTCACGTTTTTCAACTACACAGCATCTCAGCCCACTTTTTCTTCCATTACATATCATACAAAATTTAGCATCAATGAATGCTGTTGGCAAGAGAGAGTTAGACAAGACTGATAATACAAAATACCTATGCTTAATCATAAATAATACATTGAAATGGGACAATCATTCACAGTACTTAACCAACCGATTAAGAGAATTTGTGTACACCTTTTACGAACTGAGAAAATTCTTACCATTCTTACCAATAGAAATACTTAAAATGGCATACAAAGCTTTAGTTGAATCTATCCTTTCATACGGAATAGGTGTTTGGGGCGGTACTTACGAAAGTCAGATAAAAACCTTGAATTTGACTCAAAAATGGATGTTGAAAGTGATAACCTCAAAACCAAAGAGATTTCCAACAAGTGGTTCTCAAACAGTTGGATGATGGACATGCGGCAGCTGTATGTTGTATGTTTTCAATATCTCGAAGTTCATCTACCAAAATAAGATGACAACAAGCAAAAATACACGTATGTACAACACAAGACAAAGACAAAATGTGCAGATACCACAGGTCAATCAGTGGCGGTTTTATTTATCTACTGAGGGGGGGGGGCGAAGTGAAAAAATAAAAAAGCAGTTCGTGGGGATTTTTTTCAATGGGACGACAATGATAATGCTAAAACAAAAATTCTAAATCAGGTGAATAAAAATATACAGGGTTTCCCAAGTTCGAGTGCCTATATAAGTATTAGAGGTTTCTGGAGAACTGGACTTATTTGAAATATGAAAATTGGGATTATGATATTGTTCCAAATTCTCTACAGACCTGAAGTATTTCCAGAGCCGGTTATACAGGGAGTGAAAATAAATTCGCTCAAAAAATTTTTTTCAATTTTTTCGTTTCTGATATAATTGAATATTCAATGTTGAATACATTTCTGTTAAAACCATTGTATTCATTCGAATAGTTTCAGAATATCGAAAAAAAAACTGAAAAAAAGTAATGTATTTATAGTCAGTATCATGTTCATTTTTTTAATTCTGAACATCCTGAGTGTAAACTGTGATCACAAAATCAAAGTAGAAGAATGTGGAAAGGTCATGCATCTTTTGAATTTCGTGAATATCAACACAGAGTGTTTCGAACTTTGTGTCAAAAACTGTGATCGGAAATCGGCCATAACTTCTGTTTTTCAAATTAGAACCGTATTTTTTATTATTGCGTTGGATTCTGCGAAGAAAAATGGTGATAGCACTCTTAGATGCTGTTGCTTCTGAGTTCAGCAATTCCCGAGATATTTGAGCATTTCTCGATTCATGTTGTACGTAGAGTCATCGAATCTGTTTAGATTCGATGAATATTCTCATGAAACCATTTACCATAGTAACAACACATAATTACACCTGTCATTAGTGAATTATTAACGGGATCATTTATCTTCTTTGGCATAGAATATTCTCAAGTAAAAGATTAGATGAATTTGATTCTACGTACATGAATCCAGAAAAGCTCAAAGAACTCGGGAATTATTGAATTTAGGACAAAGGTATCTTAGAGTGATATCATTATTTTTCTTCGCAGAATCCAACGGAATAATAAAAAAATAGGGATCTAATTTGAAATACAGAAGTTATGACCAATTTTCGATCACAGTTTTTAACACAAAATTTGAAACACCCTGTGATGATAATCATGAAATTCAAAAGATGCATGACCTTTCCACATTCTTCTTCCTTGAAATTGTGAGAACGTTTTGTAAAACGTCCTGAGTGTACTCAGGATGTTCAGAATAATAAACATGAAAATAATACCGACTACATGAAAATTTTGCTTTTTTCAGTTTTTTTTCTTTATTTTGAAAACAACAGAAATGCATTCAGCATTGAATACTCAATCATATCAGAAACGGAAAGATTGAAAAAAAAAATATTTTAGGTCTGTAGAGAATTTCGAACAATATCATAATCCCAGTTTTCAGATTTCAAATATGTCCAGTTCTCCAGCCAGAAACGTCTAATAGGCACTCGAACTTGTGACACCCTGTATATTGAATATATTTACTTTTCAGGTATCAGGGGTCATGCCAGTCATACCTATTTCATTCGATTATTATGTTAACCTAATAAAATTAAAGTTTAGGGGGGGGCCATCGCCCCTGTCGCCCCCCCCCCTGAAAACCGCCCCTGAGGTCAATTGGTCAATACAGCACTGTTTCAAAAGTTTATATGCACTACTGGTCCTAAAATATATAACTGCATCCCTGAGGAGGTAAAGAACCTAAGGAATTCCAGACTTTTCTCGAAGAAGTTGAAACAACTGTCAATCATATCCAGTAAATATCTTTTCCAGATCACATAAAAGACGAAAAAAAGTGATTATACCCTGCTCTGACCAGAAGAAATATTTTACTATGGGAGATCTACACTGCGCAAAAAAATTAACGCACATTCTGAAAATCTCAATTTCAATGAAAGTTGACCCTACATTGACTTTATAACTTATTTTTTATGTTCTCTCGGGAAGGTTTTCGACGAAACAAGACACATTAAATGGAAGAAAAATTCAGGATTTCACAGAATCTTATGTGAAAGAAGAGAAATGAACAATTTTCAAAATACTGAAATGCTGTTAAGTGATTTAATACTTGGTATTTCCACCCCTTGCGTTAATTACAGCTCGACAACGACGGTTCATACTCAAAATGAGTGATCTTAAAATGTTCTGATCTAATCCTTCCCAGATTTCTCCGAGTTGGATTCCTAAGTCATTAAGAGTAGCTGGATGATTTTCTGAACTTCTCAACCTTCTATTGAGGTTGTCCCAAACCTGCTCAATCGAATTGAGATCTGGACTTCTTGCTGGCCATTCCATTCGAGAGACTTCAACCTCTTCAAGGTACTCCTGAACGATGTACGCACGATGGGGTCTGGCATTATCGTCCATAAAAATGAAATTTTCACCAATGTATGGGGCAAATGGTACTACATGCTCGTCAAGAATGTTCCTTATATACTTATCAGCATTCATAGCTCCATTATCAACGACCACTAGGTCTGTGCGAGCAGTCAAAGATATTCCACCCCATACCATAATCGATCCTTCCCCGAAACCAGTATTATTCAGGAAATTGCACTGAGCATATCTTTCATGTTGACGTCTGTATACAAGGAAACGTCGATCACAATGGTAGAGGCAGAATCTAGACTCATCTGTGGAGAGAATTCTTTCTCAATCGGCCTCTTCCCAATGGATATGCTCTCTCGCAAAATCCAAACGCGCCCTTCGATGGGCTGGGGTAAGAGCTGGGCCTCTTGCCGCGACACGAGGCCTTAAATCATATTTCCTGAGGCGATTTCTTATTGTCTGAGTGCTAATTTGCACCTCATGAGTTTGCTCAAGCTGATTTTGAAGGAGGCGAGCGGTTGCAAACCGTTGTCTCAACGAAGAAACTCTCAAGTAACGTTCTTGAATGGCAGTTGTTACCCGTGGTCTACCCTGTCCTGGTCTTCGGACATTCATACTTGTCTCCCTGTATCGCTGCAACATTCTGGACACACTTGTAGGTATGGGAAACTCCAAACCTTTCTGCAATTCTTGTGTAAGTCCACCCTTCTTCTCGCAAAACTACTGCTTGGGCACATTCCTCTTGGGTCAAATTGCGTGTTTCGCGTTGCATAGCGATCGAGTGTAGAAAATCAAACGAAAGAAAAACTATTGATCACTAGAATTGATCGAGAACAACTGATTTTGGAATGGAGCCAATACATTCATCTTTTTTTATTCCTGCTGGGAGAAAACATCTGTATTGAAGAAAGACGTTGAAAGTGGACAACATATGCATGCATAATTCTGATAAAAATAATTATCATTGAGAACACCTTCAGTTGTAGAATAAATTTGAGATTTCCATAATATGCATTAATTTTTTTGCGCAGTGTATTTCATTGATGTTTTTCCTCAACTTATGATAAATTCTTTCACATGGATTACCTAATAAACCTACAAAACTTTACAAATCAGGCACAAAACAACTCCCTCGGGAGTTAGGTGCAATACATTATTATTGAAATTTCGTATAACTCTGTAGATGTTGAAGTCGTTCAAAAAATGTAATCTATTCTATTCTATCTCTCCCGGCTGTAGAATTTTGACATTTTTCGAAATCCCAGGGCGATCGCCTACTCCACCGGCCCTCGCATGCTGAGTGGACGAAGGACGAAGGATTTCTTACATTCTGAATTCTGATCACCAGGGTGGTATCTGGGACAACGAAATTCTTCATTAGAATCATTAACGACTTTAGAAAGAGGTGAAATGAAAATCGCATAATAAGAAGGATGAGTAGTTGGAGAACATTCAAAATAATTAGTTCAAAGCCCCCATATTATGTAACAGTCCCCACATTCACAAGAGATGATCAAGTTTCATCGTTATTATAATATTTTCATTTGTGTCATCGAAAACGAAAAGAAGCCAAGTTTGAACAATTTCGGCTTTGTTTCATCTATTCAATAGGGAACAATATCAACAAATGCGAATCGTCCAGTTGAGATCATGATGGGAAACATATGATAAGGTACAATACTCGCGAAGTATCATCCAAGAAGTCATAACATTTCAATATCTTATTTCAACCATTTTGATTCATGATAGGAAGGAGGACTAAACAAAACACTTGGAATGTGTTTATACAAGTTGAATTTTCGGAACTGATAAATTTCCAGGTGCCTATACAATCTTTGGACTCCAACGTAACAATGAATGATCAGTGTTGAATATGAGATATTCAGTTTGATAATCAATTTTCAATCCTTTCAGTCATAACAACTGAGTAAAACAGGGTGTCCCAGAATGAATGGATCATCAGGTACACATATTCAGATGCGAAATTGTTGAATCTTCAATATTTTGGTATCCAGTCGAATTTGCTCCTTCTGTATACTAATAGCAATTCGCATAAGTTATGAAGATGCATTGTACCGCTTTTTAATCTGTTGAAAAGCGCATTTTTTTTATTCACTCAGACATTCATACATTTTGTGCCATCATCAGCAGTCAAACTTTTACATAGAATATTAATATTATTCATAATAATATTCATCACATTTTATTATCAAACTAGCTGACCCGGCGAACTTTGTTTCGCCAAAATGCCCTAAATGATACTCACGGTGGATTTCACAAATCGTAGTCATCAGTGATCGGAGATCAACGGCTTAGTTCTCTGATTTTTGAACTGTCAAATCGAGTTGATGATAATCAAGCTCCTATCACCGGTGATTACGCTCTATAAAACCCACCGTTAAAGTTGTAGAAACTAATCATTGCTATTTTTTCAATCAGGGGATAAATTAGGCAAAATATTCAAAATTTTAGTACCATTGTTATTCGCAGGAAAAGAATTCTCTTTATTTAAGCGGTATCTAATTGTTGAACATATGACTTTTTGTTTTAAATGCTTTTCAGTTCTCTCATTGCATCACCTATCTTGTGATGAACGACATCACGAATGCAAATATAAATCACGATCGAATTACATGGATGACAAATAGTTCCAATGATTAATTACCTCTGATCTGATAAAAATTAGAACTTATTTTGTGAATAGCGCTTTCTGAAGTGAGAAAAACCAAACTTTTCCAATATTTTCAATGTTGGCTAATCAAAATCTAATTAGTGCTTACACCATAAACATCTTAGCCTTTTGGTGCTCAGCTTGAAATAATTGGTAAAAATCTCGGTTGGTGGAGCAGCGAGATTTTCATGTTTCTATGGGCTGTCACACAGAACAGAAACACAAAAATAATATGTCAATAACTAATTACGGCAATTTTGAAATTCAAAAACATTTCAAAAATTATGAGAAAAGATGAGAATGAACAACTCAAGATTGAAACTGATCGCCAAAATCCGATTTACTTGACATTTCGATAAAAATTCACCCGCTTCTTGATCTGGTAATGGCCTTCCATGTTACTATAAGTTCTTTGCAAAATACACAGTAATTGTATATACATCGCCATCTAATGATGATAATATCAAAAATAGTGCCTTCACGATTGCGATATTCTGAATAAATAAAACTGTTAAAATAACTAATGATAATCAGTCATAATGTGTGAATAGCGCCGCCTGAAGTGGTAAGAACGAAACTGCTCTCATATCTCAACGAAATCTAATAATTTTAGAGATCTCTACTCCTACGCTAAGACATTTTGGTTTTGGTAAACAGCGCAGAGTTGGAGGCAACTCAAATTACACACGATTTGTTCACGCCATCTAATGGAGTACTCCAGTCTGCTCAGAACTCAATAATAAAAGTGATGCTAAAGAAGGATAGAACATTTCCTACCGTTCGTCTTTATGAGGAAACTCGATTCCTGAACATCAGAGGCCTATATGCCTATAGGTGCTTGATTTGGATGTTCCACAATTCACATGAATTCTACGAGACGAGCTCCGAGCGGACAAGAGCTGGAGAGAGAATACAAATAACAACACCTCTCTTCAGAAAGACCCACACACAAAGGTTTATTTCATACTATGCACCGGAATTATATAACCTCCTACCGAGAGAATATAAAATAATGAATAATTTCAAAAAATACAGGTCCCATTTGAAAACCTTTATTATGGATAAACAACATGTCATACTAACAATGTTCTAGATGTTAACTATGTTTCGGATTGTTGCAGTTGCCTCTCTCGTCTCTTCCACCACCTCCACCATTGTCGACATATCGATTTTCTGCTGATCTATAAGTTGGTACAATTATTGATCTCTGGTGCTGGGTGCCAACACAAAACAAACACCCAGTGTTTAGGTGCAGCACGAGCTCTTAAGCATAATGTGAAGATATTTGTATACCTACGTACTTTTAAAATGGAAATAAATTTACTTTACTTTACCTACGAATAAGCTGTAGTGTAAGTGTAACTGTGGCGACACCTAGTAGCCTTACTCGAAAGAAGGAAAAGCATTTCCTGTATAATTAAAATTTTCATCGATTTTTTCAAAGTTTTATTGTATTTTATAATAACCAGACCGTAGACGAATCCATGTATGAAGTTCATCCGAGCTCGAGTTATAAATGGTGTAACCAACATCTTTCTTTTATATACATATATAAAGATATATATAATCAAAAATTCGTTGCTGATAAGTTATTAGATAGAAAATTGGATAGCGGGAATTGCAGTAATTAATGAGGTACTCTTTTTTCTTTGCTCGAGCTTTCGAGATATTTATTTATCTCTTCATCAGGAGAACTAAAATAAAAAGAAAACGGTAGAAACAAATAAGATGATATCATGAAAAACTTACGAAATTGAGAATGTATAAAAAGATGGAGGTTTCTAAAATTGACATCACTAACTTAGGTGTATAAAAATTGAAAACATATATTAATTTCTTAATATAAATAATGAAGTTGAATTTTGATTAAGGATGTCGAATTGACAGTGATTTTACATATCTTGATTTAAGCATTATGGATTTTGAAAACATTTCTCTAAAAACTCAACTAGAATTTGAAGAATCTAAATTCAAAACGAAAAACCTCAAAATGTTAGAAGAACTTTTGATAAATAATGGGTATCCTAAGAAATGGTTCACTTCCACAGGTCGATCGATTTATATATAAATTCACAAAAAATTCCATGTCCGTATTTGAAAATTATGGAACTTCTATTCCAAGCTGAGACTCATATACAAGTTTTGGGATTTGATTGAGATATTAGAAAGGAGCAGAAAACTTTTAATGGGGTTCAGTAGATTTCATCATCACGCACGTCAAAAAAAACCTTCAGGGAAAGATCCAATTGAATATTAGATTTCCATTAAATTCTCAGAAAAACCGTACATTGTCATCAAATTGGAACAATTTTTTCTCGAATTGATCGAATGTTTGCATTTTTCAATGTTCTAAAAATTTTCAAAAAAGGCTTATTGAAGAACCTTAGCATTCGCTATATCTATAAAACCCGATACTAAAGTATGAATTAGTTTTACTTTTTTCATTTCATACAACAAAATTCCTCCCGGAACAGATATATTTTGTTATGACCATGGAGGTGGGAGAAAGCTGAGGGGGCATATAACGATCGAAAATTGTCACGTGAAGAACGTAACTTCATTAGTAGGTACCATTCCATGCATTCCAAGCATTTCATTCTGTATTAACACCTTGTAATCTGGTAATTGTGCTTTAATTCAGGTTATATATAATATTCATTGTTGTGGAAATATCGGGTTTTTTTTAAGTGATAGAAATTTAAATTGAAATAGAACACATTGATTTAAGCCAATTTCTTTATTTCAAAGTTAATTTTATGACATTTATGTTTTTGATGTATAACACCATCTGCTTGAAACCAAAACACTTCTGAGTCGAAACCATTCAAATTTTGAAACATGACTATTGATCATCGATCTGTAACGAGCACCATTCACGAATGCGGTTCCTAAGAGCTAGTCGTGGTAGACATGAGCTGGAAAGTATTTTTGTAACATAAAAATATCTTTCACATAAAAAATTCAGTTCTATCTCTAGAAAATTACACCCGATACATACAGAATTGGTAACAATGCTTTCTCTTTCGGCGTATGGGCTTTAATTCATTCAAAGCGAATGCTAAAAAACCTGCAGTCACATTTCACAGGTAAGTTCCTTTTACTCTCTTATGTGTTGAAAAGATAGTTGTATTGTCTAACGATTTTTCTTGCTATCCACGTCATATCTCTGAGGCAACAGACAGAATGAAGCCTCTCTCTTAAATTATTATGAACCTGATCTCTGTTTGATCATAATTACTTTTTTTACACCTGATGATTTGAATTTGTGTAAAATAATAACGTTTCGGAACAGTCGTTCCCAAACGTCGGCCAAAAGAAATTTATAAAGAGGAAAATTAAATTATATCCATTTCCTGATATCTGCAGTTTCATTTAATCAATATAATGGAGAAGGAATACATTGATAATGTGCCAATGTGTGAGGAGTGCATTGGCACAATAAAGAACACTGATCTCAGATCTGACGACGAATAAAGGATGATTCACATTATCAGACATGCAATGACACGGCAAGGACAGACAAAGACCCGATAGTTGCGGCAGCAATTCACATTATACGATAGGTATTCGCGAAAATCCAAATAAACTGTCCACACTCTCCAGCAAGTACGCGTCACGTACAGGCACAGACACGAAAAACATTCTTGCCAAGAATGTCGGTCCGCTCCGTCGCTGCCTTTACGTGACGTTGCTGCGTCGTTGTCGGTGAGTGTGTACATCAGTATTTATTTATCTAGAAAGAATGGTTTGTCGTGTCTTTGTCGGTCCGTGCCGTGTCGTTGCATGTCTGATAATGTGAATCATCCTTAACTTAGTGTAGGTACTTAAAAAACAGAAGAGTAATGTGGTGGAAATATCTTCTCTAGCTTATTTTACATCCAAGGGTGCAAATGGAAGGTTGATGTCTTGTGGCAAAATATCCAAAATCGAGTTCCAGGGAGCTTGTAATGAAATCGTGTGCAAGGGTTCGTGAAATATAATTGGATAACATAGCCTCTACAAGTTTCATTTTTTTGTCAAAATGGGCAATATTTCGAAAACTGTTTCATAAGAAATTAAAAATATGTGAAAAGTATACAAAAGCATGCAGAACGATTCAGAGAATTGAAAAACACTACTGAATATAGGGTGTCCCATTTGAAAAATCAAAGTCACCCTCTATTCCTCATTTGTGGGACACCCGATATATTCGAAAATATTTTCAGGTTGTGTTATTCTTGGAGTACCTATATCAAGTTTGCATCAAAAAGTTTTGCCAAACTCAGAACGTTACCCGTATATCGTCCGCTGCGGCACTAGTGGGACAACGTGTATAAAGGAGTCCAATCTAGACTATATCGGGTATAACCAAAGAATGCAATCCATGCAGAATTCTTAAGATGAACTAGCTGGAAGTATTTGTTCCATGCCCAGCACACTGTTTGAATCTTGTGGGTGTCCATTTAGCTTCATCATGTTCAGAAGCAGTAAATTGATTTGGTGTTGTACAAAACTGTAGTCTTTTTTTGTTGGTTCAACCACACGATGGGCAACTAGTAAAAAGTGCACGAAAACAAATTTGAAAGGAAGTAGCCGAACAAGATGGTGAGCTAAACATCAAGTTGTTAATGCCTTGTTGAATAATTTTCCGGGAGTAGTGAAGGCTCTGGAAGGAATCAAAGAATAAAAGAATCCTCACAAGTCGCAGAATCCAAGTATGAAGCTGGTCATTTGACTTCATTCTGTGATGGATTTTGGATTCATCCTGAACCTTACAATTTGCGAAATATGCGAGGATGAGTCAAGAACGAACGATAGATCAAGTTGGTTTATTCTCGAAGAAAATGAAGGATGTTTTCAAAAGATTATTGTCAGAAATCAGAAAAAAATTAGAAAGCGCAGCATACGAATTTCGCATTCCTCAATAGCCATGCTCTTTTAAACATGCAAAAAGAAGATCTGCAGAGAAATGGGACCCTTTTAGCGCAAAAATATTGAAGAGACTTGAATGCAGTTGAACTAGCGGTTCTCAAAGAGCTGTTTCCTCAAGGTACGTTGAGTTGACAGCCCACCAAAACGGATCGAGTTCGGACCTATGCCATAATTTTGTACCCATTTTGTACCAATTTGTACCACCTTTAAAGAATTATGTACCCCCACCGTTTCCGAGATATCTACCCCATTTAGGTGGGCTGTCAACTTAACGTTAAGTTGGAGCAAATACAAAATATGATTGGGAAATACAAAATCCGTTTAACTGAGCAGACAAACCAACACCGGCGCGAATTTTTTCACAGCGTTAGATTTCTACCAATGGGCGAGCAGCAACTTGACCGATGCTACTCTGCTATTGTGTCACGCCGGTGGGTGGAATGCTTTAACCTGGTATCCTACATACGGAAGTGCGACATCTCAGAAGAGAGCAACCCCTGCAATATAAGTGTCAACTGAACGTTAGCTGAAGGTACACACAGAGGAAGTTGATATCTCGGAAACGGTGGGGGTATACAAAATTCATTGAGAATTGTTCAAATTGGTACAAAATCGGTGCAGTTTTTGTTTGAATTCGATACGATCAATTTTTGCAGAGTGGGCTGCCAACTTAACGTTAAGTTGGCAGGGGTCGATATCTCGGAAACAGTGGGGGTACAAATTGGTACAAAATGGGTACAAAATTATGGTGCAAAAATCTTAAAAAATTTTGAAAAAAAAAATGAATGGAGAATGTACAAGTCAAAGATTCACCCTGTATAAATTGAGTAACTTAGAGAGGGTTGAAGAAACTTTCGAATTCTTCCTCACGGTAGTCATGGTGCATTGAAAATTGAAACACTTTATAGCTTCATACTCTTCATGATGAAACATACAATGATCCCATTTGTATATTGTATATTTTTCAACACTGCGGTCGTCTGACGCAGTGATAAAAGAATAAAGTATCCACTCTACTTTCCAACAGAAACCCGCCTTGAGAAAGAGATCATATCGGTCCCAAGACCAAATATGTTCGAGATTAACATCAAAGAACAATCGAAGGTGCAATGACTCCGCCGAATGAGATTCTTCAGAGTTGTGTTGATAAACCATAAATAAATAGTCTTTTGAAGGGGATAAATGACTCTGATAAATCATTTTCTCGACCTCACGGTGTGCATTACGGTTGCAACACAATACCACCAGTTGAGTCCCCTCAGATGTAATAAATGTTTATTATTACTATTTCCCACGTCGTTAGTAAAATTTAACACTGAGTAGCAGCTGTCTCCACCCTAGTCATGAATGATACGGTTTATTTATTGTTCGGAAAACGAAAAAGGTTTCTACACCTCTATCATTAAATAGATTCCAAAACGTTTTATTGTGTAGACGAATTCATAAATGGAAGGATATTCGTGATGATCTGGGGAAAAACCTCACCTTTTCAGCATATACAGAGTGAGTAAAACGTAACGCACAAAATTCATATTTATTTTTCAGTATTTAGTTAGTGATTTGTAGAAAGATACTCAAGTTTATTTTATTTCACATTGATGGTTAACGTTGAAGAGACCGAATGCTTATATTTTGAGTGTTGTAGGGCGGGTGAAAGTTTACAATTTCTTCACCTAGACGAACAAATCGCTTCTGATAGCTTTATTAAATTTTTAGGGCTCCATGTTGACCAAACATATTGATGTAGTTTGCGGTAAACTGAGCAAATCTATTCCGCGATCAATAGAGTTAAAAGCTGCATCCTAGCTAGCTAATATCGACTCTGTTAGACATTTATTAAAGTCTGTCTCTTGCGTATACCCAGATAAAATAAAACATCGTATGGGGCAGTTCTAGTGAAACACATAGAGTTTTTGTCTGTCAGACGTTCATCGGACTGAGCAGCTACCGCTCCGATCCATCGGTAACATTTGTGTAACATCCGAGTTTTATGAACGACCTTTTCGCTCTATGCTCCTTCAAACGTCAAAGCCACATTGTATTTTTTGGTTAGTTCGTTGCGTCAGAGTTTTTAGTTGTGTTGTGAAAAGACGAAGTAGTAGTTTAAGTTTTTAAATATGGATCGCGATATTGGAAATATTTTATTTGAAGAATTATCAGAGAGTGGTAATATATTTGAAGAGGTTGTCAGCGTACTTGATAGTATAGAACCTTCCTCAGAAAGTATTTTCAATATAGTTCCTAGGACAGAAGTGCCTAGAAATCAACTTTTCTATGAGGAAACTATACCTCTCTATGTAGGAGATTTATTTCGGCAACATTTCAGATTGAGCAGAGAACAAGTAGAAGTGAGTTGCCTGTGTTTGTTAAATCCAAATTTTTCTTTCTTTCTATTTTTAGATCTTAACAAATCAGATTGGACATCTCGGGGTGATTCCAATATGTAGGAAAATCCCACTTGAAAAAAAAATATTATTCACTATCTGGGTACTGGCTAAACCAGAGTCATTTTTGGCATGTGGAGATCGCTTCTCGTTTGCTAAAAGCACAGGGCATAAAATTTTCAAGGATGTCATTCAAGCGATTTGTCTGCTGATGCCTCAATACATAACATGGCCAAATAACCATGATGATACAATAGCAGTAAGTAAAATCTAAACTGTTGGGAAAATTTTGAGTCATATATTATTTCTAGGCATTTCAAGGAAGATCTAGAGGCTTTCCAGGTGTAGTGGGTGCTATTGATGGATGTCATATTCCAATAAAACAACCATCATCAAATCCGAATGATTATTATAATAGGAAACAATTTCATTCGATCATCCTACAAGGTATTCAAATAATTATCTGATTATTACAAGAAACTAATAATGGTTATTACAGGAATTTGCAACCATCGAAAACTTTTTACTGATATTTTTGTTGGAGTTCCTGGTAGAGTGCACGATGCACGTGTTTTTAGGCATAGTGACATTTACCAAGCTCTGATTGATAATCACAATCCATTACTAGAGCAAGAAATGCACATCATTGGAGATTCAGCCTATCCTCTGATGCTGAATTTATTGACTCCATTTAGGGATAATGGACACCTCAATGACGATCAAGTGAGGTATAATGTGAAACTTTCAATGATGAGATCGGTAATTGAAAGAACATTTGGATTGCTCAAAGGAAAATTCAGAAGACTAAAATATTTGGATATAAAAGACCCTGACTTAGGCTCTAAAATTATCACAACCTGTTGTATATTGCATAATTTAATGCTTTTAAATGGATATGAAGGGGAGGAAGATATTCATGAGGAGGAAACAAATGAGGTGAATGATGCTCACGACTCAGAAAATGAGAGCATGCAGTCAGGAGTACTAAAGAGAGAAAATATAGTTAACCTTTTGAGGGAATTGTGACAGTATTTTATAATGGACACTTGGGCATAGTGAAATATGTATATCTGTGAAATAATAAAAATCTTCATTTTTCTGTTCATCAATGTTGATTATTTACTCTAACCCTTAAACATTCCAGAAGACCGTAAACTTCCTACAAATGCATAAAATATAACACTGCAGTTGGTCCTGCATAACAAATATGCAGTGAAATTGAAAATATATAAAAAAATTAGTTTTACATTTTCAAATGATTTCAAGAAAAAAGATGATAAAACTGCTCAAATACTTCATAAGGCATGTGAGAAGAAATGGCGACAAGGAACAGATTGATTAAAACAAATCTGTTTCTCGCTCCGAATCTATGTGTCAGCAGAGGGAATGTAAACGGGGTACCAAAATAACAAAAATAAACATAATTATATTTAATTATACATATATTAATTTATTTATTATTCATTTTTGATGATATTTCCCGTAATATTTCATTTCTTTCCGCCTGGATCCTGTTATGTTCCACCATTTGGTTTTTTATGTCTTTCATTTCTTGGAGTTTGAGTCTTTCCAAATCCAGTAGTTCAGCTCTCTGCCGATAGTGGGAGGATGGAGGGCTGGTCCTCTTTGGGAACGGGTCCTCTTCTATCACTGGAGAATGTTTTGGTGGTGCTACTTCAGCTCCCAGTGAAGATTCCCCACCACCTATTCGAAAAGACGAGCAGGTCTTAGGTAAATTGACCGTTTTGTCAGCTGCGAATATTTCATTGAACGAGTCAAAATATTCCCAACTGACTCTACCTCTGCCAGTTTTACTCAACTGATCCTTAATGTTTGTGAAGGTTTTTTTCAGATTCCTCCATTTTCTATCGAGAATGTCTTCGGTAACTCTATACCCATGATGCTCGAAACATCCTCTAATTTCTGCCCAGAGTATTTTTTTTTTACTTTAGGATCTCTGAATAGTTCCTTACGGTCTGCAAAGCTACTTACCAGTAGTTTGCTGGCTTCCGCAGTCCATGCAAAACTCGTAGATTCACCTATGGATAAAAAATATTGATTACACTGCAAAATACATTCAATACAAAAGTAATTGAAATATTCCATAATTTCCTAAAACCTACATTAACAGTGAAAATATGATGTACGAATTAAAAATCACTGATCACTTCTGAGATGAGCAGGAGTGCATTTTCAAAGGAAAGAATTCAAAACTTTTGAACAGAACCTCACAATTTCTCTGGATTCTGTATTTATTAATCAGTTTGATTAGTAATCACGTCAAATGCTGATACAATTCATCATGAAAGCAGGTTAAAATAAAAACACACTCCAGCTTTTACAATAATCAGTGCAACGATCACTTATATAGAAAATTGAATAAATAAACCCCCAAAAAATCAAATAATTCTCACTCTATTCTCCTCCAATTTCCTCCACATGATATGACTGAAGAATTCATTCATCTTCATAGGCTGTTTGATTGAATTAATAGAGATGTACCTAAAGTGGAAGACCAAACTCTAGGCATCTGAGAGTTGATACTGAAATCTGGGGGTATCAGTGTAAATATCAATATATACTCCTAGAGGATAATAGAAACCTCTAATTATCCAAACAAATATGTGTTAAGCAAATATTAGCAGTTATTTACCAGGTGAAAGGATATTACAATTAGTGCTAAACTATTCATGCAAAAAAGATACAGCGATATGAAGCACTAAATAATCAAATACTCAGTTCCTCTTTTTCTCAACATGCTCTCGCAGAATTAGGTTAAATATGTTTGAAAATAATTAAAAACTACTTACATATCTTATTCTCTTCCTGTAATTCCCCATTCTCCGTCTTCACTTTTTCCTGATTCGATTTTAAGCACGATAGGAAAAAAACTGGATCTAAAATTGAAAAATTTCGGTCGAAATTATGAATTCAAGGCTATTTTCATAACTTACCACGTAAACTTTCGTGCGTTTCCTTATCTGTGTGAAACGTATAATCCTTCCCTTCAAATTGATAAACGATATCGTACTCTTGTCTGTTTTCCATTTTTAAAATTAAAATTGACACTTCTAAAATCAACAACAACAAACTTCACACTTTTGACAAATAACTCAACATGTTATGGATTTGTAGCACAAGAATAGACCGCTCGAAAAAATGGCGTCCGCTCCGGAAGTAGCGCTCAGGTAGCATAGAAGTTCATCCGACTTTTCTACAACAGTTGGCCAACTGTTGAGTCCGATGAACGCACCCAATATATCATCTGATACCAAGGGATTCTTGTAGACCCATATTTCTCGGGCACCATAATATTCTCACTGTTCCTTGTATACAGTGCTCGTCAAAATTATGGAACAAATTCATTTTCTCAGAAGAAAAATATTTGGCAACAAAATCCTGAAACAGGTCAATTTTGTTTCACTTTTACCAAATGTTTATGTATTTTTGAAGGATTTTTGTTGCACCCTGCGCCATCCCATCATCAACCCTCTAATTTTTCTGAATAGGGACACTGGGTCATGTGGTACTTTTTTGGCAAGGTCTTTCTATCTTATTTAAAGGCGTGCAGAAATTGAAAAAACATTTTTTTTTCAGAAATAAGTTAGTTCAAAGATGTTTTCAGTATGTGCACTTTGCCACATTGTCACTAATAATAGCTACTTTCTTGCACTTTACTCGGTTTTATTAGACGTGCCAGTGGCGGAGATATTCAATTTGCATACCCCCCAACTTTAACACCACAGGACAAATTGGTATTTGCACACCAAATTGGAAAACTGGGTAGTGATAATCAACAATTTTACTAATTTCGTGAGAAATGGACTAGTACAGATCTAGTTTCCGAAGTACACCACCAGGTGGCACCACCACAGGAAGACAAATGAATTAACGGTTTCTGGCTCATTAGCCGTTATCAGAGCCATATAGGCTCCAACTGAAACGCAGAACGGCAGAACTTATTACTACTCCCTATAGCAAGAACAATTGAGTACAGTTTTGTACAGTGTTCCACCTAGGGGGCAAATGTCTACGCTTCATCCCGGAGGTTCTTTCAAAAACTAGATCTCTACGTACAGTCGGATACGTCCAGTTCATACGGTTTCGGAGCTGGCAAATAATAATGAATAAGGAGGACAGACTGAATAAATGTGAGAAATGCACTAGTAGAGATCGAGTTTCTGAAGTACACCACCAGGTGGCACCACCACAGGAAGACAATGACTTACCGGTTTCTGACTTATTAGCCGTCATCAGGGCCATATAGCCTCATGCCGTGGTGAAAACCAACTGAAACGGTAACCGGTAAGTCACCAGGACAGAAAACCTTAAGTTGTGCTGAACAGATCTCTCAGATGAGGCGATTGGAGAAGTCATTTTACATGTTTCCTGTTGATGAGATGGGGGTGTTGTCATGCATCTAGACAGGTTTCAGGGCGGGACCTCAACTGGTTTCGACCATGTTCCCATGGGTATAATAAAAAGTGCTGCACATATCATCGTAGGACCTGTCAGCCAAATAATAAATCGATCTTTTGTGGATGGAGTATTTCCCGAGAAATTAAAGACTGCTATAGTCAAACCTCTCTATAAAAAAGGCGATTCTGGAGAATTGGGGAACTATCGCCCCATCAGCCTTCACAGCTCTTTTTCAAAAAATTTTGAAAAGATTTTGGCAGCACGTCTAATTAGTTTTTTCAGAAAGTTTCATGTTTTTCATCCATCTCAGCATGGTTTCTTGTCAAATCGAAATACTGAAACTGCAATTTTTAAACTCACAACTGCAATTATTGATGCGATAGAAGCAGACGAGATACCTCTATGTGTTTTCTTAGACCTATCTAAAGCCTTTGATAGTGTAAATCATACTCGTCTTCTACAAAAACTCAAAGCATACGGTATCAGAGACAAACAACTGGAGTTATTTCGAAGCTATCTACGAAACAGAATACAGCAGGTTGTTGTCACAGTTGACGGCAAAAAATACCACTCAACTGAGAGGACTGTTGGAGCGTGGGTTCCTCAGGGTAGCATTTTGGGACCTCTTCTGTTTGTTGTCTACATCAATGACTTCCCAGAGGCGCTAGAGGTGCACTCAATGGATGCAATCCTATACGCAGATGACTCCAATATTATGATTAGATCACAAAACTCAGAACATCTTGTGACTGGTGCCCAGAAAGCATTAAAGGGGGCAGAAATATGGTGTCATGAGAATGGACTAAGTCTCAATATGAAGAAGACTGAATGTGTTGTGTTCTGTACGAATAGAAGCAGGTTTCTGATTCCTGATGGTTTTCAATGGGGGTGTGAGGCTGTGTCTGTGCGGGGGAGCACCAAGTTCTTGGGGGTCCACCTGGATCTGAATCTCAATTATTGTACTCATATCGATCAACTATGTAAGAGACTTAATTCTGTCATATATAGTTTGAAAGTTCTGAAGTATCAGGTGGATAAAGAAACATTGAGAATTGTCTACAGTTCTCAATTTCAGTCTCTCATTGCGTCATGGCGTCGTTTTTGGGGGGGCACATCGCATGTTGATAGGGTGTTTGTGGCTCAGAAGTGTGCATTGAGGATCTTACTGAGCAGTGACGGCTCGTGCCCTTCAGGAGTGGGTCGGCCAGACCCAATATGTATTTACATATACCATACACCACTGACGCGATGCTCATTTTGAGGGAGTAAATGAAGATATTTCGAAAATATTTTCTTGTGGTGTATGTAGGGTAATCAAAAGCACCATTTAAAGTTATTTACATATATACAGGGTGGCCCAATAAAAAGATAGTTACAGTTTTTTGAATGTTACACCCTATATATGGCCTCAAAAATGGAGAGGTAAGCTCAAATTATGATGTGTTTCTTCAGAATTCTTTGTACATTTGATGCACCATTTACGAGAAAATCACGAAAAATTGAAAATATGGAGTTTTTTAGATAGCAATTCATGAAGAAACCAGTTAGGCCAGCCATACAGACAATGTTTTTTTGAGTAGAGATATTAGATACTCCTCTAAAGGAAAAAAGAATTGAACTCTGGAATATACAGAGTGATCTTAATTAATTTGCAAACATCTACTACAAATAATGGCCAAATACTTTCTTATTTCAAATGGCACACCCGGTATTTCTTCATCTCGTTGAACGCAAAAATCAATTTCGAAACTTTTGTCATAAGGTGTTCCTATACGTAAACCTGATATTTAGTTCCTCAGCAATTTTCGATATACAATTCACAACACATTGATTTCTGAATAATTGTGACCACATCAGATGAATCGCACATCCAGAATGAAAGGGCGCTCAACTCAAAAATACCATCTCGAGTTAGTACTATTTTACGATTCACCAGTACGGTACGAATTTTATATTTCTAGCTTACAGGTTTAGCTCGATTTGCCACTTGAATACCGGGTGTGCCATTGAAACAAGAAAGTTTTCGGTCATTATTTGTAGTATGTAGATGTTTGAAAATTAATTAAGATCACTCTGTATATTCCAGAGTTCAATTCTTTTTTTCTTTAGAGGAGTAGCTAATATGTCTACTAAAAAAAAACATTGTCTGTATCGCTGGCGTAACTGGTTTATTCATGAACTGCTATTTAAAAATAACTCCATATTTTCAATTTTTCTCGATTTTCTCGTAAATAGTGCATCAAATGTTCAAAGTAATCTGAAGAACACTCCATAATTTTAGCTAGCCTTTCCATTTTTGAGGTCATATATAGAGTGTTACATTCAAAAATTGTTACTTTGGCCTATATCTTTGTATTGGAACACCCTGTACATACGTAAATAATTTTAAATTGTGCTCTTGATTACCCTTCACACACCAGAAAAAAAGATTTTCGGAATATCTTTATTCACTCCCTCAAAATGACCATCGCGTCAGTGATGGGCCACCCGGTATACACCGTTAATAAACTTACCAAGTCGCCGGTACTTGATACTACCTCCCTTAAATTTGCCATAAGAATTCACGAAACGAACTTTTACCTAAAAAACACGAAGACGGTTGGACGGCTCTAATATTTTAAGACACTGACCTAATTCAATATTCCTAATTCCTACCATGCAAGTCGACTTGACGTGATTCTGCAACCCCCACCCTTCGGTCCGGCCCGCCGACCCACCGATCTAATGAACTGACAAGCGCGCGTATTGCACGACGATTGAATTTCCTAGGAATTAGGAATATTTTATATTTTCATGGTGAGAAAATCAGTAAACTACTTTTAAAGGGTACGAAAACCTTTGTTTTCTGATAGAGACATAATAATTAATAATCAACTAGTAACTATTCATGTAATATTACTAATATTATTAGGAATAAACAGTAAGAAGCTGTGTAGTTCATAACATAGTCCATAGTCGAGTTGGTTCAGTCCCTAGGGTAGGCAGGCCGAGTCTGTATGTATGAATCCGCGACCTAATATTGAGGTATTGTACCGTTCAGCGTTCTTCTTAGTAGCAACTGCGTACGACGTAGGTGTTGTATAGTGCAATATTCTTCAGAGAGCTTTAGCTCTCTTGCGGCGGGCCGACCCTGTGGCCACTGGCCTGTATGGAAGTAGCGCGTTTGCGGCGTTTGTTTTATTTGTGGGAAGCACTCCGTTGACTGACTGGCAGTATAATTATAGTATTCAGAAATATGTGATGGGGAAAGAACTTTTTGTGGAAATATAAGATTTTGAGGGCAATCATCGAGATTATAATTTCGAATAAGGTTCAAAAATAAAGTTTATATATTTATTTCCTATTCTCAAGATTATTCTTGGGTCGGCCCGGCCGACCCTGCCGACCCGGACGAGCCGTCACTGTTACTGAGTCTGGAGTGCAGACAATCATGTAGGGGGAACTTTAGGAAAATGGGGTTAATGACATTTCATGGGCTATATGTCTTCAGGTGTATATGTTTCATTCACGACCATCCCGAATTTTTTGAAAATTTTAAAAACCTGAATGACACCAGACGGATGATACCTTATTTCTTTCCGCTCCGTTCTCTCACATTGTCACAGAAGGGTGTGCATTACACTTGCATAAAATTATTAAACTCGCTCCCATCGACTCTTTTAAAAATACGTGGAAGTAAGCAATTTGGAAATAATGTAAGAAAATTTGTTTTTGATTGTGAACCTTACATTATGAATGAATTTTTTGCTCACTTTGGGGTTTACAAGGAAAGGGTTTGAGGCCTGTGCTGCAAAATTTGACTTTTCCATTTCTCACATTTCTTGAGTTTGTCCTAACTTAGGGACATGATCCTCCTTATTCTTTATTAATTTCAACAGAATTTGACAACTATGGTTTCAAGTTTAAATAGCAAAGTTATTTTTCATTATTTTCGGCGACCATAGTGAATTATCACTACTCATTTTTCCAATTGCAAGAAAATAAGAAATTGACAATGCGTTCGTAAATTGTTTTTGATCATGAAAGGAAATGTGGAGAAAACTCGAGGAAGATGATTGTCCCAACTGCACTAGCTCAAAATGCATTTTGTGCTCGGATAAACATGCTGCAGATCGTAATTGTCCGAAATATACTCGTCAAGAGCAAATCAATAATCTGATACTCGATAATATTTCCTATTTTGAAGCAGTTAAGCTCACCCCCAAAAATTATGGAGAAAACCCTGAATCTCGGGGGCATGAGAAGAAATTTTCTTCCAAACTGTAAACCTCCTATCATCAAGATAACCTCCCCATCATGTGGCCAAGGAATTTCGAGCGACCTTAGTTCAGGACATTGGCAGCGAATGGCAGAGGGTCTATCGAGCTATCAATGACGCCTCGAAATGGAGATATAGACTATACTCTGTTCAAATGATAAAGGAGCAATAACAACATGTTTGGCGCGGCGGTAGGAGGGCCTTCGTATAGTTACTTTCCGTCCAGAGTCGAATCGAGGAGATTTCACACAATCGTTCAGTTTATTTATCCATGTCGCATCCAGGTAATGAATTTTTCTGCCTTGTTCCCTTAATAAGCAGATTTTCTTCAAATAATCTCATCTCCACACAATTATTTCATCCCTATCTATCAGTAGACTATCACTAACACGTTTTTTGAACTTGAATTCCATTTTTTTCAATAATTTATAGAGCGTTGTTCTTTTGAAATTTGGCAAACTGTCGTCATCATTCACGATTTCTAGTACTTTAGAAATCGTTGGGATTTCATTCCGAAAAAAAACGTGATAAGGTTCATATCGAAATCGTCAACCAAATCGATTATTTTTAACGACTGGGCTCTCCTCTTAGGTGGCGTCAATGATTCATTCTCTTTATATTCTCTGAGAATTCTGAATACAGCTGAATCACTCACCCCTGCGGATTTTGAAACAATTCCTACTCTCTTTTCGATAAATCAGGATGTTCTTCCAATTCTTTTCGAGAAATGTTCAAAATTATCTCTTCCTCTTCAGTAGAGAAATGCGAACTTTTGGACCTTTTTCGTGGTGGTCCCCACATATCACCCTCAGATGCAGTATCCGTTTCCGAATTCGACATTGTTCTATAAACACTACAGGGTCTTTCACGAGGAACCTCACCCATATTTATACGGGAAACTACAGAACGTATTTTCATGAAATTCAGCACTTATAAGTATTTCACGATGCTGATGAAATATAAAATATTTTCAAGGCATGAGCACCTCCGGTTTTTCCGGAAATGACGTCAACTTCCGTTTTTCAAATTAGAACACCATTTTTTTATTGCAGAAATAGATTCCTTAGAAAATTTCAAGTTATTTTGATGTAACATTTTTCAGTTTTGGTTGGAAAATTCTCTCTGAGCGGGAAAATTCGAAAAAAAATCGAAAATAGAGCTCCGCTGAAACAAGAATAACTTCGAGGTTTTTGGATGAAGAATTTTCATTTTCGGGATTTTTCAAGATGTAAGATTGATGTATCCACTTTGAAAATCGAAATCGCGATTCATGATACAGGGGGTGAAAAAATCGCTTTCAAATTAAGGGACGACAAAATCGTGAAAAATCAATTTTTCGAATTAGAACCCCATTTTTTATGGCAGATATTGAATCTACGTTAAAAAATAATGTGAGTGTATGCATCACACCCTCGCCCTAAAATGGATATTTTCTGAGTTATTCACAAAAAACTGTTTTTCGTCTTGAATTTTCAGCTATTTCTTTTCCCTTCACGCCAAAAAGATGAAATTTTCAGGAACTGTTATTTGAACCATGCTGTAGATTTTTCACCCCTTCTTGAAACCGACTTCAAGTTACTATTAGGAGAACCATGGCAAACTCTCGCAGTTATAACTAGAGAAGATGCTCAAAGTTTTGACCGTTAATTTCTAGACATTTATTTATACGTCTCAGGAATGCTTCGTGCGTTGCTCTTCTTATTTCATCGGGAGGAAGAGATCTGCAAAAGTGTTTAAAAACCAAATTGAGTTTCAAAACTATGAATCTAAAAATCTAAACAAACCTGAACGCATTTCTGACTCGTTCTATGCAGTCCTCTTTATCAGTCAGGGGAGTTGAGGAGACAATATTTTTTATCCTACCCCAAACATAATAGTCTGAAGGAGTTAAATCGGGAGAACGTGGTGGCCAAAGATGTGGACCATTGTTCGCCAACCATCGATCTTCAAATAGCCTGTAGAGGATATTTGACATATTGAGTGAATTGTGTGGAGTCGCGCCATCTTGTTGATACCATAAGTCATTATGGTTCTGTACTAGCGGCTCAATTATTTGAGTCAATATGTCAGAATATCTATCTCCTAAGGGAGAACATTCTTTGAATAATGCAAACATGTGTAGTGTTCTATCTTACCAGTTAAAGTCCCATCATAAATGTGAACATCGAGAATTGCATTATTTTTGATGGCGCAAAAAACATTGAAACTCCAGGTCTCTTGAAAGTTCCATTGTCTGAAGTGGTGGTTGTTCTCTTCATCCCAATAATGACTGTTATGCCTATTGAAAGAACCATTCTTTGTGAATTTAGATTCATCTGTCCAAATTATACAGTCCAAAAAGTTTTCATTCTCTTGAAATCGAATCATCATAGCTTCGCAAAACTCTGTTCTCCTGACGAAATCAGTTTCCTTCAAATGCTGTACCCTATTGAATTTATATGGGTGCATTTTATGTTTTTTTAATATTCTCCAAACACTCGATTGAGATAATCCCAGATCAATCTCGGCATCTTTGAGAGAATTTTGAGGATTCACACGAAAATATGCAAGAACTGTAATTTCGTTGTTCTCATCTTCTACTACACTTTTTTCTCTGTGTATAGTTTTCTTAACGAAAGATCCGACATTTCTCAAGTTTGTCATGGTTCTGTTAATGGTATCTCTCGTTGGTCTGGGTCGGTCAGGAAACCTCTCAATGAACAGTCGAATCGTTCTATCTACAACTTTATTACATTCTCCATGAAGTAGAATGAGATTTAAATAATCTTCATTGGTAAAATTAGGCATAGTGATCGATTTTATAACTTAATACGAATTATCACCAAATTAATAGTAAACACAAAATGCTACTGAATAAAGAGGAATTTGGCAGATGTAATTAATGATATCTATCATTAAAAAAAAAGAATGTAAAACATGGTAAGTTTTTGCATATGGTTCATAAGGAACTATTTATTTATCACTGGAGAGAAAACCGATGGCCGATTAGTTGAAATAAAGAGGTTTCCGATACAAATTCGAATCCAAATTCGCCATCTATTTAGGAACAACCTGTAACTTTTTTCTCTTGCATATAAGGGTAGTAAAATCTAAAACATGGTTTAAGTAACAGTTCCTGAAAATTTCATCTTTTTGGCGTGAAGGGAAAAGAAATAGCTGAAAATTCAAGACGAAAAACAGTTTTTTGTGAATAACTCAGAAAATATCCACTTTAGGGCAAGGGTGTGATGCATACACTCACATTATTTTTTAACGTAGATTCAATATCTGCCATAAAAAAATGGGGTTCTAATTTGAAAAAAGTGATTTTTCACGATTTTGTCATCCCTAACTTTGAAAGCGATTTTTTCACCCCCTGTATCATGAATCGCGATTTCGATTTCTAAAGTGGATACATCAATCTCACATCTTGAAAAATCCCAAAAATGAAAATTTTCCATCCAAAAACCTCGAAGTTATTCTTGTTTCAGCGGAGCTCTATTTTCGATTTTTTTTTCGAATTTTCCCGCTCAGAGAGAATTTTCCAACCAACACTGAAAAATGTTACATCAAAATAACTTGAAATTTTCTAAGGAATTTATTTCTGCAATAAAAAAATGGTGTTCTAATTTGAAAAACGGAAGTTGACGTCATTTCCGGAAAAACCGGAGGTGCTCATGCCTTGAAAATATTTTAGATTTCATCAGCATCGTGAAATACTTATAAGTGCTGAATTTCATGAAAATACGTTCAGTAGTTTCCCGTATAAATATGGCTGAGGTTCCTCGTGAAAGACCCTGTATATCCACTATGTCAAAAGATTTTCCAACACAATACACTTTTCACAACAAAATCTATAAGCACTTTGAAGAGCTAGACCTTCACAGTAGCTCTAGGTATTTTAACTAGTTTGGTCAATTGAAAACTTCGATATTCATGCAAATCAAGATGGCTTTAACCCATTAAGGGAAAGTACCCAAATCTGGTGTTTTCCGGAATTACCTAGTCGGAATCTTGAGCAGCCGACAAAGAGTTTCGTACAAAAAAATATAAAATTTTGGACCGAAACTAAATATATTTCGGATATAACAAGTGAATGACCATTATTAAATTTGAACAGAGATCTTTTACGAGTCTTGTCAATTGAAAACTTCGATATGTATGCAAATCAAGATGGCTTTCACCCATTAGGAGAAAGGACCCAAATCTGGTGTTTCCCGGAATTACTTTGTCGGAATCTTGCAAGAATCCGACCAAAATCTCTAAAACTGCTGTTTCCTGGAATTACGTTGCCGCAGTCTCGAGCATAAAAAAATATTTAGTAGATAATAATATAAAAACAAAACAAAATGAAAAAAAATAGGGTACGTCGGATATAAAATGTTTATGACAATAGCGAATCATAACAGAAATTTTGCACTAGAGTTTCTGAGGAAAAAAGTTCTAATGTGGGAATTGCTGACTCAAATTATTGAATAATTTCTATCCAGTACCATACACAGTTCGTTTCGAGTACGATCCTGGCAGTCTCATAGGGCGTTAAAAGGGATCGTTGTTATGACCGTTTGACCAATAGCTTTATTCTGCGCAAACCAGAAGATTCTGTTTGTTTACAAAGCTCCTTCTCATATTTGAACGGACTATAGAGGCTTTCTACGCCATAAGGTTGGGACATCTTCGTGAATCTTGAAGAGCATGTGATCTGTCTCTTCAAGGCTGTGTGCATCATACAATCAAGATTTTTGTATCGATACAGGATGGATCAAGAAGATGTGAACGATCGAGATGAAAAAATCATGTAATCAAAGGGTGAAGATGGATTGTGAATGGTACAAGTCCATAATGAAGTGAAGATACGCGAATAATTAGAAAAAAAAACTCAATTTTTTTATTCATAAATAAATAACACAATCTGAACAATTCACAAAAGTGAACAAAAAAGGTATCACAAAGGTCGTCCACACTCAAACAAAAGAGATTTGTGCATGTAATGGATTTTACAACACGGATTTTATCGATATAATCTTTACAGTGGGAAGAATTACAATAAGTCTCCCAAAAAAATAATAAATAAACTAAGCGAAATATCTTTCTTATTCTTAACTTAATAAATGTTATATTGCAGATATAATCTCAGAAGTAATATGTCTGGCATCCAGGAGTGTCCACCATTTATTAAATAATGGTTTGAAATTTAACAATAAGATTAAAAAAGCAGCGACATTTTCCGCCGAATTGCCTTAAAAAAATTAACAAATTCTTAACAAATACACAAATACTAGTAGCAACTCAACCATGTTAGAATGTATGAGTATTTAACATTGTAGTTATAATGTCCCATTCAATGGAAAGATCGAACAATTTATTTGAAAATAATATGACAACAATCCACGACAGTAAATTCGAATTAAACGATTGTATTTCCGAAGAATCGATAACCAATGTTTACACATGTTCTTCACCCAAGAAGTTTTACGACATGGAGAAGGAACAGTTGGCATCATAACTTTACAATGATGCTGAAATGTATACAAATAGTATCGTGCATAAGATGATTTAATGGATACAAAGATCTACTTCGCATATTAATGGATACCGATACCCACAAAAAATTGGAATATCACTTCATGATTCAAGTTCATTATAATATTTATAAATAGAAACATTTAATTATCTAACATTTCAGAATTCTGTATTATTAAGATCATGAGTAGATTTAGAAAAATTGGAATTGGAATTTTATATTACCACTTAGATTCTGCAAGAAAAAGAGTCCCAATGTTTATGTTTGAAATTATTCATGAAGAGAATAGTTTGTGATTTGATGAAGTACGAAATATAGATTTTCCTCTCGAAATAATGTAAATTTTCATAGTCAAGTTTTCCATTACTTCAAATGTTTCGAATTTGGCACTACCATCAGTTCAAGGGTACATATTATACAGTTACTTATTTGTGAGAGGATCAATGAAAACTTTCTTATCATACCTGAATAGAAATATTGATTAAATACATGTTACACTGCAAATAATTATTTGAGGATTCACACGAAAATATGCAAGAACTGTAATTTCGTTGTTCTCATCTTCTACTACACTTTTTTCTCTGTGTATAGTTTTCTTAACGAAAGATCCGACATTTCTCAAGTTTGTCATGGTTCTGTTAATGGTATCTCTCGTTGGTCTGGGTCGGTCAGGAAACCTCTCAATGAACAGTCGAATCGTTCTATCTACAACTTTATTACATTCTCCATGAAGTAGAATGAGATTTAAATAATCTTCATTGGTAAAATTAGGCATAGTGATCGATTTTATAATAATAACACACATTTATTTCAAAAATTATCACACATATAAAATACAGTGATGAAATTGAAACAAGTCAAGAAAAAAAAATTAGGCGCTAGTTGATCGACAATAATTATAAAATTCCTCTACATTGTAGGGTTCCATATTGATAATGTACTTTCGTACCTTAATTTTAAATAAATGCAAGTTGTTTGTCTGCTGAAGTGATCTCGGAAGAGCATTAAAAAATCTCATACAGCTATACTGGCAACTTTGTTGCGTGAGAGTAAGTGAGCACTTGGGGAGGAGGTAAGGTATCATCTTTCTTGTGTCATTTGAATTCGAAAATCGTGAAAAGAGATCATCATGCTTGCGAATAAAACACAACGACCTGAATATGAACAAACCTGGTAGCGTCAGAATGTTGTTCTTTCTGAATACACCTCTACAAGATTCTCTGTAAGGTAGCCGTAATATTGATCTCAAAGTCATCTTCTGAATGATGAAAAGACGTCGTGCATGTGGGCTATTTCCCCAAAAGATAATTCCATATGCGAGTAATGATTCGAAATTTGCAAAATAAACGATCATCAGCACGTCGATTTTCACCTGACGTTTCAAAACATTTATTGAATACAGCACAGAGAGCAGTTTCTTATGCAAATAATCTACCTGAAGGTCCCATTTTAGGGAGGCATCCAGATATATACCTAAAAACTTAGTGGAGACACTTAAGGGAAGGTCGGTGTTATGAATTCTGATTGACTCTGGGAAGGAGAGGCGTGATCGATCAGTGCGGAAAAACAGTAGGTCGGTCTTGCTCACGTTCAATCGGAGGTGGTTGTCACTGCACCAAGAGGTAATGGATGTAAATGCGTTAGTAACCGTTTGAAGGACGGTGGCTATGTCAGCTTCAGATACAATTACATTGGTATCATCTGCAAAGAGGATAATCCTGAGAAGGGAACTAATTAGATGTGGCAAGTCATTAATGTAAATTAAAAAAAGCAGAGGCCCCAAGATGCTGCCCTGCGGAACGCCCATGGAAATTAAAAGATCATCGGAGTAGAAAACATCACCATCCTTCATCAGTTTAACTCTCTGTTTTCGACCACCCAAATAGCTCTGGAGGAGTTTGAGCTGATTATCACGAATGCCACAAGCTTCCAATTTCGATAGCAGCCTTTCATGGTCAATGCTGTCAAAGGCCTTCGAGAGGTCAAGGAACATTCCCAGAGGAATATTGCCGTTCTCAAAGGAAATAAGAACTTCATTTATCGCATCAAATATGGCTGTCTCGGTGGATTTGTGTGGTACGAATCCATGTTGAGATTTACTAAATATTTCAAACCTAGAAAAGAACGATATCAGTCGTACAGATAAAACCTTCTCAAAAATTTTCGAGAACGATGTTAGCAAGCTAATAGGGCGGTAATTTCCGATTTCTTCATAGGATCCCTTTTTATGAATTGGTTTTACAATTGACATTTTAAGAGAATCGGGAAATATGCCAACTGTAAATGACTGGTTTATTATGAAACTTAAGGGTTCAGCAATCTCATTTATGCACTTTTTCAGGATCTTCATAGGGATTTCATCATAACCATGTGATAATGAGTTATTCAGTTTTGAAACAATGGACAACAATTCTGTAGGTGTTAGTTCAAACATGAAGAATGACTTAGGGCATCTGTTCAAATCATGAGCAGTAACATCATTGATTGGCGTGACAGGGCAGCTTCCAGGATTAACAAAGTAGTTGTTGAATTTATTGGTTAAAATTTTAGGATTTCCAGTGGGAAACTTTGACACCTTAGCGCCACCGCCACCCTTAAATTCCCTTATTAACGACCAAGTAGTCTTAGACTTATTTGTAGAGGTTGAAATTAAATCACCATAATGCTCCTGCTTAAGTTCAGTAATTAGTCTGTCATATTCCTGTTTTTTTGACCTATAGGGTAACAAGTATTGAGAATCAGTTCTAGATATTATATACAAGATATCCAACTCATCCTTGACCTTCAAAAGTCGCGGATCACCCCACAGATTATCAACATTTTTTCGATATTTATTCAGGACTTTAGGAAAAGAATTCTTAAAGAGTATTTCAAATTTATGAAAAAAATAATTCCACATATCATTAATCTCATCCCTGTTGAATGAGTACAGTGTGGACCAATCCATTTCAGACAGCATATCTACAAATTTCGCAATATTATGTTGACTAAAGTTACGGTGCTTTTCAAGTTTTTCTGGGCACTTGCTCAAATAATCATTTATATCAAAACTAAACGTGATGGCATTGTGATCAGAGAGATGAGGTTGAAATATTTCCACCCTACCACCTATGATATTAGTGAAGACATTATCCAAACAGGATGAAGAAATATGAGTTACACGAGTAGGTTCATGAAACATTACCTCGGCTCCAAATGCTCGTAAGATATTCAACAAATTTTGGCAATTACTAACTTGCGGTTTGAGGAAATCAATATTGTAATCACCAATTATTATATATTTACTTTTTTTTTCCTTAGTGAGAAGGTCAAGCAAGACTGACATCTTTTCAAAAAATAAGTCTAAATCACTTAAAGTAGGATGATTTGACCTGTATACACAAATTAAATTCAATTTAATATTTTCCTCAGTAGTATATTGTACTGCACAGCATTCAAATGCATATTGGACACTTAGGTTGTTAATATCTGTCCTAATTATACAGTTTTTAATATTTTCTCGAACATATAGTACACAACCCCCATGTTTATTAATAGGACGACAGAAACTTGTGATCAGATTAAAACCAAAAATAGAGTAGGAAGATAGTTGTTCACTACTTTGCCAGTGTTCTGTGAAGGCTAGAAAGTCGTAATTATTTCCATCTGCAGTCAGTTGTTGTAGACCGCTGAATGAAGTTGAAATACTCTGTATGTTTATGTGGAGTACACTGATTGTATTGCTTATGTCCTTACGTTCATATCGTTCTCCTTTGGGCCACCATCCAATTGAGGGGCTTCTCTCTTGAATAAAAAATATCGAGAAACCAGAGCGCCATCCGGCCATATATCCCTGCACCACGCTTTCTCAAAGTTCTCCTGATGAATGGAAACCTTCATTGAGGAGTATATGAGTGGGTGTTTGGATTGCAATAATTCGCATTGTACCTCTGGGAATGTTGTTACCAACATTTTTTGGAGATCTTCTGGTTTTGTACTGGGATGAAGTCTTGAAACATGAAGGTGAGTGTATTTAGGTACTGTTTTGACCTCAGAATTCGTCCCACCACTACCCATAACGAATTTTCTGTTTCTGGGTTTGTTTCGTTTTTTAACAGTTTTCCATTCATAGTTGGTTGTATTTGAGCCTTGAGAATCCAAGTTTGGATTTCCACCAGTACTCACATGCTGAGGCTCCCTCATTGAGGACCTTCCTAGAGCAGGCATTGTTGATATTTCATCATTGAGAATCTTATTGTTGACCATCAAAGTGCGGTTAGGAATGTAATCTTGTTTATTTTGATTGTTAACAGGTACATTCCGTGCATATGGAGCTGCGAACCTCTTAGGAACATGTTGAGGTAGTTCATTCACATCGAGATTAGTCCGGGTGATCAATGATGAATCAGATTTGTTTACATTCCGATTAGATGTTACATTTTTTACTATGTTATGTTCATGATTGGCATCATTTTTTGATGAGTCAATAATTGATTTTTGCAGACTTACAGTATAGTCTAGATCCTGTATTGACTTCAACAGTAGGGCTTTTTCTCGATTCAAGCAATCAATTTCCTTCCTGAGTAGATCATTGGATTTATCAGGTGTCACATCGCACGATTCCGTAGGTAGCTTTTCAATGCACAAGTTGCAAAACCATTTCAAATTTGGACTTTCAACAATTATTTTAATCCAGGCGTCTTTGATTGATACGCAATTCGTATGGAACTTCAATTCGCAAATATTACACTTAACGGTTTTCGTATTTACAATAAAGTTGTCGGAGCAGCATCGACACACGTCCATTCTGCTCGACGAATATTAAAAACTTAATACGAATTATCACCAAATTAATAGTAAACACAAAATGCTACTGAATAAAGAGGAATTTGGCAGATGTAATTAATGATATCTATCATTAAAAAAAAAGAATGTAAAACATGGTAAGTTTTTGCATATGGTTCATAAGGAACTATTTATTTATCACTGGAGAGAAAACCGATGGCCGATTAGTTGAAATAAAGAGGTTTCCGATACAAATTCGAATCCAAATTCGCCATCTATTTAGGAACAACCTGTAACTTTTTTCTCTTGCATATTAGGGTAGTAAAATCTAAAACATGGTTTAAGTAACAGTTCCTGAAAATTTCATCTTTTTGGCGTGAAGGGAAAAGAAATGGTATGTGTATAGTTTGTGTTTACAGATCTGAATTGGGATCATTTGAGGAGTTCGAGAATCAGTTCGCAGTTGCTTTGACTAGGTTGTCGGATAAGTATGAGCGAATTTACATATGCGGTGATGTTAATGTGGATGAAATGGCGAAAGCCGATCTCAAAACGAAGTCATTCTTTGAGATCTTGGAAAGTTTTGAACTGCGGTCTGTAATAAATGATTATACGAGAATTTTTTGTTATAGTGACGGCAGAATCAGTAGAAGTAGTGTTGATTATATAATTACAAATAAAGCTAACAAAGACATAAAGAACAACTGCAATTTTCATGCTGGGTTTTCTGACCATAATGTGCTCATGGTAGAAATAATTAACTCGATTCAGCCTCACCAACACGAATATATTGAGCACTATTATAGATCTTTTACGGAGCAAACGATCAATGAATTTATGTACCTGATTCAAAAACATTTAAATTGTGACTATGTTCAAATATTCGACTCCGACGCATTCCACAAGTTTTATAGTGATTTTATTTGGTGTTTTCAGGTAGCATTTCCAATAATTAAAAAACGCACTAGATGTTGTGCGGGTATCACGATCCCTTTATCAGACTCGATAAAACAAAAATATAAAGATTTAAAACATTTGACCTGGATGGCAACTCGAATGCCTGGACTGGCAATTCAGGCTAGGCGGGAAATATTAAAAACTGAAATCGATGAAATGTGCAATTACGAGCGAATGCATTTTTATAAAGATAAGATATCTGCTAGTACATGCAAATCAAAAACAGTATGGGGCATTATAAATTCTCTAATGAACAAGAAACTTCCCGTAAAGGATATTGAACTGGTCAATAGCGGTGGGACAATTGTTGATATGGCTGAGGTGGGCAGGACGTTCGGTACGCATTTTACTAACAACCTAAAAATGTGTGTATCTGATTATTTTGGTACCGCGGTCCGCGACAGTGTGTGCACTGTCTTTGTTGGAGCAGGTATGTCTATGTTTTTCGGACCAGTGGCGCCGGAAGATATATATGAAATAATATCATCCTTTTCAAATAAACGATCAGTGGGTACTGATGAGGTGCCCATGTTGGTATTGAAACACTCGGCTCAATATATATCCGGAATTTTAGCGTCCATCATGAACCAATCGGTAGAATTGGGAATTTTCCCGGAACCCCTCAAGGTCTGTCGTGTTATACCGGTCTTCAAAAAAGGTAACAGTACGGATATTGATAATTATCGACCGATAGCATTGGTGAATTGCTTATCAAAGATACTGGAAAGGGCTATGTATTATAGAATAATAAATTTCGTTGAAAAACACAAATTGCTAGATGACTGCCAACATGGCTTTAGAATGAAGCGATCCACAGGTACTGCTGTTGTTGAGGTCGTACAATATATATCCACAAAAATGGATACAGGCGAGTTCTGCATGATGATATGTTTCGACTTAAAAAAGGCGTTTGAAACGGTGGATCTAGGATTTATGGCAATGAAACTTGAATCCATCGGCATCCGTGGTAAAGTTAAAAACTGGTTAATATCTTACCTTAACCATAGAAAGATGGTGGTAGACGTGAAAGGTACTTTATCTGAAGAATTTGATATCGAATTGGGGGTGCCACAGGGTACTTCGTTGGCGCCGCTGCTTTTTCTTATTTTCATCAACGACCTGCCGCGGTTCATTGGGAGTGGGAGATTATTCATGTTTGCGGATGACGCATGCGTTATAATGAGTGACAAGTCTGCCGCCGAGATGGTCAGAAAGGGTAACGAGGTAATAGGTCAATTCAAAAAGTGGTGTGATATGAACAGACTCTTGATAAACAGAGAAAAAACAATAATAGTTGAGTTTCACAATCCACATAGGGTTCCTTGTGATCCCACACTGGTTTTTAATCAGACTCCACTGAAGATAGTGAAGGAAGTGAAATACTTGGGAACATTTATCGACAGACATCTGAATTGGTCGTCGGAAATCGACAGCATTTGCTCTAAGCTCAACAAAATATATTTCACATTGAGCAAAATAAAAAAGTTGATGGGTCGGGAGAATGCTCTAACTTTTTATCACACCAACGTATGCTCTATACTAAGATACAATGTAATAGTTTGGGGACGAGCAACTCAGTGGGCGCGAGTTTTTATCCTTCAAAAACGTATGATCCGTCTGATTTTCGATTTGTCATCTAGAACGTCATGTCGAGAGTACTTTGTGTTGAATGGATTGCTGACATTTCCCTCAATTTATATTTATGCAGTACTGTCATACATGCATGGTAGAAGAATGGACTGGGTTAAATCTGGTGATAAACATAGGTATCAGACGCGTAATAGTTTCAAAGTGGAAGTCGAATATGCGCATCACGAGTTCCATAGAAAATCGCCACTGATATCCGGATCTCGACTTTTTAATTTAATACCGAAAGAGCTGGTCGCTTCGAACGATAGAGTATTTGCGAGAGAGATTAAAAAGATTTTGATTAATGGTGCTTATTATACAATTAAAGAATTTGAAGACTCAATGCTCAGTTGATTAGTGGCACTTGTTTGTCTGATTGTTGTTGAATTATGTCATATACAATTATTTATTTGTTTATTATTGTGGAAGATGTGATATGTCTTACATTTAAGTTATACTTTGTAAGTGATTGTTGGAAGTTGACTTGTTCAGAATTGAATAAATTGTTTATTATTATTATTCTTCATCGGTCTCCCGTTCTCAGCTCGAGCTGGTTATTCTTCTATGAACCAGTGAAAAAACAATTCAGTTCCTCCCACTAGTTCAGAAATTTCCGCACGATGTAACAGGTTTGCAAATCCACAGCCTGCTGTGCACATCCCGCGATATTCCGGGATAATTCGATCCCTTGAAGATTTCTCTTTTCCATCCAGGAAGTGGTTTGTCCTCGCAATTGTTCACGTAATGAAAAGCTCGCATTACTTCAATATTCATTTCGCGGCTACACTGGATACGTGCGTTGCGAGCTCCCCTGCGGGCAGTCCTCCTCACGGTGGTCGAGCCAGCAGGTGGAGTGGCATCTCGATCTTCTGCCATGATATCGGTTTCCACATCTCGTTCATGGGTTTGCCACCATTTACCCTTGGTGGCCCAGGTAACTCGGGCCGTGGGGACGTCACCCCCCATGTGGCGTGGCAGAAACCAAACCACACCCGTGCGGTTATTATTATTATTATTATTATTATAATAGCTGAAAATTCAAGACGAAAAACAGTTTTTTGTGAATAACTCAGAAAATATCCACTTTAGGGCAAGGGTGTGATGCATACACTCACATTATTTTTTAACGTAGATTCAATATCTGCCATAAAAAAATGGGGTTCTAATTTGAAAAAAGTGATTTTTCACGATTTTGTCATCCCTAACTTTGAAAGCGATTTTTTCACCCCCTGTATCATGAATCGCGATTTCGATTTCTAAAGTGGATACATCAATCTCACATCTTGAAAAATCCCAAAAATGAAAATTTTCCATCCAAAAACCTCGAAGTTATTCTTGTTTCAGCGGAGCTCTATTTTCGATTTTTTTTTCGAATTTTCCCGCTCAGAGAGAATTTTCCAACCAACACTGAAAAATGTTACATCAAAATAACTTGAAATTTTCTAAGGAATTTATTTCTGCAATAAAAAAATGGTGTTCTAATTTGAAAAACGGAAGTTGACGTCATTTCCGGAAAAACCGGAGGTGCTCATGCCTTGAAAATATTTTAGATTTCATCAGCATCGTGAAATACTTATAAGTGCTGAATTTCATGAAAATACGTTCAGTAGTTTCCCGTATAAATATGGCTGAGGTTCCTCGTGAAAGACCCTGTATATCCACTATGTCAAAAGATTTTCCAACACAATACACTTTTCACAACAAAATCTATAAGCACTTTGAAGAGCTAGACCTTCACAGTAGCTCTAGGTATTTTAACTAGTTTGGTCAATTGAAAACTTCGATATTCATGCAAATCAAGATGGCTTTAACCCATTAAGGGAAAGTACCCAAATCTGGTGTTTTCCGGAATTACCTAGTCGGAATCTTGAGCAGCCGACAAAGAGTTTCGTACAAAAAAATATAAAATTTTGGACCGAAACTAAATATATTTCGGATATAACAAGTGAATGACCATTATTAAATTTGAACAGAGATCTTTTACGAGTCTTGTCAATTGAAAACTTCGATATGTATGCAAATCAAGATGGCTTTCACCCATTAGGAGAAAGGACCCAAATCTGGTGTTTCCCGGAATTACTTTGTCGGAATCTTGCAAGAATCCGACCAAAATCTCTAAAACTGCTGTTTCCTGGAATTACGTTGCCGCAGTCTCGAGCATAAAAAAATATTTAGTAGATAATAATATAAAAACAAAACAAAATGAAAAAAAATAGGGTACGTCGGATATAAAATGTTTATGACAATAGCGAATCATAACAGAAATTTTGCACTAGAGTTTCTGAGGAAAAAAGTTCTAATGTGGGAATTGCTGACTCAAATTATTGAATAATTTCTATCCAGTACCATACACAGTTCGTTTCGAGTACGATCCTGGCAGTCTCATAGGGCGTTAAAAGGGATCGTTGTTATGACCGTTTGACCAATAGCTTTATTCTGCGCAAACCAGAAGATTCTGTTTGTTTACAAAGCTCCTTCTCATATTTGAACGGACTATAGAGGCTTTCTACGCCATAAGGTTGGGACATCTTCGTGAATCTTGAAGAGCATGTGATCTGTCTCTTCAAGGCTGTGTGCATCATACAATCAAGATTTTTGTATCGATACAGGATGGATCAAGAAGATGTGAACGATCGAGATGAAAAAATCATGTAATCAAAGGGTGAAGATGGATTGTGAATGGTACAAGTCCATAATGAAGTGAAGATACGCGAATAATTAGAAAAAAAAAAACTCAATTTTTTTATTCATAAATAAATAACACAATCTGAACAATTCACAAAAGTGAACAAAAAAGGTATCACAAAGGTCGTCCACACTCAAACAAAAGAGATTTGTGCATGTAATGGATTTTACAACACGGATTTTATCGATATAATCTTTACAGTGGGAAGAATTACAATAAGTCTCCCAAAAAAATAATAAATAAACTAAGCGAAATATCTTTCTTATTCTTAACTTAATAAATGTTATATTGCAGATATAATCTCAGAAGTAATATGTCTGGCATCCAGGAGTGTCCACCATTTATTAAATAATGGTTTGAAATTTAACAATAAGATTAAAAAAGCAGCGACATTTTCCGCCGAATTGCCTTAAAAAAATTAACAAATTCTTAACAAATACACAAATACTAGTAGCAACTCAACCATGTTAGAATGTATGAGTATTTAACATTGTAGTTATAATGTCCCATTCAATGGAAAGATCGAACAATTTATTTGAAAATAATATGACAACAATCCACGACAGTAAATTCGAATTAAACGATTGTATTTTCGAAGAATCGATAACCAATGTTTACACATGTTCTTCACCCAAGAAGTTTTACGACATGGAGAAGGAACAGTTGGCATCATAACTTTACAATGATGCTGAAATGTATACAAATAGTATCGTGCATAAGATGATTTAATGGATACAAAGATCTACTTCGCATATTAATGGATACCGATACCCACAAAAAATTGGAATATCACTTCATGATTCAAGTTCATTATAATATTTATAAATAGAAACATTTAATTATCTAACATTTCAGAATTCTGTATTATTAAGATCATGAGTAGATTTAGAAAAATTGGAATTGGAATTTTATATTACCACTTAGATTCTGCAAGAAAAAGAGTCCCAATGTTTATGTTTGAAATTATTCATGAAGAGAATAGTTTGTGATTTGATGAAGTACGAAATATAGATTTTCCTCTCGAAATAATGTAAATTTTCATAGTCAAGTTTTCCATTACTTCAAATGTTTCGAATTTGGCACTACCATCAGTTCAAGGGTACATATTATACAGTTACTTATTTGTGAGAGGATCAATGAAAACTTTCTTATCATACCTGAATAGAAATATTGATTAAATACATGTTACACTGCAAAAAATTGTATATGTTGGATAAGTTCATTTTTAGAACAGCACGAAATGTTCAGTAATCTATTAATGAAAAGTCGCAATAAATTATCATGATGGTCAATCGAAGTGAGTTGGTCTAATCGATACCCTGTATTGAGCTGCTCCGAAGGATTAAATTTCCAAGCAGCACTACTTACGTTCATTATTATAAGGGTATAGAAATAATACTTTCAAGTTAATCCATTGCGTTCCTGGAATAACGTAACTTTTGTACCTGTATAAGAGTAAACATTAATACGTTGTTGAAGAATATTTGGCAATAATCCCATTACTTCGGATGAATATACTACCAGTTTAAACTTATACTCTAGCAGCTGCCCTGTTTCCGTTCAGGTTTGACAATTCCGAAGAGTCGTTCTCCAGAATAGATTTCTCATTACTCCGAGAGAAGAGGGTAGAAAAACAAGTTGCCTGAAAAAAAGAAAATTAATCGATTTGTAGCATAGGAATGATTTACTGATAACAAATTGTCAATGGCCAGTATTTCTTCAGCGATATTCGACTGAAGAAATTCAAAAGTGTATATTTATTGGATTTTCGACACCCTGGATATTTCAAACGGAGCCGATGCTGAGAAATCGTATGCAAAAAAGTTTTCGTTTGATGAGAGGAATCAACAGTCAAAATATGCACCTTGGATATTTCTTACGGAGCCGTATGTTGAAAAATCGTATGGAAAAAAGTTTTCGTTTGATGGGAGGAATCTACAGTCCAAATATACAGGCTGAGTCTTTGAATTGTACATATATTTCAACTGTAGATTTTTGAGGCCCAAAGAAACCTTTTTTTCATTTTCCATCTTTCGAATTCGGTTCTGTTGAAGAAAAAATTGGGCCAAATGCGTGCCTGATACGGTTCTATGCAAAGAACTCACAGTTCATACTTCCCGATTGGAATGGAGCTAATACATTTGGGGAATACCCAAGTACTAACTCGAGTTTCCTGAAGATAAGTTTGTAAACACTGATATAGTATATTGTTCAATGAGCGGTAATGTAAGTCATAACACACGCAGATGAATGTTTGCACCGCGAGCCGTCAGGCGAGTGGTGTAATTCATCAAGTGTGTTATGACCATTACCGCGAATTGAATACTATGCTTTATCTTCGACTTATTCAGTAAAATTCGAATTCATTTGCATTTTCAAAATTGAAAACAATTATCAAAAACACTGACATTAATTTCTGTGTTCACTGAATATTTTATGCAGTCATATATGCATCTATGGGCAGTCCAATGAACTGTCATCGTTCCATGCTTGGTTATTTTGAGTAGGTTTTCAGCATTTTACATTGTTTTTCTTGAATGAAAACAGGCCATTCTTTAGTTATGTTGTGAACTGTGGCAGTAGACAAGAACGAAGTAGGGTTGGGTTACTCAGAATATCGTCTATCGTCATTTTCCTACATATTTCTATTTGAATGAATAAGCCAGAATCAGACAATCGAAATTGATCATCTGTGTTGAGAGGGTTGTGTTAATACCTATACCCAACTGAGAAATTCTTGAAATTGCTTAAAACCCCATCTTTTTGGTAAAATTATAATATTTTTGTTCATGTTGCATACCCTCCAGAATCATGATCAGCTATTTTCTTTGACTTCCCTATCAGTATAATATCTGTGAGTATAACAATAAATACAAGGACTTTAGTAATTAGGTACTAATTTTCTTTATTGATAACATAAACTGTAACATTTGAACAACCTTGAATCTGAATATTTGGGAATGAATTATGCAAGTTTATTGTTTCTTCTTGTGTTTTTTGTATATGTGTTGTTGATGTACTAACTGGCTGGGGTGTTATAGAACTGTAAATTTTATTTGCAGTATCTTTCTTATTTTTTTCGGAATCATCAATGTACCCCTCAACCACAGTAGTTGATCGCCAACCGCCATGGCGCTTTAGTGCCGTTATGTCTCCTCCAGAATCTACTAATAAAGTAGCCGACGAGCGGCGAAAACAATGCCCTGTGTATAAGTTATAGTCAGGTAATTTTAAAAAAGATGCAATGTCTTTACCCATTGCTCCAAATTTATTGATGCCAATTCTTTGTGGGTGATACTTTCCATTTTGAAATTTAAAGAATAAAATATTGTGCGATATATTGTTAGGCCTCAGATTCAAATATTTCTTCACTATGATATACAAATTTCCAGTAATAGCAAATTTTCTGGCAATTTTTGTTTTTATTTGGTACATTGACCATTAAAATAGATCCTTGGTCTTCTAAATCATTAATCTGCATAGAGTACAATTCTGCTGCACGACAAGCACCCATAATGCCCATTATTAAAGCAACCTGAAATAAATTATATATTTGACGAGATGATGAAAACGATTGAATTATTGTGAGATCTACTACCTTTGTTGCCAGATATTTATCATCAGAAGCTTCATTTAAGAATTTATTCCCTTGTTCTGGCGTAAAAGTTTTTGCCTTTTTGGCAATATGTTTTTCTGATTTCCGTTTCAGAAATGCACGTAATTTTGAATAGTTTTCTATATTGACTCCCTGATTTATGTTAAGTGTGCTTCTTAGCATGGAGTAGAAAGTCCATAGGGATGATGCTTTATATTTAGTGCTCAATTCATTAAAATATGCCAGAAGAACGTTCTCATAAATCGATGACTTGATGTTCTTACTTTTACACCAATCCAAAAAATTTATGTATGCAGCTTTATACTTTTTTTCGGATTTTTCAGGCAATAAATTATGAATTGTAGTATTAGCTGCTTCCCGTATTTCTGGAGGTGTACATAATAATTCATCTTCACTATCTGAATTCATCTCTTTCATCAAAATATCCACAATAATTAGATACCTATCAATTCAATTCAAATACAGTACATCAAAATTATTCAAGTGACATTTCTCGTACTCGCCTACTCCCCTCGATATCAATAATGAATAGTTCCCGTTCGCCGACGCCTACTCCCCTCGATGTCAATAATGAATTGTTCCCTTTCGTTCAACAAGCGCAATTTCTGTGGTCTAGAATTGAATCGCGTAATGAACGTCAAAAATTCACTTTTTCCAAATTCGATTTTTGAATATTCAGGCCAAAGGAAAGGTAGAAATGAATGGCGAGAACGTTACCTTGGTGTTTGAAATAGTGGTCCCGATCGATCCGACTTTTTTTATTCATTTGGTAAGCTGTTTTTCCTATTTGTATAAGAGTGAGTTATAGGCGTGAGTTATTATTACCTCACACTATTGGTTTATAGAGACTATTATAGATCAAATTCAGTTGAATAATGGATATATTATTCTATGGGAGTAGATAAACTTGTTCACATTTTTCTCGAGATCCCAAAAATATCTCATAAAAAATGGCTTTTCACTCAATTGATGATTAATCAACCTAACCCATTTTGCATTCAAAACAATAATCACCTATGAATATTTCACAGAGGTTTTGAAAAAACGATGCCAAATTATTGATTTTTTGGATGATAGGATTGCGAGGAAGCGTAAGATCAGGGGCGGTTTTAGGGTGGTGCGACCGCACCGTCATGCCATGTATTTGAAAAAAATTGAAGATTTTCAACATAAAGGGAAATTAACCCAAGATTCTTCACTCATAACGTTTTAAATCATCATTAGGTAATAATTGAATGAGAACAAGAAAAATTTGGAGTAGAGCTTTTTCAAAAATGGATTACATGAATCTAAGAGTTTAAATTAAAGAACAAATATATTTCTTGTTTGTTTAGAAAGTAGTGTACTCAAATTTGTTATAATAATTTATGTAGTACCTTATCAGTTTTTGAAAAAGGGTTTTTTCAATACTAGCATTGAGTTAAAATATACGTACATAGAGGCATAACCCAGTTCAACGATTTTAAGCTGAATTTAGTGTAGTTCCTTCACCGGTTCATAGATGGATAAGTGTAATTCATAGAAGCAAAAATTTTCATCCCCCGCATCTGGCGGTAAGTAGCTGAACTATAAAGCACTATTTCCGAAGCCGAATGCGATGACGGTCAGGACCAGCGTAAAAAATATTGGATGTTCAGTATTTCATCACACCTGATTTTTTGGATGCAATAAAACGACAAATAATTCTGCCTATGATTCATAGAACTAGACGAAAATAAATATCCCACAGATTTCTGTAAATGAAAAGAAAGCAGATTATAGTTCCCTTGATAGTTCCTTTAGAAGCATACTATGTGCCGCCACTAAAGTTGGCAAGTAAGCTGCCAAGAATTTTTGCATCAAATCGTTCAAGGGCCTGTACCTCTAATCTCTATGTATATTTTTCTACAAACGTCAAAAAATGACAAGGTTCGCGCACAGACCACAATATGCGAAGTGACCCTTTTTTTCATTTTCCTTCGTTACCATGACACCGTGCGCGAAGTAGTGTGCGAAATACTTACTTCGCACACTGCATGTAAACTATATGGGATTTTTATATTTTAACCTTTATGTTCCTCAAATCCTCAATCAAGCAAAACTCCAAGATATCATTCATTTATTAATGTATAACAATAATTAAGGCTTTCAAATTGTGAGAAAATTGAACACTACTTAATTCTATTTATTATTTACAATGTTAACATTTATGGTGCAGCCAGTGATCGAACGTTTGTAGAAAAAATTTTGTTTGCATCTCATGCGCGAAATACTTTGGTGATCTCGACTATTTTTTTTAACTCGGCTGCGCCTCGTTAAAAAAATCAGTTCTCGATCACCAAAGTAGCATTTCGCGCACTAGATACAAAAATAACTATTAAACTCAATGATACTAGTGAACTTTATCATAGGTAATGCTTAATTAGACTTAAAAGGGCCTTTTTTCCAGCTTCTGATGAATCCGCAATATGCAAGATCTTTCATTTGAAATCAGGAAGTTTTTTTTGCCTGTGATGATTTGGAATTCGCTTTGAGTGATGCCGAATAATGTCATATATCTGGACATGAATTGGTTAAAGAACTTGTGAGCCTGATTCCATTATTGAAGGATCTTCAAGCAACAGAGCCAATAACAGTTCTTAGACTGGCAAGATATTTTCCCAAATGAATGGACAGCGCTTCGTATCTTGCTAACTTTTCCTATAACTGTCGCCAAAGGAGACCGAAGTTTCAGTAAATTGAGGTTATGAAAACTTACGATCTACAATGTGCCAATCTCGGAATTTTGTCTATAGCAAATGCTATTGCACAAAATTTAAATAATTGCGAATCCATAAACAAAATTCGCGGGCGCTTAAGCCAGAAAAGTGCATATTTGAGTTGTTTGAAATAAATAAACGTTGTCAAACCTGATATCTATTATTTTCCAACTGATTATTATTATTAACTCGCACTATGGAACGTAGATCCTACCTCCATAACTCGCACAAATTGGTCAAACGAACTTTTCAATGATTTGAAATTCATGACAGCAATAATTCGGTTTTATAGTTGTAGGGGCTCCATTCTAATCTCGCACCTCCCAAAAATATTGATAGCACTGCCACCATAGATTAAAGAATTATATAGATTCGACACCCCCCCTCTAATAGGCGGAAAACGGTTGAGCACTATTTCGCGGCGGATGCGAACAGAACTTTAGCAGTATATAAATAGAGATATAGAAATCTACTTTATCGATGAATGGCGCGAAAATTTGAATTTGCCTTTGGGTTCTTGGTGGTAAAAAAATATCTTGAAGTTGGTAGAAATTCATTTTCAATGTAATCAACAAACTCCAATTTTGTTGAAGTTGTCTAAATTACATTGAGAATGAATTTCTAATAGTATAGGTGGAATTTTGAATAGTAAAGAAAATTGCTGCTAATAATATAATTATTTATTCATACATAATGATACAATCGAATGCAAAATTATGATTTTCACCTATATATGTAAGTTGTATACATATCAATTTAATTCTACATTTCTGATTATCAACATATTGTAGCGTCTCCTGAAGAAAGCTTAAATAAAGCCGAAAGCTTGAGAAACAAGGAAAAGAGTGTTTCTTTTATTACCGACTGCTAAGCCAAATGAAGTCAACTAATTATTGGAAATGAATATCTGACACATATAATTTACTTTAGTAGGAACATTCTGAGAACAAACAGTCTCGTCTTAGAAGCCCTAGAGGAATCAATACTCAGATTATAATACTTTTGTAATGAGGACTTTACAACAAGGCACTATATAAATGAATACATGAATACCCTTAAAAAATAATATATGATGTTGACAGATGATATCCTACAAGACTTCTATACTCATCAAAGGCACCTAGTGTACAAAATAAATTCATATTAAAAATCTGCTCCTCGTTCATGAAAATTTGAATTGTTCAATGATTGTAACTTACATATCAATCATATTTCTTTCTGTAAAAGTGAAAAAACTTATAATTGCATGTGATACATACAGATGTTAAGCATCTAGGTGTCATTGTTGATAAATAAATAAATTGATGAGCCTAATTTCTTACAAAATATTTCGAGAGCATCTCTCTATCTACGTTTCCTTCTTGAATCAAAAGAATTTTTGGCTTGAGCCTATCTATCAAGTGTTTGTCTGGATTACTTGAGAGAAATTTGAAAAATTTGAAATCGCCTTAATTAGCAATTTTATTTATTTGATTACACCACCAAAACAAAGAACACCTAACAATTGTTTCACACATCACTTCGTCAAGGTTGTGTGTTGGGCATTCAATAATTTTAAAATTGAAATTTATTAAAAGGATTTTTTGAAGTAATTTTGAAATATTTTTTGTTTCGCAAATTCTAGGGATTAAATAAAACAAATAATTGAATGAATGAGTGAATAGGAAAGAAGTGCATTTGCCTGGTTTGATTAAATGCCCAAACTCATACTCTCTACAATCAATAAAATCTAGATCTAGTCCCAACTCATTATTACTGAGCAGGTTATTCCTACAAGATTCACAGTCCTTAATGAATTTATTTTTTAGAAGAATCTTGCAAATTGCACCACTCATATAAACGAGAGTGCATCTTCCAAGTTTACTTCTTTTATAAAGTGCTACGCTTGGAGGAATAACCGCAGATATTTCATCAACAGTTAATGGGGCACTAACTGCTGATGGAATGTTCCGTGTAAGAAAAGATTTAAGATTATCCAAACACTCTGTGGACAAATCCTCCCGACAATTTGAGCCAGCAGTGTACAGATAAGAAATTATTGATTAGTGAAGTTTTGAATGACATAGTAAAGTGTGCAACATCTGAATTGGTGTTCCTTACCCCATGAGATCGGATGTAGCCAAAAAAATTTTCCAGACAATCTTGATTAAAAGCCCTTGTCAAGATGTAGCTAAAAGCCTTTCTGTTCAGAAGTTTTGGTCGTAAATAGAGAAAGGCTTTCAAACTTTGCAACATGTTCTTTACACTGGGTACAACAACAAAACTTTTCTTCAAGGGACAGTAAAAAGTCATGCTATTCAAGACTTCTATAGCATGCTGCCAGAAACTATCATGATTTGAATTACTGTTTACTTCCCTCTTCAAAGGTTTTGCTGTTGGCCCATATGCTACGTTAACATTCAAGGAATCAAACAATTTATCCAGAAATAGTATTAAGTCTGCCGTGTCTGCAGCTTCTGGGGATAGCTTGAAGTCGCTGTTTATATCTGAAATGAAAAATATA